>OY728137.1:125193401-127593401 GCA_963277665.1 Viscum album
AAACATATATGTATATAAATCCAGTATTATTATTATGTAATATCTATCATGATTATTTATTATATATACTTTATAATCATAATTGAATGGTTAATCATTGAAAATGAATCTCATCGCGTTCGTGGAGACGGTAGTCTGTACGTACGCCCGAGCGATGATATCATTCCCATAATTATTAAATAGAATTGGAGTGGATGATATAATATCTCAGAATTAGTATTATGTTATAATAACCATGTATATTTATTCTTTACACCATTATACCCATCCAGGTATGGTGGTTGTTGAAAAACTGATTACACCACGGTGTGGAGACGGTATTCTGTACGTACGCATGCGCAGTGATTTCATTTTTCGTAGGATGGATAGAAGGTGAAATGGGCTTGTTTCATATTTATATTATCATACCAGTATATTAGTGATACTTATTTTATTAATTTACAAGGAAACAACTAAATAAGAGGAAGTTGAATAAGAAAGAAACTTGAATGAATCGGTAGAAGAGATTACCTCTTCTTCGACGCACCTCCCTTAAGATTCCTCTTAAGGGACTAGAGTTGATCTTTTGAGAAGCCCAAAACCTCCAGAATGTTTCTAGGGGAGTGGAGAAGAGAAATGGTCAGGGTTTGGACGAGCATGAAGGGTAAATGTTTTGTTAAGAGGAGAGGTATGAGGTGCCCTTTTATAAGGGAAGAGAGGGGCACTTTTGGAAACCTCAAAAATATTAATTTATAATAACCTCAAAACCCACTTAAAAACTTCAAAAGTGAATAAAATTTGGATATAAGGTATGATAGGGTTGTAATCGGATCAAAAAATCAAATTTATACATGTTGGGAAATTATTTTAAACCTTATCAATTTGATTTATCCTTATTTAACTTATTTAATCTTATTTGTGGTAATAATATTCTAAATTTTAAATTGCTATAAATAATAACTTATGTGTTGTGAACTATCCATAATTGGGTAATTTATGACATTTTAGACCATATAAATTTTAATTTAAATTTTTTAAATATTTATGTGATTTTTAAACAATTTAATAATACGTCATTTCTATAACATAACAATAGTGTTAATTATGACACTATTCATTTATTTGAATTTAAATAAAATCCACACAGAGAATATATTCGAACCAAAATTTTCAATATATTCATAAAATGTCATATTCATCTAGAAAAGTTTTGTAGAAAATTAATTAGTTCACATAAGGTTTATTTTAATATTTATAAAACCATTTATTTGATATTTCTCTTAATAAAACAATTACTACATCATTTTTTATAATAATTTAATATACTTATTAGTTGCATAAAAATTAAAATTAAAATAATATGATGAAGGTAAATATAATAAATTTCATAATAATATTTTTACTCGATTTTATCATCTTAAAATAACAACATTTAAATTTTTATATTTATTAAATTATGAAGGTGACATCTTTGACATCATTTAAAATAAAATAATATAAATGTCTTAATCTATTTTATAGTTCTAAAAATGGTCCACAAATCAACCCTTGGATGATTAGGGTATATATATACTCGACCAATAATGTTTGGTCAAGTTTATTTTCCTTTTGATAGGTATTATTATTTTAATAAAAACTATATTATTGATTTTTCACTAAATAAATAATTTATACATCATTAATGTATAAGCTATTAAGGTAATTAAATATTTCTTAAAAATTACAAATAAATTACCATGATAAGTAAAAAAATTATCTTTCAAATGAGTATTTATAATCGAAACTATATTCTGTATAACCATATATAAAAAATAATCTAATTATTAAAGTTTCAGTAAGACATATTTCACTTTCTTTAAAATAAAATAAATTAATGGTCTTAATCACATCCAAGTGGGTTCCAATGGATTCCATTTCTACCCAAATATTCTTTAGGATGAAATATAATCATAAAATTATATTAAGACAAGTGTTAAGGTAATTTTATAATATTACGTTTACCATTAATTACCTAATTTACCTTTAACTGTGGTAAATAAAATTTACCGTAGTTAGTATTCATAATGCCCAAAAATAAAAAGTATACTATTAATATAATTTGGACCCACTTATTTCAAATATAAAATCCATTTTTCCAAATTCAAAACACATAAGTTTCAGTAATTTATTTAAAATTAAACCCATTGTCAAAAAATGGGTTTTTGTTTAAAACATTGCAAAAGATTGAATTTATTTAACCTATGAATTCAATGTAAAATCCATGATAATGATATATATTATATTAAATTGTAAAAATATATTCTATTTATAATTTAAAACAATTTACTATTATAATTTAATCATATATATTATCTCGATGAAAAAAGTTATTTTTAAGTAAAATTTAGAGTGATTTTACTATTCATCAAAATAAGAACGTTGTCAGAAAAATATCAAATATTTATCCAAAGTAATTTTTTATATACTGATTCAAAATAAGAATTTTATTTTTTCAAATTTAACTTATAAACTTGTGTAAAATTATATTTAAAATGGGTGCTCCATCAAAAGGCGGCAAAACTGCATTTTTTGAAAAATACTTATTTTACCCAAAAAAATTATTTTGTTCTCATACCATGTTCTAGAAAATTTTTAAGATTAATAATAATTTTATAAAATTCAAAATTTAGTTAATTATATTCATAACAACTAGTTCATAATAATATTATAACCATATATCATTGTTTGGTGAAACCCAGTATTGCGTACTACACATGCTGTCGAGGAAGGTCGTGATTGCGTGTAATGAAAGCCAAGTTAGGGTTGCAAGTAGTGAAAGATAATCTTGGTGTAGCATACCACGGGAGATATCAAAGAAATTTAAAAATACATATCTCATAAAATCTCGGGGTGTTACAATTTTGTGAAACTATTTTATGAAACAGTTTGGAAATTATGAAAATGAAGTGACATATTTTCATGAAACAGTTTGTAAATTTGGTTAAGGAAGTGGCACCGTTTCTTGAAACATTTTCATGAAACAGTTTGGAAATTTGGAAAAGGAAGTGACACAATTTTGTGAATAATTTTCATGAAATATTTTTGAAATTTGGAAAAGGAAGTGACATGGTTTCATGAAACAGTTTCCGGAAACAGTTTTGAAATTTTGCGAAGGAAGTGACATAGTTTCTAGGAATAGTTTTATGAAATAGTTTGGAAATTTGGAAAAGTAAGTGACAAAATTTCATGAAATAGTTTCATGAAATAGTGTTGAAATTTGTAAAAGGATGTGACATAGTTTTGTGAAACAATTTCATGAAACATTTTGGAAATTTGACAAAGGAATTGACATAGTTTTGTGAAACAATTTCCTGAAATAGTTTGTAAATTTTGAAAAGTGTTGGGAATAAGTCACATGTACCTCCTAGAACACCTCGAACCCTAGAATTCATCAAAGTAATATACTATAGAGGTCTAGGCCATTACATATATAATATTGTTATGTTGAGTATAGCAATGATTTTGATATATATATATATATATCAACACAAAATTTCATGTATAACCATAAAGAAAGATAAACTAAGAAGATTCTTTTTAATATCATGGATATGATAGGAATTGTGGGTGAATTTTGTGTCATAAATAAGTTATAATACCACATTCAACTATATGAATGATTATCAAATATTGATATAAATTCATGTCCATAGAATATCATATATGATTTTATGTTAAATTTTCAATGGATATTAGAAATATCCATTTCATTTTGTACAGTTCATATATAATAAAATGTATTACATAAATATATATCTGTTTCATTACTTGTCTTTTTATTGGATATTTTTTTTATAATTCATGTTCTAAATAGATATTAGAGAGACACAAATTATTAGCCCAGATCTATAATAACCATCAATTTATATGTTTTTATTAGAAAATTTACAAGATCATCCAAATAATTGTTCATTATGGGACTCTAAAATATTAAAGGGAAAGAGATTAATTACAATATATAATTTTTTAGTTAAGTATAAGGGCATTATAGAAATTAAATTTAAATGATCCATCGAGTCTTAATTTGATTTCAGTTTATTATTATTCATGTTTCATTCACCCCATGTGTGATAGAGCATTGTGTGAGGATCACTAAGATTCTTATAGGTTATTATAGTACCTACTTATGATTAGTGGGTCTTGGAAGGGATTTATATGATCCAGAATATATTTTCTAAACCTGTTAGCACATTTCTCTAAAGGAAATTAAGCACATTTAAAATGGACAGAAATCCCATGATCAACCTTGTTTCTTTAATGAGATGGTTTTAAACACCATTAAATGTCTTGAAAGACAATTCCACCAACACATGAAAATATCAGATGATTCTCCCACCACATTTAATTATATAGTTTTAGGATCTATAAATATTTAATAAATATCTTCTTCATAGAATACAAATATATCCACTGCCCACAACCCATGTATCACATGGATATAAAGGTTTCATAATAGATGTCCTAAATATTTATTATTATTGTGGGGAATATAAAAGATATAACCTCATAGTATGATCAGAGATTAGATCCAACATCATTGAAAATATATCATTTATGTTTTTACAACCATAGTGATGTATAATTTTTTCTGTGGTATCCCATATTTCCCATAAACAAGCTATAAAAAACCATGAATCTAACATTTTACAGAAGAAAAATATATAACTTGGAACCTAACTATCAATAACCTATTAAATGATCTAAGTTCAAGGGATATTTCAAATACTAATTCATTATCAATTAAAAATATCATGTTCCTAATATCCTCCAATAAACAGGTTGTCAATGATCTCTGGTCACATGTTATTAATTCATTTTAATATATATGTGAAGGATATTTCATGGAATCTTATCATATTTTTATTCATAAATTCTATATATTATAAAATAAATAATAACAACCATGTAATTAATTGAATATATTGTCCTTGTAGTACCTTCACCTAAGGGAATGATATCTAATGATTATGTATATACCTTTAATAGATCATACTACTAAAATTAACAACAACTTCCAAAAAATAACAGAGTTGATATTATCTACTACAAAATAAATTTTTTTGTATCAGTGCCTCATATTTTTATCATGGGATATATTAATGAATATGGGATGAAAATTTGTTATCTTAAATATGATTTCAAGGGTGAGGTAGGTAAAATATAATAGTGTTTAACCTACGTAGTTTTTCTTCTAGTATGGATATATCCACTTCTGATAACACAATATGATTTATTTTCAAGGGTAATATGTTAATCATGATTATTTTTTGTAAACTTAAGAAACAATAAAATGTATAAGCATAAATTAATTATATGCATTAAATAATTTTTTCTATAAATATAGGGGCATAGATTATATCATGAAATTAGATACCTTGAAAATTATTCTTGATTTTCATTCACATAATATTGTAGGACCCTATTTTTAATACCAAATTCATAAAAAAGTATCAATAACCATTTTCTAATGGAAAAATTATTGTAACCCTACCAGTTAACATCAAATAAAAAATCATGGATATTCTTCTTAATGTTACATAGTAAAAATGTATTTCTTTGATAATTGAATTCATGTGAATGGGGATGGATGTCAAAATAGTTTTTATCAAAGTAATTATGTCACTAAAATATAGAAATATAGTATTTTGTTCAAGGATAAATACCATTATTCAATTAAAATTCCCATCAATGATGTTAATATAAATCATCCAACATAGGATAAGTGTTAAATTATAATATAGTGCGACAAATATCTTTAATATAAATATCTATTTTTCAATATGTTAAAATTTCATATTTGATATTCTTTAGGACACAAATAATCTACTCTTTTGATTTTTCAATTTTTACCCACTCAATCAATTATATATTCTAATTGTTTCATTGAATTCATTTATCAATTTATGTGTTAAAATATGGAAAAAACATATTGTCACCAAAAAAATTGTTTATTACTCTTTAGATTCCATATAATATTATTAAAGTTGTAACCAAGGAAAACAAATATCAATTGATTAGGATTTTCCCTTATAGAATCATGATCTTAGACACAAATAAAAACCACAGTCAATCAACAGTCATTATAAAATGAGTAATTTTAAATAGAATATTTCCTTTATTCATGGTAGAAACTACAATTCAAGAAAAATTATAGAAAAAAACCAATTCCAATACAAATTACAAAATCATTACTTCCTCATGATCCTCCAGTTTCACCTCCATGTCAATAAATAATAATCCTTATAAATGCCCACATTCAAATTTTTTTTCTTGCCAATAACCATTCTATCTATGTTAGGAACTCTATCTTTAATAATCACAGGGTCTCATTATTTGTTTCTTTATTTAATGAAATAATGTTGTTCCTTTGAAATATGTTTTGGAATTTTACTACAGAGTCTTTCACTATTAATGTTGGAAACAAATTTATATGTATAGTTAATGGTACAAAAATGAAAATTTACATGAATAGAATAATTATAAATAATATTTTGGATGAGGATTATCTATGCCTAATAAGTTTCACTTTTGGGGTTCAATGTTAAGAAAAAAACTAGTACACCTCTATCCCAGTATCCATGTTGGTCTATGATAGGGCATAAAGGTTCTTCCAAATCCCCAATTTCTAGAAACTAGTGCATGGGTATAAAGGGTAACCCTTTAGGACTTTTTTTCTGAATAAATTAATTTTTTAAATTGATTGGATCCTAACTGAGGGCCAAACATGGTACAATAATATGTTATTGAGTTAACAAACAAATAAATAGATAAGAAAACATGAAATATATCAATATTTAAAAACATAAAATAAAGGTTAGTACAAAAATAAATAATAATACTAACTACATGATCATCTATATTATCAAAAAAATGATTCATATATCAAATATATATATAGAAACGGGAAGAAAAAGTGAATCCCAAATGGAAATAGGATTTGATTCCAATAAGGTTGTGTAAAAGACAAAATATAAACAGAAATCAAAATAGAAAATGATGAAAATAAAAAAAATCATGCTGCATAAGTCGATCTTCTACCATGTCACAAACTTCAAAAATGAATTCAAATATAAAGGAAATTTACTTCCTCTATGTGGATCCTTTCCATTACCTATTATTTCAAAATAAGATATATATACACCAAAAATGTGTATCTTAGTTGTGGTCATTACAATCTTATTAGAATATCAAAAAGTCTTCCATTTGAATACATTTATTTATAATACAATAAATATATTTTTAAAATTAAAAAATTAAAATAAACATTTACTTATAATTAATAAGAAAAAAAAATTGATGTAATTAGTCTAAAAATTAATGTTAGATAAAAAATATTTTCAAATCATGAGTGAGGGGACATTAATTATGTTGTCTAAAGATATTACACCCTATTATCCTTGTACTAATCCACAACTAAACCAAGTATGTAAAAAAATTAAATGTTTCTACTAGTGTTAAATCATAAACAACCCAGAAGGATTACTCACCACAATAGAATCATTCACCTGTGATTTAATTAATAATTGACTAGACAGGCTAACATCAATACTTGATATTGTAACTACCCTGGGTTACCTATCCAATCACTTAGTATTCCATGGATACATGACATCCCATATAGGGTTTAGAATTCAATTTACAATCCATTATATGGATACTTGGTATATAAATTTACTAAACATATGACAAGGATCATCGGTTCTTTTTATAACACATGCATTTGAGAATACATTAACTACTCATAATAAAATTTGAGAAAATATTATATAATATGTAAATCGATACTAAATGATGGATTATAATTTATTTAAACCATTGGAACCCCAATTGTTTAGTATTATTGGAAATAAAATACATTAAATAAGGATAAAAAATGTTACATCTGACCTTGTGTTAGTAGGAATAAACTCACAATTAATATGTCATTGATCTAGCATCGATCCGAGGAAAACTAAATTTTTTAAAAAATACATAATATAGGGAAAATATACATAAATCATGAAACTTTTGTTCAAAACAATGATTAGACACCCAAATCTAACTAATATTACCTGTAGCTACACCTAGAAATGAATCATACATATAACGAACATCAATTAATGATGATTTCCCAAGAAGGGGTGAAAACATAATAAATAATATACTTTGGTATTTCTAATTTTATATCGATATGAAATACTATATCTCACTTTAAAAAAATAATTTTTTTTAAAAAAAATAGTAAATTTATTTTAAAATAACCTATCACTCTTAACTTCCCACAATGTTCAAAATACCTACGTATCATAAAATTATTATATACTATTACATATTTCCCTTATGTATCATATATATAAAAACATTATTTATCAACACATATACATAAATCCATACATATATTCTAATAAACTTTTTTAATCATGGGTTTTTCAAAATAATATGCATTTTTCATACCAACACTAATAACCATTACATATTAACAATTATGTATTTTGTAACACTAATATATTGACATGTTAACCCATACACATAATATGGTATCATAGAGTTAACCTTTATAAATCATATTTTTTCCTTTATCTATATTAATATTTACTCTTACACATCAATACTACCAATATTTTGAATGTGTTGAGTAACCTTATGCATGATGACTACTCTTTAAAAAACTACAATTATAAATGAGTACACATGTGTGTGAGGACAACAATTGTTCAAAATAATTTGAAATTTTAATTTTGGAATTTTCTAAACACATCATAAAATATAAATAGATATGAAAATAATATATTAATTTACATCCATAATTCATTTCATGATTCCATTGGAAAAATGTGACTGATAAGAAAACAACTTCTCATTCCTCAATAGCGCATATCTATATTGTATTCCACTGAGATACTATATTGAATTAATCTTAATAAAAAATAGGAAACCTAAATCTATTAAAAATCTAGAAAGATGATTCCCAACCTAGGATGACACCACTGATACACTGATGGTGTCTAAATATACATGGACAACATGAGATCAAACTGATATAAATAAACAATAATTTAGAAAATTAATAATAGATTTCATAAATGGATCTGAATCAATGTGTGGAAAAATTCCCCAATACATATCACTTAATTCATCTAAAATTACACTAAATTATTCATAATTATAAAACAAATGATGTTAATACTTCCACATAACATATTCCAACTCTAATTTCTTGTAAAAGTCACTCTAGTGAGACTATAATATCCAATGTAAGGGAATAGTTTCTCCTTCAGAAAATTATTATTGTAATTAATAATATGGATTAATTGTGTATTTACTAAATCATTTAGCTATAATTCATGAATATTTTTACATAATGGATGAGAGGTATCAATATGGTATATCATTCGTTTGGACAGATAATGTATGTTTTTAAATGAAAACATTTTTCTACAAAAAAATACCCATCTTTCTTGATTCATTCATTTATCACAAATGGTGCCACATACCTTAGTGTGATCTTCCCTTAATTAATGAGGTGTTTCTAACCCATGTTTGGACACATTATTAGTACCCCCTGGTCCCCAATAGATGATTCCAAAGGTACATAAAGATAAAAAACATAGGATTTATAGCATATCAAATCCACCGACTATCATTTGTGGATAACATGAATTGTTTATATTATGAATTAAAAAAATATTGATCCCACCAAAGAACTCTCATACACCTCAAACAAATATAAGTGGTGTTGTAATATTAGTCTCATAAGGGAATGAATGTATCTATATATATATAATTTAAAATATTTATTATAATTAATTTCATCCAATTAAATATTCCTATCCAAAATCTTTTTAATTCCATGACATAAGGACTGAGTATTCCCTCTAATAAATGGACCATCTCTCCTTTAACACATCCACTTATGGATAATATTCTATTCCTAGCTTCAATTAGTTTCCTATATCCTCATGGAGTCCCTTTTATAAATATGATGTGAGTTTGAAATATCTATTATAAATGATAGTAGAATAAATCCCCTGAATTTTGTGATTTACGTCACATTAAATAATCCAAAAATCATCAACTATAGTGTTTTACATGATTATAGTGAATCGAGATGACATATTCAAATAATCAACCATTAAATAGATTGTGTTCTTTTGTTAATTAGTATGAGGTAACCCAATGCTCGATTCCATAGATAACTCATCCTATTTTTAGTTGGGATATAAATAATATCATGTAAACAAGAAAGATTCAAATTCTCTTCATTAACCCTCTATATCATTTCATCACATCATGAAATTGAAAATGTCATGCGTCATACCATGAAAAAAGTACAGATATTTTATTGAATCATGTGTCTTTGTGAATCACGTATTAGATATCTAATGGGACTGATGGAAATCATTAATTTCTACATTACTAATATAAATAGGAAACACATAACAATATCTAAAAAATATATTACCCGTATATGATAGAGACCATATTTTGAAGGCCTCCCCTTCGAGACTAAAAGCACAAAAAAACTATTAGTTCGTTTTTAATAAAATGGATTTTAATGTATTTGGTAAAAATAATTATTTTTATACTAAAAATAAAACATACCTATGATATAAAATTATTTTGATAAATTAAATAAATTTTTTAAATCATCATGTCAAAATTTCCCAAGGGTGAATTTTATATAATTTTCTAAGAAACGTCAATTTTTACTTGAATAGTAAAAATACTTTTTTTAAAATACCACATGTATTCTGACATAATAATAATGTAATGATGTATTAATAAATATTAAATAGGTTATCTTGGCCCAAAATCAATTTAATAATATATATGGGTCATTTAAAAACAATAAAATTATTTTCTAAACCTAAAAATTATTTTCCAATGTCTAAAGTCAAATGTATTCCATTAAAAAATAATTTTTCATTTTTTCTACATTTTTTTTAATAAACTAGTTAATACTGATATTTACTAGGTATAAAGTCCTAAATACATTTTATTTTATTCATATATGATTAATAATATGAAAATAATTAGTATTAGAAGGTTTAACATAGAAATTATATTTTATTAAATATTTTAACTCAAAAATACCCCTTTTCTCGAGTACAAATATCCCCTCACACCACAATTGGAAAACCAAATACCTTCCACTTACCAAAGACAAGGATCTACCCAAATACCCTTCTTAATCCCCATATAATTCTTAGGTATGTTCTAGAGTAAACCTTCTCTAAGACTCAAAAGAAGTTTAATTCCCTAGAAAGAAGTAACACTGGGAAGCGGGTAAGCTTTCATCAACTCTTCTCTCATTTTCCTCTTATATTCCACATTTTCCCTATACCTTTCAAAACAAAATATTTTAATATTTATTCATTAAAATGTTAAAATTATATTAATTATTATATCACACTGTAATGATTATATTTATATCTTGTTTATGTTTTGTAATTTTTTTCCTCCTCTTTTGGAAATGCCTCGTCAACGGTTTGTTAACCTCCCATGAGGACGTTGCCAACTCTCTATATATAACCACTAATATGGATGATTATAATAAGTTATTTATAAAATATAAATATATAAATATATTTATTTTTAATATTCTATAGTAAATCTTATTAATTTGAAAATAAACAATAAATAAATATCATTAAATCGAAGTGTGGCTAGATATTTTAATGAAAATATGATATCAAAATGTTTCCCCTTTAACAATGGGAATAAAGAAATAAAATACAATGATTATAATTGATAAATTGTGAAAAAATGAACATAATTTACTTCTGGTTACACGTTTTAATAAACCCAATTTTATTATATATGAGGTTGAAAACCAACAAAATAAAAGAAAGATTTAAGGTAAGGGGAATGAGTCACAATCTAGTGTGCTGGGGATTTAATATTTTTCATTGCGGATATGATGGGACATGTTATATCTATTGATCTGGGCCCTGGTGTAGTCCTGAGGATCTTGCGTGAGTTATTTAAAGCATAAATTTAAATCAGAACATGTACCTAATTCAATTCATCATCATGTTCAACTACTTCTCACTAACAAGTATCAATGCTCAAAGGATCTGAAGATGAGCCCCACTATATCATCCACACATGCTCCAAGAATTCATTTTTTCTCTATTCATCAAATTTTAGGTGCTAGTATAGAGCTCTGATGAATCCTTCAGTGTTGCAACGAACACCTCGATCTAGTGTCTTTGATCTATCAATGGCATGCTTGGATCAACACTAAGATAGATAATTTCTCTCTCTATAAGAAAGGATAAGAGAGAATATATCATTCACTTGAAATAACTAGACCCCATGAAATGAGCCTCTCTCCTACTTATATAGTGGGATAATCAAAATACCCATAAGGGTTCCCCAGCCCACGGAAATAAAGTGACCACTCAATAAGAAATAAATAAATATTTATGATGAACTAAATTGTTTCATAAATATTATCTATATTTTATCAAATACCTATAATATATATTAAATATATTACACTATAAAATTGAGTCATTTAACTTGACACTTAATTAATACTAATATTAAATAAACCAGGAATATTACAATAATATTTGTTTGAATAATATGTTTCCTATATTCACTAAATATCTTGTGACTAATTTTAATAAATAAATTTAACCCAATTATTCTTTACATTAATAATAATGAATTTATTTACTGATTGATGATCGATAACTTCGACAACCCTCGGGCCTCGTGGTGGGACCCACCATTTCCTGTATATATATTTAACTAAATACAGACAATTCTTGAATATTTTATTATGTTTGACCATTTTTGTACTTATCTCAATAGTAGTGAATAGTATTCATAGACCATAAAAGGATTATAGCAACCCATCAAGTCCTCTAAAGACATAAGGAATAGGCATAGTAATGGAAAACAACCTAGTCACAAGTACTATGTAATATAATCTCTTTGTATTTAGATATATCATAAATAAGGATGCACACTTGTGTCATAATCCTTTATTTATTATTTATTTATCTAACTATACAGATTTACCTTATACTACCTTGTACAAAGATTTATAAAGGTACTAACATCCTGATCAACTTAGCCTGAGATGTATTACTTCCTCAACTTGGAAGCGAAAAATTGTATCTTGATCATTCAACCAATGTCATACCACCAATGAAAAACCTAAAACAAGCTACTTAACCATCATTTTAATATCATTGTTTTTTCCTTAAATCAGTGAATGCGATAAAATGGAAAATATTGATAATGATCTGAAGTCATGATACCAATACACATTTCCACAGATAGGATAAACCAATGACAATTAAAATATGTGGTGTTCCTATTAGAGGGTTTACCCTCATGATCTTAACTACCATAGATTACCAAGTGCTAACTTCATGAGATGAACTCTAAATGATTATGAGCCCCCACCACCTGATATTCATACATCTAATGTGCCCAGTCAGTATGGTGCATCTAGACTATAGAGCATGTATTTAATATTAATGTCAAAGTATCTTGAGGTTATCATTATAGTCTGGGATGTGCTATAACATTTTAATAAGGAAATTAATCTATGGAAATTTCCATTTAAATAGTGTATGCAGAAATGTATAAACTATAATGGTAAGAGTATATCATTCATTTTTTACAGTATACATGGAATGGTAATCAAAAATTACTGTTCAAGTTGGTTCCATGGAACCCACTATTATAACACTCCCACTTGCACTAGAGCCACTATTTTAACTATCCTTGTTAGCTCTTGCATGATTAAGATCATTTTTCTGCTAATTCGTGGCTTCAATTGCTAGGTCCTCCATGTCTTTTCTATAAGGATATTCTTATATGTGTAACCACATCTCATTGAGTAAAACTTTTCAAGATATGTAAACCCTGAGTATATACCTTTTTTCTATTGTCAAAACTAGACATTTTGGTTAGTACTAGTAATAAAATTTTCATAATGATAAAAATTTATAGACTATGCATGATTTTAGTAAATTGAAAAATATTGTTCCATTTAATGACTACTTCTTAACTATCATAGAAGATGAAGTGTACTTGGTATTTGTATATATGGTTGCCTCTAACTTGTATGATCATGTCTTGCTCATTACCTTAGCCTAACTATGAAATTAGATCACACTGATCTAAAGAAATATTAGTTGGTATCCCCTTAATAAATAGTATCCCTTTCACTCTTCATACTAGGTCTAATCCCATGTACTCACTCTCGTACTATTAAATATTTTGGACTTCTTACCTTATACTTATTCCTAGATAAAACTGATATTTTCCTATGATAAAGTATCTGTTGGAAATATCATATCTTTTACATATCATGGAATACATGATTGATCCATCGCAGAAGCATATAGTAGTCAACTCACCACTTTAATCTCCTATTATTCCTATAAAGGTCTTCTTGGAGAGATATATTCCATGTGAAACCAATAACAATTCTATATTGACTTGTTCCAACTTGTACTTTTTTAAATACATTTTCAATATATTTACTATTGACTATGTCTAAGCAACCATTAGATCTACCTTAGTTGATCTAGATACCTTACGTTATGTCAATCTTTGGAGTATTACATTTATTCTAGTCTTAATTAATTGTAAGACCAATAGTTTTTTCATATGTTACAAAAAATATTTAACTTTGAAAATAGTGGGGCCTCCACTAACCTCTAGTAGACACATCAAAAATATTCATTCCAAATGAATTTTCTACGATCTTTCTGGTTCTATAATTCAAATCATAATTTAATTAACTTGTACCCCTTACTAGAATTATATGGTGTTTCAGTCACTCTCTAGTTGCATCGTATATACACCATCTTAGATTGGTGGTCTTTATATAAAATACCCATTACTATGATCATATAAATTTTCTATGAGAAGTAAAATTATAATTGTTTTAGTCATATCGACTTGGTATAACCAGTTATACCTTATTGGTACCGTGCTTGTACCATCCATGTATCATTCCACTTAAATACCCACCATAGTATTAAAAATAATAATCTCCATGTACATTGATACATGGAATCCATTATTGAATTTTAATTGATCTTACCAATCTTAGATAGTTTCCATATATTGCCTACCTGTAGGAATTATTATTCTGAATGAATAATGTATCACCATATGTGGTGAATATAAAACCGTCACCATGATCTTATCCTTACTATGTAGTATGTTTCCCTAGAACATTCCTATTCCATGAGCTCTTGTGGAACATGTTCCTATGAAAACTACTTATACATCACTAGCATTGACTAATCCCAAGTCAGTCTTTCTCTCAATATCACTAATAGAGATGTGAACCCTTTTTTAGAAATTTAGTCAAACACTTGACTAAAAATTTTATATCATACAGGTTTAATTAATATCCTAAGAAACTTTTAGGATAATTACCTTAGATCAAATTTGTGTTCTATTCTATATTTTGATTTAGGAGAGAATGAAATTCTAGAGATATGGGATACCATATTTCTCTAAAACCCTCGACAGATTAGGATTCCTCACCTGATCTCTGCATTCTTCAATTCTATGGTGAACTTCCTCATGCCTAGACATTTTGATTCAATCCATTTTGTGATTCCTCAGATGATACAGGCTCCCGCTGTGCACAATCATATAGTGGTTATGCGAAATGAAGATCCACCTAATGAAGATTCCCATAATCATTATTTTTCTAGTAGATTTCAAGGGATATCATTCCTAGATGTGCTAAAATGCTCTGACCTAACTAATGAATTCAAGATGAATCCTCCTATTGTCAAGAAACTGCATGATGGTGGATACCTGGTGGAAGTGGACCCAAATTCCCTTCAACAATGTGCACAGCTGTGGAGATTCTCTGTGATGGGTCACATCTCTTACCACAAAGGTAACCAACCTTGACCCTTAACTGACCTTCACTCATGTATTGAATGTTGTTGGAATTCCGCATATTGGAAATTAATCCCTATAAGAAAAGGCTATTTTCAGATCCTGCCAAAATGAAAAGATTATTTAGAAATATTTTGGAAGACTGGTAATATTAATGTCACGCTGGTTTTACTTAGAATTTCAGAGTGGGGCTCCACTTTCAACCCACACACAAAGATAAACACATTTTCACAAGTCAGGATTTAATTGCATGAACTTAAATGGTTCTTTTGGAACCCAAAAATCCTGAATGATATTGTCTCCTACATAGGAACTCCTCTTAAAATTGATCACATGACTTTAAATTCTAACTTGGGTATATTTTCTAGAGTTATGGTAGAAATAAACCTTGACTCAACGCTACCCAACCTAATTAACTTCAATTCTAATTATTGAAAATCTGAAATTAGAGTGGAATAAGAGTGGAAACCCCCCTTTTGTGGTCATTTTAAAATCATTAGTCACACTATCTACAACTATAGGGTGATTAGGAATCAAGTAATACAACCAACTGAGAATTATTAGAAGGAAATAAGGAGAACTAAAAAACATAAAACCCCCATGATGGACATACCTGAACCATGCAAAAAGAAATCAGATGTTTGGGTAAAAACACAATTTAACACACATAGGGGATAGTTCAGGTACTAACTGGGAAGATGATTTTGATGAAGAATAAAAATCTTTTAATGATCAAGGTCTCTTAATTGATATTTAAAACATGGTCTTAGAAACTGTTAGGTTATCCACTGAGTAGGAAAATGTTAATAGCTATCAACCTGACCAAGTATCAAGACATAATATCCAGCATCAAATCTTTGATAGAGGGAACCTTCCACAAGATAAATTGATGAGACTTTCCTATAATACATGTACTACCACCCACAATATTGGTGTCTTCCCCAAAGAAACTTTTGTTCAAGTAGTGGTTGACACCCTAGCCTTAGGCACTGGGCAGACCCAACCCCCCTCACTAGATATCGCTACTTCTAAATTAGGTACTCAAAAGAAATCCAAAACAATTCATCTTAATTCTATACCAAAAAAATTACACTTCATTGGTTAATATTACTAAAACTCTAGTGTCAACAGGCCAAACATTAGAAACTGAAGAAAAACAATTATGATCAAACTGAAGGGTATTCCGGAAACTGCTTAGTCTTTTATTTCCAAGGTGAATACACCTGGCCCCATGGATCTAGATAATATTTTAACTTTGGAAGGAATTACACCCTCAGCAAAGACCCTATCCAATATTGGGATCTTAGTGGCTCTACCAAGATGTTTCTACCCGTGGTAGAAGCTAGGGTGGACATGAAAAAGAACTCATAAATTTTCTTACATGATAATTCATCTTCGGTTCTAGTATCCAGGCATATGCAGGTTTATAATGATCCACTGGAGGATAAGAAGAGTCAACTTCTGAACTCTGTCAAATAGCAGTCTGCATTTGACCCACCTATCCTAGAACTTATTTTACATGATATTATACCTGCTGTTCTAGAACCGAATCATATGAAGGACAATAAGGACTCCATGTAACAGAAAAAAAATTCACTCGTCTAACTTTTTCAATCCACTTTCCATAGTAGATATAAAGGAGCCAAGTAATTCTAATCCCCTTAGTTTATTAAGTTCATACTGCTCTATAATGTCTGAAAACCTGGTATCTCAAAGTACCAATGACTTGTTCCTAGGTTAAAAAGATTCTATAGAATCAACTATGACTGCACAATTAAAATAACCTACAAAAAATAACAATTTCATTTCTCAAAATGAACATGAAAATACCTCTAATACTTAAGAGGTTAGAAGGACAACTTGAAATAAATAATTTGAAAAAAATACAGTTCTAACTCTAAATGTAGGTTTAAATGAAGATCCTTTTTTGTAATTGTTAGGGTATCTCCAACTCTGAATCCCTCAATGTTTTTAAAATAATGGTTAACTCACATCACCCTATTCTTTTTTCAATTGCGGAACCAAAAATCACTTTCTCCTCTAAATATTCTCACTAGTGTCAACACAATTATATGTTTTCTGATAGAATCAATAATAATCTCAATGCTGATTCTTTATGGATTTTTTCGAATTATTCTTTATTGGATTTTAGTATTTTTTATATCTATGATAAAATTCTCATAGGCACCTTTACTATTGATGGTACTCACATTTTCTTATCCTTTGTTTATGATAAGAATAGATACCAGGAATGAAGAATTATTTGGAATGGCCTATCTTATTTAGGCACTAACACCAATGCCCCATGGTTTCTTATGGGAGACTTTAATGTTATTCTTAACTCTAGTGAAAAAATTGTCCCATCTCATGCTTCTATCTCCACAAGAGAATTTTAATCCCTTATCTAGGACAACAATATTATTGAAATTAATCTCACTGGTGCGAAATAAACCATGTAAAGAATAAATTACAATAAATTGGTTTCTTATAAATTGGATAGAGCCTTTAAAAATTTCCATACTTTAGATCAATGGGACACTATCTCCAGCATCACTTTTCATAGACTGAACTCTGATCATCACCCTATCTTGGTAAACATTTCCTTCAAAGACATGAAACCTCAGTTACCTTTCCATTTAAACAATGTGTGGCTCTCTGATGATGAGTACAATCATGTCATCCAAAACATTTGGTCCTCAATATGTCATAGCAATGATGCATTTACTTGAAACCTCAAACTAAAAAACCTCAAATAGACTCTCAAATCTTGGTGCAACTCCAAATCCAAACAAGATAATAATTACAATACTCTTCTTGAAAAGAACTCAATGATCTATAAAACAAAAACCTCAAATCTAATCTCCACACTGATCCTACGCAAGATGTAAACAATGCGGTCAAACTCAATTCCTTGCTCACTTTTAAGGACAATATGATAAAGAAAAGTTATAAAGTTAAATGGTTAACTAACGGTTACAGAAATACCAAATTCTATAACTCTCTCCAAATAATCAAGAAGTCCTACAAAACTATAACCTTTCAAAATGATTGGGATAAGATTTTTGAAAAAGAAGATGACAAGGCTCAACATATAGTCTCCAACTATGAAACTATCTTCAATGGCCTTGATAACAACAAAGACCTCATTCCGGAGGTCATTCCTTTAGCGATCACGGATGGGGAAAATACCTTCCTTTTTGACCCTCTACTGGATCATGAAAACAAATACATTGTATTTAGTCTGAATCTCAATAGTTCTCTGGGTCCTGATGGCTTTAACAATGGTTTCTTCCAACATTATTGGGATATGATTTATATCGATGTTTGTAATCTTGTTAAATCCTTTTTCATCAATGGGGTTCGTCCTCAAGTTATTAATGCTCAGTTCCTCACCTTGATCCCTAAAGTGGATAATGCCTCTGAGATTCACCTTGTTAGACCCATTGATCTTATCAACACTCTTTACAACATCCTCACCAAAATCATTGCTAATAGGATCTCAACTATTAATGAAAAAATTGTCTCTTGGAAAAAATTTAGCTTTATAAAGGGTAGATCCATTCAGGACTATATCTATGTTGTCTCTGAGTTTATCAAAAACATGAATCAAACTAATAGAGGGGGAAAAATAGCTATTAAAATTGACATTAGAAAAGATTTTGACACCATGTACTGTAGTGTTATTTTCAAAGTCCTTCAATGATTTGGTTTTAGTGCCCCTTTTATCATTATTATCAGAACTCTCTTCAACCCTTCCACTATCTCCATTTTGATCATTGGATCTCCTAAATAATACTTTAAATTCTCTAAAGGTGTTAGACAAGGTGACCCCCTCTCTTATATTCTCTTCTCAATAGAGGAAGAGTACCTCAGTCGTATGATCAATCATCCGGTGGATCAAAATAAGCTGAAACCTATTCATGTCTTTAGGAATTTAAATGCTCCACTCACCTATTTTATGATGATGACATATTCCTTTTCCTCCAAGGTGACAAAAGAAAAATTCTTAACCTCAAGACTGCTCTCTCTCACTATGAGGAGGTTTTTGAAAAAATCATATGTTTGAACAAATCATGCATCTTATTTGCGAAAAAATTTCTTCTCAATCGAAAATGTAACATTACTAGTGAATTAGGTCTAAAAGAAGGCTCTATACCCATTACTTACCTTGGTGTCCCCATATTTTGGGGTAGACCCAAGGATTTCCACTTTGTGACTATTGTTAATCATGTTATAAACCAAATTTCCTCTTGGAAGGGTAAATATATCTCTATGGTAGGTATTACTTGCCTTGTTAAATTTACTATTTTCTTAGAGATGGTCTACTCCAGGATAAACTACAAATGGTCTATTGATCTTATCAAAAAAATGAACACAACTATTAAAAAATTCATCTGGACCAGTATTATTCTAGAAATAAAGCTTGTGACGGTCTCTTAGTAATTTTTTCACAAGCCTATTGAGAATGGTGGCATTGGCATAAAAAACATAAAGTACTTTAATGAAGTTCTTAAAGCTCAGCTTACTTGGAATCTTTTTCATAATTCTTCTGAATCTATCGCCTTTCTCAAAAACATATTTCTTGAAAAAAATAAGACTAGAAATTTGAGCTTTATTAATTCTTTCATACGACCTTCCATCATTCACTCCTTCACCAACATTAGGAATAATTCCAGATGGATGATCTCTAGAGATTCATCCATGAAATTATGGCTAGATAAATGGAATGGCACGCCTTTAATATCTATGATTTATCTCGATCAAACTCCTGAAATCACCAATATCTCTATCAAATATACTTCAAATTATCAACAAGATCATCTCCTAGATACTTTTTTCAATCTCATTGAAAACTATCCTTTTGCTTACAACAATGATTTCTTAATTTGGGAGCCTGCTCACAATGGAATTCTTACCTCAAAAAATTACTACAATCATATTTTCTATAACACTGAGAATGATTACAGTTGGATTAAACACTTCAACAAACCTTGGATAAATCCCTCGAGATTCAGTCTCATCTAGCACCTTGATCACAATAGATTTCCCACTAATACTTGTCTTTAATCATTTATAATTCATCTTTCCTCTAAATGAAAAATCTATAATCAACATAGATAATATTCTAACCACCTCTTCCTTTCTTGTGCTACTAATTCTGCTCTTTGGAACTATATTTTTGACATCCTTGATTGTAGATGGTTAATACTTGAATCTGTCAAAACTCAACTTGTGAAATATGTAGAGATGGATGGCTCTTAGAAAATTAGGAACATTTTTCGTGCTGCAGTTTCTAAACTCCACCATGTGATCTATTATGATCAAAGTGCAATTATTCATAAAAAATACTCACTCAATCTTAATGCAGGTCAGATCTAGATCCTCATTAACATACAGGAATATGATTTGATACAAAAAAGACATTTCCACAACACCGTGCATGAATTTGGAACCTGAACTGTATACAGATCAATGACAACTTCTGTCATCTACATCACACACTATAGGTGTTCTGGAGAGCTCTTCTCCCTAGATGGATCAAACTCAACATTGATGGCACCTCTAAGGGAAATCTGGGACCTTCAGGGTGTGGTGATATATTCCGAAATCACATCGGTCAGATTCTAGGTTGCTTCATGGGTCATTGTTGCATTACAACCTCCCTTGAAGCCGAGCTGATGGGTTTGATTTATGGGATTACATTTTCCATGGTTTTTGGTAGGAACAACCTATGGATTGAAAGTGACTCGACGACCATCATACAAGCAAATTGGAATGGTTTAACTCATCAAGCTTAGCTGATTACTACCCGTTGGTTGGAATGCAACCATTCTCTCACCGATCTGAACTACATCATCACACATGTTTGTTAGGAAGCAAACATGGTTGCAGATGTCTTAGAAAACTTGGGAGTTAATCAAGACATAACCTGGTGTGAAGACCTCTATACTGCTCTTATTCCCTTTCATGAAAAAGATTATAATATGATATCGTACTTTTGACTTTTGTAACCATTCTTTCAATATATTTTGTGCTTTAGCCATTTGGTTCATGGAATCACCTTATAAATAAACTTTGTGTTTTCTTGATGTAGGTTTGTTTATATCATAACAAACACATTGTATTGAAACACATGTTCTTATGAAATTATGGATCTCCGTCATACTATGACTCATATGATAACAATTTTTTATTATAGTTATCACATGGTTTTGGGATAACATCATTTTTTTAAAATCACTTCTTAAAAATAATGGAAGTTTCTCTAATTCATATATGTCAAAACATTGATGATCCTTTACTAACATCAAAAACACTAATGTGTATAATGAAATGTTCATATAGTAATTACTTCACTATTAATTTTGTTAATCAATGTTACCATGTAAGACTCATCATCGATCATCTTTTTTAGCATCATATATCTAATGTGGATAAGGTAATGTGCATTTATGAATTACTCCATGCTGCATTACATTGATCAATGAATACTTGGTCAAGATATTATTTAGCATACCATCCGGAAGAAACTCATATATTCTAACCATTCATATATCACACTTCACATTCACATTCATAATAAATACTTAAATAATTCTAATGAAGTATACTTACCACTACCTCACACTTGGAATATTTCTCTCTATCTATCCAAAATAGTTCTGTAATAATTATGGTGTACCATTATTTCTAAAGTTTTTTATAAACAAAATTATGTTAGTATATGGGTCTATAATACTTAACGTGTTTAGATACAATGATTCTAAATACCATATTGGGTATATCCTTGATATCCACTTTTAATTTTTTTTGAAAAATAATTATCCTTCCACAACTCGGTATATAAGTTTTACATTTTGTATTCATCATGTATTTCTTATGATTCAAGTATCAGTGAACTATTGGTTTAGTATTAAACACCACAAACAACATTTATTATTATACTTTAAATAATTTCACCTTGTGTCCGAAGGACATGTGATATAATTTTTTTTGTAATAATCAATAAAAGTTATACCTGAATCATTTACATGGAAATTAAAATTTGTAAGCTTATTACCGCAGACTTAGGAATAACCATTTCTCAGCAACTTGGAGAAAAAACGTTAATTTTAGTAATGTTTATATACTTACATGATTACTCTATTTAAATACATATATTTAATAGGTATATTTTATTTAATATCCATGAATTATGACCAAAACATTACATTTTATGAATATACATGAGGAATCAGATACTTGATTATTCGATTCATTTCATTGTATTTAAACATCCATATATTTAATTTCAAGGTATGTAATGAAAATAACCTCATGTTTAATAACTCTTTATTTGAAGGACGTCATGAAGGTGCCTTTGGTGTCGCTCTTTCCATTGGACTTATCATATTTTCTTTCATGTTGTTCTTTATAAGAACTAAATAATAATATATATTTAATGTTCTTATTTACTTTGTAAACATTACCTTACAGTTGATGAAGTTTTTACTCCATGCTGTTCATTTTGTAATCTTAAATGAAACTAGATTAATTTGATGAAAACTATTTAAGAATGGGTTGTCATGAAATATTGTGATCCACCTTTCATATTTAGACGTAAACATTGTTATTATCACCAATTCACATCTCACTTCACTTTCTCCTCGTAAGATACTTGAAGATGACACTACATTTAATATCATCTATATTCTGATATAGTATCCACAACATACATCAGACATTAATGATAACATTATGAAATAACCATCATATGTTTCTTACATGAGTCTCCTATAATGTCACAACATGCCTTATTCAAGATGGAGAAAGGAAGGTAAAGTGTAGTGACCTTACTTCTCTGAGATGAAGAAATAGAGATAATAACCCTCAAGTCCCACCTCTAGTAGGCCCCAGGGTGGTAACCAACACCAAGGGTATGTAATCTCACAAAAAAATGGAAGGAATTACCCTTTTATAGAAAAAATATCGAGGGATAAAATGGTTATTCCAAACAACTCCAAGAACTATATATGAAAGAAAACCCAAATCCATCCCACATGAATGTTTAAAGATAAAATTGATACAAATACAATAAAAAAATCCAAAGTAAAATACCAAAAAAACGATAAGCAAGGACATGGAAACTATCCCAATGTCCATGCTAGTATGGTCTAGCACAGTCCCCATAGCCCTCATGGAAACCTGAGAGTAGTTTTATAATGTAGGGTCAGCATACAAGTATACTTAGTAGGAAGAACCAAAGTCTCTCATACACAAGTGGGAGATTCATACTAATTCCCCTATGAGAAAACAACAGAATCCCAGTAGCACCTAACAAGGTATACTAGCCACCCCAAACTCAACAAGGAACTCTCACCAAAAAACACAGGTCAAGTAAAGGAATTTAGTAAGAACATTGATGTTTCGGGTACCCTACACCGCTCCCACTAGTTAATTTCTTATACCCTAATGGAATACATCCTGACACATCCACACTCTCGCATAAGCCTCACCTTGCAACCCGCCCTCACACACCTAGGCCTCAAAGCTAGTCCCTCGACCTATGAAAATGAATCTCATCACATCCTGTCCACAGACACCTAAGTCATAGCCATACTATATTCCACCCATAGACACATGTTCCGTAGCCATACCTCATCCCGAAGACACCTAAGAAAGCACATCACATCTCATCTCGTAGAATCCTAGGAAAGACCCTCACCCACAGACACCTGGGCCTCACAATCACACCACAACCTATCCAAGAGTCTTTGGCTACCAATGCCTAGAAGTGGGAGCAGGGAAGAAAAAGTAATAATCCATCCATCCTCCCACTAGGATGTTGGTAAAGGCACCCTCCCTCGTGATGATGGGGGTTTTCGGAACATAGTACTCTTTCTAGGGTGGGATTTTTATAGAAATCACAAGAGAACATTAAAATAATACATATAGATACCAAACACTCAAACCAACCTATAGGTTCTCAAAAAAACCATTCCATAGTACCACATTTTCTGCTACCTCTAAATGCATTTATTAACACCAACAATAGTCACTTCAGATGTTGATAAAAGAGATCCTCTTCACAACCTCCCTCTCTTAACACCCATTCAATTCAACTTTATTAAGCCCTTATTTTTGTTTTTCCATCCCTACGTGGGAATCTACCAGCCATATCACATAGCCAGCAACACAACCAATCCAAAAAGAGGAGGAAAACTATGATAAAGGACTCACTCCACACTTCCTCCCCACTTAGAACCCATTCCAACCACTTCCATTTTCATTCTTAAAAGTAATCTCGCCCAAACCATCCTCTAAAATGGAGCAAGAGCCATATCACAACCACACCCATCATCATCTCTCATCGCAACCATTAGTGTCCCTACTGTATAAATACACCACACCCAGCAACACAAACAAAACACAACCTGGTTATAGATCCACTACACAAAATTTCTCATACATCCCACACAAAAAAAATCAATCTCCCAACCTGGGATTCCATTACACCACCCAAACCACCCCATACACACAGTCGTGATCCCAACAGTAGCACCACACAACCAACACAATGAATAATATAGAACAAAACCACACACATCACACAACCACACCATACAATTCTAGGTGTATTGAGATTTATTAAACAATCCTTTAATTCCACTTTGATAATTTAGGGGTTATCACATATCAATTTCAATCCCGAGGCATCGATTTATTAAACCAGTTATATATGGTTAATCATATATTCCTATTTACAACCATTAAATAGAAGACCATCAACAAGAATTTACAAGCCATAAAAGTTCCACAAACAAATTCCACCAACTTCTATGATTTTCAATAGGCATACAACCCATATAATTCTCATCATGTATCAAAATAACATATAAAAAAATGATCATTATCATCATCTTTTTAGCCCCTTATTTATTATATCGTAATAGGTACCATAACTTCTTAATAGGTTCAATTATGTTTTTTAAATTTGGATTCAACCATATTCACAAGGAGACATGATTACACCCACCCCTCATGATACACAATTAAGAGAGATGAAGGGATCCCTGCCTAGAAGAATTGTAGATCAACAATTCCTTATTGAGCCATAACATGAGGTGTGCATGCTTCCAGAAAAAGCCTCTAAGAAAATGTCCCCCAAGGCCATAGCACAAATGCAAAACTCCTTTGGGAAGAAATTTTTGGGGCTCCATGGTATCAGTAGAAAGATAAATTTACAAGGAATAGAGGATCTCAGTTTTAGAATGTCAATATCCTAAATCTACAGAAGAAATAGTTTTTAAAAGCCATTAAAGGAATATATCAATCAAGACCATGTGGCTTGGCCGTTTAAGAGCCTCTTGGGTGTTTGGAATTTAAATATATATTTTATATCCCTTGAAAAGGCTTCAAAATCACTTAAATGTGATATTTAACCTAATTTACGTCAAAGGAAATGTTAAATGGGTTAAACTAGAAAAACATTAGAAAATGGAAATTTTGACAAACTGTTGGAAGTGATTCATCATTGGGTGAGTCACTCTCGCTATTCAGTAGTGGTTGAGGCACCATTAGGTGACTCTCTGTTGGAAGATTCACTGGTGCGAGCTACAGATGAAGAGCTACCGATGGTGAGTCACCATTCGGGGAGTCACCATTCAGTGAACTACCATTTGGTGGTTCATCATTCGGTGAGTCACCATTCAGTGAGATTCTATTTGGTGAGTCACTATCATGACTCACCATCATGAATCACCATCAGTGAGTCACTATTTCAACTCACCAACACAACTCACCAAAGTGACCCACCATTGGGATGACCTAACATTGGAAAAATTGGAATTTTGGAAAACTCCCAAAATAGGTTAATTTTACCTCTAGAACACCTAAAACACTAGATTTTAACAATGTAATGGACCAGAGAGGTCTAGTCCATTACACTAGATACCACTCAAATCATTATCATCCTCAAGAATTTAAAACCAAGTTCCGAAGAAAGAGGGGTCCAAACTACCACCCTATGAGATACCTCTCAATGATCTGGATACACTTGAAACACCTCTAACCACCAAACACATCACAGTTTAACAATAATCCACTCTATTTTGTTTGAAAGATGGTCATGAAACCTCAACATCCTATAACACCTCCTCTGACATCTTCTAACCCAACCAACTCGAGGACACACCACACAAACACAACAACCACACTGTTCTAACACACGAATCAAATAATATTGTCCTCCATTTCAAGATATGATCCTCTTTGGGCGGCCCTGACTCACCCGTATATGTTTAATCACATCATAATTAATGTGCCTTGATTAAGAATAGCATATTCCACTTTTCACATGTCAAGACTTTATCTCACATTATAGAATAAGGAAAAAAGATCATCTCATAACAAACATGGTACAAACATCACATTTCAAAGAAAACCAGAACAAGGAAAAACTTAAAACAACTATGGGTACTTGCCATGATTCTACACTTCTCGCTTTAAAATACTCTTTTACAAGACACCATACCTCCACAACACATGAACCAAAGGAATGGTCTATCCATGAAGCACCTTCTCCCAATGATCCTAGATATGTATTAGTCATTCCACAAATGTCGCATCATCATCAATGTCCAACTCTCCCCATTGAATGATGTAGGAGTCATCATGTAGGTACTGATGAAGCTTAGAGACATGATAGACATCATGGACCCTTTCCAACTCAGTGGAAATTCCAACTGGTATGCCACCTCTCCAACTCGTCCCAACACCTCAATGGGTTTGATGAAACTCTGAGAAATATTTCTCTTTCTTTCAAACCTCTGCTACCGATCTCAAGGGGAAACCATCAAGAACACGTGGTCCCTGCCCTCAAACTCCAAGGGCCTCCTCCTGCGATTGGAATACGACCTCTACCCATCTTTCACTACCTCCATCCTCTCACGAACAAGATTAACCTTCTCTATTATGCTCTGAACAACCGTGGTACCAAGAAAAAATGATTCCCCAACCTCTATCCTGTATATGGTTGACTGACGCGGTCATCTGTACAAGGATTCAAATGGAGACATGCCAATGGATGAGTGATATCTATTATTGTAAGAAAACTCTACCAAAGGAAAGTTTCACACACAAGACCCAAAAAAGTCAAATATGCACGCTTGCAACATATCTTATAGTGTTTTTACGGTCTTTTAAATCAAACCATCTATATGAGGGTGTAAATATGTGTTGAGGCGTAACTGAGCACCAAAAGCATGTTGCAATCCTAGCCAGACATGTGAGGTAAAACATGTATCCTGATCTGAGACAATGGATCTCAAAACTCCATGAAACCACACCACCTTGTCCACATACTTATTTTCCAAGGAATCCACTATGTTAGACAGCATAATCACTAATAAGTGAGTGGATTTCATCAGACAATCCACTACTGCCTATATAACATTGTTGCCTCCCTGATATCTCAGTAAACATGTGACAAAATCTATTGAGATGTCATCCCACTTACACTTAGGGAAATATAAGGGCTACAACAAACCATCGGGGACACGATGCTCAGCCTTAACCTACAAGAACAATAATCACTTTACCATGAACTCTTCCACTTACTGTTTCACCCTACGCCACCAAAACAGCATCCTCAAGCCATTGTACATTTTAGAAACACTCAGGTGTACCACTAAGGGTGAGATATAAAACTCCTGGAATACTCCCTCACACATTTCTACTGGAATAAACATCCTTCCATGGAATATAATATGATTATTTCCATCTTCTGACCATCCCTCTAGAACATCACCTTAGTCAATTTGATCACATATCACTTCTTCCTCTAAGGATCCCCACTCAGACTCCTCCACCTCCTGCATTAGAGAAGATTGTACTATCATCTAAAACAAACAACCTTTTCCTCTATAATTTAATACATCAAAGTGAAAGGTGGAAAACTCCTCCACTTCCCTCCAAGAATCTGTAAATTCCCAAACAACCTCCTTCTATGACTTCCTACTCAAATAATCGGCTACAACATTCACTATAATGACCCAAACTGTTATGAATAAAATTTTCTTTCTTTTAGTTAAATGTCTCATGGATTTAGAAAACACGTGAACTCCTTTTGTTTTATTATATCCAACTGGATTGAAATGACTATTAAGTATCCTAACCATTGATAATATATCTGTTGAATAGTGATCACACGACTAGTATAAATATAGGGTTTTAAAAATCCTTTTGACACAGATAAAGGATGTAATGGCCACAACTAGTAGGATCATACCCTATGAAGCCCACTTATTGGATCATCCGACGGAGACAGAATTTGTGAGATTTCCCCTAGACCAATCCCAAGCTGAGATCCAACAACTTAGTCATGATAGAAACTATTTACTGGAGAATTTCAATCTCATCGAGATCACGGCCCAAACCATGTTCGCCAAACAGCCCCATGAAAGCCCCACCATCGCACACCTTACTCTTAGGGTGTATGTTAGTGTAGTAAAGGGATATGTAACATGACCATAACATTATGATTATGTACTTTATTGTTCTCTAAAATAATGAATATACTTTCATTCTATTATTGTTACTTTGTAAATGTTTTTTAAAGAAAAATTAGTATTTTTTGGTTAATATTCAAATTTATTAAATAAATCTATTTTGATGAATTAATGGATTTTGGGACTAAATTATATTTTAATGAAATATTATTATTAAATTTCTTTTATTAAATAAAAATGACCATATAATTTTTATGTAGTCAATTGTAATTTTTATTACAGTTTTAAAACTATTTTTTATCAGAACCCGTAAATTTTAAAAAATGTCGGTTTTTATTTTAAAAGCTAAAATTCACATATTTAGAAAAATATATAGATAAAATTAATATATTTTTTTGGAATAATTATGTTTAAATTATCCATTGGTAATTTTTTCATACTTTTCTGAGTCAATCAAAATTTTTCATAAAAATTAAATACTGTATAAATATATAATGTGTTTTATAACATCATAATGACCCAATAGTGATGTAATAAAATAATATAAAGGTTATATTCAGAAAAATATTTGTTTTCATTTTAAATTATATAATTTTAGGTTTATTTGATTTATTTTACAAATCCTTAGTAAATCCTCCATGACATGTAAAATAATTTATAATTTTAAAATCATTTCATTGAACGTTTGACTCACCTCCACATAAGTAAGGACAATATTTTAATATATTCGGCCCTTATCCTTTTAAAATAATTTATTCCACTCCCCTTTTTTATAAACCATGGTCAAAACCCATGGGATGGTTTTTGTTTTTGAATATTTTAGTGTGTAGGGTCCAAAACCAAAATAATAAAGAATTCCCCCACCTTTCCTATATAAACCCACCCATGCACCCATTATTCTTCCCTATAGATATTTTAATCTTGAAAAACCTATTCTATATACTCCCTAGAGTCCTCACAAGGAACCTATAAGCTTTCAATAATCCTCTCCCAATCCTTTGGGATCACACATCCTAGTAAGGGATCCTCACCTTTCTCTCTTCCTTTCAATTCAAAAACCTTGTTTGAAATTAGTCATTTTAATTTAAATTGGTTATATTTTTATCCTTTTATAATCAATTACCTACTATAAATTTTATTTTATTTCAAATATAGATAATTTGTCCTCCCCCATTTACACCCTTACCTACACCGTTACTATATCGAAATTATGTAATGGATTTCTCTCTTCTCATTTCCATTTCAAGCACTTCATTTGTATTAAGCATCTTAAATTCCATTTCATATGTTGGGATATTATGTTCCATGATACCTTCATTGTAAATTTCATGTGTAAATTATGATATAATCCTTTCTCTCTCATCTACCTATTTTATGAATTTCCATATGACGACGTTATGCTGCCGAAAGTGCACCATGATTTTCCATGACAAAATCATCATGTAGTGAATAATGTACCCATTCCTCTATCAAGAGTATTCAACTTTATGCACATAAAAATATTGATTGGGGACTTATACGTATTTTTTCCACATTCTTTTATCGTGGAATAAATGATTATGTTGACTGAATCCATGTTATATGATCTATATGGCACACTTAAGAATAAGATTGAAATTATTATAAAGGGTGGACCCTGATAGCACTCCAATGCATTGGGTATTGTTTAGTATCATGATACATCAAGTTGGGATAGGGGATTACCTAATTCATCTATAGTAATTTTTTCCATCATGTTGTGATAGAGGTTTACCTGATTCTTTTATGTTAATGATGCATTGTTTTGTATTGTTACCACATTTCTTTATTATAGTAATCATGTTATATCATGTATTTATGATCTTGTTTCTATTATGCTCCATTGATATGTCTATTGACTAACATGTATTGTGTTATTCATTTTATGCCTTTTTTACTCCCTTACTATGCTTTATAGCTCACCCTTTTTTATGTATTTCCTCAGGTTATCCAATGAAAAACTAAGTATTAAGGAATGTTGTGGTCATGTGAAATAAGTTTTCAAAAAAGATGTTTATTTCATGTTTTAAGTTGTTATGTAATGTTCCTATCCATAAGGAAACTAGAACAATAAATCTTATGAGTTGTATTAAGTTCAATTTTATTTAATAAATCATGTTTAAATATGGAATAAAGAGTCGGGTCGTTATAGTTGGTATTAGAGGATATGTTTAGTTATTTTTGGGATTAGAATTAGAAAACTCTAGTGAAATCATTAGGGATAAAACTAAGTATAATAAAAGAATCACTACTGGAAAACTGCCCTATACCCATGGTTCAAAAACGTGGGTATAGCCCCCAAAACCGTGGGTATAGGCTATACCCACGGTTTTGGGAACCGTGGGCTGAAACGGCGTCGGGATAGGGGGTCGACCTATACCCACGGTTTGAAGAAACCGTGGGGATAGGAATGCCACAACGTGGTAGGTGCATGGATATGCTGGCACCGCATTTACCCCACGGTTTGAGAACCGTGGGGATTTAATTTTTTTCTTCAAAAAATGACGCCAGGGGGTTTTGAACCCAGACCTCGCGCTACGCGGGCAGTCGCGACTGCACCAACACACCACTCGAGCTGCGCCTTCAATCTATTATATATTCATATATCTGTTCATTTATATTAATATGCGGTATTAATATTCCAAAAAACATCCAGCGTGTTTCGAACCCGAACCTCCCGAATATTCTCACGGCCGCTCCACACCGAACAGCCAACCAAGCTGTGATTATTATTTATTTGTACACAGACATCTGCGTATATATATAAATATAATCAAAATGGATATTAAAATTCAAAAGATGCGGCGAGGGGGATTTGAATTCAAAAAAAATTCCCAGCGGGGAATTGAACCTGCAACCTCCCAAAGCCTCAAGACCGCGCCGCACCAAGCGACCAACCAGTCTATCGCCGTTATTGATATATATTGATAATTTCATTTTAATATATTAATATAACAATTATAATGGAAAAGAAAATCCTTCCGGGTTTTGAACCCGCGCTTCACAATCGCTGGACAATAACTGCGACCAACTAACCTAAATATTTTATACGGTTTAATATTTGATATCCCTATATTTATGTTATTTCATATCGTCTTTTCACCCAAAAAAAATTCGGTCCCGCGTAATTTTTCATTCCCGCCATAACGCGGGAACGATATATCCACGGTTTTGACAAACCGTGGGTATAGGTCTTTGAAAAATTTACCACCTATACCCACGGTTTTCACAAACCGTGGGTATAGGTCTGTAGAACAACATCTATACCCACGGTTTTGGAAAACCCGTGGGTATAGGTCTTCAAAAAAAACATATACCCACGGTTTTGCCAAGAACCGTGGGTAAAGGGGACTTATACCCACGGTTTTGGAGAACCGTGGGTATAGGTCCCAATACTATCCCTATACCCACGGTTCCCAAAACCGTAGGTATAGGGGGGGCCTATACCCACGGTTTTATGTAGAACCGTGGGTATAGACCCATTTTCCAGTAGTGAATCCCTAAATTTTTGTGAGTATATAGTAAGTGTTTTATCAAGGAAAGGCATCCTTGTCTGGATATGAACAAGTATTGGTGGCTCTAGTATAGATGTATATAGGGGTAAAACCCGAAAAAACCACTTAGATCTAGACTCGGATGGGAACTGGTGCACGAAAATGGGCCTTGATAAAATTTTGGTTTGACACTCCTGAGGGAAATGCTTTGGAAAATTTCAAATATTGGTTGGAACCATTATTAAGGTAACAAAAAAAATTCCCCTACGAATATATATTTGGAATTAGATCATGGATATCTTAGATCGAATCTTAGAAATTCATAAGTTAAGGAGAAAAATGTAATTTATAAGTTATCCCTTTTTCCATTGGATTCCACTAATTATTCAATATTTTAAAATATTTACCCCTAATTTTTCCATTTTTTCTATCCAATGGCTAGTATTAAGAGGAATCGAGCTAACAAACGATGTGAAGATCAATGTAATAACTGCTCTAATGAGATGCCCAATCTGATGGGAGTGGGAATCACAAACTATGTCATGATACTCTCTCAGTTAACTCAATATTTGGATAGAAACCTAGTTTAAGAGGAAATTCCAACCCCCCTAAAAAATAAAAAGTCACTATATAGAAATTTATGGTACAAAGACATCTTACTTTCAATGGATCATCTGGTCCCTCAATTGTCGAACAATGGATCAACTCCATTGAGATGATCTTCTCCATCCTTCATTGTTTTGAACAATAGAAGTTTCTTATGGATTCTTATCATATGGAGGGTGAAGTTTATCAATGGTTGACATTGATCAAAAATACAATGACTGAGGAAGTGATTGAGACGATGGGATTGAAGGATTTCCAGAAAACAAAATTGATAAATATTTTCCCTACACCCTTTGTTTTAAGATAGAAAGAGATGTCCTTGCACTCAAGCAAAAGGATGATGAATTTCATGATACGCCTTTGGTTTTTTCATTACCCCCAAATGAAATGTTGAATGCTTCTTTAGTGGTTTAAAACCTAGCCTACAGAAATCCCTAGCGATCTGCAACTTTGACAGCTATGAAGAGATTGTATGATATTCCCTCAAATTTGAGATAGAGAATAACGAATCTCAGGGGTATTATGGGGATAAGAAGAAGAAAGTGGACATTAATTCTGGAAGTCCTATGGATAAATCAAATTTTTCTAAAAATTTAAACACCCCTCTTGTGAAAAGTGCGAAAAGAAGAACCCTAGAAATTTCCTAAAGAGGGTGAGAAAATTATTTAAATGTGGGAAGGAAGGGCACCTATCTAGTGATTTCCGACAAGAAAACCCCACTAATACAATAAGGAAAGTAACAATTCGTTCAATACTCAATTTATTGTTCATTTCTACAACTGTAAATAACTATGGAAATTTGAAAACCAGTTCCCTAAGCAAAGGGTTTTCGGAGGCAACCAATAACCTCCAACCCAGCAAGGGCGATCTTTTTCCATCACTACCACCGAAGTGAATCCCAACAATGAAGTGGTGAAAGGTACGCTGGTTATTCATTCAAGAATATAAAAGGTACTTTTTTATTTTTGTTCAACATATTCTTTTATATACTAAAATTTTATTAGAACAATCCAAACATCACCACAAATAATGGAAGTGGAGATTCCTGTGAAAATAGAAAACAGTACAATTATTTCATCCCATGAATATAAATCCTCCCCTATAATAATTTGTGGATTTAAATTCCAAGAAAACCTCATAATACATCTCTTGGTATAATTTTATGCAATTACTATCATGGATTTTTTTACCCTATACAGAGCCAACATAAATTGTTGTGGAAGGGAAATCACTCCCCATATGGAGAATCGGCCCCTGATTCTATACAAGTGAAATGAAGAGGATGAATCTTATTTATCACCATCATCTCAAGCATGGATATTACTTCCCTATGATCACCCATATATTTTTAAAATTATTTATTCTAAGGAAGGAACCATCCTCAAAGACATGCCTATTGTGAGGGAATTTGCTGATGTGTTTCCTGAGTAATTGTCTGGTCATCCTCTGAGAAGAGATGTTAAATTATTGATTAATCTTATAACTAGGGCATTTCCAATATCCAAGACTCTATATATAATGGCTATTTTGGAACATGAGGATCTAAATAAGAAAATATAAGAGAATCTTGATAAAGGGTTTATACACCCAAGTGCTTCACCATGAGGTGCACCAGTCCTCTTCATAAAAAAGAAGGATGTGTCAATGAGCCTTTGCATTGATTATCATGAGCATAAAAATAATGATAAAGAACAAGTGTCCTTTTTCCATGAATTGATGACTTGTTCAATCAGATATGTGGAGCAAAATACTTCTCCGAGGTGGATCTATGGTCCAGATATTACCAAGTAAGGGTGAAGAAAGAGGATATCCACAAGACTACTTTTCATATATGGTAAGGGAACTATGAATTCATAGTAATTCCTTTCAAACTCACTAATGCTCCATAAATCATCATGGACTTGATGAATATAGTCTTTAGATATTACCTCAACAAATTTTTGGTTGTCTTTATAGAAGATACTCTAATATACTCCAAACCCAAGGAGGAGCATGAGGAACGTCATAGCACTGTACTAGACCTTACAAAAGGAGAATCCATATGCAAAGTACTATAAGTGTGAGTTCTATTTGAAGTAAGTGACATTATTAGGGAATATCATCACAAGTAATGGGATATCTATAGATCCTTCCAAAACAAAATAAATTGAGGGATGGTCGTGGCCAACATTTGTGATGGATATCCATCACTTCCGTCGGTTTTCGGGATATTATAGCCGATTTGTGAGAAATTTCCCATGATTGTAAAACTCTCTTACCAAGATAACTCATATGGGAGTCAGGTTTTCTTGGAATGATTAATGTGAAGAAATCTTCAGGAAGTTGAAGAAGAGTCTTATCACTAACCATGTTCCCACACTACCCAAAAGTGGGGATCTTTTCGTAATATTCATTGATTCTTCGAAGAAGGACCTGATCTATTTGTTGATGTAGAATGAAAAATTCGTTGCCTATGCCTCAAGGAAGTTGAAAATTCATGAGCAAAAGTACCTCACGCATGATCTGAAGATGGAAGTGATGATCTTTTCATTGAAGATGTAGAAGAGTTATCACTTTGGGGATAAGTGTGAAATATATACAGATCACAAAAGACTGAAATATATATTCACATATAAATAGATGAATATCCACCAACATAGATGGTTAGATCTCATCAAGGATTACTACTTCTCAATCCATTGCCACCGTAAAAAAGTGAACAAGGTGGAAGATTATCTATATAGAAAGGATCTAAAAATTCAATCATTTATGAGAATTGAAAATGATCCAATCTTGTTATATTTGATGAATATAGACATGGGAATTATAAATAAGGGAACATCATATATCTATTCACAAATTATTTCTCAACTGTCACTTTTGGAAAGGTTAAAGGATGATCAAAAAGTTGATGTGGGAATTCAGAAGAAAGTGGAAACTATCAGAAATAGGAAATCCTCAGAGTTCAATGTTAATGAAGAAGGAATTGTGATATTTGGATTAAGACTATGTGTTCCATCATATAAAGAGTTAAAGAAATAACTTTTGGATTATTCATGTAGTTAGAATTCATCCATTCATATAGGAAACATGAAGATGTATCAAGATCTTTAGGATCACTATTGGTAGTATAATGTGAAAAAGTATATCGCTAAATATACATCAAAGTGCCTGGTATGTTAGAAAGTGAAGGCTGAGAGGTAGAAGTCTAATAGAATGATGAGACCATTACCTATACCAACATGGAAATGGGAAAGAATCACCATGGGCTTTTTCACCAGACTTCCGAAGACATCCAAAGGAGACAATGCTATTTGGTTTGTTTTGGATCGTCTTACCAAGACTGCACACTTCATTTAAATTTGAGATTATTTCTCATTGGATCAACTAGAATGGATATACATTAGAGAAGTGGTAAGGTTTCATTGAGTACCACTATCTATTTTTTCCAATCATGATCTAAGATTCACCTCTATGTTTTCGAACAGTCTTCAATATGCTCTAAACACTTAGTTGAACATTAGCACGACCTATCACCCTCAAACTGATATCCAATCTGAGAGGACTATCCAGACACTTGAGAATATGTTGAAAGCCTTCTCAATGGACTTCAATGGTGGATGGGACCAACATATTCCTTTGATGTAGTTCTCTTACAGTAACAGTTTCCACTCAAGCATCCAAATGGCTCCTTATGAATCCCTTTATGAGAAGAGGTGCATAACACAATCATATTGGGATGAAGTTGGGGAATGAAAACTTCTAGGTCCAGACATGGTCTATGAAATTGAGGAGAAGGCTAAGACCATCCAACAACACATCAAAGATGCCTAAATTATACAAAAAAAACTATGTGGAAAATCATTGATGATATCTAGAGTTTGATGATGGTTACATGGTATTCCTCTGCATATCTCTATAGAAAATAATAATAATATTTTTTAAGAAGGGAAAGATTATTCCAAGGTACATTGTCCCTTTTGAGATCCTTGATCGCATTAGAGCAGTGGCCTATCGACCAGCACTCCCACCAAACATATCTCAAGTCCATGATGTATTCCATGTATTACTCTTAAGGAAGTACATACCATACCCATCACATATACTCAATCTATAGGTGGTACCATTGGATAATGGCCTCTCCTATGAAGAGAAGTCAGTGAATATCTTAGATCATAGAGAAAAATTCTAGAAAATAAGATAATTCCCCTCATAAAAGTTTTGTGGATAAACCACAAGTTTGAAGAAGCAATGTGGGAACTGGGGGAAGTGATGGGAAAGAGCTACCCTCATCTATTTTAGTTTGGGAAAATGAAATTTCGAGGGTGAAATTTCTTAATGGAAGAATGTTGTAATGAACCAAACTATTATGAATAAAATTCCCTTTATCTTAATTATAAGTCTTATGGATATAGAAAACACATTCACTCTATTTGTTGGGTTATATCCAAATGGATTTAAATGGCTGTTAAGTATCCTTACTATTGATAATATATTCATTTAATAGTGATCACATGACTAGTATAAATATAGGGTTTTAAAAAATCCTTTTGAAACAAACAAAGGTAGTGATGGCCTCAACCAGTATGATCGTACCCTATAAAGCCCATTTATCAGGGCTTTTAAGGGAGATAGAATTTTTGAAATTTTTCACAGACCAATACCAATCCAATATTAAACAACTTAAGCATAATCAAAACATTTTATGGGAGAAGTTCAACGTCATTGAGATCACGGCCCAAACCATGTTCACCCAACAGCCCCATAAAATCCCCACAATTACACACCTTAATCTTAGGTCATATGCTGGTGTAATAAAGAGATATGTAAAAATAACATAGAATTATGATTATGTGCATTATTTTTTATAGAATAATTAGTATACCTTCATTCCATTATTTTTACTTTGTAAATGGTTTTTAAAGAAAAAATGATATTTTTGGTTAATATTCAAAATTATTTAAGAAATCTATTTGGATGAATTAATGGATTTATGAATTAAATAATATTTTAATAAAATATTATTATTAAATTACTTTTATTAAATATAAATGATCATAAAATTTTTATGAAGTCAATTGAAATTTTTATTAATGTTTGAAAACTGTTTTTATCAAAACCCGACAATTTTCAATAAATGTCGGTTTTTCATTTAAAAGTGAAATTTCACATATTTAGAAAATTATTTAGATAAAATTAATATTATTTTTGGAATTAGGATGTCGAAATTATCCAATGGTGAATTTTTTATAATTTTCTTAGATAGTCGAATGTTTGGGTAAAAATTAAATACCGTATAAATACATAATGCATTTTATGACATCATAATGACCCAATAGTGATATAATAAAATACTATAAAGTGTATCTTTGGAAAAATAATTTTTTTAACTTTAAAATAATATAATTTTAGGTTTCTTTGATTTATTTTATAAATATTTAGTGAATCCTCCAAGACATATAAAATATTTTATGATTTTAAAATCATTTCCTTGAAAGTGTGACTCACCTCCACATAAGAAAGGGAAATATTTTAATATATTAGGACATTATCCTTTTAAAATAATTTATTCCACTCTTCTTTTCTATAAACCATGGAAAAACTGTGGTATGGTTTGGGGTTTTGAATATTTTAGCGTGTAGGGTCCAAAACCAAAATAATAATGAATTCCCCCACCTTTCCTATATAAACCCACCCAAGAACCCATTACTCTTCACTGGATCTCTTTTAATATCAACCACCCTCTTCCGCTACTCCATGGAGTCCTTACAAGGCACCCATAAGCACCCAATAATCCTCTCCCAAGCCTTTGGGATCACACATCCAAGTAAGGGATCCTCACCTTTCTCGCTTCCTTTCAATTCAAGAACCTTATTGAAAATTAGTCATTTTAATTTCAATTGGCTATTTTTTCATCTTTTTATAATAAATTTCCTACTTTCCATTTAATTTTATTTGAATTATGGATCATTTATCCTCCCCCAATTAGACCCTTACCTACGTCGTTACTATGCCGAAATTCTGTATGGTATTTCTCTCTTCTCATTTCCTTTTCAAGCACTTAATATGTATTATTCATATTCAATTACATTTTATATGTTGGGATATTATGTTCCATGATCCCATAAATGTCCATTTCATTTATAAATTATGAGATACCCCTTTTCCTCTCATCTACCCATTTTATGAATTTCCATATGACTTCGCAATTCTGATGAAATTTCACCACGATTTTCCATTCCAAAATCATTGTGTAGTGAATACCATACCCATTCCTCTATCAAGGGTATTCACCTTTATGAACATATACTAATTTATTTGGGATTCACGTGTATATATTATACATTCTTTGATCATGTAATAAATAATGATTTTGGATGAATCCATGTTATATGATTTATGTGGAACACTTAAGCAAAAGATTGAAATGTTTATAAAGGATACGCCATGATAGCACTCTAATACATTGGGTAATGTTTAGTATAATGATATGTCATGTTGGGACAGAGTTTTACCTAATTAATTTATTGGAATTTTTTCCATTATGTTGGGATGGGGGTTTACCTGATTCCTTTATGTTAATGATGCAATGTTTTATGTTGTTTCCACATTTCCATGTTATGATAATCATGCTATATCAAGTCTTTATGATCATGTTTCTCATATGATCCAATGATGTTTCTATTTCTTAATATGTATTGTATTCTTCATTTTATTCCTTGTTTACTCCCTTACTGGGATTTATAGCTCACCCTTTTCTTATGGATGTCCCCAAGTTATCCCATGCAATGATAATTATGAAGGAATATTGTGGTTGTGTAAAAGTAGTTTTCAATAATGATGTTTATTTCATGTTTTAAGTTTTTATGTAATTTTTATAAGCCCCAAATACACTAGAATTTATGATCATATATATTTTATTAAGTGCAAGTTTATGTAATAAATCATGTTTAAATCTAAAATAAATAGTAGGGTTATTATATTCCCCTTTCTTGAGATGTTGGAGATTTCAAAATAATAGTCTTGAAGAAACTCCATCCACCTCCATTGTTGAAAGTTCATATCTCACTGGGAAAATATATAACTCAATCTCTTGTGATCCAAGAAGACCAAAAAGTGCTCCCCAATGTGGTATCGTCGCCACAACATTAGCACAAACACGACTGATGTTAGAACAAGATCATGGGTTTCATAATTATGTTTGTGGGGAAGTAACTACCTAGACCCATAAAATATCACTCCCTACTGTTGCCTTAGCATGCATCCCAAACCCATACTAAAACCATCAAAAAACACCTTGAACATCACCCCTTCCTCTAGAAATTGGAGCACTAGATCATTGACCAACTTCCCCTTCAGGTAGCTGAATGTTTCCTAACACTACTAACTCCACAAAAAGTCCTAGTATTTCCTGGTCAAAGCCATAAATGGAGCTACAAATCGAGATAAATTGCTACAAATATCTAGTAATAGAATGTTAGACTGAGAAAGTTGTGAACCACTACCACATTATTGGGTTCTACCCAAGAAACAACTACTTCAACCTTCAATGAGTTCACTATTACACCATATTTGGAAACCACATGCCCAAGGAAGTGTACCTATCATGTCCAGAAATTGAACTTGGAGAGATTTCCATAAATATGGTGGTGTTGAAGAACCTGTAAGATGGTCCTGATATACTCGGTATTCTATTCCTATGACATTGAGTAGATCCTGATGTCATTGATGAATACGAAGATGAACCGGTCCATGAACTCATGAAAAATGAAGTTCATAATCCCCATGAACATGGATGGCATGTTCTTAACACCGAATGACATGACCACAAACTCTAAGTGTCCATACCTGCACTTGAAAGTAGTGTTTGAGATGTCACCCTTTGTCACCTTCATCTGGTGATACCCTGACCGCAGATTGAACATAGAAAACCAATTTTCTCCTCTTAGTTGGTCAAAAATATTGTCTATCTTTGGGAGAGAGTAATGGTTCTTGGTCATCACCAGATTCAACCTCAGGTAATCTATGCACAACCTCATACCACCATCCTCTTTATTTGCGAACAAAACCAGAACACCCCACGCTGACACATTGTGATGAATAAATACCTTCTTCATCAGGTCATAAATCTAAATCCTCAACTCCTACAACTCAAAAGGTTCCATATGATATAGATCCAATGAAATCAGAGAGGCATCAGGCTGTAGGTCTATCTTGAACTTGACATCATGACGAGGGGGACGAGTCCCAACCTCCTTGGGAAGGAAATCTAATAATTACCCAACAACTCTGGTAGCCTCTACTATCTCATCATCCACCAGTTCCACTGATATCTTGGCCAATAAGGAAGAAAGAGACTCTACACATCAACTATTCACCTAAAAAATCCTCTCACCAACAAAGGCCGCATGCTATCCATCCACGTATGAAAACACAACTCTCCTTTGAAATCGTTCGATAACAACATGAACAAAATAAAACTAGTCAGTTCCAAAGATGATATTTTATGAATGCATCTATAGCAAGAAGATATCCACATGGGACGAATGTGGCCCCATCATTAGTTTACATCCCCAACATACATCAAACAATTTGGTATGACCTTCGACTGGTTTACTCAACACCAGGGGTGAAGAAAGTCTCTCTATGTCTCGTCCCAGATAATGGGCTAGAATGGGTGCAACAAAGGAGTGTGAATATCCTAAATCAAACAAAGCACATGCAAGAGTACTGAATAAACTAATCGTACCTATAATTTTCATCGGACCTTCTAGAACTACATCCACTAAAGTGTGAAACTTATCATGACCTGCTCCTATGCCACTCTTCTAACAACCACCTCCTAAACCATTCCTCGGTCGAGGTCCCTGAGTAGCACCCTAAGGTTAGCCTATGCCTTCTCCATCACTATGTGGTGGAGTAGGAGCCTGATGTCCCTACTATTGAAATGACATGGCCAAAAACTGCTACTAAGGTGAGCGCTAAACCTTCCCACACCCACTATACTGAGCTTGAACAGCCACTGACCACTGACTATAAAGATGGACATGGGCCCTAAAAGAGAAAAAACTTGGTCCCAAGTTCACAAGAAAGGTATGAGGACCATAAGGATGAAACTGAAGCTATTGATGTCGACTCCCCGGCGGTCGTAACCTCTAAGGCCCTGGTTCCTAAGACATACTATAGATGACCTTTCCCCTTGAATAACTCTATTTGATCCCCTCTCATGATATACCACCATAAGAGTGCATCCTCTCTACTACCTTCACCTTCTTCTAGACCTCCAAGTATGTTGGAAAGGTGAAGGGACTAAACACCTACTAGAGAGAAGGATGAAGTGCCTCCTCTAAGAATCTCACATGAGACTCCTCATCCAGTAAGAGATCTAGGGAAAAATGAAGGATATACTTGAACTTGATACCCATATCACAAACTGATATACTCCCCTATTGGAGGGAAATTAACTCTTTCCTCTTCTCAGCCTTCATGGTCAATGAAAGGAATTAGGTTTTGAACTACTTCTCAAAATCAACACACAGAACATCAGCCTCCTTCCTCACCCCCAGGTATAGTGTCCACCACTGACGCGCATCTCCCCGCATCTATATCACTACCAAAGGAACATAGTACTCCGTTGAATCCCGGATCAAATTGATGGTGATCCCAAGATCCTTGATCCATCTCTCCATATCCATATCTGAAATACTTCCCTCTTAATTTCCCAAAGCCTGTTATTGGAAAGCATGTAATGTTCTCTACCACTAGTCATCCTCCTCCACTAGATCAACCCTCTAATGATCAACCAAATCAGCCTCTTGTACCTCGACTACCTGAGCCACTCATGGATGACGACCAGGATCCATAGCAAAAAGGTAAACAAGGAATTACAAATCCTGAGTAGTATGGAATTTTATCTAAGATTCATTTTAACTCATTAAACTCACTAATTATTTAAAATTTCCCTAAAACTCCTAAATTTAAACAGGAAAATAATTCATTATGATGAATGTACCTATATTATAGTCTCTACCCTATAAACAGTGTAGAATCACATGGTCATTTGGTAGGATCAGAGTCTTTTCATTGGATCACAGGAAAGTATACCACTTCTCTTCCTATAGACACCTAGGAAATCAAACCTTGCCTGCAGACACCTGGGCCTCACAACTGCTTCACAACCATCCCAAAGAGTCTTAGGCTACAAATTCCTAGAAGAGGGAGCATGGAAGAGCAAGTAACCATCCATCCATCCTCCCACTATGATGTTGGGAAATCCAACCTCCCCCGTGACGATGGAGGTGTTCATCACATAGTGCGCAACTAGGGTGGGGTGCGTATAGAAATAAAAATAGAACATAAAATTAATACATATAGATACCAAACACTCATCCAAACCTATGGGTTCTCCAACAATAACCATCCCATAGTACCACCTTTTTTCTACCTCTAAATTCATGTATTAAAACTAGAAATAGTCACTTTAGATGCTGATAAAACAAATATGATTCACAACCTCCCTATCTTAACACCCATTCAATTCAACTTTATTAAGACTTTATTTTTGTTATTACATCCCTACCTGAGAAACTACCAACCATATCACACAACCAACAACAAAACCATGCCAAATAGAGAAAACAACTATGATAAAGGACAAACTCCACACATCCTTCCCACTTATCACCCATGACAACCAATTTCATCATCATTATTCAAAGTAATCCTACTCAAACCATCCTCTGAAATGTAATAGCCTCTATCTCACAGCGACACCCATGAACACCTCTCATCATAACCATCGGAAACCCCACTGAATAAATACACCACACCTAGCAACATAAACAAAACCCAACCCAGTTACATCCCAACTTCACAACACCACTCATCCATCCCACAAATAATCAATCTCTCAACCTGGGATTCCATTACACCACCCCATTCAGATAGTCATGCTACCAACTACAACACCACACAACCCACACAAGGCACAAGACAAAACAAAACCACACACAACACAAAACCACACTAAACAAAGAAATGTTTATTCATATTTTGAAGACACTTTTTCTTTAAATCAACATTGATAATTCACGGGTTATCAAAGAGAAAGTTTGATTATGAGTCATCCATTTATTTAACCAGTTATACATGGTTAATCATATTTTCATATTTTCAAATGCTCAACAGAAGACCACAAATAATCATTCACAATCCATCATAGGTGTGAAAAAAAATACCACAAATGGTTATTATTTTTAATAGGCATACCGACCATATAATTATCATCATGGATCAAAATAATAGATAAAATAAAATGATCATCATCATCATCTTCCTTCACCCTCATTTATTATATTGTAATAGGCCTAATTAATTTCTTAATAGGTTCTATTATATTCATTAAATTAGGAATCAACTGTATTCACAAGGAGACATGAGTACACACATCATTCATGATACACAATTAAAAGATATGAAGGGATCCCTACCTGGAATAACAGATGATTAGCAAATTTTTATCACACCAAAGTAGGGGTGTACCCATGTAGTGGGAAGAATCCTCTAAGAAAACACAACCTAAGGTCGTAGCACAACCACATGAATCATTGGGGAATAAAGGTTCAGGGAACCTTGGTATCAAGAGAAATGGAAACATACAAGGAAGAAACGATATCAGCTTTAGAAAGGCCAAATCCTATATCTATGAAAGAAATAGTTTTTAAAATCCATTAAAGGAAGATCCTGACCAAAACCATGTGGCTTGGGTGTTTAGGAGACTCCCAGGTGTTAGTAATTTAAATATATTTTATATATCCATTGAAACAACATCTGGATCACTTAAATATGATATTTAACCTAATTTATGTCAAAGGAAATGTTAAAGGTGTGAAACTGAAAAAACTGGGGAAAACTGAAAATTTTGACAAACTATCAGAAATGACTCATTGTTTGGTGAGTCAGCATCGTGTGCCACCATTGTTTAAGGCGTCATTAGGTGACTCACCATTTTATGAGTCACCGGTGCGAGATAACGATGACGAGCTACTATTGGAGAGTCATCGTTCAGGGAGTCTCTATTCTGCAAGTCACCATTCTGTAACTCACCATTTGGTGAGTGACCATTCAGTGAGCTAACGGTTGGTGAGTCACCACCATGACTCAGCGTCGTGACCCACCATCAGTGACTCACCATCAGCGAGTCACCATTACAATTCACCATTGAAATTCACCAACATGACTCACTAATGTGACCCATCATTGGGATGACCATGATGTGGAAAACCTGGAATTTTGGAAAACTCCCGAAATGAGTCATTATTGACTCCAGAACACCTCAAACACTGAATTTTGAAAATGTAATGGACCTGAGAGGTATGGTCCATTAAATATTATCATTGTTAAACCCTCATTTCCTAATGTGACCTAATAGGTATTTGGGACACTGAAACCTTGAATTTATGATATCTTAGTATTATGCACAGGCACCGATACTACTAATTGGAAACTCTTGTTGGATAGGACATTGACTTTGTCTAATAAATATCATAGTATTTTTTTGTGGTATTACATTCTAGATTATATGAAAATAAAGAAATATAATATTAGTAATTTCATCTTAATTGCTGATTTAGACATTATTGATTAGATAATTAAATCATTAAATGTATCCTAGTATTTTATAGAAGTTTAGGAACCCTATGTACTAGAATTAGAATACTCTATGTCTTGAGTTTTTCAGGAACAATAATCCCTTAACTTCCCCTCATAATCTACGAGCTACGACTAAGACACTACTCAAAGAGTACAAGGTGAGCGTTTGACTAGACAACTACATTAACTCGTGGTTCTTTGATATCTTGAGTGAAGTCTCAACTTCTATAATCATAAACATTATTTTCTCAGCACTTTCCTCTAATGTTACAGAATTCTATATTTGGATACTTATTTGTTTTCAAATTCAGTTAAGTCAGCTCATCGCTAGAATAATAACTGCCAGGTAGTAATAAGAACCCTCAATGTGGGTTAAAGAGCACCCTGAACACCTGGTTTTGTTCAAATTTAAATGATGAAAAGTAATTGAAACTTAATATTTCATTGAGAATTTTTAATATTTTTTTATGATTGTAATCCATTTCGATTACTCTTGTTCCTTCTATGTTGTTGTGATCACAACTGAACATTAGTAAAAAAATATCCAATACTTATTTATACAATTTATTATTTATTATTTTAGGTGTTTTCCGACTATCATGAAAATACATAAAATATTAAACAAATTCATAATAGAAATAAACTACCTAACTGGTCTTGGAAATATAAAACAAGTTAATCTGATTAAACTCAATGGACAAACCATGACCTAGGGGTGTCATATGTGAGCCTTAGGTTTACTCATGATGCAACTCATCCCTATCCAATTTATCCACTTTTCATCTGAATTCCACCATGACATGGCATGGTTTGAGGCCTACAATATCCTTTTCATAGTATAATAAATACTCACACGCCTGAGAGGCGGTCTCAAGAGTACAAAAATATAGAAAATTCTCCTTAATCTTGGTTAAAAACCCATTAAACATATTTAATATGAAAATAAGTGATGATGTATAGACTATCTTATTTAATTATAATCATTGTGTAGAGATAAATAATTAAATAAATAAAAACTGACATACACCTGGTGGATCTATTGTGCAAGACCAATCAACACAATTAAACTAAGCATGGAAAAAAATTAAACTGCAATAAATTAACTATGAGGGGATTAATAAAATAATTGAATTCATTAAATTCAAATAGTTTAATAACATTTTTTTTATTTTAATTTTATTTTAATTTCAAAAATTAAATTAAATTAATTAATTAATTAATTTAATACCAAATTTAAATTAATTATTCGGTGTATTAAAATTATTATTTTTAAACTAGAATTATTTTTAATTAATTTAATTTAATACTGAAATTAAATTAATTAAATTAATTAATTTTGAATTTTTAAATAACTAATTGGGCCTCGAAACCCTCGGTAGGACCAAAGAGAGTCAGATTGAACCTTCACAGTGAGTAGTGGCTGGTGCGAGCCGGCGATATGGAGACTTCACATTAGTGTCATGCATATATCTGAGTAGTGTCATCATCAATCATTGATGTATGAGGTTTACTATAGTGATGAAGGGAGGATTCGTTCCAATCTATATCCATGGATGTCGAACAGTGGTGATCTGGCCATCGGCCGAATGATTTGGCTCTCAATACTCCCTAGGGTTTTGGTGAGACAGAGGGTGCTCGTGCATTTCTAAGAATAGTTAGTAGGAGTAAACCTTCTATATGTTGGTTTAGAGAAGAATACTATGGAGGTGGGTCAAAATGAGTTCATGGGGAGGGGATTCTCATCTAAGAAGGCCCACTGGGGAAGGGTACTTTAGTCGGAGGCCAAGGAGGAAGTGGTCAGCCTGCAGGGAGGGGGGTTACTGACTTCTTCAAGAAGCCGAACCTCTCCCTTTTTTTCATTTAAATTAATTACCTATTTCAAAAGGCATCTTACAACATCTAATTTTTTCTGATTTTTTTTTCTTTTAAAATAATTACGTCTTTCAAAGAATCCAATTTTCTTCTATTGATTGACACAAAAGCTACCCCATTTTTCTTGGTTTGTTATTATCTCAAAGTCTCACCACTATCCAACATTTTTTTAAGACAAATTTTAAAATTTTTTGGGGAAAAAAGTTATCCATCCCTATTATTCTAGGGAAGTATGGAATTTTGGGACACTATTGGAGGATTTTCAATAGTTAGATACAATATGGAATTAACCGGGGTCACCGAAAAAATGAAGATCATGTATATAATTTCATTCTTCATTTTTTTAATAATCATCATTTTATAATATAAAAATACCACCACATTTGATTCATAAAATTATTGTCAGATGGCCATAACTTGTCCATCCAAAATCGGGTTGAAGCGGTGTTGGATCTTTTTGGACCGAATTAATACCCTCTACTTAAATTTAAATCTAATTTAATTTTCTTGGATCATGAAATTTATACATTACCTATTGTACCAATTGTAGGTACCAAGGCACAAAGTGAAAGTTGGTGGACCAAATATTTAAAAAAATTCACCCCATGGATGATGTAACTTGTCATATCAGGTGACCTAAGCCCCAATACATTCCGAAGGATCTCAGGTGAATTTTAAAAAAAAATCAAGATGTGTACCTCATTCCATTTGGTGGTGCATTAAATTTCTGCTCAACAACAGTGATTGTTACTCAAAGGATCTAAATCTTAACCCCTAAAGATATCCCAAACCTGATCCTAGAATCTAAGAATTCACCATTCATCAAATTACAAGTTCTATCATGGATCTCTAACAAATCCTTTTATGTCGTGATAATCTCCTCGATCGCATGCCTTCAATTTGTCAAAGATGTTCTTTGTTCGATGATTGGAGAGAGGCTTTATATCTCTTGAAGGAAGGACGATAGAGAATATCTCATTCCTTTGTAATGAATAGCAACAAAGAAATGATCCTCTCTCCTTCTTATATAGTGGGATGATCAAAATACCCAGAAGGGTTCTTTGAGCCCCAGAAATAAAACTCCAACTAAATAAGCAATAAGTAAATATTTTAGATGAATTAAAATTCATCATAAATATTATTTATATTTTACGACATTAATGCAACATATATTATATATATTATGTGATAAAACTGGTTCATTTAAATCGACTCATAATTTTCAGTAATATTAAAGAATTTGGTAATATTAAAACAATATTTATTCGAATAATAATTTTCCATATTCACTAAATATGTCATGAATAATTTTTTTTAAATAAATACAACACAATTATCCTCTACTTGAATAATAATTTATTTATTTATTTATTGGTGATTGGTAACTTGTACAACCCTCAGACCCTATGGTGGGTCCCACCATGTCCTTTATAACTATTCAACTGAATTGGGTAGATTTTTGAATATGCTATTTTGTGTGACCCTCTAGGACTTTATCTTAGTCGTAGTGAATAGTATTCATAGACCAAGAGTGAATCCTAGAAACCCCTTAAGGCCCCAAAAGAGATAAGGAATAGTCATAGCAATGAAAACCAACCTATGAACACATACTCTTTAATATAATCTCTTTTTCATTAGATATGTCATAAATCAGGAATCACACATGTATCATCATCCATTCTTTCTTTATTATTATTTTTATCTTACAAGACATATTTACCTTTGACTACCATTTCTAAGGATTTATGAAGGTTTTACCACCCTAGTCAACTATACCTGAGATATATTACTTCCTCAACATGGAAGAGACAAATTCTATCTTGATCATTCAACCAATGTCATAGCACTAATGATGAACCCAACATAAGCTACCTCACCACAATTTCATTATCATGGTTTTTTCCCTTCCATCAAAGTACACAATCAAATGGAACACATTGATAATGATCTCAATTCATGAGACCAATACATATATTCATAGATAACAATAACCAATGACACCTAAAATGTGTGGTGTTCCTTATGGAGGGTTTATCCTCATAATTTCAACTACCATAGATCACAAAGTGTGAACATCATGACGTGAACTGTCAATGTGTCATGAACTACTTTATCCAAGATGAGGGAAAGGATGGAAAGATTCACTACCCTTCCTTCTTCAAGGTAAAGGAGAGATAGTGACCCCCAAGTACCACCTTCGGTAGGCCCTGGAGTGGCAACTAGCACTAAGGGTATAAAATCTCACAAAAATGGAAGGCATTACCCTTTCTGTAGAACAAGATTCAGAGATAATATGGTAAATCCCTACAACACCAAGGACTAAAGATAATATTGAATCCAAGAATCCATTCCCACATGCATGTTCAAAAATGAACACAATAAAAAGTACAAGAAAACTTTGAATGAAAGTACCAAAAATAAAAGAAAAGAAGCAATGGAAACGGTCCTGATGCCCAAGCTAGTATGGTCTGGCATGGTCATCTAAGTCCTCCTAGAAACCTGAAAGAAGTATTATATACATAGGGTGAGTATATTGGTATAATAATTAAGGAAACCAAAATCTCTCATACACAAGTGGGGATACATTCTACTGCCCCGTGAGAAATAGAGGTAACCAAAACACCTAGAAAGGAAAACTATCCACCCAACCTCACTAAGGAACACTCCCCAAATAACGCAAGTTAGGTAAAATAATAGTAATAGCATGTCGATGTTTGGGTATCCAACATAGTCTTCCCATTGGTTATTTAAAAATACTATGCATCATACCTCCCCCAAAAATCCCACTGTAGTCCCACTGTCACCCCCCAACAACAACCATATGGGCCATCTCAACCGCACGTTCATCCTGCTCACAGACACATGGGCCCTCACAACCACAAATTACCACACTCATAGACACTTGGGCCACAAAAACCACCACCATGCCCAAATAAACCTGGGCCAGAACAACCACTTACATTCTCAAAGACACATGGGCCTCATCTCGAAGACATTCGGGAAACAAACATGCTTGCACACACCTGGGACAACCCACCACAACACACCATGCCCAAAAAGTATTATTCCATAATTAACCTCAGGCCTTCACAGCCTACCTGAAGAGTCTTGGGATACTTGGGAGAGGGAGTATAAAAGATCTAATAACTAACCACTCATAGGAATGTTGGGGACCCCCCCCCCCCATTAAATGGGGGTGTTCATCATGAAGTGCTCAACATGGATGGGGTGCGTATAAGAAACAGAATTACTAAATTTTATACATATAAGTAATCAAGAATTCATCCCAACCTAAGGGTCCTAAAACCAACAAACAGTCCATACACAACCACTCTTGCTGCTACCCCTACATGAAAAAGTACAAAACTGCCACAACCAAATCACAACCCACTTCTAGAAAATAGTTCCAAATTATATCTATTCGTGTTATCATGTTCAAGTGATTTCATTTATATATTTATTCACTTCTTGGAAACTAATAGGCATAACCACAAGACAAAACAACAACTAAAAGAAAATAGCCAAGAAGGCGTTTAAGCATTCACTCCTGGTTCTCTAGTAAATAACAACATCAAAATGGGATATGTGAGATCCCTTGAAGTACTAAAACCAAACCAATCCCCAACTTACCAAGTCTTGAACATTTATCACCGGCTCCACATGGCCTCGTATTCACAACCAACAGCCTCTCAACCAGAGATTTCATTCCCCTCTATGTCACCCCACAAACATAAAATAGAACAACCATTCATGTCACCAGAATAGAGAGAGGAAGTTTTAAGATTTATCCAACACCATTCATTAATTTCCTTATTTTTTGTTAACTAGGGTGATCACACCAGGGTTCTTATTCATCGGGCATCCATTTAATCAACTTAGTTTTCATGATTAATTATTTTCCACGCTACATTCATTCAATCACAAGATTATCCAAAAATATATCTTTGTTAGTTCAAAATAAAGGACCACCATTGGCCATGATTTTCAGTATACACGAGACCATACAATTCACAACATAAAAACAAAGGTAAAATAAAACAACATTATCATATTTTCCACCCCTTCATTCTTTAGAAGTCTATTTATTATCTTCATTAAAGTTGGTTTTATCCACATCCTAAGGTAATATAATCATACCCACCCCACATAATTCACAGTAAAGAGATATGAAGGAATAACCCCTACTTGGATGATTAAGGACCAATGTTTTCTTGTTGTGCTAAGAACAGATAATGATGCGACTTACAAGAAGAACTCTAAGGATGAGCAGAAATGGAACCAAAACAGGCACACGATTTGTCTTAGGAGGAAGTATCAAGGTGAAATAAGAGAAAAAAAAGGAAGAAGGAAGAGAGGATCTCAACTTAATAAGAGGCCAAATCCTAAAATCAGGGAGACCATTTAGAAGTAATTAAAAGTCAGATCATGGTTTAACCACATGCCTCAGTGGTTTCACACGTTGGAATTAATTTAGATTTGATAATTATATTTGGAAATGGTGGAGATAGACCGAATGATATCTGTGAGTTGATATATTAACTTTAAATGGAGAAAAACACGTAACAGGGGTGAATGTGGAAAAACATGGAAAAACGGGAACACACAGAAAGGGGCGTGACACCGATAAATAGGCCATACATTTTTCTAAATCAAGGGTCACCCGACTCTTAATGAATTTAAAGTATTTTTTATGGGCTTTAAAACATCCTTAGATCACTTTAAAAGAGGCATTAAAACACTTTTACATTAAAAGAGATGTTATGGGAGTGAAATTGGAAGGTCTTGGAGAAACCGAAAATGACTCACTGATGGGTGAGTCACTGACACCCAGAAACCAATTCACTAGCATCGGTGGGGGTGACACTGCAACTGACTGATGCCACTGATTCCCATAAATTCCACCATTTTTTCAACTTATAATTTTGAATACTCCTCAATGAGTCACCGATGGTCCCCATGATACCTCAAACATTAGGATTTGGAAAATTAATGGAATAAGAGGATTTGGGTCATTACATCAGATACCTATCAAACTATTATCTCCCTAAAGAATTCAAGAGTAAACCTAATGAAAGGTTAGGGGTCATAACAACCACCTCATAATATACCTCTCTAGGACAAACCACCCTAGGGTTGTTCGAAATCTTGAATAAAACCTCGACATCCAGGGACATCTCTCTCACATCTATTTCATGAACAACTACAGATAAACTTCCAATCATCTCTCCCAAGTAACCACAAAAACACAAAAAGGTCACACCATCTAGACACGTGGATTAGGAAGCTCCTTCCTCCTTGTCAAAATATTATCCTCTTTGGATGAAACTGACTCATCTGAACGGGTTTAATAAAATCCACATTAATGCTTCTTGATTAAGGATCAGGTCCTCCCATCCCCGTAGTCATGACTTTTTTCACAAAATAAAGAATAGGGAAACAACTTGTCATACAATAAGTAGGTTCAAACATTACATCATAAAAAAGGCAAAAAGAAAACACAAGATCAAAACTCAGAACAACTCTGGGTACTGGGAACACATTTGTGCCACTCATTCCCAGGTACTCTCCTCAAGGCCACCATGCCTCCACGACACAAAAACTAAGGGAATGGTCCATCCACGAAGCACCTTCTCCTTACGGTCCTTGATTCTCATCGGCCGATCCATGAACATAGCATCATCCTCAATATCCAACTCTCTACAGTGGAGGATATGGGATTCTTCGTGTAGATACTGACAGAGTTGAGAGACATGAAAGACTTTGTGGATCCTCTCCAACCGCAGTGGTAATGGTAGATGATATTCCACCTTACCAACACGTCCCAAAACCTCAAAGTGTCTACTGAATGAGGGAGAAAGATTACCTTCCTACCAAACCTCTGCTTTCCATGCTGAGGGGAGACCTTTTGGAATACCTGGTACCTAACCTCAAACTCCAAGGGTCTCCTTTTATGATTGGCATATGACTAATTCTAGTCCTAATCTACCTTCATCCTTTCACACACAAGCTAAACCTTCTCTGTTGTGCTCCATACCACCTCTGGGCCAAGAACACCTACCTCAATAACCTTTGTCCAGCGCAAAGGTGAACAACATAGTCTACCATATAAGGATTTTAATATTTCAATGCCAATGGTAGAGTGATAACTATTATTTTTGGGAAACTCTACCAGAGGAAAGTTTCATACCCATGATCCTCCAAAGTTCATAGCACATGCTCGTAGTATATCCTCCAATGGCTGGATGGTCCTCTCTATTTTCCCATTCATATGAGGGTGGAAAGAAGGGTTTTGGCATAGTTGGGAGCCAAAATCATGTTGTAATTTCTTCTAGACACATGAAGTAAAGAATGTATGCCGATACAAAATGATGGTTCTAGGAACTCCATGCATCTGCAAAACTTCACCCATGTACTTATGTGTTAGGTAATTCACAATGCTCGAATCCATAACTGCTAAGAAGGGAGCCTATTTTGTCAATCGGTCCACCACTACCCAGATGGCATCACAACCTCCCTCGACCTTGGTTATTCCTATGAAAAAATACATTGATATTTCATCCCACTTTCACTTGGGAATGTCTAAGGGCTGTAGTAGACCACCGGAAACATGGTGTTCAGCCTTCACCTACGAACACATGAGGCACTTTGCCACAAACTCTGCCACTTCCCACTTCACTCTGGTCCACCAAAACTGACCTCTCAAACCCTTATACATCTTGGAGACTCCTATATTTACCGCCAGGGGTGAGTTATGGAACTCACCAATAACTCCCTCATGCATCGCCACCTGGAAAAACAGCTTCTTGCAGAAAATCATCTGATTCTAATCATCCTCTTACCATCCTTATAGAGAATCACCCTTCCTAACACAATCACGCATCACTTAATCATCTAAGTCTCCCCACTGTGAATCCCCCACTTTTTGTACCAAGGAAGGTGGAACTATCCTCTAAAATAGATAGCCTCTACCATCCTCCACTCTCAATCCCAGATGGAAAGCAACCAACTACTCTATCACCTTCCAAGAATCTACAAACTCCCAAACTACATCCTTATATGACTTCCTGCACAAGGAATCGGCCACCATGTTAACCTTTCCCAAGTTGTAAGAGATTTCAAAGTCATAGTCCTGAAGAAAATCCATCCACCTTTGTTTTCACAAGTTCAAGTCTCACTGGGAGAATATATACCTCAAGCTTTTGTGATCACTAAAGACCACGAAGCATTCCCTGGTGAGGTAATTCCACGACATCTTCAGAATGAACACAACCACTAAAAGTTCCAATTCTTGGGTGGCATAGTTATATTCTTGAGGGCGTAACTTCCTAGACCCATAAGATATCACTCCCTATTTCTGCATCCGCAAACACCCCAATCCTAGACCAGAAGCTTCATAGAACAGTTCAAATGTTACCCCTTCCTCTGGAAACCTCAGCACTAGGGCACTGAATAGCTTTCCTTTCATACAATTGAAAGCTTTATAGCACTGATCCCTCCATAATAAATCCTATTCTTTCTTGTTCAAAGCCTTAAAATGTGATTAAACTTGAGAGAATCCAGGTAAGAACCTTCGGTTGTAACTTTCCATACCCAGGAAACTAAGAAGCTATGAAACATTATTAGGTGATGCCAATGAAACAAATACTTAGACCTCTGATGGTTCCACTTATATTCCCTATAGAGACACCATGGGTCCATGTAACTGCACCTCTTGTGTCTAGAACTTTCACTTGGACAACATTTTTTAGATCTGGTGGTGTTGGAGGACCTCCAAAACTGTACTTAGATGCTCAACATGATCCTCCACTAATCTTGAGTATATTAGGATGTCGTCGATGGACACGACCATGAAATAGTCTAGATACTCCCAGAAAATTGATTTTATGAGCCCCGTGAACACAACTGGTATGTTCATAATTCTGAATGGCATGACCACAAACTCAAAGTTCCCATACCTACTATTGAAAGTTATCTTCAGGATGTCACCCTTTTTCACCCTCAACTGGTGATATCTAGACCACATGTCGATCTTAGAGTACCAACCTTCTCCCTTTAACTAGTCAAAAAGTTATTTGATCCTTGGGAGGGGTAATGTTTCTTGAACATCACCTGATTTAGTCTTCGATAGCCTATTCACATCCTGAGACCATTGTCTGCCTTCTTTCTGAATAATTTTGGATAACCCCATGGGGATGCTCTTGGTCAGATAAAACCCTTCTTCCTTAGGTCATCAACCTGATTTTTGTGGTGACTCAAACTAGTTGACCCAACCCATCACCCAAGAGGCTCTACAGTATGGATGGAAGCACATTCCTGATCACCATAGGGAAAAAGGTAGTGTTAAGGAGTCAAATAGACAACAAATGGGAATGGAATTACCCATAAATCATAATAAATAAGTAGTGGAAAATTATTATAATCCCTCATGGTGAACCCATACATTAGATGTCCATGAAAATGAAATAAATAGATATAAATAAATAATCAATCCAAACATGGAATACACTAAAGGAATGTATAATGATACATAACCAACAAATGGAATGCACCATGACACAACAACCACGAAGAAATAATAATGGTCATGAATGTAATGCTTTAGGTTGTTCTATAATATAAATCAAGGTTACACTATAAAGATAAGTTTCCAACCATGATCGATGTGATAGTTCAAGAATGTAAAAGAACATATCGACCTATAATTTCATGACTTCTATAGTATGGATAAATGGATAATTAAATAATGATTTATAAAAATCAAGGAGGTTTTTTGTTTTTGAAAAACCATTAACTCTATATTCAAATTTCAATTTTGGAGATTTATTCTAAGATAATCCAACTAATGTAATTTGATGTTGAATAAGTTAGATATTGAGAGGTATTTACATAATTAAATTTTTATTTTAAAAATATTAGGTTATAGAAGAGATTTCATTGTGTAGATTTAAGGGATAATAGAGAATAGAGAAAAAGGAGTAGATTTTTATGAGGTAGTAGAAGGAAGAATAAGGAAGGTTCAGTAAAATGGGATTTATTCTATATCTAAAATAGAAAGGAGAAGTTTTTTTAGATAGGAATATATTAAATATTTGTTCTATGAAGCAGGAGTGTTGTTCACAAATTAAGAGAAAGTAAAGATAATATCATAATTTATATATATCGTATCAAAATTTGAGTATAGAATAATAATCATGGATTATGAAACATCATCCATGCTCATTTCCTATTAAATTAAGGAATGATTTATATGGTGAAGATGATTACTATACTGGAATTATTAAATACATATATTATTGTTTTCTATTTTGTGAAGTTTGATTGAATATTAATACTCAACTCATCTCACAAAGAGTTGATAATATCATGCATTTAAATCAAAAGAAGTATTTGGAATTCATTGGAGAATTAACATATATAATTATGATGTAGTATAAACATGTTGAACTTCGAGGGACCTTCTTGTTAATAAAAAAAGAAGAATCAAACAAATTTAAAATTGGTCTATTTTGGAGTAACATGAAAATAAGGAGAAGGGACTGATTCTAACACCCTGAGTTTTTATGAATTATTATTTTTGAATAAATTGAATTTCTTTGAAGGCTTGCACTGAACACTACACCGAGTCAAGATTTATTTATATGCAACACCATATATATGCTTGTTCTACACACTTGACCAAACATAGATTTCATTACATTGGACACTAGTTTTGGCATATGTTACACACAATATCAAGTTCCTTTTATAGATTTCATGACACACAAGACTGAGTTCTATCAAACTATAATATATTATTAATATTGTTATCAAAATATTATTAAAGTTACCACCAAGACATTGGAAGAGAAGTTATGAATAATATTAAATAAACATTTAAAATATGATTTACACGTGTATATAAAATGAATTATTTGGTGACTAATTAATTAGAAATAAAAATAACACCATTTTTAAAATAAAAGGTATACATTTTCTAAAAAAACTATTTTTATGCACGCAAGTGTGTTTTATATCAATAAATTAAACACAACTCTTTATAATAATCAATTTATTGATATATATATATATATATATATTATTCAATAAACTATTTAAAATTCATATTATGTGTTTTCTAGATAATTGATAAGAATAAGTCCGATTTTAGGCATCAAAAGATGCATTTTTCTAAAAGGTTGTTTTACCACCATTTAATTGTACGCTTATTTTAAAACTAAATCTTGAAAATTTTAAAAATTTTATTTTAAAAAATAAACTCCATTTTTTTAAGAATAATTTCAAAATAATATTAAAGTGAATTTTTGGTATTTTTATGAAATATTTCATTATTGGATGAATAGTTTATAATATTGAATTTTAATTGAAAATTTATTTTTCATATAATTTATTTATATAGTTAAATTATATTTAAATCTAGTTTAAATGTTTAATTATATCTATTATACATCAATTAATCTGATATAGGACATTGGAATCAATTTTACTTTGAAATTGGATATAAAAACATTTCAAATTTTTGAACTTTTTCACTTTAAAAAACTATTTGTCTCATCCCATTTGTGGGATTAATTGTAAATTAATTTCTTCTAATTCTGTGATTAGAATTTGGAAAATTTATTCCATATTTAGAATAAGAATAATTTATCATTTCTAATAAGTTCAACTTAGTTTTTGACCAAAAATATTAGTGAAATCAATTAAAATTAATTACAGCGTTTAAGAAGAAAATGAGTTTACAAAGGGACTAAACTTTAAACTTAAGGAGGAAAATAACCTAGAAACTTTTCCAAAATCCGTTTTATTCTCATATTTTTAACATATACCCTCTTAAATCTAATATTTACCATTATTGGAGGCACATTATGTAAGGGAGACCTCTGAATAGTGTTTAGACAATTATATTTATAAGAATGTCACTCCTCCACTATAAAAGGGCGCTCACCCCCCCCCCCCCCCCCACACTTATTCACACCTATCAAGCCTTTTGAATCATCCAATCCTTGAACAAATTATCTCCCAACATCCCTCCTCTCGTCTTAAGATACTCACATTGGAAAAAAGAAATCCAAGGAAGTCTGTTGTTGTAAACCAAAAGGATTTACGCAAAGAATATGTAACATTATTCAATGATAAATTTTTTACATATTTCTCCAATAATAAAATTATTCAAATTTCATTATTATATAATAACATCAATATATTCAATATAATGAGATTTTTTTATTTTAAGGGTTCGATCTACACCTACACACACATCCATCAAACGGGATACGCAATCATTGTTTGTGTAAACGGTGAACTACCGCCTCGTGAACTGATGTCATTCATTATTACAATACCAAATATAACGTTTTTTTATAATTATTTAAATACAGTTTTTATATGATATTTATGATGTATTCATTCTTCTAAAATTATTATATAACACATGCCTTCATGCTTTCCAATTTCTAAGAATATGATAACATTATTTCTGGACGTGTAGACCATCACCACCTCAAAGAAATATGATTCATTCCCACTTTTAAAGAATTATAATTGAATTATAATATATATATATATATATATTTCATTTAATTTCTTTTTTTAATAAGATAATAAAAAGAAACAACGTTCATGTGTATGTACGGTTTACCGTTTCTATGAACAATGTATCTCATTTTCTATTTCTACAATTTGAATATTATTAAAAATATGTATATATTGAATATATATGATATTTATATCATGGTTTACGTTCTATAAATTAGGAAATCATGATCAAATAAACAATACCAACAATAAAAGGTCAGAACAGATATGAAAAAAAGCAGTTATTACCCAAAACATAACATTAACATGGAATTGTTAATAAATGGGTAATATAAAGTCATAATAAAACCATATATGGTATTATATATGATAATATCTTTCTATGGTAGTTTTATAATAAACTTATATTTATTATATAGGAGGTTTAAACATGTAATAAGTAATTCAAGACTTACGGTAATAGTTCACTCATCTCATTTTTATTTCTATGATATATATGCTATATTCACCACTTATTCTTATTGTGTGGTGTATATACTATACTATGGAATGTTATATAATGAATTTAATTTATTTGATGAAAATAATAGTTTCAATTGATGTTATTATTTCATGGGGATCATGAATAAAAAGTTACTTAATTTGTAAAGGGATTTATATTCTCACTTTTATTTCTACTAAACTTATTCCATATTCACCACTCTTTTAATTTTTCTGGTTTATATACTTTCCATAAATATATAATATGATTACTATACTTAAAATTATGGTTATTTAATTATCTATTTTTTTATCTTTGTTTCAATGGGTTTACGGTTCAAAAGTTACCAAATTGGTAAGGTAAATTTGTCTCAATTTTTTTTCTTTGAGATACATGTTATGTTATGAACCAGCAATATTTTACGAGTTGTATATACTACCCTTTGACATGTTATATCATGAATCTACATATTTTCATGATATTTTAATCTTAATTTAATTTCATTCTCTCATGGGAATTATGATTCAAAGTTACCTATATGGTAATGGTTTATTTCTACAATCTCATTATTATCAGGATAATTTATGATTATGATTTCTTTGATGAAATATTATGATTCATATCTCAATAAATCTCTTGTATTTTTCTCTAATCTATTTGTTCATTATTTATTCATGTAATGGTACAATTTTCCATACTTTTTTACTTAATATGATTAAGAAAAAAATATGAAAAATTGACATTATTTCCATCTTTAGTTAGAAATATGTTTTATTCAAAAATCATGTTTTGTAAAAATGTCTTAAAACAATTAAATTCTATTTTAAGATAATTTTCAGGGAAAATAAATTTAAAAATGTTTTATGTTTTATGTTTTAAAATTTTATTTAAATTATTTTAATATTTTCCTTTTTATGTTTTCAATGTCATTTTCAAAAGAAATGGTTTTCAAAATATTTTAAGTTTTAAAAAAAATTCAAAGATGAAGGAATATTTTTCTTAAGAAATATTTTCAAATTTTTTTAATTCGTCCTTTATAAGTTTTCAATGTGTTTTTCAAGTAAAATTATTTGGAAAATATTATATGTTTTAAAAAGTGATTTTCAAAGAAAGGTTATTTTTCAAGTGATATTTCAAAATATTTCTCTATCCAAGATAACATCCTTTCATATAGTTTATTATTTAAAATGGATATGGTCCAAGGATACCATTAATAATATTTATATGAATGGTTTATGTTTTTATAGACTGATGTTTATGAAACCCATTTCTTTTCCATGAGTTAATTATGTTTCAAATATGTTGTTATGGAACTCATTTTTTTCCAAAGGCTAATAACATTTCAAGGAGATTAAAATGAAAACAATTTATTTTCTATGGGTTAATCAATGTATGAAAGAATAATTGTTTTTATTAGTTATTATTACTATATGCATGCTATTAGTGAATTATTATTATTACGGTTCATGGAAATTACTTTTACGATGGGGTGTCCTAGATAGCATTGGGTAAGCCCATTATAGCTTATATGATGGGGTTTCCCAGATAGCATCGAGTAAGACCATTACATCTTATATGATGGGGTGGCCCATATAGCATTGGGTGAGCTTGTTATAGTTTACATGATGGGTGGGACCTATATCTACCTACAATACATTGAGTATATATTTATATCTCATAAGATAATGATGGGAACAAGTCTATGGGCTTGATCTAATTTGGAAAGAAGGTATGACTTGTTCTGCTATAAGGAAAGGTCTATGACTAGGGATGGTGGCGTGTCCAACCCAGTAAGTGTATCCCCAATGAAGTTCTCTGACATGTTTTGGAAATAGTCCTTAACTTATAAGGAATAATTTTACATGCTTATGTGTATGACACAAATTTCATGTCTTATTCTTATGTTATGATTTCCTGTCTTAAGCTCTTGATTACCTTATGATTCATGTCTTATGAACTACCAATATTTATTTCATGACTCTTGATTATGATCTTTGATATGTATGGTATTATATTTTAATGCTAAGATCATGTTCTCATACCCTTATTCACATGTTATGATTATATATCTCCCTTTTTTTCACTTATTGAGCATTTGATCCCACCCCTTTTTCATTTTTCATGTCCCCTGGTTATGAAGAAAGGATTTATGTATGAGTACTAAAAAAGAATATTTTTAAAGGAGATGTTGAAGATATTTCACTAATTTAGAATATTTTTTCCAAGTTTCCAAATACACTAAACTATTATGGTCCTCAAGGATGTACCTTTTTAATGTGTTGAATATTAATCCAAAATGATTTAATATCCATGTATTTTAAGCCTAGGTCACTATAGTTGGTTTCAAAGGAAACGTTCATTCAACATTTGGAAAGTAGTATGGAAAATATTTAGTGAGATCCCTAGAGATATTTCTAAGGATATGTCTAGGGATTTCACTAATGATAAGTTTAAGGTTGAGTCTAAGATTAAAAAATTTTCCTAGAATTTTGATAAATGATTTATAGAGTGGTTTCTAAGAAATTAACTCCCTATATAAACTATAAGTAGATGTATTATCAAAATAGGAAGATGTTTGTAATGTGGAAAATAAGGATAAAATCAAGTAACTGCAAAGGGAAAATGAAAAGTTTAGTTAACAAAATGGATGTGAATAATTGCCTCCCTATGGTATCAATGACTATTGAATGATTTAAATGTGTAAAATATGGGCATTATTAATACAAATATCTTAGGGGAAGTATCATGAATGAAATATAAAAGGTTGTAAGAGTAATGGTCTTGTTTATAATGTCGGAGAGACCACAAGTGAGATATAAAAGGTATGCCCGTTTTATAATAGTATTATTTATAATAATGATTAAATTGAGTATACATGATTCATCTTTCACATATTAGAAAAGATTTATTAAGGAATAAGGTAATAAATCTTAATTTATATCTTAACTAAGAGTCGTAATGATTGATGTATTGATGTATTTTAATTAATGTATTATGTTATATGAATCATGAAGTATATAATGAGGGTTTGTAGAACTTTTTCATTAAGGATTTTTAAGAATATGTAAAATGATACCGATGACCTATAAAATTGAATTAATTACAGAGTTACAAAAAGGGAAGGTAACCCTTAACATGTTCTTGAGAATTAAAAAATGATATTTAGTTTGTATAAAGAGATGATGATATGGATAATGTAAATTTGATAGTATTTATGACCTCATAATTGATAAAGATTTTTTTTTAAAAAGTGGTTTATTCTATTGTTGGTGAAGTTTATAGAATTTTTTATTTAAGGAATATATCCAATAATGTAACATCCTGTTACTATTTTCAGGTACTCATTTACCCCTCTTTTTTATCATTATTTGGTTGTGGTTCATTTCAAGATGTTTTTTGGAAGAACTTTGAAAATTTTGGAAAATTCTAAGATGTTTACTATTGATGTACTTTTTGTCAAATAGTGCACCAACTCAAGGTAAACCATAAAAAAATAGTGGGGATTCACATTGTTGGAACATGGTTTCACAAACTGTGCACCCACCTATTAGAAACTATCCAATCCACCAGAGGGGTGCATGGTTAGGGTGCATAGTTTGACTAACAGTGTAGTACTACCCAACTAACCATACAAATGGGAAAAATTAATTCTGAAAAATGTTAAAAAAATCATGACCCCTATTTTTACCTCCTACATGATCCTAACTCCTTATATCACAATTTTCAAGATTTAGAAGTCTTTCAAGGACCATTTTTGGATCCTCCAAGCCCCTTTATAGGTAGATCAAATCCTGGAGAATCATGTTCAATATCCTCCAATTATTTGAATATTCTCTTCATGGTCTCTCCTAATCTCTTACTCTATCCTCTTTATGGTTTCTTATATCTCTATGTTGTTGGAAGATCTGAACTCCATTATTTTAGATCTTGAATATATTGTTTATTCTCATATATCTATTGATGATGTTCTTCAATGGATAATCTTTTTGTGGGTGATGTGATATGTGTTCATGTGATACCAGGGTAGGTGGTTCTATATAAGTTGTTTCAATTTATTTAACCATGGATTGCGTGATTTTTTTAGATTTATTTCAATTAAATTTTGAAAATCCAATTTGGTGTGAATTCTGATTTTAAATTTATTTGGAATGAAATTGGGTGGAATCCCTAAAATCCCTAGAATTGATGTGTGATTTGGATTTGATGGAAATTGATGGAATTGTGAAATTGATTTGTAAATTTTATTTGAAATTGGTATATGAAAAAATGTCTTAAATTGTTTTGATAAGAAAATTGGTTAGTTTTATCCTGAAAAATCCATTAATTGTTTAAAAATACATTTTGGTTTTAAAATAGAATTTGGATTTTTTTTGTTTGGAATGGTAAAATTGTATATTGAATAGTTTTGACAGAATTTTCCCATTATTGATTAATGTTTAAGAACATGAAAACCCAAGAATTTAGTGAGTTATTTGGGACAAACATGATAGGTTTGAATTTCCCAAGAAACAGATTGGTGCTTTATGATTTTAAAAAAAATGTAACTCAGAAGATATTATCCTCAGTAAGATGTTGATTGATTCCTCTCTAACCAGGGTCTGAGGGACATGTGTGAACATTTCCATTATCACTATGTGAGTGTGTGATGTTCCCATAACCTTGAACTATCTTTACTCTTAAAATATGACCATGTTTCTCATTTGTGATTACATTGATATATATGTCATTATTGTAAAACTTATTTACATATGTCTTGAGAATTTATATAAAAAAATTTATATAAAATGTTTATTGAGCCATTGTTTGAAATATTTCCATTAATTGAAATGAAAATAATGATTTGTTTTAAATATTATCTTATACTTCCATTACTGTTTTATTTAAAATTGAAAGCATTATTTGGTTAATTATTGTGGAATATTATTATGGAACACTTCATGAGACCCTAATAGAATTTTATCTCACATCCTACCTTTTTGTTTGGGAATTTTTATATTTCCTTCTGATAGGTTTGGGTAAGGGAAAAGCACCACTGGGAGGTGGTTGTTGTTAATTAGTTGAGCATGGAGTGTTATGTCCATTGGGACAAGGGATGTTTATATTTATTTTTTGTCCTTTGATGATGTATTGTTTGGGGTTTTTTATAATTTTTTGAATTATGGTATAGTCTCTTTGGGGGAGTTCTCGTATTTTTTATGCTGTTTCGAGTATGGTTTCTATGAGTGACAATGCCTTCCTTGAGTATATTCCGAATGAATAGGAGATATTTTCTGTTGTGAAGGATCTCAACCCTAATATTTCTCTTGGTCCATACCGCTTCCCTGGATCATTATACATTTACTTATAGAACTTGGTAAGGAGATATTTAGTCTAGAAAGTGAAGGATTATTTTTTAGGTGACTCCCTCCCCCACGTGGTGTGTGAAATGAAACTGGTTTTGATTCCCAACATCAAATATTCAACATTACTAAAACACTATTAGACCATAAGTATGGTTAACTTTTTGTACAAGGTCTAATCCAGTGTCATTAATAGAAGTATTACTATTTTCATATCTTAATGGGTTGCTGAAGAATAACATGGGTTTATCATAGGGAGGTGGATTCATGGATCCATTGTCTTGACATTAGAGATGGTTGGGGATATTAACATCAAGTATGTTTGTTCTAATTCTATTATAATGCTCAACATGTAAAAATCCTATGATAAGCTTAAATGGAATTTTTTTTGAAAATTTTATCTCATATGGGTTTCTATTCCTGGTCATTGGACCTCCTATGTAGATATTTCAACTCCTCCTAGTTTGAAATGTATTTTATGGGAAGAAATTTTGACTTCTTTAAATCGGTGTGGGGACTAGTAAAAGGAGACCCGATCTCTCCCAACATATTTATCATCATGAAAAACACACTTAGTTGGTAACAAAAAACATTGAGGATGGTAACATTATTCCTTTCAGGTGCTGGCATCAATTCTCTGGGGATTCTCATCTCATGTATGCATAAGACACCATTATTTTTATCAATGGCAGTAGAAGATCCATTTTTGGAGTCAACATCATTTGGAATAATGTTTCAAATGTAGTGTGAGGTTGGAAACTAGGATAAGATCAGTCTTTACCTATCCTCCCATTGCTCAGAGAGATGTATCATCAATATGGGAAGGAGTCTCATTATATATTGGAGTCATTTCCAGATAAAATACCTTTGGGATCTAGTATCATATGGTGAAATTTGAATACACCACTTTGAAAACATGATTGAATGTATCAATGGTTGTATCAACAATTGGAAAAATCGGTTTTTTATCCTTTAGAGGCCACATTTAATTTGTTAATAGCTTCATCACATCTATACTCATGCTCTCTTCCCTCAAGGTGTTGAAAAGGGTCATCCTTGGAATCTAAAACATCATGTTTTCTTTCATATGGGACTCTCACTAAAAAGGTAAATTTCATTGGGCATCATGGTCTCTCCTGGTGGTCTTGGATGAAAATTGGAATACCCTATTTGATCTTATTGGGTTATCATCCAACTCTGATAATTGTGTTTTTATTGGGATGTATCTAGGGACCTTCTTAGGGAGGTCAAATAGAATTATTCAGTATCCTCATACCATATGAGATATCTAAGGAGAATCTCTCTCGTGTAAATAAATTTTAGTGAAACTGAACTTTTTAATTTGGCATATACGAAATGATTTGTTATCAACTGATCACAAAGAGAAACACTTTAGCATTTATATCACTTACAAATGTTTGTGATGTGTGCTCCCTTAGGGAGAGACTAAAATGAACTTGTTCATAAAGGGATACTAGGCCTGTGAGGTGTGGATATGATTCAGATAGTTAACAGGGATTCTTTCTCATGCAGATTTAGAGGACTCATTTTTAAACAAGTGATTTCAATGATAAAATAACAATAAACTAGAAATGAAGGCAAGAGCTTGTATCCTTGTGATAGGATGTTGGTGTATCTAGGATGATAGAAATAAGGCTTAGTATGAAGGAGTTTCTTGTTCCAAACTAGTTTTGGTTTTCAAAACCAGATGTCTACTACTCAATGTATCCCATTTTATTACCAACTAGGTCGAGGATCGATCATTCATACCTTTTATACAAGTCATGTTGTCCCCAAATCTTATGGACTCCCCTTAGGTATGGTGGATTTGTTAGCACCCCCACAGTCATGGTATCAAACTAAAAATGGATGGATCTTGTTCTGTGGAAAATATTTGTTGAGGTGGTGTGGTTTGTGACAAAAAATAGATATATTCTTCTCACCTTTACTGCATCCTTTGGCCATGGAGATTCTCTATAATCTGAAGCTAGAACTATGATGATAGTTCTTGTGCTTTGTATCCAAAATAATATAGACCTCGCGGTGGTGGAAACTTACTCAAAAATCCATCAAGATGCTCTGCTTGGGAATTATAGTATCCCATGGATTATCATCTACTACATTCATAAGTGAAACAATATTATCTACAATGGCGTTGAAATTATTCACACTTGGAGAGAAGGTAATAAAGTTATGGACTTCTTTACTTCTAGTTCCCCCAAAAGTGGGATGGTGACTTTTTTTCCGACTTCGATTCATTCCCATTTGAAGGTTTTGATCTTGTCCAATGGTAATCCATTTAGTTTTAAGACTAGATCAGTTATTAGGTTACGAAGGTATCCGGGATGTTTTGTGACAATGTGGTATCTAAGGTGTAGGTTAAGCATATTAAATTGATGTTAGTATATAGTTTGAGTGATCTTTTTAGGACTTAGGAGGTAGTTAAGAGTGATTGTTTTTTCCAAATCTCATTGTAATGTTCCTTAAGTCACCATGGGTGGTTTAGTAAAGACATAATAAAGATTAGTTCAAATTTTCCCCTACTTTTGATTTGGAAAGATTGAAATCTAAATCTTGTTTATCTGCCTATTGGGATTAGTCTCCCTATTTATATTGTTTGAGTTTTGATCTGTGTAATGTTTTGACACCTTTAATGTTTTCTGTTGATGTTGTGTAGCTTCATGCTTATGAAAATACATTTTAATCAAATATAGTAGGAAGCTTATGATGAAACATAATGATTGAATCCTCTCATGAACCAGAACCTGGTTGAGGTTGTTGTGAATGTTGTCTATACTCTGGGACATGCACTTGCACCGGTTACCATTTAGGCACCAGCTGTAGAACCTTAGAGGGATCAATTCATGACTCATGCTTGGGAGTTCATTCTCTAGAATCCATTAGTTTTACAAGGATGAAACTATCCTTAAGATGTTGTGGATTGTTTGATAAGATTCGAACTTTTATTTGAGTTCTGGGAAATGCCATATTTTAACATGGATAAGTGTTTCACCTTCAAGCTAGAGGGACCTAACAAGAAATGGTGGGAGACAATGGTGACAATGAAGAATTATGAGGGATTATAGTGGAAGTTCTTTAAATTTATTTTCACTGACCAGTTCTATCCAAACTCAATGGTTTTGTCCAAGTCTATAGATTTTTTTCAAAATAGAGAACTCTGACACTACCGTGACATAATATAAAAATTTCTTTGCAAATATTCTATATTTTTTACCAGATATTGTATCGAATGAGAAAATGAAGACTCGACAGTTGATTATGGGACTTTGATTTGATATTATTCTCAGGTTTTAATACTAAATATCCCTTTATATGTGGACGTGTTGGATAAAGTGTTGATGGTGGAGATGGACCTAGATGGTAAGTCAGGGTTGAAATGAGGTCATTTTTCACTTAGTGGTAGTTCAGTGAGTTCTTTTAAGGGAAATAAAAAGCGTGATGAGTCTCATGGTACTTATAAAAAGTATGGTTCCTCCAAAACTCCTACAGTTTCTTGAAGAGAACCTTTAATTTTCTACCACTGTGTAAATATAGGGAATTAGAAATGGGTTTGCACTGAGGAACCTAAGATATGTGGTTCTGTAAATTCTTATGTCACATGTAGAAGTTCTATCTTGTCTATTCTACTTAGTGTAGTGGCATGGCATCATCACTGCCAAAAAGTAATGCGGTGTAATCAGATGTTTCATGAAAAAATGAGTTCTATCCAAAGGAAAATAGAATGAAGCTTCTTCACATGGTGGAAGAGTATTTAGAGGAATAATATATGGGTCTAGTGACTTTGATAGGTACCATCACTATAGATTCATCTTTAGTAACTACTTTATTTGATACTAGTTCATCTCATTCATTTATATTAATCTATAATATCAATCTACTAAATCCTATTAGGGAGATTTTATCTTATGTGACAGATATTACTACACACCTTATGATGAAGAGATAGTAGGGTCTCTATTGTCCATATTTCATTTGCTTATTATCATATATTGATCTTGCTAGGTATTTTTGGTTCTCAACATGAAACATCTTAATTTCATATTCAGGATTGATTAACACATTGCTAATAAAGCCTAGATTGAATGTTATCTTATATGGGTCTCCTTCATGGATCCTGATGGGGTTAGACATATCTTTCTGGCATAATGGGACCCAAGGTCAAGTAGATCTAAACCTTCTTATCCATATTTCGAGAGAGTAATATCTATATTTGACTTTGACTTGGAGATAGAATACTTGAGTGATGAACTCCTTCTAGTTTTCATCGAGTTCCCTGAAGTTTTTCCTTCTGACTTTTATGGTTTTCCTCTAGTAATAGAGCTATAGTTTTCTATTGATTTAGTAACTGGTACTCTGTAAGTATTTATTAATTCTTACCACATGGCACCAACTTAAATGAAAGAGTTTAATACTTGCTTGGATGATCTTATAGAGAAAGGATTTATACTCCCAAGTGTGTCACATTGGGCGGTACATGTTCTATTTTATAATAAATCTAATGGAACACTTCTCCTTTATATTTATTACAAAAAACTCAATCGAGTTATGATAAAGAAAAAGTATTCACCATCATGGATCGACGACCTATTTGACCAGTTAAAATGGGAGAAGTGTTTTTCAAATATTGATCTTGTATGTGGTTATAACCAGTTGAGAATAAAAGAAACATACATTCAAAAAAGCACATTCTAAAATATTTATGGACACTATATATACCTTTTAATTCAATTTGGTCTAACAAATGCTCCTACGGTCTTTATGACTTTAATGAATAGGATCTTCCACGAGAATCTTCATACTTTAATGGTATTATTTTTGGATGAAATACTTATTTACTATAATTCCAAGGAGGATCATGTGAATCATCTAAGATCAATTCTGTAATTGTTGAGAAAACACTGAATCTATGCCAAGCTACCAAAATGTGATTTCTATATTTTTGAAGTGAAGTTATTGGGACATGTGGTGTCGAAACATGGTATCTCAATTAATCCTGAGAATGTGAAAGATTTTATGCCATGGGAGAAACTATGTAATGTTTTCGAGATTTGGAGATTTTTTGTACTGGCTGGATATTATCACTAGTTTGTAAAGGATTTATTGAATTTGGATTCTCTAATGTCCTCTATAACTCATAAGGGAGTAATGTTTTCTTGGAATGATAAATTTTAGTGTTCTTTTATTCAACTAAAAGATATTTTGAATACTACACTAGTGTTGATTCTTTTGAAGGTCATTCTAGGCTATGTGGAATTTTGTGGCTCATCTGGTTCAAGTTTTGGATGCATTATTATGAAGGGTGGTCATGTTTTTTCTTATGTCTCTCAAAAGCTTAGGCCACACGAGAATAATTACCCAACCCCTAACCTTGATCTCACAGCTCTAATGCATGTGCTTAATAGTTGTAGACATTACTTTTTTAATGAAAGGTTTACCAAGTATTCTATCCACAATATCTTGATTTATATATCCTATCAAAATTATTTGAATCTCCACCAGAAGAGTTGGGTGGGGTACCTAGAATCCTTTGAATTTGACATCACATATACCCTGTGGAAACGGAATGTCATTGAAGATGTCATGAGTAAGAGACATCATAACTAGACCATGAAATAATGATCTGAAGAGTAGGAATTTATTTATATTTATGATAGTTTCATATAGGAGTTCATGAATATAGGGCAAAGGTTTCCTTAGCTAGAGTTCAATTGACCTTCATTCTTCTTGAGATGATTAATTAGGAATAATAGCTTCATGTTCAGTTATGTAGAATTAGATTCTCTCTTTATGGTGGGGAGAAAATTTTTGATTGGTCATTCTCTATAGTGGGTATTATATGTTTTCAGAATAACTTTTTTGTACCATTACTAGTAATGAAACATGTGATGGGTGATTTCCATCACTCTCAATAGGTAGTGCACCCAGGAACCATGAAGATATTCTATGACATGCGAAGTCAATTATGATGTCTAGGTATTATATAAGGCATTACTATTTCTTTCTCTCATTGTTATACATTCTATCTGTTCAAGGACGAGCACCAAAGACCTACAACTTTTTTTAGCCACTTCTAGTGTTGACATGGAATTGGGATGAGATATCTATGGAATTCATGGTGGGTTTTCCACGTACCTAGAAAAGGAAAAATGTGGTATGGGTTGTGATCGATTAGCTCACCAAATCAGATCACTTTATACCGATTTGTGATCCAACAAAAGGTGAGGAACTATAAATTCTCTATGTAAAATAGATTATACATTTTCATACAGATCCATCAACTATAGTCTCTATTAGATATCCATATTTTACTTCTCACTTTTAGAGAGGCCATCAGGAGGCACTTGAATCTCCAACAAGTTTGTGTATGGCATACCATCCACAATTATATGGCTAGACAGAGAGGGATATATATTTTCCTAAGGATATGATTCATGACTAAATCCTCAATTTTGGTGGGGATTGGGATGACCATTTGGGTATGGTTGGGTTTTCTTATTACAACATTTAATAGTCCATGATCATAATGAATCCTTTTGAGACTGTGTATGGTTAGCCTTGTAAATCTCTGTTGTGTTGGTCATAGATTAGTGAAATATCCTTCATTAGACCTAGTCTGGTTCCAGAGATAATAGAAAATATTCAGTTTATATTTTTGATAATTTTGATGTGACAAATCTGGTAAAATTATTATGTTGATCGTCATCACAGACCATTGGAATTTTTAGTTGATGATTAGTGTTCTTGAAAATTTTACCTCGGTTGGGTCATTGATAGATTAAGAGTCAAGGGAAACTTTATCTTCATTTTGTAGGACCTTTGGAGTTTGTTGAGATGTTGGGGAAAGTTTCCTACAATTTATCACTTCTACAGAATTTGAAATTGATACATAATGTGTTCCATGTATCACATCTGTGGAAATATATTTTCGGTCCATCTCATGTTATGGGTTGGAGAGATATAGATGTTGAGCCTGATTTATCTGGGATAGAGAATCTAGTCATGATTTTTTATTCTTAGAACATGGTAATTAATTAGAGGATTATACCTTTGGTTTTAGTTCTATTCCATCAAGGTTCTGATATGCATAAGAAGTGGGGAATATAAGAATTTATTAGAGAGAAGTGGCCTCATATTTTTGACATGGAAGCTTCTTAATAGGATTTTTAGGGACAGAAAGTTTCTATATTGGGGAGGTTGTAACATCTCATTACTATTTTTAGGTAATAATTAACACCTCTTTTTGATCAAATTTTGGTTGGGGCTCTTTTTCCATTGTTTTTTGAAGAACTTCGAAAATTTTGGAACATTGTTGTCTATGCACAATTGGTGCATGGTTTTCCAAATACTGCATCCACCTAGGGTAAACCGTGTAATCCAAAATAATGGGGGTTTACATCACTGGTTCACAGTTTGAACAAAAATGTTCCCACCTAGTAGAAACCATGGACCTCACTAAGGGTGAATGGTTAGGGAACATAGTTTGACTAACTGTGCGGCCCTTCCCAACTAACCCTACAAATGGGAAAAATTTATTCTAAAAAAATTAAAATATTATCTAACCATATTTTTACCTCCTGCTTATCCCTAGCTCCTCTTATAAAAATTTATAAGATTAAAATACTCCCAAGGACACTTTTTGGATCCTCCAAACTCCTTTTTAGGTGGATCAATGCACAAAAAAACCACATTCAATCTCTTCCGGGTTTGTGAATCATATCTTCTTGGTCTCTCTTGATCTCTTCTTATCTCCTCCTTAGGTTTTGTTTAATCTCTATGTTATTAGAGGATCTAAAACTTATTTCATTAGATCTTGAATCTAGGTTTGATTCTTAGATATCTATTTATGAAGTTATTCATTGGAAAATCTATTTGTGGGTTTTGTGATATGTGATCTTGTGATCTCAAGGTAGGCGGTTCTATAAAAGTTTTTCCAATTTATTTAACCTTGGATTTATTGATTGTTTTAATTTACTTTCAATTAAATTTTAAACCTAAAATTATGTTTGAATTGTTATGTTAAAATTATTGGCATGAAATTGGTGGAACCCCCCAATTCTATAGAATTGGTGTGTGATTTGGATTCTAGGGAAATTGATGAAATTGTGAAATTAATTTGAAAATTGATTTCAAATTATTATTTGAGAAAAATGTTTTAATTTTTTTTATAAGAACCTTGGTTTTTTATCCTAAAAAGGGAATGAATTGATTAAAACACATTTTTTAAAATTAAATTTGGAATATTGGAATTAGAAATGGGGTAATTTTATTTTGAATATTTTTGAGATAATTCCCCCATTATTGACTGATGTTTGAGCACATTAAAGCCTGGGTATTTGCACTAGTGCAGAAAATGTTTTTTACGTCGGTTATTTTTAATTTTTTACGTCACTTTTTAGCCAATGTTAATACGACCGACGTTATAAATAAAGTTTTTTACGTCAGTTATTTTAAAACTGACGTAAAAAAAATAATATGACTATTTTTCACGTCGGTTATTAAATAACTGACGTGAAAAACTTGCGGCACGCTTCATTTTTCACGTCGGTTATTAAAAAACCGACGTGAAAAAATGATGGGGCAGGCATTTATAACGTCGGTTATTTGAATAACCGACGTGATAAACCCCTGGGTTATCATTTATAACGTTGGTTATTAAATAACCGACGTGAAAAATGGGGCCTGTCGTGCGATTTTCACGTCGGTTATTTAATAACCGACGTGAAAAATAATTTCCCAGGTCTTTATCACGTCGGTTATTAAATAACCGACCTGAAAAATCAATTCAAACAAGTAGATAATTTCCTGATCTTCGATTTGGCAGGTCATGGCACTCAAACGGAGTTACAGATCAAAAGTTATGACTATCAGAAGTTTGATGAATTTTTTTGAGGAAAGATTCATTGCGAAAATTATTACTTCATCTTGGAAAGAATTTTATATTTCAAAAGAGTATTTATAGTTTTTTGATGATATGAAGAATTATTCATCATCATAATAATGTAAGAATCATTAAATGTTATATAAATTATGAAAACCACTCATATAAAAAATAAATCATGGAAAAATGATTACACATACCTTGATGAGATCACAGAAAGAAGAAATAGTGGATTCATGTGGAAGATCAAACAAGAAAAGTCAGTGGAAAGATTATTGTTGAATGAAATTATCATTAAATGGTAAATCAATTTAGAAAACGAATCATAAAAAATATAAATCATGGATAAATGATTACAAATACCTTTACAAGATCGCGAAAATAAAAAATAGTTGATTCACGTTGAAGATCAAACGAGTCTAGTCAGCGGATTTATAATGGTTGAAATAAATGATTGATAAGTTATTATATGCATATAATGAATCATTATAATTTATATGTTAAAAGAAAACATCGTATTAAAATTTTTAGGCGGCAAATGAAAATTTCGATGCCGTGATATAAAAAATTGAAATACCACGTGGGCGGGATATTAAAATTATATTTCACGTCGGCTTTATAATAACTGTTGTGAAAAGGGATTAAAATTTATTCACATTTTTTACGTCAGTTATTATATAACCGACGTGAAAAATCAAATTTAATAACCGATGTGAAAAATGAGGCATGCCGCACGTTTTTCACGTCGGTTATTTAATAACCGACGTGAAAAATAATTTCCCAGGTATTTATCACGTCGGTTATTAAATAAATGATGTGAAAAATCAATTCCAACTTGTAGATAATTTCCTGAGCTTCGATTTGGCAGGTCGTGGCACTCAAACGGAGTTACGGATCAAAAGATATGACTATCAGAAGTTGATCGTCTATTAACGAAGTCTTAGGGAAGACCAACTTCCGAGAGGCATAACTTTTAATCCGTAACTCCGTTTGGGCTCCGAGACCTATCAAATCGAAGCTTGGGAAATTTTCTACATGTATGATAACATTATTCACGTCGCTTATTTAATAACCGATGTGAAAAATGCCTTTTTATCATCGGTTATTAAATAACCGACGTGAAAAGGGCATGAAAACCAGATTTTTCACGTCATTTATTTAATAACCAACGTTAAAAATGCATTTTTCACGTCGGTTATTAAATATCCGATGTGAAAAATGTTAACACACATGTATAAAATTTCCTGAGCTTAGATTTGATAGGTCTCGGAGCCCAAACGGAGTTACGGATTAAAAGTTATGCCCCTCGGAAGTTGGTCTTCCCTAAGACTTTGTTTAGTGACGATCAACTTCTGAGGGCTATAAATTTTGATCCGTAACTCCGTTTGGGCTCCAAGACCTATCAAATCGAAGATCGGAAAATTTTATACATGTAGGTTATCATTTTTCTCATCGGTTATTTAATAACCGACGTGAAAAATGAAGCCTACCGCCTGTTTTTCACGTCGGTTATTTAATAACCGACGTGTAAAATAGTGATATTATTTTTTTGACGTCAGTTATTTAAAAACCGACGTGAAAAATTAATAATGTCCTGCATTTTTCACATCGTTTATTTAATAACCGATTTGAAAACCAATGATATTATTATTTTTACGTCGGTTATTAAATAACCGACGTGAAAAGTCATGAAAACTATATTTTTCACGTCGGTTTTAATATAACCGACGTGAAAAGGTCATGAAATATAAATTTTCACGTCCGTTATTATATAACTGACGTCAAATATAATTTTAATTTCCCACCAATGCAGAATTTCATTTTTTTTACATTTCCGCGTCGAAATTTTCAATTGCCGCCCAAAAATTTCAATACCATGTTTTTTTTACATCGCAGAATTTATTTTTCACGTCAATTCTTATATAACCGACGTGAAAAAGTCATCAAATATTATTTTTCACGTCGGTTCTTAAATAACCAATGTGAAAAGGTCCGCACAAATGGATTTTCACGTCGGTTATATAACAACCAACGTGAAAAGTCCACACAAATGGATTTTATGTTGGTTATATAATAACAGACGTGAAAAAACGTGACGTTAAAAACAGTTTTTGTACTGGTGTTGGAAAGTTATTTAGGACAAACGTGCTAGGTTTTAATTACCCTAACACTACATTGATGCTTTAAAAACCTAAAAAAAATGTTCCTTGACAGATCTTATCCTCAGTAGGATGTTTATTAAGTACATTTTGACCATTATCTAAGGAACATGTATGCACATTGCCATTATGACTATGTGAGTGTGTGAGCATCCCATAACCTGGAACTATAACACCTCTTGGAAAATGACATTGTTGCTCTTTTTTTATTATGTTAATATATATACCATTTTTGTAAAACTACTTTACATATGCCTTGTGAATTTATATAAACTGTTTTATATAAAATATTTATTATTAAATTGTTTGAAATGTTTCCATAATTTAAAATGAAAAAAATGATTTGTTCTAAATATTCTCTTGTACATCCATTCCAAATTTATTTAAAACTAAAATCATTATTTGGTTAATTATTTTGGAATATTATTATGGAAAACTTGGTGATAACCTACTAGGATTTTAACTCACAGCCTACCTTTTCCTTTTTTAATTTGTATATTTCCTTCTTATAGATTTGATAAAGGAGAAAGAACCACTATAAGGTGGTGTTTGTTGATATATTGAGCTTGGAGTGTTGTGTTTATTAGGACTTGGGATGTTTATCTTACCTTTATGGTACATTGATGATGTACTATTATGGTCTTTTTATACCTATTTCACTTCTGGTACAGTCTCTTTTGAGATTTTTCTTTGGGAATACTGGCTTGTATCTGTTTCATCCACTGTTTATGTGGAAAACTCATTCCCACTTTAACTTGAATGATGCCAGGTGCTTGTCACCAACCCATGGGAATTTTGAATTCCATTTAGGCCATGAAAGTCCCAGATCAGTTGTTATGGTACCATGGTATCTGGGCCAATTCGTGAAAAATAATATTTTTAATAAGGAAGCATTCATGTTTTCAATAAGGATTATGGTAATTTGGGTTATTATCATGTTTTAAGAGAGTGAATGCTTAAGTTATTCACCTATTTGGTATGTGACAAATAATAGATACTTTATAATATATGGGGGATCAATTTTAAGTTGGTTTTGAGGAATTTAGTGACTTTATTTCTAATTTTTTGGATTTTTATCTTTTGGAAGGGTTATAAGGTTAACTATTTATGGAATGGTTTAAGTTAAACTTTGTATAAGGTTCTAGAGATTAAATTATTATCTTTTCATGTAAGGATTTATGCATAATTCATAACCTATATAAACCTTTTTACAATGATGATAACTAAAGATTGATGGAATGAATTATCATTCTACTAATGGATTTTATGATCCATTAGTGATTCATGCATAAAAAATTCACCTTTATTTTTTTAGTAAGAGATAAAGTAAAAATTTTCCAAGATACAACCAAAGGGTGATATTATGCATATGAAATGAAATGAAATAAAGTTAGTATATCTCCTTTTAAAAATTCTTCAACTTTAGTAAAAGGGTCTTGAAATAAAATTTTTTAATGTTATCATAATTTTTTTATGGTATCAATAACCTTTTTCAAGCCTCTTTGATTTATGGATTTGTGATCATTTACTTTATCTTGACTATGTTCTCTATCACTCTCCATCAGAACTTTATAGTAATATTTCTCTTCCAAGTCCATGTATTCAAATTCCACCTTTGTACTTTTATATAGAAACCTAGTAATGGGTTACTTTGGGTAACCGTTATGTTCCAGACATTCTTTTTTAAAACTAATTTTTAGAATTCATTTTTACGATATAAGTTTCTATGAAAGAAACTTTCAAGTATTAAACCTTTGATAACCGAGATGAATTTCAAGGGAAAAAATAATTTTAATGGGGTTAGAATTTAGAACCATTAATTTTTATAAATTTATTTTTTTTCGAATAAATTAAATGTATTTGATCACTTTCATTGCATTTTACACCAAGTAATGCTTTCTTTATACGCAAAACTATGTTAGTATTTAACTAAATGAAACACCAAGCCTAGATTGTTTCATGCGCAACACTATGTTTTAATTTTATTAAACACAATACCAAGTTCCATCTATATCCTTCATTACACGCAAGATCGAGTTCAAACAAAATATAATATACTATTAATATTGTTATTAAAATATTATTATAATTACCACCTAGTCGTTGGAATGGAAGTTATGAGTCAAGTTAAATAAATTATAAAAATATTATTTATGCATTTATATAAAATAAATTCTTTGGTGACCAATTAATTATAAATTAGAATAAACCCCTTTTTAAAATAAAAGGAAAACTTTATTTGAAAAAGTACTTTTATACACAAAAGGGTGTTTTATATCAATAGATTAAAAACAAGTTTTATTAATTATTTTAATGAAATATATATATTACATATTAAATAATAAATTTAAAATTCATTTTATGGGTTTTTTATATAAGGTATTAGAATAAATCCAATTTTAAGCATATAAGGATGTATTTTTCTATAAGGCAATTTTATCGCCATTTAATAGAACACTTGTTTCAAAACTAAATATTAAATCATATAAATATTATTTGAAAAAATAACCCTCGTTTTTTTAAAATTAATTTCAAAATTATCTTATATTTAATTTTTGGTGTTTTTCTAAAATATTTCATTTTTTTGAATGAATAGTAAAAAAATATGAAATTTTAGTAGAAAACTGCTTTTTTATCTAATTTATTTATGTAGTTAAATTATATTTTAAACTAGTTTAAATGTTTTATTGGATCAATTACACATAAATTAATCCAATTTAGGTCATTTTAATCAATATCACTTTGAAATTGTATATAAAAAACATTTCAAAATTTATAACATTTTCATTTCAAAAAAGTCATTGTCTCGTCTCATCAGTAGTATTAATTTTAAACTAATTTATTACAAATCTATGATTAAAATTTGGAAAATTTTATTCCATATTTGGAATAAGATTAATTTATAATAATCTTAACTTAGTTTTTTACCAAAAATATTAGTGAAAGAAAATTAAATTAATTAAACCCATTAAGTAGAAAATGAGTTTATTAAGGGACTGAAAATTAAACATAAAGGGGGAAATGACCTATAAACTTGTATAAAATCCATTTTACTCCCATATTTAGACCATTTCCCCTATTCTATATAATATATACCATTATTTTAGGCACATTATGTAGGGTATACCTCTCAATAGATCTTACCATTTTTTATTTAAAATAATGTCACTCCTCGTCCTCTATAAAAGGGCACTCTAACCCCCCCCCCACACACACACAAACACTTATTCGCACCTCTAAAGACATTAGAATCATCCAAAAAATGACCCAAGAATCTAAAAAATTCCCTCCTATCATCCTAAAATACTCACTTTATGATGAAAGAAAATCGAGGAAGTCCTTTTGTGTAAACAAAAAAGATGTTACCTAATGAAGAGGTAACATTCTTTAACAAGAACTTTTGTTTCACTTTTTTCTCCACCCCTTAAATTATTATTATTCCATTATTAAATAATAACATTAGTATCCTCAAAATACTGATATTTTTTATGTTATGGTTTAAACCTACACCTACACATACTTCCATCAAATGGGATATGCAATTGATGTTCGCGTATACAACGGATTACTGCCTCACGAATCGATGTCATTCCATCATCCATTACCACCTCTCAAGGTTGGTAATAATGATTTGCATAGTATTTTTATTTGATATATATGATATTTATGATTTATTTATTCTTATTTAATTATTATATAATTTCTACCTTCATTATTTCTTTTTTCTGATAATATAATAACATTGTTTGTGGACGTGTGGACTACAACCTTCTCAAGGCGATGTGATTCATTCACATTTTTCATGGAATGTATTAAGTATGGGTTTAATAAAATTGTTTGATATATATTAAATAAAAATTATACTATAATGATAATATATATATATATATATGTCATTTACTTTCTTTCTTTCAATACGATAATGAATAGAAAATAATGTTCATGCGTGCATACGGCCTACTATGTCCATGAACGACGTATCTCATTTTATATTTATATAATTTATATATTATCATAAATACAAATATACTGAATATATATGATATTTATATCATGGTTTACATACTTTAAATGAGTAAATCATGAAAAAATAAGGAAGACCAAAAATAAAAATTCAAAACTTACACGAAAAACAAATCAATTATTACCTGAAACGTAACTTTAACATGGAATTATTAATAAATGGGTAATATGAAGTCATAATAAAATAATATATGATATGATATATAATAATATGGTTTTTTGGTATATGTATAATAATCTTATATTTATTATACAGGAGGTTTGAACGTGTATAAAGAAAGTCAATACTTAAGATAATTGTTTTCTCATCTCACATTTATTTCAGTGATATTTATACTCTATTGACCATTTATTATTGATTTGTGGTATATATTATAAGTACTAATCATTAAAAATCCCAAAATATTGAGTTTTAGTCAAGAAATTACTTTCTTTCTTATTGAGGATATTTTTTGGTTTATATTTTTAGAGATTTAGGCCATTACACATACATAATAACTCAAATATTAAAAAGTAGAAACTTCTACTCAATATCCATTTTTTCAAAAAATAAAACGTTTTAAAATAAAACATGGTTTTTGTTTGTTCTCGATTTTCATAATTTTCTCCTTGATCTCATCCTTTTTTTTATTCTCCCATAAATCATGTGAAGATCATTTTAAAGTATTGGATAAACAAAAAATCTTGGTAAGGGATATAAAAATAAAGGAATCTTTTATTTCATTAAAAATACGAAAACCCATGTAAAAAAATTTTCTTGAAAGCATAACATTTTACATATAAAGGTTAATAACATTCCTTTTAAAAATATCATTTATTTTACCTTTTGAAATGAAATTAATCCCATAAAAACAATTTACCATGCAAAAAATATTTATATAGGTGGCTTGGGAAATATTCACAAAGAACCCTTATATAACACTTAAATAAACCTTATATAATTCTTAAATAACCATTATATATTACAATAACCATACGACCAACATCCAATATAATTCTCTATAGAAAAAAATCATTACCCAATGCATTGGAGTGCGTACACCCATCATTAAAGCTATAATGGGATCACTTGGTGATATCTGGGTGCACCCATTATTTATAATGTCCAATAACCACAAAATAAATAAAAAATTTCAGATATAATTTTAAAAACATGGACATAGAAGAGAAATAGAGTTTGAAGGAAAACCATAAAAGAAGATTTTTCAAAGAAAACTACCTTACCACTAGAGAAACACTTAAATCGTAAACCCCATTAAATAATGACATTAAAAAACACAAAATATCTTGAGAAAAGATAAATTATTTTTATATAATTTCAAATGGGTTTTATATACACCATATACAATAATAAATGTGCAGAACGTCAAGAATTACCTTGATGAAAGGAAATTGAGATGAAATCCCTTACCTTGAGTCTGATTCGTCACGTATATCCTTTATCTTTCTGAATAATAGAATTATATTAATTATTTAATTTATTTATAACCTTTTCAATTTTATTATTCCTTTTTTATCACTTATTATCCTTTCATAACAATTATTTAATTATTTATGCTCTTGTTGGATGTTTTGATGATATTCCATACTTGAGTACAAAATGACTTTGATATGATGTAAATATTTTAATTAGTCATTGTTCCATCATATCTAGAAAAAAAATCATGATATAATTATAAATTTTATATATTAATTATATTTTTAAATCCATCCATTATATATGTATATGAAAATTGAACTACGTTATAATTAATGAGACATTGGGTTGTACATACACATGAGTAACTTTTTCATTTTTCAATGATCATTATGGAAAGAAGGGAGGTATCATTTTATCTTTATATAATGGTAATAATATCATTAATATAATAATAATCAGTTATATATCATCTGTTTTATATTTTTATGAAAAACTAATCACATCTCTTTGTGGAGGTGATAGTTTACACGTGCACACAAATGACGTTATCATTTTTATATTCATTGAAAGGTAAGAATGTAAATGATATATTATCCTTCAATAATGATAAATATTTCTTGAATATCATATATAAAAATTAATTCCATCATTATAACTGGTCTTGAGATATGGTGATGGAAAATTAATTATATTGGATTGTGAGGTGGTAGTCCGCCATATAAACAAACGATAACTTATTTTCCCATTTGATGGAAGTGGATATGAATTTAGGTGATGATATTAACATAATACCATATAAATATATTTGTGATACTATATTTTTTATTTCATCATTGTTTAATAATATTTTCAAATTTATAAGAAGAAACAAAAAATAAATACTTAATTAAAAATGATACATTTTCTTTGGACAATCTTCTTTGCTTAACACCTTAAGACCGCTAGGAATGGTTTCATTACTGAAATAATATATCAATAATGTGGGTAGGTATTCTAGGAATGTATTTGGGAAGATATTTTCCAAACCAAAATATTTTTTAAGTGTGATGAGACGATAATAATAAGTGACTTTTTATAAGAGATGGGAGGGCACTCTTGGAATTATTCAAAACATTAAATTAATATAAATTAATTTTATACTCAAAATTCATTAAAAATTATTTACTAATAATATATTATTATTATGGGTATAAATAATTCATCCAATAAAATATATAAATGATTTTACTATTTTTTAATCCTTAACTTTTGTCTTAAACACTTATTTAACCCCTTTAACTCTTACTGTGACAACTTGGATTTTTACCCTTTAAGGGTTAATATGGTTACTATAAAATAAAAAACAAATAAAAAATGGAAAATTGATATAAAAAATTATCCTTATACAAATAATTTGTCCTAATTTTATATTTTTATGAATTTAATATTTGTTAATAAAATATTATTTATTTTAAAATATCATTAATGTTAATTCTGACAATTTTCATTACTTGAATTTTTAAAAATATAATACTAACATGATAAATTCAAAAAAATACAATAAAAATTTTTAAAATATAAAATTCACCTATAAAATTATTTTACAGCAATAATTATCTCATATTATATTTATGTTAACATTTTTAATATCATATATTTAATATTTTCTTTAATTAAACAATTATTGCATAATCATTGTGTCAACATTTAAGGTAATTGTTTTTTTACTTATTAATTATAAATAAATTACCACGATGTAGATAAATATTTAATATTTCAAATTACTTTTTATAGTTGAATATACCTTCTAAATAACTCTATACTAAAAAATTTATAGTTATTAAAACATAAGTATAATGTCTTTGACTTTTCTTTAAAATAAAATACTATAAAGAGCTTGAAGTCATTCAGGTGGATACAAGAGATCATAAAGTTGGCCCAAGGATGATTTTTGGTGCAAAATAACTCTTTAAAAAAAAATTAGGACAAGTTTTAGAATAATTTTATAATATTTATAATATTTTTTACCCTTAATTGCCCAATTTTCCTTTAACTGTGGTAATAAAAAAAGCTACTAAAGTTACTATTCATATTATCCAAAAAAGGGAAATATATACTAAATTTGGACCTTATGTTTCAAAATATTTAATCCATTTTAAAAAATTTGAAACAAATAATTTGATAAAATTACTTTTAAATTATTCTTAAGGATTGGTTGAGAAAACGGGTTGCTAAAGTGAAAACGTTCAAAAGATTGAAATATTTATATATCCAAATTCAATGTGAAATTGATTCCAATGACCTAAATTAGATTAATTTATATAAAATTTATTTATTTATACTTTAAAACTTATCAAAAATAAAATTTAAAACTATAAATTATTTAGATGAAAAATATGTTTTCAATTAAAATTCAGTATTTTTCACTATTCATCAAAACATGAAAATTATCAAAAAATTAAAAAAATTAAACCAAGGTAAATTTTTATATTAAACTTTAAAATAAGAGGTTTATTTTTTCATTTATAATTTATAAAATTATCAAAAACTATATTTAAAAAAATTATGTCATCAAGAGGAGGTAAAACTACTTTTTTGAAAAATAGGGTTTTTTAACTGTAAAATTGAATTTATTATTATATCATGTCATGAAAACAAAAAGTATAAATTTTAAATATTATATTGAATATATTATATATATTTCATTAATATAATCCAAAAAGTGTATTTTTTTAATTATATGGGTATAAAACGCACTTGTGCGCATTAAAATAGTTTTCCAGAAAAAAATTTCATTTTATTTTCAAATATTGTTTATTTTCATTTATAATTAAATGATAAAATTGTTATTTATATATGAATTTTAAACCATATTATCATAATTCAGATAATCATTTTTATACCATCCATTCTAATTGTTATGTTATTATGGTAACATTTAAATAATAATATTTAGATGTTATTTTAAACTCGTTATGATGTACCGTGTATGCTATTGAACATAGTGTTTCCTTTTAAAAATAAGAATGTTACATATATAATTCCATAGTAAATTTTATATCGTGAATTTCATTTATTTAATGAAATTAAAATTTTCAATTGATGTTATTATTTCATGGGTCTCAATATTCAAAAGTTACTCAAGTAGTAAGGGAGTTTCTAGTATTGCTTTTTTTAAAGACTTATTCCATATTCACCACTCATTTATTTTTTGTGGTGTATATAATACACATTGATTTATTATATAATTATTCTGCTTAAAATAATTTTTATTTACATATCTATTTGATGAATTCTCTTTCATGGGGTTTACAGTTTAAAAGTTTCCAAATTAGAATGTAATTTTTTCACAATTTCCCTTCTTTGAGAAACATGTTATGTTATGTACCTACATTATTTTAAGAGGTCGATATACTAAATTTTGACAAGTTATATCATGAATATCTTTATTTTCATGATAATTTTATCATCGTGCTATTTTATTATCCCATGGGGATTATGATTCAATGTTACCAAAGTGGTAATCATTATCGAGAATATTTATGATTATGCCTCCATTGATGAAATATTATGATCCATATCTCATGAACTCTCCTGAATTTTATAATAATCTATTTTTTCATGATATATTCATATAATGGTACAATTTTCCATTATTTTTTACTTAATATGATTAAGAAAATGTTTTTATAAAAAATAGACCATATTTCCCTCTTTGGTCAGAAATCTGTTTTATTAAAAAAACCATTTTTTATAAAAATGTTTTAAAAAAAATTAAATGATATTTTAAGATAATTTTAAAGGAAAAGGATTGTAAATTTTTTTATGTTTTAAAAATTAATTTAAATTATTTTGAATGGTTCCTTTATAATTTTTCAATGTTATTTTCATTCAAAAAGGTTTTCCAAATGTTTTTGTTTTAAATATAATTTATAAAATATGAAAGGATATTTTTCTAAAGAAATGTTTTAAATTATTTTTAATTATTCCTTTATAAGTTTTTAAATTGGTTTTAAAATATAAGGGTTTTGAATATGGTACATGTTTTATTAAGTTATTTTCAAATAAAGGTTCTTTTTGAATGGGTATTTCAAAATCATTCTCCATATAAGATGAAATCCTTTGATATAGTTTATGATTTAAATGGGATATAATATAAGGATAACATTCATATTATTTATATAAATGGGTTATGTTTTGATGGAATGATGTTCATGGAACCCATTTCTTTTCCATGGGTCAATCAAGTTTCAAATAGATTATTATATAAATCATTTTTTTCACATGCTAATCATGTTTCAAATATATTTAAATTAAACCCATTTATTTTCCATGGGTTAATAAATTTATGAAGGAATAATTTTTTTATTACTTTTTATGATGATATTCATGATCTTTGTACATTATATATGTTTTGGTTCTTGGAAATTTCTTATATGACGGGGTTTCCCAGAAAACATCAGTAAACCCATTAAAACATATAGGATGGGGTTTCCTAGATAGTGTAGGGAAATCATATGGAAACTTATATGATAGGGTGGCCCATATAATGTTGAGTAATACCATTATAGATTATATGATGGGGTATCATATATAGCACTGGGTAAGCACATTACAGCTTATATGATAGGGTGTCCCATATAGTTTTGGGTGAACCTTTTATAGCTTATAAGATGGGTGGTGATTATATCTCCTTCCAATGCATTGGGTACATATTTATATCTCATAATATAGTTATTGGAACAAATTCAATGGGCTTGATCAATTATGGGAAGAAGGTACAACCTGGTCTACTATAAAGAAAGGTCTAAAACTGGGGATGGTGGTGTGTCATGTTCATTGAGTGTATCCCCCATGAAGTACCGTAAAAAGTATTTTAAATGATCATTGACTTATATGTAATGATTTTACATGATTATGTGTATGCCACAAATTCCATGTCTTATTCCTTTATTATGCTTTCATGTATTATTCTCTTAATTAACTTATGATTCTTGTCTAATGAACTCTCAATATTTATTCCATGAATCTTGATTATGATATTTTATATGTAGGTTATGATATTTTAATGTTATGATCATGTTTTCATACTCTTATGATCATGTTCTTCTTATATACATCCCTTTTTCCCTTACATAGCTTCTAAGCTCACCCTTTTCTTATGTTTCCTTTCCCAATAATATGAAGAAATGTTTTTAGTAGGAGTTATAAATGGGGAGATAATTAAATTATATTTTGAATATCATTCACCAAGTTAGAAGATTTTGTTCCATATTTCCAAATAAACTAAAATATTACATCCCTCAAGAATTTACTTTTGTAATGTGTTGAATATTCATCCAAAATAATGTAATATCCATGTATGTTAAGATTGGGTTTCTATAGTGATCCTTCTAAGTTGGTGATATATTCCCTAAACCACTAAATATATAGTGAGCCTTGATGAGTATTAACTTCACTTAACCTTTTACAAGTAGTTATCTTTAGTGTGGAGTGATGAAATGCATAATTTATCTAGTGTAGAAACCAAATAGTGGAAAATTAAGAATTTCATATTTTTGACCAAATTCCAATTTTTTATTTAGTCCTTAAACCACATTATTATTATAATATTTGATACTTGTTTGGGTATGAATGATTTTTTTAATTCTTACTCAACATGAAAAGACCACATGAAATGTGATTAAATAATGTGAATATACCATGTAGTATTTTTACAAGGTTCTGAAACAATGTGGGATACCTAATCCTTTCCATTATTGGTTATTCACCATAATCATGTAATATCTTAATCACTATAAACTAATGTTACTAAAAATGATTATTCACACACCAACATTATTTCTCACAATGGTAACAATATATTAAGCTTCTCATTGATATCATAGGGTCCCACTATGATCTTCCTATATGCACAAAGTCCTGCTATTTTCATAGCTTTACATATTTTATATGAAAGTGTTTCCTTCCAACCCTTATTTAAATTTTTACTCCAATCATCACATGATTCCAAATAATCCATATGATTGATCTCATTCTTATAAGCAAAATTTCTTCAAATTTCAACAGCTCTTAACACACATAACTTGAAACTCAGTATCTATTTCATCTCAACTTCATAACACATCAAAAAAAACTTCCCACCTTGATTTCTCAACTCAAAATCAAGATCATGTTATCATAAAAAATCCAGCAACTCCTCATACACTAAAATTCTTGAAAAATTGATAATAATATCAATAACATATTCATTATTTCATCGATTCATCTACTTTTTCTTATCACTGCTTTGACTAGTTTTGTATAGTAGAATCCAAGATAGTTTCACTCTATCCTTTTTTTGTACATAAATGATGAATATACCTCATCATAGGATCAATATCATCCCCTGATTCTTCTCATTCTTTGAGATTTCATGGTTCTTCTGTATTAGCTCAATATTTCATCATCGAAAAAACCTAATAATCATATCTCCTTATTTTTATTTTTATACATAGGTCACCAGAATATTTATTCTATATTTTGAAAATATAAATACCATTTTAATCATTCAGTTACCTACAAGCCAAAGGCCTTTAATTTTTTATTTATTCTGTATAATCTCATTTTAACTGGGTTGATGAGAAACCTTACACAGCTCAAAATCCCAAATCCACGTGCCCAATACATGACCCTTAGGACCAAAGTACAGACACACAAACCATATTCTTCCCGGGATGATGCTTGATAATGCTCCAAAGCCCAACATTCAAGTTTGACCAACAATCAATTTCCCATGCGGAACTGCATGGTACTTGGTGTCGATGATGAAATATATACCCTCTCATTCTTTTAATATGATTATATTTTTTTCAAATAGATACTTCCTTCTCTTAAACATATTCTTGTGCTTCCTACTATGTGTTTAATTATTTTCACAAAGACATCATTGTTTCCCACTACCTCCTATCATCGCCATCTGAGACCTGCTGCCTTTCGTGATCCAATGAACACCATTTCCACCTGATACTTCCATTTTTTCCATTGAAAGTTCCTATAATTTATCATCACCATCCTCACATTTCTAATTCCATCATCACCCATCTTTCACGAACTATGACGATGTGCTATTATGGAACTCCATGCCGAACGACCCAGCCAACACCAATGGGTTCATCCATTGAACCCCCACTCACCACATACCCAATATTCTAACTACTCCAAATATTGGGGTTCATCTAATATTTAATATTGGTATTGATGTAGGATTATAGGGTGACTTTTTTTACTAGGTCGGACCCCTATTGCTTTTAAATCATTTAATGAAACCCTAATTTATAAATGGATTGTATGTGAGTGTATCCCAAGATATTTATTCCCATTATCATGAATATTTTATTTGGGTGTGTCCCAAAATTCTTAATTATTATTTTTGCCTCAATCAGATATCTCATATAGTTTTATAGTAATACCCCTTCTTTTCCTTCCTTCTCGTTTTTCTCTTATCACTGGAAAACATAGATCTTCCAGATACTTCTAAAAAGTTTGGTTCCCTTCTACTCTTTATCATCATCCCACTAAATCTATAAATTAACATAATTTATTTATATAATAAGACATATATAAAATAATATTTTTGGTTTGGTATGATTCATTTTGGTGTAACAAATTCTTAAAATCTAATATTCTTCATCTCATATGAATATTTCAAAAACACACCACTGCACTCATCATCTCTTCCTTAAATCTCTCTCAGACCAAGTTTTGATCATGGATCGTCATGAATTCATAATATTTAGATCATTTTATAATAGATATATCAATAACTAAAACATTTTTCATCAGAATTAATGAATTCTAGAAACTCTATTTTTAAACTTGAAAAGGACTCTCAAACTTCAAGTTTCCTTAATATTATCTATCTCAAAGAGCCATATTGAATCAAAAAAAATTGTGTTTTTCAGATCATTAAATATCATATTGATGACCGTTTTATTTCATTTAATCATTTTTTATAATTTTATCACTTAAGATATTTTTAAATCTTCTGGAATTCCTTGAGTTTGATCTTCCTTTTGCTGGATTGAATATCATATTTACATAATTATTTATCTTGAATAACAAGTTATTTTAAATATTTGTGATGATTATATTAGTAAATATCATCTTAATAATCATCACAAACAATTTTATACAAAGAAAATAAATTATAGAAACTTCACTTTTCAGTCTGTAGAAACCTCAAAGTTTCCCCTAAGTGTTGAAGTCATACACAACGCTGAAGTCATATGAGGCTCAAAATGAAGTCATGTACCTGATATCAGTTTTATTAGCAAGAACATTTAAATTATTTCACACATACAATCAATGTAATATGTGATAGGTTGAGGTAATATGTAAAAGCTCAAAATATTAAATTATTTATCAAAGCCATATGTTCAGGTTTATCAAATTGATACAATGGATTTCTCAAAGACTAGCATGAAAGACATATAAATTTTTTTATCATACACATAATAATTCTAGATTCATTTATTAATATATGAATCTTCTTAATTCACTTTGATCCATTCTCAAACACTTCCAATCACCTCCAAATGACGTCAAATTTCTTTTTAAATTATTGAAATAATTTTTGAAGTGTCCCAAATCAATATCAAAGTCCCTTATAGGATATAAACTCAAATATGAGTTTCCATATGAATATTTATTTATTACACACATCCATATTCAATTAATCTATTATAATACCTTCATACAAGTTTATTTTAACAAATAAATTTTTAGCATTAAATACCAGTTACAATAGGATGGTTTCTCCAACACCTTGGCTCTTCAAACTCCCAAATCAGCTAGCATTTAACACTGTTAATTTAAGATTTTAAATCAATTTATACCATCTAGATCCTTCACTTATATCAACTATTATAGATAAGTGATATTTCTTTCATTACAACTAGTAACATACTTATATGAGGATTACCTCTATCAATTGTCTGATGTAATTGGTTTCTCATTAAGTATCCATCTTCTACAAACACCATTCTTAACATATTAAAAAATATTACATGTAAAAAGGAAACAATATCATCCTACTTTACCTATAGACATTGTAATCCTTCATATCTTTATTTAGATGGGTGGATCCTTACTTGATCACCCCTAAAAATTGATTCTCTTTGAAATATACATATTGAGATGATCCATTGAAAAATATAAATAATCATACACTAATGGGATCTTCAAGCTCCCCATTTAGATTAATTTTCAATAATTTGAACTTTTAAATACAAAAAATGGTTGTCAATATTTCACAAGAAGTTAAAATTCATGTTAGTATTTCAAAATAAGTTCACTTTTACTCTCCTCCTTAATAATAATAATAAAAAGAATGAAAATTTTCCAACCCATTATATGTTCATACCATGAATGAAATGGATGTGTGTGGAAGGGTAATTCCCCCTACTCAACTACCATTAAGAAACATTTTCTCCCTTTTTAATCATCCATTTACAATGTGTACAATTATTTCAATGAGAGAAGGTTGGAACCACAAGTTTTTTAATAATGAGCCTTAGGTAAGTCAACTCTAAGTCAACATGGTTTAGCCCAATGTAGAAAAATAGACTAACATGTTCAAAGTATCAAAGTTTTCCATATAAATTTCTCTATGTGTTGTGAACATATAAATTAATTTCTTTAGACATATTTAAATATATTTTCAATATACTGCATTATATTTCACTCATATTAACAAACAAACCAAAAATATTCAAGTGTAAGTTGTTATTTCCACTTTTTTGTTAGATAATCTCTCCTTGATAAAATGATGAAACATAAAAAAAATAGTGTTAGGATAGTGAAAATATTACCCATTTTGTTTATTTTTTATTGATTTTCAGGATTCTATATTTAAAAATAATAATAATAACCGATGGAATATTTCCATCCTTTGAAAGCTCCTCTTAAGTGATGTTTTTAATTCATCACTACTGTTGTCTTCCTGTAATAAGATCTAAATAATCTTGATACTAGGTTAGATATGATACCAATTGAAAATAATTACTTTCTAAAATTTTAGTACACCATGATAGATTAATATTTGGTTGTATGAGAATCATATCCTTTAACTACTTCTCTCTTTTTTTCTTCACCTTTAATTCCCTTTTCAAGATATATTGTCAAAAAAAATTAGGAATTATGTGGGTCTTCAACAAATCTATAGTTATAGATATAGGGATGAGACTTATTATTCAATCAAGTAAATATTTTCTATTAAGGTATAAAGTATCTATACCTCTTCATTATTTCTTCATTCATTATTTTCCAAATATGTTCTTACTTGATCATCTTAGTTTTCATTTTGTATTCAGCTTCTATCTTCAATGTAATAGCCTTATTTACTTAAGTTATCAAGGAACTTTCACTCCTTTTAGACATTTCCATATTCTTATACATCTCCAAATAATCATTCCATATGAAAAAATATTCTTTTTTATAGGATATTTATTTCTTTTTTTGTGTGGAATTTATCTTTACAGCATCAAATTAGGCACTTGGAATCAATAGTTTTTTTCCTTTTTCACTTATTAGTCCCTTTCGACCAGGAATCCATTTTATATATAAAACAAATCTATAACCAACCTATTTTCACCTTCCATGCACTTCTAATTTATCCTTTGAGATTTATTTCTTATTCAACCTCTCAAACTCATCATCTTTGTCGTCTTCTACCATGTAAATCTTCTTATACCTTTCTTTTACTAACTCCCTTTTTAGTTATATCTTTCTATATTAAACATTGATCATAATTTATATTTTTCAAATTCCCATGATGTATAATTTTCTACCATAATATAATAATATTATATTCTCTCATGTGACATTCTTCTCATCCTTCATCACTGACTTCTTGATGGTAATATTCTCAGCCTTTTTCTTCACTTTTTTACTCCTTAGGGAAAACTTACTTTTGTTTTTTTATTATGGTGACCTTCTATTTTCACCAGAATGAGAAATTTAATAATCTAGTAGATAATAACATTAATCATATTTTTGTCTATTTCTAATTTAATTATTATAGAAATTTTCCAAGTACTCAAACATGTTTTTCAAAAAAATATTCATGTTGTTCTATAATGTATGCTTCAGAGCAGTAGTTTTTACTAATATTTTAGAACTAATCCCCCTCACTTTAGGCTAGTTTTTATCTTTATAGTAAGACATATTATGAAATAATTCATTGTCCTTATGTATAAACCTCCATATAAATAACAACAATGGCAAACAAATATCATTCTTTTCACTACAGATTGTCCAGATCTGTACCTATGCTCTTTTGAGTAGTTTTTTCCTTTATTTTGGGCTCTATTTAGAGAGATAATGTGACATCCTAGGTAAATAAATAATATTAAATTCTAATTTTTATCAATATTTTTGAATAAAATGTTAATATTACTTTAAAGGGAACATTATGCTCGATGGCGTACTCAATACGCGACAACGAGTTCCTTTGAAATCTTACGTTGCACTCTAATAATAAAATAATATTATTTTAAATGGTAGTTAATGCCTAGACATTGAAATGGCGGGAAATAACAGAACTAACTAAAAAATTATTATATATGTTTGTCAAATATTTTTACTTTTATCTAATAAATGTTAGAGGCGTAAAATGCAAATTAATCCAATTTTAAGCATAAATCTTATAATATTCTTTAAATGGTTGATTAACCGCCTTTTGATGGAGAACCCTTTTTAAATTACTTTTGACAATTTTATATGTTATATTTTACAAAATAAAATCATTCTTTAGAATCTGAACATCAAAATTTACTTTGTGTAAAGTTTTGTAATTTTTCTGATAAAGATCATTTCTAAGTGAAAATGTTGCATTTTAATTCAAAACCTCATTTTAATTTGATTTATTTATATGGATAGATTATATTTTTAATTTAGATTAAAGTTTATTTAGAATATATTTTTACTATTTAATTCAATGGAGGTTATTGAAATTAATTTCACTTTGAAATTGGACTTAAACTAGCATTAATTTTTTAATAGATATTGTTTCTTAAAAACACGCTATTTGTTTTGACAGCGGGAATTAATTATTAAATTAATTAATGCAACTTATATGTTTTGAATTTTTTAAAATAGAAATAATTTTTGAATTCGGAGTATCAAATATAGGTTATGGTGAATTTTTGGTATTTTTCTGAAAAAATTCAATTTTTGATGAATAGTGAAACCACTAAGTGGTAGTTATAGAAACTGATTTTTCATTTAAATGAAACTTTACCAATTCTGTGATTTGATTTTCAAAAAACCAACATACATGGTTATCTTTAAGAAGTTAAATGTGGTTCAATGAGATTAAAATAATTTTTGGTGAATAGTAACTTTTAAGTTTTATTAATCGCGATTAAAGGTAATTAGTGTAATTTAACGTAAAAATAATGTTTTAATAATATTAAATGACCTAGACACATGTACTACAATCATTTAATGTGTCATGACCGACAAATACAATCCATGGGTTAACTTGGGGACCCCATGGAGCCACTCTGGTAGGAAAATGACATAAATAACTTTTTATTTAAAGTTAAAATAAAAATGTCACAAACATGAGTTGTTTTACTAAAACAATTTTTAAATGGGGTTATACAAGTCATATTTTTTACTATAAATATTCATTAGAAAGATAAAACGATTTACTACATCATGATATTTTTTTTATAATTTTTATACATTATATAAATTAAATTATTTTTGACACCATGATGATGCAGCGATTACCTCATTATTTAATGATTTAAATAAAATAAAAAGATGATGTAAAATCTAAGACCTACACATGTCAAAAACCTATTTTATGGGTGTATTTAGAACTCTTATCACGTAATCCTCGAAATATATAATTTTCTGACATTTAAAATCCGAAAATCATTTTATAATAAAGTAACCTTTTATAACGTTCCAAGTGTGCCCCTCCTCTCCTCTTATAAAAGGCCCACACCTCTACCTCCTTACCCACACCTATCAACCCTTTGGCTCAAAAAAACCCTACCCATTTCATCTATCCACATCCCTATCTTCATCATTGAAGCCTCACCTTTGGGCATAATCCTTTCCAAGGAAGCCTTTGATCTCAAATCAAAAAGAGTTACCTGATTTAATGGTAATGTCTTCCCTTGTGTTCTTTTGTTTTATTTTGCTTCTACAACCCTCTATACTCTTTTTATTACTTTATTTTGTAACAAAACAGGTATATTAAATATACTAGGATGCTTTTATGTGAATTATTCGAGCTAAATTTACACACACCTTCATCTAATGGTTAAAGAACATACTGTTTCTGTGGATGGTGAATTTCTGCCTCATGAAACGATGATTGTTCAATCTTCTCTTAAAACCTTTCATGGTGGCCATTATGATGTAAATATATTTTATATATAATATATATGGTATTTATGTTTTCTATATGCTTCTGAATTTTATATTTAAAACATTATTTTATGCTTTTCATGTTGTGCAAATGCGATAATTTCATACGAGGAAGTGTGGACTACCGCCCCCTCAAGTGATGTGACTCATTCATGCAATACATGGAATGTATAAAGAATGAAATAAATGAACTTATGTGACCTATATAACATATATATTATACTTTAATTATAATATATATATATATATCTCAATTATTTTTAATTCCATTAATATGTCAAAGAAATGAAAGTAGCGTTCATGCGTACGTATGACCTACTGTCTCCATGAATGGTGCATTTCATTTATTTTTATCTCCAAATGTTATGGAATAGCATAAAATGAATATGTAATGGATATATAAGATATTTAAATAATTAATACTATTCTGGATATGATTTACTTATAACTACATGGACAATCATTTTCAAACAATTTCATTTTTGACTCATGTACCAAACATCGACAAAAACGTCTGATATGAACTCACATTATTAACCAATTATTATAACATTATAATATGTGATATGAAATGAATAATAATATTTAAAGGAGGACCTTAAGAAATTATAAATTGACCAAAGTTTATTATTCAGGAATATAAAGAAACGAACAAGACAAGTCGAACTTGAGGTAAGGGATCAGACCTCTCTCTTTTTTTTCAAGTACCATATTTTATTTCATTTCATTTATACTCCATGTTCTTATGTTAGAGGATGTTCTTTTATATTAACCATACTGTAATTTTTATTTTTATATTATGAGATACCCCCTCTTACTCTCATAAATTCCTTTTTTATAATTTTTAAGTGGCACCATTAGGCTGCCAAATTTTCGTAAGGGAACCTACCCCTCTCTTTCTTCTTAAGTACACTCTTTTATGTCATTCATTTTAAGCTCATATTTCTTATGATTGGGATGTTATTTTATATTAATGTTACTGTACTTTTTATGTTCATATGATGAGAGACCCAATTTTCTCTCATCAATCCATTTTGGATGTTTTGGTTGGCATCGTTAGGCTGCCGAATTTTCATAAGAGATCCAACCTCTCTCTTTCTTTTTAAGTACTCTCCTTTATGTCACTTCTTTTAAGCTCCTCTTTGTTATTTTGGGGGATGTTATTTTATATTACTCTTACTTTAAATTTTATTTTAATATGATGAGAGACCCTATTTTATCTCATTAATCCATTTTTGGAAGTTTTAAGTGGCGCCATTAGGCTGCTGAGTTTTCGTAAGGGCTTTTTCATCTCACTTTTATTCCCGTGAGATTTATGCTACATTTTACACCATTTCCTTTGAGTGGTATAATGTCTGCCAATTATTATAATATTTGTGTAATATAATTTCGTTTATGAGTATTTACATCAATGTTGTATTGTCCTTCTTTCATGGGGTGTATGGTTCAAAAGATACCCAAGTCGGTAAGGGAACTTTTCGCCCTCCTCTTTTAAAAAGACTTATTTTGTTGGGTCTTTTAATTTACATATTGTAATGTTGGGATACGTTATTCTATATCCTTATTGATTTAAATTCTCTGTCCAAGTGATGAGATACCCTTTTTATGTCTCATCAAATCATTTTCTAAATTTTAATGCGACGTTGATAGGCTGTCGAATTTTACCAAGGGAACTTCTTAACCCAATTTCAATTTCTTTGGGTTCAACATGTAGTTATTGAATATGTCATCATTTGAATATGTTTGAATGACCTTTGATTTTTTTACACTTAATATCAAATTATATTCGGTGTATTTATTTTTATCATACATAATTATGAGATTGATTTATCCTTAATTTAAGGGTACCCTCTTTACAGGGGATTACATCTTATTTTACATTTCTATTGAGACTTCATTGTTGTTATGAACCAATTCACTCTTATATGGTGTATATACTATCCTTTGGAATATTATATCATGAATTCCTTTATTCTCATGATATTATAAAGTTCTGATTAAATGTTATTCCTCAATTATTGTATTCAAGTGTCTCTCATTTTGATAAAAACCCTTTAACTAAAATAACATTTTAAATGTTTTAATGATTTATTCTTATAAATATTTCTCGTTAATATCCATGTTTTCAAAATGGTTTTAAGGATTTATTTATATGGATATTAATGGTTTAAAATGTTAAAATCTTCAAAGTGGTATGGGACACTTTGATTCAAATATCTCTTTATTAAATGTTTTAAATGGTTTTGAAAATGGTTTTTAGAATGGATTCATTATTTCAATATCATAAAATGTTATATGTGGGAATGTTATATTTACGTTATGCTTAAGTTATGTGCTATGATTTTTTTATGCTTATTGGGCATTTTTTATAAAGACGGGTGGTTCTGTGATAAACTAAGGGCAGGTGAGGCCGATATAGATCTCCAATGCATTGGGTAACGTGAAGGAGTTAAACGTTAAGGTTTCTCCGAAGAGATTTAGGGAATATACTATGATGGGTATTCTAAATGTAACCATGAGGGTTACTCCCTATGTAAGAATTTTATGAATGCCTCAAGTTATCTTTATGCATTATGATTTCTATTGAGTTATGCATAAATCTGATGATTTCATGAGATATGTTAAATTGCTTATGTTTTATGAGTAAAGTATGATTTCATTGATTCTTGTGTATACATGGACTGATGTTTTCTATCCATACTATTATAACCCTTACTAATCTTTTTATGCTCATCTCATGTTTTTGAAACGTTTTCACTGGACATAAAGTTGAATAAAGTCAAGGATGGGATCAAGGAAATGCCAGGCTGTTTAAAACAAGGAACTAGACATGACTCTTTTGTTCTAGAGTTTTTATTTTGTGGAAAAGATGGAAGTTGTGTAGATGTGTCTGCTTTGTAATATTTGAGATGTAATAGTTATGACCTAATTATCTAAAACTATAAACCTGAAAAGATCCTCAATGTGAATTATTCAATTTAATTCAATATTAAGTAATGTTATAAGGTCGGGGCCTTATAGTAGGTATCAGAGGTCGGTTTAGATAACTTTAGAGGTTAGGGTATTCTCTAAGAATAAGTGACATTACCATAATGGTTAGGATTTCAAAAAAAGTCATAGTTTTAGATAATGTTAATGAGTAAGTATATCTTAGTGTTTATCTTCCTCATTAGTAAAAGATGGTTTTGTTGATATACTCACACTGACATTTCTGTTTTTAGTAAATGGGTGGATCTAGAAGGCACCAAAGTGACAATGGTTTTGAAGGAAACTATGGTGGTTCTCTGATTAAGAGACTGGATGAAATGGGGGATTCAATGAGGAATCTCGTGGTTGTTCTAAACCAACTATCAAGGAGTCATGATAAACCACTTCAACCTTAGTGAGTTCTCTAATGCATCATGTATGAGATTACCAACTCGATGTGGAAGTTCAGGTAATAATTATAAAGGTAACCATTAGGGTTTATATGATCCTTACTTTTGAGGTAAATATGGGTTACTATATGTTATGATGGAATAAGAACGACATGAGATAAGCTTGAGGTTAAATTATTTTATGGTTATTTTTGAATATTTTATCGTTTTTTGGGGAATGTTATAAGAATTATATAGTTTTGGAAAAAGGACAACACGCAAACCATGTGACAACCCGTCGCGTCAGACAAAGCTGTGGGAATCGAACCCACAACCAAAGTGCGACTGGTATTTAACGCCTACCACTGGACTATGTGAAGTCTCTGGTTAGTTTGACTAATTCTTTTTAGTTATATGATTTTAGGAATCAAGAGTAAGTTTATGTTGGGTTATCTATGGAAATGATTAACCTATCATAGAGGATATGTGATTATATTAATTACTTTTCAATATGAGACTTTAAGATAAACTAATGTTATATGGAGATAAGTGTTAATTTTTACCTTGGAAGACTATGTGATTAAATCCTTCAAATATTTGGGTTTCAATCTTAGTTTGGTTTACTTTGAATAATTTTATGGAAAATTTTTTTATTGAATGATCTTTGTTGAACTTTGGGTATTGTTTGACAAATTTTGGAGATTAAGAGTAGATTTTTTTTATAAAGGATTATCCTTTTCGGGTATTATCTGATCTCATACTAACATTTTTGGTTTTAGTTCTGGTTAAGGTCTAAAGACATGGGATGTATATAGTTCTCTTTTGTGGATTAGGTGATTCTCTTGAAGTTGATTATAGCTCTCTTAATGTAAACAAGTCATCCTAAATACTCATCTTTTGGAGAAAATATGAGTTCGTGTAAGAAATATAGTAAAATTTGAAAGTCAACATGATAAATAAGTATGTTTCCTTATGTTTTAGTTAAGCTCAAAAATAAATTCCTCAATGAAAAGAAAATTAAAAAAAATGTTGTCCGTTAACTTTTCCTACTGAGAAATCCAATACCGTTTAACCCATCACAAGTTTGTGATTTTCTTATGGTTAACTTTCTCCTAGACATGTTTACTATCACTCTCCATCAGAACATGACCCTTTTTTTCCTCCATATCCATATTTTCATACTTGTAATCCTAGTATGAGTTAACTCGGGTGACCTTTGTACTTCTCTCCCATTCTTTTTAAGTGATAGTTTTACTGACTCTTGTTCCGATGTGGGACATTCAATGGAGTTTCCAACCCCAATTTTGAAATTGTGAGGACACAATTCCCAAAAGGGGGAAGGATGTAACATCCAAGGTAAATAAATAATATTAAATTCTAATGTTTATCAATATTTGTGAATAAAATGTTAATATTACTTTAAAGGTAACGCTATGCTCGATGGTGTACCCAATACGCGACAATGAGTTTCTTTGAAATCTTACGTTGCACTCAAATAATAAAATAATATTATTTTAAATGGTAGTTAACGCCTAGCCATTTTAATGGCAGGAAATAATGGAAATAACTACAAAATTATTATATATGTTTGTCAAATATTTTTACTTTTATCCAATAAATGTTAGAGGCATAAAATGCAATTGAATCCAATTTTAAGCATAAATCTTCTAATATTCTTTAAAAGTTCAATTAACCGCCTTTTGATGGAGAACCCTTTTTAAATATTCTTTTAAAAAATTTATATGTTGTATTTGACAAAATAAAATCCTTCTTTAGAATCTGGACATCAAAATTTACTTTGTGTAAATTTTTGTTATTTTTCGGATAAAGATCATTTTTAAGTGAAAATGTTGCATTTTAATTCAAAACCTTCTATTAAACTAATTTATTTATATAGATAGATTATATTTTTAATTGATATTAAAGTGTATTTAGAATATATTTTTACCATTTAATCCAATGGTGGTCATTGGAATTAATTTCACTTTGAAATTTGACTTAAACTAGCGTTAATCTTTTAATAGATATTGTTTCTTAAAAACATGCTATTTGTTTTGACAGTGGGAATTAATTATTAATTTAATTAATGTAACTTATATGTTTTGAATTTTTTAAAATAGACATCATTTTTGAATTCGGAGTATCAAATATATCTTAGGGTGAATTTTTGGTATTTTTCTGAAAAACTTCAATTTTTGATGAATAGTGAAACCACTAAGTGGTAGTTAAAGAAACTGATTTTTCATTTAAATAAAACTTTACCACTTCTGTGATTTTATTTTCAAAAATCTGACATACATGGTTTTCATTAGGAAGTAAAATTTGGTTCAATGAGATTAAAATAATTTTTGGTGAATAGTAAATTTTAAGTTTTATTAATCGCGGTTAAAGGTAATTAGTGTAATTTAAGGTCAAAATAATGTTTTAATAATATAAAATGACCTAGACACATGTCCTACCCTAATTGGATGTGTCATGGATGACCAATAAAATCCATGGGTCAACTTGGGGACCCCATGGAGCCACTTTGGTAGGAAAATGACATAAATTACTTTTTATTTAAAGTTTGAATAAAAATGTCACAAACAAGAGTTGTTTTACTAAAACAATTTTTAAATGGGGTTATACAAGTCATATGTTTTACTATAAATATTCATTAAAAATATAAAAATATTTCCTACATCATGATATTTTTTTATAATTTTTATACATTAAATAAATTAAATTATTTATGACACCATGATGATGCAGCGATTGCCTCATTATTTAACGATTTAAATAAAATGAAACGATAATATAAAATATAAGACCTCAAAATGTCAAAAACCTATTTTATGGGTGTATTTAGAACTATTATCACCTCATCCTAGAAATATATAATTTTGGGACCTTTAAAATCCGAAAATCATTTTATAATAAAGTAACCTTTTATAATTTTTCAAGTGTTCCCCTCCTCTCCTCTTATAAAAGGCCCCCACCTATACCTCCTAACCCACACCTCTCAAGCCTTTGGCTCAGAAAACCCCTGCCCATTTCATCTCAACACATACCTCTATTCATCATTGAAGCCTCAGCTTTGGGCAGAATCCTTTCCAAGGAATCCTTTGAGATCAAATCAAAAAGAGTTACCCGATTTAAAGGTAATGTCTTCCCTTGTGTTCTTTTGTTTTATTTTGCTTCTCCAACCCTCTAAACTCTTTTTATTCCTTTATTTTGTAACAACACCATTATCATAAATATACTATTATGTTTTTATGTGAAGGATTCGAGCTAAAGTTACACACACCTTCGTCTAATGGTTAAAGAACATATTGTTTCTGTGGATGGCGAATATCTGCCTCACGAAACGATGATTGTTCAATCTTCTCTTAACACCTTTCATGGTGGCCATTATGATGTCACTATATTTTATATATGATATATATGGTATTTATTTTTTCTATATGCTTATGAATTTTATATTTAAAACATGCCTTTATGCTTTTTATGTTGTGCAAATGCGATAATTTCATACGAGGAAGTGTGGACTACCGCCCCCTCAAGTGATGTGAATCGTTCATGCAATACATGGAATGTATAAAGAAAAAAATTAATGAACTTATGTTACCTTTATAACATATATATTATAATTTAATTATAATATATATATATATCTCTCAATTATTTTTAATTCCATTAATATGTCAAAGAAATGAAAGTAGCGTTCATGCGTATGTACAGCCTACCGTCTCCATGAACGGTGCATTTCATTTATTTTTATCTCCAAATGTTTTGGAATAGTATAAAATGAATATTTACTGGATATATAAGATATATTAATTCATTAATACTATTCTGGAGATGATTTACTTATAACTACATGGACAATCATTTTCAAACAAGTTCATTTTCCACTCATGTACCAAACATCAACAAAAACATCTGATATGAACTCACATTATTAACCAATTATTATAACATTATAATATGTGATATGAAATGAATAATAATCTTTAAATGATTACCTTAAGCAATTATAAATTTACCAAAGTTTATTATTCAAGAATATAAAGAAACGAACAAGACAAGTCTGACTTGAGGTAAGGGATCCGACCTCTCACTTTCTTTTCAAGTACCCACTTTTATGTCATTTCATTAATGATCCATGTTCTTATGTTGGAGGATGTTATTTTATATTAACCATACTGTAATTTTTATTTTTATATTATGAGATACCCCCTCTTACTCTCATAAATGTTTTTTTAGAATTTTTAAGTGGCTCCGTTAGGCTGCCGAATTTTCATAAGGGAACCTACCCCTCTATTTCTTCTAAAGTACAGTCTTTTATGTAATTCCTTTTAAGCTCATCTTTCTTATGATTGGGATATTATTTTATATTACACTTACTTTACTTTTTATGTTCATATTATGAGAGACCCTATTTTCTCTCATCAATCCATTTTGGAAGTTTTGATTGGCGCTGTTGTGTTGCCGAATTTTCGTAAGAGATCCAACCTCTCTCTTTCTTTTTAAGTACTCTCCTTTATGTAACTTCATTTAAGCTCGTCTTTGTTATGTTGTGGGATGTTATTTTATATTCCTCTTGATGTAAATTTTATTTTAATATTATGAGAGATACTATTTGATCTCATCAATCCATTTTTGGAAGTTTTAAGTGGCGTCGTTAGGCTGCCGAATTTTCGTAAGGGATTTTTCATCTCACTTTTATTCCCGTGAGATTTATGCTACATTTGCCACCATTTCCCTTTAGGGGAATATGTACTGCCCATTATTCTAATCTTTGTGTAATATACTTTCATTTATTATTATTTACATCAATTTTTTATTGTCCTTCTTTCATGGGGTGTATGTTTCAAAAGATACCCAAGACGGTAAGGGAACTTTTCACCCTCCTCTTTTTAAAAAACTTATTCTGTTGGGTCTTTTAATTTACATATTGTAATGTTGGGATATGTTCTTCTATATCATTATTGATGAAAATTTTATGTCCATGTGACGAGATACCCTTTTTATCTCTCATTAACTCATTTTCTGAATTTTAAAGTGACACTGTTAGGCTATCGAATTTTACCAAGGGAACTTCTTCACCCAATTTCGATTTCCTTGGGCTCAACATGTAGTTATGGAATATGCCATCCTTTGAATATGTGTGAATGACCTTTGATTGTTTTACACATACTATCCACTTATATTGGGTGTATTTATATTTATCACACATAATTATGAGATTGATTTATCCTTAATTTAAGGGTACCCTCTTTATAGGGGATTTCATCTAATTTTACATTTCTATTGAGACTTAATTGTTTTTATGCACCAATTAACTCTTATATGGTCAATATACTGTCCTTTGGAATATTATATCATGAATTCCTTTATTCTCATGATATTATAAAGTTATGATTAAATGTTATTCCTCAATTATTATATTCAAGTGTCTCTCATTTTGTTAAAAAACCCTTTAACTAAAATATCGTTTTAAATGTTTTAATGATTTATTCTTATAAATATTTCTCGTTAATATCCATGTTTTCAAAATGGTTTTAAGGATTTATTTATACGGATATTAATGGTTTAAAATGTTAAAATCTTTAAATTGGTATGGGAAACTTTGATTCAAAGATCTCTTTATTAAATGTTTTAAATGGTTTTCAAAATTGTTTTTAGAATGGATTCATTATTTCAATATCTTAAAATGTTATATGTGGGAATGTTATATTTCATTTATTCTTTAGTTATGTGTTATGATTATGTTATATTTCTTTGGAATTGTTTATAAAGACGGGTGGTTCCGTTATAAACTAAGGGCGAGTGAGCCCGATATAGCTCTCCAATGCATTGGGTACCACGAAGGGGTTAAACGTTAAGGTTTCTCTGAAGAGATTTAGGGAATATACTGTGATGGGTATTCTAAACATAACCATGAGAGTTACTCCCTACGTAATAATATTATGAATGCCTCAAGTTACCTTTATTCTTTATGATTTCTATTTAGTTATGCATAAATCTTATGATTTCATGAGATATGTTAAATTGCTTATGTTTTATGAGTAAAGTATGATTTCATTGATTCTCATGTATACATGGAATGATATTTTCTATCCATACTGTTATAACCCTTATTGAGATTTTTATGCTCATCCCAAGTTTTTGAAACGATTTCACAGGACATAAAGTTGAATAGGGTCAAGGATGGGATCAAGGAAATGTCAGGCTATCTAAAACAAGGAACTAGAAATGACTCTTTTGTTCAAGAGTTTTTATTTTGTGGAAAAGATGGAAGATGTGTAGATGTGTCTACTTTGTAATATTTGAGATTTAATAGTTATGACCTAATTCTCTAAAAATCTAAACTTTAAAAGATCCTCAATGTGAATTGTTCAATGTAATTCAATATTAAGTAATGTTATAAGGTCGGGGCCTTATAGATAATATTCTTTTACATTCTCACATACACCCTTGATACATTGGTGGGTTTTTCAAAAAATTTGGTTTCCCACATTTCTATTTAATTTGGCTTATATCATGTAATATATTTCAAAATAGATTTTGAAAACATATTTTTTAGGATAAAGGGATAAATTTTTCTAGAAAATTGAGATATATGCTTATCCAAATGATATCAAGTTCTCTTTAATACCAGTATGAGTATTATTTTAGGTAAAAAATTATCTGAAACTTTTGCGGTAGTACACTTTATTTAATATTTTTGGGAAGTTCTATGTTGTGTCACTTCCTGATTTTTTAACATTAGCTTTATCTCTAGAAACTTTATGTTGAGGGAATATTTTTTCCCTAAACTAATTTTATACTCTATTCTAGATATCTCTTCAAATTATGATTTTGTTCTTAATGTATCTTTTTAATATATTATATTGAGTTCTCATGATATTTCACTACTTTTTTATTTTACATACAGTTGTGTAACCATAACAATAAATATGAATTTAGTTAACTTCTCTAATATATGGATTAAATTAGAGAAAGGATATTTAACCACCTCCTTATCATCATTTTTTCTTGGTAACACTTTATCAATCATAGTTTTAGGATCACAATAGGATCTGTCCAACACTGAGAAGGGTTTGAATTAGTGTTCATTAACTTTTTCAACCAATTTAAACTTTTATCCCTAGTTATCTATTCACTTTTTCAGTGAATGGAAATATATCTTTATATATCTCTCCTTTTTTGGTGAATATATACATATAATATAGATAAGAAACTCAATAAGAACACCATGGTTTTTTAATGAGGTTCACCTCCTTATGGATGACTATATATTTTGTGACATGTGGTTATCATCTCATGTTCATAGATTCCTTCTTATTATCTAGAGAGTCAAAATAAAGGGTATAACCTTGATCTTATTATTCTAGAATTGACTAGGTATAAAGAAAGAATCAAATTTTTATTCAAGATGTGGAACCAACAAGGATATACTCCCATAAATTATAGGATGTTGACCTTCTCCTTGTGAAGATGATTAGAAATGAAACATTATGTCCCTCCAAGACAGTGTTGGTGATCTCCTTCCTCCACTATAGTAATAAAATAGGATATGTCAATATACTTCAGACTTCGATAGTAGTATTTTATAGTATCAAGTCCTCATAACTTGATCCTTTTTATGATCAATTGATATATGTCACTAAATATCCTCTTTTTCTTCTTTTTCTTATTCTTCTTCAGTGTATGAGATGACTGTTTTCCATGCAATATTAGTTCTCACTTTTTCTCCCTTTGATACTTTAGGGTTTTCAATATATGTATTATTGTATCTCATTTTCCCATTTTCTTCTTCATTTCATTGGAATAGCATTGGGATAACTACTTCTTCTCTTTGATATAAAAGATCTATAAGAGATTGTTGTATCCATTCTTCTCTCTCTCTCATCAACTAATAGAACATTCAAAAACACATAGTTGAGAATCACACATTTACTTTTCTTTTTATTACAATATATATTACTAGCATTATGAAAACTTGGTTCTTTGAATTATAATTACACTTTTAGTATCCTCAAGTCTTAGACTTCAAGTATCCCTTATTTGTCTTCCTGAAGACTCAAAATTTAGTTTCCATAATTATCAGTATTCAAACCTCATTAAATATTGGTCTTTAAACTCATGAATATTATATTTTATATATTTCTATAGACTCAGATTATTTTCTTCATTACTTTCAAAAAATATTCTTCAAAAAAATTCATATATACATGAAAAACATGCATATTTCAGTGACAGTTAACCCACATTTCTTCATGGGTCATCATTTTTCTTCAATAGATAGAATAAGGTCATGGATTGTGGATTTGTAATATTTTAAATTGAAATAATATCTTAGAATAATTAGATTTTAATATAATAAGATTTTGAGAAAGGAAGAAAAATGGAAATATATACACTTAGAGATGTACTATCAAAGAAGATATAGAATACTTACAATTTAGTGCAAAGGATTATCCATGGTCAAATAGATATGATGGTTTGTAGCCTTATGATCACAAAAATACATACAATATATCACAAAGTAATACAATATTCCTATTCATATTATTATTAATAATATCTTATGTTATCGATCCCTCTTCTATAGAAAAGAATAAATATCGGTAACCCTACATTTCACTTGGCTGTTTCTCCTTTAATCATAGATCAAATCATGGTTATTTATTTGATAATTATGTTTGATTCATGAAGAATATCACAAAAGCATCATCTGAATAAATTCTCCTATTAATTCAGAGTATAAATTTTGGAATCTCAACTTTTCATCCAAAGGATTTACCAAACTACTCAAAGTCCTAGATCAATAGTTCCAGATCAACCATGTGAAACCAATGTCAGTGGATTGACCATATGAAAAAAATCATGCATATAGTCAGTGGATAGACCAAATTTAAAATAATTCAATACTTCACTAAATTCTATTGAAAATTATTTAACTCATTTGAATCCTCTTAGTCATTATTATGCACAGTATTATGTTTATGAAGGTCGTGGATATATAGAAGAACTTCATGTTTACACATCACCTGTATGATGTCTATACAAAGCATGTATGATGTTGATGTAGCACATGAATTAAATGTAAAATAAATCAATATGTTGTTTATGAATAACCAATGGATGGTTATGTAGGATGAAATGATTTATAAGTAGGCTAGTGAAATGATTCTTACATATCAATAAGACATAACTAGTTTTACAGATTCCTTCCAAACGAATTCATGGTTCTCCCAACTCAACTTCATTCATCGCATGCCTCTATCCAAGTATATTTTTATAAGGATGGATCTCTTATTTTCACCAAATCTACATAAACTAGATATAATATCAAAATACCAACAAGTATTATCTTTGGGCTAGATTTTCCATCCCGTGAATGATTTGTTAATAATAAAATGGAAGTAACTCCAATGGAAATACATCCATTATCATATGAATATTACAAAATATCACAATACCTTTAAGATTTTCATCTCTAGTCTATATCCATTGTTCATAGTTTAACACATTGAGGCATCTATACATGGTAAATATTCTTTAGTACCATGTGAACCATGGTAGTATCCAACATCCAATATTAAATTTGTTCCTTCAATTATCATGTAATATTCACTAAAAATCATATTAACATACTTGGGAACTCTACTCTTATCACTATAAATCCTGGTGTATTCCACTTCCTTCCAATATCTTTTATATTTTACAAATCGACAAACATTGAAAAAAATACAAAACAACACAAAGTGGGCTCAACAATCTCACCATTTGTAGTTATTTCCAATACCAACCATGAAATGTTATGTCAATATGTTTGACCCTTTGTACATATAATTTTTCTTATATTTCCTTTTATAATTCATGTTTTTATTTTCTTCTACACCCTTATTTATAATAAAAACAAATAATTCTAGATAAAGGATTATATTATTTCATTCTTAAGGAATTTTTCATAAATAATTCCAGTATTAGTCTACTTTATCCATGCTCAGTGTCGAAAATAAAAGGTTTTGATTTAAAATTTATGTTTTTCCATAATCAACAGAATATAATACCAACTATTAATATTTTCAATTCTATTCCCCAAAGTCTATTCACATGTTTCCAGGCTGATATTACTTATGGATATCAATTTTTGTAAATATTCTCAAACATTTTTTATCTTTTATTTCTAAACTCACTCAACACACAGATTAAAAACATTCAAGTGAAACTAGTAGGTTTTGATTTCAAACAAACCTGGAATTTTCCTAATACTTTTTATCCTTTTTATCATTGAATAATAGAATATATAACCATTATTTTCAGAATAAAATCTTAAAAACCAAGGATTATAGAATGTGTCTTCATACCTTTTCAATAATAAAATTTCAAAATCCTTCTAGATATAATATATTCATATGAATTGAATGTTCCTAGAATCTTCTCAAGAAACTCTACCTCATGGTATACACTCCCCAATCACGTCATCAAGAGTGATCTCATCATTGAGTAAACTTTATAATTATGGTTTTTGAGATAACACAAATATGGTGGCATTCATTTTTTCTTCATCAGAGCATATTCACATCATCAAATACTATTTGGGATATCATGTATTTCATTCCCAGAAAGGAGGGTACTTCTATCATTTTAATTTATTGTTTTTTATATCCCATTGAAGTTAATCATGGTTGATATTTTATCTATATTTTATTTAGAATGTCATTTGATTAATCATACCAAGATTTTGAATTCATCATATATGAAATAGTTATTCAATATTTTTTCATTTCATTAGTTCTCCATTTGAGAGCCAGCATCACCTTTAATTCACTGCATGGTTAGAACAAAAATACAAAAATATGATTTGGGGGATATATTGAACCTTTTTATTCATCAATGTGAATATTTATATTATGAATTGATTCTCAGCTAGTTTTACCCATTTAATTTACCTCTTTACTTGGTTGGAATCTTCATACTTTCATAAAAAAAATTCAATTTTTTATTTTTCATTATGAATCATAGGTTATTTTATTCTCTATTTATGTGAGAAATTATTTTTATCATAACCATAATGGTGAAGGAGATATAGCCAATATCAATATATTTTTATGGAATATATTTTGTATTTCATGAAAATTATGATTGGCATGCATTGGGTATATTATTTCATGTGTGTTGGACATCCAAACCATTTCACCCATGTAATATATCATTAAATGAAATCATTTTATATTTAAATGAAACATATAGGGAGTAAATTAATTCATGAAACATCCATTGTATTTATTCATGTGTTTTAATACATGAATAAATGTGAAGATAATCAAGGAGAATCCTTGATTTCCTATATAATCTACTTCCATATGATGGAAGTATATAGAGTGAGATTTTCATTCATAGAAAAAACTCACTAAGACCCCTCTCTCTCTTCCATTTTCCTTCTTTTCATATAGAGGTACTAGCATATCATAGAGAAATGATAAATCCTATCTAAATATCAGATTATTCATATCAACTAGTGGATACACAATCGAGGTGGTATACTTTTTCTACTCATGAGTCTTTGTCAAACCCATGTGATGTAGTTTAATGATATTGCATATTCTCTTCAGGGTATGGTATATTTATTTATAGAATTTTTTAATTTTAGTATTTTATATAGTTTCATATTATCTTTCATAGAGATCCTAGTACAGGGTTTTGTAATCACTTCTTCTTGATCTAATAAATGCTATCAGATTCTAAAAAAACCATTCAGTGGTATCAAAGTGATCCATCCTTATGTTCTATGAAATCATGCTTTGAAATGAATAAAAAATTGAAAAACATAGCACCATCTCACAATTTTGGAAATTCAATACCATAATTGGATTAACTTTATGTAGTCGGGATGTATAAAGGTAACCAATACCTTAACCTTATATGGATGATATGTGTAAGGGTAACCAAGTATTTACCCTTATGTAGAGAGATCTGTGTAAGGGACATATTATAAAAACTTGTTACTATATTTCGATATTCCTAAACCCCTCTTTTAAACATATTTTTGTTGGGTTTTATTTTGGGTTATATCAGGTGAAAACATTAGATTTTATTTAAAAAATAATAATGGGTTGTGCATACTTGGATAATAGTTTTCCAAAACCATGCACCCTGCTTGAGAAAACTATGAAAATTGAGGCAGTGTGGTTTTTCACAGTTAAATCGGGGTTTGAAAATTCATGCATTTACTTAGGAGAAACCATCCTACCAATTATAAGGGGTGTATGGATAAGGAACATGGTTTGGTCTAACCATGGATCCTTATCTAGCTAATCATTTTTACGAGTTTTTTTAATCTGAAATTAGGTTTTAAAATCCTGAAACCCCATATTAGGTGACCTGTAGACCTATATGAATCCCATTTGGTTTCTTCTTCCTTGGAAGATCCAAATAGTAGTTTTTTGGACCCTCTACACCCCTATAGAAGTGACTCTAAGCTACATGAATGATGTTAGATCTTATCCTAGTAGGTTTTCTCTTCTCTTTATATTTCTCCCACTATCTCCTCTTTCCTCCCTATGGTTTTATATATATCAGTGTTGATTGGTAGATATAATAACACTAGTTTTAGATCTTGGACTTAGGTGTGTTTCCTGAATCCTATTTTCATCATTCTTCATTGCCCAATCCTAAATAGGGTTTGGAGTTTCAAGATCCTTGGATCTCAAGGTAGGTGGTTCTATTATGATGGCTGAATTTTATTGACCCTAAATTGCTTGATTTAAATTCAATAGTTTGATTTAAATTGAATTGATTTAAATAGATTTTAATTATTTTATCAAAACTCAATTCCATTTAATTGGGGGATTTTGAATTCAAATTGGATATTTTGGCATGAAATTGGGAAAACCCCCCAATTCCATTGAATTGGGGCATATTTTTGAAATTGATGGAATTATATGAAATTTAAATTATTTTATTTAAATTGGGAAATTAATTTTATGGAATTTATTTCAAAATGGTATTTGATAAAAATGGATTGAAATGATTTTGATAGAAACCCATTGGTTTTATCTTGGAAATGGCATGATTTGATTAAAACCCTGTTTTGGTTTTTCAATTGAAAATTGGAATATTTCAAATGTAGAATGGGATGAATTGTATTTTAAGCAGTCTTAAAATAAATTTCCCTTAGTTTCCTGTTATTAGATCATATGAAAGCCTTAGGTAGTTAGTTATTTATTGGAACAAAACTCTATGATTTGAAACCCTAATAATGCATCTATAGTAGTCACATCCACAATGGGATAGTGATGAGTACTCGTTGGTTAGTAACGAGGGGAATGTGTGTACACATAATGTCGTGTTAACTATTTGAGTGTGTGGACTCCATTATTCTAGAACTATCATACCTTTAGGAATATGGCCATATTGCTCACCTTTTTTGTATTTGAAATATATATATTTTCTAATGTTGTTGTAAAATATTTTTCATGCCTTATGAATTTATATAAACTATTTAATAAAAAAATGTTTGTGAATCCATTTGTTTAATGTATTTCTATATTTTGAAATGTAAAGAATTATTTTTTTATATGTGATTTTGAAATGAAAAATCTTTTAATTTAAAATTGAAAGATTTATTTGGTTAATTAAATGTTGGAAAATTATTATGGAATCCTTGCTGAGACCCTATTGAGATTTTATCTCAAAACCTACCTAGAACTTTTGGTGTTGGTATATTATCTTTTTCCAAGTTATAGCAAGGTTAAGGGGCCAATTAGAGGTGGTAGTAGTTTTTTATCCTTGTTCCTGGCGAGTTGTGTCTATTGATATGTGAGTAGTTATCCAATTTTTTGGAACTTTTTAGTAGTACTTTAGATTTTCATACTTGTTTAACCTCTAATACACTTCTCCCTGTAGAGTTTCTCTTGTATGAATACTAATTGTTTTATCTTTCTTCTGTTTTGTTTTTGGAAAATTCATTCCCTCTTTCATTTTGTATGATTCCAGGTGCTAATCTCTAACCTATGGGGATCAGGAATACCCTTCGAGACATGTTAGGTTCGTCTTGGTTATCAAGTTACTGGGGTACCCATGGTAGTTTGTGAAAAATTGGTATCAGAGGATACATGTTAATCATCATTCCATGAGGTCAGTATATAGTTGTTTAATCTTTTGGAACTTAGGAGGTAGTTGGTATTGAATTCATAGACATCTATCATTTCAATTAGCCTTAATTCGCTAGGGGTTGTTTGGGAAATATTTATTGAGGTTTAGTTCTTGTCTTTTCCCTGCTTTTTATTTGGATAGATTGAAATCCAAAACTCATTTTTTTATCTATTGGGATTAATTTCCTTATTACTCTATCTATGTTTTAAATTTGATGTCTTCTCTATTTTATGTTGGTGTTTTGTAGCATCATCCCTCTGAGAAGACATGTGAATTGAATCCATGAGAAAGCTATTGTTGAACCTATGTGATTGAATGCTCTAGTTGACCTAATCCTGGTTGAGGTGATTGTGTGTACATTCCATGATCTAGGACAAGGACCCTTTCCAGTTCCCATAAAGGATCCAGCTATAGAACCTCAAAGGGAGATCTTAAGAATTGGTATCAATAGTCCATTCACCAGAAGCCACCAGTGTTCAAAGGCTCTAATGATTCTAAAGAGGTTGAGGAATGGATGATAAAGATTGAGAATTTGTTTGGGTTCTTAGAAATTCCGGATGAAATCGAGGTGAAGTGTTGCACCTTCATGCTAGAAGGATTGATCTGAATATGGTGGGACTCAATGGTGATAGTGAATAAACATGAGGTATTAGAGTGGAAAGACTTCGAGGATATTTTAATCGACCATTTCTATCTAGATTCTATAGTGTTTCCTATGTCCATTTGTGTTTTTAAATCTTAAGTAGGCTAATAGGACCATGAAAGTGTAAGAGTTGGTGTCCTAGAACCAACTGTTTTTACTTTTATTACATGGATATTTAATGTATTATTACATATTGTTCATTATTCTGCATGAATATGATGTAATAATGTCCTAGAGTATTTGTTGCATTGATAAAGTCATGGAAGTTCCCCGCTGTGATGAGAACCTTGAAATGCTATAACAATATTCTTAAAAATAGTTCTGTGCTTGGATGACATGCTATGATGGGACACATAGCATGCAGAACAACAGGTGTGAGTACTCATATGAAGATGAGACTTCCTCTCATGAATTTCGCACTTGTTAATCTCCAAGATATAAGATTATGAGAACAGGCCCACTAATTAGAATTCCACATGTTTTGGTGTCATCAGATATTTCTATCTACGAGTATGTGTAATGATCCTTAGACATTAATATTATCATTTATATGTGTCATGACTTACGCACTTCGGTTTACTAACGAAAATCGTCACGCAGAAAGTTGGCGGGAAGTAGGGTACATTGGGTGTGTCATGAGTGGCATGTTACTAATGGATAAGTCGAGGAAGGATTTGTCCCTTCCATTTATAGAAGGATATCTCGTCCCTTTGATTGAAATAGAACCGTCGCGTGAAATTCCATGGCCATGGTGTAATGACGATTTTATTTCACATAGTCAAAGAACGATGTATCAAGCATAAAATTTGATGATACAATCATTAAACCTACTTGATGAGATATTTCAACAAAGGGATTATATTACACAGTGAGCGTTCATATGTGGATTTCATTGTTACAACTTTACATTCTTTCTCTTGGGTGCCTTGCCTCATTACTAGACAGTACTCTTGGACTTTAAGCAAGCCCACCTAATGACAATGAGAAAAAATCCTAGCAGGTCACACACTAAGTGTTTTTTGTGGTCTCAGTTAAATTCTATTTGAATTTAATTAATGAAATAAATATTATTTTCAATAATGTGGAATAATTTTATTCAAGTTAAAATGATTTCATAAATTAAATAAAATTTATTTATTTATTTTATTGAAAATTTAATGAATATTTATTTAAGAGAATAAATTATTTATGTATTTATTCATGTGTTTAATAAATGGAAGTGGTGTTCGAGCGGATCAAGGTCGGTCTAATAGTAAAATAATTATTTTCAAGATGGTAAATAATTATTTAACTAGTTGGTACAAATAAAAATAACACTCCAATTATTTTATAACATAGAATTTTATTTATAATTCTGTTTTGCGTAAGTTGGTACACTATAAATAATGATGCGGTATTATTATTAAATGCATGGGTTTTCTCTAAGTTCATTAATGTATTTAATTTTTGCTATGAAATTAAATATTGTAACTAAAATTCCATATATATAAATAGGAAAGTACGCCTATTGTGCCAGACACCACACCACACGCCTGGTAAATTGAGAATTGTTGAGCCAAACAATATCTCTCTCGAATCCTCTTCTCTCCCCTATCAAGAATGAGATACATTCTTCAAGGCTGAATAACAAGTGATCAAGAACGACCGACACGAGACACTCGCTTCGCCGTGTTAGCACCCGGAGAACGAGCGGTGTCGATCAGAGGCCATCGGAGCACATGTAGATCACCGCTAGAGGGATTCTAGTTTTCATCCTTACAAGCGCAATGAGATAATTCGAAAGGGTCATTCTAAATGATCAAAATCATCAACAAAGAAAAATACTGAAGATACAGGTATTATTTTTCTTTAATAAATTAATTAAATTGATTATAAACATGATGTGCAAGATCCTCTCTAAGGTTTCGGGCCTCTTTCCTATTTATCTAAATCTTTGATTATATTCTACGGATACTGGCATTAATTATTGTATTGATCCCGGAATAATCATTGATCATGGTAAAAATCAAATTTGGGTCTCATCCCAACCACGCTTCCACTGCGCCTGGAACATTCAAGTGGTATCATAGCGGTTACATCATAGTTTATAATTATTTAAATATTTTGCTGATAAATTATGCTTTTAATAATTTAGTTCTTTCAATTCAAGTTAATCATTCTAAAAATCTAAATATCGAGATCTATTCCGCCTCTTTAGTTTCTCATTCACCTTACAGAAATGATCTTTTCTTTTAATTTTGATTAAAATAAAATAGAGGATCTCATCCAGAGGTACCAAAGCTTCCTGGTCGTTCAACACCAGAACACACAACATGTATTCGACAGTACATGTCATTTAGTCAATATTCAATGCATCGTACCGGTCCGCCAAACCATTCCATGTGTTGGAGTCTTTCTAAGTCTTAAATGACTCCATATTTTGATCAGGAATAGATGGCACACAGTTTCCGGATTACACGCCGTGTGGCCAAATGGACACGGTGTGTAGTACCTTTGGGTTAGGGTTGGACCATGTACCCTATACACGTCTTTCCCAGTTGGAGACCATGAAATGAGGAACTACACGGCATGTGGCCCACTAGACACACCGTGTACTCTGATGATTTCTGAAGTATACTCACACGCCTTTTCCACAAGCGTGTACTTTGGATAGGTGGTGAAAAATAATACACGTTGTGTAGTTGGAACTACACGTCATGTACTCATCCAAATTATGCATATTTATTAAAATTTATTATTATATTATACAAACCCTTGAGACATGTACCATCATGTTAGCGTAAAGCTGAGGCACAACACATGATAAGTGTTTTATATATATGTGTTTAATTTAACTTCTGAATAATGTTCATTTCTACTCATTGCATAGTTATGAATAGGAATTCAGCGGGTTGCCTCCAAGGTACAAGTTACATACAAAGATAATTTCAAATGAATTTATTTGTTTTAAATTATGATGGATGAGAATCTCATGGAAATTCAGAAAATGGTTTAAGATAAAAGGATTGATTAATTAAAGATGATAATTAATTTATTCGAGCATGATTTATCTTAATAAATAATTATTAAATAATTGATTGCTAGTTTTATTTATGAATAAATATCATTGCATGTATGGATGATCATGAGCTATACCAAGACCTTTATATGTGTATGGTTTCTATTAATTTATTTATTTGAATTAAATGTGTTGGCATGTGAGCCTTCTATTCATTAATATGTAGGGTATGTGTGCCCAAGGTTTCTTTTATGTAAAACCCCTTTTTACCCCTCACATATATGTGAGTTAAAAAAGGGCATATGTAAGGGATGTAACTCCCAAGCTAGTGGAGGCGGTTCAAGCTGGAGTCGAGATGAAACCAATCTCAGGAGATACAGAGGTGGACAGATGGAATCTGTAAACACAACCCCAAAAGGTTCAAGGTGTTTCTCCCCTAGGCCAGGGTTAGTTTATCAACCAATAGATATACTAACCATTAGAAAAGCTCATGATCATGCCATTTACTTTATTTTATTTATTTCAGTTGTATGGTTTATCATTATGTATGTGTCGTCATGGTCACATAATTAACGAATTAAACAAGAATAAAAGATGGAACTAAAATAAACTAGACTTAGCCGTAAATATTATCATGAAATTGTTAATCACTTAAGTAAGTTCCAATTAATATTAACAAGTGTGTGATAATGATAACAATAAATTCACAAAAAATAGATAAAAAATCCCTCAAATAAAATATTAAGTCAGAACAAGCCTTTTGTTACTTGATTAAGGGAAAAAATCAATAAAACTATGTGTTTTACCAACCCTGGTAGGGAAACTTACTTTTAAATAGGAAGCTCTTATGAAAGGTTTTGGGTTGAATTAACCATATTACATCAAGGGGAGTATCCCTTTCTAGACTTGGTGTAACATTGGAGGAAAGAGTTGAGGAAATCCAAAGTCATGATTTCAGGATTGGGGAGTCCACTCAACATATCAAGGAGCTGCAATCCTACAGTTGGTAAAGACTTGCCTACCTAAGTACCTTCTAATAGCTTGACCAACCCTTATTGGGCTTATGCGAAGGGGAATATGGATCCTTTCCACTAGAATATCATGGAAACTGGACATTCCGAGTTCAATGGTGAGGGCTATTGGGACTTGATAAAATAGTGGGCGAATTAATAAAATTTATTATTTCTTATAAAATGTAATCAAGAAAGTACTAATGATCTACTCTTTTAATTATAGAATAAAAATTACAAACTCATCAACCACACTATCCCTATGATCAATTCTGGATAAAGGCAATATTCTCACTGGCAGTAACTTCCAAGAATGGTTTAGATTCCTTCGGGTTATCATACACCATGAATGGATGTATTATGTGCTTAAGTCAGCATTAACTGATCCACCTGCCAAAGAGGCAAGTGATGAGGATTTTCTGGATATGAGAATCATATGAATGATGCAATCGATGTTCAATGTTTGATGCTATCATCACTGTCTATTGAGCTCATAAAGTCTCATGAAAACATGGGTGCTTATAGAATTCTGGAGCACCTCTATGGTCTTTACAAGGAGAGAGAAATACAGGAAAGCTTTGAGATCTCTAAGGCACTCTTTTAGAGTAAGCTTGGAGAAGGTGCCCTAGATGGACCTCATATAGTCAATATCATTAGCTACATTGAGTGCCTGGAGGTTCTAGGGTTTAAAATCCCCAAAAAACTAGTCACTGATCTCATTCTCGCATCACTCCCTCATAACTTCTATAACTTTGTTGTCAATTTCAATATGAACAACATTGAGAAGTCTCTATATGATCTTTTTACCCTCATTTGCCAAGTGGACAAAGATATGAAGTGTGAAAAGCCTTCTATCCTTATGGTAAATAAGAGGAAAGGGATGGTGAACATCTATAATACCAAATCATCTTCATGGCATTCCAAGAAAAGGAAGATCAAAGGGGGGCAAGGGAACAAGAGGTTGTTTGTTTCTCATGTGGCTAGAAGGGCCACTAGAAGAAGAATGGCACCCAGCCTAAGAAGCAAGGAGAAGCTTTCGGTGTGTGTTTTATCGAATGAAATCTATCTGTTTCTAAAATTTTTTTATTAGATATAGCTTGTGGTGATGACATATGTATCCAAATATATGAACCAAGTAGATTCATGAAGATTGATTGAGGGGAGGTAGATCTACAAGCATTCAACAGAGCCAGACTTGCTGCTGTAATTATTGGGGAATAACACCTCATGTTGCTAACTGGGATGATCTTGGTGTCAAAGGGTTGTTATTATGTTCCTTTTGTTACTAAATACATTATTTCTGTATCCAGACTAGATACAGATGTATTTTTTCAAGTTTGGAAATGAATGTTTCTTATTTTACAATGATAGAATTTTTTTTGGTAGGGCATATTTATACAATGGGATTTATGTGTTGGATTACACAAACCAAGTAATGGAAATTGATAACAAAGATACTTCACATGACTCATACAACACCCAACTTTGGCATCACCGGCTAGGTCATGTAAACAAGAAATGCTTGACAAAGCTACATCGAGATGGATATCTAGATTCTTTGGAACTAAAACCACTTGGTGTATGTCATGCATGTTTACAAGGAAAAATAACCAAATCCACATTTTGTGGGAAAGGTTAAAGGGTTAAAGAAATTCTTGAATTGGTTTATACTGATGTGTGTGGACCATTTCCATTTGACACAAGGGGAGGTTAATCATAATTCATAACTTTTACTTATGATTTTAGTAGATATGGATATATCTACTTATTGAGGAATAAGTCGGATTCTTTTCATAAGTTAAAAGAATACAATAATGAAGTTGAGACCCATCTTGGTAAGAATATTAAGAAACTACACTTAGACTGAGGTAGAAAATATATTAATCAAGACTTCATTGATTACTTACAAGAGTTTGGGATCCTATCCCAACTCACTCTTCCAAACATGCCCCAGTGGAATTGTGCGATCAAAAGGAGAAACTGCACCCTATTGGACATCGTGAGATCAATGATGAGTCATGTGAGTCTTCCATTATCCTTTTAAGGATATGCATTAAAAACAGCGGCACACATACTAAACCAAGTACCAATTAAATTGATAAATGGTATTCTATATGAGTTCTGGAGTGGATGAAAAGCCATGTTATCAAATTTACATGTTTGGGGTAGCGAAGTATTTTTTAAGGCCTCTTCAGGTAACAAACTCGCACCCCGAGGCACAAAGTGTACCTTTATAGGATACCCCAAGGAAACAAGAGGATATTACCTATAAAAACCCTTAGGCAAAAAGTTTATAGTGGCAATACATGCCATATTCCTTGAGAGTGAGAACATCACGAAAAGAGATAGTGGGAGAAAGATAGACTTTGATGAAGTCGAGCCTCAAGGTACACAAGAGTTAGTATAGGAATAGATTCCAGAAAGCCCGGTGGAAGAATAATTTGTTCCAAAGAAACAAGTATTGTATAGGAGTACAAGAGAGGTTAGAGAACTAGAGTGGTATGTTTTTCTAGTTACTGAGGATGGTGACTCCTTATAAGTGGATAATAATGATTCTCTAACTTATAAAGAAGCAGTAAGTGGCATAGACATTGCCAAGTGGAAAGAATCCATGAATTATGAAATGGATTCCATGTACTAAAAGAAAGTATAGATTTTATTAGATCCTCCATTTTAGGTAAAGCATGTTGGTTGAAAATGGGTATTCAAGAAGAAACTAGACATGGAAGGACAAGTTAGTACCTATAAGGCACGACTGGTTGCAAAATGTTTTAAACAGCGTCAAGGAATTGACTACAATGAAACCTTCTCACCAGTTGCAATTCTGAAATCCATCAGAATTATACTTTCCATTGTAGCTTACCATGAATATGAGATTTGAAAAATGGATGTAAAAATAGTATTCCTTAATGGGAACCTTTAGGAAGATGTCTACATGACACAACCAGAAGGGTTTGTGACTCCGAAGAATGCCAATAAAGTATGTAAGTTGTAGAAATTCATTTATGGATTAGAGAAAGCATCCATGTCATGGAACATTCATTTTGATGAAACCATAAAATAATTTGGTTTTATCAAGAATGAATGTGAGAATTGTTTCTACAAACAGTTTAGTGGGAGTGCAGACATTTTCCAAATAGTATATGTTAATAAAATATTACTTATTGGAAACAAGATACCAGTATTATAGTCTGTTAAGGTAGGGTTGAATCAATGCTTCTCCATGAAAGACTTGGGTGAGGTAGTGTATATTCTTGGGATCAAGATACATTATGATAGATCGAAGAGATTTCTAGGCCTATGTCAAAGTACATACATTGATAAGATACTGAAGAGATTCATTATGGAACAATCTAATAGGGGATTGTTTCCAACATCACATGGCATTCATCTTTCCAAGAAAATGTGTCCTCAGACACATGAGGAAAGAAAGATAATGGAAAGGACTCTATACAAATCATCAATTGGGTCAGTCATGTATTCCAGGCTATATACTAGGATGGATTTCACCTATGTATTGAGTGTGGTAGGAAGATATCAAGTTGACCTCGGTGACTACCATTGGATGGAAGTCAAGACTATGCTAAATTATATGAGGCGTACTAAGGATATGTTCCTGGTTTATATAGGATATAAAGAACTAGTCATCATAGGATATGAATATGCTAGTTTTAATACTGATCAATATGACATGAAGTCGCAAATGGGATACATCTTCACTTTGAATGGAGGTGCAGTGAGCTGGAAGAGCTCAAAGTAGAGTGTGGTCATAGATTCTACAACAGAGTCCAAGTATATCGCAACTTATGAGGTAGCTAAAGAAGTATTTTGTATTCTAAGCTTTGTTCAGGAGCTAGATGTGATACCTAGCAGTAAAGATCCCATCACATTGTACTGTGATAATACTGCAGCGGTGGCTCTCGCAAAATAGCCAAGGTCACATCAGCGGATGAAGCACATACTTCGAAAGTATCATTTCGAGAGGGATTTTTCCTCGGAGAGGTGAAGTTGCAGTGAGAAGTATTTATATGGAAGAAAACATGGTGGACCCCTTAACTAAAGCCTTGACTCAGTAGAAACATGATCATCATGTGAGTTCTAGAGGACTGAAGGTCATAGACAGTTGGCTCTAGTTCAAGTGGGAGTTTTTAATAGTTAGTTTCCTAGAACCAACTGGTTTCACTTTGATTTTATGGATATTTAATGTATTATTAAATATTTTTCATTTTTCTGCATGACTATGATGTAATAATGTCCTAGAGTATTTGTTACATTGATACGGTCATTTTAGTTCCCCACTATGTTGATAACTTTGAAATTCTATAACAATATTCTTAAATATAGTTCTGTGGTTTGATGACATGCTATAATGGGACACATAGAATATAGACTATTAGGTTCGAGGTCTCGTAAGCAGATGAGACTTCCTCTCATGAAGTTCGCACTTAGTTATCTCTAAGATAGGAGATTATGAGAACAAACCCGCTAGTAGGAATTCCTCATGTTTTGGTTTCATTAGATATTTCAATATGTGATTGTGTGTAATGGTCCTTAGAATTTAAGATTATCGTTAATACGTGTCATGATTTATGAAATTTTACTTACTGATGAAAACCGTCACACGGACAGTTAGCAGGAAGTAGGGTACATTGGGTGCATCATGAGTGGCATGTTATTAATGGATAATTCAAGGAAGCATTTGTCCCTTCCATTTATGGAAGTTGATATATCGGCCCTTTGATTGAAATAGAACCATCACATGAAATTCCAGGGCCATGGTGTAACGACGAGTTTATTTCATGTAGTAAAAGAACGAAGTATCAAGCATAAAAGATGATGAAAAAATCATGAAACCTACTTGATGAGATATTGTGACAAAGCGATTTTATTACACAATGATAGTTTGTATGTGGATGTCATTGTTACGACTTTACACTCTTTCTCTTGGGTGCCTTGACCCCTTTCTAGACAGTACTCTTAGACTTTAGGAAAGACTACCTAATTCCAATGAGAAAGAATACTAGAGGGTCACACACTAAGTGTTTTTTGTGGTATCGGATAAATTCTATTTGAATTTATTTAATTAAATAAATATTATTCATAAGATCATGGAATAAATTTATTCAAGTTACAATTATTGCATAAATTAAATAAAATATACTTATTTATTTTATTGAACATTTAATAAATATTTATTTACTAGTTTATAAATAAAATATTTATTTAAGAGAATAAATTATTTATATATTTATTCAGGTGTTCAATAAATGGAAGTGGAGTTAAAGCTGGCCAAGGTCAGTCCAGTAGTAAAATAATTATTTTCAAGACGGTAAATAATTATTTAACTAGTTGGAATAAATTAAAATAATGCTGCTATTATTTTATGAAGCGCAATTTTATTAATAATTCTTTTTTTTTAGTTAGAATAACATAAATAATGATGTGGTATTATTATTAAATGCATGGATTTTCTATAATTTCATGAATGTATTTAATTGTTTCTATGTAATTAAATATTGTAACTGAATTTCAATGTATATAAATAGGAAAGTACGCCTATTGTACCAGACACCACACCACATGCCTGGTGAATTGAGAATTGTTGCGCCAAAAAATTTCTCTCTCAAATCCTCTTCTCTCCCCTCTCAAGAAAGAGAGACCTTCTTCAAGGCTAAAGAAAAAGCAATCAAGAACGACCAACACAAGACACTCGCTTCACCGCACTAGCACTCGGAGAATGAGTGATGTCAATCAGAGGACATCAGAGCACATGTGGATCTCCACTAGAGGGATTTAGTTTGGATCCTTACAAGTATAACGAGATAATCCAGAAGGGTCATTTCGGATGATCAACATCATTAATGAAGAAAAATACCAAAGATACAGGTATTATTTTTCTTTATGAAATTAATTAAATTATTTATAAACATGATGTGCAATATCCTCTCTAAGGTTTTAGGCCTCTTTCATCTTTATATAAATCATTGATTATATTCCATGGAGACTGGCGTTCATTGTTGTATTGATCCCAGAATAATCATTTATCATGGTAAAAATCAAAGTTGGGTCTCGTCCAAACCACGCTTCTGTTGTGCTCGGAACCTTCAGAAAGTGTATGAAAACTATTTTGTTGAGCTAGTAAAGTTTCCACCTAATATAGTATCGAATGAAAAGATTAAGAATCGATGTTTTGAGTAAGGACTATGATCTGATATTCATTCTTAGTTTTTCTTTATTAATCTATCTTCTTATATTGGTGTACTAGATAAAGAATTAATGGTCAAAATAGAGCTAGATGGAAAGTTAGGATTGTCAGGAGCTTCTTATCCTCCCGGTGGAGGTGTGTTTTCATATAATTTAAAGAGGAAGCATGATGATTCTAATAGTGGTTATTGAATGTATGGTTATTCTAGACCTCTTATAGTTTATGTGATAGAGGCCCTCTAATTTTCTACCTGTGTCCCAAGCCTAGGCATATTAGGCAGGTTTTCACTAAGGACCCAAGGTAGGTGGCTCCTGCAGATGCTCAGGTCTCCAAAAAATGTTTTTCTATGTTTATTACACTCTTTTTAGTGGAATGAAATCATAATCACCTATTAAAACTATGTTGTAATAAAATTATTCACATAAAAAGGTGTTCTAGTGATAGGAATCTGAAACAAAGATTCATTATAGAGTGGATGAGCTTCCATACGAAGTATATGTGTTTCCATTAACTGTAACATGTACGATTACTTTATTTTCATCATTAGTGACAACACTATTTGGTATTGGATCATCTCATTAATTTATTTCAACTCATATTTGTAATCAGTTTAATATTCCTATGGATATTTTATCTTATGTGATGGATATTACTACACTCCTTCGAACAAAGAGATAGTAGGGTCTCCATAGTTCTAGTTGTGTTTTCTCTCTATTAGATATTGATCTTTCTTGTTGTTTTATATTTCTCAACATGAAACCACTTGTTGTCATATTCAACATGGATTGGATTATTTTTAATAAATCCTGAATTGATTGTTACCTTTGACAAGTTTCCTTCATTGCACCTAATGGGGTATTCAGAATCTTTCAAGGAGAATGAGACCTGAGGTTGAGTAGAGTTATACCTACTTATATAGAGTTGTGTAAATTGATTTTTGTTTTTTCATTTGATCTATACTGGTTATAAATTAGTGGTGATATCCCACCAGTTATCATTAAGTTTCTTGATGATTTTCCTTCTGGTTTATCTTGGTTTCCACTGGTAAGGGATGTAGATTTTTCTATCGACTTAGTGCCTAGTAATCACCCAATTTCCATTCTTTCTTATCGCATGAAACCAGCTATAATGAACTATTTTATTTCTCAATTAGATTATCTTCTATATAAAGGATTTATACACCTGAGTTTGTCACCTTGGGTGGTCTCTGTTCACTTTTCTAATAAATTAGATGATTCACTTCATCTTTGTGTGGATTACATTAAACTCAATCAAGTTACAGTAAAGAATAAGTATTTTTCCCCAAATTGATGATTTTTTTATCATTTAATAGGTTATTACTATTTTTCAAAGATTGACCTTTGATTTGGTTACCATTAGTTGAGAATAAAATAATATGACGTTAAAAAAATTTCAGAGTAGGTATGGACATTATGAGTATCTAATCATTCTATTTGATGTAATCATTTCTACTACAGTGTTTATGGATTTAATGTATAGTATTTTCCTTGAGTACCTTGATACCTCTTTGGTAATGTTTTTGGATGACATACTTTTTTACTCTAAGTTCGAGGAGGATCATGTACGTCATCTAAGAGTAGTTTGGTAATTGTTGAGAAATCATCGAATTTATGCTAAGCTTTTAAAGTGTGGTTCCTGGATAAGGAAAGTAAAGTTTTTAGGACACATGGAGTCATAACATGGTATATCATTTGATCCTAAAAAGGTGATATTTCTTATGAAATTGGAACAACCATGAAATGTTTTCAAGGTTCGTAGCTTCTTGGGTTTATCTAGGTATTGTCATTGGTTTGTAAAGGACTTATCAAAGATGGATTATTTGATGACTTCTCCCACTCAAAAGGGAGTAAAGTTTTCTTAGGATGAGAAATTTAAGAATTCTTTTGTTGACTTTAAATTCCTTTTGAATAATGTTTTGGTTTTGACTCTCCTAGATATTGGGTAGGGATATGTGGTCTTCTGTGATGAATCGGGTTCAGGTTTGGGTTTCATTCTTATGAAAAGTGATCATGTCATTGCTTATGTCTATCATCATATTAGGAAACATGAGAAGAATTACCCAACCCATGTCATTGAACTCATAGTAGTGATTCATGTGGTTAAAATTTGGTCGAACTACCCTTTTGGATAAATTTTTACCATGTTTTTATTCCATAAGATCTTGAGTAATATCTTCTCTAAAAAATATTTGAATCTTCGCTATAGGAGTTGGGTGGAATACCTGAAATATTTTAACTTTGACATAACCTATACTCTAGGGAAAGGGAATGTTTTCATTGATGCTTTTAGAAGGAAACTTCCAACCCAGGCAGTTAAATAATCATCAAGAGAGTGGAACTTGATAGATCTTTTTTCATAATTTCATATTGGAGTTTAGGAATCAAGGGTCTTGGTTTCCTTGGCAAGTGTTCAATTAAAATTTGATCATATTGAGATGATTCTTCAGGATCAATAGCTTGATGATGAGTTCTGTAGCATTATAGACTCTTTATGGTGGGGAGACTATACCTATCTAATTATTATCCCTCAAGGGAATAATATAATATCATAATCACTTTTTTTATTATTAGTGGTAAGGAAATCTATGATGGTATATTTTCAAACCTCCTAGTGGGGAATGCACCTAGGAAATATGAATATGTTCTATGACATGTGGTGAAAATTCTGGTGGATAGGTACGAGATGGGGAATTGATGAATTTTTCTCTCATCATTATATGTTCCAACAGGTCAAGGACGAGCACCAGAAACACTCAGGTTTTCTTCAGCCACTTCTAGTGCTAATGTGGAATTAGGATGAGATATCTATAGACTTTTTTATTGGGATTTCATGTACCTATAGAAAAAATTATTTGATATGGGTTGTGATCGATTATCTCACTTTATACCCATTCATAATAAAACCAAAGTTGAGGAATTGAGAAATCTATTTGTGAAATGGATTGTTCATTTTCAGAGAGTTCCTTCTACCATAGTTGTTAAAGGAGATCCTAGGTTCACTTTTCATTTTTGGAGAGTCCATCAGGTGGAATTGGGATCTTTGGACTATTTGAGTATGGCATACCATCCACAATCGTATGGCCAAAAATAAAGATATATATAGATTCTTGGGAATATGAAATTTCACAGTAGGTTTCCTCTTCCCGTTCTCTTTTTCCTATTATATCCTCCTTCCTACCTAGGGTTTTATAGATATTCATGTTGATTTGAAGATCTAATAACCTTTGTTTCAGATCTAGGATATTGGTGTCTTTCTTGAATCTCAATTTCCTCATTCTTCATTGGAGAATCCCAATAAGGGTTTAGAGTTTTGAAATATCATGATCCAAAGGTAGGTGATTCCGTTATAATGGACAAATTTTATTAAACCTAATTTTCTTGATTTAAATTCAATTTTTTGATTTTAAATAAAATTTCATGAAATTTATTTCAATTAGTTTATAAAAATCCAATTCCATTGAATTGGGTGAATTGAATTTGAAATTATATCTTTTGGCATGAAATTGTGAAAAAATCAAATTCTATTGAATTGGTGTGTATTTGGGAAATTAATGGAACTCTGTGAAATTTAAATTATTGGATTTAAATTGTGAAATTAATTTGATGGAATTTATTTCAAAATGGTATTTGGGAAAAATGTATTGAAATGATTTTGATATAATCACATTGGTTTTATCTTTGAAAAATGAATTATTTCATTAAAACCCCATTTTGGTTTTTAAATGAAAAGTTGGCATATTTGAAATGGAGAATGGGATGAATTTTATTTTATGTAGTCTTCAAATAAATATCCAATAATTTTTTATTAATGAACATGAAATATTTAGGTAGTTAGTGAGTTATTCAGATATCACTCTTCAATTTTCCACACTAACAATACATCTGCAGTAGTCCTATCCCTGATTGGATGGTGATGAATACTCCTTGGTCAGTATCAAGGGGAACATGTGTACAAATAATATCCTATCAACTATGTCAGTGTGTGGAGTCCCTTATCCTAGAACTAGCATACCTTTAAGAATATGAACATGTTTCTTTCTTGTTTTTATTTGAAATATATATATTCCAATGTTGTGGTAAACCGTTTACTATACCTTTTGAATATGTATAAATTGTTTTATATAAACCTTTTATGAAGCTATTTGTTTAAAGTATTTCCATCATTTTAAATGTAAAACATGATTTTTTTAATATGATTTTGAAATGTAAAATATGTTTATTTAAAATTGAAATATTTATTTGGTTAATTAAATGTTTCCATCTTATTATGGGATCCTTGGTGAGACACCCTATTGAGATTTTAGCTCACACCCTTCCTATGCCTTTAGGTCATTGTAGATTACCCTCTTCCAAGTTCGAGCAAGGGTAAGGATCCACTTAGAGGTGGTAGTAGTTATTGATCCTTGGACCAGGTGAGTTTCATTCATTGGGACATAGGTAGTTATCCTATTTTTATGGAACATTGATGTAGTACTTTCAGTTTTCATACCTATTTTACTTCTGTAAAACTTTTCCCTATGAAGTTTCTCTTGTATACATACTGGTTTTTATCATTATTCTATTGATTCTGTGTAAAATTTATTCCCACTCTCATTTTTTATGATGCCAAGTGCTAGTCACCAATCCATGGGAATTAGTAAAACCCTTCATGCCATGTCAGGACTGATTCATTTATCAAGTTACTATGGTACCCGAGCTAGTTCGTGACACATATAACCTTACTATTATATAGATCGGTCTACATAAGGTTCACATTATCTTACCCTTATGTGTAATGTGTTATATATGGGTTTGATACTATTTACCCTTATATATATTTACCGTTATGTGATTCACTGGTATGTAAGGGTAATCGGGTTTTCCCTAAAGTTGTGTAAAGGTAATCAGTAGCTTCCACTTATGAAAAACATGACTATGTAAAGGTTATACCCTTACTCAATCAGGTTTATTAAAGCTACGTAAAAGTAAGATGGTGTCTTTTCTTTATGCAATAGTTCCAAAAGGTCACGTAAAGGTATATCATGACTTACCCTTATGTGAAGCATTAACATAAAGGACTTAACCTTATACAAAATGTATATATAAGGGTAAAGGGATGATACCCTTATGTGGGAATAGGTTCCTATGTAGGGGTGAAAAAAAAATTATTAAAAATGGTTGTTAAAATCTAAAATGGTTTAAAGATATTTAAAAAAAAGTTATAAATCATTATAAATGGTATTTTTAGAATATTTAATTTATAAAAGGTTTATCAAATTATTAATTATTAATTATTTATAATTAATTAAATGTTTATGAAACATTATATTCAATATATTAAATGTTAATAATTGAAATTACTCTTAAAACATTATTCAAAATAACTTATAATCTATAAATATAAGTGTTTACTTAGAAATCAAAAGTGATAATTTATAATGGGTTATAAATTATGAAATAATGCCACAATATAAAATGTTTATATTTAAATAATGAATTTTTCATAATTTATAATTTTGAATTGTTCCAAATAAAAGGGGCATTATTTGGATATTATTTAATCCACATAGAAAAGTGTTTTGATGATTGATATGATCATGGTTTAAATAATTATTATGTTTATGATATTTAAATTATGTAAAATATTTAAATAATATAAATTAAATTTTATATTATTTATAATTCTTAAAATATAATATATTTGAAATAAAAATTACATATAATGACAAATATAAAATATTTCATATTGGAATGAATATAAAATTTTTATATTCATAATTATGGAATGTCCATAATGTTAATGTAGAAATTATAAGAGGGTTTATAATTACAATTTATTAACGAATAGTTCATAAATATTTATCTCATATTTAAATATTTGATTTGTTTATTTATTTAAATGTAATTCCTTTCAATATTCATGTTTATTATATTTTTCAAGAAATGTGAATATTGTGTATACTTTAGTTTAAATCTTAAACTAGTTCTAGGATAGAACCTTTCATTGCATGATAGGAATATCTCTATAATGAATTTACATATTTATCTACCTTGACCTTGGTTTATAATTGATGATATTGGCTTGGGTTTAGTTTCTGAATGTAGTTTTTACATGTTAGGTTTTAGGGTTGTTATGAATTGAATTCTCTCTTGAGTAATGTATCCCCAAGTTGGGGACTTGGGGTCGAACTACTTACTCACCTGAAGGTCCATACCTTGTCTAGGAAAGTTAATGGGGTTTATTATTTGTCACTCCGAGATTACTCATGTGGAGATTTTCAATTTAATATAATTTAATTCTTTTATATTATGTGTTCATTCACCTTACGAATAATGTGTTTCTAAATATTTATGAATATGTATGGATTTTATTTTTGGGTGAGTGACACAAACTTGTAGGTTGTGTATAGAGTTACACGTCAATGTGGTTTTAACATATTGATTTGGTGGGGGAATAAGATTACAAAATAAATTACTATAATCCTATAAACAATAAAGTGAATAACATGATATAAGTTGGTGAGATGAAAAGTACTCTTAAAATACTAAGTCTAAAATTCCTTTTAAAGTGGAACTTGTTAAGACCTCAATCCTTCAAATGGGTATTGTTTATCTCAGTGTGAATACCCTTGAATTATCTTATATAAGGTAATAAATTTATAAGTAACTTTAGATTATTTTGTGGGTATCATAAAGATCATAATCAGTATCCGTTTATTTTCATTTATTGTCTTATTATTGGTATTTACATTGGGTTACACTAGCTGGGAAGCCCTAGTGGTTAGGATACTAGAGGAATAGAGTTGATTTTATCCATACGATGAATTAGAAAAAGGGTTGTCTTATTATCTATTCAAGAATAATATGTGATATGATTGGGATGACGCTCTACCTAAATAATAATGGTTTATTTACATGAACAAAAAAGTGTTAACCATGATGAAATATGGATCTTTGACCATTAATGGATACGATGAATATTTAAAAGGTTTCATCATTTTAGTCAGAACCCATTTAATAAACATCCTTATTAAATTCTTAATAATACATGATACTCATATGATAAAATATTCTATTGTAGATAATATCATTATCATCATCAAGATAAACTTTATGGTCAAATACATGATAAGGATAATTTTAATGAAAGCTACTCCTTATAATGGTAACTTAAAAAAGTTTCTCAAGCATGATTGGTGATCTAATAAATGTTATTAAAGATAATTCTATGTGTTGGAACAATTCCTTCCTCGATAACTAAGAATTTCAATTATTCAACAAGTGAATTTGATTGCTTATGGACACATAGAGTGATTCATTCAAGGTTTCAAAGGTATTAGATATAAATGGATTTTTTCTAGTTAGGGAATTCATAATATTTTCATTTATAGAAATGTTCTGATGATATGATTCATTTCAAACAATTTGTACCTAGTATTTTAAATTTTTTGAGAATGAATGAACCGGTAATGTGATTTATGTATTCTAGTAATATATGGATAGTATGAGTGGGTAAAATTTCAAAACTGAAAGAAAACAAGTTTATTGAAAGGTTCAAAAATGATTCATCATGATGTCAATAAAGGTTATTGAAGCCTAAAGTTATCAGGAATGAATAATAATAATTTCATAGGATGGTATTATCTATAATACCTGAAATAGTTTTTGAAACTTCTTGGAAAGTCCATATCTATTATGGATTTTATAGAAATTAATTCTTTGATTTTGAAATGCATATAATTCTGAATGTATAATTTATAAGGGTCATAAATATACAAGTGTAAAAAATCAAAGGAATAATTGTTTGATCTTGATGTTTACATTCAATAAGCAATGAGTTGTTACATATGAATGTAAAGGGTTTCATCAAGGATAAATTAATCCAAGTAAAAGATCTATATCTTCATATCATTTAAATTTTTTTGTAAGAGAATATGTTTGATAAAAAAGAGTTGTCATTAAATGGATTATGATTCATAAATTTATATAACATTTTTTTATAAGAAGATATGTATAAAAATGTTTTATACAGGATAAATTTTTTTATCCAAATATTTGTTTAAATATGTTGGAATGTGTTCCTACAACCCATCAGTGATATATTTTACTAAAGTATTTATTTCAAATACAAATATTCCAAACACAAATAATACCATATTTCATATGTAAGCAATATTTTATTTGTTAAATATTCCAACTAAGATGCTAGTGGGTGTATTTTTGAACTTATAGAAGTCAAAAAAACATAGAACCAATCTCAAGTTAAAGTGATTTCCTATTTATATTCTAAATTTTTTATTATATTTAATGGTAAAGAAAAATTTAAAGTGTTACATTTAGTTACCATTTAGCAGTTAGATGTTAATATTTCTTAAATTATAATACAATTCAATGATTAAAATATTTTTCACTCAATATCTTAAATATTTTAGGATATGGAATTCAAAATAAATGTAATATTTACATTTAGTTTGCATATTAAATTGATTTTCACTTTATATTAAAATTTTTTAGTAGGACTGGTAAAAAATAATCTAAGTAGTTACATTAATTCAAGGATATATTTTTATGGAATAGGGTTCCCAAGAAAATGGTGATGATGAACATATACAGAGTTCTAAGTAGACAAAATAAGTTTACATCATTACATTTGAAATCCTGAAGTTAAAAAGTTTGAAATGTTCAACAAGTTGAATAGTTAGGAATATTATTCCCAAATATCACTATTATTAAAACAAAATTTCTTTATATATGTTCCTCACTAAACATATTAGAGGAATTGTTTTATCATATGGTCACATAGAGATGTGAAAGGGATTACATATGATGTAATGTGTTACAAAAATACATAAATGTAGCAAAAATAAGGTTGATCTATTATTTTATCATATATGATATGTTAAACGGGTTCTTATGTTGGGTGTGTCAAATATTCTTAGAGTTTAAGAATATGAAAATATCATATTAAAGGAAACGAATATTTTATCATTCTTTCATGTTGGATATATAAATGTATATATAGATATACATTTTGAGAGGTGAAATAATAATTGACCACACAAAGTATGATTTTGAGTTTATCACTAACTAATTTTTTTCATAGAGTATTATAGGTTATGAAAAAAAATCGAAGGTTATAATTAATAGTATTCTTATATATAAATATATAATATGCTCATAAGGTACAAGAAAATGAATGATATTATTATTTTTGTGCTGGATAGCCCACTAAGTATACCATATGGACTGTCATACAAATGTTTTTGGTATACTAGGGGTGCATGGATCATTTTTTTATTCCACACTACCTGAGGTTTTCCAGATACCTAGAATAAATACCTTTATACTATGATACCCTACTTTTAAAAGTCTACATTTTGACTTATCTAATATAGGGGTGATGTGTATGATATTGATCGTGTTGTCAGTTTTATCTTAATGAAGATGGAATTTCTCCTCTTGTATAATGAGTATGAAATTTAGGCCCTCGATTGATGTTGATTGTGGGAGTTTGTAGCCACACCTATATATTTTATATCTATCTGGATAAGGGACATGTGATTTATTCATCGATCAGTTCAATATAAACATATATATTCAATAACAGATGAGTTGGGTATATAGTATTGATATCCCCAATTTCCCATGGTAACTCGATGTCTTGGAAAAAGGTAAAATATTAGAATTCATGGTTTCATATGATGAAGAATAATGGAAGAAGGTATAGAGAAACATGTTTTAGATGGAGATCATGGAATATCCATTTATATATTAAGTATCATTCCTGATTTTCTAGAGGCCTCTCTTTTCTTACATATATAGATATAGAGATTTGTATTTATTGTCAACATTGCAAAGGTTTGTGGGGTCACACATTGTGTTTGACTAAATGGGGATTGAGTTTGAATTATAAAGCTAATAAAAGTGTTATACAGTTCATCCAAAAGTGTTTTTGGATGGGTGTTCACAAGTTATTACATTTTATATGATACAAGTTGAAGTTAATGATAAATTTCAAAAAGAATTTTGGAATATATCCAAAAGGGGTTTTGGATATGGATAACAAGTTATTATATACAATGCAATGTAAGTTTAAATGGCTCTATTAGGCTTTAGTGAAAGAGGGAGATTAAAGGATATAAGACCTAAAGATATATTTATATATGATATATTTAGGGATGTATTTTTAATTTCATGAAAATTATTATTTTCAAGCATTAGGTATATTATTTCAAGTTTGTTAGACACTAGAACCATTTCACCCACATAAGATTACATTAAATGAAATCGTTTCATATTTATATAAAACCTATATAGAGTAAATGAATTCATGAACTGGTCATAGAATTTATTCATGTGTTTCAACACATGAATAAATGAGAAGATAATCAAGGGGTGTCCTTGGTTGCCAATATAATCTACTGTAATATGATTGCAGTATATAGAGTGAGACTATCATTCTTGTACAAAACTCTCCAAGAACATTTTCTCTCCTTAATCTTGATACTTTAAATATAGAGTTACTAAAATACTTGGATAAAATATGAATCCCATCCAAATTTCATATGATTCATATCATCCCATTGATACACCACAGAGGTGGGATGATTTTTCAACTCAGTGGTCTTTATTAAATCCATGTAATGGAGTTTGAAGATGTTTTAGATACTCATTGGTGTATAGTATGATTATTAATAGTATTTATTCATTTCAATATTTGAAATAGTTTCATATTATCTTTCATGTAGATCCTTAGATAAGGGTTTTTAATTTCTTTGTCTTGATCTGATAAATGTTATAAGAATCCAAAAAACCTCTTAATAAGGAACATGCATCACTTGGTGAAGCTTTCATACTCTTTAAAATATCTTCTTGGGGTAGAATAATTGTTACATAATCATTTTAATTGTGTCCATCCTTCTTGTACCATATATACAGTACTTTATAAACAAATGGGAAGTCATTTTTGGAAAACTACTCTAGAAAATTTGGAATATTCATGTGGAATCTTTTCCTTCCATTTTTATCTTAGCATATTCTATGCTTATTATAGATCTCTTCCTTTTTATGGGATAAATTTCCAAATAACAAAAAAAATTAAGAGTTGGATTAGCTTGTTTAGAACTTTCACATGACTTTTTTGGTGTACTCTTCACTAATGTAGTCCATTTATTTTTCTATTGGAATGTTCTCTCATCCTTCACTTTCCTTCTTCCCCTAACACTTACACTCATGGATTTTTTTTCAAAAAATACATGGTGTATCCTTTTTGATACAGACAAAGCTGATTATTCTTCTTATTTTTAAGAAATTCTTCTTATACTTCTTGGTTTGGTTTCAAAACTGATTCCTCATCTTCTTGTCACCCAAATCTATGTCACAAACCTTCTTTATAAACTCTTTAGGAATGTACTTCTCAGTATCTTTCTCATGATTCTTTACCAAGGTTGGATTATCATCATTCTTAGACTTATGTGGTATTATCATCTTATTTTTCTTAGTTACATTCTTGGATGATTTATACTTATATGGTTTTTCACTATGGACACAACAATTAAAAATACCACAGAGATCCTAAAGCATTGAAAATATATTTGAGTTTGATAGATTTTTACTCATGGTATGTGGATGGTGATTCTTCTATGATTTACTTCCTTTCAAAATAGGCTTCCGATGTCTCTATAGAATTGTTGGATTTTAAAAAAAAATTCAATTCTCCATTCCCAAGAATGATACAACAAAAATAATAAACAATAAACCGTGGATTCCTTCTTTGAACTTTATGTAGTTTATATTTTTAGAACTAATAGCTTAATGTGTTTTAGATTTTTCATCAGTTGATTGGGCTTTATTTAGGAAACCATCTCTCATAAATACTATTAAATAAATAATTAAATAGATGGTAGGGCTTTCATTTCTTTTCCTCATCCATATTTGTATATATTTTTAATTGAAATCCATATCCTTTAAAAAATAAATTTATCACAAGTATTATTTTTAGAAGGGTAAGGAACATTTCTGTTTGATAATACAATATATTGATCATTAGATTATATACGGATATTTTTTATAGTAGATAGTTGTCTTTAATCTTAGGGATTATATATATAATTTTTTGGGGAAACATCTACCTTTTTAACTTTTTGAGAATACATTCCTTCAATTGATTATAGATTCTTTATTTTAATAGAACGTTCAAGAATTTCATATTAAGGATGATTCTCTCATTATCAAATTAATTATGTTTTTATTTACAAGTATTTATTATCTCTTCAATTTTATCTTCATGTATCTGGATCTTTTCTTTTAGGAGATATTCAATCTCTTTAATCCTATTGGAATTGATCTCATGATAAACATTTTAGTATCAATTACTTCTTAGGATGAATCGAATATTTCTTTATGATTTTTCTTGGATTATTCTCTCTCATCAATTATAGTGATCTATTCATTCCCAAACTAGAACATATAAATTAAATATATTATTTTATTATATTTAAGTCTCCAACCTTTTTGGAGAGATTTTTAAAAATCAATACCCTTTATTTCAAAGTTTTCTCTAAACATTAATTCTCATCTTCAAGCTAGGTGATCTCCTCCTAAATACATTTGATGGAGCCAAAAATAAAAGTGACTACTTTTCTTATATTTTTTTTATATTCTTTATAAAATTGGAACATGAATCATCATATGCTTTATCACATGATTTTATAGAGATTTTATCTTCCCCTCTTGCACTCTGTTCTTATTTCGTATAATTTTAACAAGAAATTATGGTCTCATCGTATTCATGTATGGATGACAAACTACATGGGGTAGAACTATTGTCCATCTATTTGGTAGTTTATTTAAACACCAAATGATATTTTACTTACATACATTATTTATAAGAATTTGTACAAGGAGAAACTAATGTTTCTTCCTCTTTACTTAATAATGATTCCTTCTATTCATTGTATTTTTTAAGAGACATTTCATCAACAAAAAAAATTATAATGGAAACTGCTTTTATTACCTTCAATTAGTAGACATCCATTATTATCACCTTTCATAGATGAGGTCTTTCTCAACTTATTGGAATCCATTTTCTTCCCTTTAATTATTATATTTATAGACATGTATTATATATTTTCTTTGACATGGAACTCACATACTTATTTAAATATACACTTCATCAAGACTTTGAAAATAGAAACAAAATTATTCAAATAAACTTAAAATATGATAATATAATAGAGGTGTTTCCTACTTTGATACTAATTTTTAGGATAAAAAATGGATATTCCCAACATTGAGGAGGGTAAATTAGTTTTGGTGTACTTTTGTAACTAATTTGAACATTTACCCCTAGTCACCTATTTACTTGTTCAGTGAATGGATCTCTCTCTTTATCTATTTATCCTTTATTTAGGGAATATATAGATAAAATCTAGATAAGATACATAAGAGGAACATAATGATTTATTAAGAAGGTTTACCTCCTTTAATATGACTATATCCATGATGATATGTGGTTATTATCTCACATTATTAGCTTCCTTCTTAGTATCAAAAGAAGTAGAGAAAATGGAATGATGTTGAACCTATTTCTTGGAACTGACTAGGTACAAAGAAAGAAAAACATCTTATTCAGCCTTAGAACCAACCAAGATATCCTTCTATAGATTATAGGATGTCAGCCTGCTCTATGTGGTGTAGATCAGTAATGGAACTTTATGTCCCTCTTGGATAGTGTAGGTTTTCTACTTTCTTAATTATAGAAATAAAATAGGTTAAATCAATATAATCCAAACATATACATTATGATCCTATAGGATGGACTCCTAAAAACATTAACCTTTGTATTATTAATTTATGTATGTCACACAATATCTTATTCCTCTTTATTTTATTCTTCTTCTTTGTTGAATGAAATGGCTCATTTACATGAAGTATTGGTTCTCTATTTCTATATCTTCAATTCTTTATGGTTCTCAATAGATTAAGATTCTAATCACATTTTCCCTTCTTCATCTTCAATGTATAGTAATATCACTAGTTCTCCTTCTTCTACTCTTTGATACACAATATCTGTAATAGGTTTTGTATCGGTTCCTCTCTATCTATCTCTTCAACTAAATTAATGTTTAGTAGTACACAATTTGGAATTACACTTATTATTTTCTTCTTCTCCCCATATATATTCTCAACATCATAAATATATAGTTCTTTGGATTATTATTGAACTTTTAATTTGGTCAAACCTTAGACAATAAGTCCTTTTCTTATTCATTATTCCTGAAGATATGAAACTCAGCATCCATAATTATCAACATTCAAATATCATGAAATATTGGTTTTTAAACTCACAAATATTTTATTTTTAATCATCCTATAGACTCATATTTTTTAATTCTTTTTTTCAAAAAACACACTTAATAAAATTCCATTTATATATAAAAAACATGCATATTTTATTTATATTCAACGCTTATTTATTTGTGGATCTTCTTTATTATTTATCATCTAGAATCATAGTTCAAATCATCGATCTGTGATATTGGAACTTCAATGCATAGATTAGCATCATCAAATTAGGATATCATAAATCTTTAAAAAATATTTATGAACTGTAGAAATATTCTCAAATACATAAGATCAAATAAGTTTGCAAAACACGTATGATTTGGCTCAAATTATTATGTTTATTTAAAGAAAAATTATGGTTCAATGTCTTACAATTACAGTAAATAATTATGATCTATATCCAATTCATACAATCTTTATATTCTTCTTTTTATTCATGGTAGATTGCAACATGGATCCTTCTTCTACAACATTCAACAAACTTCTGTAAAAAAAAATTTCCCTTCGATGGTTCTCATTTGATCTTGTCATACATCATGATTATTTTTATCATGATTATGGATTCATGAAGAGCATCAAAAAAACATTATATAAAATAATTATCTTTTTATTTCTTCCAACTATCAATTCTAGAATCTTAACTTTTCATCTATTAGATTTCCCATAATTATCTAAGTCCTAGATCTACCATTCCTAATCCACTATTTGGATCCATGGTAAGTGGACTGACCATATGAAAAAATACATATATAACATTACCAGCATTTAAATGTTCTAAAACCCCTTTTCCCTATAATCTATAATTTATTCTTCTAATTTTTTTAAAAAAAAATCTATTTAATATTAACGCTTAAGTATAAAATAGAGACTATGTAAAGATATATTCATTTAACCTCTATAAATGGTAGTTTTTGGGATTTTTGTAAGGATAAATCAGTATTTAGATGAGGTGCATAAGGGAAAACCATTTGATGCATAAGGTTAATGTGAATTATCAGCTACTTTGTAAAGGTATCTCTATATTTTCAGAACTTGTGTAAGGGTGAGGATTTTGTTACAAATGTTGTGTAAGGGTATATCATTGTTTTCAAAGGATGTGTAAGGGTAACCCTAGAACTTCATGATGGTAACATTGTTTTTATAAAGGTTTTATAAGGGTAAACATTCATTATGTATGGGTAACCTAGTACCCTCATGTGTTACCTAGGAGTTGTGTAAGGGTAAAACCATGCTACCGTTACATCGTACCCTTTTGGAAGAAAAATCTAAAAATACAATTTTTCATTTTTCTATTCCAAAACATACTTGTAACACATTTTGATAATTTTAAATTCCCAAAATCATGAGAATTGATACTTTTAACTCATTTAAAATTCATAAATCATTATTGAATATTTTAAACACTTTATATTCAATATTTGAATGAAAAAATTGAAATGGTTGATTTAAATTGTGGTTTTTAATATTGTGAATCAGTACCCAGATCACCTTGTTAAAAATATATGAACCTCACTACCCTTTAGTATTTTTATATTATCTTGAGTTTGGGTGGTCCATAATTCCATTATCCAAGGTATGTGGATTTATCTTTGAACAAACTAGGTTTTCTTTGGGTTTTAGGTGTAGAAAAACCCCCACTCTCTCCATTATTCTTAAGAGTATCATTTTTTAAATAGATAAATTTCAGGTATTTTTTATTATTATTATATTTTAAGGACCATATTTTCTAAATTTTATAAAGATATTTTAAATGGTAATAACCCATAATTATAAAAAATGATAAATAATTATTATCATGTTCATCTTATATTATTCTAGAGAGATATAATATTATCGCATGTGAAATTATAATTATTCTTTAAAAAAGAAAATATTAAACACATGCTAAAGCTTAAATCGATAATTTAGAAATTATACAGGAGAGGTAAATAGTTATCACATGTGGTTTATTTATTTTTTTGTAAATAAAATATTTGGAATCAGTTCTAATAATATTTTGTGAGTATTTTTAACCGATTAATATGAAAATATGATTTTTTAACAACTCCTTGATGAACCATGATGATAACATCAAATATCTTAAGGCAGAAAGTTATTTACATTTTTAGGCTTTAATATACACTTGTTTCGTTAGTATGATTTATGTGTTGGTGTACTCTGTTTATCATGATTGATTATGATTTGATGTGGGTGTGGTTCTAATCTGTGAGACTGGTTTGTGATGATTTATCCCATGACTATGATTATGTATCTTGATACCATGATTGATGATGATCACATGTTTTTATACATTGTTACTAATTTCTCGTGATGTTGTGATATTATTTCTATGTATGCATTACCTAGAAATGTGTATTACCATGTCATTGGAGGTTTAATTTTGGTACATGTGATATGTGACTATCATGTTATGATTACCCCTTAGTGTGGGAGTGTGTATGACATGCATCGATGAAGAAAGTTGAACCTTGCATAGGGTAAGAGTATTTTAGCCTTGTGTCCCAACCTAAAACTCAATGTAGTGAGGATACTAAGTAAAAACCTAAAATTTGATTCCTTTTGGACATTGAATAACATGTTGACTTGATGTTGTGATGATACTGAGTAACATGTGTACAAGAATTGGGTCTTATTTTGTTTACTTCTAACATTGATACAATTATCCTCTCTACATGGAGATGAAGAATCTATAATTGGGGATCATGGTGGCTTGGATATAAAAAGGGTGATCAGTTGTGATTATTATGCTTACCTACATATATTATTATCATATTATACACCTATTTTATATGTACTCATTTTTTAAGGATTCATTGTAGGGGTCCTATTGGGTTTTATTACTAACACCCTATATGGGAATTTTGATGTGTGTGAAGAATTCATGTATTGGGATATGAGAAAGGGTAAGTATCCCATGTAAAACAAGTGATTCATAGATCATGGGGCTAGAAGCAGTTCTAGGATAGACTATGGAGGTTTCTTTATATTTTATTTATTTATTTACTTTCACTTTTATTACATTGGTTTGGCTTGCTACACTAGGATCTCGTTTACATGTTGTATAAATTGTGAGCCATTGGATATTATTTTTTCCATAACGTTTGTTCCTATTTTTATATTTTATTAATATTATTTTTGAATGAATATTATATGGGGTATATTAACCCCACTAATTAATTTCAAACTCTCGTTTCTTGTTGGTATCCTCTTGCATACGGGGAGGTGTGTATGTGGTCGTGTGACTCTCCATTTCAAACTTTGTGGTTTGGGTTGGGTTGTTACAAAATGGTATCATATGAGTTTTCTTCTTTAATTTTTGACTAACCTATGACATGGTATAAGGGAGATATGTTGTATGGGACTTCGGTAGTAGATTTACCATGTGTTAGGAAATCACATGTGTAACATACCTAGAAGTCACCATTGGCGGGATTGATATTACTATTTTTTGAGGATTTTGGTGCATTCATGCATCATGAGTAGTCATGTAGGATCACATTCCATATAAATATACATGTTGTTGTGTTGTATATTATCTCTTTAATTTAATGTCTGAATTTTTTATTTCTATTTAGGATATAATTATATTATTTGATTTCATGACATGTATATTTTTACCATTACATAGTGATATATCTATTCTAGAATTAATTAGTAAAACATGAGCATATTTTTATGTTTTTTATATATATGTCAATATGACTAACGTGTAGGGACATAGACCTAGGATAGTGCAAGGGGGTTATACCTTAGACTATGTGTAGAATCCAAGGTGGACCTTTATGTGGTATTATAGACTGATTAGGATATATCTTAAATGTATAAAATGTTCCCTTATTTTTATATAATATATTGCCTCTTAAAAGACCGATGGGACCACCAACTGATGTGGGTTTAGGTACTCTTGTTATGGAGGACACCCATTATGACAACCCTTCTTTTATTACAAACTTAAACATGATTTATTACATAAACTATTCACTTGATACAACATGGAATATTGAGAGGTCTAGTGTATTTGGGAATTAGGATCATTACATAACAACTTAAAACATTAAATACAACATCTTTATTGAAAACTTCCTTTACATGACCACTACATTCCCTTGTACTTAGCATTGCATCGGAAAACCTGAGGACATGCATAAGAAAAGGGTGAGCTATAAATCCCAGTAAGGGAATAAACATGGAATAAATGGGGAGTACAACACATGTTAGACAATAGGCATATCAATAGAGCACAAGAGAAACATGGACATAAAGGTATGATAAATCATGATAATCATAACAAGGAAATGTGGCAACAACACTTAACATGGAATTATCATGAGCCAGGGCCCATTGAACATGAAGCATGAGTAAATCCTCATTGCACATGAAGCAAGAGTAAACCATCATTGCACTTGAATTATCATGAGTCAACACTCATTGCACACGACGTATCATGATATTTATACTTTACCCAATGCATTGGAGCGCTATAAGGGCACACCCTTCTTAAACATTTCATTTCATGCATAAGTGTGCCACATGGATCATAAAACATAATCATTTATTCCACGATAAAGGAATGTGGAATTTATACATGAAACTTTATAATCAATAAGTAAATGTGGACAAAGGTGAATACCCTTGATCGAGAAATGGGCATGGTATTCACTACACAATGGCATTGGTTTAGAAAATTGGTGTGATTTCGGCAGCGTAACGGCATGAAAAAAGAATTAATAAAAATGGTTGATGAAGGATAAAGGGGTTACTCATCATATTTACATTTAATTGACAGTAAGTAGGTCATATAGATACATTTCCCAACAATTGTAATGGAATTTAGATTCATGATACAAAAGTATTTCTTGAATGTAAATGAGGAGAGAGAAGTTCCTTTCGGAATTTGGGCATAGTAATGGGTGTACATGGGAAGAATTTCATGAGAGATAAAGGTGTCTCCCATCATTCAAACATAAATATGGAAGTATGAGGGAGGTGAAAAACCATACCACAACAGTCATAATTGAAATTAAAAGGGCAAAACATCTTAATGAAAATTGGACAAAAATGAGAAAGGGAGAAAACCCCCTTACTTGGAAGTGTGCTTCCAAAGGCTTGAGAGAGTTTTGAGAGAGGATTCTTGGGAGCTTGGGGAACTTTGGGAGGATTCTAGAGATAGTATTTCAGAGGTTGGACGAAATCAAAAGGTTTTGAGTGAGGAGGAAGTAGGAGCTTGGGTGGGTTTATATAGGAACGGTGAGTGAATTCTTTATTATTTAAGTTTGGGACCCCTTGCATTAAACTAATCCAAACCACAAATCAGCTCATGGTTTTTGTCTGTGGTTTTTGGAAAAGGGAAGAGGAAAAAAATATTTTATAAGGCCAAAGTCTAAACTTCTTAAAATAATGGGGTTGCTTATGTGCAGGTGAGTCACACTCCCATGGAAAATAATATAAAAAGACAAGATGTTTAATAAGTCTTGAGGGGTCCATTAATGCTTTGAAAAGTAAGTCAAAAAATCCCAAAATCACATTATTTTAATGTTAAAACATATATTGGCCGAACATAAAGCTTATAGTACTTTATTACATCACTATTGGTTCATTATGTTGTCATAATCATATTATATATTTAAACGGTTTTTAATTTTTACCCAAAAATTTGACTGTCTCCGAAAATTATGAAAAAATCACCATTGGATAATTTCGACATCCTGATTCTAGAAATATCATTTATTTTATCAAAATAATTTTCTAAATATGTTAATTTTCACTTTTAAAATAAAAACTGACATTTATCGAATATTCATGGGTTTTGACAGAAATGGCTTTCAAACCTTAATAAAAATTATACTTGCATTCATACAATTATATGATCATTTATCTATCTAATAAAATTAATTTAATAATAATAATAATATTTTATTAAAATATTATTTATTTCAAAAGTCCCTTAATTTAATAAAATATATTCCTTAATTAAATAATAACTAAAAACACTATTTGTACTTTAAAAACTATTTTCAATGTATCAATAATGACAAGAAAGTATATTCATTATTATATAGAAAAATAATGTAATGAACATAGTACTAGAAATTTGTTATATAACCCCTTAAAATAGCCGCATAAGACCTAAGGGTAAGGTGTGCGATGGTGATAGACTCTTGGGGGGGGGGGGGGCTCGGATAACATCGCTCATGTGGTAATCTCTATCAACTTCCACTTCTCCCATAGACAGTCTCGTTCGAGATTGAAATGATGAAGCTCAGCTTGATCTTGGTCAAGAGCGAAGCCCAAGGATGCCACCTCTTTTTTGGGCTTTGACAAATGGGCTTCGTATGAAACAATTATAATGGATGAGGTCATCGCCTCTTTTGTCTGAGTAAATTGGATTTGTTAAAGCCCTATATTTATACTAATCATGTGATCACTGTTCAACGGCTATAAAAGCAATGATCACAATTATTAACATAAAACCAAAGAAGTTGACATTTTATATAAACATTTTACATAAAGAGACATTTAATTATATCAATAGGGATTTCCATTAATGAAACTTTGGGTCGTTACAATATTCCCCCCTTAAGAAATTTCACCCTCAAAATTTCCTTTTCCCACACTAAAACAGAAGTGGGTAACTCAGCTTCATCATTTCCTCTAATTCCCAAGTTGCTTCTTCAAACTTTTGGTTTCACCACAACACCTTGACGAGGGGAATTGTCTTATTTCGTAGAACTTTTTCTCTACAATCTAAGATCTTAACTGGTTTCTCTTCATAAGAATTATAATCCTCTAACTGTACCACCTCAGAAGAGAGTACATGTGAAGGGTCCGGTATGTACTTCCTTAAGAGGGATACATGAAAGACATCATGTACTTTGGCCATGGTAGGTGGAAGTTTTAGTCGATAGGCTACATCCCCGACACGATCAAGAATCTCAAAGGGACCGATGTACCTTGGACTTAAATTACCTTTCTTTATAAACCTCATGACCTTTTTCCATTGATATATGCATAAAAAAAAACCATGTCTCCAACTTTAAACGCAAGGTCTCATCAACGATTATCTGCATAACTCTTATGTCCACTCTAGGATGCCTTGATATGCTGTTGAATGGTTTTCACCTTCTCCACCATTTCCTCTACCATTTATGGTCCAAGCAGCTTACGTTCACCGACCTCATCCCAACACACCAGTGTTCTGCACCTTTTCCCATAAAAGGCTTCATATGGTGCCATTTGGATGCTCGAGTGGAAACTATTATTATAAGAGAACTCAAACAGATGAAGATGTTGATCCCATCCTCCTTTAAATTCCATTGAGTTCGCTCTCAACATGTCCTCAAGTGTTTGGATAGTCTGCTCGGATTGGCCATCAGTTTGAGGATTATAGGCCGTACTGAAGTTCAGTTCAGTATCTAGAGCTTCTTGAAGAATCTTCCAAAACATTAAAGTGAATCTTGGATCTCGGTCAGACACAATAGATAGTGGTACTCCATGAATCCTTACCACTTCCCTGATATATATATTTTCCAGTTGATCCAATGAGAAATCCTCCCGAATAGCAATGAAGTGTGCAGTCTTTGTAAGATGATCCACCATAACCCAGATTGCATTTTTGCCTTTGGATGTCCTCGAAAGTCCAGTGACAAAGTCCATGGTGATGTTCTCCCATTTCCATTCTGGTATGGGAAATGGTTGCATCATCCCCTTAGACTTCTTCCTCTCTTCCTTCACTTACTGGCACACCAGGCACTTTGATGCATATACAGCAATCTCCTTCTTCATATTATCCCACCAAAATTTTTCACGGACATCTCGATACATCTTTGTGCTCCCTTGGTGAATAGATAAATTTGAACTATGTGCATCATCCAAAAGTTCCTTCTTCAGCTCCAAACTTGAAGGAACACATAGTTTTTTCCCAAATCACACAATTCCTTCTTCATTAACATTAAACTCCTAGGAATTCCCCTATTTGATAGCTTCCACTTTTTCCTGAATTCCCACATCATCCTTTTGATCATCCTTTAACCTTTCCAAAAGAGACGGTTCAGAAATCATTTGTTAAAGGATTTATAATGTTCCCTTCCTTATGATTCTCATGTCCATCTTCATCAAGTCTAAGAAGATTGGATCCCTCTTAATTCACATCATTGATAGAATCATTGGGTCCTTTCTACTTAGGGCATCTGCCACCTGGTTCGCTTTCCCAGGGTGGTAATGTATTGAATAGTCATAATCCTTGATGAGATCTATCCATATTCTCTGGCGCATATTAAGCTCTTTCTGTGTGAATATATATTTAAGACTCTTGTGGTCAGTATATATCTCACATTTCTCCCCATATAGATAATTCCTCTGGATTTTCAAGGAAAAGACACCGCCGCCAACTCTAGATCATGTGTTGGATAGTTTTTATCATGGATTTTAAACTTCCTTCAGGCATAGGATATCACATTATCATTATGAATCATCACACATCCTAATACCTTCTTCGAAGCATCACTGAATACCACAAAAATTTCCCCACTTGTGGGTAAAGTGAGCACGGGTGCAGTGATAAGCCTCCTTTTCAACTCCTTGAAGTTTTCTTCGCATTAATCACTTCAAGAAAACTTTACTCCCTTTTGAGTTATCTTGGTAAGAGGGTTGGACAATCATAATAAATTTTTCACAAATTGCTGATAATATTCAGCTAACCCCAAGAAGCTATGGATATCCGTTACTAATGTTTGCCTTGGACATCCCTCAATTTCATCTTTTTTGGAGGGATCCACAGATATCCCATTTCTTGTGATGATATGGCCCAAGAATAAGACCTCCTTCAACCATAACTCACACTTGTTGTACTTTTCATAGAGCTTCTCCTTGCGCAAAGTCTCTAGTAATGTTCTTAAATTCTCCTCATGATCCTCCTTGGTTTTAGAGTATATTAGAATATCATCTATAAAGACTACCACAAATTTATCGAGGTAATCTTTAAAGACTCTATTCATCAAGTCCATGAAGATTTATGGAGCATTAGTGAGTCTGAAAAGCATTACTATGAATTCATAGTGCCCGTATCTTGTATGAAAAGCAGTCTTGGGGACATCTTCCTTCTTCACCCTTACTTGATAATATCCCGACTACAAATCTACCATGGATAAGTATTGTGATCCACGCAGCTGATCAAACAAGTCATCGATCCATGGCAGAGGACACTTTTTCTTTATCATGATTTTGTTAAGTTCACAATAATCGATGTAAAGCCGCATTGACCCATCCTTCTTGACGAAGAGGACGGTTGCACCCCATGGTGAAGCACTTGGGCGTATAAACCCTTTATCCAGATTCTCCTATAGTTGTTTCTACAGCTCTTCAAGCTCCACGATAGCCATTCTATATGGAGTCTTGGATATTGGTTGAACCCCTAGTATAAGTTCAATTGAGAATTCAACATCTCTTCTAGGAGGAAACTAGGAAGTTCCTCGTGAAACACTTCAGCGAATTCCCTCACAATAGGCATTTCTTCAAGGATGGTTTCTTCCTTGGACTCAATCATCTGAGCCAGATACACGTGCTCATAGTGCAGTAATATCCATTCTTGAGATGATGGATCTAAAGGAGATTCATCTTCCTCCTTATACTTGTAAAGAATCGGGGGTCGATTCTCCATATGGAGAGTGATTTACCTCTCCCAGGAATTTATGTTGGCTCTATATAAGGAAATCCAATCCATGCCAAGAATTGCATCAAATTCCACCAAAGAGAGTATGATGAGGTTCACCGGGAAATGAAATCGATATATTATAATAGTGGAGGACTTATATTCATGGGACGCAATGATTGTCCCATTTTCCGTACTCACCGACATCTTCACTTCCATTATTTGTGGTGGTGCTGGGATTGTTCTACTAAACTTTAAAGATATAAAAGAATGTGTAGAACCTAAATCAAAAAGTATGATCGCTATTCTTGAATGAATAACTAGCGTACATGTCACCACTTCATTGTCAGGGTTCACTTCGGAAGAAGTGATGTAAAAATCTCTTCCTTGCTGCCTTAGAGGTTGTTGGTTGCCTCCTAAAACCCTTAGATTAGGGCATTGATTTGCATAATGCACCAGTTCTTTGCAGTTGTAGAAATGAACAATGCATTGAGGTTCGAAGGGAGCGTTCCTCTCCTCTATCGTAGATGCGGGTCTTTCTTGCCAATAGTTAACAGCTAGGTGCCCTTCTCTTCCACACCTAAATACTTTCCTCGTCCCCTTGCGGCAATTTCTAGGGTGCTTCTTTCCGCACTTTTGGCAAGTGGGGTGTTGTATCTTCTTAGCACTGTTGTATTTATCCATCAGACCATCAGCATTGAAGTCCACCTTACACTTCTTGTCCCCATGATACCCCTGTGATTCTCCGATCTCTATTTCGACCTTGAGGGTACATCAAACAATTTCCTCATAGCTGTCGAAGTCACAGATCACTAATGCTTTCTGTAGGCTAGGCTTCATCCCACTAAAGAAGCGGTCAACTTTGCATTCGGGGGTAAAGAAAAAGCCAGAAGCATATCATGCAAGCCTTGTGAAGTTTTCCTCGTATGATCCAATAGATTCTTCATCTTTTTTCTTGAGGGAAAGGAAGTCCCTTTCCATCTTAAGCCGAAGGGTGTACAGAAAATATTTATTGAAAAAAATCTTCTGGAAATCCTTCCATTCTAACGCCTCAATATCCTTCTCAGGCTTCGTATTTTTTATCAACGTCCACCATTGATCAGCTTCACCCTCTATACGATAATCCGCCAGGAGAACCTTCTCTTTTTCAGAACATTGAAGGATGGGGAAGATCTTTTCAATGGATTTGATCCATTGTTTAGAGATTGTGGGATCGGATGATCCACTAAAAGTAAGAGGTCGTTGTCTCGTGAAGCTCTCGATAGAGACTTGTTCTTTCTTAGGGTGGGTTGAACATTCCTCTTGACCCGTGTTTCTATTCAAATATTGAGTTATCTAAGAGAAAAATGTGACAAAGTTCACGATTCCCACTCCTATTGGATTGGGCATCTAATTAGTACAGTCATCACACTGTTCTTCACATTGATTGTTAGCCCGAGTCCTCCTATTACCGGCCATTGGCTGGAATAAAAGTAAATTTAGGGGTAACACATAAAGGGTAATCCAAAGTCAAAAGTTGATGACTTATAAATTAAATTTTATTTCCTTAACTTATGAATCTACATGCTTCAATCTATGATTTTCGTGATCTACTTTCTAACATATATTCTTAAGGGCGTTTTTTTTAATTCCCTTAATAAGGATTCATACTAATCTTGTGAATTTATCAAAACATATCCCCAGGGAGTGTCGTAACCAAGAGTGCAGCAAGGCCCATTGTCGTGCACCAGTTCCCGTTCGATTCTATCTCAAAGCGGTGTTTTCGGGTTTTACCCCTAGGATACATTTGTGCCAAAGCCACCTCTACCTGCTCATATCCAGACAGGGATTTATTTTCTTGATAAACCACTTAATCAGTACATACCAAAACTTAGGGATGTTTTTATTATACTTAGTCTTGTCTCTAACGCTTTACTAGGGTTTTCTAATCCTAATCCCAAAAATAACTAAACCTATCCTCTGATACCAACTATGACAACCCTGCTTTTATTACAAACTTAATCATAATTTATTACATAAACTATTCACTTGATAAAACATAGAAGATCAAGAGGTCTAGTGTATTTGGGGCTGAGGATCATTACATAACAACTTAACACCTGAAATACAACATCTTTATTGAAAACTTCCTTTACATGACCACTACATTCCCTCGTACTTAGCATTGCATGGGATAACCTGAGGACATGCATAAGAAAAGGGTGAGTTATAAAGACCAGTAAGGTAATAAACATGGAATACATGAGGAGTAAAATAGATTTTAGACAATAGGAATATCAAGAGAGAACAAGATAAACATGGACATAAAGCCATGACAAAGCATGATAATCATAACATGGAAATGTGGAAACAACACTTAACATAAAATTAGCATTAGCCAAGGCCCATTGCACATGAAGCATGAGTAAATCCACATTGCACATGAAGAACGAGTAAACCCTTGTTGCACTTGAATTATCATGAGTCAACACTCATTTCACTTGACGTATCATGATACTATACTTTACCCAATGCATTTGAGCACTATAAGGGCGCACCCTTCTTAAACATTTCATTTCATGCATAAGTGTGCCACATGGATCATAAAACATGGATTCATAAAACATAATAATTTATTCCATGACAAAGGAATGTGGAATTCATACATTAAACTTTATAATCAATAATTAAATGTGCACAAAGTTTAATACCCTTGATAGAGAAATGGGAATGGTATTCACTACACAATGGTATTGTCTTAGAAAATCGGTGTGATTTCAGCAGCGTAACGGCGTGACATAATAATTCATAAAAATGGTTGATGAGGGAGAAAGGGGTTCCTCATCATATTTACATGTAATAGAAATTAAGGAGGTCATATAGATACATGTCTCAACAATTTTAATGGAATTTAGATTCATGATACAAAAGTATTTCTTGAATGTAAATGAGGAGAGAGAAGTTCCTTTCAGAATTTCAGCATAGTAATGGGTGTACATGGGAGGCATTTAATGAGAGAGAAAGGGGTATCCCATCTTACAAACATAAATAGGGTAGTATTAGGGAGGTTCAAAACCATACCCCATCATTCATAATTTAAATTAAAAGGTAAAAACATCTTTAAAAAATGGGAAAAAATGAGAAAGGAAGAAAAAACCCTTACTTGGAAGTGTGCTTCCAAAGGCTTGAGAGAGGGTTGAGAGAGGATTTTTGGGAGCTTGGGGCACATTGGTAGGATTCTAGAGAGAGTAGGGAAGAGTTTGGATGAACTCCAAAGGCTTTGAGTGAGGATTAAGTGGGATCTTGGGTGGGTTTATATAGGAAAGGTGAGTGAATTAATTATTATTTAGGTTTGGGACCCCTTACATTAAACTAATCCAAACCACAAATCATCTCATGTTTTTTTCCTATAGTTTTTGGAAAAGGGAATAGGAAAAAAATATTTTATTAGGACAAAGTCTGAACTTCTTAAAATAATGGGGTTTCTTATGAGGAGGTGAGTCACACTCCCATGGAAAATAATTTAAAAAGACAAGATGTTTAATAAGTCTTGAGGGGTCCATTAATGCTTTGAAAAATAAGTCAAACAAAACCAAAATCACATTATTTTAATGGTAAAACATATATTGGCTGAAAATAAAGATTATAGTATTTTATTACATCACTATTGGGTCATTATGATGTCATAAAACACATTATATATTTAAACAGTTTTCAATTTTTACCCAAAACTGTGACTGTCTCAAAATATTATGAAAAATTCACTGTTGGATAATTTTAACATCCCGATTCCAGAAATATCATTTATTTTATCTAAATAATTTTCTAAATATGTTAATTTATACTTTTAAAATAAAAACCGACATTTATCGAAAGTTCACGGGTTTTGACAGAAATGGCTTTCAAACCTTAATAAAAATTATAATTGCATTCATACAATTATATGATCATTTATATATATAATTAAATTAATTTAATAATAATAATAATAATTTATTAAAATATTATTGAATTCAAAAATCCCTTAATTTAATAAAATATATTTCCTAATTAAATAATAACTAAAAACACTATTTGTACTTTAAAAACTATTTACAATGTATCAATAATGACAAGAAAGTATATTCATTATTATATAAAAAAATAATGTACATGAACATAGTACTAGTGATTTGTTACATAACCCCTTAAAACAGCCGCATAAGACGTAACTGTATGGTGTGCGATGGTGACAGACTCTTGGGGGGGGGGCTCGGATAACATCTCTAATGTGGTAATTTCTATCGACTTCCACTTTTCCCGTAGACGGTCTCGTTCGATCTTGACAAGATGAAGCTCAGCTTGGTCTTGGTCAAGAGCGAAGCCCAAGGATGCCACCTCTTTTCCAGGCTCCGACAAATGGGCTTCGTATGGAGCAATTCTACTAGATGAGGTCATTGCTTCTTTTGTCTAAGTAAATTGGATTTGTTAAACCCCTATGTTTATACTAATCATGTGATCACTGTTCAACGGCTATAAAAGCAACGGTCATAATTCTTAACATAAAACCAAAGAAGTTGACATTTTATATAAACATTTTACATAAAGAGACTTTTAATTAGATCAAGAGGGATTTACATTAATGAAAATTTTGGTCGTTACACCCATGTTTTATCACATACTGAGATGGAGGGCATTGTAGATCATGTTATTTCACAAACTCTAGTGGTACAACAAGTAGGCCCAACTTGGCCAAGTGTCCTTCCTCTTGTACCGGGTTAGGGTGTAGGGGCAATGAGGTCTATGGTCGAGTAAGCCAGACAATTATAGCTCCATAATCCTATATCCATTTAGGGAACATGTTTACCATAAGATATAGAGGCTTTATATAAATTGTTAATATTATTTTGACCCTGTTGAGGCACCTGAGGACAAGAAGGTAAATATGAACGTGTTTATGCTATAAGGGCCCATCATGAGGTGGTGGAGAATTATGGAATATGATGGTCTACATGAGGATCTCACCTAAGATACCTTCAAGAACCTATTATTCAGGGATATTTTCCATGGCATGATGAATTTATATCAGCTAAATGAGTTAATGGAACTACAGTAAGATTCCATGATAGTATGTTCATACTCTAATCATTTCACTAAGATCATTCGTTTTAATCCTCTATTATATAGAAGTGATTAATGGAAGACCCAGATTTTTGGGATCTGACTTCATCCCAACCAAAAACGGTGGGTCTAGTGTTTCAACCTTACTATATAACTAGTGGTACTACACAAATCCTTGACTATAAAAAAGGTTCGAGAGGAGGATTGAGTGGTTTATTTTCTTACATCCTTCAGTGTGTAGGTGGGTGGAACTCTTACTACTATAGAGAGCATATTCTCAGGAATCGTAAAGAGGAATACTGAGGACTATAAATAGAGTATTAGTATTTAGGTCCAGCAGATTATGGATTCTTCATCCCCCTTAGAAGATCTCCATAGTGCTTCCACTATGGGAAGGTTGGTTATTATAAAAAAAATTCACTATACCTCAGAGAATGTTTCCACAATATGGAATGATATGGAATCTTCTGTAGTTTTTCACTAGATATTTGAGAATGAGTTTCTAAATAGGTATAGGAAGGACCTGATCCACAACCAAAAGATATGGTTTGGGTACTCAGAAGTGGGATTAGGTGATGATAACTCAGATTGCTCATGCATCTCTAGGATAGGGTCATGTAGCTAAGGAAATACATTTATATGTAATAGATGAGGCTCTCATAGATGCTTTTGGGGACCATATATTATAAAAGTTATATTCTTGACCACCTAAACTTTTTACACTTCCTTTTCTATTACCGATTCTTTCTATTCCTTTATTTCTACATAATTTTTTTCTATAATTGACTTATCAATAAAGTTTTCCTCTGAGTAACTTTATCTTGATACACCATCGGGCATGAAAGTAGACCATATTTAATGATTCCTAGAGTGTCCTATAGTTTTTTATGGTTATGGAGATCTTTGGGACTTCATGATTCTAGATATAACAATATTCAATGTGATTATTATCATGGGAAGGTTAACCAAATATTGATATCACATTGATTAATGTTAGATATGGTAATTGTTTACTTCATCGAAGAAAGATAAGTAAATGATGACTCGAAAATAGGAATTGGGAGTTGGTAGAGTAAATCCAGACATTACTCAGCTTGGGACGAGCATGGTGTAGATTTCAGGCTTGGATATTTTAGTTGGATCGATGATAGCCCCTCGTATTTTCCTCTAGTTGTATGTCTCTATCAAGATATCTTTCCCAAATGAGGCATAATACTTCCACCACATATATTAGTCAAATTTTAGATAGATCTCATTCCATGTGTGCAGTCTATTTTAATACCCCCTCTATTTTATGGAACCATCTGAGTTGAAGGAGCTCAAGTTATAGGTATAGGACTTGGAGCTGTAGGAATTTGATAGGCCAAGTACATCACCATGGGGTGAACCTATCTTATTCTCCAAGAAGTAAGATGGTAGTCTTCAACTCTACATAGATTACAGAAAGCTAAACCAAGTGATGGTTGAGAACATATATCCATTTCACAGGATCTATGATTCCTATGATCAATTATGGGGAGCCCAATGGTTCTACAAGATTTATCTTTGATGAGTCTATCACCATTTATGGGTTATAGAGGAGGACATACATGATACCAAATTTCAAATAAGGAATGGTCTATATGATTACTCAGTGATGTCATTTGGACTGATGAATGTGTCCATTGTGTTCATGGACCTCATGAACAAGATCTTAAATCAATATCTTGAATCATTATTTGTGGTCTTCATTTACGATGTACTTATCTACTCTGGGATCCTATAGTAGTATTCCATACATCTCAAGATAGTCCTAAGTATTCTTCAATCACATATTCTATATACCTATCTTTCAAAGTGTAACTTTCATATTTAAGAGGTGAAATTCATGGGAAATGTGTTGTCTAAGATAGGTATATCTATATATCTAGATAAAATGGAAGTAGTTATGTCCAAAGAAATATCCTCATAACATGTTCAAGATCAGGATATTTTGAGGTTTAGTAGGAAACTATAGACATTTTATCTGGGACTTCTCTCATTTATCACTACCCATGTATGAATTAACAAATAAGGAAGTGATATTCTAGTTGTTAGACCATTGTAAAGAATCATTTATTGAGTTGAAGATGAGGTTGAATACATCTCTAGTGTGAATACTTCTAGATCCATGGATTGGTTATATTGTATACTATGATGCATAAGATTTTTGTTTGGGGGTATTAATGATGTAGATGGAGCAGATAGTAGCTTATGGGCCATGCTAGTTACGACCCCATGAGAGTAACTATCCTACCTATTACTTGGAGTTAGTAGTTTTGGTCTATTCTGTTATGTGTTAGAGATATTATATCTTCGGTAAGAGGTTTATTATCTACATGGAATACAAGAGCATCCACTATATCTTTACACCTTGTGACATTAATTTGAGGTAGATGCATTGGGTAGAGTACCTTTAGAAGTTAAACTTTGAGATGTATTATACACCAAGTAAAGGCAATGTCGTTTCAAATACAATTATTCGTATAATATAGGTAGATCAATAGATTTTTGAGAAACCTTCAGAGGAACAATTGATCCTGATGATCTTGTTGGATGTTTATAGGATATATGCTTCAAAGGACCTTAGATTGATGTTATGTGAACCTTTTGTGATCATATATTCTCTTATAGATTGGGTGATGGCTATTTATGATTCAAACCTAGTGTTTGTTGTTATGTAAGAATAGTTTGTTGGAGGTGACCTAATACATGGGTGGTATTTGTATGGTGACAATGTGATCCTTGTACATGGGTGAGTTGAAATCCCTAATTTAAACAAGGAAGAGTGAATGAGATACTTTTATACCTTTTTGTGGATGGTACATCCTGGTGCAATAAAGATTTACTACTACTCTAGGAAATAATTATGGTGGATAGGGATCAAGGGTGAAATTTATGGTTTTGATTCGCAATGTATTACCTTGCAGATTATAAAGTCTGAGCATCATCATCCTCATAGTTTGATCTAGCCACTTTTCATTCCCTTAAAGAAGTGGGAGGAAATCACGGTGGAATTTTTTATTGGGTTAACTATAACCCAAGGATTTGTGATGTTTTCTATTTAATTATTGATAAACTAATGAATGGTTTTCATTCCACACCTATCCTTATAACACACTTAGTAGATTATATGGGAAATTTATATTCCCCTGAGATAGTATGCATGCATAAATTTCCCTTGAGAGTCATATCTGATAGGGATTAATATTTTGAATTGTGGTTTTGATTGGTATTGTAGTGGGACTTAGGGACTGAGCTAAGTTTGAGCACAATGTACCATCCCCAGATAGATATTCAAAGTGGACGATCCATATACTGGAGGATAATCTTTTAGCTTGTGTCCTAGACTTTGGTAGAGAGTGGGATGATCACATATATTTGGTTCATTTTTCTTATAAAAATGGTTACTAGACTCTAATTTAGATGTCACCTTGTGAGGATATTTATGGTAGGTAATTTCATTCACTAATTTGTTGGCATGAGGTTGGTGAAGTTGCAGTTATGCTACCCAATATGATACAGGAGAACTTTGAGAGGGTGAAACTAATTCCGAAGAGGTTTATAATAGCTCAGAGCATAGATAGATCTTATTATGATCATGGGAAGAAACCTTTGTATTTTATTATAGGTGATCAGGTTTTTCTAAGAGTAAATCCATGGTTAGGCCACTAATGTTTGAGAAAGAAAAGAAAGTTATCACTATATTTTTTTAGACCCTTTGTGATCACTAAATAGGTTGAGATAGTGTCATACCATCTGGATCTTATTACTTTCTATTGAGTTATGAAAAATGTGTTTCATGTGTCTTAGCCTCAGAGGTATATTCTTAATCTCAATCATGTGATTGATTGTAAGGATGTTGAGGTGGATCCTAACACATCATATATGGAATTTCTGATCTGAATTGTAGACCAAGGAAAGAAAATCAAATGAGAGAGGATGGTACCACTTGTCTTGATTCTATGGATGTATGGAAATATCTAAGAGGAACCATGGGAGTGAGAGTTTAATATTTGATCTCAGTAACCTGAGTTATTTAAGCAAGAATGGAAGAGACACTTCTTAGGGATGGAAAGCTATTATAGGGGGAGATTGTAATATTCTTAGGTTTTAAATATTCTAAAACATCCATTTTTATTCTAATCTATACATTATTTTTTGTAAAAATTAATAATTTTCAATTTAATATCTACCCTTACATATGGAATATGGCCCACATAAAGATATATGTATTCTAAATATACATGAGGTGGTTTTTGGGAGTTTCATAAGGCCAACTCAGTATTTATATGAGGTGTGTGAGGATAAAACAACAACTATTTAAGTGTAAGGGGAATTTCCAACCAATAAATAATGGTATCTATCAATTTTTAAATGTTGTGAAAGGGTAAGGCTATTTTTACAAAGGTTGTGTAAGGTCATCTACCTACTTTCAAAGGATGCGTAAGGGTAAACCTGATGATTCATATAGGTAAGCTTATTTTTATAATGGTTCTATACGGGTAAAAATTCAATGTGTAATGGTAACCTAGTAATCTTATGTGTCAGATAAAATCTTCATAAGGGTAAAACCATATTACCCTTACAAATCTCCCTTTTTTGGGAACAAATGTTTTAAAATAAAGTTTTCCCTTTTTCTCTTGTAAAACAACCCTGTAATGATTTTTGATGATTTTAAATGCCTAAAATCGTGATAATTTATCGTTTAGACTCATTTAAAATTCATAACTCATATTATTGAATAATATAACTGCTCTTCATTCAAAATTTTAGTGAAAGACAAATTAAATTGTTAATTAATTTTTTGGTTCTTAATGTTGTAAACATGTATATAGCTTACCTTCTTAAAAATAAATAATCCTTTAGTATTTAGATATTCTCTTGAGTTTGGGATGTAAAAAAATCCTCTATCCAAGATCTATGATTTTTTCTTCAGATAAAAAATGTTTTTCTCTAGGTTTCTATACATAACACGATCCTCTCTCTCTCATATATTTTTGAGAGTAGCGTTGTCCCACAGATAAATTCTATGTAATTTTTATTCTTTTCCTATTTGAAAAATAATCTTTCTAATTATTTCTAAAAATTTGATGAATAAATATTAAATGATAATAACCAATAATTATCATATAATGATAAATAATAATTATCATTCTTATCTCCGATTTTACTAGTGAAATATAATATTATCACATGTGAGATTATAATAATTCCTTAAAAAAAGAAAATTTCAAGAACATGTAAAGTCTTAAATTGATAAAATGGAAATTATGCAAAAGAGATAAACTATTATCAATTTCATTGTTTCTATTTTTATTTTTGGAAATAAAATATTTGGAATCCATTTTAAGAATCCTTGGAAAATAGTTTGAACTGGTTAATATGGATACATGATTTAAGTGAAGATTAATTAAAAAACATTGATTTTAAAATAAAAAATATTGAGTTAGTAAGTTCCATAACTTTTGGGGGCATCATAAAAATATTTTTCCTTGGTCCGATTTATGTGTTGGCATACTTTATTTTCTATTCTTGATTATGATTTTTCTGTGGGGGGGTGTTTGTAACTTGTGAGACATGTTTAAAATGTATGATTCTATGAGTATGATTATGTATCATTTTACAATGACTAATGATGATCACATGTTATTATTTTAGGCTATAATAATGAAAATCTACACAAGAGGGGGATAAATTGTGTTTTTATGATAATTATAACAAATTCTGACTTTTGGCCTTATTTTTTATTTTGTGTAGATGTGCAGTATTCTATTCTGTAAGTAGTTTGAGAAGTGCATAAATATTAAATAATAACATAACAATTTTTATAGTGGTTTTGGGAAAAAATATCCCCTGATCCACTCCATCGATGCTCTATATGTGAGTTTGGTGATTTTCACTAGAAATGTCCTCTTAACACAAGACATTCACAACTGAGTTCGGGTAGTTAACACCTTTACAATAAGGATTTATAGAGAATTGTAGTTCTTTTACTAGGAACTAGATTCTCCACATCTTAGTTTGATAAGTTGATACTATACCACAAGAGAGTCCAAGCAGTCGAAAATCTAATAAATAAACAAGAGTTTGATTTAATTGAATAAATAGGTTCTTGTACATAGTTGCAGCAATAACTAACTGAATACATACATTCTTCTTCAATGATAAATGTATTATGGAAATAATATATTCAAATATATCCTGGTTGTGAATGATCTTTAATAAGAATAGCAACAAAAAAACAAAAATTTCACGGTATGATGTTGAAACATGTATGTCTCTAATGTGTAGCTCATTCAAAATAACATTCATTAGATCTTTTGTTTATCTACAATAGTTCTATATTCAATAAGTTATTTCACAAATACAGTGATATAGAAAGAAAATTTTCTATTAATTTTTATATATAAAATTTGGATTTCTTTCAGTCAATATATCCAATAATGTTTCTCGATAAATAAAAATTATTTGAATTTAAATCATTCAAGAGATTTGTAATTTCCCTTAGAAATGGGGAAAATTTTCTCTATTTAATGTGATCCTTTTAATTGGTCAGAATTCAGATTTAATATGATATTTACTTTTTTGAGACTGTTATAGTAATAACAGAAAATATATTTTAAATAAAACTCCTTCATTGTATATTAAACTGTAGGGTTCCTTCAAGTAACGAAAAAATCCAAACATAAGGTTAATAACATATGATTGATAAAAAATGTAGGTTTTCTGAACAATACTTTCCTTTTCTTAAACATAGGTTTCCTTCTAAACTTAGGGATGATAATCCATACTTTTCCAACAATATTGTGTACACAATCCATACATGTTATTTCAAACATAGTATTCCTGAACCATACATTATGCTTATGAATTTAGGGTCTGAACAGTGTTTCTAAAATACATTAAAACATGTTCAAAACACTTTATCAAATATTTAAACCCATAAATAATATAAAATTATCAAGAAATATATTCTTGAAAATACTTGATGTAATTTCATTAGTAAAATAAATAAGGGTATTTGTGAGCATAAAAATCAATAATATTTATAGATTATTTATGACACAATACATACCCAACAATATCCCACTATATGATGGTCAAAAAACAATAACAAAACATACAGAAAATATAGGAATTCTAAATACAATTTAACTAAAAAAGGATACAACAAGTTTAGTTAATTAAAAATTAATTTACACAACAAATCTATTTCATTAGATTAAAATAAAAACTTTTAATATAATTAAGAATTTTTCATTTACCAATTTTCTCCCCCATTTTTTATATCAAAAATAAATTAGATAAAATGGATTTAAAACATTCAATATGTCACATAACTATAAACTAACGTTTATATTCTGCTTAAAACTAAAAAAATACATGTTCTGGCCATAGAAATAGGCATAAATAATAATAAACAGAAAAATAAGAAACAAAATGATTTTATAGAAAAATGTTTATGATTAAAAGAGTTGTTTTGGATGATAAATGTTTATAAAATTAAGAATAACTAAATGTGAAAAGGGTGGTTTAGAAAAGGTGTTATACTCTGGTGAAGCTCGAATAGCCTGAAGAAATTCCTTAAACTCTTCAATTTATCATCTTAAACTATTATTAAAATTTTCATCCAACTATCACATCAAAATATTTTAATCTTGACCAATCTGTAATCTTTCAACCAAATTCACTTTCATAAATTCAAAAACTATTTCTTATGACTGAACAAAGTGTGATAGCATTATACCAAACTGATTGAGATGTGTTTTTATATTAGGATTTCCTAAAGTAATATTCTCAATGAGACCTCTTTGGTTGTCCAACAAATCATTTAGTGGTTCACTATCACATTGAAGTGTATGAAGCTAGTCATTGAAAGAAGAAATGATAGTAGTGATTACATCAATCCTTCTGACTAAATCTAGAAAAGTTTGTGGTGCATACGTAGAATATTTGGACTGATTTGAACTAAATCTGACAGATTCAAACTGACTCCCCGTATATCTTTTCAAATCTCTAAAATCTATTTTTGAAATAGTCTCTATTTGGAGTTTTTCAAGTTGATCATCCATTTCTATATCAAAAGCATCAAGATTTATTCTTCAAATTTTAATTTCCCTAAGATTGTGCAATTAGTTCTAAATAGATTCAAATTCATCTCTAGAAATAGTTGTGCTTCTCAAATCTTATAAATATTTTATTGTGGTCTCCAATTCACTTTATAGAATTTATTTTTCTTTTCAAAACTTATTAAAATAGAGAAAAATTATTTAATTTGATTATTCAAAGAATCATATAATTCTTCTTCTTGAGCTTGAGATGGTTGTCATCTGTCAACCAACGTTAAATATTTTTCTTTATCTTTCTCAGTAGAGGAGGAAAATTCAACATCATGAACCTTTGTATTTTCATCGGGTTCAAAAACATCCTTGTATAAGGAATTATATATAATAAAAACTGATTGATTCTTAGTTAAAATTGTAGTGTAATATACTATTTCTTTTTCTTTCTCATTTACTTTAGTATCATCCTAAACATTTTCTTTAGCAGGATCTCTTTCATTATGATTTTCACCTTGATCATTATAAAAACCCTCTTTCTATTCTTTGATGTCTAGTTCGGAAAATTCACTAGTTGCAACAACCTCTAGCTCTCGTTCCTGAACCACAATAGCATAAGCTATAGGTTCATCCCTTTTCTAGGATAGATTACAATGTCCTCATCCTTTTTTTACAAATTTTCCTTAAGAGATTGAGGGAAATATCTTACAACTTATAGATCAAAGAAATTATATCTGACTCTGTGTCTCTTGTTTTAATTGTGTCAACTATTCTAGATTCTACAACTTCCTATTCTCCAGTTTGGATTGCTACAACATATCTAAAAATTCATTGCTCCTTAAGATCAATAAGACTAGATTCTTGTTAGTCTTCAACACCAATACGTAACAATGTTACTTTAAATATAATCTATAAGAAACCTATCATCCTCAGAGTTTCAAAGTTTAATTTCTTATAGTTATGACACTTGGTGTGCATCTATACATCTTGAATTATGATTCTTTTATACAACAACAAAGTAATTATCCTTCCATAAGTATAAAAATATATTCTTTCCTCTTCCTGGAAATAGTTATACATGTACATTAACATGTATATTTTTAAATTAAACATAAAATAACTTATTAAAAACATCGTATACAGGTCTAGATAAATAATATTTTATTACTCAGGAGTTCTTGTAATTATTTTTCATTGAATAAATTAGACCAAAACATTCTGTTCAGCCTCAATATCTTTTATAAGAATCTTTCTTATATGGTTATAGCTGATGAGAAATGACATAACATCCTCTGATTTATGTTCTTGATTTCTAATCAATCAAATATTAAAATAAAAAACCCCTCTATGGGGACACTGGGAAGATTTATCTATTTTTACTGAAAAGATAGAAAGATTCCTATCATTTATCCAATATAAAATAACATCATCTACATCACTGAAACTGAATAAAACATTTTTATAAAATTATTTTACTTATATATCAAAAATAAACTTTGTTTTTTCTTTAATAAAAAGAAATTCTTGACCTTGAAAATTTAGATCATACCTCAAAAGAATATTTTCCTAATGGATCCATTCGATATCTATAAAATTTCCTTAAAGACTTTTTCTGTAGAATACATGTTGTCACTTTGTTCCACTTAGTTCACCTTCATCTATCTTAATCATCAACGTTTCTTTGAATATGATGGTTGAAGGTTTATATTTTAGGGTTTCAAATAAAAAATGATATCTTTATAAGTTGGAAGGGTTTGAATACTAAGGGTAATAATGAAAGTGAAAGATAGATAGGGTTTTCTAATGATTTTTGTGACTATGGCCTGGATTCTCAAGCTAATTACTTAGTGTAATCATAATTTAATTTTTTTTTGAAAATACATGCTTTTTCAAAAATGAAATAAATTATTGTTTTATTTAAATGATAAATAAATAAATAACAACTGAACAAAAATGATTAATAAATAAATTAAAAATTTATTAATAGAAATTTATTTAAAATTAAATATTCTATAATCTCCCTTAAAAAATAAAAAGTAGCATTGGTAAGGAGTTTAGTAAAAATAATAGCAAGTTGATATTCAATATTTACAATTTTTTAAGATTCATCATTTTTAAGAATATGATATCTAATAAAATTATGTCCTATATCAATATTCTTAGTTCTTGAATGAATTATTGTATTTTTTGAAATATTAATTAGACTTATATTATCACATAAAATAGGAATATTTTTTAAATTAAGTCCAAATTCTAGTAATATGTGTTTCATCCACAACACTTTTGCATAGAAAATACCAGTAGATATATGTTATGTATTATCTATTGATATAGAAACTGAATGTTGTTTCTTAATTGACCATGAAACTAAATATTTTCTAAAGAAGTAATAGGATCCGAATATGATTTTTTATCTAAACTACATCCTCCAAAATCAGCATCTAAATATAAAATTATATTACAATCATAAGTTTTTGGGTAAATTAGTGATTGAAAAATAGTTTCTTTTAAATATCTAATGACTATTTTAATAATAGAAAGATGTAATTATTTTGGGTTTGATTGAAATTTGGCACATAAACATACAGAAAACATTATTTTTGTTCTACTAGTAGTAAGATATAATAAACTGAAAAACATACCTCTATATAACTTGTTGTCAACTAGTTTTCCAACTTTATCCAATTAAGCTTTACATTAGTACACATGGTTGTTGTATAAGTCTTATTGTTTTCTAGTCAAAATATTTTCAATAAATCAAAAATGTATTTTCTTTGATTTGAAATATTTCCATAGTCTTTTTGATATATTTTAAATCCCATAAAAAATTAATTATCCCTTTATAATCATTTCAAATTATTTTTTCATAAGTTTTGAAAAATCATAACAAATTTTCTTATTTTTTATACCGAAAATAACATCATCTACATAAATTTATAATAATAATATGTTATAACAAATATATTTCTTAAAAATATTAGTTTCTTCGAACCCTACATAAAATTCATTTTCCAATAAAAAGAATCTCATTCTTTCATACCAAGCTCTAGGTACTAGTTTAAGGATATAAATAGCTTTAGTATGTTTAAAAACTAAATTTTACAGATGAGGGTTTCAAAAACCTAGAGTTTTTTCAATATAAACTTTCTCCATTAATTATCCCTTTAACAAATCTAATTTTACATCCATCTTATATAATTTAAAATTAATATGAGCTATATAAGATAGAAAGATTATAATAGCATCTAATATAGTAATAGGTGCATAGATTTCATCATATCATATCCTTTACTTCTAGTGGTATCCTTTTTCTACTAATATATCTTTATTTATAGTAATTATCCATTTATTACCTTCTTTATTTCTAAAAAACCATTTGGTTCCTCTTACTAGATAATTTTTTGGTCTATCAACTAATTCCCAAACTTTATTTTTATGAATTTATTAAGTTCTTCATACATAAGCATTAACCAACTTTTATCTTTTAAATATTACTCTATAATCTTAAGTTCCAATTGTAATAGGAAGGAAAAAAAATCCATCTAAGTTTCCTATATTTATTTTAGTTCTTACTCATGTATTTATATTTTATATAACAGTTTCAAAAGGATTATCTGTAAAGGTTCTAGATTGTCTAGGTAAGAAACTTTCAGGTTTATTTCTTTAAGTTCTTCTTGATTGTACTGAATTTTTTTATTTTATTTCCAAAATTAGTTTCAGGTTACTCAAGCCTCATGTTGTATAAAGTGTCAAAAAATTCATCTGTTTGATCTTTCCTTTTATAAAAAGGATCAATTTCATCAAACTTTACATGAACAGATCATTCAATAATCCTAGAATTTTTATTATACACTCTCTAGGATTTAAATGTAGCAGAATATCATAGAATGATTCCATTAATGGTATTTGGATTGAATTTACCAAGGTTTTTTAGTATTATAGATATACACCTTCCATATAAATACTTTAAAGTTCCTCAATTTAGGTTCTATGTTATTCCAAAGTTCATAAGAGGTATTATTAAAACTATATTTATGATATAGAAATCTATGTTTACATCATCTTCCCAAAAATAGGTAGAAATACTATATTCATATAACATAGTCCTTGCCATATATTGAATAGATCTATTTTTTTTAAAAAATTATTCTATTGAGGTGTTCTTGGTGCAAGAAAGGATTGTTTAATTCCTATGTTTGAGAAAAAAGAAATAAAATCTTGATTCTAAAATTCTATACCATGATCAGTTCTTAATGAAATTATTTTAAAATATTTTTTGTTTCGAACAATTTTAAAAAATATTTCAAAAACAGTGAACACTTCACTTTTATATTTTAGAAAATAAACCCATAAAAATCTTGAAAAATCAACAACTAATACATAAACATATAATTTTTCATACAAAATTTCTGCCCTTGATGGTTGAAATAAATCCACATGGATAAATTCTAATAGTTTAGATGTAGTAAATTTGTTAATAGATTTTAAAGATGGTTTGGGTTGTTTTCCAATTTTCCATGCATCGAAAAAACTATCATTTTAAAATTTAAGAATAGGAAAATCAAAAAATAAGTTTTCTTATAAAATTTATATAAATTAAATACATTATAGTGTCTAAGTCTTCTATTCTAGATCCAACATTCATTTGTAACAATAGTTAAAAAATTAACTTTTTATTTACACAAGTAATCAAGATTCTGGGTATAATAATTTTTAGTTCTAGGTTCTCCAAATTTAAAAAAAATTTCATAGAAAATATAGTAGAAATTTTTAGAGAAATAAACATAAAAACCATTATCATAGAGTTGAGAAATACTTATCATTTTATGCTTTAACCCTTGATTATATAGAACTTTTTTTATTAAACTTATCTTTGGATTTCCAATTGATCCAACTCCAACTCTTTTCCCTTTATCATTTTCTTTATAGGTGACTACTCCCCCATCTAGTTTTTCTAGTATATGAAAATTGGAAGAGTCTCAACTAGTGTGTCTTTATAATCTATTGTCCATATAACAAACAATATTTTTGTTCCTTTGACCTTTTTATTACAAAATAATTTAATCAAAATTTTTTTTGGTACCTATAGTTTCTTGGGTTCAGCTATGTCAGAAAGAAAATATCTAGGAATCTAGATTTTTATTAATTACCAAAATTTACATTAAATTATTTCGACATATTCTTAGAAATAAAATTATTTTTAATTCTAATTATCTTATGTTTTATTAAAAAAGTTATTATAATAATGTCCTTTAATTCCATAGTTGAAATAGGAAGTACTTATAAAACATGGAATGAAATAATTTTTTTATATCTTTGATTTTTTTCCCCTTGTTTTATATTCCATATTTATCTTTTTTAATAATATTTTTTCGATGAATCTCATTTAGAGATTTTTATCCTTTTGTTAAAATACTTTTATCACTTTTTAATGATTCTATCTCGTCCTATAATTCTTTAATTTTATTTTCATGGTCAATATAGTTTGATGTCTATTTATTAAATTTTTCTATTAATTATTGTTTTTTTATCATTTAATGTTTTTACCTAAAACTTAATTATGAATATTATTTAGTGACTTATGATTTTTTATTAGGGATTTATATTTTTCTTCAAGCATTGAGAAATAAGAATCTAATTTTCTACTTAATCTTCTATCAAAATCAGAAGTACAAGAATAATAGGATTGGTCCTCCTCTTCTTACTTAGAAATAAAGAAAATACTTTCTTTCATATTTTTTTGCTCTTTTTCTGGGTCAGATTTGAAAGAGTTGTAGGAGACTTCATACAAACTTCAAGTAGCCTTCATATCTATTTTACCTTTTTATCATAATCAGCTTTCTTATAATTCCTCCTTTCTATATTTCTTATTTATTATTTTAATTATGGGAAATACAGTTTGATATGACCCATCTATTTTCATTCATATAATCTCACTTCTTTAAATATTTTTTTCATCTTTCTTGAAGGATTTTTTTAAGCCTCAATTTTCCCCATATAATTTTCTAAATTTTCTAGACAAATGAGCCAGTTTTATTTTAGAATCTGAGAAATATGAATCCATTGAGATTTTGACATCTTCTTTAAATTTATTTTCATGCTTATGAGATATAAATTTAAGGTTATTATTTTCCTTTTTTATTATTTTATGATCTTCATATTCATCTTGAAACTTTTCTTCATATATCGTTAGGGTCACAATCAATTCTTTCACTGTCAAATCGCTGACTATAGATGATTTTCTTATAGCAGTATATATTCTATCCCATTTTTAGGGTATTACTCTGAGTACTTTCAATGCTTGATTGGATTATATAATTTTGGTTCCTTAAGAAAAAAAATCATTGACTATTTTTTTCAATTCCCCATTCATTAAGGTGATTCTTTCACCATCATACATTTTGAAGGTGTCAAAATTCAGTTTTTCAGTTGCATACCTTAATTATCTAACATTTTTAGATCCTTCATTGCAATAGCAATCGTCTGCCACATTTCATATGTGTTATGACATTGAGATACTCAATTTAAATCATTTGGACCTGGTCCACAAATAATAGCATTCATTACTTTTGAGTTGATTTCATACTTAACTTCTTTGGTACGATCTCATTTTTTAGGTTTTTTTGGAATTTCATACGAATTGATAGTCTTAATATATACTTTATATATAATATTTTTAAATAGATGATCATACTATATTACTAACATCCATAGTTATCACCATTCAAGTATGGATCACGTATCATTGACATACCATCTCTCGGATCATCCATTGACATCTATCTTTGGATAAACCTTATACTTTTGAGCTTGCTAGAGATTATTTGTTTTATTCAAAAATCACTCCTTTGATACCAATTATTAGGTTATAATGATGAAAATTTACACAATAGGCGGTGAATTGTGTCTTTTCGATAATCTTGAAATTTTTTGACTTTTAGCCTTATTTTCAATTTTATGTAGATATGCAGTATTCTATTATATAATTAGTTTGAGCAGTAGATAAATACTAAATAAGAACATAGAAATTTTAATAGTGGTTTAGGGAACAAATATCCTCTAGTTCACTCCACATATTCTCTTTATATGATCTTGGGTATTTTCACTAGAAAGGTACTCTTATCACAAGAGCTTCATAACTGAGTGCGGACATTAGACACCTTTATAATAAGGATTTATAGAGACTTCATGTTCTTTTATAGGGAATCAGATTCTATATATCTTAGTCTGAGAAGCTGATACTCAACCATGATTGAGTCTGAGTAGCTAAAACTCCAAAAAATCAAAATATTTTGATTTAATTGAACAAACAAGTTCTTGTACATAGTTGCAGTAGCAACTAATAGAATATATGACACTCTTATTCAAAGATAAATTTCTTTAAGAAATAATTGATTTGAATAGATCCTAGTTTCAAATGATCTTCAATAAGAAGCGCAACAAACAAATAGTAGTTACACAGTATGAGATTGAAACATGTATGTATCCAAAGTTTAGCTTATTTAAAATAACAGAGTCATTCTACCTTTTATTTTATTATAGAAGTTCTATATTAAAAAATATATTTCACATATATAGTGATATAGAAATCAAAAAAAACTATGGATATTTATATAGAAAACTTAACTTTCTTTCAATTGAGTAGATCCAAAAATGTTTCCTGATAAATCACAATTATTTAAATTTAAATCATTCAAGAGAGTCATGACTTCCCTTAGAAATATGGATGATTTACTCTATTGAATAAGAGCCTTTGAATTGGTAATAAAATAACTTTACCAAAATATTTACTTCGGTCAAGACTATTTTAGGAATCATAGAAAATATCTTTGAAATAAAAATCTATTGTTGAATAGTCAAACATTGGTTTCCTTCACGTAACGACAAAATCCAAATGTAGGGTTGATAATGTATGGTTGACCACAAATGTAGGGTTGATGAACTATAATTTAATTTTCTAAAATTTAGGGTTCCTTCAAAATATAGGCTTGATAATCCATAATTTTCCAACATTCTAGGGTATATGATCCATACATTCTATTTCAAACATAGGGTTACTTAACTAAACATTACGCTTATAAACATAGGGTATGAATAGTGTTTTCCAGAATACTGTCAAACTTTTTTAGAATACTTTGAACAATATTTAAACCTATAAATGAGATATACTCCTTAATAAATATATTCTTAGAAAATAATTAAATTAATTTTATCAGTAAAAAATAAAATGGTATTTTTGATCATGAAAGTCAATAAAATTTATAGATTATTGTTGAGACAATACATGCCCAACATGTTGTAAGTTTCAACTAATTTCTTATGATGATATGTTATTCTTTCCATATATTCTTTACGATACTATGTGTGTTACCATGCCTTTGGATTCCTTGTGTTGGTACTTGTGGTAAGTGGCCATCATGGTATGATTACACCTTAGAGGAGGAGTGTGCACGATGTGTGGTGATTATAATAGTGGAGCCTTACATAGGGTAGGATAATGTTATCCTTATGGACTAACCTATAAATCAATGTCAAGAGGATACCTATTAATTGACCCTAACTCGATGCCTTATGGATGTTGACTAATGTGTCGACTCAATGCCATGAGATTATCAAGTAACATGTGCACATGCCTTTTGGTTTTTTTCTTAGTTCAAACATACATATAATTATCCTTCTAACCTAGAGACGAAGTAGGTGTGATTGAAGATCATGGTGTCTTAGTTAGCACACAGGTGCTTGGTATGTGATTGTTATAATTTCTTGTAAATTTATAATTATCGTGGAATATAGATGTTATATATGTGAACATTTGTTAAGGATTCATTTTCTATGTATTAATGGGGTTTATTACTCATACCTTGTATGGTAATTTTGATGGACATGCAAACTTCATGTATAGGGGTCTAAGAAAGGGAAAGGTTCCCATGGAAGATAGCTGAGTCATGGGAATAGGGTTAGAATCTGGACTAGGAAAAAATCTAAATGACTTCCATGGTTTTATTTATTTATTTACTTTCACTCTTCTTACATTGGTTTGGATTTCCATACTAGGAGCTTGTTTACTTATTATATGACTTGTGTTCCATTGGATATTTTTTTCTTTCATATTGTTTACTCTGAGTTGTTATATTTTATTAATATTATTTTTGTAAGGATATAATACTAAGGGTATAGTATCCCCAATTGAAAACTTAATACCCTCACTACTAGTTGGTATCCTCCTGCATATGGGGAGACACACATGAGGTCATGTGACTATTCTACTTAGACTAGGTGGTTGGGTTCATGGTGTTATACCATACATATGGTTGATGGATTAACAATAAAAAAAATGATTAAAAACATCACTAAATTATCTTTATAAATTATTTAACTCATTCAAATCTAGACAACCATTATTATTCTTAGTATGGTTTCTACATAGATCATGGAAATATAACAACACTTCATGTTCACACAAGGCCTTCATGATTCCTATCTAGAGTAGGTATGATGTTGTTGTAGAAATTTCATGAAGTGTAATATGAAATTGTGTGATGTTTACATAGAATCAATTGTTGGTTATATAGGATAAATTAATGCATATGCAAGTCAATGATATGATGCTTGTGCAACATAGAGACTGATCCGAATTTCCATATCTATTTTTAATGACTTCAAAGTTATCCTAACTCAACTTCATCTTTTTCGTACCTTCATCCAAGTATATTTTCACAAGTATTGATAATTGTTTTTCACTGTATTTTCTTAAACCAAATATACATCTGAAATGCCAATCATTAGAAACTATAGACTAGCTTTTCCATAAAGTGAATGATTCTTTAATAATCTAAGTCAGTAACTCTAATGAAATCACTTTTATTGTCATATAAATATGGTAGTAGCTCACAATTCTTCCATGTTTTGAATCTCAAATCCATATCCATTACTCATAGTTTAACACACAAAGTCATCTAAACTTAGGAAATATTTTTTAATATGTAAAACATAGAAGTATCTACCTTTCATGATTAAAGGTTATACTTAAATTACCATGTAATATTCACTGCGAAACATGTTACCTTTTTTAGGAACTCCACTCTTCTCACTATTAAGATTTGATTCTTCAACTTACTTTAAATATCTTTTCTATTTTATGTATTAACACACATTTAAAAAAAATAAAATACAAAATAAATTGAGATGAACCCATAGAAATTATATCATTTCAAAGTGAAACTAATTCTCATTTATCTTCACCATTTTAGAGATAACGTTGTATTTTTAACGTGTTTATCCATTGAACTTTCATGGAATAAACTTCTTTCTCTAGATGTGATTTTTAATAAAATAGTTCCTTAATAAAATTAAGTATATAAGATACAACTTCAAAAGGAACCTTCTCTAAATAATCATTAACATGAGAATAAAAGTCTTAAATAGTTTTGATTTCCTAATTCTTTTCACATCTTGTACTAGAGTTATTAAAAGGATCTCTATTAATATATTCTCCATAAGAACATATACCATGTTGAATAGATTCAAGTGGTGGTTGATCCTTTTATTTTATCAAAAAAATAACTTTCTTTACTTCTTTATTTCTCTTATTTTGAAATGTCTTGGATGATATTTCAAATTTTATAATAATAATAATAGACATTGTTTCTTTTATCTAGGGATCTGATTTAAAGAACTCAACTTTTCACTTCCTTAACTTATGAAAAACATACTAGGGAAATAAAAAATAAAATACAATCATAGGTGATCATTTTCTTCAATACAAATTAAAATTATTGATGGATCGAGTGTAGACCCACAATAGGGGGTGAATTAGTCATTCTTTATTTTTAACTAAATTTTGATTTTTTCCATTAATATTTAACCCCTTTCGAATCTGAAACTTTATAACCTATTAAGGTATGAAGGAATGTTTTCTAAACCATAGCCAATATTCAATAGACACATGTCGTGCAAGTAAATTAGGTAAATATATAACACATTTATTTTTAGAAGGTTAGACCCCAATGTGGGATACATACTATTTTCTCTGATTGCTTATTCACCCCAATCATAGATTCTCTAAATAACTATAAAATCAATTGATTAAAAATGGTTCTTTACACACACTAAATAATTCTTACAATAGTTACAATATATTTATATTCTCACAGATGTCACAAAGTTACACTATGATATCCCTATATACCCAGATTCCTACTAGTTCTATAGCATCATGCAGTGTATATGAAAATTTTTCTTTCCATGCCTTTTTTGAAGTCAGCCTCTAATTACGACATGATTCCAAAGTATACAAAAAATTTATCTCCTTCCTCTTTGAATATTATCTTTGAAAAGAAATAACTCTTCACATGAATAACATGCAACTCAATCTCTATTTAGCTCTGTATCACATCTATTCAATAAAACAATCTCACTTGTCTTTCTCAACTCAAACTATATTTATTTTGATAATACTAAATCTAGTAGCTCCTCATACATTTAAAGGATAAACTTAATAGGTAATAACATCAATATCTCAATTGGTATTTCCTTTATTCTAATAATTATTCTTATAATTTCTTTTACTAGTTTTGTATAGCATAATCCAGGTCGGTTTCTTCTTCTTCCTTTTTCTTTGATAAACAAATGATGATTATACCTCATCACAAAATCAGAATCACATCCTACTAATTATTCTTTGAGAGTCCTTGGTTATTCTCTATTATCTCAAGATATCAGTAGTCACAAAAAAAATCATAATTATATCTCCTTATTTTTCTTTTTATATGTAGATCACTAAAAACATGTTTTTTATATTTACAAATTTAAAATACCATTCAAATAATTTAGCGAAACACTCATCTATCAATAGCATGTTTGTCATTTTCTCTCATGATCTCAACTTTCATTCTCATACATATTCCACATGGTTGTGTCCCCACATTATTATTTATTAATTTTGGCCCAGTTGGATGTCTCTTGTAAATTTTTTGGAATATCCTTTATTTTCCTTCCTTCTCATTTTTCTATTGTCACAGATGAACACAACACTCCATGATAATTCCAAAAGACCAAGTTCTATTCTAATTTTTATCATCTTCCCATGAAATGAACAAAAAAACATACTCCATGGTTATATTAAAACATACAAGAAGTCATATTTTTGGTTTGTAAAATTTAATTTTGGTGTGATTGCTTATGAAAATCCAATAGTCTATAGCTCGCAAGATTATTCTTATAGAACTCCACTACACTCAAATATTATTTATTTGGTATCTATAAGACAAATCAGGAATCATGGATCATAATGGATTCATAATATTTAGATTATGTGTAAACATCTCTATAATCAACTAAAATTTGTTTCATCCGAATTAAGAAATTATGGGAAAATTATTTTCTAACATGAAAATTTATCCCAAACTTTCACTTTATTTAATCTTATCTATCTTAAACAACCATATGTAATCATAAAATATTTTATGTTTATGTCATGGAATATTATTACAAGAACCATATGATTTCATACCATCATCATATATAATTTTATCATTTAAACTATATTTAAATCCTCTATAATTTCTCAACATTTTTCATCATTTTCAAATGTTTATGATCATCTACTGATAATTTTTTTTTGAATCACATACCCTTTTATGTGTTTTTGATGTTTAAAATAATGAATATTAACCCAATAATCATCCCAATCAATTTTCTCCTTGAAACATGAATTCTAGGAAAATCACTTTTAATTATGTAGACATATGGAATTGTCCTAAGTGCTTAAGTCATATGTTACACCGAAGTCATATGTGGATCAGAAAGTAATCATAGGCCCTATATCAAATTCATAAACTAACACATATAATTTATTATGTTCACACTTATAATTTCATAAGTATCATCTTGGAGTCATGTGCAAAATCTCAGAGTATATGTTGTATTTAAAATTCATATGTTTGGGTGTCTCAAAGTCATACACAAGATTTCTCAACATATTACATGAAAGTCATAGAAAATTTTTTAGAATATAATTAGCAATTCTATATTTCATCATTAATATTAGAATATTCTTAATTCACTTTAGTCCATTCTAAAACACTTAAAATCACCTCCAAATGACATAAAATGATTTTGTAAATTATAAAAACATTTCCAAAGTGTTTTAAATCAATATCAAAGTCCCTTATATAATATAAAATCATAAATGATTTTCCTCGTAAAAATTCACGTCTTACACACTTCTAACTTCAATTTAGCCATTATAAAACCTTCATAAATGTATTTTTTAACACTAAAATCAATATCCTTTATTCTCAGTCATATTAGGATGGTTTCTCCAACACCATGGATCTTAAAACTCTCTAATAATCTATATTTTAACTCCATTAATAACTTATCGTAAATATATTAATATTAAAAAAACACATTCCTTCTATAAAATTTTTTAAACCAGTGATCTTTCTTTAATTATCACTAGTCACTTCCTTTTATGAGGATTAGCTATATCAATTTTCTTATGTAAGTGGATACTCACTAAGTATCCATCTCTTCCAAACACCTTTTCTAAAATATGAAACTCCCATATCATATTAAATGGAAGAAAAGATCAACATAATTTACCCAAAGACATGAGTAGTATTTATGTCTTCTTTTGTATGGTTGGAATATCAATATATAAAACATAAACCTTCATTATCATGGAAAATATTAATATTTTCATACTTCATTGACATTAAATACAATCACACACCAAATGTAACTTCAATTGAATTCAACAAAACTTTTTATCCACAATAATAATGAGTTATAGGGGATTTTTTATACACAATCTCATTTTTGAGTGTATAATCCTTGGATGTAACCCAATGTATGAGAACCATGTAAAATATTTATGTGTTTTGTGTTTTACTTTCTACATGTTTTCATGATTAATAATGTGTGTTCATTAAATATAGAGATAAGATGAATTTTGTTCTTTCTAAAAAGGAAAAAATACAAAGTAATTTATAAGCATTGGAAATTTTTGAATTTGGAAACACCCTAATACCCCCCCCCAAGGTGTCTCAAGTTACAAAAATTAGAATCTAATTCAATAGGTTTTACTGTGGATTCAACATGTATTAGCTTTCCTTTTAATATTTGAATATTATGCATGATATGGATTCTGTTATGAAAATTACATTATTTAATGAAAATATTTATAATTATAAGAAATATTTCATTTCAAATTTTTAAGTATATGTTGGAGTCCCTCATAATATATTTTTAACTAGAGTCTTCAAAGTTATCATGTAATTTTATATAATACGGATCAAATAAATCCATATATTGATGCATGTGTCAATAATGTCTTGAAAGATACCATAGATATAAAGTTGAAAGAGAAGTTAGCTCACTGTATGAGTTCAAAGGATGTATAGATGAGATTGGAGGATTTATATGGTAATTAATCTATGTTGAAAGAAGAAAACTAAGTTTATTCTACAAGTATAGAATATGAATCAAAATAATATACTAGTATGAATTCTATTGAATAAGAATGACATATGTCAAGAATAAAGAAAAATAACAACAAGAGGAAGGAAACCAAGAAATTGAATATTCACATTAGGGTGAATAAAATAAATTCCTTGTACACATGTGAATCTAACAATGTAGTATATTTTTCTTATAACAATGAAGATATAGATTATACATGACCTAAATGGTTATAGGATGATGATGGAAAATATGAAACAACATCATGTGATAAATCTGGAGATTACTGGTGAAAAAAACAAGATAAGTTTCAGTCCTTGAAAAGTGAAGTATGATTATTAAAGGATAATGGAGAAAAGAACTTTTCTTATATTACACATTTTTAGGAGAAAAATAATAATTTGATAAAGGAAGATATTATTTTAAAGGAGACCATTTCTAGAATAAAAAATAAAAATTAGTAATAAAGTGATATTTTTAGAATAAATCTTAATCAATTAAATCTAAATATGGAGAAATATAAACTCTAGGAAGCACAAATTTCTACCCTAAGAGAGCTGGGTAAAGAGAAAGATAAAATTTTCTAAAGTAAAAAATAATAATTCTAACCATTTTAATTTAGAATGTAAGTTGATAGATAATTATTTTTGGGTTAATAATCTTGAGGTAGATCTTTATGTTCTAACAAATAAGTCAAACAAAGAAGATTCTCACATAAAGATTTTAGTCAGTAGTAAGAAGAATATAAATATGGGATAAAGGAAAAGATAGAACAATCCTACTAAAACAAGTGGAAATGGTTTTAAAATAAATTTTCAATTAAAATTATACTTTTTTTAATGATTGGTACATGCTATGATCTTGTGTATGAAATATAGAATGTTCAATAGAGGAGTAAGATATATTTAAACCATATATCAACAAAGATAACAGTATATATGGTATGATTTCATTGAAAAATGTCATATTTATGTTAACCATAGTCATATGGTGAGGTACCAAAACAAAAAAAATAATGGAGGTGATAAGATTATATCCTTTTACCTTATGAAAAAGGGACATTAATAGAAGAAAAAAAATTATTTCACTCAAAAATGGATTTATGATGTTTTATAATCTTGAATAGAGAAGGAAAAGAAATAATCCTTAAGTATCATTAATGGATTATTCAAAGTATCCATCATGGAGAGAAAATTATAGTGTGTATAAATAAAAAATTTTGTTTAATCATATCAAAATTCCTAGAAATATATGGACCAAGTATTGAGTGAAAAGAAAAAAAGAAGATATTTTTCTCATGGTTATTAAAGTGGGTGTGAAAGAAATACTATTACTTTCCATGATATAGGATGTTTTTTCCATCAAACCAAAAGTGAATGAACTTTAATAGAAAATTTTATTAAGGATAAAAAAATATAGATTAATTTTAATTCCATTCATGTTGGATAAGTAATAAATATTATTAATTTGTTTCATTCATACCACTATAAAGCATGAGTGTAAGACTGGTGTAGTTTTCCATGCATAAATAAATAATAATGGAATGTAATGCACAAATGAAGAATTATAGGAGAGAACTTGCACTAGTGAGGTGAATCTCACAAATTGGATTAATATTAAGATGTATAAGGAGATGGATTCAAATCCAAAAAATTTGAGACTTTTTCACTAGTGGTTTTTTCTAGAGAAAATCTGTTTTATAAAATCAGAAGCCAAGGGTTCATTCAGAATGTCCAGCCACAATTATCTTTTTGATAATATTGGATTTACACCTCTCCCCATTAACTTTTTATATTTGATTATTGGAGTCATATAGGATTAAGTGGGAGGTACAATCCATGGGGTGATGCATTAAAAGGATATGTTTGTTTTGAATAGTGTCTTTGAATTCAAAGAAGATAGATTCATTATAAAAAAGTTGATTATTTGAGATCAAATGAAAGAATTTAGAGTAGATAAAATGTAGAAAGTGGTGCTAAAGGTATCCACTATGTAAGTCAAATAAAAATGTGAGACAACTAGAAAGATAAGAGAGATTGAAAGGGAAACCTTGATAAATCAATAAATATGTGTTTTTGTAAATAAATTCAAGTGGTGTCAAGTGATATAGGTTCAACAAGTGACTTTAATAAGTCACTAGGAAAAATAAAATATAAACCTAGTTATACATGCTAAGATTAAGAAGTACAGATGTGAAAATCCTCTTATATAGTAAAACGTGTTTCAAAACATATCTAAGTATTAAAAAAGGTGTCAATAAATTTTCAAAATTCAAAACATGGTATTGTGACTTTATCTAGAGGTAAAATACCCTGAATAAGAATATGGAAAACTTTTTGGTGTAGTAGGTGAATGAATAGAAATTAAATATTTTATTTAAAGAGGGTGTAAAAACCTAAGTATAATTATGGAGGTATGAAATGATAAAGCTCAAGTTTATCCAAAAGTATAATGTTTTCTAGTTTAGTGGAATGGATTATATGCCTTTATAGAATATAAGAATTTCATATTGTTTTACATTGGAATCTAAGAGGTATATCATCTTGTTTCCCTATGCCTGATGGGAAGAATCTCTACATTTGGATTTAATAGTCACTAGTATTCCCTGATTAAGTAAGATATGTACTCGTGAATAGGGGAGTAACCAAATAGAAATTTAACAACAAAAAATGGGGTTGATGAGACCAAGTAAAAGGTTATGTATTTGAGACTCAAAAGATTTAGTCTGATGAGCAAGGTTTGGGACTCTATAATGAGTGAGTTTCCATATCTATAGTAGTCACTAAAGGACAAGATAATGGATCCCCTTACATCATGAATGATACCAACACCTTATGATCCACCATTTACATAATATCCATTAGATTTAAACTTAAGTCTCATGCCTGGATATTTCCAATTCACCTGGTTCTCTACTCAATTTTGTTTCCACCAGCCCATGTCTGGTAAATCTATAATTGTATATTTTTTAAGGTTAGGGAAGATATCTCCCAATTTGTAGTGGTCTAAGTCTTTTATTAAGTGGAGAAATTTGAACTTCAGGATATTATTTCTTTTCCATGTAATGTGGTGTTTAACCTTATTGAGTAACTCCCAGATGACCAAACACATTACGATGAATGTGACACTTCAAGCCTGACCTTAAATGTAGGGGATGTATACACCATGAAACTATCCTAATGGGTGGAGTTCAACAAATCCAAAATGTGATGTGATACCTAAATTCACACCAAGGAAACTCTAGATAAAATCAGCCCACTCCCCTTATAAAAATAGGTGATCCTCAAATTTAGTATTAGGCTCCCTACAAAAGGGGAAACATGAGGTTATTTGGATACCTTTATCTCGGATTGTAGTGTTTATGGTGGTGGATTGGTGTTATATAAACCACAATAGGAATCTAAACTTTGTAGGTATTTATTTTATCTATATTACTTTATCTTAGAAATTAGAGCATTATTGATGGTGTGTTAGCTACATTAATGGAACAATACATATTATATTTTTTATGAACTAATAATGTGATATCATCTAGTTACTTTAAAGGATATTAAAATCTATTGAGAACGTATTATGAACAATAATCGGTTTTATCATATTAAAAATTATCACTATGTTTAGTGTTTAAAATAAAATAAATCAATAGGGGAAAGTTATAAACATTCAAAGGTGGTTTAACCTCATCTGGGAATGGATAAATCCTATAAATAAATAGAGATCATGAATATCAAGTGGTGTCATTAGTTTATCATAAATAAGTGATATTAATTAGTTTAAAATGTTTTATTCATCACACACTCTTATGATTTATTTCTTATACATTAAAATTTTTTTAGGTGTGATTTATATTATAGTATTTTTGGTGTTTAAGAATCTTAATTTCTTAGGTTTTAAAATCTTATAAAATTTAATGAGTGATATGGATATCATTGAAGTTATTAACTTAAACTCTTTTTTGTTGCACTAAGCTCTAAATCATTAGTCTTAAATCATTTGTTGATGACTCATTATAAATTTTTAAATTCACTCTCTTTAACTACTTGAGAATAATGATGTTAAAAGTGAAAGTGGGGTGAAATTTTAGTTATAATGAAATATGGTTGAAAATAATTTCAAAGGTTCTAATGATATAAAATAGGTGGTTGACAGTGCCTAATGTTTTGGAAGTCAAATCAAGTGGATGAAATCTAAGAATATAGGGGTGAATAGTCTTTTTGAATTTGTAGGTTCTTGAAATAATATAAACAAGATAATATTTCTTGAAAATTTTATTGCAAGAATATATTTTACCAAGGGGGATACAAATAAAAAAATGAATTATTTTGTGAAGTTGAATAATTTTTAATTTATATACAAATGGGGAGTAAATAAGTTCATAAAATATTGAATCTTAGATGATATTAGATTAAAAGATAAAGGTAGGGATATTATTTCAATTAAAAAGGTTCAAGGATTTTATAAAAGTATTTCCAAAAAAATATAAAGGGGAAGATTGTTAAAACCATGATATTTTATGTTAGATTTTTTTAAAATCAATAAAGGTTGATGAAGTTGTGAATTTGTTTGGTTGAAAAAAGTAACCATATATGGTGATGATGATGTGAGTATGATTGATATTAAGATATTTGGAATTGTATATCCAATATATTTAAAGAATTATTTATTTTATGTTTATAAGAATTTTAAATTTGTTTCATGATGTATTTATAATAATAAGAGGGTCAGAAAGTTGTTTTATAAAGATGGTATGAATTCTAGTTTGAAGTTTTTGGAGGTTTTAGAAAATTGATAATTATACAAAGTGTTTTAAAATATATAAGTAAATTTCACAAAGAATATATCTTGGAAAAATTGTAATCTTTCAAGGAAACATCCTAGAACTTTCCAATATATAATTCTTTTTCTCATTCCTTTGTGATATTTGGGTGTTGGAGGCATTGGAAAAAGTTTAGTGGAAAGAGAGTTTTTCTAGAGATAAAATTATATGCGAAGGGGGTAGATCATAGCATGGTCACTGGTATCACGGTGAAACTGTTATGTATCTATAACATCTTGATATCATATGATATATTTCCCTTTATTTAATATTTTATGTGTTTGATAGTTTTCTTTACATGCAACACTGAATTTAAATGAACAATGATATACTATTGAAATATTATTATTAAATATGACAGTTAAAACCGAGTCATTAGATTTTTTGGTATGAATATGACCAAAAAAATTATTAAATAGTAAGTTTTACACATGAATAAAATGAATTAATTTTTTATCAATTATTAATAAATGAAACTAAAATCATTTTAAGGTAAAAAATAGATGTTTTTTGAAAAACTGTTTTTATACGCTTAATGTATTTTTATCTTAATAAATTATATTTATCACTATTTATGAATGATTTAAATGAAATTAATAGATAATATATTTTTTAAAAATAGACATTTAGAAAAATTAATCTATGTTTGATATCATATTCTACATACACCCATGTGCTGGTTGTCTAGGGTAGAGCTCAGCCTACCATTAAAAAATGTTTCCACTAAAGTTAAAAGAACAATCATCACACATTCTCTTGTTTCTAACTTAAAGGTACAGAACACACTTCCTTCATAGCCACTTCCTAATGATAAAGTAATTTCCTCCTCAGATGATGCAACTTCCTCTTCTGATTCAGACTCAAAAGAGTCATCTTGTGAGAATGATGACCCTGCATATAGGAATGCATATCAATTACTGGAAGATCTTGAGCTCCCAAATGAGCTTCACTCATGGATTGAAGATAAATACACCATTTCTTTTGGTTAGTATAAGAATGGAGAGGTGTTATCGAATAGCTATCTTGATCTCTGAAAGAGGATGTTCATCAAAGTGGTTGAGGAATTTCAAAAGGACTCAAGCTTTAATTTTAATGACATCTCTTGGCAGTAATTTTTCTCGAGGTTCAATGTAACTTGCTCTTCCAAATATGTACTGCTTTGCTCTACCATTTTCCTTGTTTTTTTACTTTGGTTTGATTCTTCTGCTACTCTTTCTTCATCGATGGTCCCTTCAAGAGTGACCTTCCCTTCTGGTTTTTTTTGTCTTGTTTAATTGCAGTTACAGAACACTTTCTATCTTGACATGCTGCTCCAGATTTTTCTAGATGGTATGTCTTGCAGACAGTTGCTACCTTCCACTACTTCTCATATTACTGTACTATAAGAGGATAATATGCTACCTCCTTTATTTGGTGTTTCAGGTGTGAGGAATCTTGTTTGAGCCTTCATTTATTTTGTTTCTCTGTAATTCTCTGCTGGTGTAAGTGCATTACACCTTATGGTTTCTACTGTTTAACTTTTGGTTTTATTAAAGTTCTTCGGACATGAATTGGGTGACCAATTCATTTCAATTTATTTAAAAAAACATCATATTCTATATGAAACACTGATCTCAAATGACCAATGAAATATATTTCTTTAAATGGATTGTGGTACACCCAACCCTAAGTATAAATGAACCATTATATTGTACACTTTCCCATTAAATTGATAGGTAGGAGTAGGGATAACTAAATTATTAAAATTATATGGTTTACATATTTATAGAATAAATTAAATTTTTATATGTTTATTATAAAATAAAATAATAATCATTTCAAATAAAAATAAATGTTTTCTGAAAAACTATATTTTTTCTGAATGGTGGTTTCATCATGCTTTTCATACATACATTGAAAGTAATTTTTACTAATTTTAGGAAATTTATTTTATAAAATGGAATAAATTTTTGAATTAGTCATATAAAAATTACCCTAGGGTTAATTTTTTGTATTTTTTGGGAAATATTGATTTTCCAACAAATAGTGTAAAATAAGGATTTTTGTTCAAATGTCATTTATTATAAATAAAATAAATAATTTAAAAGTAAAATTATGTTTTTAATATTATTTAAATTAAAATAGTAATTATTTATTTATATTTAATATAATTAATTAGTTTCAAATCAACTTTATATTTTATTTTAGTATAATCTTATTTTTCGGTTTAAAAAGGGGGTTTTTCTGAAAACTGTATTAATGCGCATAATGTTTCACCATTTTAGTTAATTAAAAAACTAATGTGGAATTATTTAAATTAAATATATATATGATATATCATTAAATATTAATTTAAATTCATATAATTAAAATTACTATTCATAGAGTTAATATAAAATAAACTTATGCCTGAAAAATACACTTCTTGAAAGCGATTTTTTGTCGTATCTGTGAGTTTAATTTTAAATTAAAATTTTCCCCTTATATGGATTTAATTTGTTAAAATGCATTCCATATTTATAATAATAATCATTTTTATTATATAATATTTTAAACATAATTTTTTTCATAATGATAGTAAAAATAGTAAAAATCTTTTATCATGATTAATGTAAAAATGGATTTATCAGGGGTTAAACTAAAAATATAAGGGTTAAGATGACATAAAAACTTATTTTAGATATAATTTATGGCCATATTTATATATTATAATGTATTATTATTAATAATGGTCCATTTTGGATCCTTTTAGCCTGTGAAAAACGTGGGTATACATTTTTAGTTTCAAAAATCACAAGTGTGCCACTCACCTCACTTATAAAAGGTTACCCCCTATATTCTCTTATTAACACATTAAAATGTCTTTTTGTCATAATGTAACTACCCAAATATATTTTTTACTTACCTAAAAACATCCTATAATCCTTTTTTTCAAAAATACAGTCTAATAAGTCCTTTGGTGTTAACCTAAAGAGATTGTCCGAAGAAGTGGAATTGTTATTAAACAAGCATTTTTATTTTATTTTTTCTCAACATATATAAAATATTAATATATTATGATTATATAAAAAAATATTATCTTTAATATATTTATATTTTCTTACATTAATTTAATAACATAAATCCATCTCCTCTTCCATTAAATGGGATATGAAATCATTATTTGTGTGTATAGCGGACTACCGACTCGTGAACCAATGTCATTCGTTATCCGTCATCACCTCTCTAGTATTATTATAATGATGTATTTAAAGTATATATATATATATATATATGATATTTTTAACATATTTATACTTATGGTGTTATAATATCACATATACCTTCTTAATTTCCATTTATTTGGGGATACGATAACGTCGCTTGTGTGTACGGTAGATTATCGTCTCGCAAAGCGATGTGATTCATATCTCACTAGGACTTTAAATGGAAGTTAATATGGATATATTTGATGAATATGTGTGATATAAATGAAATATTTATTATATTTATGAAATATTTATCATTCGTAAAATATAATATACCATTTACTTTTTACATTTTTATTCACTGAGAAATGATAATGTCGCTCGTGCATACATGTGGACTACCGCCTACATAAAGCGATTTTATTTTTTTCATCACCACATCAAATTGATGATATATATATAAGTATATTTAATTATATAATATGGTATTTATTATATTATTATCTTCCTAAAAAGTTAAAATATTACTTACCTTCATTCTATAATGATAATTGAAAAATGGAACAATTACTCATGCATACGTACGACCTACCATATCCATGATACATAATTTCATTTTTCATAACCATATTCAATTATTTGTTTTAAAATTATAATTTGTGTATAAATATGATAAATATATCATGTTTTTTAATTTTTATATGTTAAAATAATGACCCATGGGACACAGTCAACACACTGAATCTATTTTGAAAAAATGAACCGAACGTCCTCAAAACACCTAACATGGACTTAATAGATTAAGTGTTCAAATATGTCATTAGAAATATATAAAATAAATGATTTAATTATAAGTTATTATACTTTTAAAATTTTCTTATGAGATCACATAATTAATATAAGTTTATTATACAAGAGGTTTGAACACGTATGAAGGAATTCGTACTGGAGGTAAGGGTTTCTAGTCTCACTTTTTATTTTCATGAGACATATACCATATTCACCACTTGTTTTATTTTGTGGTGTATAAAATGAATAAGAATTTATTTTATGATTCATTTTATTAAAATTATTTTGATTTATGAATCTAGATGAGGTTCTCTATTTCATGAGGTTTTGATCTAGAGAAAACCAAATCATTGAGGGATTTCATATTAATTTACTTTCATTGAGGCATATTTTATTATTATGTAGCTAATTTCTTTTATATAGAGTTTACTACCATTTATACATGTAATATCAGGAATAATTCATACGTAATGGTATTTTAGTTTTCAATTTTAATTATTTCATCTAAAGGTATTTTACTTGAAAGCTAACAAGTATTGAAGAATTTCATAATTCAATTTCATTTCATTAAATTATATTACCTTTTCATTGTCTTTGATATTATAAGATTATGTGTGTAATGAATTTTGGAAATATTTTTTTTATTTACACGTGTTTTATTTTTATTTAAATTTGATACACATTATCTATTAATTTTTTAACTCTCAAATTCAATATTATGATATTTGTAAGGGTTATTCGTCACAAATTCTATTTCTTTAAGAAATACATTTATGATATGAAACTATATTCATTTTTTAGGTGTATGTAATGCTTTTTTGACATGTAATGTCATTAATATATTTATGTTAATTATATTTAAAGTTTCATTGGAAATTATTCTTTCATGGGGATTACGATTGATAAATTACCAAATTCATAATGGATTTATGTTACAATCTCATTTATTTTAAGAATTATTTATATTCGAGGTTCCTTTAGAGGAAATGATATGAACTTAATTTACTGAACCATGTATATTTTATTATACTATGGTTATAATTTTTTTTACATTTTTAATTTTTATTTCCATTCATGTTGATTAAATAAACTTCAAGAAAGAGACTTGTAAGTGATATCGATCTTGTACCATCCTTTATATCCAGAATATTTCTCTTCCATATCCAAATTTTATAAAATCATTTAAATAAAATCTAAACATAAATGATTTCAAACATATATTTTACATTATCTTTGACCATATTATAAAAAATTAAAGGAAATATCCACGATTTTCAAATAGTTTACTTTTGACTCATTTTTTACAAAATATTTAAAGTGAATGATTATTTATAATTTTTACTACATGGGTAGATTTTCAAACCATCATGATGACTCAATATCTTGAATCTTCCTTAATAATTTTTCAAGTTTATTTTCAAATAAAATGGTTTATTTAATATGTGTGAATTATTTAGTTTTTAAAATCTTTTTCCAAAGAAAAGAAGGTTATTTTCATCAAAAACATTTTTATGAACTTTTAATGGTATTTTCATTCATCAACATCAACAAAACCTAGTGTTAATTACACTCCAATGGGGATATGTGTTATTGATACCATCCTTATTATTTCTTTGGATGGATTATGAGACTGACATATAACCCATTTCTTTTCCATGTGTGAATCAAGTAATAGAAGAACAATGATTATTATTATATTGAAAAGTGAATAATTCTACATGTTTTATTAATGAAAGGTACATGTACATTATTAAATATAATTTCTCCACATAGATATGATCAAGTGAGCCCAATATATCTTATATGATGGGTTCTCTTACATAGCACCAAGTGAGCCTAATATATCTTATACGATAGGTGCGCCCAGATAATACCAGGTGATCCCAATATAGCTTATACAATGGATGTGCCCAGATAGAGTTCCAATACATTGGGTAATGTTCCTCAAAATTATAGGAAACAATGAGGTGGTAATTGTATGTTTTATTATATGGATTTAATTAGGCTCTAGTTATTTCTAACATGGGTTAAAAATTAGTTATGAAGATGATGTTCCAAGATAACAACATGTTTTTGTTATGCTTTATATGGGTTGTAAATGTTTACTTTGATCAAGATTGATATCATATGGATCATGATTATTTATTCTAATGAATATTTATTTTTTATGGATTTATTACATACCCCATGTTTATTTATCTAGGTTTATCGGTATGAGTTCTCTTATGTTATGATCATTCACTTTGATTATGTCATAATACCCATATGCTCATATTATTCTCAATGGTGAAATTAAATTGGTAATTCTTATGTTTAATCTTACTCATAATTTTATCTCAACTTTATTATGTTTCCTTTCCCATGAGTTGTGAATAATTATGTTGAATTAATTGTATCTATAAGGGTTTTATATGGATGATGATGATGGCTTAATATGAAATAAAAAATCAGGTTAAGTGTGACAAAGGATCCTTTAAAAATATGGGTATTTTTTATGTAAGATTTTTCCCTAATTATTTAAAAATATAAACCTAAACAGTCTCTAGGTATGTAAGTTATCCAATATTTCCTTTTGATGTTGTATGTTTTGGATAGAGAAAATTGGGTCACCCTCTTCAGTATCAAAGCCAGAAATGTGATTTTAATGACCTCAAAAATAAATATGGGAGTGTTTATTAGGGGATGATTTAATATTCATAAAAATATTTTAATATACATCTAATGGTTTTTTACTAGGAAAATAATAATAATAAATTAAATTTTATGCTTAAATTTTCATTTTTCTAAAAATTGTTTTCATTGAGTTTTGCGTACTTATTTTTAAGTGAATTTCTACCACATAAACAATTGAATTTGATAAAATGGTTTCCGTGTTTAGAATTATCGATTAAATAATTTTTATGAGTTCAATTTAATTTTTTGTCATTATTAATAGTAACTAGGGTAGAAGATCCATTATTATGGTAAAGGTTAAAAGGATTAATGGGGGTTAAAGTAAATATATAAGGGTTAAAATAACCTAAAAATTTATAGAAATCTTATTTTCTAGTGTACTTTGACCAACCCATATATTATTTTTAATTTTTTTAGTTGGTTCCACTTTCAATTGAATATTTCTTTATTATATTTTAATTTTTTTAGAATTTATAAGAGTTCCACTACCCACACTTATAAAAGGGAACATCTTCTCCACTATTCTATACACCAATTGAGCCATTTATATTAAAAAATATCTACTAAAATACTATATCATAATCATTATACATTAGTTTGAGGTTTTTTCATTCTAAAAATATACATCCAAGAATACTTAAGGTTCTTCTCATAGGAGGATACCCAGAGAAGAGGAGTATGTTATTACCGATCATTTTCCAATTTATTTCTACCTAACCTTCCTCCAAATGTTATATAACCATTTTAAAATGATTTAAAAATTATATTTAATATACTTATATGTTTTTATTTTAATTTTATATTATTTTTCTTTTCCCTTCTCATCCGTTGAAAAATGATAACATCGCTCATGTGTACATATGGACTACCACCAACATGAAGCGATATGATTCATTTTTAATTTCATATTAAAATGGATGGTCATAAGTATATATTTAATGAGTATATATGATATTTATGACATATTTATGATTATTTAATGTTGAATTATTATTTATATTTCTTTTTTTCCATCCATCAAAAAATTGTAAACATCACTTGTGTGTACATATGGACTACCATCTCCACAAACCGATGTAATTCATTTATCATCACCATGTTATATGAATGGTTATAAAATTATATAAGATTATTAAATATGATACTTATAACATGATTAATATTTTTAATATTATGAAACCATGACCATGGTGCAAGTATTAGAACCATTGAACTGAAACATGTATGGAAAGTAGACCAGTTTTCTCCCGAATGTTCATTATAATGAAGAATTATTAAGAAAAGGGTAATTTAAAATTATAAAAAATGATACATAGTAATTTATATATGTATATGGTTAAATAATATATTTATTATAAATATTTATTGATTATATAGTTTTTTGAACATGTATGAAGTAAGAGGGGGCTTGAGGTAAGGGTTTATGTTACAGTCTCATTTCTTTTTGGGATTGTTTATACTAAATTTCCATTGAGTAAAATTATATGGTTCATATCTTTTAAACCCTATATATTTTCGTCTATTATGGTTATCTATAAAAAAATTAATTATTATTTCAATTTTACTCTCTTTTGTACATAAAAATAACAAGAAATTGTTTTTAAGAAAAAACGACATTATTTCTTATTTGATCGGTGAAATTTATCTTCCATGTCCATGTTATATAAAATGTTTTCAAGAATGTTATTTTCTATGATATAGTGAATATTTAAATTCCTTATAAACCATATTATTATTTCCATTAAAATTTTAAAAAATGAATTTTTAAATGTTTGTCAAACAAGTTATTTATGACTTTTTACAAAAAGTGTGAAAATAATATTTGTTTTATCATTTAATACATGAACTAATTTTCCTACTGTAATGACTATTATTTTATTTTAATATTAATTTAAATTTTTTCAAGGTTATTTTAAAATTAAATATTTTTCTGAATATTTTTTTTTTAATTTTTATCTTTTAAGGATACTAAAAGAAAACGAAATTTATTGTGTTTTCAAAGAAATGTTTGAATTCCCTTATAAAGGTATTTGTTAACTATGTCAACATCATTTTGGGATTTTTATGCTTCATTGGGGATATTATATTATAATACCATCCAATTTATTTCTTTATATTCCTTATGATAATGATAATTTAAGGATGATTTTATGAAAAAAATTTCTTTTTCATAGGTCATGCAATGATGAGATGGTGACTTTTTTTTGATCTTATGACACACATAAATATGGTTTTAATTATGTGGTGAGTGGGAACTATCACATCCATGTTTTTATTTTGAGGTATTATTCTATTTATTTTTTATGTTATGTTTATACTTGATTTGTTATGGGAGTTTTGGTGGAAAATGGGAGTTTTTGGGTTAACAGCGGGTGGGGCGTAGTTAACGCACGGTTTGGAAAATCGTGCACCCTTGCCCAAGAAACCATGTAGCCATGTTTTATTTTCAGGTAGAGGAGAAATTCATGGTTGGTGTAAGGTTTTTAGTTCATGATGTCAAATTGTGCATCTGGTCCCTCTTGGAAAGTGTGGGGGGGCCGATTGCCGCACAGTTTGGGTTTCTCTTCTTCTTTCTTGAGGTTTCATACATCCAGCGGGGTTGGTGACAGATTTCGGGTAAAATATTAATTATTAGGGTACAATATTGATTTTTATGGTTCGATCTTGCCTTAATAGAATCATTTGGTGGTGTGGTCATGGTCTAGAACTAATTTATGATAGTTTCTGCACTTGAGGTAAGTGGTTACATGCTTAAACATTATTTGGTTATTTTTATATGATTTATTTTCTTCTTGGATGTGTTCTACAAATTTTTTATGATGTTTGAAATGTGTTTTTGAATATTTTTATGATGTTTATGGTTTGAAAGTGGTTTTTATGAGGGAAATTGGATGTTTTCAAGTGTGTTCCTTTGTTGTGCTTATTGAAGTTGTTTTAAAAATTGTGAAAGTGGTTTAATAAATTATGAAAGTAGTTCTAAAGATGTTTTAAAGTAGAATTTGTGTGTGTGTGAATTTTAAAGATGTTTTTCTTGTGATAAATGGTGTTTTTATAGGTGTGTTCTCATTTCTTATGTGTGAATGTGAATGTGGTGATATATATATGTCATAAGAAATGGAAATTGAGAATAAATGGAATCATAGGTGACTAGGTGGGTGGACTATGACAAGTATGCTAGTTGGATCAGTGGGGTTGTGGCATGTTTATTTCTAGCAGGATTGAAAATACAACACCAACTAAACTGTGATGATTGGAGACCACTATAATTTTGGATAGATTCCTCTCTAGTGCCTCATGTATGAGGATGATGATCAGTGTGGTTGTTATAACATGTTTTACTATGATATGTGGTACCTATTGTTCAACTATATCTAGTGCCTAAAGGGATTTCCCATGACTTAGTGCTCCTTTTTGATATCTTAATTACCATCATCATATAATGAACATTGTGGATTATTTCAAAAGAAAAACATGTTTCCCTTTAAATTTTTTTCTATAAAAATGTTTCTAGCTTTTATTTTTATAAAACATGAATTTTAATTTGTCTTATAATGTTTTTTCATGGAATGTATTTTGTTGGGTAGCATTATACTAGGCTTTGGATCACACCCCTTATACACCTTTAGGTGTATGTAGACCATGTTATGTTTGACTCAGGTTAAGGAAAGGTGTATCGTGATGGTGGATTGGGTTTCTAGTGGTCTTCTCTTGTAGGTGTTCATGGTGGTGGATTAAGTATGGTGTTCTTCTTGTTTTGGGGATCTTTATGGGATATTCTTATTGTTCTCATTTTGTTATATCTCTTTTGGTTTTTTTCTTAAGTTATAAAACCTTGAATCTGAAAATTTTTATTCCTTGTTTGGCATTGGTTATTTATCATTATATTATTTATTTTTGTTGGTTGTTTATGCTTATGTAAAAGGGTGAAATTGTTCCCAAAGAATATTTAGATACCTAGGAACTAATTTCCATCTCATGGGGATTAGAAACACCTTTCAGGTCAGGCCTTAAATTTGGTCAATTGTCGGGTTAGATGGAACTCCAGCTTGGTTCGTGATAGACCCAAGATTATATATCCCTCCAATGCATTGGGTAAATATTAATATCTCATGGGATAGTATGGAAAATATTTGGGTGTTATCCTGGTACAGTAATGGACTATATCCACTATAATAGTCATGGGAGTGAACCTTGAATAAGGAAATGATGGAATGGGGAGTGAACTCAATCCACTATGATAGTCTAGGCAGTTATCCTTGACTAAGTAAATTATTTTCAATGCTTATGTGTATTACCCAAACCTATGTCTTATTCTTATGAATTATTTACATGGATTATCATTGATTGTTTTTGATTCTTTACTCATATGACTTATGTATTTTGTTATGAAAAAGACTTATGCCATGATTCATGATTATAGTTCTTTGACTAATTATGAATGAATTTAGTAAGTTATGATCATGTTATCATGACCTTATTATTATATTATTCTCACTTATGTTCATTGATTTATATCTCTTATTTTTACCATTACTAATCATTTGATCTCACCCTTTCTTGTATTTCATTTTCCTATGTTATACAGAAATGTTTTAAGTAGGATGTGTCTAAAATCATAGTATGTTAAAAGAACTTCATAAGAAATGTTGAATATATTTCATGAGAGTAGATGATTATGTATCTAGTCACAAAATACACTAAAATATTTTTTTCATGTGGTGTGTATTGTTAGATATTTATTGGTAACCAGAATTTTGGTAAATTTTTAAATGTTATAAAATGGGAAAAATGGAATTTTGATAAAGTTCAGGTGATAAATACTATGTATGGAAGAATATTCATCTTAATATATGTCAAGAATGTGGGACGAATCACCTAGGGAAATTTATAAAAGGAATAGGAAGATGTTTTGTGCGTGTAAAAGAGGGCTACAAAGTAACTAATTATTGAGAAAAATGAATATTTTATTTTAGTTAAATGAATTTCATTTTAAGGTACCATTGATAGTTCAATGACTTATATGTGGGGAACTTGGGTATTATCTGAGTCAATCTCCTAATCCAAAGATTAACTCCTAAACCAAGGAATGGAGTATGTTATGTCAATTTATAAAGTAGATCATTGTGGTTAAGGAACACTTATCCTCCACTATAGAGTTGGGTATTTCATGTTGAAGTTTATATGAATATTCCCTATACAAAACTTATTATTCATTATTTATTAGAATTTAATGTTATTTTCAGAATTGATAAGATCTCTTTAAAGAAAACCCATTTTAATTTCAAGAATAAGGAAATCAAATTTTATATTCTAAAAAACCTATGATCATATTTTGGTGTGAGGATGAATATGAACTTCCATTAGAAATTACATTCATTACATAATACTTACTACCCATTCATGAGGGATATTTATCTTAAATGGTTGGGGAGAAACTAAACATTGAATATATAACTATTATTCAAAAATATTCAGATGTATTTACTCATTAATTTCATAGTTTTTACCAAAATGTTGAACTTAAGTTTTTAATAGAACTCATAACTTGTGAAACACCTATTTTAATCACTCTATATATAATTGAACTGGTTGAGTTACATTAATTGAAGAAAAACTCTAGGAGAATGTAGAAAAGGGATTCATATGCTCGGTTTATTCAACATTATGTGTACTTAATCTTTTCATTAATAAGAAATATGATTTGATGTGTATTTTCAATGATTATCTTGAACTTACCAATATCACTATAAAGAAATAGTATCATCTATACTATATTGATGACTTTTTTATCAACTACATGAAGCTTAATAGTTTCCAAGATTGACCTTCATTTTAGATATCACCAATTGAAGGTCAAAAAGGAGGATATACCTAAGATAGTATTTAGTATGAGGTATGATCATTGTGAATTTATATTGATTCCATTTGTAATTACCAGTTCTCCTACTATCATCAAAGATTTAATTAATAGAGTATTTAAATATTACCTCGATTAGTTTTTTGCAGTCTTTATAAATGATGTTATTATATATTCCAAGATAAAGGAAGAGTAATAAAATCATTTGAAGATTGTGTTAAATACCATTAGGGAGGATAAGTTGTATGAAAAATTATTAAGTGTTAATTTTGTCTATATAAAGTTTAATTCTTTGGTTATATTATCTATGGAGAGGGTATATTAGTGGATACTTCCAAGACAGAATTCATTGATCAATTTACCAAAAAAATAATGCTCATCAAGATCCATATTTTTCTAGGGTTTTATGAATACTATAAATTCTTTGTGAGATATTTATCATGGATATATAATCCAATTACCAAGTTTACATTGAATTAATCCAAGTTCCTTTAGAAATATAAATGTGATGAAAATTTTAAGGAGTAGAAAAGAACATTGGTCGATTCCTCTATGCAAAAACAACCCTATAGTGGATAATGGTTTGTGATCAATAGTTTTATTAATAATTGAATGGAATGGATCCTCATACAAAATTATACATTGATAACTTATTTCTTATTCCAATAGAAAATTCATTATAAAAATTACCTGACTCGTGATTTGGAGTTAGATGTGGTAATTTTTGAATTGAAAATATTGAGGCATTATATTTATGGTTAAATATGTGATATATATAATGATCATGAAAGATTGAATTATATATTCACTTATAAATATTTTAATAGGTTATAAATGAGATAATTTAAGTTTATTAAATATTATGAGTTCTCAATACATTACCACACTGAAAAGGCGAACAAGGTGGATTATGCCCTGAGTTGGAAGGACCATGATAGTTTTTCAATAATGAGGATTGAAATAGATCCAATAATTATGGATTTTAAAAATATGGATCTTAAAATCATGATTAAATGTGACAGATAATATCTTTCTCAACATAATTTTTAACTATCTATCTATGTTAGGATTAAAGAGGCACAAAAGGAAGATGTTGAACTGAAGAAGAAGGTGAGGAATGTTTCTGAGTTCAACCATGGTTGTAATAAAATGATATGGTTTGGATACTGAGTATGTTCCTAATAAATACCATATTTAAAGAAGGTTATATTAGATTAATATCATAGTTCATTATTCTCTAATCATACTAGAATTAAAAAAGATGTATAGTGTTCTGAAAGAGTATTTTTGGTGAGATAACATAAAAAGGGATATTATAGAGAATGTATCTCAATGCTTGGTATGTAAAAAAGATAATTATAATAGTTATAAGTCTAATGAGAGGTTAAAAACATTCCCCATACAAGAATTTAAATGGGAATAAATCACCTTGTGTTTCTTCATCAGACTCCCCAAAACATCTAAAGTCCATAATGTTATCTGTGTTGTATTCGATCATCTTATGAAGTCATCACATTTCATTACAATAAAATGATATTTATATCTTGATAATATTTCTAGGATATAAATTAAGTAAGTGATATGGTTATATGTAGTACCAAATTCTATTGTATCTAAATGGGATCTAAGGTTTACCTCAAATTATAGATAATTCTTCAATAATATATTAATACAAAGTCAAACTGTGGCATTTCATATCATCGTCAAATAGATATCCTGTATGAGAGGACCATTTAAACCAAATAATTTATGTTGAAAAAAAATTATATGGATTTTAAAAGTGGTTGGTATCATCACCTTTCCCTGGTTATTTTTTCTTATATTATTAATTTTAAATCAAGTATTCAGAGGGATCCTTATGAATCTGTTTATGGTAGGAAGTGCGGAACTCTAATATACTAGGATAAAGTTAGAGAAAAAAATATATTGTGACCCAATATAAATGATAAAATGGTGTATAAGGTTAGATCAATTTATCAATGCATTAGGTCTACTCAGATTTGATTGAAAATTCAGGTTAACAATCATTAGTGATATCTAGAGTTTGATTTTAGTGATAAGTTATTCCAATTAATATCTCATTAGAATAGGTTTATGAGATTTTGAAAGCAGGTAAATTTAATCCCAAGATATATTGGTCCCTTAAAAATTCTTTATTGTGTTGTGATTATTGTTTATCTCTTGGAGATTTCATTGAATCTTTCTCAAGTTCATAATGTGTTCCATGTATCTCTACTGAGGAAGTACATACACAGTCCTTGACATTTACTAAACTCAGAGGACATACCAATTGATCATGATATATCTTATGAGAAAAATTAGTAGATATTATTGATTAAAGAAATAACTTTTTGTACAATATTACCACTCACTTGGTCAATGTTTTGTGATGAAACCATAAATTTGAGGAAGCTATATGGGAGCCTAAAGATGTGTTAATTCAGAATTATCCTTAGTTTTTTATATTATAGTCATGAAATATCAAGTTTAAAATACTTATAAGTGGGGTATAATGTAATGAACTAACATTTTATCAAATATTTATCTTTAAATTAAATTTTATATTTTTGATATCTTTCTTTATGTGCAACACCGACTTTAAACAAGCCACGATATAAAATTGAAATATAATTATTAAATGTAAAAAATATCATGCATTTTTTGGATTAGAGGGTATGAATAGTATAAAAAATATGAATTTTTTTTTACACATAATAAATTAATTCATTGGTTATCAATTGGTTATAAAGGAAAATAAAATCATTTGAAAGTAAAAAAAAGAGTTATTTTTCTGAAAACTGTTTTTATGCATTCAATGTTTCTTTATATTAATAAAATAATTTAATAAATATATATATGAATGATTTTAATTAAATTTTTATATAATATATTCTATAAAATATTTTAACACTCATCTAATGTATTTTACTAGGCATGTAATAATAATAAATTCTATTTTATGATTAAAATTACTTTTTCTAAAAATGTTTTTCATTCTATTTTGCATGCGTACTTTAAAATAAATTTATACCACTTATAGAAATTAAATTTGATATAATAGTTTCAATAGATTTATTCATAATTTAAAAAAATTAATGATGTAAATTTCATTTTTAGTCATTAATAATAGTAATCAAGGTAAAAACCTATTACTGTGATAAAGGTTAAAAGGTTTAATGATGGGATAAACTAAATTGATGTAGGTTAAAAAAATAAAAAATCATATATAAATATTATTTTTATGTTTATTTCGACCAAAAAATTCTCTTATCTTTTAATATTGTTTTCTTTGGTTCCATATTCACTTGATTGTGAGTTTATTATATATTAATGTTTATAGTATTTACAAGAGTGGCATTCCCCTCACATATAAAAGGTCACCTATTATGCTATCTTATTTACACCGATTGATCCCTTTATATAAAAAAATATCTACCAAAATAATATACCAATATCATTATCCATGGTATTGAGGTTTTTTCTTCTCAAAATAATCATCAAATAATCCTTAAGGTGCTTTTCAAAGGATGATACCATAAGAAGAGGTATATGTTCTTACAATTATTTTTCATATTTCTTTATTCGTAAGCCTCATAAAAATGACATATGAACATATTAACATGATGAAATCAGTATATGTAATATGATAATTTTTTTATATCCATTTTCTATCCCATTCCCATCCATTGGAAAATGATAATATTGCTCATGAATACGTGTGGACTACCACCTCCATGAAGTAATGTGATTAGTATTTCATTTCCTATTTAGATGGATGGTCATAAAAATAGATTTAATAAATATAAATTAAATTTATTATATAATTATGATTTTTTAAAATTGATTTATTATTTACCTTTCTTTCATTCCATCCATCGAAAATTGGAAACAACACTCATGAGTATGTACAGACTATCATCTTTAGGATGTGATGTAATTAATTTTTTGTCACTTATTTATATAAATGATTATAAAAGTGTATATAATGAATAAATATAATAATTATTACATTATTAAGATTATATATATTTTTAAACCATTACCAAGGTACAATTATCGAAACTATAAAACTGAAACATGCATGGAAAACATACCAGTTTTCACCCAAATGTTTATTTTAATTAAGAGTTGTTAATAAGAGGATAATTAAAAATAATAAAGGAATGATATATAATAATTTAAGTATTAATATATATTTATAACATATTTATAATAAATATATATTTATTATTCATGATTTTTAAAAGTATATGATGCAAGATGGGACTTTAGGTTAGGGTTTATGTTACAATCTCATTTTTTGGGGATTGTATATGCTAAATTTCTATTGAGGGAAATTTTTTGGTTCTTATAATTTAAAACCCATATGTTTTCTTATACTAAATTTATTCTTGAAATTTTTTAAGTATTATCACCATTTTCCTCTCTTTGGTATTTAAAAATATTGATAATTATTTTTTAAGAAACAATTGACCTTATTTCCTCTTCGGAAAAACTTTTTCTTCCATATCCATGTTCTTTAAAATGACTTTAGGAATATTTTTTTCAATGGTGCAATGATTATAATTAATTTTAAACCATATTTTAATTTTCTTTAAAAAAAAATAAAAAATTAATTTTTATAATGTTTTCGAATAGGTTATTTATGACTTTTTACAAAAAAAAGTATGAAATTAGTCTCTATTTTAACGTTTACTGCACAAACATATTTTCCCATATTCATGACTATTCTTTAATTTGAATATTAGTTTACATGTTTCCACATTTATTTTCAAAGAAAATATTTTTTCAATATTATGGTAATTTTTTTAAAATATAACAAAAGAAAAGGGTATTTTCCATATTTTCAAATAAATGTTCAGATTCTCTTCTAATGGTATTTTTTATTTATGTCAACATTCTTTAAGGATTGTTATACTTAAATGGGTGTAACGCCCCGACCCTAGTTGCCTAGAGTCGGTGCCTTACTTACATAACATTGGCATGATCACAAGAAAGATCAAATCTCGAAAGACCGATTGGTTTAGTAGCCTTGGAAACACTAGATATATTCATAAGTTTTACATTACATCATAAAATGAAAAACTACTACAACAACATAATGTCTCCATAATCCACACTACTATCCCCTCATAATATCCCTGCAGGTCATTCATAATTTACTTCTTCACATCCTGGGGAAAAATAAAACATAGAAAAGGGGTGAGCTCAAATGCCCAGTAAGGATAACAATATAGCGGAAACTTTCATCAATAAGAATAAACATTTAAGGCAATGTATAACTAAAACAAAAGCCTTTTAAACATGAACTTTCAACATGGTATGGCATAAATAAAATGAAATAATGCCATTTACTTATTCACATGGATATTCCACTAATCGAATAATCACATGCAAAAATGAATAACCACTTTCATAATGTTGGAATGCATAATGCCAGACTATCATAACCACATAGCCAAGGCCTCGTGCCAAGACTACAAATAAGATTTTGTCAAGGCCTTGTGCCAAGACACTAGTTTGTCTCATGAGACCTACCGATGCATCGAGGAGCTATAGCGGGCTCCACCCGTCACTTATTAAGTCCAATGCATTCCCATATGAAAAGGTTTAAACATAACATAAACATTCGTATTAAAACTAGCATACGAAATGTCAATACTTTCACAATAAACTATGAATGGTATAAAAATAGCACATCCACAGTCAAACATATCACAAAACCTTCAATACAATATAGAAGTTTTGTATCATAATAAATCAACATCAAATAATCTTAAAATCCATCAAAGGATGTTGACATAGATGAAATCAAAATTCTTTTTAAAGAAATATCTCCTTTTATTTTGAAATCATTTAAGATCCATATAAAATAAAACATTTTCTTTGAAAATATTCTTATAAGCTTGTAAGGAAAGCTTTGAAGATTTTATAACGGCGTAAAATAACCGCACCCGCCGTATAAGTTAAAAAAAACATTCTTACCTCAATTCTGTCGAAAAGGTTAAAAAGGACCTTGTTTTGAAAACGACGGAAAGATTCCTTTATAAACCTCTTATAAAAAGTCAAAAAACGGTATAAATGACTTTAACCCATATTCTTGTAAATAGTAAAAATGTTTTGAAATACATTTCTAAGAAACATGGATGTGGATGATAAAGAGATCCCAGTAGATTATTACATATAAACAACCTCGGATAATGAAGAGATTGTGAAATAACCCTTACCTTGTACTTTTCCTTGGTTGTGGTAGGTTAACCTCCTGTATAATGGTGAAATAATTGTTATTAAATTATACAAGAATCATATACATTAATATGATATCATATATGATCTTTTAATATTGATTTGATAATAATATCTTAGTATTATCGTTGTTTCGGGTGTTAACTTACTTGTTTTCTTTCATATGTTTTGTTACGTAAGACATGTTTGTAAAGGATAGGTTGTATATTATTCATATCCAGAATGATATCAAGTCCTTAAACATCATTTTTAAATCATAAAATGATAATTACGCTTTAATGGTTACGATGGAGAATGAATCTCATCGCGTTCGTGGAGACGGTAGTCCGTACGTACGCACGAGCGACAATATCATTCTTTTGATATTAAAATAATATATAAATGGATGGTATATCATATATACAGAATCATTAACATGTTATATTTATTATTTACATGAGTTACACATCATTATTATACCCATCCAAATAATATTATATTGAATAACAATTACACCACGACGTGGAGACGGTAAGCCGTACGTACGCACGTATGGTGACATGTTATTCAAAGGGTGGATAGAATACTGAATATGATTGTACCATATTTATAATAACATCACAGTATATGTGAGATACTGGAGTTATTATTTCAGAATGGTAAGAACAAAGGAAGAAGAAGTGGAAGAAGAAATGAACTTAGAAAAGGGTGGTGAAATCATTACCTCTTCTTCGGGTTCTTCCTTTTGATTTGATCAAAAGGGCTCCTTAGGTTGGATTTCTGATCAATCTAAGGCCTCTAGGTTGTATTGAGGGATGTTGGGAGAGTATTTGGGCAGAGTTTGGCAGAACCAAAAGGCTTTGAAGGTGTGAAGAAATGAGAAGGAGGAGTGCCCTTTTATAAGAGGGGTGAGGGGCACCTTTGGAAAAGCTAGAAATATTAATTTATAATAAATTCATATTCGGTTTCTAATGGCTCCAAAGTTGACTATTCAAAGGTTAAGGTGGGGATAGGTCGAAAACCACTCAACCAATAGAATTTAGACAGGTTTGGGTACTTATATTAACCTTATCTTTAAGTATTAACTCTAAGTTAATTAGTTTCACTTTTACAATGTCTCTTTGTATTTTTATATTATATGGTTAATAGACTTACCATATACATACAAGAGACCCCCAAGTGGTCCATTAATGATTCACCTATCATAATATAAGTCTCTTGGCCGAACCTTAGATTTTTAGGAATTTAATATCAATTAATAATATAATATTTGTTTTAAGAACTCTTTTATGTCAATTTTGACACTATTCAATAGTTGATTTTTGTGAAACTCCTAACAGATTGATTACTTCGAACAAAGTCAATTAAATCAATCCTAATATATCATATTATCATAGAAAATTAGTTTAATTCATTAAAAGTTTCATATTATAATTATTTGGGTATTTATAAGATGAATTATTTTTATTTTTCACTATTTTAGTAATTACTGCATCATCATTGTGTCATAAATAAAATAAATTATATAATGTCTAAAAATTATAAATAAAATATCATTATGTAGTAAATCTTTTTAGCTTTCTAATGAATATTTATAATCGAAAATCCAACATGTATAACCCTATGTAAAAATTGTTCTTCTAAAAGATGTAAGCTTATGCCATTTTTATTTTTATTTTAACTTTATTAATATAATGTGTCCCTACCACATACAAGTGGCTCCAAGGGGTCCCCAAATTGACCCAAGGATGCTCATGGTCGGGTATGTGTCCACCAATAAGGTTAGGACACGTTTTAGGGTAATTTTGTATTATTATAATATTATTTTTTAACCCTTATTTACCGGATTTACCCTTTAACCATGGTAAATAAAATATTTACCGCAGTAATTATTCAAAATGTCTAAAAATAAAAGTTACCTATTTACACAATTTGAACATCCTGATTCCAAATATGGAATCCATTTTCCTAAATTCAAAACACATAAGTGGCAGAAATTAAGTTAAAATTAATTCCCGCTGTCAAAACAAAAAGCGTGTTTTTAAGAGATAATAACTATCAAAAGATTGACACTTGTTTATGTTCGGTTTAATTGTAAAATTATGTCCAATGATAAACATTAAATTGAATGGTAAAAATATATTCTAAATATACTTTAAAACCACTCAAATTCATAATTTATCACTATTAATTATTTTGATTAAAAAAGTTGTTTTTAATTAAAATTTAGAAATTTTCACTATTCATCAAAATATGAAAGTTATCCGAAATGTACCAAAATTTCACCCTAGGCTAATTTTGATATTCCGAATCCAAAAATGAAGTCCATTTTGAAATATAGAATATATATGATTTCAAAAAGTAGGTATTACTATTCACAACGGCTAGTTTAATTAGTTGTGGTGTGTGTTAGAACTCGAGGTTGCGTACAACACACGCTATCGCATTATTCGAAGGGAAACGTACCGTAGAAGCTTGGGGTGTTACAATGGGGATATGATATTATGATATCATCCACTTTATTTATCTATAGGTATTATGATTATGATGAATTAAGGGTGATTCTATGAAACATGCTTCTTTTCCATTGGTTATGCTATGATTAAATGGTATAATGTTTATTAAATTTTGGTTTATTTCTATGGGTTATACTATGATGAAATGATAAATGTTTTTATGATCTTGTGGCATACATATGTATGGTTTTTATTATGTAATGTGTGGGAACAAAATTATTTATTTCTCTAATGAATTGGATAAATATTTATATCTCATGAGATAATATGGATTGGAATGGAGAGTGAACCCAGAAAAATAAGGTACTTTTTCCATTATTATAGTCTTGGGAGTGAACCTTGACTAAGGAAATAATTTAATTGGAAGTTGACCCAATTCACAATAATAGTTTTGATAATAATACTTGAATAAGGTAATTTTTTTCTATGGTTATATCTATTAAAAAAACATATGTATTATTCTTATGATATTTTATCATGAATCATGATTAATTATTGATTTAATACTCTTATCAATTATGTCTTTTTCTGTGAAAAAACCTTATGTCATGATTTAGGATTAAGTACTTTTTATTGATTGGGTATAACATTTGTAAGTAATGATTATATTATCATATCTTTATGCCTATATTATTATCACTTATAATCATTTATTGATATATATTATTATTTCCCTTATTGAGAATATGAGCTCACCATTTATTATGTTTCGTTTCCCTATGTTATGAAGAAAAATGTAAAGTAGGGTATGTCAAATAAGTGTACTTTTCTAGAAGAATTTTTTGTGATATGTTTAAGGTATTTATTAATAAAATATGATTATATATCTAGACTCCAAATACATTAGAACTTTATGTTTTTAGGGAGTTTATTATTTGATATTCAAGGAATATTTATCTAAAATTATGTAATATTTATGTTTTTGATGCTCAAGTTACGTCAATAGTAGTATATTTGAAGTTGTGAAAAAAATTGTGTATTTGGATGATTCAAGAAATGAGTTATTCTAGGTTTTAGTGGAGGTTTTATGTTGATAGATCACATAGTGCATCCATGTATTCCATGGTGTGAAATATTTTAGTTTGAATATGTGGGGTTTTATTGTGGTGTAATTTATAGTGTGACTCTAACTATCAGGGTGTGAACATCTAAAGTCTAGGTTTTGGGGGCTTCAATTTTATCTAATTTATGTCATGGTGGTATAGGTCACAGTGCAACCCTTCTTAAGTTGAATCGAATGAATTTTTTTATCTAGGTTAAGAGGGGAGATCTTTGATGGATTCATAGTATAAATTTAGGATATTTTGAAGATACTAATGCATAATGGAATGGTAAAGTCTATTAAACTGTGACTAGGTATTTTTTTAGATGTTTGTGGTGTGGATACGAAATTTTGTACCATGGTCATGTGTTTTTTAGCTGATTATAAATCTAGTATTCCCCTAAATTTTTCTAAAATTACTTTATTTTGTCTCAAAATACCTGTGATATGAGGTGTATTTTTTTGAGACTCAGGATCTCCATTTGAGGAATTTAAATCCATGGATTCATAAGATCTATAATATTTCCATCTGAGGTGAGTTCTTGGCCTTTTTTCTTCGGGTTTCTTCTATGTATTCACCCAAACAAGGTTATAGTTTTGGGATTAGTTCATCTTGGTGATTTTATGGTAAGTATAAGATGTTTGTGGATATGTTTTAGATTCTTGGGGGGGGGGGTTGTGTGATTTAGGCCACAATATCATCTATTCTATATAGTTTTCTTATGTAGTGATCATTGAAGTGTTGATGAGGTAGGGGATTCAATAACTCTCTTCCTTTACATGTAAATTATAGGGGTTATATGATTTTTATATATTTGGATAAAACTTATGAATTTTATTAACAAAAATAATAAACCAATCCTAAATTAAATTGATGTTTATGGGGTGAATTTCATGTGTTTACTTATATTATATTTCTTATCATATTTATACTTTCTTTCTCTTTTTTTTAAATCATTTATATTTTTGATCCTTTAGTGTTGATGCTATGAATTTTTACTGGGAATCACTATTCATAAATGGTTAATTGTCACATTTGTGTCTTTATTTTCATGTATTTATTCTATTTATTTTTATCCTATGGTTATTCCTTAGGTTTGCTTTTATTTTTTTGAGAAAAATGGAAAAAAAATTGGTATCAGATAGAACATGACTTGCATACAGTTAAGGGAAACTGTGTTCCTTGACTAAGAAACCATGAACCAAGGTTTCATTTTTTGGAGAATGCCAAAATTCATGGCTATAACATGGTTTGTCAAACTGTGTGACTAACCATGTGACATGTCCCTTGTGGATAGTGATGACCACACGGTTTCCACACAGTTTTGTAAACCATGCGGGCTAACTGTGTGCCCTGTCTATGTAATTAAAATTTGGATATTTACTTTTTTTCCCTTTTCAGATCTAACCCCAACTTTTCCCCTCTTCTTACCCACTTTGGATTTCTAGCCATAGAAGCCTCTAATTCTCCCTCTTTCTCCCTTAGACCTCCATTTTTAGGCAATTTTAGTGTGGTTTCCCATCTATTCTCTAGGTAAGCCCCACTTTTCTTGTTTTCTTCCTCTTTTATAGGGTTCCTTATCTTATTTCTTGGGGTTTCCTTTTTCCAGTAGTTTGGGAGTTCGATTTATGGTTAGATATTAATTTTTATGGATTAATATTTATGTGTATCGTTTGATCTTGCCTCTTTCGGGTTCTATTGAAGTGTGGTTGAGGTTTTTCACCGGATTCTGGAAGTTTCTTCATTTGAGGTAGGTGGTTCCATGCTTAAATGTTATTTGAAGAATTTTTTATGATTTATTGACCATTTAAATCTGTTTTAGGATTTATGTGTGTGGTGTGAATGGTATTTTTTAAGGGATTTGATATTCATATGGCTTCAAGGTGGTTTTATAAATGAAATTGGATTTATTTCAAGTGTGAACCCTTGTTGTGAATTTTAATGTGTTTTAGAAATTATGAAACATGTTTAATAATTTGTGAAAGTGGTTCGGAACATGTTTTTGAATGGTTTTGGTGTGGTTTTTTATTTAAAAGGAGTTTTTATTATGAAATTGGTGATTTATCAATCATAGTTATATTAGTGGGAATCTTTTTACATGAAATTAAATATGCATGTGATATGTGAAATGATTATTGAGCATGATGGGAAGCCTAGGTATCTAGTTGGGTGGACTAGGACTAGTACGCTAGTTGACTCAGAATTTTTTCATCCCGGATTCATCTAGAAGTATTGATGATACAAAACTAACTAAATGATAATGATGATTGGGGACCACATGTCCTAGGGGGTGTCCCCTCCTAGTGGCTCATGCACAAAAACATTGTTGTTCATGGTTGTTATGCCACTTTTCACCGAGATACGATCTACCTAGTGTATCATTGAACTAGTGCCTATAGGGTTTTCCCATGACATAGTTCACTTTTATGATATTGTACTCACCATCATCATATTGTATACTTTTTTGGTTATTTTAAAATAAATCATGTTTTCCTTTAAAAATATTTTCCATAAAAATGTTTCATGTTTTATTTTATAAAAAAATCATGTTAATTTATCATATAATTTCTTTAAGGTTGGGGCTGAAGCCTCATTTATTATTAAAGAAAAGAAAAGTCCTCTTTTAATTAGGTAGAGGGAGACCCATTACATAGCCCAAAGTCCCAGTGGGCATTTATCCCATTACATGGCTTGTAGGCCAAAATTTTTGGCTCAAATCCCATTCTGTGAATAGTACTAATACAGTACCGTCCTGCTAAAGTACATGTTGCTGCTACAGTGCCCTACCACCGCTATAGTGTCCACCTTTGCTACAGTGCCACCACTTCTATAGTACACTATGGTGTTGCTATAGTACCCTATGCCCAATTGGTTTTGAACCCCCATTTTTTATGTAATATTACGGGTTTCTTACCATTAAGACAAACCCCAACTACTAATTTATCATATAATGATTATAAAATGGAATCTATTTTATTGGGAGGCATCCAAATAGACTTTGGCTCACACTTTACATACACCTTTGGGTGTTGGTAGATTTGGTCATGTTTTACGCAGGTAAAGGAAATATGTTTAGAGATGGTGGTTTGGGATGCTAGTGGTCTTCCCTTGCAGGTATTCTGTTGGTGGATTAGGGAATATTCTCCTCTTGTTGTATGGTGTTTTTGGGGATAGTGTCTTATTCCCTTTTGTTATAGCACATTTGGTTTTGTTTAAATGTTGTAACATTTAATATGAAATTTTTTATTCCATGTTTGGTTTTTATTTTTCAATTTTTTTATTTATTATAGTTAGTTGTTTGTGATTGTTTACATGGGTGAAATCATTCCCAAGTTATATTGTTAATAGCCAGACACATGTTTCCAGTCCATGGGGATTGGGAACACCCTTCAGGCCATTCCACGGGACAGGTTGGGTTTCGGGTTGTATGGCACTCTGGCTTGGCTCATGACAAAATGGTATCATAGGGAGGTTACACTCTTTTGGTTCATGATATTTGGGATGATTATGGCTAGATTGGAGCTAGGATTTTTTGGAATTTATGTTATGTTTTTTAGTAGATTTTCTAGCCAGCACACCTCGTGATAGAGATCAAGTCACCATGGGATGTTGGGATTTCTATTTGACTTCTCCTCCATGTAAGATGTGCAGGCTATAAACTGTATGTGGATACTAGGTAGAGGTGGAGTGTTTCGATTGTTATGTTAATTTGATGGGATTGATTGTTTGGATTTATAGGATGTTGGTATTTTCTATAATTTATGAAAATTTATAGATTAGTTGTATTGATAGTTTTCTTGTGGTCATTGCATTTTTTAGAAAAATGCCTTACCATAGAATTACTATAAAACCTTGGGAAGAGGTTAGATAGAGTTCTCACTAACCAATTGATTAGAGATTAGTATAACCTATGGTCCAGTCTATTTAGTCCTTGGGATATAGAGTGGGTCCAAGTGTTTTTTTGTTAGATAAGCTGAATCAGGTCCTAGGAAGGAAAAATCTCTGGAGTTTCTTTAGAACAAGCCTCCTTCTTTACGAGGTAGCATGGAATCTTAAGAATTAGGGAAATGTCTTGAGAAGATAGATAGGATGTTTGAATTCTTTAACACTCATAAGTAATTCAAGGTGAAATATGATTTATTTTTTCTAGAAGGTCTCAGTCATAGGTGGTGGGACTTAGTGGTCCAAACTGGAAAGCATGAGCAGATTAACTGGAAAGACTTCAAGGTTGTTTTAAATAACCAGTATTCTCCTGAGGTCTTGTAATTTTCCAGACCCTAGAAGTTTATGGATATTTTTCAAGGGGACTATTCAGTGATGGATTATGCCAACTGCTTCAATGATCTAGTTCGATATGCACTCAAAATCTATTCCAATAAGTAGATGAAGGCTCAGAGGTTTGAGAAGGTGTTTCATACAATGATCTATTCTCATGTATTTCTGTTTAATCTGAATACCTACGTCGAAGTGGTTTACCATTATTGTATGGTAGAGATTGAAAATAAGGGAAGGTTTGGTCCCTTTGGGACTATGTCTGCAATGGGTAGTGGTAGTTCATATGAGAAAAAAAGGAAGCAGTAAAAACAAGGGAATAATGGAGGTGGTAGTTCAAGCCATCCTTCCTAGTATTCTTTTTCTATGGATTTTGATGTGGGATTGGTTGTGTGCCATTGGTGTGGGAAGTAGGTAATATTCAACCCGTATGAAAATCTCCTCTCAAACATTTTCATCGATGTAGATCTATGGTACACCTGTAGCGCTTTTATAAATTGATACACCCATATCAGAGTGGTGTAGGGTATGTAGCTTTGGGAGAGATTTCAACTTAGTAGGATCCATATAGGATGATGGGATCTTAATTTTGTGGTCATGGAAGTAGGACTAGGTCCTATTCTAGTTAGATTCAGTTTACGAAAGAGCTATAGGTTAGTGGTCACACTTAGACTTAGGCATAGGCAAGGAATCTTTACATAGTAGACCAGGCACCAGTGTAACCGGATGCAGGGACTTCAATAGTTTGAGGTACCATTTTGATTGCATCATCTATAGATGATGTTCTGTTTGATATTGGTGCTTATGATTCATTTATATTTTTTATGAACTTATTGAGTTTTCCAACTGAGCACCTATAATACATAATGGATTTGGTAACTTCATTGGGTAAGAAGCGAGATAAGGGTATCGAGTGTCCATCTTATGCCCCCACCATGTTAGGGGTCAAGAGGAAATGGGATATCCTAGTATTAGATATGGACCTATTTGATATAATCCTCATCATGGATTGTATGGTACACTTTCAAGAACATATCGATTTCTATAGGTGGTGGGTGAGTTTGGTGGCACATGAGGGAAGTACCTAGGTTTTTTATGGAGGATGGGATCCTTGGTCAGGTTGTGCTAGACATAAACTTTTGGAAATTAGAAAATATTGTTTTTTAGTTATAGTCTCTCATTTTGTAGGATGGTGTTGGTGTTATTGAGGGTGGATTAACTCCCATGGTGGATGAGTTCCCAAAGGTATTTCCAGATGACTTTTCTGGATTTCCCTCAGAACAGGATGTGGAGTTCTCTATAGACATAGCATCAGGAACACAGCTGATATCTATTCACTCGTATCATATTCCCCCTATTGAATTAATGGGATTAAAGGTATATCTAGATGATTTGGAGTCCAAAGGATTCATTCCCTTGAGTGTCTCTCCTTAGGCCGCACTAATTCTGTTTGCGAAAAGGCCGATCAATCTCTCTTGTTATGCATTGATTACCGAAATTTGAACAAGGTAACCATCATGAACAAATATCCCTCTCCCCAAGTTGATGATTTTTTTATTACTTAAAAGGGGAAAGGTGTTTCTCTATGATTGAATTGCATTTTGGTTACCACCAGGTCAGGGTGAGAGAGGTAGACGTCCCAAAAAATGGCTTTCTGAAGAATGTATATCCATTTTGAGTACTTGTTCATGCCTTTCAGGTTGAAGAATGCTCCAGCGATCTTCATGAAACTTATGAATAGGGTGTTCCAATAGTATCTCAATTATTTTATCATGGTATTCATGGATGACATCCTGGTTTATTCTAAATCTGAGCAAGAGCATGAACGAAATTTTCAAATCATATTGGCCACCCTCCAGGACCATCATCCTTATGCCAAGTTTTGTATGTGTACCTTCTAGATTAAAGAGATAATGTTTTTGGGTCATGATATCTCAGAACAGGGGTTTTGGTGTACCCTGAGAAGATCAGTGTTGTTATGTCATGGGAGAAACCAAATAATGTGTTTGATATTAGAAGCTTTTTAGTCCTGGCTAGATACTACAGGCAGTTCATTAGTTATTTATCTCAGTTAGCTTCACCCATGATGGCACTTACACAAAAAGGGGTAAAGTTTTAATGGAGCCTAGAATGCCAAGTGCACTTCTAGGAGCTTAAGTAGTGGTTGACCACCACCCCTGTTTTGGTTCTTCCAGAATCTAGAAATGGGTATATGGTTTGTTTTTATGCCTCAAATATGGGAATTGGGTGTGTACTTATGCAGAATTACCATGTGGTGTCATATGGTTCTCAGCAACTCCGAAGACAAGAAAATACTTACTCAAAACATCACTTGAAGTTAGTAGCAGTAATGCATGCTTTGAAAATGTGGAACCACTATATTTTTTATTATAAATTTGTAGTTTATTCTGATCATAAGAGTTTGGCCCACATTTTCTCACCGAAGGATCTAAATTTAAGGAAGCTTCATTGGTTTGAGTGACTTTAGGGGTTTGACTTTGATATAGTTTATACCTCAAGAAAATTTAATGGTGTGGTAGATACTATGAGTAGAAAATTGATAGTCTAAGATTTAAGGAAGTCTAGTGATGTGTGGATGTTGATGGGTCTTTTTTTTCTAGTTTCACTTGGACACCAAGTAGCATAGTGGAGGTGCATTCTTAGCCATCATCCAATTGAATCCTATTTTGGATTTGATTCAGCATAAGGATCCATGTGATGAGATGTGTTAGTAGTATATGTAGTTTCTTCAGGGTGGGGAGACACCTTACAATTGGTCATTATCTCAAGAGGGAATCATGTGATTTAAGGTTTTACTTGTGGTTTCTTTGTCGCTGAGAAAGGTGGTGATGAAATATAGCCACTAGTATCAATAGTCTATTCATACATGTTCTACCAAGATGTATTATGAAGTGTGTTGGTAGTTATGGTGTCCAGGAGTGAGGTGACATATAGCTGACTTCTTCTCGTGATATTATACATGCCAGAAAGTTAAAGTAGAGAAAAAAAGTCCCTCTTGTTTTTTTATCCGCTACCCATTCCTACCAAGAAGTGGTATGAGATTTCCATGGACTTTATTATTGTATTGCCTCATACACCCTAGATAAAGAATTATATTTGGGTAGTGATAAATCATCTAACAAAGTCTTCCCTTTTTATTCCAATCAAATATTCAAAAAAGTTGGATGAGTTGGGTCTACTTTATTTTCAAGAGGTTGTGAGGCTCCATTGTGTTCCATCAGAAATCATTTCTGAATGGGCCCCCCATTTTACCTCATGGTTTTGGGAAGGCCTTCAGAATAAAATGGGGTCACAAATTAAGTTAGTAATTCTATACCATATTTAAACGGATGGTCGGACAAAGAGGGAGAATCAAATTTTGGAATATGTGATTCAATAATATTTTTTGGATTTTGGAGGTTCTTAGGATAGCCATTTGGGATTGGTCTATTTTTCATATAACAATAGCTAACAATCCTCGATTTGAATGGATCCATTTTAGTCACTCTATGGTTCGATGTATCGATCACCTTTGTGGTGGGATGTTGTGGGTGAGACCTCACTATTAGGACCGAGCTTATTGTAGGAGACATGTGAGAAGGTTGAGTTAATCAGGAAGTAGCTTTTAATAGCTTAGAGTCATCAAAAACCTTATGAAAATCATATATTCCAAGATCATGAGTTTTCTATGGGTGACTGGGTGTTCCTGAAAGTGGAACCTTTCCTGGGTCATCATCGTTTAGGTAAGGGAAGATAAAACTAAGGTATATTAGACCTTTTGAGATCACTGGGTTGGTTGGAAAGTTGGAGTACATATTATATTTTCAATTCAATTGATATAAATTCATGATTTGTTTCATGTAACCCAATTTAAAAATTAAAATCCAGGTCCATATCATATGTTTAATTGGGAAGAGATGGAAATATATCTAGATTTTTCAATCAGTGAATGGCCAGTGTGATATTCCCAAGAAAAAGTTCTATGTGGTAATTCTATTATTTTGGTCCAAGTTCTTTTGTCGTATGGGAATGATGATCAAGAGACTTTGGAGCTGAATTCATGGGTTGAGCAAGAGTTTCCATTTTTATTCTCTTATCAAACTTTAGGTTGACATTCCGGGGTAGAATGTTTTCATGGAGGGGAGAATTATCACATTTTTATCTTAATTTTCAAGTATTTATTGTATTTATTTTGATCTTATGGTTATTCCTTGGGTTCCATTTTAATTTCATGAGAAAATGGAACATTTTTCTTTGGAAGGGGGTGGCACATGACTTGCATACTATTAGTGAAAACTATGTATTATTCCTAGGAAATCATGCACCAAGGTGTAATGTTTTGACATAGATGAAACACATGGTTAGTGAACATTTTTTCAAACTATGTGAATAACCATGCTACATATCCTTTGTGGACAGTGACAACCACATGGTTTCTACATAGTTTGGAAAACCATGCGGCCTATCCAGGTCATAAAAATTTGGATATTTACCTTTTTCTCTTTTAATATTTAACCCCAAACCTTCCCATATTCTTCCCAACTCAGAATTTCTAGACCTTGAAGCCTTCAATCATCCCTATTTATCTCTTGTAACTCCACTTTTAGGAGATTTTTTTGTGGTTTCTCCTCAATTCTCCAAGTAAGTCCCTCTTTTTTGGTTTATTCCTCTTTTCTGGGGTCTATTCTCTTCTTTCTTAGGGTTTCCTTTTTCCATGAAGTTGGGTATCCAATTAATGGTTAGATCATAATTTTTAGGGTTTTATCTTTATTTTTATGGTTTGATATTTCCTCTCTAGGGTTCTATTGAGGTGTGGTTGAGGGTTTTCATTGGATTTTGGAAGTTTCATCATTTTTTGTAGGTGGTTTTATGCTTAAACATTATTTGATGAATTTTATATGATTTCATGAGTGTTTAAATGTTATCTATGATTTATTTTTATGGTGGTGTTTTTGAAGGTATTGGATATGAATATTTCTTAAAAAAAATTCTAAAAATATTTTGGATGTATTTCAAGTATGAACCCTTATTTTGAATTTGAATGTGTTTTAGAAATTATGCAACATGTTTAGTAAATTGTGCAAGTCATGCGCGGAATGTTTTTAGATGGTTTTGGTGTGAGTTTGGATTTGAAAGTGGTCTTGGTTATGAAAGTGGTGATTTGTCAAGCATGGTTATATTGATTAGTATATTTTTACATGAAATTTATGTTGCATATGGAATGTGAAATGGTGATTGAGCACAAAGGGAAACCTAGGTATCTAGGTGGGTGGACTAGGACTGGTATGCAAGTTGACTCAGAATTGGTTCATCGTATATTCATCTATAATGATTGATGATACAACACTAACTAAATGATAATGATGATTGGAGACCACTAGGCCCATGGGGTGTCCCCTCCTAGTGCCTCATACATGAGAACGTTGTTGATCATGGTTGGTATACCACTTTTCACTAAGATACGATGTACCTAGTGTCCCATTGAACTAGTTAATACGGGGTTTTACCATGAAATAGTGTTATTTTGTGATATTGGACTCACTGTTAGCATAAGGTATACTTTGTTGGTTATTTGAAAAGAAAGCATGTTTTCCTTTAAAAAAGTTTTCTGTAAAAAAAATTCTAGTTTTATTTTATAAAACATGCATGTTGATTTATCTTATAATGTTTATAAAAAGAATATATTTTACTGGGTGGCATCATACTAGGCTTTGGCTCACACACTACTTACACCTTTGGGTGTAAATAGATTTGGTCATGTTTGACACAGGTAAAGGAAAGATGTTTGTAGATGGTATTTACAAATGATAGTGGTATTCCCTTGAATGTATTATGTTGGTGGCTTGAGGATGATGCTCCTCTTGTTACATGGTGGATTTTGGGATAGTGTCTTGTTCCATTTTGTTATACCACATTTGGGTTTTATTTAAATGTTGTAAAAATTGATTCTGAAAATTGTTATGGCATGTTTGGTTTGGACTTTTTAGTTTTGGTTTATTTATTAAAGTAATTTTTTATGATTATTTACATGGTTGAAATCATTCCCAAGTTTCATTTTTGATACCCAGGAACTTTTTTCCAGCCCATGGGGATCGGCAACGCCCTTTAGGCCATGTCATGGGCCAAGTCGAGTGTCGGGTTGGATGGCACTCCAGCTTGGTTTGTCACAATAATCGTGTAAATATAGTAAATAAACCAATTCTGTGTGATTTTGTTAATATAAGGGTGTCAGTTCAAAGAGAAAGGGGTTGCAGTGGCATTTATTATTAGAATTGGTTATTATGTACTTATTGGGAGTGTGGGGTATTCATTGTGAATTTTGTGTGGTTGTGTTGTTTGGTTATATGGGGGGGATATTATAAAGTGTTTTTTATGGTTGTATTTGGATGTGTTTCTCATAATGTGTTGGGTAGTGGGTCCACATTGGATAGTAGGGATGCATTTTTTGGCATGTGTTGGGAAGCGGGGTCGCATTGGTTGGTATGTATTGGGTATAGGGGCTATGTTTTTTAGAATATAATAAATTGTGGGATTTTTTAGTGGTTGTTTGATGTTGTATGGGTTTTTAGTGTGGGTTGTGCATTGAGAATGTGGTGGTGTTTCTTAGGTTGGAAAGAGGGAGTGTGTAGTTTTTCATGGGATGATGACATGGTTGGTTGTTGTGGGGTTAGTAGTAGTTACCCAATAGTAGTAAAATGTATTAACTTGTAATGATGAAATGGAATGGGAAAATGGTTTGGAATGTTTCTTATTAATTATTTAATTTAAAGTCTTTGTAAATGTAACATCGCTGGTAATGACAAATCCAGAAATGGAATAACGGTACGATTAATTGGGATGTTTTAAAATATTATAGGGTTGTTTTTTGTGTGAGAAAGTGGGATGTTTTTAAATGTTATAGACAACAGTGGTGGTGATGTATAGTGATGGTAGTTTAGTGATGGTTATAGGTTGTAATTGGGTTGTGTTAGTTTAGATCCTCTAGTTTGGGTTTGCATGTGGAGTGTGTATGTGTGTTTGTGTGTGTGCCATGTATTTTCCTATGATTTATTTATACACCCTGATCGATATGGATAACCATACCAACACCCAAATGTTTTGGGTTCCATGTTTTTTCCCAAACATCCAGGTTATCAAGGATGGATGGTTGGCTACCCTCTCTTCCCCACTCTCCCTTTGGTCATAGTAAATTATGGTGTTGATACAAGGTGGGGTTGTGTATAGTGATAGGGAAAAATATTAATTTTATTTATGTTTATGATACCCTATTATGATGGATACAGATGAAATGATGATGTAATTATTAGAACAGGTTGAGAGTTGGGGTTAACTGTTATGGTAATGTGATAATTTCCAGGGTTAAGAGATGGGATTTCCTATTATAATGATGTCATGGTATTGAAGATACCCAACATAAACATAACTTAAATGAAACATTAATTTTATGATTTAAATAATACATCTCATAAATTATTGCACAACCCAAGGACCTAAAGGTTTAGTGACTTGGTGATTAGCTATATACACATCTTATTTTACAATTATTAAAGACATTTATCTTTAATTGATCTCCTTTGGACCCTTTTCTATAATTCTTACATGATATAATAATTTTCATAACCTAGGGAAATAGAAATATAAAAAGGGGGTGAGTTCAGAGGCTCGGTAACAGAAAATTTATCATAATGTATCGTATCATAAAAATTAAGGGAAACATGAGGAGACAATAAATATATTATTAAAATATCATGAGACCGTATAATATAATCATAAAACATGTTATAGAAATATTAGATCATTAGGGAAGTATAAAAGTTATGTTGTGGATCAAAATACATCCCAATAATCATAAAATATGGAATAATGACATAAGAGTGTAGAATATTTTAAAATTAAGGAATAACATTAAAACATAGAATATCTTAAAAATGAAAATCATATTGGAAATAAGGAATAAATTTTTAACCAACTTGAAAATGTGGCACAACTATAATCATAGGAAAATGTTTTTGAGTAAACTCATTATACCCATGACTATATGAAAAAACTCATTATGTTCATGCCTGAATATTTTTTATTAGATATAAAAATTAAACTAATGATTAATGTTATGATATAGGACCCCAAAAATCATTATCCATACATTTTTTTTAACGTAAAATCAGTCATCATTATATCTTAAAGAACCCATGGAAAAAGGAATGAGTTTCTTAAAATTTTCAAACAAATCACATAATATGAACATAAGAAATCATAGGATATCAAAAATACCATTTTCTAAAATGAAAAATATAATAATATCATATATAGGGTGATAAAATCATCACTTCCTGATATATAAATTTAAGAGGAAAAATAAAAGTGAAAAACAAGATTTTTCACAAAACTTTTATACATTTTTATAAAAGATGTAGTGAAAATTACTTTCAAAAATATTTTTTAAAATGGAAAGAGAAGAATTTTAAAAAACCTATCTATAAGGAGTTCTAGATAAAGTATCCTTGAAAATAGATAAAAAAAACTATCGCATAAATCTTGATTGGTAAATAATGAAATAAAATACCCTTATTAATCCTTTTAGGTCGTTTTAAAAAAAACCCATAATGAAGATATTTTAAAAGAATTTAATTTCATAAAATTAGTAAATTAAAATATTAGAAATATAAAATACAAAAACATATTGGGATTTTACTAAATAAAACACATTTGATAGGAAAAACCAGAACATGGAAAAAATACATTATTAATAGTGGCAGTTATTTTTACCAATTTTATACATTTATTTCAGAAAAAAATTATCAATGAAGTGGTTATTGATGGTGAGAAGTAATTTCCCAAGAGGAAAAGAGGAAATATTTAATGAACTAAATTTTTATAAATAAAATTCCATCGTTATTGACTAAATAAATACATTACTAAGTAATGAATTTATAGAAAACACATGCACTACTTTGGATATTTTGAACATTTATATGGTCTGTCGAATTTAAAAGACCATTATGAATCATAACCATTGATAATATAGATATAATACAGTGACCATTATGATTTGTATATTAAGTTTTATGATAAAAACCAATTGATATAGATGAAATAAGGAATGGACTAAACTTGTAGGATAATTGTTTAGACACTAAAAGAGGCTAATAATAATTTTTAATGTTTTAATATTCAAGTCATTAAATCTCCATAAACACAAATTTTAGTGCATTTCATAAATTGAACTTTATTTCACATCATTGTAAAATCCATGATTAATGTGTGTCAATTTGGGACCAACTAATCATCTTCTATGGAATTAATTATTTTGATTAATTGAATTTTATATTTTGGGATATTATTTATTACTTTATTTGTAACATTTTATGTTTTAGGATTAATGGATGAATCATATGGGAAATTGGAAATTTTTTCAATGGATATAGAAAGTCCAAATCAAATCATAAGGGGCCTTAGCCAATAAAATAAATTTGAATCCCACATTTTAAGCCCAATGAAAATAAAATTTTATCTATATATAGATAAAATTGTGGATATAATTTCATTAAACTATGGAAAGATCTAATTCTGATTTTTTCAAGGAGATCTAGGGAGCCTAAGTTGAAATTTAATTTTTGGGCTAGATTTTAAGGCCCATAAAATCATCCCAACATTTAAAGAATAACCTTCAAATGGAGGTTCCAAATTTCATGAAAATTTGATATATATTAGATAAAACGTGTAAGAATATATTTCTATTTTAAAAACATCAAATAATATTCTATATTCAATTCAATATTTTCACGCCAAAAACTTGGATGAATCTGGTTTGAATTTTCTAGTCATCATTGAAATGTCCATTTTCCTTTGATTTCTCACCCACCTTTTTACTCTCCTAATTAATGGGGAAAGAATTAATTGATAGGAGATCTAACCTAAGACCCAAAATTTCCTATTTAAGGAGTTTTTGGTGAAGTTAAGAAATAAGAGGAATATAAAAGACAAAACATATTTTGATTTCATTAAATAAAATAGTCTATATACAAAAAACCTTGACATGGAATAAAAGATCCATTGGTAATAATGGGAGTTATTATTACCAATGTTATACTTTTATTTTGGAAAAAAATTATCAATGAAGTGGTTATTGATAGTGATAATTAATTCTATTAGAGAAAAAGATTAAATATAATATAAAATTTATTAATTTTAAAATCAATTATCTCTTGAAAAAAATTATATTAAAGTAATAAATCCAATGGCCTAGTGAATCAAAAATTGAGTCGATGAAACCCTTACCTTGAATTTCTTCTTAGTTGATCACACTCTGACCCCCTATTTAAAAAACTAACTATATTAATCACCTATTTAAAAACCTTATTCATATTTAAAACATTTTATAAACATAATTTATAATTATTCTCTAAATGATTATTTGAATTTATTATCTATTTTCAATATCGGGTGTGGGTAATATTAATCATTTTGAATTAATTTCATAAAGTGGAATTTTTATTCATTATTCTCCCAAATTTCATAATTACTAGATCATAAAAGGTACTATAATTTATTAGTTATAATTATTTATAATTTCATAATTTCATTATATGATTGTTTTGGTTATGATCCTCAAAGATGAAATTGATGATGAGTATGTTTCAATGATTTTTAACGAATGGATGTTAGAATCATAATTAATGAGTTTAATATTAATTTTACCATTATAAAACCAAAAAAAATATTTATTTAATTATTTATATCAATAATTAAGATATAATATATATATATATCCATTAAATTATTTTATAGTATTTCTCATGTAGTTGGTTAGACATACCCGAACATTGACATAACATAATGAATGGATAATTATGATTATGAAAGTGGTTTATTTGGGTATAATATCATTATTATTGAATAATAATTATGTTATTTATATAATTTTAATGTTTTGTATTATATTTTAATATATTTTAAAAAATAATAAATAAACTAGATGAATAACGAGATACGTTACTTTGTGGAGGTGGTAGTCCGCATAAAGCACGATTAACATTTTTATTTCTTGGAGAATAAGAGAGAAAGAAGGTAGATTATAATTTGTCTCTTAATAATCAAAATTATATTATATATGAAAATTTTAATCTTTAATTTCACTTTTATAATTAGTAAAGTGAGGTAGAGGTGAAAAATATTAGATGTTGACGCTTTGTGGAGGACGTAGTTCGCGCAATACATGAATGATAGTTTTATTTTCATTAATTGAAAAAGGCTAAAGAGGTTAATAGTTATTAAATTATAATAATAAAATTTATTATGAAATTTATATTAATGTAAATATATATTAATTATTAAAATATATTTTGGATTTTATGATAGAATGGAAAATAAGTCGGAAAAAAAAGAGCACTCATGTTGAAATCTTTGTGTTTTCCTCGGAGCATTCATAAAAAACGGAGGTATTAAGCCAATAACTTCTGACTAGAGGATTAAGGAAAAAAATAAGATAATTAAATATGATTAATTTTAATTGTTTTAGGTGGAAACTAATTTCTTTGAATGATCATGAAGGGGTGGTGAGCGGCCCCTTTGATAAGTGGTGATAATGGAATTTTTTATAAATATTTCAACTTAATTAAAGAGAGAACGTGTTTAACATCATCAGAAGACTTAAAATGGATAATTATGGAATGGGGGTGATATAAGGATGATTATACCACATTCATATATTTTTAAACATGATTTAAAAAAGTAATTTTGTTAGTCTTAGAATTTTCAATTTTACCATTTTTGGTTTTACTGTGGTAAATAATTTTTACCAAAGTAATTTAATTTTAATGCCTAAGAAAATGGAAATTATTATATAATTTGAAACTATTGATATAATAAATGTAATCCAGTTTATCATATAAATTTTATATGTTTAAAATTTTATTTTTAACATTAGGTCATATAACACATAAAACCCCATTTTTAGAAAAATGTATTTTTGAACTTAATATTTATGTGTAGAAAAAAATTATCAATTAATTTTATTTTCATGATAAAAATTCGTTTATTATAAATAAAATAAATTTTATGTGTATTTTAGATCAATCCTAAACTTATTGTTACCTAAATAATATTTAATTAAAAGGAAAACCCCAAAATAGTTTCTTTTATTGGAAAATATTTCATATGTTTATAAAATTATAAAAATAGGTTTTATAAATTAATAATAGAATTTAAAAATATATAATTGTATTAATTAAAAAAATATTTGATTAATTAAATGGTTTTATTAACTCTTATGTATTTTTTATATAATGATAATGTCATAAAATTTACAATTTTACTAAAAATGTATTTTTTACTATTCAACTAAAAAATAATTATTTTAAGAAAATACAAAAAAAATATACCATAAGGTTATATTGAAATGATTAATTTTAAAATTAAGTTAATTTTATAAATTAAAATTCTAAAATTTATAAATTTATCTTTTAAATATGAAATATAAAGAAAACAACTTTTTTATAAAAATAAACATTCATTTTCATTAAAAGTGAAATGTGTAATATACAAGTGATAAATAAATTATTACATTAACAATTACATTTTTAAATCATCCAAATTTATAGTTTCATATCCTGTAAATATCTTCATGTAACATCTAAGTGTAAGTCACCCTCATGTGGTAGTCAATGGTGGCGATTCTGATAGCGTAGATGTAATGAACCGTCTTAAGTCATCCATCCACTAGATACTCAAACTGACCCACCACTGGCCTAAAGAGAGTTCTTGATCCCCACGGGCTAGAAAATAGTTCCTATAAATCACAACAACACACATGGGAATGGTTTCAGCCAATAATTAATGTTTAAGATATAGTACCCCAAACATTTTATGGTATGTTTCTCTTAAATACTTTCAATTCATTAGATATCTTATATTGCATAAATCACTAAGTCACTTTGAAACAAAACTTGGATATTTATTAGAAATTCATAACATAGTCATTAATCTTAAATTTTCCACTTTTGTGTTTTGAATTTCAAAAAAAGGTCATACACGATTGCGATCAGGGTGATATTTAGAGTTTTATAGAATCAACTTAATTTTCAGTGAATATTAACTTACCCTTATGAAAAGTAACCTAATCTTATGAATAGTAATATGACCCTTAAAAATGGTAACCTTACCCATGAAGGAATAAATAAAATTCAGGAACCATAAAAATAAAGGTAAATATTTTAACTGTTGGTATTTTTCAATTAAAAGATGATTTTAATTAAAAATTAAATTTCTCATATTTATAAAATTATTTTTGAAAAATGGAGTTTATTTTTTGATTCTAAAAATCAAAAAATTGTTAGGGTGATTTTTTGGGATTTTTCTGAAATAGATGAATTTTTGTGAATAGTGAAATTTGATAATTTATAAAATATTCAAAGTAAATAAATTTCTATATCATGCTTAAGTCAGGGATGATGTAAATTGACATTGGTTCGAACTCACATGAATTTATTGTTGCTTATTCACAAGAATCAATACTATTCCTTGTCTTGGGAAAAATAATAAACTAATGATTAAAATAATACAAAAAATCTCATCTCCTATACTATATAAACCACCCTTTTGAGTCAATAAGGTTTTCCTTATGACTTTTCCATTCCTTCTTGTTTTGAAAATCACAAACACCTTATCATTAAGGAAAACTGCTTTTATAATGAAATTACTTTTATAAGGAAAATTGCTTTTATAAGATAAATTTCTTTTATAAGAAAAATTATCCTTATCATATTTTCATTATCTATATCCATATATTTCTTAAGTATAAGATTCGGATTCATTTCTATATTCTCGAAATCGTTTCAAACTTTGATTTGAAGCATTCTGTTTTAGACTCCGAATTCTGGATGAGAACTGTAATGAAGTTCGACTCCGAATTCTGCATACGAACTCTAATAAAGTTCCACTCCGAATTCTAGATACAAACTCTCTTGAAGTTCAACACCAAATTCTAATGATGAATTCAAATTACGAATTCACATTACTAATTCTGATGATGAATTCTCATTCCAAATTCTCATTCCGAATTCTCATTCTAAATTCTCCTATTAAACAGAATCAGATCATCTTTGCTTTATACACTCTGAATTTATTTAGACACCAAATATTATTTTTGGTTAGACTCCGAACTTTCATTTTGCTTACACTTTTATAATTCTTCTACTCTTTGATATTTTTCTTACTCTCCGAATCTTCACTCTAAACTTTTTAACTAATCTTGAAACGATGTCGTACTTTCTATTACACTTGTTTTGTTATAAAACTATGTCGTCTATTCTATTTCTAATTAACCATTGGCTAAGTTACACCTATATAGGTCCCTCCGATTTTTAAGGAAAATATGACTGTTGGAGGTGGGAGCTGACCGTTGGAAATTTGCCTATAAATAGGAGGTCATTTGAAAGAGCTCAAAACATATGTGTAATGAACACAATGAAGTTGATCGATCTAGAGACCACTCGCTGCTATGGTGATTTCTAGAGAGAGAAAGATTTTCATGCTTTGTTTGTACTGAACCACTCATTTAGTTCTTGCTTTGTGCGACTCCGAATGTTGTTGATTACATTAGAGGACTTTCAGGGATAGGAAGACAGTGGTGCCGACAACCTTGAAGTTTGAGGGCTTCCTTGCTGAGGAAGACATAGGTTGACAACTACCTTGAAGTTGAGGGCTTGCAGGGATAGCAAGACAGAGATTCCGATCTTCGTATTGAGGGCTTACCCTGGTGCGGGTAAGACAGACTTGCATGAAAGTATAAATCAATGGACCTTTATCCAAGGTTGTTGGATACCCTTCTCTTGGGGTTAAAAGACTTATATCTTGTTACTTGTAGTTTCACTACTTGTTTTTCCACTACATTTTGTATTACTAAGGAAAGTATAACTTTCTTATACTTCCTTACTTGTACTCTGTTTCATTTAGATTCTATACACTTTAAGATAGAATCTCATTTTGTAAACTTTAGTTAAGTTTCAATTTCCGGATCCATATTTCTGGAACCTACTTTTGGAATCACTTTCCAGTTTTAAGCAAGTACATAGAACATGAAGTTTATAACTTCATTCCTTATTCCAATTTTTCAATTGGTGTTAGAGGTGTTGTGAATTTTCTTAGTTTAACTTTGTTAAACTTAGATCTTTTACTTGTGTAAATGAATTTTTAAAGTATACAATTCACCCCCCCCCCCCTTGTATATTGAGCATCTACATCATTATTTCAATCCTACACACCCCTCACCCCCTCTTCCTCTCACACCACTCAGGATTTTATACTTTCTTAATTTCTTCCAAATACACTTCCCAAGCCCTCCCACCATGTCCAAGACATTCTGGTCTCACCAAAAGACCAAAAAACAAAGGCCTTAAGTAGATTCTCAATGAGGAGTACTCAAGAGGTGAACCTCTCTTCCTTTTTCTTTCAACTTCTTTTACAAGTTCCAATATTTTGTTGCTCTATCCTCATATCCCCTAATCCAAATGATATGATAATTAAATAACTTTACATGAACTAGAATTATATTATTCTAATATAATGTTTCACCATCGTCTCTCCCCCCCTCCTCTTATACAGAAAATGAAAACATCATCTGATATGTGTTAATTTATCACATTCAAGGATGGCAGGTTTTCAATTTTTATTACCATCTTCAATTATGGTCATAAAACCATTTTTATTGTTGAAAAAATAATAATATATTTATTTCATCTTATTTAATGTTCTATAATCCTTACAGACTCATAATATAATATAATAATACAAAACAAGTTCATTATTCACAAAACCGCCAAGTTAATCCAAACATTTATCATTAACGTTTAACTAATGTGTCATCCTCATGGATTATAACCCAAAATAATTAAAAAATCATTTATATATATTTAATTTAAATAATAATATATATTAAAAATTATTTATTTTTTTCCGCATTTCAAATTAACTTCCATTCATGAATACAAGTAAACTGATCATGAAAACCAAGGAAGAAAATGCTTCCAAAACAATGAAATTGAACCTCTTAAACCCATAAAAAAGGACATGGATGAACCTAATAAGGTTAAAATAAATCTATTAAGTGTATAGGAGTTTATGTAATTATTAAATAATGAAGCTAAATTTTATTATTCATATCATTAAGATCAATCGAGGACACATTTGGGCATAAGGTATGGGTTTTCTCATCTCAATTTTAATTCCGTGAGATTTCCATTGTTCGCAACTTATTTCATGTATGTGATGTATATTTACTACCATTTGATATATAATGTCAATATTCAATTTATATTCATGGTATTCAGTGATTCACTTGATGATTATTAACTCGATTTATTACAATGTTGTAAGGGACTTGTTTCATTTTCCATTTCATTGTGATTTACTTGGTATTGTGCACCAAATCCTTCTTATGTGGTGTACCTACTTCCCCTTTGAGATAATTTTTCAGTTTAAATTGTAAATATATTATATATCCATTTTTGGTTTAATGGATAAGATTATTTTCTTAAGTCTTATACCCTTTTACATATGGTGTTTATTTGGAATGTTGTTTTAACTATGGAAATATTGACGAATCTATATCCTATAATTTATATGGATATTGAGAAGGAATATTGTAATTATATTAAATATATTTATAAATAATTATTTGGAATTTAAGTGATGGGTGGGTCCCTCTATATCCCCTTGATGCATTGATTGGTATCATGAGACAAATCAGCTGGCGACAAACCCTTCGAGTTTATTTCCAAAATAGAATCAGACGGGTATTATGTTCTAGATACATGATGTTTGATTAATAAGAATTATATTTATTCATTTTTAGTTATTACTATCCATGAGGTTTTCACAATAACAAAATCTATGGATGCAGTTTCATTCTCAGTATATTAATGGTGTGTGTTTTTTATTTATTCACCATGCCATATTGACTATTCCAATTTGATTATGATTCAATTATTTTTTATCCATGCTTCCTCTATTTCTAACCCTTACTGAGCATTTGATCTCATCCCTTTCATTTGTTTACCTTTAATACGTTATGAAGAGGATACCAACTACTAAGTTCTCTTGGATGAAATTTATTAGTTTTTATTATGTATTGTATTTTATTACCTTTCCCAATATAATATGAGTTACATGTATATATCTAGTTTCTTCAAGACTACTAAACTAATCATTCCTTTGGGATTTCAATCTTTTTATTCATTCTAATTTAATAAGTAATGCACTGGCTCTAGGATTCTAGCATCATGGTGTTACCTAAGAAATAGTAGAATAATGGCATGACTCATTTTTATATTAGACATCTATACTAAACCAAATAAGAAGTAGAATAAAAAATAAGTAAAGAAAAATAGTATAAATAAACATCTACACAAATCCCTCCACTCACCACCATTATACCTCCCCTATAATGTACATATGTAAAATAACATTTCACCAAATGCCTTTTATTTTTCCACCAGTAGATATCAATGCCCTCTATCAGTGGAATGAAGAAAAAGGGTCTACTTTTCCAATGTCATAAAATAAAAAAAAGCTCACCTAAAATCCCTAAATAAATAAATTCTAATAGAGTTGTATGAAGTATAACCATGAACCTACAACTGAGATGATAGATAGACATAAGAATAAAAATTCTCAGTAAGTCACCAACCATTGAAACTGTGGAAGTCCTTTAGAAAAATAGTTTATAAAATGATAGTATAAACATAAGGTATAAAATAGGCTTTCACAATATTTATAAAATAAGGATAAGAAACATTCCACATTCACATTTTAAAACAACCATCCTTTTTTATAAAATAACAAAAAAGGATTATTAAACTTTTTAAATATATATTATTAAACCAAAAATTTTAAATTAATATTTTAAAACCATGTAAATAAGGACTTTACACTGATGAAAAATAAACTAAAACACATTTTCCCCACCTTCCAAACATCACATTAAAATTCCATTTCCATAAAAAAATTCATGGAAAACCCCATTATTAGAACCACCATGTTTTAATGTTAACAAATCATGTTTATTATGTTTTTAATGAGATTGATCTTTTATGACAGCACATTATTTTATCAATCATAATTTGAATAAATTTGGATATGTGTTGAAAGATCCACCATTAGTTCATTTCTTCTACCACTAGCATATGACGTCATCAAAAGTGTGATGCCATCAGAGTCTTGTAACCACCAGACCGATGCTACCACTAGCTACTGTTATTGTCATAGCCTTGCTACCATTAGAGTCTTTCTATCACTAGACTCATTTGACCATTAGAACTCTACCACCACCAGGCATGATACTATCAGGCATGCCACCATTAGGTGTGCTACCTTGAGACCTCCTACCTATAGCCATGATTTACCATTAAGAGTCTTCTACCACTAGAATATTCCATCGTTATCCATGCCATCATTAGGATCATGTTACAAAAAGATGAGGTACCACTAGGAGTGCTACCATCATATTGTCCACCATTTTTATTCTGCCAAATTTGAATTTATTACTTCCAATGGATATTTAATAGGAGTTAATATAGAGGGGTTATTTAATGATTATTTATTAAACCTTTACATGTATTCATTTAAGATAATAAAAGTCTTAGTATGAGGATCCAAAAAATATTTATGATTATTATTTAATGGGTATTCGAACCTGCAGAGATTTATGTCTTAGAAGTAATATCTCATGTGTGTAAGGGAATTTAGGTGATAGGGTTTGGTTGCACAAACTCATAAAAGATTATATTCCTCTGAAAGAGTGGAGTATACAGAAGATATTTATCCTTTCTTAGAGATATAAAAGAGAACTCCACGACACTATATTTTTCTTCAACTTTCAAAGAAACAATTTGATCTCCTCATCAAGAAAATATAATGAATCTAAAGCATTTGGATCACTAATGACTGGGCATCACTACTTATTCCATATCTTCTTACATTATCCCTATGTTTTTTTCTTTTACTTTCAAACAGTGTGTTGTATTCTCTTTCTATTTATACACTCTATCTCCTACACCAGAACTAGAGAATACTTGATAATATCTTCTATATATTTTTTCTGTATACCCATGAAAACTAAGGAAGCGGACCACGTGTGTCTTGTGATTTTTTTTATTCCCACATATAACTATTGAAGAGGATTTGAGCCTGGAAATCTTGTGTTGTTGTGTGTATAACCAATCCAAGTTTTGGATCAAATTACTTTATATAATAATCTTCTTGGATGTGGGTGATTTCAATGTATAAGGGATTAAGTCTTGTCTTGAGACTAAACCCATTGTTTATTCCACTGAGTGGTTTAGTTTTGTTTTCTTTTTTCAATGCTTTAAAATGTATTTAGTTTTAATCTATGAAAAAGACTTCCACTTTGATAGTTAGTCTTAACTAGTTTTTATATAAGGATTTGTTTGAGTAATTCAATTTCAAAAGTTAAAGTAAGTTTTCATATTTTTTTAATAGAACCATAATCAATATTTAAGAAATATTTTAAAAGATCAATATTATATCGAACTATTATTTTTATTAAATGGATGATTTTAACTAACTTGGGATATTTTATTTGAAATTGTTTTTAACAAAAAAAATATGGGGTACTCAATTCCCCCCCCCCCCTCTTATGTTACTCACTTTGACCAACACCCATTTCTTTAAAACTCTTAAAAATTAACTAAACCATTTACCTTTTTCAAATCACACTTTCAAACCATTATAAATCATCCCATTTTAAATTAAACCAAAATACACACAAGTTGATTCATATACCACACAAAGGAATCAAGTATGAACAACCAACCATAGGTTCCAATACAATAAATCAAGCTATGAGGATAAAATCAAATACTAGATCAAACCCCTAATGTCAAAAACTAACCAAGAAATCAAATGTTTTATAGGCTTTACCCTAGGTCACTAACATGAGATGCATTTAAATTCATAAATTTTATCTCACAAAACAACTTTCTAAATATGATGCATCCAAACCACAATCCATCAAACTATCCCACACAAGCCTAATTTCAATGGAACACCCCACCTAGACCTAGTGCCTAGCATGATTGGAGGGCCACTGGCAGTGTGTAAACTAACTAGTGTAACATAAGAATATATGTACAAATTAGTACATGGGTTCCCATGACCAATAGAAAATTGAGGTGGGTGAATATAAAAGAAAAGATTAATACACAAGATATAAGTCGTAGCTCATGCCTCACATCCAACACCCTCACATATAGTATCCCCACACAAAAATTCTTTCACGAGCATTAAAACGTGCATATCAATATAAATAATCTCCTATGGGGTCACAATCCATAATAGGAAAACTAATCAAACACGGCTTAAAGATGGATTTTGATATTCATAAAACCATTTTAGAGTGACAAATGGTTTTTTAAAACACATTTCTTAGAATTTCAATCCACATTCCCAATTCTTAATGTCATTTTCAATATCATTTTAAATACCACTATAAATATAATCTTTCAAAACATGGTGAAAGTCCACTTTAAATCCAAGTATTTTACAAAAAAAATTTAAAAAGTTACACCACTTTATAAATGAGGTTCTTAATTCCATGAAACTTTTAAATCTAGTTTCAAAACCCCACTTGATACCCTTTTACTAAAATTACATTTCGAATCCAATTTGAAAATCTACCCATTTCCATGAATAAAAAATCTAAATATAAATTTTTTTTTATTTAGAACAAATGGTGAAATGAATCCATTTATAAAAATTTAATTATCATTCCGAAATAGTAGATGAACCATAAGGCCAAATGACCTTAAACATTTTAAACAAGTTCCAAACCAGTAGGTTTTTTTACAACATGCCTTTAAATAAACACAATCCCATTTCTATGAATGGAACATACATCCACATGCCTTAAAACATTTAAAACCTTTTTTAAGAAATCCAAATGGTCATTTTAATGAACACTTAGTATGAAAATTAAGCCTATTCAAAGTCATTAAATTTATTAAAGGAAAATTAAAAAAATGGTCACTACACCCATTCAAATCCATGGGAAAACTTTTAAAAATATTTTAAATATTATAAAATGGACACACAAACAAATTTCACAAGCACTTGGTATGCATCCAAGGCCCATGATAAGTGATAAAACTCATTACAAAATCATTTTTATCATACCACAACATAAAATAGGATTTGAAATTCGTAAAAAGACTTTTAAAGAACACAACCAATTTATAATTTGAATTTCAAGGGAGTTACAAAGAAACCCCTACTTCAAAACATTAGTAGGTGAGCTGGAATGATCTAAAACACATCTTATTCAGTGTTATATGTCCAAAAAAGTGGTAAATAACCTAAAGAACACATCACATACCCTAGGAATTAAAGTTCATAAGAAATTATAACCCTAAACCCTCATAGGGTTCATCTTGGGGTAAAAACCAGTAAGGAAGATGGGATAAGTGGGAGAAAAGATATCAATAAAGAGGGAGGAATCCTTACCAAATAATATCACATTATAAATCAAGTGGAATTGAGGCCATAAAGATAGTAGAGGAAGAGGGTAGTGGCTCATGTGAGGTTCTCTCCCTTTGGATCATGGTGCATCATGTGGAGGGAGAGAGGGTGAGTTGAGATTACATTATTTTATTTTTCTCATTAAGAGTATTTTTGTAAATTTAAAATTTTGGAACCTTGGAAACTCACATGGTTTTGGAACATGGTTGACCTAAACATTCTCTAATCATGATTCCCCTAATATACAAGAACCAATCACTTCACACGGTTTCCCCAAAGACCCAAAATGTCCTAGATAACCATGAGTAAACCTTTCCAAATAGCACTACCCCATTATAAAATTTTCATGTACGGTTGCCACATGGTTACTCCTAACCATGTGAAACTTGTGTGCAATATAAAAATGATAAAAATTTAAAAATCTTAATCTTATGAGTTCCAAAATATAATTAGCTCAAAATTTAATTTTAAATAATATAAAAAATCAGTAGTAGGTGGGTGTCACAAATTTACCCACCATTCTAATTTGTTTATTAGAAAGTCCCTAGTCAAGGTAAAGGTAATAGATAAGAGAAAAACATTTCACTCCCCAAAAAAATAGTTTCAAGGAAACTCAATGGGTACTTTGGAAAACTCAAAAATGAATCATCCTCTAAAGGTCCAACAAAATTACTCAATAAATAATAACAAACTTAAGCAAGAATCAACCATCAATATCAAATAGGAAACTATAAATGAAGGGAGATTGAATGGAGTTCACCCCACCATGTACAATTGATATAAATTATAAAGCACTAAATTAAAACTCGTACTTAGAAACTTCACCAAGGAAACCACAATTACTCAAAACTAAGTAGTGTTTAAGATCCTAAGATTGGATCCCCCAAATGAACCTAATCTAAAATATCCAAATCCACGAAAGTTCACAACACCAGGTTACTAATAACATAAAATCTTCAAAACATTCAATGTAAACGATGAAAAAACACAATAATCAATCAAATAAATGACATGGGACCAAACCTTCGGTCATAAATCAATAGAAAATGGGACATCTATGACCTCACACTTGGGCTACCCTCTCATGGTGAATCTAACAAGATCTAATACGACACTGGATAGTGTATAATCTCAACCACTATCTTAACTATCATATCCACCTTAATCAATCAACCATGTTAATCCCATATACAAACAATTAATTAAAATACATGCAAGACCCTCTTTATAAGTCTAGCATCAACAATAACTACCACACAAGGAATAAAGAATGAGAGTCATGGACACATCAAAACAATCACCACTCAAACAAAATATTTTACTCAAAACATTGATCCATGATCCACAAATACCCCCAAAATAGAAACTAAAAGAGATCATAGAAAAAAATACACCTCAAGTATACAAGGATATAAACTCATTGATCATGAATTCTCAAAATAAATCATCATCACAAGATAACACTTTCACCCAAAATATTAAATAGACTAATCCTCATTAAATCATCCAACTAACTAGCCAAGGGCCACCTAGCCTAATATCCCAAATAAAACAAATAGACAACACCCTACCACATCAAAAAAGGAAAAAAATTACACTTCACCTGGTATCCTGGAAAGATACAAAGACACAGGGGAAGAAATATCATTAAAGGAAAACACTAAATATTTACTACAACATTTTTGTGAGGCATGAACTATATAAAATAGAACCTAAACCTAACCCAACCATGTTTCTTAAATTACATCATTTTTTTTAAACTCGAATAAATCAATAATATTTAATATCATAATAAAATAAAAAAAACTCACATTCCAAAACTCATTTCTATAAAAATAAACACATACCCAACTAAATAAAATAATGTTTTCCAAAAACCCAAAAGCTTTTAAAACATACCAAACACTTGGAAAATTATTATTTCATTTTAAAACCCCAATTCCCTAATGGGATTCAAAAAAATTACTTGGTTTAATAAACCACCAATTCTTTTTATAAAACAAGGAACCCACTTAATCTTCTCAAAGCCCATTCCTTAAAACATTTCAAAAAAAATACCAATTCATTTTCATTAAATGAAAATTATCTATTCTTCAAAATCACACCATGGGTTTCAAGTTACTTTACAATAAAAAACCAACCAATTTTAAATATATATATATATATATATTTTTATCTGAAAATAACAAATTAATTGATTTAGAAAAAAATTAGTCAAAACCTTTCCAAAAAACTAGATTTATTTTATAAAAAATATTGAAGGATTCTTTAAAAAATAATTTTCCATAAAATACTACTTCTTTACAAAAAATCCCAAATTTACATAAGAATCACACAAAAATTCTTAATCTGCATTATCAATATATCACAATACCCACCTTTACTCATCTCTCTCCATTAGGGATCACTAAAGAGTAGTCTAAAAAAACAAAATTAGATGTGGAACTGTTATTGACTCGACCACATTATTTGATGAACCATGGGATAATCATACAAAAATACCTAAAAAATTTTAAAGATTACGAATTTTTTCACTACCTAAGTTTATCCATACTCACACACTATCCTCGTCCGCTGATTCACTTTCTATCCACATCCAAAAATATAATATGATCACCACCGAAAAATAATAATTCCAATATGGATTACCACCTGGTAAACTATAAATGAAATTAAATTCGAAATAAAAAATTCATATCCCACTTCCCTTGGAAACTTGAGGCTTAGGGCAGGGAAGATTCGGCTCGACTCTCCCAGAACCTACCTCCCAACAGACCAAAATTTTAGGCTCCTATGGAGAAAATAACATGAACACTTATACCATTTGTAATGAACTGACCAAGGTTATCCATCCAATGGACATATGAATTGTCCCTCTAATATCCTGATGGGAATTCCCGATCCTTATGGGCTGGAAAATAGTGTCTGGGAATCTCAGGAACACACAGGTTAATAGTTTCACCCAGTAATCATATTTTAATAAATAGTATAGAAAATGGCATGACTTATCATTATATCATATATCCATACTAAATAAAATAGTAATTTGAATAAAAAATTAGTAAAACAAAATATTAAAAATAAACACCTACATTAATCCATCTACTCACCCCCTAGTCTCCCTCCCCTGCAATGCACTTACACACAAAAATTCACCACTAGATGTCTTTGCTTCATCCACTATTAGATGCCACTAATGTCCATACAAAGAAAGTAGTAAAAAGTACAACTTTACCAATTAAATAAAACAAAAAACTCACCTCAAAATCCCTTTATAAATCAATTCTCAAAGATTGGTTTGAATCATAACCAAGAACCTGTAACTAAGATGATAGATATGTGTGAGAATAAACATTACTGGAAGGTGACCTCCAACTAAAACTGTAGAAATATGTTATTTAAATAGTTCATAAAATTCTAATTTGATTAGAAGGTATAAAATTGGTTTTCACAAGATTTATAAAAAATATATAAGAAACATTCCACATGCACATTTTCAAATAACCAAAACTTTTTATAAAATAAGAATAAGGATGATTAAACATTTTATATCATTATTTTTACTCAATAATTCTAAATTAATATTTTAAACCAAGTAAATAGGGCCTTTAAACTAATAAAAACAAACCAATAAAAAATTTTACTCTTTCCAAACATCTCATTAAAATACAATTTCCATAAAAAAATTCAAGTAAAAACCATTTCATTAAAACTATTAAAGAAATAACCAAACCATTTTAATTTCTCGAATCATAATTTCAAACCATTATAAATAAATTCATTTTAAAGTAAATCAAAACAAAAAAAAGGTGATGAATACACCACACAATGGCACCAATGAATCAAATAGAAACAACCCAGAAATGATGCTAATATAATCAATCAAGCTAGGAAGATATAATTGAATACTAGAAAAAAACCCTAATGTCAATAACCAACAAATCCATAAAATGTGTCACGGTATCTACCCTATGTCACTAGCATGAGATGCATATAACATTATAAATTTTCTCTCATGAACCAATTTTTGGTATATATTTCTTTCAAACCACAATCCATCCAACAATCCCACACAATCCTCATTAAAATGGCATACCCCTCCTATCCCTAGTTCTTAGCATGTCTGGAGTGCCACTAGAAACATGTAAAACAAATAGTGTAACATAATTATAGACCTAACACATGGTACTTTGGTTCCCATAACCAATATAAAATTAGGTGAGTGAATATGAAAACCAAGATTTACAAATAACGTAGAAGCAGTAACTTACACCTCACCTCTCATACCATCATATAAAATAACCCCAAACACAAATGCATATACAAGCTACAGAAAATTAATTTTAATATGAAGCATCCACCATGGGGTAATAATCCATAACATTAAAATAAATCAAATAGGTACTAAAGAGTTCTTCACACATTTATAAAACCATTTTAAAGTGCCAAGTAGGCCTTTAGAACACACCACTTGGGATGTCGATCCACACACCCAATTCTTAAAGTCATTTAAAATATCATTTCACATGCCACTTTAAAATAAATCTCTCAAAACATGGTTAAAGTCTACTTAAAACCCAATAATTTCACAAAATCACTTTAAAATGAATTCATCTTTAGAAAAGAGGTTCTCGGTTCCACGTACCCATAAAATCTAGTTTCAAAACCCCACTTGAATCCTTGTCCCAAAATCACATTTGGAAACCCATTTGGAAATCCACTCATTTCCATAAAAGAAACCACTTTCTAAATTCCACACCTTTTTCATTTATAATAAATGGTGCCATGCACCCATTTATAAAACATGAATTCTAATTTCGAAAACACTTGAGGTAGCCACAGGGCCTAACAGCCTTAAATATTTAAAATAATGTCTATCCCTATAGGTTTTTTTCAAAACATGGATTTAAAGTAACACACACACATTTCTCTAAATGGAATGGGTATTTAAATGCCTTAAAAAATTTAAACCCATTTTTTAGAAAGCCAAACGGCCATTTTAAGAAACATTTGGCATGTGACTTAAGTACATGCCATGTTTTAAATTTATTAAAGTATAATTAAAACCAAAAAAATATGTCCATTACCAATAAAATACATGGGAAAACATTTTAAAATACTTGAAATATTTTTAAATATCCACATGGGAAATTTCAGAAGCACTTAGCATGCAGCTAAGGCTCTTAACAAGCACTAAAAACCTTCCAAAATCATTATAATAATACTATTAAATACAATAGTATTTTAAATTCATAAAAATTAATTTAAAATCACACAAAAAATTTATATTATGAATTAAAATGGAGTTTCAATGAAACATGTACTTCAAAATGTTGGTGGGTGAGTTAGATTGTTCTTAAATGCATCACCTTCGAAGAAATATGACCAAACAATCAAAAAAAAACTTGAAGCACACATCACATACCCTAGGAATAAAAGGCCATGAGAAATTAGAACCTTAAACCCTACTATGGTTTGGACTATGGTAAAACACAACAAATTATAGGGGAAAATGGGATAAAAGAGAGAAATGGAGTGGAAGTAATCCTTACCTAGGAAGATCACACTTGAAACCAAGAGAAATTGAGGCCAAATAGAGATGATAGGAGGATAGTAGTTTCACATGAAATATTTTATCCTTTTTCCAAGTGGTGAATCGCATGAAGGAAGAAAGGGTGGGGTGAGAATTTTTTTTTATCATTTAAGGCATTTTTATTAATTTTAAAATTTGGAACCAGGGAAAATGACATGGTTCAAATGATTGGTTTATCTAACTATGTGCTAATGGTATTTCTTATACTATAAAAGCACCAATATCCCTACACAATTTCCCCTAATACCCCATACATACTAACTAACCATGTGAAAACTATATCAAATAGAATTTTACCCTTATTATACCCTCATGAATGATTATTATAAAGACCCAGGATTCGAATAGATGGATATTACATCATTTTAGATGAATATTCAGAACATTAAAAAAATACATGCCTGAGGATCGTAATAGTTTAGTGAATTTGGAAACTTGGAAAACAAAATATTATATCCTGGTGAAATATCTTCAACATCTCTCATAAATATGTCCACCTTTATTACTTCTACCTAAAACGATTCTTCAGAACCTGGGGAAAGGAAACATAAAAAGTGGTGAGCTCAGATGCTCAGTAAGGGTGAACAAGGGATACTTGTAAGAATAAACATAAACATAGGGGTATGAGAATGTGATTGTAACATTAGGATATCATACCATCCATATCAAAGATTATAAACATGAATTATGGGATAAGTATTGGCAATTAATAAGACATGAATCATAAATAAATAAACATCATGCGCCATGAAATCGTAGAGAAGGAATAAAACATAGGATTTGTGGCATAATAATAGAAAATTTTATGTCAAGGATACCTACCAAGACCATTATAACATGTTAGGATTGGGATACGACCCATGTAAAAACTATTAGCTTGGGGTAACAACCTGTGTACCCTCTTATTTTTAGGATTGGGCTATAACCCATATACCTCCTTGTTTTCAGGATTGGGCTACAATAAATGTACCCTCTTTCTTTTAGGCTTGGAATACAACCCACATACCTTATTGTTTTCAAGATTGTGTTAAAACCCATGTACCCACTTTATTTTAGGTCGGGGATAAAACCCATGTACCTTCTGGTTTTCGGGCTTCAGCTATAACATCTGTACCCTCTTCCTTTTAGGATTGGAAAACAACCCATTTACCTTCTAGTTTTTAGGATTGGGTTGCAACTCGTGTACCCTTTGAGCTCATATACAACTTAAAATTACTCAATTAATTGGAGGGATATATAGATCCCACCCATCTCATAATAAAATAATTCATACATGTGCCACATCATAACAAAACATTCATCAGATCATGATCCATTAAAAGATATAAGTTTTATAAACACAAAATAATAAACCATGAAATAAAATGGGTATCATTAACATTTCATCACACCATAACCTATGAAATAGATAGGTTTATAATAATTTCATGGAATCATAACCCATGATAATAAGAGGGTTAAAAAATCATAAAACCTATGGAAGTGAAACGGGTTTTGATCGCACCACGATTCACTGTTTCATTTTTAACCTTACACCAGTGTGCTAAACTTGTTTTATATTGAAAATTATAAAAATAATAAAAAAATTAACTTCATGTTTTATTCAAATATTTTTTATTTATTACTGTTAAAAAGTTAAATGATACTTTTTTTGATAATATCATTTAAGTTGAAGGTGATTTGGATGTCCCGTGATGATGCCCAAGGAAAATGGGTCAAACTGTGCAGGATCCATGCACACAAGTGGACACAACCGCATATTTCTACTAAACCGTGCATCCAAATGGGATGAAATTTTGTGTTATAGTCCAAAATTTAATGGGATACATTTTATATGAAGCAATGGAATCCTCATTCATCCTTTACGATGCCCATCCTAGCTGATCTGTCCAAAGAATCAAATCTACACAAAGTCAAATGGGGTGTTTTGTATTTTATCAATATCTCGAGATGTAGTTGTCCAAATGGTGCCAAACATTATATTTAGATATTAAAGATTTGATAAAAAATGTTTCTAGTTTTTTCCAAAGCAATATTAGACTTTATAGTGGTAAACAACCATCTTCCAAGTGGTTTTTCACAATTTTTTATCCCAAAACCACGTTCACTTTGCCTATAAAATGGAAGCTTGGGCTCCTCATTTGGAAGTTCGGCCAGGAGGAAAAGATCTGGTATTTTGGAGACCCAAATAATTACTCTCATCATCCAAGGAGTTCTGGAGGCCCTTATCCTCGTAGGTGGATCAATGATGAAGGCGAAGTTCCACCCGAGCTTCCTCCTCCTCCTGATGTCGAGCTAAACGGTGGATGATCATTTCGAGGGAGCTATAAACACTTGGGAGGGAGTTCTAGCACTTTTTATTCTACTGGTATTTAGTAATTTGTGTGATAAATATTTCAATTATTTATTATCTTGACATTCTTCTCCTCTTATTTCATTTCAATTGTCATAATTAAGTGAAACTCTTTTTATTTTGACACCGATTGGGTTGATATTTCAAGTGGGAATCTTGGGTTGTTACGATTGGATAATAAAAGAGTCCTATTTATCTCACACATACATAATATTTCAGTATGTTTTGGTAGCCTTTCTTTTCTGTGATTGATACCCAAAACATGAAAAAACAATTGTTGTGTCAAGGGGAGGTTCTTTGAGCATTGTTTAAGAGGCAAGAGGGAAGTTGAGATCATGACAACCCTCAACCAAAGGATTCCATTAAACCATGTGTATTTTTTAGAATGATTAACTCACCAAGAAGTGTAGTGAACTTGAAATTATCTCCTTATCTCATAATTCTTAAACCATCACCTTTATCTATCAACTATTAAGCTCTTTAAATCAAGTTATTTTCTTAAAAACATTCCAAATCACCCCCATGTTTAGTACTTTTTATTAAAAACGCATACTCTAAACCTATCAATTCTCCTTGAGAGATGACCTAGGGTCTACCCTAGAATAAAAACCAAATTTAAAATCATAATAAATTTTATGTGTCATGATAGTTCTGTCAAATTTTGGTGCCATTTCTCGGGATCACTTTGGTTTTAAGTGCGTGTTTTTTATAAGATTTTTGTAAATTTTGTGAATATTTATTTATTTTATCTTACAAATCTACCTTTTTTATTTTGATTTATTTCTTTTGTAGGTTTTGCGCATGACACATTCAACTTCATGAGACCTACCACCTTTCGAACTCAAACCATAGAGGATCCTACATCAGCGACACCGAGACGCACAAGAGAACCCTTCAAAGGAGGACATACAATACATAGACACTCTTCCTGATCCTTCCTCTTCTTATTCTAGAACCAATATCAAAACTGAAATAAACTTTCATAACATGGATGAAAATAACAAGACATTAAAATAACTAACCTCACCTGATGTTGATATCCAACCCACTTATATTTAAATGCAAGGTGAGGCACCTAATTTTGAACTAAAATCCGATCTAATTCATTTATTACCAAGATTCCATGGACTCGCTGGAGAAGATCCATACAATAATTTGAAATAATTTCATACTATTTTTTCAACATTAAAACCTACTAATGTGGTTAAAGAAAAAGTAAATCTTAGATCATTCCCCTTTCTTTAGAAGATACAGAAAAAGATTGGTTATATTATGTTAATTCTCCAATAAGAGGCTGGGCAGACATGAAACGCATTTTTCTTGAAAAATATTTCCTAACCTCTCAAACTACAGCAATTAGGAAATAAATTTGTGGCATAATACAATATCAAGGGGAAACACATAATGAATATTTGGAAGATTTAAATGATTATGTTCAAGTTGTCCACACCACCAAATAAGTGACCAACTTTTAATATAATATTTTTATAAAGGTTTAATCCCTATTGATTGAAAAATGATTGATGTTGTTGCAGATGGTGCGCTGGTAGATAAGACCCCAATTTCTTCAAGGAACATAATTGAGAACATGGCACAAAACACTCAACAATTTGGTTCAAGGTCTAGTATACCCATTCGAGGAGTCCATGAGGTGCAAAGTACTAAATTCATGAAGAAGGTGGACATGAAGTTTGAGGAGGTAAGTACCCTTATACGATAACTTACTCTCTCCTAAGGGAAATCTAAATCTCCTCCTCCCATACATTGTGTAATCTGATCTTCTAACACCCATTATTCTAACTAATACCCCCAATTGAGAGAAAATTCTGAGAGTTGTGAGGCAATCTTCCCAGGACTCCCCTATAACCAACCCTTTAGGCATGAAACATACTATCCATCCTAACATTGGGTGAAAATAAAATCAAGCTTATAGGGAAGGGGGTATTCAAACTAGCCTCATCAACCATGGAACCAACAAGGTCATAGTAGTCATCCACCACCACTACCCAGAAATTTCCAACCACCCCAAAGCCCTTTCCAACCATCCCCTCCCAAAACCGATCCTAGCCTAGAAGATATGATGAAACAAATGGATTCCAACAATCTCGAATTCCAAAAAACCACCCAGGAAGCCATACAAGACCTCAAATCCCAATTGGGTCAACTAACTAACTCGATGGGGGAAATTCAAAGTCACGGGTCGGGTAAACTACCATCTCAACCAGTAGTCAACCCTATAGATAAATGAAATTTTAGTTTCATCACCCTTAGGAGTGGAAAACGGATGAATTCTTTATTAGATTCATCCCCTCATGATGAAACCTCCATCCCAAACATTAATAATGTTCCAAATGTTGAAAACCCATATCTTGAGAGAATCCCTTACAAAGGAAAGAGTGTGTATGTCGATGAGTCTCCTAGCCAACCCATTCCTCTTCCATTTCCTCAAAGGGCCACCCAACCTATGAAAAAAATAATGCCTAACTAGATAAGTAAATATTGGAAACTTTCAAAAAAGTGCAGGTAAACATCCCATTGATTGATGTTGTGAAACAAATTCCAAGATATGAAAAGTTTTTGAAGGAGATGTGTACACACTGAAGGCGACTTTGTGGAGATGAAAATGTGAGCTTGGGGAGGAACATATCATCATTAATAGAGACATCACTTCCCACCAAGTGTAATGATGTTGGGACATTCTTGATTCCATGTACTATAAGGGAGTATTCTTTTTCTAATGATATTCTTGATTTAGGTGCTTCTATAAATGTGATGCCTCACTCCATTTAATCTACATTGCAGGTTGGTGAACTAAAGCCCATTGTAATATTTGTTCAACTATAAAATTGGAGTACAGCACACCCTTCTGGTGTGTTATAGGATGTTCTTGTGAGGGTTCAAAATTTAATTTTTCCTGCTGATTTTTATGTGCTTAAAATGGAAGATGATAGGATGAATGGACATGCACCAATTATATTGGGAAGACCATTCTTGAAAACCAAAAAAAACCATAATTAATGTCCATAATGGTACATTATCTATGGAATTTGGTGGTGACATAGTCAATTTCAACATCCTTGATTCCATGAATCACCCCTCAGAAGAACATTCCTCTCTCTCAGAAAATTCAATTTATGTACACCCTTCCCTTAAAAACACTTATTATCATTCCCATGATCCCCTTTCCTAGTTTTCTTCATCGATTGAAATTCTAGGTAATGAATCATGCATTGATTGTTGCAGTGGTCTAGAAAAGTGGCATGCATGTTTATTAATTGATGATTTCTTGAACACTGAGGATCCACTGACCATCGATGATACTACTAAGCTTTTAAAAGCTCATTCCTCATCTAAGGATGATAACATTGAGCAGTTAGATAATATCATTAACCTCTCACTTTCACACACACTCCCATAAATCTAAAATACACTTTAATTGGAACTAAAACAACTACCTCAAGATTTAAAATATTCATATCTTGATAATATAAACAAGTTACCTGTCATCATTGCTATTTCACTCCCCCCTGAGCATGAATTGTGACTGCTTCAAATTTTGAGGGAGTATAAACAATCTTTGGGATAGACACTTGCTAACATTATTGGTATTAGACCATCAATTTGTACACATCATATTTTATTAAATGATGAGGTTAAAATAGTGAGGCAGGCACTATGTCGACTGAACCCAAACCACCTATAATTTTTGAAAAAGGAAGTGACAAAAGTATTGGTTGCTATAATCATTTACCCCATCTCTGATATCCAATGGGTCAGTCCTATTCAAGAAGTTCCTAAAAAATTGTCCTTAATGTAATCAGAAATTAAAATAATGAATTGGTTTTAACTTGTGTTCAGAATAGTTAGTCTGTCTACATAGACTATCGCTGACTAAACTAACACACTAGGAAGGACCATTTCCCTTTTCCATTCATTAACCAAATTCTAGAGAAGCTAGCAAGTAACTCCCACTATTTTTTCCTTGTTGGATATTTTGGATACTTTCATATCCATATTTCCCCTAAGGACTAGGAAAAGATGACCTTCACTTGCCCCTTTGGAAAATTTTCCTATAGAAGGATGTCATTTGGTCAGTGAAATGATCTAGGTACTTTCCAGTGATATATGGTTAGTATTTTTTTGGATTACCTGTAGAATTGCATGGAAGTATTCATGGATGATTTAACTTTTTATGGATCCTCTTTTGATGAATGTTGGGGTACTCTTGGTCTAGTCCTACATTACTGTATTGAAAAGAATATTGTATTATATTATGATAAATGTCATTTCATGGTGAGACGAGGTATAGTTTTGGGACATGTCATTTTTGGGATTGGTATCCAAGTAGATAAATCAAGAGTTGATGTCATTTCTTCCCTACCATTCACCAAAAATGTATGGGATGTAAGGTCTTTCTTAGGTCATGTTGGATTTTACCATCATTTCATTCATGACTTTAGTAAAATTGTACTCCCCTCTCGCGTTTAATCTAAAAAGAAAAGGAATTTGTTTTTGAGAATAAATGTGAGGAATATTTTAATAAGTTAAAATAGAGTCTTATATAACTCCTGGTAATCCAAACACCTCAGTGAGATTTACCATTTGAGCTCATGTGTGATGCCTCTAAGTATGCAGTTGGGGTAGTATTATCACAAAGGGTCGATCGAGCTCCATATGTCATTGTCTATGTCTCACGTACATTGGACCCTACCCAAGAAAACTACACCACAACTAAAAAATAATTTCTTTCTACTGTGTTTGCCTTGGATAAATTTAGGTCATATCTTTTAGGGTCTAAAGTCATTATGTTCTCAGACCATGCAGCCCTCTGGTATCTCCTTGAGAAACCAGAAGCCAAACCACATCACATTCACTGGATGCTCCTCCTTTAGGAATTCAATTTAGAAATTAGATATAAAAAAGGAGTGGAAAATGTGGTGGATGACCATATCAGTAGGATTCACCCTTCCTCAGACATTGACTCATCCCCATGTGTTCCCATAAATGACATGCTTCCTGATGAGAAACTATACCGAGTGCAATATTTTATTCCCCGGTATGCTGAAATTGTAAATTATTTGGTAGCATCCTTCATTCATACTGATTTCAACAAAAACTAGGTCGTTCGTTCAAAACATGAGTCTCGTTTGTACATTTGGGATGACCCCTACCTTTGGTGCACATGTAGTGATCAAGTCCTTAGGCGTTGTGTTCTCAGTAGTTATTTTTAGTCCATCCTTAGATTATATGACACTCTTGCTTTATAGGGGCCACTTTGGTCCCCAACGGACTGCTCGCAAAATCCTTGATTCTAGTCTCTTTTGGCCAACACTTTTTTGGGATGACATGGTTTTTTGTAAATATTTTCCTCATTGTCAAAGAATGGGTAATGTCTCTAAATGAAATGAAATTCCACAACAACCATTTCTCTTTCATGAAATTTTTGATATTTGGGGTATTTAATTTATGGGTACATTTCCCAATTCCTTTGGAAACTTGTACATTCTTTTGGAAGTTTATTTAATGTCAAAATGGGTAGAGGCACGGTCCACAAGGACTGATGATTCTAAGGTAGTTGTGGAATTTTTGAGAACCCAAATCTTCTCTAAGTTTGGATTACCTAGGTTCGTCATCAGTTACCAGAGCTCTCACTTCTACAACCGAACAATGCAATCACTTTTTCATCGGTATGGGGTCGGTCATCGAGTGTCTACTGCATATCACCCATAGACTAATGGTCAAGTCGAGGTGTCAAATAGAGAGGTAAAACAAATTCTTGAAAAATGGTTCAACCCAATAGGAAATATTGGAATATTAGAATTGATGATTCATTATGGTATTACTGTAATGCCTTTAAGACTCCCATTGGAATGTCACCATATCAACTGGTGTTTGGAAAGAGTTGTCACCTCCCTATTGAGATTGAGCACCAGGCCTATTGGGCCATAAAATAATGCAATTATAACTTTTCTGGTCTAGGTGCTCAAAGGAAGTTACAGATTCAGGAGTTATAATAAATTAGAAGAGATTCATAGGAGAACTCCAAGATTTATAAGGAGTATACCAAGGCTTCCCATGAACGTCTTATCCTTCATCACCAGTTCCACATTGGAAAAAAGGTCCTCCTTTACAATGCAAGGCTGAAGTTGCATCTAGGTAATCTTTGTTCCCATTGGTTTGGCTCATACACTATTACTAATGTCTCTACATTTGGTGTTGTCCAGGTTCAAAATGAAGAAACCAATCAAACCTTCACTATTAATGGACAGTGGATGAAGTACTTCCATGAATCCATTCCAGAGCCCCTGATGGAGGAACACCATGTTTAAGAAGAAATTTATGAATAAAACTCACTAGTTTTTATCATTCCTTCCCATGTTCTATTTTATTATAGTGAGGACATTGCACACTTTAGCTGTGGGGGTGGGTATATTCCTAGGTTAGTTAGGAATTTTCATCATCTTTCTTCTTTTTCTATTTTTATCTTGCTAAATTATATTGTTACTTTCCCCCTTCTCTCCCCCTCACTTTTGTGCGTGAATATTATTATTCCCACTTTATAATGGAAAATTATGCCTATTTAATCATGGAAGTTATTGAAAATGCATGTGGAGTGTCCGTATTTCTTGTTGTTTTAACATTCAAAAAAAATTCTGATGAATTGTGCATTTCAACAAGAATTCAATACTGTGGTGTGACTTTCTTTTGAAATGTAGTTCTTTTTCAGTGATATAAATGGTTGTATCATTTTAAAACCTTTGAGAAGAATGGTTCCCTTTTTGTGAATAGTTTGAGGGAAAATTGTGTCACCTAATCTCTCCACGTATTTTTGCACCCAACCATGAAATGTGAAAATTTCTTACTTAATGGAAGGTAAATATATGTTAGGTTGATTTTTCTCTACATTCCAAAATAATTTTTATATACATTTGTTCCTTATCCAATCTATTTCATTATTGTACCAGATTATCCTATGCATTTGTACCTATTATCTGACTCTTGTATTCCCTAAAAAAACAACAAAAAATGGGTTGTATATTGGGCAGGTCAAAAACCACTCTTCCTCAACCTTTTATCTTGTTATAACTAATAAAATTAGTGTCGTGAGGAAATAAAAAATGGGTTGGGAGAAGAGTTTGATATTTGTTCTAAGTGAAACTTTTGAAAAATTAATAAAGGAGGGGAGTGATGAAATATACAACGTATGGGGATATCTAGGTCAGGAGATTATGGTTTGACTTTTTGGAATTCATAAGTGATTGGGTCTTGACATTTGATTTCAAAGGAAATGGGTCACATTCAGTGGAAATAATCTTGTAAGTAGACAATTAATAAAATAACTTATATTTACTCGATAAAAAGTAGAAAGAATAGCATGAAATGGTTTTCACACACACACGTGGAGAATGAGGCATCAGTTCCTTCGTAGGAAATATATCACATTAAATTTTTAGTGTACATATTCAAGAGGTGGGGAAACATGTTTCTAGTTTTTTACAAAGAGATATTAGAATTTAAAGTGGTCTAAAACCATCATCCAAGTGGTTTTACACAATTTTTGTGCCCAAAACCTCCTTCCACTTTGCCTATAAAATGGAATCTTGGTCTCCCCATTTGGAATTTTTCCACGAGGAAAATATCTAGTATTTTGGAGACCCAAAGAAGTCCTCTCATCATACAAGGAGTTCTGGAGGACCCTATCCTCATAGGGGGATCAAAGATGAATTCGAAGTTCCACCTGATCTTCCTCCTCCTCCTGATGTCGAGCTAAATGGTGGATGATCATTTTGAGGGATCTACACACACTTGGGATGGAATTCTATCACTTTATCTTCTACTGGTTTTGTGTAATTTTTTTTCTAAATATTTCACTTATTTCTTATCTTGACATGCTTCTCCTATGATTGAATTTCTATTGTTATAATTAAGTGAAATTCTTTTTATTTCAACACTGATTGGGTTGAGAGTTCAAGTGGGAATCTTGGGTTCTTCCCATTGGACAAGAAAAGAGTAATATTTATCTCACACATACATAATATTTCAATATTCTTTGGTAGCCTTTATTTTCTATTCTTGATACCCAAACCTTGACAACATGATTGTTGTGTTAAGGGGTGGTTCTTTGACCATCGTTTAAGAGGCAAGAGGGAAGTTGAGATCTTGACAACCCTCAACCAAAGGATTCCATTAAACCATGTGTATTTCTCAGAATTATTAACTCACCAAGAAGTGTATTGAACTTGAACTTATCTCCTTATCTCATAATTATTAAATCAACACCTTTATCTATCAACTATTAAGCTCTTTAAATCAAGTTATTTTCTTAACATTATTTTCAAAATCACCCCCATGTTTAGTAATTTTTATTAAAAATGCATACTATAAACCTATCAATGCTCCTTGAGAGACAACCTAGGGTCTTACCTAGACTACATATCAACCTTAAAATAATAATCAATTTGATATGTCACGACAGTGTGGTCAAGTTTCATAAGCTTCATTCTATCAAAACATAAACCATTCAAGAAAGAATATGAATAGAATCTTTGGATCATTACATTGAAGGGTATGAATAACATAAAAAAATGTCATCTTAGAAGTAAAATAACTTTTAAGGATATTTTGAAATCATTTCTTAAGGAAAATATATTTCTTATTTGAAAAAACACTCTTTAAAACATAAAACCTTTTGAAATCCATTTCCTTTGAAAACTTAGAAAGACTGATTGAAAAAAATTTGAAAACCATTTTCCATGAAATCACATAAAATAATATTGAAAACATTTTGAAAACCATTTTCCTTTAAAATGTATAAAATAATCCTAAAAACATTTTAAAAAACATTTTCATTACAAACTTATAAAATAATATCGAAAAAAAATTAAAACCATTTAACATGAAAACTTATAAAATTATCTTGAAAATGTTTTAAACACAATTCATTTGAAAATAATTTGAAAACTAAAAAATGAGGCTTGAAATCATTTTAAAACCATTTTTCCTTAAAAAATTATAAAATAAGCTTGAAAACATATTAAATACAATTTTCATTAAAAAATAATAAAATAAGCTTGAAAAATTTTGAAAACCATTTATTTTAAAAGATATTTTTAAAAAAACTTAAAATTAACCTTTAAACGTGAAAATAAATTTTTAAATGATTGAATGAGGTTAAATATGTACATGTCATACAAGGTAAAAAGAACGTTCCTTTTGCATAGTAATAAAAAAAATTTTGAAAAATGAATCATTCAAAAAGATAAAAGAAGATTACTTTGAAAATATTTTCCAAAGAAAAAAAGGCTAAATATTTATTTTAATGATCATAGGAGATTATTAAAATATTCTTGGAAACCCTTTTTAGAAAACTAGGTTTTAAAGGAATATAGATTTCTGGACGAAGAGAGTGTAAAGTCGATATTTCTTAAAAACAATTTCTTAACTATCTTATGTACCAAAGAGTGGTGAAACAGTACTAATATATGTATATATCTTGAATAAACAGAGTATAATGAAACTCATGATTTTTATTTATATATGGATCATAAGATTTCTTCAAATAAGCATAACCATTAACAATCTCTAAAAGTGATGAGATTGTTTCAATAAACTATTACCACTTGGTTACATGGAATCATAATCTCCATGTAAGAAAATGAAATTAAATTAAGCATAAAATGAAATTAAAAAAATTATATTCATAATGTAACATGTAAAATTTAATTATATACACCTCAAAAAATAAGTTAGGTTCATAACAAAACATGAGTCTCTAAGAAATAAAATTGAGGGAAAACTATTTTACTAATTTGGTAACTTTTGAAAATCAAAACCCATGAAATAAATATCATAAAATGGATATTTAAATACCCATATATTTACGTATAAGAATCATTGAGTACATCCATGGTCACTATACACACCACACAGAAGTAATGGGTGGTGAATAAAGCATGTATCTCAATAAAATAAAAAGTGAGATGAAATCCCATTACCTTGTGTCTTTACTCTCAGTGTACTCATTCAAACCTCTTGTATAATATAAATAAATTTTTTATAAATATTTTAAAGAACCATATTATTATATATAATATCATATATATATTTATTATGTCTTTATATTACCAACTTGTTAGCAATTTCATGTTAAGGTTGTGCTTCGGGTAATATTTACTTTGTTTTTCATATGTGTCTTAATTTGTTATATCATTGGTCCTTATACTTGTATAATTATTTCCATAATGTAAAACATGATATAAATATCATATATATACTGTATATTTTTATTATAATAATCTATATAATATATAACTATGAAATAGAATACACCGATCATGGAGACGGTAGGCCGTACGTACGCATGGACGCTATTTCTGTTTAATTGTTGTGTTGAAAGAAAGTAAAATACATATATGTATATATATATATATTTATCAATATTAAATTACCTTTATTATATAATATATATCATATATATTCACTAAAAACATCCTTAATAAAATCCATGTACTGTATGAACGAATCATATCGCTTTGAGGGGGCAATAGTCCACACTTCCTCAAACGAAATTATCATATTAACACAAAATGGTATGTAAAAATAAATGTGTTATAAAAAGGAATAAATAAGATTAAATAAATAAGAAATATAATATATTACATATATAAATATATTTTCCATCATAATATCCACTATGAGAGGTTGTAAAGGGAAAATGAACAATCATCGTTTAGTGATGTGTTAGTTCGTCAAACACATAAACAGTATGTTCATTTCCCATTAGATAGATGTGTGTGTAATTTTAGGTTGAAAACAGAGCATAAAAACATATTAGTATATTTAAGATACTTTTTTTTATAAAATCTTGTAATAAACAGAGTAGAGGGGGTGTATAATGAAAATAAAGGAAAAGAGGTTGAGAGAAGTGGTTACCTCTTGATCATGTAACTCATTTTGGTTTGTGCCAAAATGAATACTTGGATTGATTTTTTCCCAATTATTGGATTCTAAGAGGAATTTAGGTAGGTTTATAAGTTTATTGGTCAGATATTTTCTAAACATAATAGTTTTTAGAGGTGTGAAGAAGTGGGAGAGGAGGTGGCCTTTTATAGGGAAGGAAAAGGGCTCACTTGGAATTTTTTAAAACAAGTTTGGTGTAAACATGTTCTTACCAAAAAAAAAGTAATAAAAAACCAAAATAAATCTATAATGGAAGGCTTATTTCCCAAATATTTCCATCCAATGGGTTTTTTTACAAGTTGATAGGTCATTTGGGTCCCTAATATTAAGGTTTAGTCCCTAATTAAACTTAATTTGACCTTAATTATTGCGATTAATTTTAATCACTTTTACTAATCATGTTGATCAAAAATAAAAATGATACAATTAGACTATAAATATTATACTAATTAAAAAAAATTATATCCATTTTTTTAAATTAAAACCATAGAAGCATCAAAATTAATATTAATGCTAATCCCGTAGACCGGACGAAATAACAGGTTATTAAAGTAGAAAATTTTTCAAAAGTTTGTTAAGTTTTTTATATTCAATTTAAAAGTGAAAATGATTATAATGAAATAAATGGTATTAATAGATTTATAATTTATTTAATGTGACCTTAAAACAAATTTAAATTATAATTTATCTTTAACAATTATTTAAACTAAAAGGTAGTTATTAACTAAAATTTACAATTGTTCACTATTTATAAAAAAATAATGTTTCTCAGACTACTACCAAAAAAACACCCTAAGATAATTTTGGCATTATAAATTCAAAAATGAAGTTTATTTTATCAAATTAAATTTCAATATGTATCTAAAATTAATTTTATTATTTTTCACATAAGGGAATGAAATATAGTTTATTTGAGAAAATAATATTTTCAAACATATAAGGTCTTTACCAAAAATTATATATTTCGTTATCAATATGTTTTATTACTATAAAAACATTCTAAAAAATATTTTAAAATTATTTATTACTATTCATGTTACTATGTTTAACATATAGGTTGTAATTATCTCATTTAAATAATTATTACAGTAAAATGATGTTTTGTAGAAACATCAGTGTTACAATCAACCCGCATTAAAATGAATTTCTCCCTATAAATTCATTTTGGTTATTAATTTTTTAATAATTTTAAGTTTCATTCATATAAAACCACATCATAAAAAATGAATACTAAAACTTTCTTTAGAAAAAGTAATTTGGAACCGTAACGGTTACCCAAAGTAACTCATAACTAGATTCCCACATATGAGAACATAGGTGGGAAGTGAAAATATGGAGATGGAATAAAAAATATAACTATCAAGTTTTTATGGATAGTGATAGAGAAAAAGGTCAGGATAAGGTTAAAAATTAGAAACCCATAAATCTACAATGAATAAAGGGACCATCAAATTCATCAGAAACAGAGGTACTAGGATAACATTTTTTGTTTCAAGATCCTTTTTCCTAAAGTTAAATAATTTTCATAAAAATATATAATTTCATGATTTCAGGGAAACCTCACCCTTTGTTTTTCTTTGATCCACTTTACCTATTTCTCCAAAAAGGAAGGTGAATTTTGCATTCTCTAAGTAGTAAAAAATCATGATATCCATGATATTTTGTCCCATATATCATTATTTATCATTGACACGTATTTTTATAATAGGTTACCCAATATGCATAAATCCTCATATGGTAAGATATTAATTTATTCTCAAAAACGTCATCCAAATTTTAACTTAATTTTTATATAAATTATTAACCTCATAACCCTTCTGAAAGATGAAAATTAAAATCTTTAGAAAGAAATTCATGAAATCATCTTAACATTGATCCCCTATATATCAAAAACTACCATTTTTTGTCACATTCCAAACATGTGAATAACCTCATCAAATATTCCTTTGAAACATGGTAATAACCTTAATTACCATTAATCCTTTTAGAAAACATACATGTTTCCTTATTCTAATTATTAGTGGATATATTATTTAAATATAAGAAGTCATAAACTTCATCCTCGATGATATATACCATTTTTCAATAATTAGTTCTAGGGTAATCCATACCATCCAATTTTCTTATTCATATCCAATATATCATTATCCAAAGATCATTATCTCAATTACAGTAATTAATTTTGGGATTAATTCACCTAATCAAAATTTCACATTTCCATGAAATAACTTTTATATATTTTCATCACCATTTAGCATGTCCTTTTAAATCCTTAATGAAAACTTATACATAAAATAATTATACATTTCATGATTCATATGACATGATCTTTAAATTCCAAAACATAAATACTTCATTAATCCAACTTTATTCTTAAACCATTACTCAAGCTTCATCAAATTATTCCTTAATACTTTTTTCTTAGAATATGAAATATGAATCATGTATTTAGGTTCCTCAAAATCAATCTAATCATGATACTTTTTTAATGTAAAAAACTACCCTAAGAACATCATATACCTTTCACATGTTGTTTGTGGTCTCTTTATCTTCTGAATTATAACCAATACTCACACCACCTTCCTGATTCTCATTATGATATTTCCAATTGGGAAATATATTCTCATAATGATCATACTTTCCACATATGAAACATTAAATGTTAACCATGTTCTTTCTAGTTATCTCTATTGAATAAAACTAGAAAGAATAGTGTGAGGAACATTTATCATATTGGGATACCATATAATCATGAAAAATTACTTATAGGGTTCATAAATAATGGATCCAACTTATTTAATCTATGAAACATTAGGTTAATCCTAGGTTATACATAGTTATCCTCTATTTAAATCTTTCATTATGGTTTGTAAATAGTTTGTGAATTCCCAAAGCATATCTCCTGGGAGTGTCAAATCAGGTGTATAGTAAGGCTCATTATCATGCACTAGATTACCCCAAGTCGGGCCTAGAACATCTTATCAGAGTTGTTACCCCTAGGTACATATATACTAGATCCACATCCACTTATAGTATCCCGATAGGGATGTATTTCTAGGAAACCTCTCACTCAATCCTTTACCAAAACTCTAGGAATTTTTTCTAAATGTTGACTCATATGTATACTTATCCTTAGAGACATCCTAAGACATATCCTTAGAAATATACCTACAGATATCACTAAAGTTTTATCATCCTAGTTCACAAATGTTGATTAAACATTTCCTTTGATACTAACTATAGAGACCCAGGCTTAGCATACATGGATATTACATCATTTTAGATGAATATTCAATACATTACAAAAATAAATACCTGAGGACTATAATATTATAATGTCTTTGGAAACATGGAAAATAAAATATTCTATCCTGGTCAAATATTTTCAACATCTCCCATAAAGATATCCACCTTTAGTGCCTCTACCTAAAACCTTTCTTAATAACATAGGGAAAGTAAATATAAAAAGAGGTGAGATCATATGATTAGTAAGGGTAAACAAGGGAGACATGTAATCATAAACATGAACATAGGGGTATGATAATGTGATCGCAATATTAGGAGATCATACCCTCTATATAAAAAATCATAAACATGAGTTATGGGATAAATATTGGTTGTTCATAAGACATAGATCATAATTAAATAAACATAATGATCCATGAAATCATAATAGAGGAATAAGACATAGAATTTGTGGCATAAGAATAGAAAATTTTATGTCAATGTTACCTACCAACACCTTTATAACATGTTAATCTTGGGATACGACCTGTGTACTTATTTTGGACTTGAGATAATAACTCATTTACCCTCTTATTTTTAGGATTGGGATACAACCCATCTACCTTATTGTTTTCAGGTTTGGGATACAACCTATGTAACCTCTTTATTTTAGTCTTGTGCTACAACCCATGTACCTTATTGTTTCTGGGCTTGGTATACAACCCATTTACCCTCTTTATTTTAGTCTTGGGATACAACCCATGTACATTCTTGTTTTTGTGCTTGGGCTACAATCTGTGTACCTTCTTTCTTTTAGTCTTGGGCTACAACCCATGTACCTTCTTATTTTTAGGCTTGGTCTAAAACCTGTCTACCCTTTGATCACATATACAAATTAACATTACCCAATACATTGGATTGAGATATAGGTCCCAACCATATCATAATAAAATCATTCATACCTGTGCCACAATATAATAAAACTTTCATCATATCATGACCTATAAAAAGATATACTTTTTATAAACATCGAATCATAACCCATGAAATGAAATGGGTATCATTAAAATTTCATCACATAATAACCTATAAAAGAGGTAGGTTTAATAATCATTTCATAGAAGCATAACCCATGAGAAGAAGTGGGTTTAAAAATCATAAAACTCATTGAAGTGAAATTGGTGTCCTAAGATTCATTCTATCAAAACATAAACCATTCAAGAAATAATATGAATAGAACCTTTGGATAATTTCCTAGAAGGAAATTCATAACATCAATGAATGTCATCTTAAAAGGAAAATAACTTGGAAGGATATTTTAAAAACATTTATAGAGTAAAATATCCTTTATTATTTGAAAAATTATCTTTAAAACATAAAAACTCTTGAAAATCATTTCCTTTGAGAATACTTTGAAAACTTATAAATAAGGCTTGAAATCATTTTGAAAACATTTTTCTTTGAAAATTTATAAATTAATATTGAAAATATTTTGAAAACAATTTTCCTTGAAAACTTATAAAATAATTTTGAAAACATTGTAAAAACCATTTTCCTTTAAAACATATAAAATAATTCTAAAAACATTTTGAAAATAATTTTCCTTGAAAATTTATAAAATTGTATTGAAAACATTTTGAAACCCATTTTCCTTGAAAAGTTATGAAAGGATCTTGAAAACGTTTTGAAAGAATTTCTTTTAAAATACTTTTCAAACTTATAAAGGAGTCTTTAAATCATTTTGAAAACCATTTTCCTTGAAAACTTATTAAAGAATCTTGAAAACATTTTAAAAACAATTTTCCTTGAAAACTTATAAAAGAAGATTGAAAACCTTTTGAAAACTATTTCTTTGAAAATATATGTTAAAAAAATTATTAAAAATTAACCTTTAAAAATGAAAATAAATCTTTAAAGGATTTATATTGGATAAATTTGTACATATCGTACAAGTTAAAAAGAGCATTCCTTTTGCACGGTAACAAAAAAAGGTTATAAAAATGCCTTATTCAGAAAGTGATAATAAGATTCCTTTGAAAACATTTTAAAAATAAAAAAAAAGGATAAAAAGGTATTTTAATGATCAAAGGATATTAGTAAATTATTCTTGGGAACTCTTTTTAGAAAACATGGCTTTAAAGGAACGCGGATTTTTTACCAAAGAGAATGTAAATTCGGGCTTTCTTAAAAACATTTTCTTAATTATATTATGTACCAAATAGTGTAAAATGGTAATATACATGGATATATATTGAATAAATAGAATATAAGTAAACTCATGAGTTTTCTTGAGATATGGATCATAATATTTCTTCAAAGAAGCATAATCATGAAAAATCTCAAAAAGCGATGAGATTGTTTTAATAAACTCTTACCACATGGTTACATGTGGTCATACTCTCCATGTAAGAAAATGAAATTAAATTAAGCTTAAAATATCACGAAAAAATGAGATTTATGATATAACATGTAAAATGTAATTATATACACCTCAAAAAATAATTTATGTCGATAACAAAACATGATTCTCTAAGAAGGAAAATTGAGACAAAACAATTTTACTGATTTGGTAACTTTTGAAACTTGAACCCCATGAAATAAAGATAATAAAATGGTTATTTAAATACCCATAAATTTAATAATAATAATAATTGAATACATACATTTTTAGTATAAAAACCACACAAAATGAATGTGTGGTGAATAAATCATGTATCTCACAAAAATAAAATGTGAGATGAAGGTCTCTTACCTTTTGTCTTTACTCTCATCATACTCATTCAAACCTCCTGTATAATAAATATAAATTTATTATAAATATTTTAAAGAACCATGTTATTATATATAATACCATATATGGATTTATTATGACTTTATATTTCCCACTTGTTAGAAATTTCATGTTAAGGTTACGCTTTGGGTAATATTCGCTTTGTTTTTCACATGTGTCTTAATTTGTTATACCTTTGGTCCTTATACTTATATCATTATTTTTGGAGTATAAAACATGATATAAATATCATTTATATAAATTATATTTGTATTATAATAGTCTGTAGAATATATAATTATGAAATGGAATACATCATTCATGGAGATGGTATGTCGTATGTATGTATGAACGCTATTTTTGTTTAATTGTCATGTTGAAAGAAAGTAAAATACATATATGTATATATTTATATATTTATATATTTATATATATATATAATTATTATAGTATATTTATGATATCGTATATATCATATATATTCACTAAAACCATCCTTAATACTGTCTATTTAGTGTATGAACTAATCATATCGCTTTGAGGGGGCAGTAGTCCACACTTCCTCAAATAAAAATTATTGTATTGACACAAAATGGAAAGTAAAAAAACAAATGTTTTATAAAATTGAATAAATAAGCATAAATTAATAATAAATATAATATATTACATATATAAATAGAGTTTCTATCATACTTTCCACCGTGATAGGTAGTAAATGAAAAATGAACAATCATCGTTTAGTGAGGTGGTAGTTCGATGTACACATAAATAATATGTTCATTACCCATTAGATGGATGTGTGTGTAAGTTTAGGTTGAAAAATTAGAATAAAAACATCCTAGTATATTGAATATACTTTTTTATATAATAATTTATTAAATAGCATGGAGGTGTGGAGAAAAAAAATAAAATAAAGGATCTTGAGAGAAGATGTTACCTCATAATTGGGTAACTCATTTTGGTTTATGACAAAAGGATTACTTGGATAACTTTATTCCCAAAGAGAGGCTTATATGAGGAAGTTACGGATGTTTATAAGTGAATTGAGAAGATATTTTCCTAACCTAATAGGTTATATGGGTGTGAAGAAGTGGTAGAGGTGGTGGCCTTTTATAAGGAAGGAAAATGACTCACTTGGATTTTTTGAAAACAAGTTAGGTGTACACATATTCTTACCTCAAAAAGTCATAAAAACAACATAAATAAATAATTTAAGTTTTATTTCCGAAATATGGCCATAAAATGGGTTTTTTACAAGTTAATTGTTTATTTGGGCCCCTAATAGTAAATTTTAGTCACTAATTAAGCTTAATTTGACCTTAATTGTTGTGATTGATTTTAATCACTTTTACTAATCATTTTGATAAAAAATAGACATGATATAATTAGAATATAAATATTATAATTATTAAAAAGTATTATGTATATTTTTTTAAATTAAATTCATATAAGTGGTGAAATTAATATTAATGCTAATCCCACAGACGGGAAGAAATAATGGGTAATTAAAGTCGAAAAATGTTCAAAAGTTCATTAAGTTTTTTATATTCAATTTCAAAGTGAAATTGATTATAATGACCTATATGGTGTTAATATATGTATAATTTATCTAATTTTACCCTAAAACAAATTTGAAGAATAATTTAACAATGATAATTATTTAAATGAAAAGGTAGTTATTAACTAAAATGCCGTATTTTTCACGATTCATCAAAAAATGAAGTTTCTTAGGAAAATTCCTAAAATTCACCCTAATATAATTTTTTAATTATAAATTCAAAAATGAAGATTTTTTATAAAATTAAATTAATATATTTTTCTAAAATTAATTTTATTATTTTTCATAGAAGGACAGGAAATGTAGTTTATTTGAGAAAATAGTATTTTTAAACATATAAGGTCTTTACCAAAAACCTTATATTTCATTATCAATATGTTTTATTTCTATAAAACCACTATAAAAAATATTTGAAAAATATTTATTACTTTTAATATTAATAAGTTTAATGTCTAAGTTATAATTATCTCATTTAAATAATTATAACAGTAAAATGATGTTATGTAGAAACATCAGTTGTGTGTGTAATGTACGCCAAGTCATGGTTGTGTGTAATATGACAACCCTTCTTTTATTACAAACTTAAACATGATTTATTACATAAACTATTCACTTTATACAACATGGAATATTGAGAGGTCTAGTGTCTTTGGGGCTTAGGGTCATTACATAACAACCTAAAACATGAAATACAACATATTTATTGAAAACTTACTTTACATGACCACTACATTACCTCGTACATAGCATTGCATGGGATAACATGAGGACATGGCTATGAAAAGGGTGAGCTATAAATCCCAGTAAGGGAATAAACATGGAATACATGAGGAGTAAAATACATGTTAGACAATAGGCATATAAATAGAGCACAAGAGAAACAAGGAAATAAAGGTATGATAAAGCATGATAATCATAACATGGAAATGTGGCAACAACACTTAACATGGAATTAGCATGAGCCAAGGCTCATTGCACATGGAGCATAAGTAAATTCTCATTGCACATGAAGCACGAGTAAACCCTCGTTGCACTTGAATTAGCATGAGTCAACACTCATTGCACATGACGTATCATGATATTATACTTTACCCAATGAATTGGAGCGCTATAAGGTTGCACCTTTCTTAAACATTTCATTTCATGCATAAGTGTGCCACATGGATCATAAAACATGGATTCATAAAACATAATCATTTAATCCATGATAAATTAATGTGGAATTCATACATGAAAATTTATAATAAATAAGTAAATGTTCATAAAGTTCAATACCCTTTATGTAGAAATGGGCACGGTATTCACTACACAATGGCATTGGCTTAGAAAATTGGTGCGCTTTCGGCAGCGTAATGGCGTGACATAAGAACTCATAAAAAATGGTTGATGAGAGAGAAAGGGGTTCCTCATCATATTTACATGTAATGGACAGTAAGGAGGTCATATAGATACATGTCCCAACAATTGTAATGGAATTTAGATTCATGATACAAAAGTATTGTTTGAGTGTAAATGAGGAGAGAGAAGTTCCTTTCAGAATTTCGGCATAGTAACGGGTGTACATGGGATGCATTTAATGAGAGATAAAGGGTATCACATAATTCAAATATAAAGAGGGGAGTATGAGGGAGGTGTAAAACCATACCCCAACATTCATAATTGAAATTAAAAGGGAAAAACAACTTAAATAAAATTGGACAAAAAATGAGAAAGGATGAAAAAACCTTACTTGGAAATGTGCTTCCAAAGGCTTGAGAGAGGCTTGAGAGAGAGACTTCTTGGGAGATTGGGGAACCTTGGGAGGATTATATAGAGAGTAGGGTAGAGTTTGGATGAACTCCAAAGGCTTTGAGTAAGGAGGAAGTGAGATCTTGGGTGGGTTTATATAGGAAAGGTGAGTGACTTCTTTATTATTTAGGTTTGGGACCCCTTATATTAAATTAATTCAAACCACAAACCATCCCATGGTTTCTGCCCATGGTTTCTGGAAAAGGGAAGAGGAAAACAATATTTTATAAGGCCAATGTCCGAACTTCTTAAAATAATAGGGTAGCTTATGTGGAGGTGAGTCACACTCCCATGGAAAACAATTTAAAAATACAAGGTTTTTAATTAGTCTTGAAGGGTCCATTATTGCTTTGAAAAGTAAGTCAAAAAAACCCAAAATCACATTATATTAATGTGAAAACATATATTGGCCGAAAATAAAGCTTACAGTATTTTATTATATCACTATTGGGTCATTATGATGTCATAAAACACATTATATATTTAAACAGTATTTAATTTTTACCAAAAAAATTGACTGTCTCAGAAAATTATGAAAAAATCACTGTTGGATAATTTCGACATCCTGATTCCATAAATAACATTTATTTTATCTAAATAATTTTATAAATATGTTAATTTTCACTTTTAAAACAAAAACTGACATTTATAAAAAATTCACGGGTTTTGACAAAAATGGCTTTCAAACCTTAATAAAAATTACAATTGAATTACTAAAATTTTATGATAATTTATATATAATAAAATTAATTTAATAATAATAATAATAATTTATTATAATATTATTTAATTCAAAAATCCCTTAATTTAAAAAAATATAATTCTTAATTAAATAATAACTAAAAACATTATTTTCACATTAAAAACTATTTACAATGTATCAATAATGACAAGAAAGTATATTCATTATTATATTCAAAAAATAATGTACATTAACATAGTACTATAAATTCATTACATAACCCATTAAAACAGCCGCATAAGACCTCAGGGTAAGGTGTGTGATGGTGACAAACTCTTGGGGTGGCTCGGATAACATCGCTCGAGTGATAATTTCTATCAACTTCCACTTTTCCCATAGATGGTCACATTTGAGCTTGACATGATGAAGCTCGGCTTGTGCTTGGTCAAAAGCGAAGCCCAAAGACACCACCACTTTTCCGAGCTTCGACAAATGGGCTTCGTATGGAGCAATTCTACTAGATGAGGTCATCGCTTCCTTTTTCTGAGTAAATTGTGTTTGTTAAAGCCCTATATTTATACTAATCATGTGATCACTGTTCAATGGATATAAAAGAAACGGTCACAATTATTAACATAAAACCAAATAATTTCACATTTTATATAAACATTTTACATAAAGATACATTTAATTATATCAAGAGGGATTTCCATTAATGAAACTTTGGGTCGTTACATGTAACCTATAACAAGTCGATGTTCTATTTATCATAATTTGAGTTGGTTTCATGTAACATAATCCAATTTGGTTCCATTTGAAAGTAATTTTTGACTTATTTATTTAATAAAAAAACTATTTTAAGCATTATGTGAAATAAAAATTATCAAAAGATTAAATTAATTCAAAAAATAATAATTCACAAAATCTAGGGGTTTTAAAATTATCACATGGTTACTCTTAACCGTGAACAACCCATGTGCAGTATAAAAATGATTAGAATTTAAGAATATTAATCCTAGGTATTACAATAAATAACTATCCAATATTCTAATTGAAAATAATATAAAAAAAATAATTACATGTAGGTGTCACAATAGATCTCATGGAAATTTCCATGAGCTAGAATTTATCTCGCATATGATTTCACTCATATCATAATTGTTTGAGTTTATATTGATATTAATATATAGAAAAACCTAGGGAATATACCTTATTAACAAACTCTAATAAATGAGCTTCATAAGGGAGACTACCTCTACATGATGATATTTATTTCCTTTTTCATCATACATTTCATAATATGGTTACTTCATTTTATACATATTAATTTAATATCTATATTATATTGGTAAAATTTTATTTTAACATATCATGGTTTCTTTTTAGTTTGGTGTTTTTTTTGAAAAAATCTATTAACATAATATTTATTTAATTAAAATACATAGTGAATTCTTGGGTTGTTACTGGTATAGGAAGGATTAAGCACAAGACATTTGATGGTGGGACGTGAGAGCTGAAAATCCATGGGGAATTTTTTAGGGGTAATTATTTTCATATATTATTGATATTATTATATTACTATTGGATTTAATATTTAGTTATTGGGATTTAGTGATGTTGGATAATTGTTGACATGATAGGTGTGTGTTGGTTCTGTTGTTGTTCACTAATGAATTAATATACTTCTTCTACCTTTTCATGATATGTCTCGAGTATGATCCTACTGAGTATACCTATTATTCTAAACCTTATATATATATATATGTATGGTTTTTAAGGAGAGTTTGGTGACCAAGTTGGATAGCACTAGCTTATAGATTAATATTGGTCATGAAGTCATTGACTAGGACTTTTCTTTGGTATTTTGTTTTAGAAAATTGTATTTTTATAACATATTCATGAATTATGGGATTATTGTGGAGTTCAGTTTATTTATATCATGGGATTAATTGGTGGTTTTATTTCTATTTACCTGGAACATATGATGGTAATTCCACTCATTTCATGTTTAATAGCCTCGATGCTAGTCGTCAAACCTACACCTATTAGAGGCATGCTTTGGGGGTCACTGTCATCCTCACTGGAAGCTTAGGATGGGTCATTGGTGGGGTAAGGTCATGAAATTATACAATTATATATATTTATGGTTTTTTAATATATATTTCATAAAAATTGGATAATTCTTAGACACCATGTATATGTAAGGGTGACCACTACTGAGTGAAAAAAATAGCAGTCTATGTATTAGGGTTAGAAGACTAAGTCCTTATATACATAAGGGTTTAAAAGATATTATATAAGACTAATTAAACCAAGAATAGTGATACATAAAAGTAAAATCTTTTAAACATTATGAAAATTTAAAATTCATAACACCCCCTATATATTTAAGGGTAAATTATGGAAGAAGAGCAAAAAATCCAGCAAAGTGTTTCCCGGGAACTGTGATATATAAGGTTCATCAACCAAATACATAAGAGTAACTTAAATATACTAAAATTTAAAAATTTCCACGATATATGGTATTGTACGTAAGGGTCATCTCAGTGACTCTGAAGCTAATTCATAAGGGTTAATATTTTTTCTATGAGAAAAAGGGTCTTCCTCACTATAGAAAGTGTTGGGATTGTTAGGGTTTTATAAACACTTTATTAGACAAGAAGAAATGATCTAAATCACATACCAAGATCAACCATGTATATAAATTAAAAAACATTCAAAATTGAGATGATGAACAATATAAACATTTTTTACCTTTAACTTCTAAATAATTTCAACATCTGGAATGATTATGGACATGTTTGATAGTGATTACCAAAGTGGCAGATCAAGACCTCCCACCTACAGAGGTATCCACAATCCAACTAGAATCATATGATGCTTAGATGGGATCTATCTTACTATCACTATGTTATAGCACCCCATACATGAGGAAGGAAGATAAAGGATACTCAGGGTAAGGGAGATATGGAAAAATATTTAGGCATACCACTATTATCATCTTGTGGAAGTGGTCTTTATATAGCACTGATTATGCTTATCAATGGATCTTGTATTAACTCATGTGTTAATAAATCATGAGTTAATCCTCTGGCCAATACATACATCATATACATGTTATTGATAGATTCATTAGAATTACATCACATATAATGGATCCATAAATGATATCCACTATGGGAAAACCATGTAAATGTTAACCCTTTAACATCCAGATTCAAAACTAAGACATTTACTTTCCAAATGAATCCTAGTATACAATTAATAGAAATGAAGTATCATGAGATCAAATATCATATCCATTATGAATCATCCCTAATCATTGATTATGATTTATAGGGTTAGTATGTATGAAAACACTTTTCATGCCTCTTTACGATATGTTTTATCATTGAATATGAGGGGCCCATGTTAAACACATGAAAAATGGATAAATTTCAATCCTTATGATTGGTTGTTTCATTCTATATAATACAACATATATATAAATATATCATATATATATATATATATTATTTAGGGCATATATCCTTCAATCCCACACTTTCACTAAAGTTTAAAAGTCGTTTTCCCATTTCACCTTATATTATATCATATATAATAACTTATGAAATAATATCCAAAACACTTGGATATATTTCAAAATACTTTTGGAAATCTATAAAAAAATCTCTCCTTGTATCACTTTACATGTAATACCTTGTGAATACCCATAAAAAAATTGGATTAACTCCAAAACACTTTTTATAGTTTCTCTTTGAGACAAACTCAATCCCTGTTCAGTCAACCAAAAAGTGTGACCCCACCATCGTTTATAGAGTTGACAAAAAATATAAATTTTTTGATCCATGAATGTAGAAAATATAATCCTATAGAAAAGAATAAATATTAATCAATCTATAAATAGATCAGGGTGATCTCCATCAAACACATGTATCTCTATACTTTTTTCCACCAACGGTGTCTCATACTAGATTGCATTCTTATATGTTCATATTATCCAAGATATCAAGTGACCATGGAACATGATTTGATTCAATTCTATGTATCCAACTCATGTGTTCTATGATCTCCATGTATATACTGACATGATCAATGAATACATCAAATTTCATTCAACTTTTTGAATGATAACATCACATACCCCTCATTCGAATAGATAAGTATATCAAATTTACTATCTAGGGGATACCACACACTTTCTAGTATATCTTAATTGAGGGACCAGATGTTATACTCATCATAAAAGGGGAAAAATTTCATCTTGGTTGAGATTAAACTAATAACATAATCCACAACATGCTCAACCAACCCCAAGTTAGCTAAGTCGCAATTACTTGAATAGAAAGGTATCAAAGTATAAAGGTTCTCATGCTAGGTATCTTACCAACCATAGGTAGACAATCCATATGATATAAAAAGTGGGTCGTACAATGCACACAAACAAACTTCTCCTTTATTTTGTGCTTAATGATCATATTATGTGTCTGATACAAGAATCCTACTCATGTTAAACTTAACATTTTTCAAAACCGATAAAATTCCATGATGAAAATCTGTTAGGGATAAACTCAAAGTAATACTTTGAGAGATCGATTATCATTACATTTTAAAAAATGTATATCTATATATATATTTGTACAAACAAGGTGAAAGAATGATAAAATGGAGATTTATATTTATATTATACATTGTATATCCTTAATTTTCTTTTAAGAATACTTGACAAAACCCAATATAAGTATCACAATATGATATCATATATGATAAACTTCCATATCATCCTTAAGTTTTTTGTACTTTCTAAGTAAACATTAACTTATTGCATCTATATTTAATCCTTGTCAAATCATTATGTTATCATCTGATAAAACCCTCCCACTAAAATATTTAGTGATAAACATATTATGTATAAAACATTTTTGAACAATGGTGATATTTGGGAATCATATTCCTAATGTTAAACTACTTTAACATATTCAAACTCCTTAACTTTGCAACATCAAATATTATGATGTTAACTTATTATTTTCTACTTAGAACTCATTCTAAGTGCATCATCATTATCCTTGGAACTTATTCCATAAAAATATCTTGAAATCAATGTAACTATTTACATTTTTACTGGCCAGCACATCCAAAACGACTTAAGGATAAAGTGACATTTTTGTTGATATGGTATCTAAATATAGCTCTTTATAATTTTATTTACTGACATACCATAAACTATTTTAGGATATTAAGTGACTAAACATAAAATCCTAAACTAATTAAGGATAATGTGAAATTTATATTCATATGGTAACTAAATGATGATTTTTTATATTTCTCTTTACCAACATACCCTAAAATCTTTTAGGATAAGATGTAGAATTAAAATTTTATATTGACTGGAATAATCCATTAGAAAAAATATATTCACTTTCTCATTGTAACTATATGTAACCCTTTACATTGTTATTTACTGCCACATATCTTAAAAGCTTTAGGATATCAAGTGAGAATCACTTTAACTTTGTAGTGGTATAATATTTTATTTGTTAAGTTTGAACTTATTTGAGTTCAAACATACTCACACTTTCCTATTAGAAACTACATCCTTCTAATAATATCTTTATAAGATTTAATAAAAACTCTTTTGTGTTAGAAAATAACACTAATTTCCTTTTAGTATGAATACATAACAAATAAATTACTAAATTCATATCACATATAGTTATTTATGTGCTTAGATAATTCTCTTTGAGAAGAAGACTATTTAAAAAAATATGCCACTGATGGATGGAAATAACATATTCCCTCATATTTTAACAAATATATACTCACTTTAACCCATGTAGAAATTTTTTATCCATTTCTCATTCTAAATACATATTATAGAACTTGAGGAATCATAAACCATGTGTATATAATTAATCATCTCATATTTTTTATTAATTTTCTTTGTTAATGAATGACTTATTTTATCATATATAATAGAAATGAGATGAAGATACACATAATTTAATTAAATTAATTTTATACTTGATAAATTCATTTGCATCCAATTTATCAACTATTTGTTTCATAATTTGAAATAAAATTATAATTTTTATCAACTCTTTCATCTGTTTTAAAATCAGATATATTTATACCACTTTTAAAGTATACATTTGGTATCTTATACGCTTAAAAACCAAAGAACTAATTTATATAAAATTGATGTATAACATGGTAATTCCATGAAGTATCACAAAATCCTTTAGGTATGAAAAAAAATTAGATATTATGAAATATTTATCCTTATGAATTTTACCTTTAGGCTTCAATGGTCTTGATTAGATACTCGAAGAAAAATTCATTGGACTATACAACTATCTTTCATTATTCTGGATTGAACTTTTACACATATATATTGTATTACAGCACAATAAACTATACATCACATGACTAGTTCATTTATTCTCAACACTTGCGAACATACAGTAATATTTTCTGGAATTCATTCATATTTTTAGAAAATTTTCATAGTTGAAAATAGATTTAAATCCTTAGTCAAAATAAGCATGAAGAAAACTTTTTTTCCAACCAAGTCATAAGAATGCGCTATCATATTGAATATATGAGTGGTGGATAAAATTACTTAAGTTATTTTTGCATCAAATGACTTTGAAAACATAAGTGACTAATTTTATGCTTCATAAGCATCCGAATTCACCTGTTGAAAAACTTCATCAGCTGGTTACTCAGGAAGAGGTTGTTCTAACACAGAAAGTTTATTAACTTAAGAACTATTTTAAAGTTACCAATCATATGAGTTTCTTACATTAATCTTATATAGCCTAAGGATTAATCTTACAACTAATTTTGATGATGATGATATTATTATCTAGAATAGAAGATTTTGTTGGATGAGTATCATGTTTTGTTAACCACATAATAAGGACTTTACTAAATATGATCCCTTTAAAATGAAGACCCCTTTTGAATAAATCATATCTATTATTGTGAAAAGATCCATATTTTAATAATCAACAAGTATTATAGGTAATTCCTCTCACCACTTAGCTCTTTAGTGATGGAATCATCCCAATCATATCATATTTGATTCTTGATTAGTTGAGTAGACGACTCCTTCTCCAATCTATCATATGGATAAACCCATCTATATTCCTATGGTATAATAACATTTAGGGTTTCCTAGATATGTGTAACCCAAATAAAATGCTACAAAAATCATAACACAAGACTATATAGGGTCACCCTTCTATGGAAGAACCTACCCAATTGAATGATTGAGGTCTTGACAAGCGCTGCTTTGGAAGGAATCTAACAGTTAGTATTTAGAATTGGATTTAATCACACTATCTTATCTCATGTTATTTATATTTATGTATGCATGATTTTCGGTTTTTTGAGTCTTATAATATTTACCAAATCAATATACTCAATCCATATTGATGTGTAACTCTTTACACAACCCACGATTTGTGTTACTCACCTAAAAATAGAAGTCAAACATATTCACACATATCAAAATGTATATAATTCATTAGGTACATGATATTTTCATGTAAATACTTATAGTTATATTTGATTGACAATATCTACATGGTTAATCCCAAAGAAACAAATATCCAACCCCTCACCTTTCTAAAAAAAGTTTTAAGCCTCTGGGCTGGTGGGTAGTTTGACCTCAAGTCCCTCTCTCTGAGGATACTTTACTCAAGTGAGAATCCAACTCATCATAACACTAAAACCTAATATGTATAAACTATATAAAATAACTATTTTCAAGATCATAAATTAAATCACAAACCGTGTTCAAGGTTAATAAAAAACTAATTCTTATGTTATCATTTCTAGCATGTAATGTAAGGCATGACAATTTATAAGAAGCAATTTAACAACTTTAAACTAAATCAAGAACTAATTCATAATATATCTACAATTTATAATGGGGATATTTAATAAAGAAATATCATTTAAATAATATATCATTTAATAAATTTAAACTCGAGATAATAAATTATGAACAATTAATAAATCCAATCTAGTTATAAACACTTATAATTTTAACTTCACTTATTATGTACATGCTATAATATTAAATATAAAAACATTATATTCATTAATAATATGAAATTTTTATACTATACATCATATGTAATTTTTTACTTTAATATATAATATTTCATTAAATATAAGCATTGTAAATTTCATTTTGTTATTATGTAAAAAAATTACATAATTTTAAATATCACATATTAATATGATTTAAATCATTGATTATATAAATTTATCAAAATTATTTTGAAAACTTCAAATAAAATTAAAATGTGGATATTTTAATTTGAAAATTTCAAATTTATGATTATGAACATTTCATAATTTTCTTAAATATAAAAATTTAATATTAATATTTATTTTTAATTTATTAACACCTTATAAAATTACTCCTTATGATTTATAAATAAACACTTTATCTATAATTCACATGGCATGCCAAAAAAATTATAAGGTATTTTATACCAACTCTTAATATTTAAATAATATTTATTTAAAAATGTTTCATAAATATTTATTAATTAATTATAAACTATTTATAATTAGATAATTTATAAATTATTTATAAATTATTAAATATTCAAAAAATAAATTTTTATTAACATTTACAAATATTTTATAAATTTTAATTCAATTTATAATTAAATATAAAAAAATTAAAAAAATTATTTATTAACTTTATTCTATGATTTGGTTAAATTGAAATATATAAGTGATGGATTTTATATTTAAACCATCATCAATTTTAATCTATGATTTATAATTATATCTCCAAATATGATTCACTAGGGCATAGTAATCGGTTTTGTTTTATGATTTTTGCATCATATCATTTTTAATGATATGATGCTCTGTTTTGTAAAATGTGGTGTGGGCTGTTATTTTTAATGATGGGAATTAATTCATATGCTATAACATTTAGAAATATGTGGGTTTCATTTTATATCATATCTTATGATATCACATATCATATGATGTGGCATGAAATCCATAGAAAAAATATCCAATCATATCTTATGACTAATATTATCATATGGGTTATGATCTTGAATTATAGATGTTCTTATATTAATTTATAAATATAAGTACACGTGATTCTCTGATATCACTTTTGGAATTATTAAGGGTCTATAAAAACATTATATGACAAGAATAAGTGATCTAAATCCCATCCCAAGATTACCCATGGATAGAAATACGAAAACATGCTAAACTGGGAATGAAGAACAATATAAACCATGTGTTCCTTTCACTGGAAAACCATTACACCATCTTGAATGCCTAAAAACATGTTTAATGGTTATCACAAAAGTGGAATAAAAAGGCCTCCCACCTGTATAGATATCCATGGACCAACTAGAATTATCTAACACTCATATGGGATCTCTCTTCCTATCACTATGTACAAGCATCCCTTATATGAGGAATCAAGAGAATAGAGACTTGAGGTAAGGGAGATTTGGATAAAGGATCAGGTATACCACAACTACCATCCCATGGTATTGATATTTAAATCGTACTAAAGATTCTCCTCATTGACTCGTGTATTAACTCATGTGTTAATAATTAATGAGTTAATCATTCATCCAATACATGCATCATATGCATGTTATAAATGTATTATTAAGTGTTATATCACATATAATGGATCTATAAATGATATCCACTATGGTAGATCCATGTAAATGTTAAACCATTAATTTTTAGATTTCAAACTAAGTCATTTCCATTATAAATGAATCATAGTATATGATTTATAGAAATGTAGTAGCATGAGATAAAATATCATATACCTTATTACACATCCATAATCATAGAGTATGATCCATATAGGCAGTAGGTATGAAATCACTTTTCATGCCTCCTTAAGATATTCCTTATCATTGAATATAATGGTCCCATGTGCATTATATGATAAATCGATGGATTTTAAGCCTTACAATTGGTTGTGTTATACTAGTCATTCCATGAAGAAGATTACATGCAACGCAGGGTTTTTCTATTTACAGATATGCCCACATCATGGGAGTGAGTCATGACACAACTAATTTAGAGAATGAGAATGTCTAGATGTTTTCACACTGCTATATATAGAATAACTACATGATTAAATGAATTGTTCCATGACATTTAAACCTTGAATAAATAATAAATACCTTGAATGTAAAGATTTGGGCTATTCAGGAATATAAATCAAGGTTAGTCCGTAGATCTAAGTGTCACATCATGACCCATCTGGTAGTTGATGAAAGTTGAAGAAGAAACCAGCCAATCAGACCATGATGTAAGTATTTTCACTATGACTTATGTAGTCTATAGAAATTTGAACATACTTCATGATTTGGTAAACTCAAGGATGTTTAGTGGTTTTTGGGATGACCATTAACTATCTATTTGAATTTAAATGGTTGAGATCTTTTGGAATAAAATCCAAAGGATGGATTTTTAATTAAAATAAGTTGGAGGTTGAGAAGTAGTTACTTACTTGAATTTAGATTAATAATTTATTTGGATATAAAAGATATATTTTTGTGTATATTGAAGAGAGAACAGAGAATAGAGAAAAAATAATTGGGTGTTCTAAGAGGGTTTTTTGGAAGAAGAAGGAAGGATCGGTAACATGGACTTTATTGTATATCAGAATTAAATATGAGTTATTTATTAATAAGAATATATTGAAGATTTTTTTTGAGAAAAACAAGTGTTGTGCAAAAATAATGTGAAATTAAAGAGAATATTATAGGTTTTATTGATCATATTTGAATTGGAATAGAGAATAAGAATGAATAATTGTGGAACAACAATATACATATAGACTATTAAAGAAAGGAATAATATATTTAAGATAATTCATATACAAGAATTAATCAATTTGGAGATTATTATTTTCTACTCTGTAAAGTTTTATTGAAGATTAAAGAATCGACTATTCATACAAGGAGTTGATTATATCTAGAAGTGAAATTAGAAATAACATTCAAATTTTATTTGATCATCAACATATGGAATAATGATGTAGTTTACACATGCTGGATTTTGTGAATCTCTAGCTTGAGTCCACCCACAAGTGTTATGAATGGAGTGCCACATGAGATTAGGCATGCTTCCCCATATGCTAGATAATATTGACTAGTGACGAGGTCCAAAATCGCATATTTGGAAGACTATTCCCAAGATATCATAATCATCAATAATAAATAAATTTCCAAAAAACATCCATAACAAATATTCTAAGTATGTAGAGAAAATAATCCTATCCATGCTATATCAAATGATAATGAGGTTATATAGGCATGTGTCCCAATAAGTCTCCCACTAGGATAACCACATATATATTGTGATGAAAATAAATAAATACAAATGAGTATCTATTATCATCCCCTAGACTCACCTCAGTCCTCTTCTTCAAAACCCTGTAGACCTACTCTAGCCTGATTCACTACACACCTATGATCTATCCAGTAAAGCTGACATAAGTTCAGTATGCACATTAGGGTTTCCAAGAAAGGTGTGAGTAATACATATCAGTAGGGTCTCACCAAGTTCCCCGAATATATACCATCATATATATGTGTATTCATAAGAAAATAAATAATTGAAATAAATATCCATGTCGGATCATCTTGTGTTAACCAAGATACCAAAACAATCAGATTAACCTTCTTTGGCCTATGTCAAAAATCGGTCAACCCATGCTACAAATCGTGGAACATACTAAAATACTCATGGAAGTTCATCATACTAAGCCTCAATCACTACCCTCATCCTTTGAGTAGGGACTATACCCATTAATTAGACTATCCCCTCTCAAGGTAGGTGACATAATAAGTACCCTGGTCATCCAAGATCACTCAAGAGATGCTTCACAAATAGTACCTTAGTTATCCCTACTCACTTAGAAGATATTGAAAAAATAATACCATGGTCATCCATACTTTCTTAAGAGATGCCAAAAATATAGTACCATGGTCATCCCAACTTTCTCAATAATTAAAACAAAAATAGAACCATGTTCATCTCTTCTCTCGCAAGATATTCCACACAAATAATAACCTAGTTATCATTTCTTGCTACGGAGATTTCACACAAATAGTAGTACTCTAGTCATTTATACTCACTCAGGAGATTCCACACAAATAATATTTTACCCAAACCCTCATTAGGGGATAGTTAATATTATACTACCCTATCCAATTACCTCATGTAAGGACACATCTAAAGTCCCAAACTATCCCCACTACTACAGGGAAGTTCATCCATCAGTATCTGAACACATCACTAGCATATTTCGACCACTACCTTCTCACCCATGGTAGGTTCAATACATATAGTCAAATCATGAAACATCCACACAATTAGGCACACACACAAAAAATATGGAATATATCCCATCCCACGTGCTCAAAATCTTTTCCCCAAGGTGCTAGTCAATCAAGACCTAGACCCATGTCTCAAATAATGCCTCATCATCCTCCGAGCCACTCAGTCTAATCTCCTAAAAAAATATTGATCATGCAAGAACAACATGTCAAGACTCTTATTATCCTCTCTTATTCTGTAAGGTAATACACTAGGTTCTTTCAAACCCATCCTAATATTTTCCCATCAGCACCAAGTTGTATCTGACACCCCATAGTGTTATCTCTTTCTATAGGTCCTTCCTAACCTAGACTAAGAAGGCTAGTCTCGTCCTCTTCTGGTTCTAATGTTATACTCTTTTCCCACTAACCAGAAACTGTAATGGTTTAACTCACACTATACCTATTATCATCCCAATTCAATGTCATCCCAACAATACCCTCAACCCATACATGGTTCCCATCTCACATATCCCTAACTATATCTCTCACACCCATCACTTAGAGGAAAATTGGGCACCATGCCTATCCTTAAAAGTCGTTTCCTTTTCATGGAAACCACCAAGACTTTCCTCCACCCTCAAATGGGAGTTCCTCACAATAAATTATATTTTCAGATGTCTCACCCTTCACTACTAGGACTAATCCTTTCATACATTTCCAACTATCCCTAAGATAACAACGTAGGATATCCACATCTCATCTAAGATTCTGAGAACAACCCATTGTCTCCCATAACTAAAAATGCAATTTATCCCCTTGGAGACAAAGCCATCATGTAGTCCCAAATTACCTAAAGTGAATATGAGGACGTAATCCACCTCTAGGGCACTAAATTCCATCTTATATCTTCCTCTAGGTCACTCTTGGTCCTTATCTCTTTAGGTGAGTCCCTATTTTCATATAGGTATGAATTCTCATGAATTAACAAGTATATGGTTTAGTATTTTAGGGACTACCTACCTCTAACATAGAGTCAGCATCCTCAAAATGATTCACTCATCCTTGTCCAATCCCATATATGAATCATCCAAGATCAAACCAATGTATAAGACCATATCTCAAGCTATAACATCCAAATAATTAATTATAACAAGTTGTAATTAATAATTTAATTTAAACAAAAGAGGAGTGATTTCCAAAAAACTCATCAGCCATCATTATATCACCAAAACCACACATAACCCGGTGTGGTCATCCTCTCATGATCTCTTTTATCCAAGATAAGAAAAATCCCCATCATTAAAGATGATTTCCAACATGATCTGATGAAATAATCATTAAAACCCTAGCCTAAACCTTCCCAAATTAGAGGGAAATAAATTTGAATAAGAAAAAAGGGATAAAGAGGAATAACATAACTTAAAATCAACTATAGAAGCACCCAATAATTTCCCCTCACCATGGAGGATCTAAAGGGGGAATATAAAGGGTAAAATTGTTGAAAATGACCTCTCTTGATTCCTGAATTAACCTAAATATAAAGAGTATTGGGACCTTAAAATGAATATTATTTACCGATATTAAAAACTAGAAAAGGTCCCCCACCATGATGTGGCCTATATGGGTCACATCATGAAACCATCCCAAGGTCACCCATCATGGAATACCCCTCAGTTCATAGAGTGACACACCTGCCTCAGGTAGAACCCACACACCTCAAAGTCTTTTCTCATGGAATGATCCTTATATTCATAGTGTGGTATATCCCCTTAAGAAAAAACCAAAATATTGAGTCCTTATCCTTTACAACGTGTCTTTCTCCCATTCATGGAATGGCCCACACCCCCTCAAACTGTAACACTTACCCATGATTTGGATATATAACATGACCTAAGGGTTTTTCTGTGATTATCGTTTATTTTTGAAAAATAAAATGGAAAACATGTAAGTTTTTCCAAACCACATACGTAAGAATCACCGTCATGGTGTGGATCCCTCAGCCATAGTAGGACCATGTTAAAGGATTTTTCCTTATGGAAAAACCTGAATGGAGAATCTGTCATGGCATGATTACTTCCACCATTGTTTCACACCCTCCACCATGATGTGATTATCTCCACAATTATGTGATTCCCAAATTTAAGGTTCTTATCCTTGAAAAAATCCGAACAAAAAATCATCAATCCATGACACCCACTACTTGTAGCATGATCAGTTCCTTCACATTGTGGTGCCTCTCATGCAATGGAATGATCCAAAACCAACCATAATCACAGAATTCCCTTTCCCTTTCATGGTGAGATGATCCATCTATAGTAAAAAATTCTATAAGGGTCACCCAAATCCTACTCTAAAATCCAAATATTCAAATTTCCTTTAAATTTCACAACCTATAATGAAATGGGTCATTAAAAACTCCACATCATAATTCTTATCATCCTCAACAATCCACTGTGGTCCTCTATCCATCATACCCAACCCACCTCGTTCATCAATTCATTACAAACATGTCATGTTCTATCCTCAAATTTCAAATGATATTTTTCTGCATAGCTTCAAACACCAAGTCATGATATTTTCCAAAAATTTCAGCTATCCACTCAACCCCATCGCTAATACTAATAAATATATCAACCACACCTATCTATGATGAACACTAAATCATATATAATTTATCGATTCCTATTATAATGGTTCTATCTAGAATAATACTCTACTCATAAGTTTGATAGTGAGATATGGTTCTCCCCACCATAGGAATCTCCTAACAAAAATGCACTTCCAGTAGTCCATCAACATTCCTGATGCAGTTTCCACCTCACCATACCCAATTTCACACAAATACAATGATCATTCATCCCATGTCTAACTTTTACCATAAAAACTTATTTTCAATTGTCGATGGATCACCATATTTCCCAATCATGATGCATTAAATCTTGAAGGCATCACAGAGTCATCCAAATTCCCATAATAAATCTTAAACCAAACACTCAGTGTAATTCTATAGTTTTTTCCTCAACCACCCACACCATATGTCATACTCTCTCTATGAAACTTATGCACCTATGATTTGGATCGCTCTCAAATCACACTAAATTTTATCCCAATCCTGATGTTGATATCCTTGAACCATCTAAAACAGATCTAAATCCCAAATCTGGTATTTAACAAGGAAAATGATAGATTCATATCTATTTGCACACTGGTATCCCAATTTCATATTGATCATCTTAAAACTAGTATTAAAACATCCACAACCATACCAATACAAGGGTCACTCATCCATGATTGATTTTATTCTCTTCGCCATAGAATTATACTTATCATTTCCCACTGAACCATAACACTCTTTCTCTATTTCCCATGTTTTATCAATTACTAAAAAATGATTGGACATGAATTTCATACTCATAGACAAGTTCTAATATGAAACACTAATCAATACCCTTCCCTAACTTACTAGGAACTCTATCCTAAAAAATCATTAAAATTCAACCATAGTGAGGGGCACACCCTCCAATATCCAATGGTTCCCTCCCCACCATATGGATTCCCTTACACCACACCTTGAGCATTATTCCCAACACATTCAAATATTACACACATGTCTCCCCTCTCAAGTTAAGCTCATATAATCCCTAAAAATTTCTATTAAGGACCACACTCAAATAAACTATACCACGGTACCCTAGTCCACAAACCCAATAAGAACTGTGTATATCCAGTGTGCAGTTTCCCTCATGCATCGATGATTTTCCTAAAAAGTCATTCTAACCCTCACTCTTTTCTTTACAAGTATAGTGAACCTCTAAGAACCCTCTACTAGGTTCTTATTCTACTATCCAAATCAATATCATTTGAACCCAATGGGTGTATTCTCTTGTACTACCGATCACACAACTGACTCATGATACAATGAGTTGTGTCCCCTTGAACCTAGGTTCACATGCCTAAACCACTGGCCATGCTCCACTATATGTTAATATCATCTAAAAAATCATTTTTTATTATTCTTTAATACCATCCTAAGGTATATCACTCATAAAAAGGCTTATCGCATTATCACCTACCGCCCCAAGAATCATTTCAAACCCGCAAACATCTACCCACACTTCTGTTATTCCAATAAAAAGTGTATCTAGAATCAATAGGGCTAGAAATCCAATTGATCCTTCCCTCTAACCCAAACACGATACTAAAATTAGTCACTTCACATGATTTACATCCCAAAACACATGTAATTCCACATGCCTTTCATTATCCCTCTCATGGGTGTCTAACATCCCAGGGTAACTTGTACCCACTCCAGATCATCCCCAAGGCATCCTCTGATTTTACCCACCCACAAGAGGTACATTAGTAAGGAATAAAATTCATGTATCAAGGTTACTTTTCTAAGGAATATAACGAATTAAAAAACCCACCAAGGGTCACTATACATCCCTTATATAGAGGGAATATGCAGTCTTTACCAGCAAACATCCCATGATGAGATCCACATGACGTATCATCAAATAAAAATATCATGTTTTAGATGATTATAATTCCACCAATAAGTTATATAGGAAATCACTATATAAGTTTTTGTTGATATTTTAAATATTTTAACCCCCTATATTTGATTAATTCAACCACACAAAATCATACAAATTTCATGTGAATCTTGTATGGAATATATAATGCATGTACATAGGCCTCTTTCCACTATGGTCCAAAACAATAAATAAAAATCTCAAATACACCCATCATACTTTAATAAACATGTTAGTGGTAATTTTGAAAACCAAGAACAACAATCTCATAACCCAAGTAACCTGGACTTCCCACCAAAAATGTGTTCATGAATCACCAGCCAGAGGTCCATCACAAGCTCTAACACATCTTTATTACCTATCCACCATATCATAAATAGTAATAAAAAATAAAATATTCTCTAATACCACTTTATTATTCCTTGTATTGAGATATCTCACAAGTGGCATGGTCGAAGTGTCACATGACCACAAGTAACCCTCATTATATACTAGAGGCTACTGACTAGCAGTCAAGGATTAAATAACTTGTTCATGATATTATTACCTTGATATCATAATCATTAATAATAAATAAATAACCAAACATCATCCATAATAACTAATCAAATTATGAAGAAAAAGGAAACATATCCATGCTATACCAAATGAAAGTGTTATCATACAATCATAAATCCCAACCGGCCACCCATAGGGTCAACCACATAAATAATTTGGTCAAAATAAATAAATAGACATGAGGCTCTACTACCATCCACAAACATCAACTTAATCCCCATCTCTAAAACTACGTTGAGATGCTCTATCCTGGTTTATTACATATCTTTTCTATGTCATGTAAAGCATATATAAGGTATTCAATCAAACTAAGGTTCCTATGTAGGGTGTGTGAAATATATCTCAGTAGGGTATCACCATGTTCCCCTAATATATACCATCTTATACATGTGTAAACATCAGGAAATAAATAATTGAAATAATCATGTGTGTTGGGTCATCATGTGTTAATCATGCCACTATGACACCCAACCCAACCATGTTTGAAATATGGTGGAAATAAGTCACTTTTTACTACAAATAATGGCCCATCCAAAATAATCAGGGTAGGGTTTCATAACTAGTCTTTACCTCTACCCTTTTACTTGAGGTAGGTTCTATGTCTAGTACCTAAGCCAACCCCTCTTAGGGGAAGTCACATAATAAGTACCCAATACAATCCCCCTCAGGGAACGCTATAGATCAAGTACCCCATCCATCCATGTTCACTCATAATATGCCACAGATATAGTACTATGGTCATCAATGATCACTTAGGAGATTGAACAAAAATAGTACCTTGGTCATCCCTACTTTCTCTAGAGATATCACACAAATAGTATCAGGGTTATCCCAACTCAATCAAGAGATTCTGTACAAATAGTTCTCTTTTTATCCCCACTTTCCCAGAAGATTCCATAAAAATAGTACCTCTATCATCCCTAATCACTTGGGATATATTTCAAAAATAGTATCATGGTCATCCTTGCTCACTCGGGAGATACTGCACAAATTGTACCTAGTCACCCATGATCACTCGGAAGATACCACACAAATAGAACCCTATTCATCCCTGATTTATCATAATATTTCACACAGATAACAACTTATCCATACCCTCACAAATATAGGATGAACATCATTGTATTCTATCTAACCCCCTTGGGGAAGGCCATGCATAAAGGCCTGGACAATCCCCTCTTCCATAGGGGAGGTCTTCCATCAGCATCCAACCACATCACCAGCACATCCCAACCAATACCTTATCACTAAATATAGGTTTCATCCATCATTTCTTATCATAATACATCCACACAATCGAGTACACAAAAGTAACAAAAATAGGGCATGTCTCCCATCCCACAAGCTCACTGACTTAGCACTAGGGCACTGGTCACTCGAGACCTAGACTCAAATCTCAAAGTACACCTCATCATCTACTTAGCCACTTATTAAAATATCATCAAGACCATCTCAGTCTCATAAGAACAACATTACAATACTCTCAGTATCCTTACCTCACCTATAAGAGCACCCACTAGGGTCCTTCAAACCCATTACGGTCTCTACTCATCAGCACCAAGCCATATCCAATATCTCAAGTCATTCTCCCTATTTATAGTCCCTTTATGACCTATCCTTAGAAGGCAGGTCCCATCCTATTTCTATTCTCATTCCATAACCAAGTTCTACTAAATAGGGACTATCCTGGGATAACTCACACAAGACCTATTAGTATCTCAAATCCAATTCATTCCAAAAATACCCCCAACCCATTCTTGGGTCACATATCATATCTCCCTAAGATGATATTACACCCATCACCTATAGGAAATCATATCATCACAAAAATTTTAGTCCTAGAGAACTTATCATACTCATGGTATGATCCAATACTTTTCTCCACCCTCAAAGGGGTGTTCCTCATGATACATGAGATGTACAACCATCTTATCCATCACTACTAAGATTAATCCTTTCATTTATATTTGAATATCCCTATAAATCTACCCTAGGTTGTACATGTCTTATATTGTATCCTGATACCTACCTAAGTCTCTCATAACTCAACTAGAATATTTTCCTCTTGGACACATAGTTTTCAGGAAACCCCAAATTACCCATAGTTCAAATGAGTACGTATTCTAAATCTAAGAGTCTTAATTCCATCCCACCTCTTCCTCTATGGTGCTTTTAGTCCCTACCTCTTTTCATGCATACATGCACACTCGTGTATCAACAATAATATGTTTTAGTATTATATGGACCGCTTACCTCTAACATAAAGTTATCGTCCTTGTGATGCTCTTCTCATCCTTAAAAAAATCCATCCATGCCTCATCTAAGCTCATTCCAACATTTGATCCTCTATATCAAGCCATAATATCCAAATAATTACTTATACTAATTTATAATTAATTATTTAATTTATACCAGATATGAATGATCAACAAATAACTCATAATAAATTATCACATCACCAAAACCACACATAACCTAGTGTGTTCATCTTCCTAGGATCCCCTATATCCAAGATAAGAAAAAGCCCCATCATTCGAGATTATTTCAACCATGATTTAGTGTAATAATTATTAAAACCCTAGACTAAATTGTTCAAAATTATATGAAATTGAAGGGGGAGAATAAAAAATGGAGGAAGAAATTACCTCAAATCCATCCTGTAAATACCAAATAATATCCCCTAAAAATGGGGGTTGAAGGGAAAATATATGGGTGATTTGGCCAAAATATCCTTATTTTGATGCCCCACTTGACTTAATTTTGAAGGGGTGACCCTAAAATTATGGGTATACCCCTATTTTATAATCTATAAAATATCCCCACCATAACCTGGCCTATATGGATTTGGATTTATTCCCTCCTGATCTCACCCATCATGGTGTGGCTCCTCGGTTCATGGAATAACATACCTTCCTCAGGTAGAACCCAAAAACTATGTGGATTTTCATCATGGAGTGATTCCTCTAGTCATGTAATGGACTGACCCCTTTGGATAAGACCAAAATCCTAATGCTATGTCCTCCATAATGTGTCCACCTCCTCTATGGTGTAGCCTTCTTCCCTTCATATCATGGCTTATTCCTCTCACAATGTGACACTTACCCATAATCAGGATCCATAGTGTGACCTTAGGGTTATGGAATGACCATCCCTCCTCCAAAAAAATAAAAAAGTAAATATGTAAGTTTTTCCAAACCCCCTGCATAAGAATAATTATCACAATGTGGTTCTATCATCCATGGTGTGACCATCCATAACATTTTTACTTAGCCAAGAATTCATACCAAGAATCTACCATGATGTGATTTCCTCTACCATGGAATGATTCCCAAATGTAATAGTCTTCATATTACCAAAAATACTATACTAAAATCACCATGTTTTGGCATCCACTAGTTATATCATGACTTCTACCTCCATGTTTTGATTCCACTAATGTCCATAGAATCATCCTCAACTAGTACTCATCATGAAATGACCTTCCCCTATCATAGTGTGATGATCTATCTACAGTAATAATTTTATAAAGGTACACCCCAGCACTACAAAAAAAATATAACAAATAAATTTTCCTCTAAATTACACAACCTATAATGATTCAGGTCATTAAAAACATAGATTAACCTTCTTGTAAATAAACTAAAATAGGCATATTAGTCTATAACTGATATCTTTTTGAATAGTAGAAAAATGATAAGGGAGTAACCCTTGGGATGAAATGATTTATATATTAAAATGTTCAGTAAACAATGAGCCATAGTGAGAAGTGACTTCACCAAATTTGTACAGGTAGTGAGCCTTGGTGAGGAGTTACTTCCCTTAATCTTTGTATTTACAAAAATAGTGAGTTATAGTGGATTTATGGTGCACCAACACAATGTTGAGTGTATGCTCCTTGGATATATCCCAATGTGGGTGAATTAAGTAAAATCACTATGATTTTTATGTTTTTATTTATAAAAATTTTTATGATAGTTTATGTGGGTGCATTGAATAATGATAAGGTTTGAATTGTGTTCCTTCTAACATGGGAACAATATCCAATGGAATTTGTAAGGAAAAAAAGATTGTATTGAGAAACACCCTGATAACCCCCCCATGGGAGTCTTGAGTTATAAAAATTGATATAAATTTCAATAGGTTCTACTATGGATTCAACCCAGATTGTCTAACTTTTGATGATTTTAATATTATGTAAGATATGGATATTACTATGAAAATTCATTTATTTTATGAAAAATAAATTACTAATTAGAAGAAGGATTTATTATCATATTTAGAATTACATGTTTTAATTCGTTGAAATATATTATTAATTGGAATTTTTCTATGAAGTTCACATGGAATTATATACAATATGGATCAAATAAATTTGTTTATTGATTTATGTGTTAAGAATTGCTTAAAAAGGACCTCAAATATAAAGGTGTAAGATAAATTAGCTAACTATAAGACTATAAATAATATGTGAATGATATTGGATTATTTTTATGGTAAATAATACATGTTTAAATAAGAAAACTTGGTTTCTTATACAAGTGTATAATATGAATTATTTGAATATCTAGGTATGAGTTTTTTTGAAGAATAATTCCATATATATATATAGAATAATGAATAAGAAGAATAATAAGAAGGTAATAAATAAATTGGGTAATACCATTTAGGTGAAAAAAATAAATTCCTTATGTACATATAAATCTAACTCTATAGTATAATTTTCTTATAAATATGAAGATAAAAATTATATATCTTCTGAATAGTTGTAGGATGATGATATAAAAGAAGAAACCAAGTCATGTACTAAATCTAGAGATTTTGTGTTTAATAATTAAGAGAAGTTTCAAGAAATTAAAATCTAAGTATGTTTCTTAAAGGAAAAATATGAAAATAAATATGATTATATTATAAATTTAGAGGAAGAAAATAGGAGGTTAGTAGAGGAAGATATGACTTAAAAGGATACCATTTCAAGAATTAATAAGAAGAAATGTTATAAAGTGATATTCCTAAAGAACTTTTTCGTGAATTAAAGTTAAGTATAGATAAATTGAAACTCCATGAAGAATAATTATCTACCCTATGAGATAATTATAAATATTAAGAGAAAATTATACATAATGATAATAATATTCACCTTAGTAATTTATAAGGCCAACTGGAGGATAAGGTTTTGAGGATTAGGAAGCATGAGGTAGAGCTTCATGCTATGAGGAAGAAGTAAAAAATTGAATATTTTAGTAATAATACTTCATTATATAACAAAAATAATACAAATCTTGAATCAAGGAAAAGATGTAGCAATCCTACTAAAATTAGTGGAAATGGTTCTTGAATAAAGGTAGCATTACAATTCAATTTTTTGTGGAAGATTGGTATATAATATGAGTTTGTTTGTTGAAGATATAAATTTTAATAGAGGAGAATGTTATGTTGAAACCACATTTTAAAAACCCAATATTTTAATATATTTTACCTTTAAATGATATAAATTTTTTTGATAGCTTACTCCACACACAACACCCAACAAAAATGAAACTGCAATATATCTAGAGAAAATATAAATATTTATGTTTGAATATTAAAACCTAGTAATTGATTTATTGGTAATTAATAGGGGTAAACACTTTATGAAATCTATGTATAAATAAAATTAATACTTCTTTTAATATGAATGAAATTAAATTAGTTTACCTAAAATGACTAATATAATAATTTATTATTTAGAAATATATTCTCATAAAAATTGCATCTTTATGCAATATGCATTTATATTTCAAGAAATATATGATTAATGATTATAAAATATATTTTATATGAATAATTTTTTGATGATAATTTAATTATTAAATATTAGGAAATTTTTAATGAAAATGGTTATTATTTTTAAAATGTTTGTTTTCCCATAAAAAATGGGTTTTCATTATATCTCACTTTTTGTTTAAAATTAAAATGTATAAAACAAATAATTTTAACTTTAAAAAATGAAAATTATTTTTTGATTAATTATATTAATATTTTCTTAATATTAATTTTTGGGGTTTTCTAAAGAAATGGTTTTAAGTGGATAGTGTAAAATATTATTTTTCTAAATAACATGGATTTTATGAAATTATTACTATATAAGTATGAATTTTAAATACATGACAAATTTTATAAGAAAAAGTTTGTATTTTATAAGTGGATTTTTTATTTTAAAAATTTTGGTTTTAATTTACAAACCCATATTTTATATGTTAGAACAAAAGTAATATTTTCTCAAAAAAAGTTTATACATTATACATTTTTATTTTAAAATTAATTTTTACAACTTTTATAAATTGAATAAAATGAAATTAATTTAAAATTTATAATCATTGTGTCTGAATTATCTAATAAGTTCCAATTTATTTTAAGTTATAAAGATTAATTTACCTTATGTAAAAGCTAGTTACTATAGTAAAAGTTAAAATGGTAAAAAACAATAATTCAAGGGATAAAGATATTGAAAAATAATAAAAAAATGTCTTTAATTGAGTGTATGAGGTGTGAATTTACCTTATCTCTTCCAAAATATATTATTTATCAATTATTGATCCACTTTACATTCTTAACCTATGATCCCTTTATATTAAGTTTAAATATTTTCTAAAATGTCATTATCACCACTTATAAAAGGGGCCTCTCCCAACCCCTTCAAGACACTCCTAAAAATTCGGTTTACTCCTAAAATTATACCCTTTTACAGTAATATTGAATAATTTTCCACTCTCTTGGGATTTTGGTCATAATATATTATCCTATTCTATCCATTTACAAGGTATCTTCCAAGGAAGTCTCATGGTGCTCAATGTGAGTAATTATTTTTACTTAACTTATTTATTTTAAATTTTAATTTTCCAATTTTAATTTTCAAATCCATATGAAATAATATTATTATTGGTTTTATAATTAATTATATTATTCTATTTTAATAATCATTAATCTCATTTTCCCTATTCTATTTAGAAAAATGGAATTGCCATTTGTGCGTTTTGCGAACTACCACCTCCAGGACACAATGTGTTTTATTTTCCTTCACCACCATACAATGATGGTATAAAAGGGACATTTACTAAATAATTATGATATTTATATAATGTTTATGATTCTAAAATAATAAACCATATAACTCCTTCCCCACGTTCTATGAAAATGAAATCATCATCCATGCATACATGTAGACTATGGCCTCCATAGAATGATTGATTGCTATTTTTCTTTCATCACCGCCTTATAAGAAGATTCAAAAGGATGGGATTAAAGAATAAATATTATGTTTATAATATAATTAATGTTTTTATGTAAAATTTTATAACCTACTAACAATATGATCAACACACAATTATCGTTAATTCAATCATTTAAAATGGGAAAACTAAGAAAATAATGATTTCTTATTTATAACTAATGGGTTTATATAAATTATATTATCATTATAATACTTTAAAATTGTTATATATCACACTAATAAACACAAAATTATATGATTATTTTTATTTTATAATGATATTACAACTAAACCACCTCATAATATTTCATTAATCATGGTAGGTTCAAGTTTGGGTGGGTTTTCCCACCTACTTGAACAATAATACTCATTTATGTAATGAATGACTATGAGTAATTATTTAATGGTATAATATAATAAAAATATTTGAATAATTTTTTGTTTTTTTTCTAGTAATTTTATACCAACATTTAAAGAATTAATTAATAAAACACCTTTTGTTTGTGAAGAATCACCAAAACATGATCACCATCGATCTCATCTTCATGTTTGTAACCAAAAATAACATGGAATGAAATTATAAAATTTATAAATATCATGTAACATATAATAAAATACCTTTAATAATCTTTTAATTATTGAATTTATATCAAGAATAAATACCATCACCATTTTTATGAAATTAATTCAATGCGATAAAGATTACTTACACAAGGTGTTGAAAATAGGTAAAAACTAACTAATATTTATATGTATAGAATAGTTTTAGATGAGTATTATAAATTGTTATAGTTATGAATAAGGTTATTGGGTATATATTTAATGAACTTCATTTAATTATTTAGTACATTTGGTGCAAGTTCATAATGAATCAAGACTGAGGTATGGGTTTTCATCTCAAATTTCTCTCTTTGAGATATATTTGGTATTATACATAGATTTTAATTAATGTAGTGTATATACTTCCTATTTGAGATATAATATCATAAATTTTATTTTAATCATGATATTTTAAGTTCAATTAAAATCCCTCTCTTTCAAGGGGTTTTGATTAAAATGTTACTCAATCCGCAAGGATTCTCTTATCCTCAATTCTGATTCTTTGTGACATGATACATGTAATAAACCATGTTTCATTTGTATGGTAATGTGTTTATTTATTATCACATAAATTTTTTATACTTTATTTACTTATAATTAATTGTATATAATATACCAAATCAAGTGATTTTCTTTAAAAAAAATTTGACTCGATTGTTACCCCAGTTGTAAGAGTTTTTCATAACTCTGTTTTCATTCATTAAGTTATGATTGTTCACTTGAACTTATTTCATATAATTTGGTTACATTATACCATTTAATTATATTATATATAATTCTTTCATTGTTTACATTTTCACCACATAAAACCCTTTTCAAATTTTTCAAGCTTTATAGAGTATGTTGCCTATAAGAGATATTGATAACTCAAATCTCTTTTATTTGAGTTATAATGTTTTATCCTGAACATTTCTTTTCTATGATTGGGTTATCCCACTCTAATATTTTATTATATTTTATTTTATAATCCTATTTTTTAAAATAAATTTTTAATACAAATTAATGTTTTGTTACTCTTCTAACAATGTGAGTTTTGAAAAAAGGTATTTTAAAAATAATATAAAGGTTTTTTGTTCACTTTTATATGTTTTTTATTCCTATAATCAATTATCCAACATAAAATTTATGTCTTTATAGGATAAATTTCTGAATATTATATTTAAATTTTTTTTTAAAATCTTTCATGACAACTTTTACAATGTTACCTTTGAAAGTGACATGTAATTTTTTATTTTATATCAATATTAAAAGTTCTTTTTAAAAGATCCTTTAAGTTTTTTCTTCCATTTCCATTATAATTTTCAAAATTATTTACCCTAATGGGATTTATGTTTCATGATTTATCCACTAATGTATATATATATATATATATATATATCATTTGCGGATTGAACTTGTGGTATCAAAAAATTTGATTCTTCATCCCATTTTACCTGATATTGTTTGAAGCATTCTTTTACGAGGGTGTTGTTCATTTATATCAATGCACTTATATGTTTACTTTGTTTTAATGGGGTTTTGTTCTTTCTCAACCATCTATTATTCCTCTATATGGTTTATAATCATGTTTTCTCTTTTATTTACATGGGAAAATGTATTTTCTTTATGTATATTGTTATTCCATTATGAATGATTATTGGTAAGTTGACTATGTATTAGTTGACCATCCACCTTATTTATCTGGATGGGTTATGATCATGTTATAAATTTTATTAATGTTAGGAAAATTATTGAAATTCATGATTATTTTTTACTGTTAACCCAGGTTGATTATGTATTGACATTTCATACTTTTCATTATACAGATATCCATGTTTTTATTCATATAGTGGTTCTTTAGGGAGAGATATTAAATAGATTATTGACTCTTTTGGTGAATTTATTTAACTTTAAAAAGTGATGGGCGGGGCCCATAATTATATATCCCCTCGATGCATCATCGGGTCTAATGAGACAAACAGCTTGGGTTTTTGGGTACACCTCTCCATATATCATTATAGTGTCTTAGAACAAGGCCTTGACAGCATGCTTTTGATGAATGAAATTATGAAGTTCATCAATAAAATATTGGTATTATTGATATTCATGTTTTAATTTATTTACAAGGGTATATAATGTTCTCAATTTCTATTGATTATGAAATTATTTAGATTATTTATTCCTCCCATATTATGTATACCATTATTATGTTAATGACAAGTTTAGTTATATGATTCCCTTACTGAGTGTTTGATCTCACACCTTTCTTATGTTTCCATTCCCCAAGTTACGAAGAAAAATAGTACACGTCACATTTTTATAAGGATAACACATGTGAAATAAATTGTGGGAGATGTTGGAGACTCGTTATGGATTAAATAGTTTCGTATATAATGAAAAAAATATCTATTTGATGAAAAGAACATAGAATTTTCTAGTTATTGTTTTATCCTAATTATATAAATATATAAACCTAAAAATATCCTTGTTATTTAAGAGATTTAATAATCATTATTGATTTTGTAATTAAGGATGGCTATGTCCAAGCTTTTACTACTAGTATCAAAGGCAGTATGAAAAGTTTATGTTCATGGAACTAGGCTTGGGAGTATGGATTCGGGGTGTCACACACATCTCAACTATGATAACATTATATGTTGTATTATTTTATCCAAATATTTCATATTTATTTCAAAATTGGTTATATGTAAAGGCACTACAATAATAAAAATAATTGAGGTTCTAAGATCAAATCCTTTTCACCTGTGATCAGAACCATATATGAATGGAAGAAAGAAAAATCTATTTTACTCAAAAAAATATTTATGATGCAATATGTTTTTAAGATATAAGGAAGAGGAGGAAGCCTCAAGTATCATTAGTTTATATTTAATATAATCCGTCATGGATATAAATAAGAGATTGTATCAAGCACTAAAGGTTTTTTACTCATTTCAACCTTTATAGAAAGGCATGATGAAAGAACAAAGAACAAAAAATAAAAAATATATTTCTCTCATGGTTATTAAAGAATGTGTGAAAGAAATTCCATCACTATAAAATACAAAGGTGGGTGTTCCAACCAAAATAAATGATTGAATGATCAAAGAAAATTTTATCATTGATAAATAAATATGAAGTGAGTCTAATTTAATTCATGAAATATAAGAAATAAACATTATTAAGTGGTTTCATCCATACCACTATAAAGCATGAGTGGAATACATATGGATTTTTCCTTGAATGGAGAAATAAGCATTAAAAGTAATTCACAAAGTGTAAATTGAAGGATAAAACTTTCACTAATGACATAAATATCAAAAAATAGATGAATACCAAGATATGTAAGAAGAAGGATTTAGATCCAAACATTCAAAGAGAAGATTGAACTGGTGGTGTTATCTTGAAAAACCTTGGAAGTTGACCAAAATTCAAGGTTTGGTTTAGAATGACCAACCATATTCTTCTACTTGAGAATGTTGTATGTACCCCTCTCCCCATGGAATTACTTTTTATATATGATGATTGGAGTGATGAAGGATTAAAGGGGGTATCTATGGGTTGTATACATTAAAAGGTGATTTATGCATTGAGAGGTGTGTATATATTCAAAGGAGATAAATTCAGAGTAATTAATTGAATTATTTAAGATGAAGTGATTTAATTGAGAGTGTATAAAATGCAAAAAGGGGTGTTATAAGTATCCACTATAAATGTCAAATAAAATTTCAATACAACAAATGGGATGGGATATATTGAAAGGATAACCTTTATAAATATGAAGATAGATGTAGTAATGAATAAATTCATGTGGTGATAGGCCATACATGATCAATAAGTTGATTCAAACTATCACTAGGAAAATAAAAGTCTAATATATTTATACATGATACGATAATGAAGTGCATATGATTGAAGCCTGATTTGGAGTAAAATGGGTTACAAAACTATATTAGAGTATTATAAAGGGTATTAATCCAATTTTAGAATTCAAAACAAGGTATCGGGCCTTCATTTAGTGGTAAAAGGCCCTGAAGAAGAATATGGGAATGTTGTTGGTGTATCAGCTACATCTATGGAATAATACATGTTATATTTTTTTATAAACTAATCATTTGGTATCATCTGGTTTCTTTCTAGGATACTAAAATTTATTAAAAAATTAAATGGTTTTAATGACATTTAAAAGGTGGCTGAAATAGCCTAATGATTTTTAAGTGAATGAAATTTGATGAAATATATAAAGATATGACAAAATAGTATTTTTTTAATATGAAGGTTATTGAAATAATGTAAAGAAGATTATATTTCATGAAAATCTGGTACAAGAATACTTTTGACTGAAGTGAAGTGAACATAATTAAATAAAGTATTTAATAAAGATGAATACTTTGAATTTTATTAACAAAGGGGGAGGAAATAAGTATATAAAATATATATGTTTAGAGGATATTAAATTGAAAGATAAAGTGAGAGTTATTATTTATATCTTCTAAAGGTTCATGGATTTTATGGATGTATTTCCAAAAAAATACAAATGGGTATATTTTTGTAATGAAGAGATTATATGTTGAATTTTTTGAATTCAATAAAGGTTTCTAAAGTAGTGAGTTGGTTTGGTTGAAAAAAGTAACCAAATATAGTGATGTTGATTTGAGTATTCTTAACATTGAAATATTTTAAATTAGAGTTTCAAGATGTTTGAAGAAGTTTTTATTTTGGATTTGGAAGAAGTGTGTGTTTGGATCAAATGTGAAAATTGTTTTCCATCTCATACTTTAGAAACAATGGATATAGGACCTCTATGTGGTCTAATTTACAATTGTAGGATGAGGTTGGTGGATAAGTGGTGGTGAAGCTCATTTTGATAGATGAAATAGACTGAAAAATGCAAATTGGATGATGTCATTGGATAGTGAAGGCAGATGATATAGGTGGATGTCAGTTGATATGTGTAGCAGATTAGTTCACTAGAATATCATCCATTAATTATATTCTAGAAGGGATATCTTGTGAAATCATTATGAGTGGGAAATAGTGTATCTTATCATCCATTTAATGCAGTGTGATACTTTGAACAATTGGAGGGTTCCTCCATGATGATAGGCTTAGGTGGAGTTCATCTCGTGAACATAGAACAGTAGTGGTGACCAGAAGCATTGGATAGGTACTACTATATATCTAAGGTGCCATCACATTGTGTGATGTACTTTGATTATTATCATCATCTAATTCTATTAAATAAAAGTAAAAGTATCATTCCTTATATGGATTATAAATTAAGTATGAACTATATAAAATTGAATTGTTCTTATGTCATTGGGTTTTTTTACATTTAATTATTACATCTGATAATCATGTAAGTTCTTTTAACCAAAGGGTTTTTCATTATGGTGTGGTGTGTTAGGTGATATTTCTTCCAAGATCCAAATGTCGTAGCATGGTTTTTCTTTTGGTAATTTTTTTCTATTTGTTAAATTCTAATTGAGATATCATTCAGTGGTTGAATTAGGTGGTAGTCATGGAATTAATATAAAATTTACCATACTTTTCATTCATAAATATTACATATTATTAGATGAATATTCATTAAAAAAACATTAATATCCATTCCAAAACCATATAGGTTTAGTGTATTTAGAGACTAGATACACAATCATCTTGTATTATAAAAGATCTTCAATATCTCCTATAAAGATCGTCCAACATAGAACTCTTCTTAGATATGATCTACTTAAAACCTTTCTTCATGACCTGGGTAAAGGAAACATAATAAAGGGTGAGATCAAATTATCAATAAGGTTTGTTGGATTATTCTAGTAATTCCTTATTTTAATAATCACAAATCGTGTTTATTTTATTTCTAATCTGGTTTATGTCTTATGTAAGAAAATTAATTTTATAAGAAATTGTGAATACTTGGTTAAGTTTAGAATAAACTACATGGTATATATGATCAAATGTATGAACACCTAATCAACTATGGTTAATTTATAATAAAGGAACCAAGCAACCATAAGAACTGAATGACCACACATTGTCTCAAGTGACCATCATGTTCAAAATTACAAATTCATTGGATTGATTGAATGCCTAAAAGAGTGATTGTATTGATAATTGGTTTAACCATATAAAAAATCATGCAACAGCAAGTCCAGATGAAAGAAAATATAATTTTGGACTTAAGTAAATCATCGACCACAAGATCAAGTAAAGTGATCATGGTCAGTAGTATCAGAATTGATAAAGTATGGGACCAACTGTAGGAACAAAATGATTGACTTTAAGTTTATCTAAACAATCACAAGAACAAGTGATTGAATGTGTGGCATATCAAGAGAACCAAGAAATCTTGGTGTTGAAGTGACCATAGATGATGATGTGGAACATCTTAGTGTGATCACCATCATGGATGCTGATATGGAAAATTTTAATTGACAATATTTAAAAGTAAGTATTATTTTATTATATCTTTAAATATATTAATCCAACCCATTTTTTGTACATAATTAAATGTCTATATAATCATTTAATGAGTTTTATTTTTCTATAAAAATATGAGGATATTTATTACAATTTCTCAATAACTATTTTTGGAGAAAATACTTTAATAATCAGAGACACGTGAAATAAAAGTAAAGATGGAAATAGTCTCATGATAACAAATACATCAGATTTTTTCCTAAATATGAATTAACAATAATTATTCTATTTTGAACTTCTACGACATGGTGTTCTTATCTGAACCATGATAACACATCTGAAAACATATGAATATCTTCTCACAACCATTCAAAATAAAAGACCATAATAAGTGGAGAATAATATTCTGTAGAACCAAATAACAACATGCTCTATTTCATAGAATTATTTATTTATCCTAATCAATTTATTTACTTTCGAGCTATGTTTTCCTTTACTATGTTTATCTGTAAACATAGACTCTTGTATTGAAATGGAGAGTTTCAAACACTCACATTCAAATATTTTCTTATGTACTCCCTATATAACTATAGAAGAGGTCTTGTGTGACCTTGACTTATTTTTATCCCGGGTAGAACTATGGAAGAGGATTTTGTATATTTTTTACTATATTAGTATTGCTTTTTGTAAAATATGATCGGTTTTTGGATCATTTTAATTTATAATAAACTACTTGGTAGCAGGTTATTTCCACGTTGAGTGGAATAAGTCTTGAATTTAGACTGAACTCATTTTATAATTTTTTTTGTGTTTTATGTTTATTTTTTTACTCTATTTTTAAAATAAAAGAGTATTTGTTTTAATATTAATAACAAAAAATTACTCTGATGAGTATATTTAACAAGTGTTTTACATATATTGTTTTATTCAAGCAAATTAGTTTCAAAAGTTAAAGTATTTTATAAAATATTTTAACTGATCTGCAATCAATCTTGAGAGAAAATTTCATAAAGATAAAATTATATATCTTTATTGTTCTAGTTAACTAGTTTTATGTTATAAATTGGGGAATTTAAATTTTAAATCTTTTTAATTAGAAACTCAATTAACCCCCCCCCCCCGAATATTACACTCTTACCAATATTTGGTATCATAAGAATGTTAAATTACTTTTTCATATGATCAAGTTTTAACAAAATATCTTAAATATTCGTTAATTCTAAATTTTAGTCTTCATAGATAATAATAGACAAGAAGTAACTGCTATTAATCAGCCTCTTTATTTTAATGGTACAAATTAATCTCAATGAAATATTAAGATGAAAATTCACTTAGAGATCAAGGGATTTAATATTTGAATTATTATTTTGGACATATATGAAAAACCCAAAGTTTCTATAGGTTATTGGATTGAATCCACTAAGGCTATTTATGATTGAAGTTATAAATAAATGAATACATTATATTTTTCTTTAGGATAATATGATTTTTTCAAAAATATATTCTTTTTTTCTACTTTTGAAATTTGGGATACTCTTTTTATGAATCATGAGGGAACCTAAAATGTTAAATAAATGAATTTAAATAATTATACCATAAAATATGATACATTCAAAATGAATCTTTATGAATCCAATTCTGATATGTATCTCAGGTTCAATGAAATCATCAACTCAATTCATTCCTTTATAAAGAATATTGATGAAAAATATCAAGAGATTTAATTTATAAGATGTCTATATAGATGATGGAGAGGATATTCAATTTCTATCAGAGAATCCCATGACATCATCACAATACCAGTGAAGGAACTCATTGTAAAACTTATTATGTACATGGAAGAACATAAAGTAAATAATGGGGAAGAAGATCAACCAAAGAGGAAGTCAGTATCCTTCAATACATCTGACTCAAAATTAAAATAAAATATTAGAGATAATAGTTCTAGTGTATATAAATCACCTGCTGATAGTGATGAGGAAATGGTTTACATAGCCAAATGATTCAAAAAGTTCTACAAGGAGAATAATTTCTTCAATAATTCAAATTAAAAAGTTAATTATAATAATAAATTAAATTGGGGAAAATAGTGGGAAAAGGTTGATTCCACTAATGAGGTAACCTTATATGAGTGTAAAAGAAAATGATACATCAATAAAGATTTTCCCAAGATGAAATAATAGAAAAAGTATGAGTAAAAGTTAAAAGACATAAAAAAATCTATTAAATCCACTTGCAGTTTCACTAAAGATAGTTCAAGAGACTCTAACTTGAGAAGATAAGATAAAAATGATAAATCTAAAATGTGTTTCATGGAAAAAACATTTGAGGTGCTAATTACTTTTCCTATATCAAATGAACATATTTATAATCTTTTTTGAGAATGAAAATAATGAAGAAAATATTTCTAATGAGTACTTATTTCAATATTGTAATATACTAGAGAAAACATTTAATGAACTGAAAGAAAAATATAAAAGTTTAAAGAACCATCATGCTTTTTCTGCTCACTTTAAGTATGATTTTTATATAGAATGTGATAAAAAATATCAATTATTAAAATAAAATAATGAACTTAAGATATCCAATGAGAAATTGAAAAATTATTTGAAAAGATTTATAAATATTAGATAAACTCTTACTAAAATTATTTGTAAAAAAATCACTCCTGAATATAATAGGGATTGGTTACCAACCTGGAAAGAGGAATATTTATAAGAATGAATTTGTTTCTACCTGTAGTTCTTCCAAATTTATGAGCATTTCATATTCTTCTAAACCTAAAAAAAATTTATTTCTAAAATTTTAACTTTCTTATGAGAAATTAGTCCAATAATTTTTTATTCCTAAATCTATTATCACTAACATTTTTTTACCTAAGAAAATGTGGGTACCAAAATCATTTCTTATTTAAATTTTTTTGTCACGAACCAGGCCATGTCGCCATTCGACCCGACGCTTGATCCGGTTTGTGACATGGTCCGAAGGGCATTCCTGATCCCCATGGGCTGGCATAAGTTCCCAGGTATCAAGAGTAAAATTTTGGATTGATTTACCTGTAATAAAAGACAGAAAAACAACTAACAAGATAAATAAGAAAAAGGTATAAAACATAACCAAACAAGCCCTTAACATTGGACCAAACTTAAAGTTTACAACTCCGCCCAAAACTCTAAAAAGGCTTCAAAGAAAATAAAACTAACACATCAGTCCACACCTTCATGCAACATGAAGAGCCACCTCCTCAAACCACCATCATCAGACCTTCATGGGAAAAACCATCGACAACCCAAACCACCGTCACTAAGCACGATGCCTCAACCTCGAATACACAAAAGAAAAAAATCTACATACACCCAAAGGTGTATGTAGGGTGTGAGCCAAATTCCCAGTAGTATGTCACCCAATAAAAAGGTTCCATGTATGAATATTAAATGAAAAATACACTTTTCGGTTTAATAAATGAAGGGACACAAAATCTTGAACACTTTAAAGAAACATAATCAATAAAAACAGCTTTAAAGAAAACAACTTAAATTAAGAGTACACCCTTACCCTTAAAAAACCCAAACCTTTAAGAAAAAACCCAAAGTTTTAAAAAAAACCAAAACTTTAAGAATAACCCAAAGTTTTAAGAAAAACCCAAACCTTTAAGAAAAAACCCAAAGTTTTAAGAAAAACCCAAACCTTTATAAAAAATCCAAACCTTTAAGAAAAGCTCAAAGTTACACCATTTTCTAAAAATTTGTATAATGTAGTCCAAGAGCACAAAAAGTGGGAGAGTCCTTATAAGTACTAGAAACCAGTGGGATCCTAGAATGTCATGTCTCGGTGAAACATGGCTTAGAAACCACAACCCTCTGCAAACGTGGCTTAAAAACCACAGCCCTTAGAAAATGTGGCTTAGAAACCACAACCCTCATTCTTTTGTATGTTTAGTTAGTGTTTCAATCGTTAGTCCTGCCAGTGAAATCGGGTTGAGTGACTTGCAAAACACTAGCCCACTAGTCCTAGTTTCCCCCACCTAATACCCTAGGCTTCCAACTTTGTGCTCATTTAAATTCCAAGTTCACATGAAATGTCACATATAACATTTAGATAAACAAAACAAATGAGGGGTTGTCCATACCCAACACCACACTTAAACACACACAGATTTCACTTTGAAATAATATGAATTCCAGAAACCTTTTCATACTCAATCTACAACATTTACAAAATCAAATTAACCAACTGCATAATTAAAAGAAAACATTTCAAGATTAAGCAAACCATTAGAAAATTTATCAAATGACTCATTTTAATTCTCAAATCCCTTTGAAATGTCATCTTTCACTTTCCCCATAAGGCATAAACAAAACATAACCATTTTTCCTTTCAATGATTCACCTCATCATATATGTATGTTCAACACTTCAAAAATATATTTCTGTAGCACACAATCAAACCATAAGACATGCTTAAGCACACAAGTAATCCAAACCAACACTACAAATCTCAAAATCATCATTTACACACTTTTGAAATTTTGTATAAAATGAATAATTAATGGATTTCTTTAATGATAATAATATTATTATTATTAATTGAGGATATTATTATTATTATTATTATTATTATCATAAATTGTATGACTTTGTTTTTATTTTATTACCATCAATTGAGTTTGATTATTTTTATTACAATTACCATTATTATTCTAATTTTAGTTTAATATTATCATTGGTTTTATTTTATTTTTATTTATATTTTAATTATTTTTTCCCTTCCTAGTGGTGTTAGGGTTTCTACCCCCCCCCCCCCATTTCTAGCCTATGTGACTCCCCATCAGATCCCCCTTGCGGCTTGACCCCAATGTTCACCTCCCTGTTGGATCTCCCTCACGGTGAACCCCCTCAACCTCCCTCTCCCGTCTGGCCACCTCCATCACGTTGTCGCGCCGCACCACCCTCTCATCCAGCCACCTCCCTTAGCGTTGCTCGCCTGCCTCCCTCTCCTTCTATCTGGCGATAGCCATGCTCCGACTTCCCCTCTCCCTACATGTCGATGCTCTTCGACCTCCCATCCACTCTCCTATATCTCATGTTACGTCGCCTCGATGGCTGACCTCCGTCCTCCTTCCACTCGGCCGACGCCCTGCCTCCCCTGATCGGACCCGCTCTCTCCACCTCAAAATACAGATTCCCCCTTTCTCCCTTGACTGACCTCCATCCAAAAAACTTTCCCAGTTCCCTACCTCCTTCGGACGAACCACGTCCAATGACCCCTGCTGGTCATGGCTAGTCCGGTGCACCCCCCTTCTGGCCAGTTCCCTCCTTTCTCCCTTCCAGTCAGTTTTTCCGGCATACCTCACCTCCCTTGGGTGACACACCTGACGGATACCCCTTGCGCCACCTCGCACCACCTTGATCATCTTCATACAATCGCGCACAACTTTTTTCTAGTGTGACTCACCTCTGGAAACCCCTCTTTTTCACACGGAAAGACTTCTAAACCCTCGTAGCAGCCTCCCCTCCCTTGTCTGCAATTATATAACACTCAGGTAACCTCCCTTCCACCTCCTTAGGGTTTTTGGTTAGGTTCTATTGTGTTTGGGGTTTGATTTTCATGTTTTTTTTCTGAATTCGTGTTTTAGGGTCTACTTTGTTTTTTTGTCATGTGTTTGGTGATCAATTGGAGTTGCGCACCGAACTTTTAGAGGTTTCTTCACCTAAGGTAGGTGATTCTGCATTTAAATATTATTTAATGAATTATATTTCTAGTTTGATTAATTTTTCATGTTCTTTAATTTATTTTTTTGGTGCAAATTTGGTTTTTATGAAGTATAGCATGTGTCTTATTTGATTAGTATCTCTCTCATATGGTATGGGTGCATTTTTCTGGAAATTTTTATTTAGTCAATTTTTTGTATTTAAATAAATGGTGCAATTGGTTGTAAATCTATGCAAGTGTTGTGAATTGCATTTTTGACATGGCATTGTGTGTGTTTGGTCATAAGTGAAGTTGTTGTGTGGGTTAAGTAGGTAAATCTAAGTGATTTATTTTTTAAAATAACTTATAAATTTTTATTTATGATTTATTGAGTTTTATAAATAGTGATAAAGTGTTCTATAAATGGAGTAGAGTTTTTTCAAAATGTTTATATGTAGCATGTCACACTTTTGAAACTCTATTTGAGTGTGTGTTGTGTTGAAATATGTTTTGGGTGTGTAAATGGTGATTTTTACATGTGTAGTGTTGTTTTGGATTACTTTTGTGCTTAAGCATGTCTTATGGTTTGATTGTGTGGTGTAAAAATATATTTTTTAATTTTTTGACTTACATATATGATGAGGTGAATTTTCGAAAGGAAAAATGGTTATGTTTTGTTTATACCTTATGTGGAAAGTGCAAGATGAGATTTCAAAGGGATTTTAAAATGAAAATGAGTCATTTGATAAATTCTCTAATGGTTTGATTAATCTTAAAATGGTTTCTTTTAATTATTTAGTTGGTTTATTTGATTTTGTAAATGTTGCAGATTGAGTTTCAAAAGGTTTCTGGTGTGTATATTATTTAAAAGTGAAATATGTGTGTGTGAAAGTGTTGTGTGGGGTATGGACAATTCCTCGTTTGTTTTGTTTATCTAAATGGGATATGTGACATGTCATGTGAACTTGGAATTTAAATGAGCACAAATAGGGAAGCCTGGGGTATTAGGTGGGGGAAACGAGGACTTGTGGGATACTGTTCTGGAGGTGACTCGACCCAGTTTTACTGGCAGGACTGATGATTACAACACTAACTAAACATAGGAATGATTTAGGGTCGTGGTTTCTAAGCCATGTTTTATGAGGGTCATGGTTTCTAAGCCATGTTTGCAGAGGTTCATGGTTTCTAAGCCACGATTCACTGAGACACAATGTTCTAGGATACCACTGATTGTTGGTACCTATAGGGTCTCTCCCACTTTTTGTGCTCCTGGACTACATTACACTCACCATCAACACATAGTGTAACTTTGGGTTTTTCTTAAAGGTTTTGGTTTTTCATAAAGGTTTGGGTTTTTCTTAAAACTTTGGGTTTTTCTTAAAGGTTTGGGTTTTTCTAAAAACTTTGGTTTTTTCTTAAAGGTTTGGGTTTTTCTTAAAACTTTAGGTTTTTCTTAAAGGTTTGGGTTTTCTTAAGGGTAAGGGTTTACTCTTAATTTAAGTTGTTTTCTTTGAAGCTATTTTTATTGATGTTGTTTCTTTAAAGTGTTAGAGATTTTGTATCCCTTCATTTATTAAACCTGCAAGTGTATTTGTAATTTAATATTCATACGTGGAACCTTTTTATTGGGTGAATTCCAAATTGGCATTTAGCTCACACCCTACATACACCATTGGGTGTATGTAGATTTTTCTCTTTTGTGTATTCAGGGTTGAGGCATCATGCTTAGTGATGGTGGTTTGGGTTGTCAATGGTTTTTCTCGTGCAGGTATGACGATGGTTGTTTGAGGAGGTGTCTCCTCATGTTGCATTAAGGTGCGGATAGATGTGTTAGTTTTCTTTTCTTTGCAGTCTTCTTAGAGTTTGGGGGGGAGTTGTAAACTTTAAGTTTGGTCCAATGTTAAGGGCTTGTTTGGTTCTGTTTTCTAGATTTTTCTTATTTATCCTTCTATTTTTTTTTCTATCTTTTAATTTGGGTAAATTGTTCCCATGTGTTACTCTTGATACGTGGGCACTTGTGCCAGCCCGTGGGGATCGGAAATGTCCTTTAGGCCATGTCACAGACCAGGTCAGGCACCGGGTCAGATGGTGACCCAGACTGGTTCTTGATATTTTTTTGGAAAATTTCTTGTGTGGAACCTGTTAAAATCTATGTTATCTATATAGTGGATATTCCAGACACATGATTAGGGAATAAGAAAGTTTCAAGAACCTTATTGAAGTATAAGGTGTACATGTCATTTTTTGTGACAATGTCAATGCAAAAAATAATTGGACTCACTCAAATCAATAATTATATTATTGTTTTTATTTCTATAGTTTTATTTATAGATGGATAAAAATATAATCTAATTAAAATCTCATAGTTACGTGATGTTGGTTATCATTTTAAATTTGAAAATAATGCTTGTAAATTTTATGATTCTAATGATGTTTTAGTTTTTGTTCACTTATGTAATTAAAATGATTATACTGTTGGTTTGAATTCATTATTTTCACAAAATATTTCTTATTTAAGTTCCTTTCACAAAGATTATTAGATTTGGAATAGGAGGCTAGGCCATTGTAACCTTCACTCACTTAGAAATCTAACTATAAAAGGATTAGTCATGGATCTATCTAAACTATAATTCTAAAAAGATAAAGTTTGTTACTTATGTCAAAAAGGGAAGTAGTGTAAAATATTTTTCAAACCAAAGAAATAATTTTCATCTTCTCAACCTCTATAGTTAGTTCACATGGACTTTTTTGGACTTTTTGTAGTTTCTATCTTAAAGGTTAAGAATTATGCTTATGTTCTAATAGATTAATTTTCTAGATACATAGGGGTATTCGTTTTAACTCACAAAAGTGAATCTTGTTCTTATTTTTTCAAGTATGAAAAAATATAAAGAATATTAGTGGACTTATAATTAATACCATAAGAAGTGATCATAGACATGAGCTTGAAAATAATGACTTTGAATCTTTATTCTCATAACATGGTTATAGTCACAATTTTTCTTCTCCTAATACCCCATAGAAGAATGGTGTAGTATAAATAAAAAACAAAATAATTCAAGAAATTTCTCAGACCATGATAAATGGGTATAATTTACCTATTTATTTTTGGGTAGAGTCTATGAATACATCTTTCTATATTATTAATAGATCTCAAGTTATACCACCCATGAATAAAACCCCATATGAGTTATAGAATATTAGAAAACCAAAAGTTAATTACTTAATATTTTTTTGTTGTAAAGCCTTTATACGCAATACAATCGATAATTTAGAAACAATTAATCCAAAAGTGATAAAGGAATTTTCCTTGGATATTATACATCTAGTAAGTCATAAATTTTATTCAAAAAAAGAACCAAGTTTATAAAATAATCTATACATGTCGAATTTGATGAAACGGGTCCACATGAACTGAAGACTTCTTTAGAGAACCTTGAAGAGGGCCTTTATAATTTAGATTTCAATTCAAAAACTAGTAATAATTTGGTCAAATATCATGTAGAAAAATCACCTATTTCCGAAGAACTTTTCGAACGAAACCCTGTTAAGAGAATGAAGTGTCAAATACTTCTATCCCTAGAATAGTTAGGACTCATAAATATCATCCCTTATATATGATTATAGGAGACCTAGATAAAGGAAATTAGACTAAATCTTCTATACGAAATCAGGTTGAACGTCAAGCTTTCATGTCACATCTTAAACCTAATAACATCACATAAGAAATAAATGATTAACTATGGGTAATGGAAATCGTAAGAAAAATTGAATGAGTTTGATAGAAATATAGTTTTGTAACTTGTTAAAAGACCCAAAGACTACCTGACTAGTGGAACTAAATGGGTTTTTAAGAATAAGGTAGATAATTTATGCACTATAATTAAAAATAAATAAAGACAGGTTTCATAAGAATACAATCAAGAGGAAGTTATTGACTATGATGAAACCTATACACCAATATCTAGACAAGTAGCTATCAGAATGTTTCATGTCTATGAAACACGTTTTGGATTTAAATTTATATAAAATGGTTGTCAAGAGTGAATTCTTAAATGGTTATATTGTTCAGGATGTTTTTGCAGAGCAACTCCCTAGATTTTAAAAGCCTTATTTTTTAAATCGTGTTTTAAATTAACAAAAGATTTATATAGTTTAAAACAAACTCCTAGAGCTTGGTATGATGGGATCATCTAATTTTTTATTTCTAAAGGTTTATTAAAATGAATAGTTAACCCTTATTTGTTTATTAAAATAATTTCAAAATATATTTTAGTATTATATATTTATGTTAATGATATTATTTTTGGATCATTAAAGAACCTCTTGTGTACTGAATTTTCAAAAATGATGAGAAATTTGTTTGAAATGAGTTTAATGGGTTAGTTAAAATTATTTCTTGGATTAAAAATATTTCAAAATAAAGAAGGAATTAATTTAAATCAAGGCAAGTACACGAATCTTTTAAAAAAATTGGTATCAATAGTACTAAAGGTAGTAATAGCCACATGAGTACAAGCTATAAACTAGACCTTGATGAAATAGGGAAACCAATTGATCAAACCACTTATAGAGGTATGATTAGAAGTTTAATATACTTAACTTATAACTGAATAGATATTATGTTTAGTGTGTGTATATGTTTTTGATTTTAGTCAAATCCAAAATAATCAAATTTACTAGCTATGAAAAGAATCTTTAAATACATAAAAAATACAACCTACTTAGGATTTGTTTACCCTAAAGTACATAAACTTGAATTAGTTCGTTATTCATATTCATATTTTGGTGGTTGTAAGTTATATATAAAAATCACTTCTGGAACATGTCACCATTTGGGAAAGTTATTTGTTTTATGGCATAGTATGAAACAAAATTATGTTTCATTATCAACTTTGGAAGTTAAGTACATAGTTATAGGTAGTTTTGTGCACAAATTTAGTGGATGAAATATACATTATTGGGATATAGTTATCAATTTAAACATGTCCCTGTAAATTGTGGAAATAAAAGTGTGATAAAAATTTCTATGAATCATATATCACATTCTATAAAAAAACATATCAATATACGACATCACTTTTTGATAGATCATTTTCAAAAAGGCGATATCTCTCTTGAATTTATTAGCATAGAGAATAAACTTACTAATATTTTTTTAAAGTGATCAAATTATGATATAATTAACTATATCAAATATGAATTAGGCATGATTAATTTTATAAAAAAATAAACAAAATTAAATAATATTTTAATATATTTTTTCAATTTTTTATTTATTTTTAAGTTCTTCTTATATTGAGTATTATATTTGTTAAAGATTATTTTGTTTAAAATATATTACATGAGTTTTGGAATTCATTAAAATAATGTTTTTATTTTTTACATGTCAATGTATGAGTAAAACATCTAAATGTTTAATCTGTAAAATCGAAATCAAATCATCACACATTTTCCAAGTTGAACCAAAACTTCTTTTTTAACCCTCTTTCTGGAACCTCTCTTTCAAATACCTAGATCTCATATTACATTCCTCAATATGCTCAGTTGAGATGAAGAGAAATTATAGACAATATACTCCTAAATTGTCTAAGAGATCAAAGGCTAGTTCTATCAAGTCTAAGAATATTTCAAAACCACATTTTTGTTCTCATGAATTCATGGATGAATGAGAAGTCAACATTGAATGGTTTATGACCAGTCGATTTTTTCTATGTAGATTTATTCTACATCAAAACTATAAAAGTTCATTTTTAGATGAAAATTGAACCTTCTATATGTTCCTTGTAAAGGAGTTCTGTCTTCTATGGTTTTTGAAGTTAGTGAGTGTGAATATATAATTAAAATAGTTATTGATGGTCCAGAATGTTATTTTACCTCAAATTTATGGGCTGACTATCTAAGAGTACCACATATTAGAGAATATGAGGACATATAGAGTTCTTATCCTGTAAATCATCCCAATTTTAAGATTGGAAATTCACTAGAGGAACTAACTGATGAAAAAACCTTTAGAAAACCAGTCGTGAATGAACTAAGCATAGAATGTATACTTCTATTGAAGTTCATTTAGCACTCTATCTTCCTATGTAAGATAGATTTTAGTTATATAAGGTATCAATACTTGTTATTTTTATATCAAATAGTGCGTGGAATTCAAATTATTCTACCTTTTTTCATAATGATACATATAGAGGAGTTGACTAAACCTTATTCTATATTTAACAAACTTCCTTACCCAAATTTCATTTCTATGTTGCTGGAATAGAGAAACTTAGTTCCTTTAATATTTTAAAGGACTCTCTTTCCAAATGGTGTTTGTTTAAATTAGACTTTTTGTAAGAGGATAAAAATCAATTAGAATACTTGTAAAAGGATATGGATAGCTGATGAGGAGAATTTTTTATAATAAATTCAATCATTTATTTAATCCATATAGGAAAATATATTTAATTTATCTTGGTTTGTAACTAGATGAATTCATTGATGCTAATTATTCCTCTGATGAAGATGAATCCTAAGCTGTGGATTTGTCTAAAGAAGCTAGAAGAAATTTTGAGGAAAATAAAGAAAAGTATCATATCACTATAGATCCATATGGAGGAGAACTAGGGAGAGAAGAAGTATATTCTACACATAAATCTAAAAATATTAATGAAGTTTTATTTAAAGCTATTGTAGATCATAAATTACCTATTTTGGATGAATTGGTAAGAGAGGATTTACTTTATTAGGGGCATTGAGTTCTAAGGTCTATGTTGTTTGGACCAATTCTTACAGATTCTGAAATTGATAAGAAGATAGATCCTATTATAGTAGAGATTCCACCTATTTTTTATTGGTGGAGCTCCCATTTTTGATTCCTCACCTTCTAATGAATAAATCCCTATAGACAATCCATTCTTTGATATGGATGTGTCTTCTCCTATTATTGATGAAAAGAAAAATGATCAAAAATATAAGGATGTTGATAAAGATGATTAGGATGTTGATAAGGATAGAAAATATGATCATTATAATCCATAAGGAAATCTTGAAGAATCTTTAGTTGTTGTTGTGTTAAGTAAATAAGAATCAGTGGAGACAAAGCTTCCTTCTACGCCTTTTGTAGAGAGACCAGTGAGACCTAATAGTGCTAAATATTTGTTGAAGTTATTAGAAAACCCTCCTCCTAAAGATGTTCCTTCCAATATTTCTCAATAAGAGGGTGTCTATGGCTCTTCTTCTAGAACTGAGTTTGGGGCCATGGAATATTCTAAAGATGAATATGAGTCCTCCTTGGGGGAAATTAAAAACTCTCCTAGAATATTTTCTCTCAAGGAATAAAATTAGAGAAATAATTCAACGTTAATTAATAATTATTGATATCATAATGACGATAGGTTATTTCTTGATGTTAATTACACTCATGCTATAATTGTGGAATCTCAAGAGGTTGTACCTTCTTCTAACTCTCTTTATGGCCTCACTTCTACATATATCATTCAGTTTAAGAATGACCTTCTGAATATATTAAATAAATTTTTTTGAGTATTAGTTTTGAAAATAATCTTGATTTGGGGGGATATATTACATTCATTTTACAAAAGGTTTTCTCCCACATTCATTAGTAGTTTCATCTGAATTTAGACCATCTGCACCAGGAATTTTGGTCTTTCTGAAGGGAAATGAATGTTTTCAGAGTCACATGGGATCCCTATAAGCATATTTGACTGATATGATTTCTACCATAGATATAAGGTATCTGTGTATGATAACCAACCGTTATCAACCCTTAACTTCAAAACCTCCTCATCCTACTATTTCTTTAGTTTCATTTGATAAAGACTTGATTCGATGGATGGTCCATAAAGAGATTCAAGATATTGTGGATATTATCAAGGATGTGAGAAATCAAGTTTGAATGGATATTACTACTCATGGTTAGAATAAATTTTATTTGATTAAAAAGGAGTCAACCAAGTTTCTAAAGATAAGAATATAATAAAGGGTGAAATAAATTATTATCTTATAAGGATTTACACCAAAGAAAACCTTAAGACTCAGTTCTTGTCATTTTCTAGAGATTTGAAAATATAACCAACGATAGCCACTTTCAAAGGTATCAAAGAGAATTTATTGGTAATGACTCCACTACTAAATCCATTTGTGTTAGAAAAATATGAGCTTCTTCAAGTGATGGATCATGGAACAAGATTTATTTCATATATCATGAGTATTATTGGGTTATACATGTATGATATTAATGCTCCTATATTATCACCTCGTCTCTTAATATACTTTATGTTTCTACCAAACCTACCCAAAACTCCACCGTTGCTACTTTGATACCTACCTCTACATAACCTATGCCTCTAGTAGGATATTTTGGTCTTAATCTTTCCCAATACCTTGCCCATATCATTCCTATTTCATAATTAATCGCCATACTTGGATATCTTTCTACTCCTCAACCACTAACTCCTATTCTTGATATTGGAAAAGGGAAGGATCATCTTGACCCTTCTACCCTTCCAAAGCCTTTGGATTCAGATTTTGATCAGAATATGATAGGGATAATGTAAAAAAATCGAACACTTAATGGAAAATCATTTTCATTATTAATCTCTATGGTTTCTTTGTTTTTTATTACCTTTTCCCTATTTAACCCTTTATGATTTCTTTTTTATAATCCCAAAGGGGGAGTAATATGTATGGAATAACCATATGATTGCAAAGGGGAAGTAAAATTTATTAGTTTAACTTGATTTATTATTTACTATAAATTGTTAAATCATATTATAATATTTAAGTACCTACTTTTTTATTCTTTTGATAATTATTTATTCCGTGATTTGTGATCATAAAAAGGGGGATATTTTTGGATTAGTCTAGAAATTACTTATTTTAATAATCACAAACAATTTTTATGTTATTTATAATTTGGTTTATGTATTATGGAAGGAAAATCATTTTTTGGAAAATTTTGAATACTTTGTTAAGTATAGAATTGACCGTATAGTATATATGATTGACCACACAACCACCTGGTCAACCATGGAGAATTTATAACAAAGGAATTAAGCAACTGTAAGAACCAAACGACTGCACATTGTCTCAAGTGACTATTATAGTCAAAATTGAAAGGGCATTAGATCAACTAGATTATTAATAGATTGACCACAAAGATAATTGGTTCAATTATAAGAACGATCATGTTAACACAAGGATGAATGAAAGAAACTATAAGTTGTGGACTTATGTGAAGCATCGGCCATAAGATCAAGTGAATAAATCATAGTTAGTAGTCTCAAAATTAAAAAAAGTATAAGACCAACCCCAAGAACAAAATGACTGACCATAAGTTCATCTAATCGACTATAATAAAAAGTGATCAAATGTATGTCCTATGAAGAGATCCAAGAAATCTCAATGTTGAAGCAACTATAGATGTTGACATGGAACATCTAAAAGTCATGGCATCTATGGATGTTGACATGGAAAACTTTAATCAACCATATATAGAAGGTATTTATTATATTATTAGATATTTAAATATATTAATCCAACCAATTTCTAATATGAAATCAAATATCGTCAGAAGAATTTAATGAGGTGAAATTTACTACCAAAATATGAGGATCTTCAGGATGATTTCTCAATGACTAGTTTTTTAAGAAAAGACTTTAAAATACCATATATTTATGGTGTGAAAGTATACATGGAAATAGTCACATGAACATAGAGACATAAAAATGTTTCCTAAATAAGAATGAAGAACAATTACTCTATTTTGAATGTTTGTATCATGTTTTTCACATATGAACCTCAGAAATACATAAGATAACATCTAAAAATCTTCACACAACCATTCCAAATAAAATTTGAAAATGAGTGGAGAAGAATCTTATGCATAACAATAGAACAACATAATCTTCTTATCATAATTATTTCTTTCTCAAAGTCTATTTATTTACTCTTGATTTTTATTTTGATTCACTCAATTTATTTATAAAAACTGACTCATATACTGAAATAGAGAGTTCCAGACACTCTCTTCCAAATATTTTCTTTTTTACACCCATGTATAACCATAGAAGAGGTCATGAGTGACCTGGACTTCTTTTTCTCCCACATAAAACTATAGAAGGGGATTTTTATAGCCTATACTATATTAGTATAGTTGTTTTTAAAACTTGATATAGGTTTTGGATCAGTTTATTTTATAATAAAATACTTGGTAGTGGGTGATTACAAAGTGGAGGGTATTAGGTCTTGGATTAAGATTAATCCCCTTGTTTAATTTTGTTGTCTGTTTTATTTGTTTTTCTTTACTCTGTTTTTTAAACAAACTAGTATTTGTTTTAAAACTAATAACAAAACTTTAATTTAATATTTGTCTTTAAAAAATGTTTTATATAAGGTGTTTGATTCAAGAAAATCATTTTTAGATGTTAAAGTAATATATAAATTATTTTAACTGATATGTGATTAATCTTGTGAGAAACTTGTCTAAAGATAAAATTATATATCAATGATGTTCTAGTTAAATGTGCATATTTTAGAATTGAGGGACTAAAGTTTTAAATATTTTAAATAGAAATATTTTATTAGAATATAAATTCACCCCCTTCTCCCCCCCCCCTCTATTGAGTGCTCCACTCCAACCAACAAGGGTAAACAAGGGATATGTTCGTAATCATTTAAACATAACATAAGCATAAGGGGTACGAGTACATGATATTAACCATTGAAAATCATACCGAGATATTATTTGATCGTAAACATGATTTATGAAATAATTTTTGAAGTTCATAAGACATGAATAATTAATAACATGATCCATGAGATGATAACATTGGTATAAAATCATGTTATAAAAGAGTGGAACAAAGTGTGGAATAAAAATAAATATAAAAATATTATCTCAAGGATACCTACCGACTTTCATAACATATTATTATTGGGATAAACTCCCTTCTACCTACCTTATTCATGGGATAACCTCTTGTGTACCCTCATTAGGGCTTGGGATAACCTCTCATGTACCCTCTTTCGAGATTGTAATAACCTTATATATACCATGTTTCAGGCTTGGGATAACCTCCCATGTATCCTTTGAACTCATATAACATTAATCTCTACCTAAATAATCGAAGGGCTATATAATTTTAAGAACACCCATCAAATAATCATAAATCAAATCATATTTATGCAACAAGATCATAAAAATATTCATCATAACATAACCTGTGAAAAAGAATATAGGTTTCATAAATATTTCATCATCATAAATATAAACCATCTAAAGAAAGAATTAATGTGGTATTATTGGATCATATCCTTATAAAATTATAAGTAACATAAAAGGATGTTATCATAGATGAAAATTTATTTAGAATATATCTGGAATATTTCTTGAGGAAAATAAAATTTTCATTTTTAAATCACTTATTTAAAATATAAAACTTTACCAAAAATTAAGAAAAAAAATCCTTGAAAAGAACCTTGAAAACTTATGATGTTATATTTAAATCATTATTTTTTCAAGATGGTGGGAAATTATTTTCATGTCATGCACATTAAAACAAAAATTCCTTTCACAGTTTTAGTAAAAAGTCAAAAATACCTCATTCATAAAATGGAAAGAAGATTCATTTTAAACCATTTTTTAATGCTTGAATCGTGTTTAAAAATGACTTTAAACAAAAATATGATATTAAAAACATTATTGAAAACTTTTTTGGAAAACATGGACATGGAAGAAAAAAATATTTTCAACTCAAAAGAGAAATAAAGTTTGTTTTCCCTTAAAAACATTCTTTCGATATCTTGAATACTTAAAGAGGGGAAAACAAAATGAAACATTTTTTCTCTGTAAGTAACCATAATAGAATAAAATTCTTGAGATTATTGAGTGTTATATCATGAAATTTCATCATTAAAAACTAAATCATAAATAATTAGTTTGTAACATAAAACCCTTACCTCAAGTTCCACTTTATTTGAAATAAAATTAACCTCATATGTAATAAAGTTAAATTTATTATAATTATATTTTATAGTCATATAAACACTTATAATATCATATATAATATACTTATAACATTTAAACATCCTTTTATTTATTAAAATAATCATTTCTGAGTGTCACCAGTTTCATTTTTCATGAGAATTTTGGTTTGGTAGTTCCAATATTTGTACATTTATCATGATTTCATCATATCCAGAATGTCAAAAAAAATATAATTTAATTTAATTATATATATATATATATATATATATATTATAAGGGCATAGCCTTATTAAATTACATAATTTGAATTTTAGTCAAGAACTCACTTCCTTTCATATTAAAGATATTTTCAAGTTTTGAGTTTTAGAGAATTGGGATATAATACATACATAACATTTCACATTCATATAGATCAGATACCACAAAAATAGTATCCATTTCTTCCAAAATATAAAACTTTTTAAACAAAACGTGTTTTCTTTAAAAAATATTCATAACATTTAACTTGGATTCCCTATTTTTCTTAAAAATACTTATAACCTATGAAAACCATTTCAAAACTTGGTATGAGTACAAAAATATCAGTAGGGAATATAAAAATAAGGAAAGAAAATATTAGTCTATGAATATTTGCAACATATGAAATCATTTTCGAAAATACATACTTGTCACCCATATAAACTTAATTTGTGAAACATAATATTTCCATGATATTTCCTCAAAACATATATAAATTAAATAGAACCATATAGGTATCTTGGTGAATTAGATACATAATCTCATAACCCTATCAAATGCCTTATAATTTGAAACCCTCATGACTACGTTACAATTTGTGTAACCATCAGAGTTACACTTGGAGTAACCATACGGCCAACCTCAAACATACACATAACCAATGAATTGGAGGGAGATATGGGTCCCATAATTCATCATAAACAATTCCCAATAATCAAAACATAATCATACAACACTAATAATAGCTAAAAACGTTTCTTTTGAATTTTGTAAAACAGAGTTTTAAAAGAGGATTTTAAAAGAAAATCCCCTTAAAAATATAATATAATTGAAATGAGACTTAATAGAGTATATGGAATATTTATATGCACTATAAATACACATAATTCAACATAATATAAACAAAATTCATCACACAAACAATTTTAATACAACATAAATAATGAAGTAGAATGTTAACCCAAAGAATGGAAATCGGGTTAAGAATTCCATTACCTTGGGTTTGTCTTCCTTCAAACTTGTTTAAACCTCCTGTATAATGGTTAAATTATTGTTATTAATATCTTAAGGAACCATATTCATGTTTATAATACCTTATATTATCATTTCATTACTACATTTCTCCCTTTAATTGTTAGTATTTTGTTCCTTCTATTGTTTTAGGTACATTCTTTACATGATTTCCATGATCGGTTCATGATGGATATTCATGTCGATTGGAATTGAAACTCCAGAATTGTTATGGAATGGTATTTAAATATTTACAGAACCATAAATTATACCATTTATCATTTTTAATTCTTACATGAGGATGATTCATAAGTTAAAACTTGATTGATATTTGTTTAGGTCATTTTGGCGATTCTTCGATCGTAATGAAATCGCTTTTTTTATAAATTAATAAAATGTGTACAAAATGATTCCATAAACTTATATAATATATAATACATAAATTATAATCTGTTTCAAATATAAAAATGGTTTCATGACCAGTATTTAAGGAAGTAAAAGATATTGAAATCACATCGTCCATGATGTCTGTAAATCAACACATCACGGATGGTGTTTTAATTTCTTGAATAAGTGGGAGAGGACAAGAAGTATAATGGTGAGTCTTACATAAAAATGATGAAATAAATAATATGTAAGATAATATATCATTCATTCCTCTTGTATAAGGGGAGGTGAGGAAATAATAATAATATAAAAGAAAATGAAAAGCAATGAAAGAAAACAAAAGAGGATGTTTACCTCTTGATCTCTTCTCCATGAGATCCTCCTTAAATCCATTGGTTTTGGCCTTTTGGTGAGACATGAAGGTATTGGACGTGGGTAATAGTCTCGGGAGTAGTATTTGGAAGAACTTAGACAAGGATAAAGGCTTGAGAGGTGTGGTAGGAAGAGGGGAATGAGGGTGGTATTTATAGTGGAGGAGATGAGGGATTTTACATTATTTTAATCATTATTATAATAGTTTTACTCAAGACTATGAATATTATTGATTAATGTGGACAAAATTAGTAAAAAATAAATGTGAGTTAGAAAAAAGTGGGCTTAAAACAGCCTTTCATGATCTATTATGCATTAAAACAAGTATTTAGCATTTATTGTAATTTGTCGTATTTTACTATTCATCAAAAATTCAAGAATTTAATAAAAATACCAAAAATTAACCCTAACTATTTTTTGATGTTTAGAATTAAAAATTGAACTCCATTTTTTAAAAATAATTTTCTAAATATTATTAATTTAATTTTTAAATAAAATCATAATTTATTCAAAAATATCAATTTTAAATTTATAACTCATTTTCTAACACCATGAAAAATTAATCAAGTTGTCATTATCTTAAATCCTTAAGATAATAAAATAATAATAAATTTTACTATTCATTAGGGTCATATTACTATTCATAATGGTATGTTACTATTCAAAAAAAATCCAATTGGTTTCATTAGACTCTAAATAATGTACTGATTACAATTGTAGATGGTCGTTTTTTGAAATTCAAAACATAGAAGCCGAAAAATTATGTTTAAAGGATAGTTATAAATATCTAATTAAAAAAAAGTTTCATGCATTTAAATTTTCTTTTAAAACCTCGGGGTGTTACATTATCCCCACCTTCTAGAAATTATGCCCTCGTAATTTTATTTACTTATTAAACAAGTGAGGGTACCTTTCCCCAATGGCATTTTTAGATTCCCATGTTGCATCTTAAAAGATGTTTTTCTCCAGAAAACCTTTACCTAGTGGATTACCTTATTCCTTAATACTTGTTCCCTTCAATCAAGAATATGAACTAGTTTCTCTTCATAAGAAAGGTTCTCTTCAAGCTGAATTTATTTTGGGCTCAAAATATGAGATGAATCTGGCACATACTTTTTCAACATCGAAACATGAAAAACATTATGTACCTAAGATAAAATCAGAGGAAAATATACTCATTAGGAGACTGGTCCAACCTTCTCTAGGATTTCATAAGATCCAATGAACTATGTACTTAGATTTCCTTTCTTACCAAAATACATAACACTCTTCCATGGTGAGATTCTAAGAAAAACATGATCACCTACCTCAAAAGAAAAGTCTTTCCTCATGTTGTCTGCATAACTTTTATGTCTAATCTGAGTTGTCCTCATGTGTTGCTGAATCATATTCACTTTCTTATACACTTCCTCCACTAATTTTGATCCCATCAACTTCTTTTACCCAACATTATCCCAAAAATATGGAGTTCGACATCACTTATTATACAATGCCTCGAAATGTGTCATCTGTATACTGGAATGAAAACTATTATTATAAAAAAACGCAAATAAATAAATATGATGATCTCAACTTCCTTGGTAGTCCATTGAACAAGCTCAAAGAATATCCTCCAAAGTCTGAATTGTTCATTCTAACTGCTCATGTAATTAAGGATGAAAAGTTGTACTGAAATTTAATTTTGTGCCCAAGGACTTCTAAAGGCCCTTCCAAAAGTTATAAGTGAACCTGAGATCCTGGTCAGATACAATGGATAGAGGAACACCATGTAACATTAAAATCACTTTGAGGTATAGTCGGGAAAAGTGATCCAATGATATTGTATCTTGAATAGAAATAAAATATGCAGATTTTTTGAGCTAATAAACAACAACCCAAATCGTATTGTTACCTCAAAAAGTCTTAGGTAGTCCCACCATGAAGTCCATGGATATATTCTCCCATTTCCACTCTGGTACTGGAAGTGGTTGAATCATCCCCTTCAGTAACTTCCACTCTACTTTAACCTATTAACATGTCAAACATTTCATGGTAAAATCTGCAATATCACTTTTCATGCCATCTCACCAATGATACTCCTGAAGGTCTTTGTACATCTTAGTACTACCAGGATGAACTAAAAATGGATAACTATGAGCTTCACACAACATATATTTCTTCAACATGGAATCACAAGGCACGCACAACCTTTTACCTAATCTTAAAACACAATCTTTATCAAGGTTAAATTCTGGAAACTTACCCATTTTAACCAATTATACCTTTTTCTGTAGCTCACGGTCTTCCTTCTTCACTTGCTTAATTCTATCTGATAATGATGACGACACTAAAAATTGAAACAAAATAGATTTATTTCCTGCACCAACAACTTCTAAGACAAAATTCATCAAATCATTAATTAAGGGATTATGTTCCAAATGTAACATGGTTAATGATGCATGATGTTTTCGACTCAAGGAATCTTCCACTTTGTTTTCTTTTCCTAAATGGTAATTGATTATGAAATAATAATCCTTTATCAGTTCAATCCATATTCTCTACCTCATGATTAATTCCTTCTGAGTGAATATATTCTTCAGACTTTTATGGTCAGTATATATTTGACATTTGGCTCCATATAAATGATGCCTCTAAATTTTTAAAGAAAATCCATAGCTTTCAATTCCAAGTAATGTATGGGATAATTTAACTCATGGGGTTTTAGTTTTCTTGAATCATAAGTAATTAACTAATCATTCTACACCAGAACACAACTAAGTCCCTTCGGGGAAGCATCATTGTAGATTAAAAACTCACTATTTAGGGAAGGCAAGGCCAAAACTGGAGCATTCAGTAATCTCTTCTTCTATCCAAATAAATTTAATGCTTCTCGTGTTAACTTAGTTAGTGAGATATATAACCATGCAAAGTTTTTGACAAACCATCAGTAATAACCTACTAATCCAATAAAACTATGAATCTTTGTTAATTTTTTAGGTATTTTCCATTCATCAACCACTTTTGTTTCAGCAGGATCAAATATTATTCCATTATTATTTACAATGTTCCTAAGGAAAGAAATATGTTTCAACCAAAAATCACGCTTTATGAATTTTCCATATAGTTTCATTTCTTTTAAGTTTTGAAAAACAACCCTTAGATGTTAAGGGCTTGTTTGCTTCTGTTTTCTAGATTTTTCTTATTTATACTACTAGTTTTTTTTCTATCTTTTATTTTGGGTAAATTTTTCCCATGTGTTACTCTTGATACGCGGGCACTTGTGCCAGCCCGTGGGGATCGGAAATGTCCTTTAGGCCATGTCACAGACCAGGTCAGGCACCGGGTCAGATGGTGACCTGGACTGGTTCTTGATATTTTTTGTAGGAAAATTTCTTGTGTGGAACCTGTTAACATCTATGTTATCTATATAGTGGATATTCAAGACACATGATTAGGGAATAAGCATGTTTCAATAACCTTATTGAAGTATAAGGTGTACATGTCATTTTTTGTGACAATTCCAATGAAAAAATAATTGGACTCACTCAAATCAATAATTCTATTATTGTTTTTATTTCTATAGTTTTATTTATAGATGGATTATAATATAATCTAATTAAAATCTCATAGTTACGTGATGTTGGTTATCATTTTAAATTTAAAAATAATTCTTTTAAATTTTATGATTCTAATCATGTTTTAGTTTTTGTTGCTTTATGTAATTAAAATGATTATACTATTGGTTTGAATTCATTATTTTCTGAAAATATTTCTTATTTAAGTTCCTTTCACAAAGATTCTTACATTTGGAATAGGAGACAAGGCCATTGTAACCTTCACTCACGTAGAAATATAACTATAAAGGGATTAGTCAAGGATATATCTAAACTATAATTCTAAAAAGATAAAGTTTGTTACTTATCTCAAAAACAGAAGTAGTGTAAAATAATTTTCAAACCAAATAAATATGTTTCATCTTCCCAACCTCTATAGTTAGTTCACATGGACTTTTTTGGACTTTTTAGAGTCTCTATCTTAAAGGTGAAGCATTATGCTTATGTTCTAATAGATTAATTTTCTAGATACATAGGTGTATTCTTTTTAACTCACAAAAGTAAAGATTGTTCTTATTTTTTCATGTATGAAAAAATATAAAGAATATTAGTGGACATAGAATTAATACCATAAGAAGTGATCATGGACATGAGCGTGAAAATCATGACTTTGAACCATTATTTTCATAACATGGTTATAGTCACAATTTTTCTTCTCCTAATACCCCACAGAAGAATGGTGTAGTATAAATAAAAAACAAAATAATTCAAGAAATTTCTTAGACCAGGATCAATGGTTATAATTTACCTATTTATTTTTGGGTAGAGTCTATGAATACAGCTTTCTATATTATTAATAGATCTCATGTTATACCACCCTTGAATAAAACCCCATATGAGTTATATAATAGTAGAACACCAAAAGTTAATTACTTAATATTTTTTTGTTGTAAAGTCTTTATACGCAATACAATAAATAATTTAGAAAAAAAATCATCCAAACGTGATAAAAGATTTTTCCTTGGATATTATACATCTAGTAAGTCATAAAGTTTATTCAAAAAATGGACCAGGTTTATAAAATAATCTATACATGTCGAATTTGATGAAACGGGTCCACATGAACTGAAGAATTATTTAAACAACCTTAAAAAGGGCCTTTCTAATTTAGATTTCAATTCAGAACCTAGTAATAATTTGGTCAAATATCTTATAGAAAAATAACCTATTTCTGAAGAACTTTTTGAACCAAACCCTATTAAGAGAATGAAGTATCAAATACTTCTATCCCTAGAATAGTTAGGACTCATAAAGACCATCTCTTATATACGATTATAGGAGACCTAGATAAAGTAAATTAGACTAAAGATTATCTACGAAATCAGGTTGAACTTCAAGCTTTATTGTCACATCTTAAACCTAATAACATCACATAATAAATAAATTATTAATTATGGGTAATGAAAATTGTAAGAAAAATTTAATGAGTTTGATAGAAATATAGTTTTGTAACTTGTTAAAAGACCCAATGACTACCTGACTAGTAGAACTAAATGGGTTTTTAAGAGTAAGGTAGATAATTTATGCTCTATAATTAAAAATAAATAAAGGCAGGTTTCATAAGAATACAAACAAGAGGAAGGTACTGACTATGATGAAACCTTTACACCAATATCTAGACATGTAGCTATCAGAATGTTTCCTGACTATGAAACACGTTTTATATTTAAATTTATATAAAATGGATGTCAAGAGTGCATTCTTAAATGGTTATATTGTTCAGGATGTTTTTGCAGAGAAAATCCCTAGATTTTAAAAGCCTTATTTTTTAAATCGTGTTTTTATATTAACAAAAGATTTATATAGTTTAAAACAAACTCCTAGAGCTTGGTATAATGGGATCACCTCAATTTTTATTTCTATAGGTTTTTTAAAATGAATATTTGACCGTTATTAGTTTATTAAAATAATTTCAAAATATATTTTAGTATTATATATTTATGTTAATGATATTATTTTTGGATCATTAAAGAACCTCTTGTGTACTGAATTTTCAAAAATGATGAGAAATTTGTTTGAAATGAGTTTAATGGGTTACTTAAAATTATTTCTTGGATTTAAAATATTTCAAAATAAAGAAATAATTATTTTAAATCAAAGCAAGTACACGAATCTTTTAAAAAAATTGGTATCAATAGTACTAAAGGTAGTGATAGCCACATGAGTACAAGCTATAAAATAGACCTTGATGAAATAGGAAAACCAATTGATCAAACCACTTATAGAGGTATGATTAGAAGTTTAATATACTTAACTTATAACTAAACAGATATTATGTTTAGTGTGTGTATATGTTCCTGATTTTAGTCAAATCCAAAATAATCACATTTACTAGCTATGAAAAGAATCTTTAAATACATAAAAATTACAACCTACTTAGGATTTTTTTACCCTAAAGTACATAAATTTGAATTAGTTAGTTATTCAAATTCATATTTTGGTGGTTGTAAGTTAGATATAAAAATCACTTCTGGAACATGTCACCATTTTGGAAAGTTATTTTTTTATGGCATAGTATGAAACAAAATTATGTTTCATTATCTACTTTGGAAGTTAAGTACATAGTTATAGGTAGTTATTGTGCACAAATTTAGTGGATGAAATATACATTATTGGGCTATAGTTATCAATTTAAACATGTCTCTGTAAATTGTGGAAATAAAAGTGTGATATAAACATTTCTATGAATCATACATCACATTCTAGAACAAAACATATCAATATACGACATCACTTTTTGATAGATCATTTTCAAAAAGGATATATCTCTCTAAAATTTATTATCATAGAGAATAAACATACTAATATTTTTTTAAAGTTATTAAATTATGAGAGAATTAACTATATCAAATATGAATTAGGCATGATTAATTTTATAAAAAAATAAAAAAAATTAAATAATATTTTAATATTTTTTTAATTTTTTTATTTATTTTTAAGTTCTTCTTATATCGAGTATTATATTTTTTAAAGATTATTTTTATTAACTATATTACATGAGTTTTGGAATTCATTAAAATAATGGTTTTATTTTTTACATGTCAATGTATGAGTAAAACATCTAAATGTTTAATCTGTAAAATCGGAATCAAATCATCACACATTTTCCAACTTGAACCAATCCATATTTTTAACCCTCTTTCTCGAACCTCTCTTTCAAATACCTAGCTCTCATATTACATTCCTCAATATTCTCAGTTGATATGAAGAGTTATTCTGGACAATATACTCCTAAATTGTCTAAAAGATCAAAGGCTAGTTCTATCAAGTCTAAGAATATTTCGAAACCACATTTTCGTTCTCATGAATTAATGGATGAATGAGAAGTCAATATTGAATGGTTTATGACCAGTCGATCTTTTCTATGTGGATTTATTCTACATCAAAACTATAAAAGTTCATTTTTAGATGAAAATTGAACCTTCTATATGTTCCTTGTAAAGGAGTTCTGTCTTCTATGGTTTTTGAAGTTAGTGAGTGTGAATATATAATTAAAATAGTTATTGATGGTACAGAATGTTATTTTACCTCAAATTTATGGGCTGACTATCTAAGAGTACTACATATTAGAGAATATGAGGACTTATAGTGTTCTTATCCTATAAATCATCCCAATTTTAAGATTGGAAATTCACTAGAGGAACTAACTGATGAAAAAACCTATAGAAAACAAGTCGTGAATGAACTAAGTATAGAATGCATACTTCTATTGAAGTTAATTTAGCACTCTATCTTCCTAAGTAAGAGAGATTTTAGTTCTATAAGGTATCAATACTTGTTATTTTTATATCTTATAGTGCATGGAATTCAAATTATTCTACCTTTTTTCTTAATGATACATATAGAGGAGTTGACTAAACCTTATTCTATATTTAACACACTTCCTTACCCAAATTTCATTTCTATGTTGCTGGAATAGAGAAACTTAGTTCCTTTAATATTTTAAAGGACTCTATTTCAAAATGGTGTTTGTTTAAATTAGACTTTTTGTAAGAGGATGAAAATAAATTAGAATAGTTGTAAATGGATATGGATAGGTGATGAGGAGAATTTTTTATAATAAATTCAATCATTTATTTCATCCATATAGGAAAATATATTTAATTTATCTTGGTTTGTAACTAGATGAATTCATTGATGCTAATTATTCCTCTGATGAAGATGAATCCTAAGCTGTGGATTTGTCTAAAGAAGCTAGAAGAAATTTTGATTAAAATAAAGAAAAGTATCATATCACTATAGATCCATATGGAGGAGAACTAGGGAGAGAAGAAGTATATTCTACACATAAATCTCAAAATATTATTGAAGTTTTATATAAAGTTGTTGTAGATCATAAATTACCTATTTTGGATGAATCGGTAAGAGAGGATTTACTTTATTAGGGGGATTGAGTTCCAAGGTCTATGTTGTTTGGACCAATTCTTACAGATTATGAAATTGATAAGAAGATAGATCCTATTATAGTAGAGATTCCACCTATTTTTTATTGGTGGAGATCCCATTTTTGATTCCTCTCCTTCTAATGAATAAATCCCTATAGAAAATACATTCTTTGATATGGATGTGTCTTCTCCTATTATTTATGAAAAGAAAAATGATCAAAAATATAAGGATGTTGATAAAGATGATAAGGATGTTGATAAGGATAGAAAATATGATCATTATAATCCATAAGGAAATCTTGAAGAATCTTTTGTTGTTGTTGTTTTAAGTAAATAAGAATCAGTGGAGACAAATCTTCCTTCTACGCCTTTTTTAGAGAGACCAGTGAGACCTCACTATGCTAAATATTTGTTGAAGTTATTAGAAAACCCTCCTCCTAAAGATGTTCCTTCCAATATTTCTCAATAAGAGAATGTCTATGGCTCTTTTCCTAGAAATGAGGTTGGGGCCCTGGAATATTCTAAAGATGAATAAGAGACCTCCTTGAGGGAAATTAAAAACTCTCCTAGAATATTTTCTCTTAAGGAAGAAAATTAGAGAAAGAATCCAAAGTTAATTAAGCATTATTGATATCATAATGATGATAGGTTCTTTCTTGATGTTAATTACACTCATGCTATAATTTTGGAATCTCAAGAGGTTGGACCTTCTTCTATCCCTCTTTATGGACTCACTTCTACATATATCATTCAGTTTAAGAATGACCTTCTGAATATATTAAATAATTTTTTTTGAGTATTATTTTTGAAAATAATCTTGATTGGGGGGGATATATTACATTAATTGTACAAAATGTCATTTCCCACATTCAGTAGTAGTTTCATCTCAATTTAGACCATCTGCACCAGGAATTTTGGTCTTTCTAAAGGGAAATGAATGTTTTCAGAGTCACATGGGATCCCTATAAGAATATATGACTGATATGATTTCCACCATAGATATAAGGTATCTGTGTATGATAACCAACCATTATCAACCCTTAACTTCAAACCTCCTCATCCTACTGTTTCTTTAGTTTCCTTGGATAAAGACTTGATTCGATGGATGGTCCATAAAGAGATTCAAGATATTTTGGATATTATCAAGGATGTGAGAAATCAAGTTTGAATGGATATTACTACTCATGGTTAGAATAAATTTTATTTGATTAAAAAGGAATCAACCAAGTTTTTAAAGATAAAAATATAATAAAGGGGGAAATAAATTATTATCTTATAAGGATTTACACCAAATAAAACCTTAAGACTCAGTTCTTGTCATTTTCTAGAGATTTGAAAATATAACCTATGATAGCCACTTTAAAAGGTATCAAAGAGAATTTATTGGTAATGACTCCACTACTAAATCCATTTGTGTTAGAAAAATATGAGCTTCTTCAAGTGATGGATCATGGAACAAGATTTATTTCATATATCATGAGTATTATTGGGTTATACATGTATGATATTAATGCTCCTATATCAGCACCTCGTCTCTTAATATACTTTATGTTTCTACCAAACCTACCCAAAACTCCACCGTTGCTACTTTGATACTTACCTCTACATCACCTATGCCTCCAGTAGGATAATTTGGTCTTACTCTTTCCCAATACCTTGGCCATATCATTCCTATTTCATAATTAATTTCCATACTTGGATATCTTTCTACTCCTCAACCTCTAACTCCTACTCCTGATATTGGAAAAGGGAAGGATCATGTTGACCCTTATACCCTTCCAAAGCCTTTGGATTCAGATTTTGATCAGAATATGATAGTGATAATGTAAAAAAATTTCACACTTAATGGAAAATCATTTTAATTATTAATCTCTATGGTTTCTTTGTTTTTTATTACCTTTTCCCTATTTAACCCTTTATGATTTATTTTTTATAATCCCAAAGGGGGAGTAATATGTATGGAATAACCATATCATTTCAAAGGGGAAGTAAAATTTATTAGTTTAACTTGATTTATTATTTACTATCAATTGTTAAATCATATTATAATCTTTAAGTACCTACTTTTTTATTCTTTTGATAATTATTTATTACATGATTTGTGATCATCAAAATGGGGATATTGTCGGATTAGTCGATAAATTACTTATTTTAATAATCATAGACAATTTTTATGTTATTTATAATTTGGTTTATGTATTATGGAAGAAAATTCATTTTTTGGAAAATTGTGAATACATTGTTAAGTATAGAATTGACCGTATAGTATATATGATTGACCACACAACCACCTGATCAACCATGGAGAATTTATAACAAAGGAATTAAGCAACTGTAAGAACCAAAGGATAGAACATTGTCCCAAGTGACTATTATAGTCAAAATTGAAAGGGCATTATATCAACTCAATTCCTAATATATTGACCACAATGATAATTGGTTCAATTATAAGAACGATCATGTGCACACAAGTATGAATGAAAGAAACTATAAGTTGTGGACATAAGTGAAGCATCGGCCATAAGATTAAGTTAAGAAATCATGGTTTGTAGTCTCAGAATTAAAAAAGTATAAGACCAACCACAAGAACAAAATGACTGACCATAAGTTCATCTAATCGACTATAAGAAAAAGTGATCAAATGTATGTCTTATGAAGAGATCCAAGAAATATCAGTGTTGAAGCAACTATATATGTTGACATGGCACATCTAAAAGTCATTGCATCCATGGATTTTGACATGGAAACTTTAATCAACCATATCTAGAAGGTATTTATTATATTATTAGATATTTAAATATATTAATCCAACCACTTTCTTATATGAAATCAAATACCGTTAGAAGCATTTAATGAGCTAAAATTTACTACCAAAATATGAGGATCTTTGGGATGATTTCTCAATGACTAGTTTTTTAAGAAAAGACATTAAAATACCATAGATTTATGGTGTGAAATTATACATGGAAATAGTCACATGAACACAGAGACATCAAAATGTTTCCTAAATAAGAATGAAGAACAATTACTCTATTTTTAATGTTTGTAACATATTTTTTCACATATGAGCCTCAAAAATACATAAGATAACATCTAAAAATCTTCACACAACCATTCCAAATAAAATTTGACAATGAGTGGAGAAGAATCTTATGCATAACAATAGAACAACATAATCTTCTTATCATAATTATTTATTTCTCGAAGTCTATTTATTTACTCTTGATTTTTATTTTGATTCACTCAATTTATTTATAAACACTGACTCCTATACTAAAATAGAGAGTTCCAGACACTCTCTTCCAAATATTTTCTTTTGTACACCCATGTATAACTATAGAATAGGTCATGAGTGACATGGACTTCTTTTTCTCCAACATACAACTATAGAAGGGGATTTTTATATCCTAGACTATATTAGTATAGTTGTTTTTAAAACTTGATATAGGTTTTGGATCAGGTTATTTTATAATAAAATACTTGGTAGTGGGTGATTACAAAGTGGAGGGTATTAGGTCTTGGATTAAGATTAAACCCCTTGTTTAATTTTGTTGTCTGTTTTATTTGTTTTTCTTTACTCTATTTTTTAAACAAACTAGTATTTGTCTTAAAACTAATAAAAAACCGTTAATTTAATAGTTGTATTTAAAAAATGTTTTATATAAGGTGTTTGATTCAAGAAAATCATTTTTAGATGTTAAAGTAATATCTAAATTATTTTAACTGATATGTTATTGAGCTTGTGAGAAACTTTTTCTAAAGATAAAATTATATATCTATGATGTTCTAGTTAACTGTGCATATTTTAGAATTTAGAGATTAAAGTTTTAAATATTTTAAATAGAAATATTTTATTATAATTTAAATTCACCCCCTTCTCTCCCCCCCCCCCCCCCTCTCTTGAGTACTCCACTCCAACCAACAATGGTAAACAAGGGATATGTTAGTAATCATTTAAACATAACATAAGCATAAAGGGTACGAGTACATGATATTAACCATTGCAAATAATACCAAGAAATTATTGGATCGTAAACATGATTTATGAAATAAATTTTTGTAGTTCATGAGAGATGAATCATAAATAACATGATCCATGATATGATAACATTGGTATAAAATCATTTTATAAAAGAGTGGAATAAAGTGTGGAATAAAAATAATTATAAAAATATTATCTCAAGGATACCTACCGACTTTCATAACATCTTATTATTGGGATAACCTCCCTTATACCTACCTTGTTCATGGGATAACATCTTGTGTACCCTCATTAGGGCTTGGGATAACCTCTCATGTACCCTCTTTCGAGCTTTCAATAACCTTCTATATACCATGTTTCAGGCTCGGGATAACCTCCCATGTATCCTTTGAACTCATATAACATTAATCTCTACCTAAATAATCAGAGGGCTGTATAATTTCAAGCACACCCATCACATAATCATAAATCCAATCATATTTATGCAACAAGATCATAAAAATATTCATCATAACATAACTTGTGAAAAAGAATATAGGTTTAATAAATATTTCATCACCATAAATATAAACCATCTAAATAAAGAATTAATATGGTATTATTGGATCATATCCTTATAAAATTATAAGTAACATAAAAGGATGTTATCATAGATGAAAATTTATTTAGAATATATCTGGAATATTTCTTGAGGAAAATAAGATTTTCATTTTGAAATCACTTATTTAAAATATTCAACTTTCCCAAAAATTAAGATAAAAAAATCTTTGAAAATAACCTTGAAAACTTATGAAGTTATCTTTAAATCAATATTTTTTCAAGATGGTGGGAAATTATTTTCATGTAATGTACATTAAAACAAATATTCCTTTCACATTTTTAGTAAAAAGTCAAAAATACCCCATTCATAAAATGGAAATAAGATTCATTTTAAACCATTTTTTAAAACTTGAATCATGTTTAAAAATAAATTTAAACAAAAATATGATATTAAAAACATTATTAAAAACTTATTTAGAAAACATGGACATGGTAGAAAAAAATATTGTGAACTCAAAAGAGAAATAAATTTGGTTTTCCCTTAAAAACACTCTTTCGATAACTTGAATACTTAAAGAGGGGAAAACAAAATGAAACATTTATTCTCTGTAAGTAACCATTTTAGAATAAAATTATTGAGATTATTGAGTGTTATATCATGAAATTTCATCATTAAAAACTTAATCATAAATAATTAGTTTGTAACATAAAACCCTTACCTCAAGTTCCACTTTCTTTGAAATAAAATTAACCTCATATGTAATAAATTTAAATTTATTATAATTATATTATATAGTCATATAAACACTTATAATATCATCTATAATCTACTTATAACATTTAAACATCCATTTATTTATTAAAATAATCATTTCTGAGTGTCAACAGTTTCATTTTTCAGGAGAATTTTGGTTTGGTAGTTCCAATATTTGTACATTTATCATTATTTCATCATATCAAGATTTTCAAACAAAAATATAATTTAATTTAATTATATATATATATATATTATAAGGGCATAGCCTTATTACATTACATAATCTTGAATTTTAGTCAAGAACTCACTTCCTTTCATATTGAAGATATTTTGAAGTTTAGAGTTTTAGAGAATTGGGATATAATACATACATAAAATTTCACATTCATATAGAGCAGATACCAAAAAAATATTATCCATCTCTTCCAAAATATAAAACTTTTTAAACAAAACGTGTTTTCTTTAAAAATATTATTCATAACATTTAACTTGGATTCCCTATTTTTCTTAAAAATACTTATAACCTATGAAAACCATTTCAAAACTTGGTATGAGTACAAAAATATCAGTAGGGAATATAAAAATAAGGAAAGAAAATATTTGTCCATGAGTATTTGTTACATATGAAATCATTTTCGAAAATACATACCTGTCACCCATATAAACTTAATTTGTGAAACATCATATTTCCATGTTATTTACTCAAAACATATATAAATTAAATATAACCATATAGGTATCTTGGGGAATTATATAGATAATCTCATAACCCTCTCAAATGCCTTATAATTTGTAACCCTCACGACTACCTTACAATTTGTGTAACCATCAGAGTTACACTTGGAGTAACCATACGGCCAACCTCCAACTTACACATAACCAATGCATTGGAGGGATATATGGGTCCCATAATTCATCATAAACAATTCCCAAGAATAAAAACATAATCATACAACATTAATAATAGCATAAAAACATTGCTTTTGAATTTTGTAAAACCGAATTTTAAAAGAGGATTTTAAAAGAAAATCCCCTTACAAATAACATATAATTTAAGTGAGACTTAATAGAGTATATGTAATATGTATATACACTATAAATACACATAATTAAACATAATATAAATAAAATTCATCAAATAAACAATTTTAATACAACATAAATAATGAAGTAGAAAGTTAACCCAAAGAATGGAAATCGGGTTAAGAATTCCCTTACCTCGGGTTTGTCTTACTTCAAACTTGTTTAAACCTCTTGTATAATGGTTAAATTAGTGTTATTAATATCTTAAAGAACCATATTCATGTTTATAATACCTTATATTATCATATCATTACTATATTTCTCCCTTTAATTGTTAGTATTTTGTTCCTTCTATTGTTTTAGGGGCATTCTTTACATGATTTCCATGATCAGTACATGATGGATATTCATGTCGATTCGAATTGAAACTCCAGAATTGTTATGGAATGGTATTTACATATTTATAGAACCATAAATTATACCATTTATAATTTTTAATTCTTACATGAGGATGATTCATAATTTAAAACATGATTGATATTTGTTTAGGTCATTTTGGCGATTCTTCGATCGTAATGAACTCGCTTTTTTTATAAATTAATAAAATGTGTACAAAATGATTCCATGAAATTATATAATATATAATACATAAATTATAATCTGGTTCAAATATAAAAATGGTTTCATGACCAGTATTGAAGGAAGTAAAAGAAATTGAAATCACATCGTCCATGATGTCGGTAAATCAACACATCACGGACGGTGTTTTAATTTCATGAATAAGTAGGAGAGGACAAGAAGTATAATGGTGAGTCTTACATAAACATGATGAAATAAATAATATGTAAGATAATATATCATTCATTCCTCTTTTATAAGGAGAGGTGAGGAAATAATAATAATATAAAATAAAATGAAAAGCAAAGAAAGAAAACAAAAGAGGATGTTTACCTCTTGACATCTTCTCCTTGAGGTCCTCCTTAAATCCATTGGTTTTGGCCTTTTGGTGAGACATGAAGGTATTGGACGTGGGTAAGAGTATTGGGAGTAGTATTTGGAAGAACTTAGACAAGGATAAAGGCATGAGAGGTGTGGTAGGAAGAGGGGAATGAGGGTGGTATTTATAGTGGAGGAGAAGAGGGATTTTACATTATTTTAATCATTATTATAATAGTTTTACTCAAGAATATGAATAGTATTGATTAATGTGGACAAAAATTGTAAAAACTGAATGTGAGTTAGAAAAAAGTGGGCTTACAATAGCCTTGCATGATCTATTATGCATTAAATCAAGTATTTTGCATTTATTGTAATTTATCGTATTTTACTATTCATCAAAAATTCAAGAATTTCATAAAAATACCAAAAATTAACCCTAAATATTTTTTGATGTTTAGAATTAAAAACTGAACTAAATTTTTTAAAAATAATTTTCTAAATATTTTTAATTTAATTTTTAAATAAAATCATAATTTATTCAAAAATAACAATTTTAAATTTATAACTCATTTTCTAACCCCATGAAAAATTAATCAAGTTGTCATTATCTTAAATCCTTAATATAATAAAATAATAATAAAATTTACTATTCATTAGGGTCATATTACTATTCATAATGGTATGTTACTATTCACAAAAAATCCAATTGGTTTCATTAGACTCTGAATAATGTACTGATCACAATTGTAGATGGTCATTTTTTGAAATTCAAAACATAGAAGCCACAAAATTATGTTTAAAGGATAGTTATAATTATCTAATTAAAACAAAGTTTCATGAAATTCAATTTGTTTTGAAAACCTTGGGGTGTTACATTATCCCCACCTTCTAGAAATAATGCCCTCGTAATTTTATTTACTTATTAAACAAGTGAGGGTACCTTTCCCTCATGGCATTTTTAGATTCCCATGTTGCATCTTCAAACATGTGTTTCTCCAGAAAACCTTTACCTATTGGATTACCTTATTCCGCAATACTTGTTCCCTTCAATCAAGAATATGAACTAGTTTCTCTTCATAAGAAAGGTTCTCTTCAAGCTGAATTGCTTTTGGGCTCAAAATATGTGATGAATCTGGCACATACTTTTTCAACATTGAAACATTAAAAACATTATGTACCGAAGATAAACTCAGAGGAAAATCTACTAAGTAGGTGACTGGTCCAACCTTCTCTAGGATTTCTTAAGGTCCAATGAACTATGTACTTAGATTTCCTTTCTTACCAAAATACATAACACTCTTCCATGGTGAGATTCTATGAAAAACATGATCACCTACCTCAAAAGAAAAGTCTTTCCTCATGTTGTCTGCATAACTTTTATGTCTGCTATGAGTTGTCCTCATGTGTTGCTGAATCATATTCACTTTCTTAGACACTTCCTCCACTAATTTTGAACCCATAAACTTCTTTTCCCCAACTTTATCCCAAAAATATGGAGTTCGACATCACTTATTATACAATGCCTCGAAATGTGTCATCTGTATAATGGAATGAAAACTATTATTATAAAAAACCCAAATAAATAAATATGATGATCTCAACTTCCCTAGTATTCCATTGAACAAGCTCAAAGCATATCCTCCAAAGTATGAATTTTTCATTCTAACTTCTCATCTAATTAAGGATGAAAAGTTGTACTGAAATTTAATTTGCTGCCTAAGGACTTCTAAAGGCCCTTCCAAAAGTTATAAGTGAACCTGGGATCCTGGTAAGATACAATGGAAGGAGGAACACCATGTAACCTTAAAATCACTTTGAGGTATAGTCAAGAAAGGCGATCCAAAGATATTGTATCTTGAATAGAAATAAAATATGCAGATTTTTTCAGCTAATAAACAACAACCCAAATCGTATTGTTACCTCAAGAAGTCTTAGGTAGTCCCACCATGAAGTCCATGGATATATTCTCCCATTTCCACTCTGGTACTGGCAGTGGTTGAATCATCCCCTTTAGTAACTTCCACTCTACTTTAACCTATTAGCATTTCAAACATTTCATGGTAAAATCTGCAATATCACTTTTCATGCCATCCCACCAATGATACTCCTGAAGGTCTCTGTACATCTTAGTACTACCAGGATGAACTAAAAATGGATAAATATGAGCTTCACACAACAAATATTTCTTCAACAGGGAATCACAAGGCACACACAACCTTTTACCAAATCTTAAAACACAATCTTTATCAAGGTTAGATTCTGGAAACTTACCCATTTTTACCAATTCTACCTTTTTCTGTAGCTCACGGTCTTCCTTCTTCACTTGCTTAATTCTATCTGATAATAATGACTGCACTAAAAATTGAAACAAAATAGATGTATTTCCTGCACCAACAACTTCTAAGACAAAATTCATCAAATCATTAATCAAGGGATTATGTTCCAAATGTAACATGGTTAATGATGCATGATGTTTTCGACTCAAGGAATCTGCCACTTTGTTTTCTTTTCCTGGATGTTAATTGATTATGAAATCATAATCCTTTATTAGTTCAATCCATATTATCTACCTCATGTTTAATTCCTTCTGGGTGAATATATACTTCAGACTTTTATGGTCAGTATATATTTGACATTTGGCTCCATATAAATGATGCCTCCAAATTTTTAAAGAAAATCCATAGCTTTCAATTCCAAGTCATGTATGGGATAATTTAACTCATGGGGTTTTTGTTTTCTTGAACCATAAGTAATTACCTAATCATTCTACATCATAACACAACTAAGTACCTTAAAGGAAGCATCATTGTAGATGACAAACTCACCATTTCGGGAAGGCAAGGCCAAAACTGGAGCATTCAGTAATCTCTTCTTCTATCCAAATAAATTTAACCCCTTTTTGTGTTAACATAGTTAGTGAGATATATAACCATGCAAAGTTTTTAACAAACCATCATTAATAACCTACTAATCCAATAAAACTATGAATCTTTGTAACATTTTTAGGTATTGTCCATTCATCAACCACTTTTGTTTCAGCAGGAACAACTATTATTCCATTATTATTTACAATGTTCCTAAGGAAAGAAATATGCTTCAACCAAAAATCACTCTTTATGAATTTTACATACAGTTTCTTTTCTTTTAAGTTTTGCAAAACAACCCTTAGATGTTTTTCATGCTCCTATTTACTCTTAGAAAATACCATAATGTCTTTAATAAACACAACCATAAATTTATCCATGAACTAATGAAATATTCTCTTTATAGGATTCATGCATCAGGTGCATTAGTTAACCCAAACAGCATAACAACAAATTCATAATGCCCATATCTAGTATGAAAATCTATTTTCGGTATGTCATCCTCCTTAACCTTCAGCTGATGGTATCCGGATCTCAATCCGATCTTGGAAAAGTACTGAGCTCCCTAGATATGATCAAACAAGTCATTGATATGGGGAAAAGGATGATTATTTTTTACAAAATGTTATTCAAAGCTCTATAATCAATGAAAAGTCTCATGGAACTATCTTTCTTTTTAATGAAAAAAATAGGAGCACCCCATGGTGAAGTGCTAGGACGAATGAAGCCTTTATCAAGAAACACTTGCAACTAATTTTTTAATTCAAGAATTTCAATTTGATCCATTTGATATGGGTGTTTTGAAATTTTCATAGCATCAGGAACTAAGTCAATTTTGAATTCGACTTCTCAGTTAGGTATAACACTAGGATACTCATCAGGAAAAACATCAAGGTATTAATTTACCACTGGCGCATCATTAATCTGAATAGTTCCCAGGTTTTCAACAATAGGAGAAACATAAATTTCATTTCCATATTTCAATAGTTTCTCAGATTCCTGATATGTTATCAATTATATGGGTTCATTATTTTATACAAATTTAAACTCTTTATGAAAAACAACTTATTTAGCTCTACATTCAATCTTATCAAGATAAATATAAAGTCAATGCATTCCCATAATGACATCAAACTCTAATAAAGGAAAAACAACAAGGTTTGTTGGTAAAGAATTTCCACATACCACAATAGAAAGATTATTATACTTCCTCTTTTCTATAATATTCCCCCAAGTGTTTTAACAATATGTTTCAGTCTCAATTTTTGAGGTGATATTTCCAATTTACCAAAAAAAATTCAGAAAGAAAGGAATGTGTAGACACCATATCAAACAAAACTTTATAAAAATATGAGTAAACAAACAAGGTGCATGATACAACTTCACTGGATGGACCAAAATATGCTGATGTAGTTACAAAGGATCTCACTACACCTTTTTACTTATATTATGGCTTCTTTTCATCATTCAAATTTCTCTTTGGGTAGGTATTTTCATAATGACCCATCTCTCCACATTTAAAACACTTTACTATTTTCTTATCAGGATTATTATTAGGATAATTTTCATTACAATATCGGGAAATATTTCCAAACTTACTAACACTTCCTAGATGTGGTAAGGCATTCTATAGGGTTCTTTTTCCACACTTTTTACAAATTGGAAACTAGAATTTCTTACCATCAAATTTATTTGGTTTATTCTTACCCATCACTTACCATATAGACCTCTTCTTCTCCATATTTTCAAAGTTTAGGTAGTCATCATAAAACTCCATATCTACCCTCTCAGCACATTTGACAAGTTTCTCATAACTTTTGAATTCATGGGAGGCCAATGCCCTTCGATACCTTGGCTTTAATCCTAAGTAAAATCGGTTGATTTTGCTATCAAGATCCAGAATAATATTTAGAGCATACCTCGCCAGTCGGGTGAAGTTGCCTTCATACACTGTCACTAAATATTTCTCTTTTTTCTTCAATTAATGAAATTGATTCTCTATCCTGAGTCTCACCACCTTAGGAAAATATTTTTCAAATAAATGACTTTTAAATTCATCCCACTCTAATGTATCAATCTCCTCTCTGTCCCTGATATTCTTAACCATTGACCACCACTGACCAGCTTCACCTTCAAAATGATAAATGTAAAGACTTACCTTTTGATTATCTAAACATCCCATAACATCAAAGATATTTTCAAGGGCTTTAATCCATCCTTTAGATACCACTAGGTCAGAAAATCCATCAAAAGTATCAGGCTGTTGTCTCATAAAATGTTCCACTATCATCATGTTCCTTTGTGGTACCTCTAGTTGTTCTATTATATGGATTACAACACAATTTTTTTCCTACATTATCTGATCCATTACTATCAAAAACTTCTCGATTCCAATCCCTACCATTCTAGGCTACAGATTCAGAAGGATATCGTTCTGTCGGTGCCTCTCCTCTTCAGCTTCCCTATTTATTCTGCAGAAAACCATTCTGAACAAACATATCTTAGTCTAATAAACATGGTAATATTTAAATGATATATAATTTCAAATTAACCATAGAGTAAAAATCATTTATGGAATTCTATTAACATCATCCTAACCCCTAAATTTCTCTAAACCATCCTCTGATACCAACTATAAGGACCCTGCCTTATTACATTACATAATCTTGAATTTTAGTCAAGAACTCACTTCCTTTCATATTGAAGATATTTTAAATTTTATAGTTTTAGATAATTGGGATATAATACATACATAACATTCCACATTCATATAGAGAAGATACCACAAAAACAGTATCCATTTCTTCCAAAATATAAAACTTTTTAAATAAAATATGTTTTCTTTGAAAAATCTTCGTAACATTTAACTTGTCTTCCTTATTTTTATTAAACTTCCTTATAACCTATTAAAATTATTTAAATACTTGGTATGAGAACAAAAACTTATTAAGAGATATAAAAATAAGGAATGAAAAAATAAGTCCTTGAATACTTGTAACGTTTGAAATCATTTTCAAAAAGTGATACTTGTCACCCATATAAACATACTTTGTGAAACGTCATATTTCCATGAGATTTATTCAAAACATATATAAATTAAATAGAAACATATAGGTATAATGGGGAATTATATACATAATCTCATAACCCTCTCGGCTACCTTATAATTTATAACCATTATGACTACCTTACAATTTGTGTAACCATCGCAGTAACACTTAGAGTAACCATACGACCGACCTCCAAATTACACATACCCAATGAATTGGAGGGAGATATAGGTCCCAGACATCATAATAAAAAATTCATAAAAACTATAACATAATCATACGATGTGAATAATAGCATAAAAACATTTCTTTTGAATTTTTGTAAAATAGAATTTTAAAAGAGGAATTTAAAAAAAAATCCCCTTTAAAATATCATATAATTGAAGTGATACTTAATAGAGTATATGTAATATGTATATACACTATCAATACACATAATTAAACATAATATAAACAAAATTAATCACACAAACAATTTTAATACAACATAAATAATGATGTAGAAGGTTAACCCAAAGAATGGAAATCAGGTTAAGAATTCCCTTACCTCGGGTTTTTCGTAATTCAAACTTGTTTAAACCTTCTATATAATGGTTAAAGGAGTGTAATTAATATATTAAAAAAATATTCATGTTTATAATACCTTATATGATAATTTCATTACTACATTTCTCCCTTTAATTGTTAGTATTTTGTTCCTTCCATTATTTTGGGAGCATTCTTTACATGATTTTAATGATCGGTTCATGGTAGATATTCTTATCGATTGGAAGTGAGACTCCAGAATTGTTATAGAAATGGTATTTAAATATTTTAAGAACCATAAATTATACCATTTATCATTTTTAATTATAACATGAAGATGATTCATAAGTTAAAACATTATTGATATTTTTTAGTTCATTTCGGCGATTCTTCGATCGTAATGAACTCAATTTGTTTTATAAATTAATAACATGTGTAAAATGTGATTTCAAAACATTATATAAGATATAATACATAAATTATAATCTTTTTCAACCATAAAAATGGTTTCATAACCAGTCTTTAAGGAATTAAAAGAAATTTAAATCACATCGTCAACGATGTCAGTAAATCGACACATCACGGACGGTGTTTTAATTTCTTGAATAAGTGGATGAGGAGAAGAAGTATAATGGTGAGTCTTCCATAAACATGATAAAATCCATAACATATAAGATACATTATCATTAATTACTCTTGTATAAGGTTAGGTGAGGAATGAAGAATAATAGAAAAAACATGAAAAGAAAAGAAAGAAAACAAGAGGATGTTTACCTCTTGATCTCTTCTCCTTGAGATCCTCTTTAAGGCCCTTGGTTTTAGCCTTTTGGTGAGACCAGAAGGTCTTGGACATGGGTAAGATTCATTGGGGGAGTATTGGGAAGAACATCATCAAGGATCAAGGCTTGAGAGTTGTGGGAGGAAGAGGGGAATGAGGGTGGTATTTATAGTGGAGGGGATGAGTGATTTTACATTATTTTAATCATTATTATAATATTTTTGCTCAAGACTATGAATAGTCATGATTAATGTGACCAAAAATAGTAAAAATTTAATGTGAGTTAGAAAAAAGTGGGCTTAAATCATCCTTGAATCACCTATGATTCAATAAAACAAGTATTTAGCATTTATCGTAATTTATCATATTTTACTATTCATCAAAAATTCAAGAATTTTATAAAAATACCAAAAATTCACCCTAACCATTTTTTGATGTGTAGAATTAAAAAATGAACTCAATTTTTTGAAAATAATTTTCTAAATATTATAATTTAATTTTTAAATAAAATCATAATTTATTCAAAAATAATAATTTTAAATTTATAACTCATTTTTAACACCTTGAAAAATTAATCAAGTTGTCATTATATTAAATCCATGAGATAATAAAATAATAATACAATTTACTATTCATTAGGTTCGTATTATTATTCATAATGGTGTGTTAATATTCACCAAAAATCAAGTTAGTTTCATTATACTCCAAATAGTGTACTAATCATAATTGTAGATGATCGTTTTTTGAAATTCAAAACATAGAAGCTGCAAAATTATGTTTCAAGGCTAGTTATAAGTATCTACATAAAATAAAGTTTCATGAATTTAAATTTTTTTAAAACCTTAGGGTGTTAGATATATTTATATGCATCCATAAATAATAGATATATAAAAATGAATTGCACCATTCATAGAAATGGTAAGTCATGCGTACGTATGAACGTTGTATTCACTTTTTGATGGATGGAATGAAATAAAGGTAAATAATAATTCACCTTTATAGAATAATTATTATATCGAAAATATTATATATATTCTTTAAATGTATTCTTATTTCAATCCATGTAAATTGGAATCAAAAGATGAATCAGATCGCTTTGTGGAGGTTGTGGTCCACACATACGCACGAGCGACGTTATTGTTTTTCCAATAGATTAGAAGGTAAGAAGATAGATATTATATTATAATTAAAAAAGAATAATTATATCATAAATATAATATATAATCATTAAAACTATAATAATAACCATCCATGAAATATGGTGATTGCAAATGAATTGAATCGTTGCATGGAGGCAGTGGTCCACATGTACGCACGAGCAATACATTCACTTCTCATTTGATGGAAAAGAGGGTAGATAATGGTGGTTTTAGGATCATAATAATATTTTAGTATATTTATGATATTTTATTTATTATTTTATGATTAATACCAATGATTATAGGATATATAAGAAGAAATAACTTGAAATGGGTCAGATAAGATGATTGTCTCTTCTTTGGTAGGCCTCTTTTAGATCCCTCCTTAATGACCCTAGGAATGGTCATTAAAGAAGACAATAACCTTTATTTAATGACTAGGGATGTTTATAAGATAATTTTTTTAGGGTTTTATTTATCTATATGTCTCAAATTTTGGTAAATAAAAGAGAGCGGGAGTCCTTTTATAAGGGAGGGGACACACTTGGAATTACAAAAAAGATTAAAATATAATTAAGTCCATTTTAAGATAAATGGTTCCAAATGGATGTAGGTTCAAAGAAAAAAGAGGATGTGTATGAAACATCATCATCCAATGAAACTTTTATAGGTTTGGGTTTCATTTTAAACCTTATATTTTGATTTAACCTCTTGGTTAACTAAATTTAATCTTAACTATGGTATTGAATTTTTAATATTAAAGGGTTATAATTTTACTTATAAATTATAAATTTGATAATAAATGTAAAATGGGTGATATTTTAATTCATTTATCATAATAATTTTCCTATTTCTATATTTTTATGATTTTTCAATAATTTAATAAAATATTTTTTATCATAAAATACTATTAATGTCATTTTAAGAACTATTCACATAATTTGACTTTGAAAACAACATGATATAAATGGAATTAGAATATAAACCTTTAACACATACCTAATATGTTATATTCTTATGAAAAATACTTATAACATGATAATTCATCCAAATTGTATTACTTTTAATAATTTTGAAATCATATATTTTATTTTTCTATTAATTGAATAAATATTGTGTTGGTGTTGCATAAAAATTTAAGGTAATTATTCAATCACTAAAAATTATAAATAAATTACTATGATAAAAAATAATTTATCTTTAAAATAAACATTTATAAGATAAATTATCCTCTCTTTATCATTATGAAAAAAAATAGATATATTAAAGTTAATAGATTGACATTTTTTATTTATTCTTGTCTTAAATTAATATAAAGGTCATAATCTATGAAAAATAGAACCAAGTGGCCATATACTAGAGACTTGAATGGAAATGGCTGAAATCCATTCATAAAATACGGTAAAGAAAATTTTTTCTGAAATTTTAAATCCTTATCGTAATGTTTTAACCATATTTTACACTTTTTACCCTTATCGAGGTGACAAAAATTTTCCAAAGTTATTATTCATAATAACAAAAAATAAAAGGGACATGTTTACCAAATTTGAATCTCATGATAAAAAATATGGGATCTATTTTTTCAAATTAAATTTCTATAAGGGGTGTAATTCCTTTTAAAATAAGCACGTAAAAGGTGATGAAAACTATTATTTAGAAAAATACAAGTTAAGCATAAAATTGGATTCATTCTTATCTCATTCCTAGAAAAAATAGATAAATCTTAAAACATTATTTTTAATTTATAATATGTAAATTTCATTAAAATCATTCAACAATAGTGATTAATTTAATTTATTATGATAAAAACACATTGCGCGTATAAAAATAGTTTTTTCAGAAAAAAAACATCTCTTTTACTTTCAAATGATTTTTATTTTCATTTCTAATCAATTGATAACCAGTGAATTCATTTTATACATGTGTAAACCATAAATATTTCATAATTTAGTTAGTACCATTCATACATTCCAATCTAATGGCTAAGAAATAACTGTCACATTAAATAATAATAATTCAATAGTATATTGTGGTTCATTAAAACTCAGTGTTGCATCAAAAGAAAGCTATCAAAAAAAAATTATTTAGAGAAAACTATATCATAAAATCTTAGAGTTTTACATTCTAACCCACTTAAAATGAATTTATATCTTGAAATTACATCATTCTGATACAAACAAATGAGGATATATTTATTTCATCACATCTTCAGGTTTTCAAGTAGCTTTTTTAAATTTCTTATTCCTCTAGAGAACTTTAACCAAGTGAGTAGTCATGTTCCACAGCATTTTATCTCTATGATACAATATTTATACTAATTTTTCTTCATAGTAAAGATCATGATATAGTGGTATGACCTCTGAGTTCAATACATTTGATGGATTGGGTTGGTACTTCCTCAGGAAAGATACATGGAAAAAATCATGAACTTGAGAGAGGTTCGATGGAAGCACCAAAATATAATCTACCATACCTACTCGATCGAGAATATTGGAGGGTAAAGTATACTTAGTGATAAAAATCCCCTTCTTTCTGAATCTTATAACCTTATTCCATATATAAATTCAAAAAAATACCTTCTTACCAACTTTGAATTCTAGATTTCACTGATGATTTTCAGCATAACTTTTTTTCGAATCTAATCTTCCTTGATATGATTTTGAGTGGATCTAAATTTATATGTAATTTCCTCATCTATATGAGGTCCTAATAGATTTATTTCTCCAACTTTAACCTAGTACATTATATTTTTACACTTCTATTCATAGAAGGTTTCATAAGGATCCATTTAAATACTCGAGGGAAAGCTATTATTGTATAAAAACTCAACTAAAGGAGGGTATTAAACCCAACCACTTTTTAAATCCATAGAAAAATATATCATCATATTCTCTAGGTTTTGAATGGTTTTCTCATACTGACCATCTTTATGAGGATGATAAGCAGCACTGAAACTCAACTATGTATCCAGAACATACTGAAGACTTCTCCATAACTTCAAGGTAAACCTTAGATCTAGATAATATACAATAGAATGTGGTGATCCATGAAACCTTACAACTTATTTAATGTATATTCTATAAATTTGATCAATATAAAAATCTTATCTGATAGAAATGAAGTGTTTTTATTATTTAAATTAATTGACAACAACCCAAATAGTGTTATGGTCTTTAGAATTTTTTGAAATCTTGATGAGAAAATCTATGGTGATGTTTTACCATTTCCATTCTGGTATAGGTAATGGTTGTAACATCCCATTATAATTCTATCTCTCAACCTTAACTTTCTTACATACCAAGCACCATGATACATGCTCTACAATATCCCTTTTCATTCTCTCCCATCATAGATACTCTTTAAGATCTCTATACATCTTTATACTTATAGGATGAAAATATAATGATGAACTATGAGCATTATCAGAGCTCTCATTCTTTATATATATCATGGATGGAATACATACTTGGTTCTTGAACCTTATCATATCATTATAATTTAGGTTGAACTCAGGAACATTTTTGAACTTCTTTTATAATTCCACCTCCTCCTTTTGCACCTCTTTAATCCTCACATGGATAGATGGTTGAACACTCATTTGTTCCAGATAATATTTCTCCCCATACTTTAATATTTATAGATCTATAATTTGAAAATCTAGAAATATTAGATCTTTTTTATCCTTATTATAGATAATCTATCATTATGATTTCGACTCAAAGCATCGGTCACCTTGTTCACTTTATTAGTGTGGTAATGTATTGAGTAGTCATAATCTTTAATCACATACAACCATATTCTCTAGTGCATGTTCAGATCTTTTTGAGTGAATATATACTATAAACTTTTATGATTAGTATATATATCATTCATTTCTCTATAAAGATAATGACTCCATATCTTTACTAAAAAAATAGCATAGAAAAATCCAAATCATGATTTGGGAAATTTTTCTCATAAACCGTCAATTATCCAGAGCAACAATCTATCACCATATCATTTTGTATTAGTATTCATCCCAATAACTTCTTTGATGCATCACTATAGTTTACAAACCCTTATCCATTGTAAGTTAATATAATCCTAGGTGTACTCACTAACCTTATCTTTAGTTCCTTGAAATTTTATTCACATTAATATGACCAAAATAACTCATATCCTTTCCAAGTTAACATAGTGAGTGGATTAGATATCCATCATAAATTTTGTACAAGGTTTCAATAATATCTAGAAAAACTAAGAAAACTATGGATCTCAATATTAGTGGTTAATCTGGTCCAATGTTTAAAAAACTTCTATCTTTGATGAATCCGTATATATACTTTCATTTGTGATTATATGACCCAAAAAATGAAACTTTTTTAAGCCAAAATTCACACTTTGTAAATTTTTCATACAATTTATCCTTCCTTACATTCTTCAGTGTGATCCTCAAGTGATCTTTATTCTCTTCCTTTCTCTTCAAATATATAATAATATAATCTTTAAATACTACCACAAACTAATCGTGATAATCTATAAATACTTTATTCATTAAATCCATGAATATAGCAGTGGAATTAGTAATAACAAATGTAATAACTATAAATTTATAATTTCTTTACCTTTTATGGAATGTTTTCTTATGTATAAACCTCGATTTATGATATCTAGGATGAATGAAAATCTTGGAAAAGTATTGATATCAACACAGTTGATCAAAAAAATTATCAATATGGGGTATAGGATACTTGTTCGCTATACTAGTCTTTTTAAGTTCTTGATAATTAGTATAGAGTCACATTGATCAATCATTATTCTTAACAAAAAGAACAGGTGCACCCTAAGGTGATACACATGGATAAATGAATGCCTTGTCAAGATTATCCTAGAGTTACTCCTTCAATTCCTATAACTCAATTGAGGCTATTCTATATGGTTTCTTTGAAATATGTGTAGCACCATGTATAAAATCTATTGAAAACTCAACATCACAATTCGGAGGAAGACTTGGAAACTATTCTCGAAATATATCAACAAACTCCCATACAATTGGAATATCTTTAATGTTGATTTTCTACCTAACCATATGAGATAAACAACTATTTTTAATAGGAATCAAGACCCATATAATGGATTTTATTTCCATTGGATGTTAATATTTATCATCTCACTAATAGATAATCATTTTTTGGTTCAAAATATGAAATGTGATTTCCCTTCATTGATAATTAATGTGGGATTTATATAAATAAATTAGATCCAATCCTAGAATCACATCAAATTAAACTAAAGGTAAATTCACAAAATTTTTTGGAAAAACTTTCCCACAAACATAAATCAAATAGGAACTACATACTTGAGATGCGACCATTATTCCATTAAAATTTTTAATTTCCAATTCAACATCTAGTTGTTAATGTTATGAATTCAAATTCCTTGAGATTTTTCTTGATATACAGGTATTCATATAAATTTTCTCAAATATGGTTCGTAAATATTTTATCATATCTATAAACACTTTGACTTTATCATTATATATTTAATCTCTTAGTAAAACCAAAATAGTTATCATAACCATCATGAATATTTGATCAGTGTGGTCAATCAGGAAAAAAACATAGGATATCCAAATCTTGACACCTAATTTTCAATATATGACACCATAAGTTTTACCTAGGTCATTTTTGGTAATTATCTATTCAAATCCTTCATTATGGTTTTTAATGAAAATTTGAATTATACCAAAAATATCTCATGGTTTGTAAAGAAAATTTGAATTATACAAAACATATTCCTTAGGAGTGTCAAACTAGGTGTGCAATAAGGGAACACTTATCATGAACCAAAATGATGACTGAGATATACTCAACCTACTCTTTTCAGGGTTATTACCCCAAAATTAATTGGTTCCAAAATCATGTCCAATTTTAGTATCCAGATAGATATTTATTGCTAGTAAAACTAAATAATCTCTTCCTTACCAAAAATTTAGGATGTTGTCCTACACTTAGACTTATCATCAGAGTTTTAACCTAATTTATCTAATCCTAATCTCCAAATATTGACTAAACTCTACTCTAATACCAACTATAATGAACCATTCTTTTCTTACATAAATATGAAATCTTATTAGATAGATATTCATTATATAACATTATGATCAATGCCATAACCATATAGGTTTAGTGTATTTCGATACAAGATAAATAATATTTTTATTTCATAAAATATATTAAACATATCCAATATGGATCTTCCCACATAATACTATTCTTATACATACCCTACTTAAAACATTTCTTCATAGCCTAGGGAAAATAAACATAAGAAAGGGTGAGCCCAGATTCCCAATAAGGGTAGACAAGGGAGATATCAATAATCATTTAAACATAACATAAGCATAGGGGGTATGATTAAATTAGATTAACCTTTGAAAATCATACCAATAAATTCATATATCATAATCATGAGTCATGGAATAAATCTTGGTAGTTTATAAGACATGAATTATAAAAAACATGAACCATGAGATTAAACAAATATTATAAGATCATGTCATAAAAGAGTGGCATAAATTATGGAATACATATAATCATATAAATATTCTACCAAGGCGACCTACTAAGATATTCATAACTTTTTAAACTTGGTCTAATAGACTATGTACTTACTTTGGGATTGGGATAACCTCACATGTACCTTCTTTTGGTCTTGAGATAACCTCTCATGTACCTCTTTCAAGCTTAGGATAACCTCTAATTTAGCCTCTTTCAATCTTGAGATAACCTCCCATATACCATTTGATTGAATATAACATTAATCTTTACCCGATTCATTATAGGGATATATAAATTTGGTCCCACCCATCATATAATCATAAATTCATTCATATGTATTCCACAAGATCATAAAAACAAGCATCATAACTTAACCTATGAAAAAAAAAACATGTTTCATCAATATTTCATCATGATAACCATAAACTGTGTAGATGATAAATATGGTATCATTGAATCATATCCTCATTAAATTATAATTAACATCAAATTATGATATCATAGATGAAAATTTATTAAGAAGATATCTGAAATATTTCTTGAGGAAAATAACCTTTTCATTTTGAAATCACTTCTTTAAAATATAAAAAATCCCCAAATATTAAGGAAAAAAATTCTTTGAAAATAACCATGGAATATTTTAAAGTAATATTCAAAGAATTGTGTGGTCAAGATGGAAGTAAATATTGTCTGTGTTTTGTTCATTAAAATAATGATTCATTTCATATTTTAAAAAAAAGTCAAAAGTTACTCATTTATAAAAAGTCAAGAATATTACTTTTAAAACATTGTTTAAAAATTCAATAATGGGTAAAAATTAATTTAAAGAGTCATATAAGAATAAAAAAATATTGACAGCATTTTTAGAAAACATGGACATGGAAGAAAAAGGATTGTCGATTGAAGAGAGAAATAAAGTTTTTTTCCTTAAAAAACATTCTTTCAGTCTATTGAGTACTTAAAGTGTGGAAAATAAAAGTAAAATATGTATTATAAATAAATAAATATAGTATAAATTTATGTTTATTATAGTTCTATTAAATATTCATATACATACTTATAATATCATATATGATATAATTAAAACATTTCAACACCTATTTATTTATTAAAATCATCATTTTTAGGTGTTAACTATTTCATTTCTCATGAGAATTTTAGTTCAGTAGTTTCGGCCCTTATACATTGATCATAGTTCCATAATTTAAAGAATTATCACCATTATATAAATATAATATGTATTCATTACATATATATTTATATTCATCCACAAAGAATATATATATATAATGAATTACACTATTCATGGAGACGGTAAGTCGTACGTACGAATGAACATTGTTTTCACTTTTTGATGGATAGAACAAAAGAAATATATATAATAATTCACCGTTATAGACTAATTATTATATAACTATTTCCTCGACGGATTTCGGGGATGACCTCCTTGACGGGAGATTCAAACGTTCCGATCAGTTTCTAGCGGGTTTGTTTGTAGAACCGGAAACATCCAATGATTCCACATCCGTTTGGACCCACTTTCCAAAGGTAGGAGCTCATTAGCTTGTGGACTTATGAGGCTTAGGAATTTGCATTGGTTGAGAGGATGGGAGGTCGGACTCATAACACCTTTTTGAGGGAATTATTGTCTACTCTGGGACTCTCTTTATAGATTTAAGTTATGTTCGTGAATCCTTATTACATTACCAAGTATAAAATGTGCTTTCCTTTAGTTTTAACAATCAATGATTAAATATGCAAGAAATTTAGAGAATCTTTTATATGTATTTGAGGTTCTTCATCAATAGAGAATCATCTATATCTGTTTAGAGATTCTTGGTCAATGGTATCCTTCAAAACATTTATATAAAAGTCTCTTGGTCATTATGATGACCAGGCTGGTTTTAAAGCCACTTAGTGGGGAACATGAAGTTTATCGTCATTCAGAAGGACAGGGATTATTTCAAAGTTGGGATCGAACCCATAAATGGGCTACCTACGTATCCTTTGTTTTGTAAAAGGAATCAGAACCCACGTAGTTCGAGTAATGGAGTATGGTGTTTATGATTGATGGCTCAAGGAATAATGTCATAATTAATTTTACACTCTAAGCTCACGTGAGTCATGCTCGGTGTGAGAAACAAGAGGTATTGGTAAAAATTACACAATTGTTCCATGAAAGATGCAATCATAAGAAATTGTTTGGGGCTTAGGTATGTATGACTGCCCAGATAGATGAAGGCTTAGGATTCACTTTTAGGGAGAAAATCCAGGAACAGGGTCCATAAAGGTATATGTGCTTTATAGAGATTTGAATACTCTAATCTTCGGGCTTACTCCTAAGGAGGATGCCCAAGTTAGGAGGGGACTTATGATTGGGTTTTACTCATGAAAAGGAATCCCAAATCAAGGGTAAATTAGGACTGGATTAGAGAAATTTAAGGGGGCTTGGGGTTTACTCCTGATAAGGAAACCCAAGATTATGACTGGGACTTACTCCTAAAAAAGGAGGCCCAGGTTATGACTGAGTCTTATTCCTAAAAGGGAGACCCAGGTTAGGGGACTTGGGGCTTACTCCTAAGAAGGATGCCCAAGATTATGACTGAGTCTTATTCCTGAAAAGGAGACACAGGTTAGGAATTAAGGTTTGGGGCTTACTCCTGAGGAGGATTCCCAAGTTTGGGAACTTTAAGAATTTGGGGCTTACTCCTAAAGAAGGATGCCCAGGTTAAAGGATTATGATTGGGGATTACTCCTGAGGAGGATGCCCAAGTTAAGGATTCTCTCATCTTAAAGTATGAGGTTGAATGAATGAACTCTCTATATTTAGTGACATAAGGATATTTAAATCACTAGGTTTTGAGAGATATTCCACAGAATTCCTTTCAGATAAAGAAGTCAAATCAAGAAATCATGCCATAAATGGCTTTGAAGTGTGTCTTGAAGACTGAATCTTGAAAAGGAAAGGTGTAATGGCTAAAGAGGGGTAAAATGGGCAAGATGGGCACCAAAAAAGATAGGGGCGTGCAAGTCTTGAAAGGCGCGCAAGTCTTCCGTGGGCGCGCAAGTTTTGGTCGCGCAGGTATACCTGCGCGACACATGGTGTACTTGCGCGATTTTCAACCAGCATTGAAATATTTGAGCGACTCTTTTTTAAACCCTTTAGAATCCTCTTGAGGTTCTTCCAGAAAAGGGACGCACAAGTTATATTGAAGGAAATAAGTCGGCGCGCAAGTGTTGATAAGTTTCAACACTTAGGCCTTCTTTCTTCTCTTTAGATATTCCATTCTAGGTAAGAAATTACCTTAGAAGTGTTCCGGAAGCTTTGAGAAGAGACTTGGGCATCGAGAGCTTCAATCCGAGTTTCTGGAAAAAGAACCTCCCGAATGGGGGGCCCACAGGGTCTATTTATAGGAAAAAAAAGGCCCTGGGCGGTTACCGGGCGGTTACCACTTAGGTCGCGCAAGTCACTTGTGCGAAAAAGGTAGCCGCGCAAGTACACTTGCGCGCCAGTTAGATAACTTACGCGGTGAGGTTTCTGTTGATCCTTTCATCCTTCCTTTGTTGATTTTTTATGTTTTTCTTCAAAGGATGAATCATTTTGAGCTCGGATATTCCCTTTTCCGATCTTTAGATTCTGTGACGAAAGGAGCGTCAACAAAAGTCCCCCCTCAGAGTTGGATCCGGAGAGAAAAGAGGATCGGACTCTGAGGAAATCGAATTCCTCCAAAGGAAAAGTGAGGTGCGCAAGTCTTCAGTGCACAGAGGGCGGCGCGCAAGTTTTCGTCGCGTAGGCCTTAAGCACTCTGAGTGCGGCGCGCAGATAGGCCTCCTAGCCTATAGATACACCATTTTTGGCCGTGGATAACACCTGATCCCGAAGTTCTCGAGCTCTCGCCGCGCAAGTCTCTTTTTCCACTGTTTCCTCGCTGCCGTGCTACTCTCAAGGTAATAGGGCTTGTGTGGTAATACTTGCGCGACAAAAACTTGCGCGGAAAATTATTCACTTGCGCGACATCTCCATACTTGCGCGCCTTAATGCCTTAGACATTTTTTCCAAATTCATTCACAAATTTTATGAAAAATAAACCCATTTAAGAGTTCAAATTATTCAACTCCTGTGCAGATTCAATGGCTCTTAGACCTGGATTAATTGATGAACTGGCTAGCAAGCGGATAGATGATATGATGGACATCATTGGCCCTGATTACTATACTGTCAAAGATAGTACTCTTCCATATGTGGCTAAGTATCTGAAGAAATATCATCGCAACTTTCCTCACTGCACTTATCTACCTTTGTATGGCTATGGTCATCTACAAGAAGTCATTATTCCAGAAGTAAAGAAATATCTTCCATTTTCGTGGTTTCAGAATTATACCAATTTTGCTTCAGCAAATATCTCAGGTGGAGGATCATTTCTAACTACTGGAACAGTGGAGAAGGCTTATGTGATGCATCATATCCCTTGCACACCAGATCTCAAAGAATATACACCTGAGCTTCAACCACATTGTCATCCTACAATCATCCGAAATGCTCAGATGGATCAATCCAAAGGCTGGAAGAAAAGTTGGTATTTCCGTCCTGGGGGAGGTGTGAAGCCAACTTGGATGTGGGTATACTGGGTGCGACAGACTTGCGCAGAATTTATCGAGGACCTGAAGAGAGCTGCAACATATGAGGCTGTTTGGGTTGGGCAAACATATGTTTACAGACAAGATAACTTCTTGCCAGAGATACTCAGCCACTGGAGCCCAGCAACTAATTCTTTCCATTTGACTCATGGAGAAGTAGGTATCAGTTTGTGGGATGTCCACAAGATTTCAGGAGCTCCAATATTGGGCGACATGTATGACGAATTCATTCCTCCCAAGGTGACTTGGAATGATTCAAAGAAGACTCTTGCTTTAGCTCGAGAATTATTTAAAATCTTCCATAGGCTCAAGAGTTCAGAGACCTCATTAACTCATTTTAGAAAAGATATTCATCCGGAATAATGGATGAATGTGTTTCTTACTAAGAAGAAAAGGATGGAGCCAAAATAAAATGGATCCAAAAAAAAGAAAACCAAGGATACCAGGCCCAAACATCCTACCACTTGTCCAAAACCTGAGAAGAGAGGAGCTCCTGGAACATTCTGGCCAACTCTAGAAGCAGGAGAGTTTGAAAAGTGGGGATATGAAGTGAATCAAAGAATTCCAAAGAAAACTCGTCTGGCGGGTTTCTTGGCAATGTGGCTCAGTGTTTATCTCTTGCCGGTCAGGGATTCGAAGGGAGGCGTTAGGCCAGGGACCTTCGTAATTGCGGCAAAGTTGGCTGAGGGAAAAATGGTTGGGTTAGCTACCCCCATTTTAGAAAAGATTCACAGGAGATTACATCACTTCTTCTAGGGTAAATATCATTTAAGAATAGTGGGACCATTCCAGGTTTTGTGGGGATGGATCGCTACTCACTTCAGGACTTACAATGTACAGAATGGATTACAAATTCCTGGATGCTCTTTCAGACGGTCAGTGCAAGCATTCTCTGTAATTGCTCCATTAGATGTTAATGGTTATGACATGAAAGTAAGACTGAGCATGTTTAAGGAATTCAACTTCTTTCCCTATGGAAGTCCGCCATCCGGGCGGTTTGTTGATGATGGGACAGCCCATTTGGATTTGAGGGCATACATTCTAGCTTGCACGGATGGCATGTTAGTAGCCAGGATTGATGGAGAAATCATATGTGAGGCCTATGTTCCATATAGATTTTCACGCCAATTTAAATGTTTGCAACAGATTGATGTATCCCCTCCGGTACATGTCAGGTTAGAGAAACATCTGATGGTTTCTCTACAAATATGGTTGCTGACATCAAGAGAGAAGACTGGGGCAGTATTTGATCTACCAGTTGAAAAAGAGGCACATAATCTGACTACATTTTATGCCGAACACTGGATAGCATCATACCCCAGAGGGATATTAAATCACCCAGTATATCAAGTGGGAAAGAAGAAGAGGACTGTAGAGAAAGAAACTCTTCCTCATGAAGGTGACGCTTCTCCACCTGAAATAGGTTCAACAGACTCCTCTTCTAGAACTGATTCATCGGATTATCACGATGGGGATGATGAGGCACAACCGGCGGAAAAGAGGTTTCGTGCCCGATATAATCCTCCGGCCAGAATTAAAAGACCCGCTCCATCAACTCCTGGTGAGTTATTTCATTGTAGAAATTTCAATCACTGCAACTTTATAATGTAATAAGTCTTACATTCTTATTCTCTATTTGTAGTTGCAGGAGCTGGGAAGAGATTAAAATCAAAAATTGTAGGACCTTCCTCACAGCCTTTATATCTAAGATCAGAGGCTGTTCAGCTATGGAAGAGCTTATACTGTGATACTGAGACTGCCTGGCTGGATTTGTGTGAGGGCCTACAACTTCCTGGAATAGGAAATCTTGTAGCTTCTAAAAACCTTCAATACAGAGAGAACCCCAATGAAGTGCGAGCTTACATCAGAGAGCTGGAAATGCTCATATATGCCACTGATGATTCGGTTCCTATCACCAGGCGGGTGAAGGAAATGATTGATCGTGGCGCCACTGAGGGGGATTGTGGTTCTGGAGATGAGGAATGGCAAGAGTACATGGCTCCTGAAGATGTAAGTTTTCTTTCCTTATTTTCTTTCCAACTTGATTTCAGTTGAAGATTTGTTACTTAAGGAAGTTATTTTCTTCATCTTGCAGCTTGAAAAGAAAGGAATCGGGGTTCCTTCGCCACAATATAGCCCTGGTGGTACTGCTATCGGGGATACTGCTGATTCTCCTCGCGAACCAGGCGAGATATCTCTAGGCCAGCAGGCCATGAATGAGGCACTGGACATAGCCTTCCATTCACCAATCCAAGTGCCAATAAGGGAGACTACTGGTACTCTGAAAAAACAAAAGAATCCAAGGCAACGAAGGAGGAAATCCATAGCTAAACGTTTCATTAGAAGTGGTAAGTCCTTCGAACAATCATGAGTTTATACCCAGAATCATATGGTTACTCATATTTCTGAGGATTGCAGGGGATTCTTCAATTTCCCCCTTGAGGGAAGGGACTGACCCTCCTCCAAAGGTCGTGGAGGGTGCTGTAGAACAATCACAGACCCAGGCTGACTTGGTTGCTCCTGGAGAAGAGCTACCATCCATTCCTAGTATCCCTCCTACTACTGAAGATGCTGTCCAGGGTCAGGGGTTGCAGGACATAAGTCGGCAAGAAGATGTAGAAAATGCTCCCACTGGTGAGACTAATCAAGATTCTGAAGTATCATTGGATGAAATGATGGATCAAAGAATGACTTTTGAAGAATTTTATGATCATGATAAGTTGTCATATGATTTAGAATACCTTGCGCATGAGTGCTACCCTTCGCCCAATTTTTTTTTTTTAAAAAAATATACTTCTAACCATGATGGAAAATAATATGCAGTTTCTTCCGTAGAAGCCGCTGAACTGCCAATGCCCGAAGAGGGTGTGGACACTGATGTCAACCCTATCATTGCAGAAACATTAGCTCAAGTAGAGCTAAATCCAATAAACTCTCCTGAGACCCATCTTGAAAATCCTGTTGAAACCGGGAAAGATGGGGAGAAGTCTTCTCAGGTTGCTAAACCACCCTTGCGTAAGGGATAACAATATTTGTGATTGTACTTTATTCGCAAGACAATCTATTCTTTTGTTATCCTTTGAAGCTGACTAAACCTTTCAATTAATCATGCAGGACCATCAACTGCAATGACTAGATCCGGAGATGAGGCCTCAGCCTCTGCCCCAACGGGAATTGAAAGTGAAGAAGCACAAGTCAGGGGGGAAAGAGCAGGAAAAGGCACTTCCCTAAGCGCGCTAATTCCAGATTACATACCCCCTTCTGACGATGATATTGAATCATATCCAGATATGCTTAAAGCATTTATCTTTTCACAACGTAAGGCATGGAACAACATATGGAACATCATATCTGGGGTGCCTTTAGAAGAGCTACCATCAAAAATTTATCGATTGTCATCCCAATTTTTTATACTGGGACTTGGTGGTTTTGGGTATGAAAAGATCCATGCTGCGGTGAAACAGATCATTTTCAGGAGGGAGAAAGTGCAGACAAGTCGCGAAGATTTGACCAGAGTGAAATTGTCAGTCAACATAGGCGAATTTGAGGCTGCGATATCCCAAGCTGAAGCTGATTATGCTGCCAAGATGAAGGATCTGAAGCAAAAAATCAAAGAAAAGGTCGTCCAGCAGGTGCAACTCCAACAACAGTTAGATGCTGTTATTGGGGAACTTTATCAGCTTAATAAATCATTGGATGAAACTCATATGAATGGCATGAAAGCCATCGCAGATGATAAGAAGGCACTTCAGCAAGCTGAAAAGAGTGAAGCTGGTCAAGTGCACGAGCTTCAAGTAACTGCTGATAAGGCTCAGGATGCTATACATCAAATGAAGACTTATGTTGACAATCTTCTGTAATTCTTGAAAAAGAGAAGAGACTCCAGTCTGTGGATGTCTTTCTATCTCCTGTGTATCAATGAAAAACACTTTCGTCTTCCATCATTTGTACCTACATTCATTCATTACCTGCTTCAAATTTACTTAATCCAATGGGCCTAGTAAGCATAGTTTTATTTTTACTAGGATTATTACAAATACTCCTACAAACTTTGAACTTTTTAATTTCTCAATATTACCTAAATTACACATAAATGTATATTTAGTGAGCTGGAACTTGACTTTTATTCAGAGTTCCTTTGTCTTTTGTGGGCAGTTTAAAGTCATGCATGCCGGACATAAAGGGGCTAATGTTTAAGGTCAAAATAGCTTTGACCAAAATAGATTAAAATTGATTCAATTCCTTGACAATTTATCTGAAAACATATTACCATACTCAAGTATAAGAGAAAAAATGTAAACTATGGCTTAAGAATATTTGAATCTGAGGAATGATATGAAAAAGAGCTAAAAGGCATTAGAAGAAGTAGTTTCCAAGAATGAAGTTACTATTATTTAACAAAACCCGTTAGGGGGTTGAAATATTCAGGGCCACCTATGGGCATTGGATGCATGGTCAAATAAATAGCATCTTTTGGCTGACAAGTCTATTATGTGGACTGTTTATGCAAGGCCACCTATGGGCACGTGCTGCATAGTCAAGCAAAAGAACTCCCAGAAATATACTTTCCTAGTGTTAAAAGCCAGTGAAAGTTTATGGAGATTCAAATTTTCTAAAGTATAGAGTTTGTTGTATGGAAAGAGGTACTTGAATATGGAGAAGATATTTCCGAACAAGAATATCGAAGAACTGGATGAACATCACTCCTATGAAGGTCTGACCCAAACGTAGGGAAGAAGAATAAACCATAGACTTGAATACGTTCAGATCAAGAAAAAGGATATGGGACAAATATGTTAAGGAAGGCTATTTTTTGCGGATCCCTACATACTGTCGTTTTTTGACAAATAAGGACAAAAGAGGCATTCTTACCAAGAATGAAGTTACTATTATTTAACAAAACCTGTTAAGGGGTTGAAATATGCAGGGCCACCTAAGGGCATTGGCTGCATGGTCAAATAAATAGCATCTTTCGGCTGACAAGTCTGTTATGTGGACTGTTTATGCAAGGCCACCTATGGGCACGTGCTGCATAGTCAAGCAAAAGAATTCTCAGAAGTTTGACATTTTTGTGACTAGAAGTCATTAAAAGGGTTATGAAGATCTGAAAATATTTACGGTTAGGATTATAACACATAAAGATGGGCATTGTCCAATGTATATAGAGATACATAGGTCAATGAAAACCATAATCATGTTGTGGCTGGGTCCTGAATTGAAATTTGGACTTCACTACGTATCTCATAAGAATGAGAATCAAGCCATATGTAGTTCTTGAAATGCAGTTTAACGTCGTGCAGGACGAAATTATGAGAAATCTTAGTTTAGGGTCATAGAATTCGGACCATAATAATGAATACATAGTGTGTGTTTTCATGAGGACTTTTCAGCCAAGGGACTGAAAGTGAAATTTGGGGTTAGGCCCAAAAGACTTGGGACTGGATTCAGGGGATACTCGAATGTTCCTACGTATCCCATAAGGATGGGAATCAAGTCCACGTAGTTCTAGGACTACCCTTTGTACAAATTTGGTTCGTACATGTGAAGGGTGAAAGGGGACTTTAGTGCAATGATGGTTTAACCTAAGATAAAAAGTTTAGGCATTACCATGTATACATGTAGTCTTTTGAAATGAAACATGATTGAAAAAATCAATGTCAATAATGGTTCCTTCTCAATTGAGGAAATCAAAGAATATTGTAGTTTATTGTCGTACCGGACAAAAGTGTTGTATAGTTTAACATCATATAACAAGGAAGAAAGTGAATCAATGTAAAGATATTGATTCCAGGGGCGGTTTCAAAAATCAACATCATATGAGATGGTGGTGAACCGATGTGAAGAGATTATTTTTTGGGCTTGAACCCTGGGAGGTTGCCTACATACCCAGCCTGGAGGGCAAGGATCAAAGTCCGTGTAGTTCAATTAAAGAATTAATTAATGATCAAGTTGTTCTTGTGGACAATGATCTAAATAAAAAATGTTGTTGGGACTTATACATGGTTAGTGGCCCAAAGGGAGTGTTATGGTTGCTGTTTGCTCTAAGCTCACGTGAGTCATACTCGGTGTGAGAAACAAGAGGTAATAAAAGCCTTAACGATGCACAGTTTAATGTCATGTAGGACATAAAAAAGGGACTATGCAGTTTAAAGTCTTGCAGTTAGGACTATTGGTGATGCACAATTTAGTGTCATGTAGCAGGGACAAAATAACAATTTAATGTCATGTAGGACATATCAAGGACTTTCTGTACAGTTTAGCGCCATGTAGTTAGGACGATGGGGACAAAATAGTTTAACGTCATATTGGACGAAAGGGGGACTGTGCAGTTTAATGTCATGCAGTAAGGACAAAAGAGTGTACCATTTTAACGTCTTGTCGGACGAAAGTGCGAATAGTTTAAGGTCATATGCATGGACCGTGAATGGTGCAGTTTAATGTCATACTGGACTTTTGAGATTATATAGTTTAACGTCTTTCCGGACGTGAGGGACTTTTATACAGTTTAGCGTCATGTAGTTAGGACGTCACAGTTTAACGTCTTGCTGGACATAAAGGATTTGCAAATAGTTTATGGTCATATACATGGACTAGGGATGATGTAGTTTAAGGCCATGCTGGACAGTTTAGGGAACTTTTTCACAGTGTAATGTCGTGTGGGACGAAGTTGCAGTTTAAAGTCATACTGGACCATTGTTGTATAGTTTAACGTCATATAGCAAGGAAGAACTGGTGCTGTACAGTTTAAATTCATGTAGCTAGGACTAAGGTGAACCAATACGAGGATATCAGTTCTGGGGACTTTTTACAGTTTATCGTCATGCTGGACGTTGGAAGTGCCACACAGTTTATTGTCATGTTGCTAGTACACAATATAGTTTAATGTCATCTCGGAAAAAATATGGAACTTCTGTACAGTTTAATGTCATGTAGATAGGAAATAATACAGTTTAGTGTCATGTAGGATAAAATATGAACCAATGTGATTGTTTTTGGATCTGGGAACAATATTTTGTGTTTATACAAAATACTTCTTCAGAAATCTGGCATTAGTTGGAGTCGTGATGTGTTCTCCATCCATTGAGATTAGAGAATATGCTCCATTGGTGTAGACCTTATGTATTGAATAAGGTCCTTCCCATTTTGGTTCAAGCTTGGGAGGCTTCTTTCCTGGTATCATTGGTGCTCTGAGAACCAATACCAATTCTCCCTGAATGAATGAACGAAGATGAATGTTTTTGTTAAAAGCTCGTTCTATTCGATTCTGATAGATTTCCAAGTGGTGCAAAGTGCACAATCTTTTCTCAACTAACTATTCCAATTCATTCAACCGCTTTTGGGATTGCTCATCTGTAGATAACTGATCCCAAATGGCTATTCTGAGTGAGGGAAATTTAACTTCAATTGGCAAGACTGCTTCTGTTCCATATACCAATGAATATGGAGTTGACCGCATTGCATTGCGAGTGGTTTTCCGATAAGCCCATAAAGCATGAAAGAGTTTATCAGGCCATGACTTCTTATCTTTATCCACCATCTTTTGCAGTATATTTGAAAGAGTCTTGTTGAAGGCCTCTATCTGGCCATTAGCCGCTGCATGATATCGAGATGAATGGTTGGACTTAATGTTGTATTCTTGATAAAAAAAATTTACCTCATAAGAACAGAAGTTGGTGCCGTTGTCCATCAATATGGTATGAGGGACACCAAATCTAGTAATGATGTTAGACTTGATGAAGCTAACAATGCATTTAGAATTGACTTCTTTGAGAGGTACTGCCTCTGCCCATTTGGAAAAGAAATCAGTAGCAGTAAGAATGTACTTAAACTGCTTGGCCGTAGCTGAAGGGTAAGGTCCCACCACATCCATTCCCCATGTGGAAAATGGCCATGGGTATTTAGCTGTATGAAGAAACTCTGGAGGTTTATGAATGAAGTTGGCATATACATGGCATGAATGACACTTCTTTGTGAAATTAACACAATCTTGTATCATTGAAGGCCAAAAGTATCCAAGCCTTCGAATTTGATCAGACAGTCTATGTCCAGACTGGTGGGCACCACAGACTCCTGCATGCACTTCTTTTATGACAGCCATTGTCTCTTCACCATCAACACATCTGAAGAGAACTCCATCAAAACCACGTTTGTAAAGAATTTTCTCGAGGTGGTTTGGGCTATCATAAAGAGTAAAATTGACCACACGTCGCCGAATTTGTTCTTTCTCGGCTCTATCAGGTGGAAGTGTTCCATTTTGAAGGTATTCCCTGATAAGTGACATCCATCCTGTAGTATGAACATATGGTTCAGGAATGGGACTAATTTCATTAATTTCCTCTGTTCTGACTTGAACATAAGGTGAAATTGCACGATGGTGGCCAATACAGATGGTTGTTTCGTCCTGATTTGGATCTGCTAAAGCTGTGGCTATATTATCCAGTGCATCAGCTTGAGCATTTTGTGATCTTGGGACATAAGAAAATGTCGGTTCTAAAGGGAATTCTGACATTAACTCTCTGACATAATCATACAAAGGGATTAATTCTTCTTTTCTGATGGCATAATCCCCATTGACTTGTTTGATTACCAGGTCTGAATCACCTTTCACCTTTAAGTGATTCACATGTGCTTGAAGCACTAACTCCAAGCCTGTAATGAGAGCTTGGTATTCAGCTTCATTATTGGTACCACCTTCCCACAACAAAAAGGAATAAGGTAACACTGCCTTATCTGGAGAAATGAGCACAATTCCTAAACCAACTTTGTTGAATTTAGGATTTTCCATTTTCTTCCCTGTTGGACTTCTAGAAGCACCATCAAAATACATTTCCCATGTTTGAGGACTCTCTTGAATAGAGAAAACTTCCTCATCAGGGAGTTCGATATCTGAATACGTGTCTTCCACTGAAGGATGTTCAGCCAGGAAATCAGCCAGAGCTTGGCCCTTAATTGCCTTTTGAGACACATACTGAATGTCGAACTGCTGTAAAATAACCGCCCACCTTGCCAGAGGTCCTGTAAGCATTGGACGACTAAGGATGAATTTGAGAAGATTATTACGAGATACCAATTGGACCTCATGATGTTGTAGGTAGTGTCTCAGTTTCTAAACTGCAAAGATTAATGCTAGGCAGCACTTTTCAATACTTGAATACCGGGTTTCTGCTTCATGCATAGTTCTACTGAGATAGTAGAGACTATTTTCATTCCCAGCATCATTCTTTTGAGCGAGAAAGGCACCCAATGATCACTCTAAAGCTGTCACATAGAGGATAAGAGGTCTACCCTCAACAGGTGGCATGAGTACTGGTGGAATCAAGAGGTATTTCTTGAGGACATCAAATGCTTCTTGACATTCTTCATTCCACTGGTAAGTGACTCCTTTCTTCAATAATTTGGTAAAGGGTAAACTTTTTCCTGCCAAATTGGCGATGAAACACCGAATATAGGCTAAGTGTCCTTGAAGTCCTCTTAATTCTTTCAAATTCTGAGGAGGTGACATACCAAGGATTGATTTGGTCTTCTCAGGATCGACTTCAATACCACGATGGCGTACAACAAAGCCGACTAATTTTCCTGAGGTTACCCCAAAAGCACATTTTAAGAGGTTTATCTTCAAATTATGTTGTCGAAGCTTGTGGAATATGACTTCCAAATCAGCCAAGTGATTAGAAATTTGTTTGGATTTAACCACCAAATCATCTACATAGAATTCAACAAACTTCCCTAAAAGAGATTTGAAGATACGATGCATGGCGCGTTGATATGTTGCACCTGCATTCTTTAAACCAAAGGGCATCACCCGGTAACAAAACACACATTGAGGAGCTCTGAAGGCTGTATATTCCTCATCTTCTGGGGCCATTCAGATCTGATTATATCCAGAATATCCATCCATGAAAGAAATTACTTCATAGCCAGCCGTCGCATCAATTAAGAGTTTTGTAATCGGAACTGGGAAATCATCTTTAGGACAATACCGATTAAGATATCTGAAATCAATGCAAACCCAAATTTGTCTGTTCTTCTTCTTTACAGGGACAATATTATCCAACCACTTTGGATATTGAACTTCTCTGACGAAGTTAGCTTTGATAAGCTTATCCACTTCAGCCTCAATTTTGGAAGCATAGGTTGGGTGTGTTCTTCTCGCGGCTTGCTTGAATCCTCGATGTTCTTTTGGCAAACCCAAATGATGGGTGGAAACATCAGGATCAAGGCCAGGCATCTCTGTATAATTCCAAGCAAAAATATCTTTATTTTGCTTTCTAAAATAAATATACATCTCTTTCTCTTCAAGGGTCATGGCCGCACTAATTAAAGTGGGGTGTGGATCTTTCTCTGTACCCAGATTTACTTCTCTGAGTTCATCCACAGTGGTAGAGATACCCTCTTCAAATGCTGGAGGAGCATCTCTAAGATCTTCCTCTTCCTCTTCATCATGTGTTATTTCTTCCGTTTCTACTTGCAAAGTAGATGAAAAAACGAAATTCTCATGATCATAAGAGATGACAAAATTTTCACATTTTGAAGAAGAAGCTTCCATTTTCGACCCTATTATTGATAAAGGGTCTTCTTTGGGAAATAAAGAGGGGATGATGGATTGAGAATCGACATCATTATTCACCTCTGGTGTTTCTATAACTTCTTCTGGCCTGATTAGCGAAGTATAGACTTGTTGGATTTCAGCAGACGAAATGAAAACGTCACCACTTATGCTTTCATCACTGCTTGGTAAGTTACCAATTTCTCCTATGTTGTCTGGCTCGATTTCCGTAATTGACATTATGAATCTTTCCATAAGAGTATTTTGATTTGGGCCTATTTTTTCAATTTGACTGATAGGTAATACATAATCTGTACTCACATGTGAAAATGGATTTATTTGAATTTTCTCCAAACTATATGGAGCATTAACTTTGGTAATATCCTTCATTGTAGATTTTTATCTTCCCTTTATGTGATAAAATTTCGCCTCAATGTATTGAGACTCACATGTCTTGAACGGGGCCTTATAACCATACAATGTTCCAACTTGACCATCGAAATAGTATTTGAGACATTGATGGTATGATGACGGAATAGCTGCATGCTGATGTAGCCAGGGTCTTCCAAGCAAAATATTGAAAGCTGAGTCCTGATCAACAATCATGAAATCCGAATTGGAAACAAGATCTCCAAACTGAGTTCGGAGTGTAACTTCTCCCAGTGGTTCTTGTTCATTTTTATCATATCCTTGCAACATCATGGTAGAAGGAGATAAATCAGATTCTGTGAGGCCCAATCGACGAAGTGTACGAATGGGCATGAAGTTGACTCCTGAACCATTGTCAATGAAATCTCTTCGAACATCTATACCATTGAATTTGCCAGATAAGTACAAAGGTTTTATGTTCCCATGCACAACATCATATTCATCTTTATCAGTAAAAGATATCACTGCATGGCATTCTACAGGATTATTCTCTATGTGATAGATTTCAGCTGCAGCAATTTCAGCTTCAAACTCCTGAGGACTTGACAAAGCTTCGATGAGTGCTTCCCGAAGATCTTTTGACAGATTCAAAGAATCCAAAATTGATAACTTGGATGGTACTTGGGCCAAGTGTTTCAATATATCATACTTTTGATCTAGAGGTCTGTGTTTCCCAATAGGAATATGTGGTTTAGCAGGTACCTTGGAAGCAGATGCTTTGGAAGCTGATGCATCTTGTATTGAAGTTGGCAACATCCTTGGTTTTGGAAGATTAGACTGATTAGATCCATTTACTTGCTGAGATAAAGAAGATGGAACCTTTAATCGGTCTTCCAAAATAACTGTGCCAAAACTGAGTTGGCCATTGGCAGAAGAACTTGCTTGTTCTTTTTGAGCTCGCTGAAGGGCTCTACCACGAGTTTCTGCTGCATATACAGTGCTAGCAGGGGTAAAATTAGAGTAGTGGCTTTGGAAAGATCCACGTCTTCCCCTATATCCTGAACCTATAGAACCTCTTCGGATTCCCCTATTTGATACAGGGAATTCAGGCTCATCAAGACTGGAATATGAATCTGTTAATTGAATCATATTAACAGAACCAAAGATTAACTCTTCGTCTGATAAAGACTCTGCCTGGTTAGCCTGTTTAGGCTGTGCCGTTTGATGGGGCGGTGCCCGTGGCTTTGAAGTAGATGGCATGAAATCTTCCAGAGTCAAAGACAATTTAGGCTTTGCTACATACTCATCTTCTCCTGATTCCTCTTTCTTCTTTGAATTGCGCTGCCCTTTTGAGGATTTGTCTTTTGATGGAGGCTTTACTGCATCTTTTGTAGGAGACACAATTGGCTTCTTCAATTGTGTTCGCAAAATGGAATGGGTCTGATTGATTGTCTTTCTGACCATCCAATCATCATATTTTTTTGTAGTTTTGCTTTTGACTTCCTGCCACTCGCCTCCTTCCTCTGGATCTGTAGCGGTAATACACGCTACATGAGCTGAAGAACCCTTCAATTTGACTTGTCCCAAGTCGACCATCTTTTGCAGGAGGTCTTTAATGACAAAACACTCCTGGATGGGATGTCCCAACATTTGATAAAAGGGACAATAATTGGGACGGTCTTCATCTCCTTCCTTGTTTGGCCTCTTGGGCACTTGTAATTGAACCAAATTATTTTCCAGAGCTGCAATGAAGTAACCAGGAACTTTCTCATTTCGGAAAGAGTATGTTTTACTCTTCATATCCTCAAATTGTTTTCATCGTTGATCTCTTTGATCATTTGGACGAAACGTCCTTAGTTGTTGGCGTTCAGGAGGTGGAGTCCTTCAAGAAGATGAATGTTTTGAAGTAGATATAGGTACAGGTTCTTGTTTAAGCATAACTGTAGCAGTTTCTGCTTTACCCATTCTTCTTCCTGGAGCTGATGGAATTACACGAGATTTAACCTTAGCCTGTATAAGGGAATCTTCAATCTGCTGAGCGATTGAAGTAAGGTGTCGAAACCCTCCTATGTATTTCATAGGGATCAATGGCGTGCGTAATTCGTCATGCAGATTTTCCACACAGATTGGCAACAATTCCTCCTAAGGGAGTGCTAAACTCAGGGAATACGTTAATCCCTTCCAACGAGCAATGAAATCAGAGACTCTTTCATTCTCCCTTTGCTTGCAGTTTGTATGATCGAAAACTGTCGTTTTTGGCAAAGTTGAGCTAAACTGAAGAAGGAATTTTTGACGAAGATCCTCCAATCCGATGACTGACCAGGATTGCAAGCTTGTATACCAGACAAAAGCTGGTCCTTATAAGGTTCGCACGAAGCATCTGAGTTTCACTGCTTCTTGCTGCTCTGGAGTTCCCATCATAGAATCACAACAAGACACGTAATGCGTAAAATGTTGTTCAGGGTCGCCTGATCCATTGAAAGTAGGGAAAATAGGGTTTCCAAAACTGGATGGAGGAGAAATTAAATCTACCCATTCAGGGTAATCATTCTTTTCAGGTTGAACTTGCGCCCGTTTTCCTTCCATAGTTTCTAACCGAGCTGTTAATGACTCAATAGTAGTTATTAACTTTTGTGAAACATCAGGTTGAACTTGTTTTTGGGTAGGTGCAATGAATGGAGCTTGGACAGACGTGATGGTTGGTGCTGCAACTGATGGTAGTGCTGCCAACCGTTGTGGCATTTGACCCGTAGGACTAGACCTCTGAGGGTGTACTGATAAAGGAGAATATTCCTGATCCATCTCAGTAGTTACAACAAATTTATTCGGCTGTCGGACTTCAGCATTCTTAAGAAGAAGACTACTCTGAAGTAGTTCTTCATTCAACCTTCTTAATTCTTTCATTTCTTCCTCCGGTTGTGCAAACCTTTTCTCTAATGAGAGCGATTGTCCTCCTTTAGAGGAAGGGTGAGAAGTAACCTGATTCTTTCCTTTCCCCTTGTTGGATCCTTTTCGGAGAGGGGGAAGTGGGTTACTTGAAGGAATACCCAGATTTTGGGTAAGCCTTTGATTACGTGTGCGCACACCTTCTTCATTTATGTCTGTGTGCGCAACTTCTTGAGTAGGAACCTCTTCGTCTGATCCCTCTGATTGAGCCTCGTCTGGTGAATCAGCAGCAACGGCATTGATGACATTAATGGATGCATATTGCATGGAATCCTTTCTATCAGCATTTCTGTGATATTGTATTCTTCTATGTCCATGATGAGACATGGAATTCCGTTGACTTGATCCCTCAGGAACTTCTTGGAGAACCGTCACTTGGAGGGAATCTTCTGATAGCTTGGCTCTTCGTTCCTCTTGAGGCTTATTCCCTAATCGAGAGAATACTGACTTTCTCTGAGGGAGGGATTGAGGATTTGAAAATGTCCCCAGTCCGGTGGACTGGGGATGTTCCTGCTGCTTCCGCTCAACTCCTCAAATCCCATTTGTTGACTCTGAGGGTTGGGTTAGAGAAGTCCCCAGTCTGGCAAGCTGGGGTGTCTCTTGACATGCTATGTCTGAGATCTTTTTAAAATCTCTCTTGATCTTGTGAATCTTAGTTTGGAAATTAGCTGGATGCATTAACCTGTATCCACTTTTATCACCTGGTTCAACAGATCGTTGGATGATTTCCGAAACTTCTGTCATTTGATGACGTGTTTGCTCCAGACGAGAGGCTTGTTCAATATTCTCGCCTGCTTGATGTAGGAGAAATTCAATAACTTGTTCTCTATATACTTGATTTTGAGAGGAACTAGTTGAAGCCTGTTCTTGAGCAAGCTTTTGATTATGAACAAAGCCCATTGACTGTGGCCGGCCATGGGCAATAACATTGCATGAGACCATTTTCAGCGGGCTTTGCTGACTGGAAAGCATTGTGAAATGTAGTTCTCCGTGAACACCCCATCCTCTGATATGAACATCAGATGGAGCATTGGAAATTAACTGACGCAATTTTCTTAGTGCGCCAAGGCATGAATGTTGAAGGGTTCTTTGTTGCTTTTCAGCCTTCGGATACCGAGAGACTGATAGAGATTCCAAATCAATCTGGCGTTGTAACCCTTCTATTATCTTAATATGATTTTCATAATCACCGTAAGATAATACTTTCTTCTTAAATTGACAAATAGTCTTCCATATGTTGAGACGAATATCATGGATTCCATCATCCGTCAACATCTTTGGAATGTCGTACTGGGAGTCAGCCAAAGGCCAAAACATGACTGGTACTTCACCTTTTCCCAGTTTTTTCCTCATGTTCAGCATTTCCTCTTTATCATTAAATGAAGATTCTTCTACCTATTTGGACCAGAGTTGGTGTTTCCTTGTTGCTTCATCAGATTCAACAAGATTGGTAGAGATATCACTATTCATACTGGAAGATGAATGACACAGGGATGGTTCGGAGAATAACCTGTACCCCAGGCAATCTTCTGATGGAGAAAGAGTTTCACCTGCCGATAGTAAAGCATCATACATGACTGGTTTTACGTTTGCAAGTGCCTCAAGATAGGAGGGATTTCTCGTCACTACATTGCCTTCTAAAAAATTTTCGAGACAACGTGAATCACTACTGCAGAGAGGACTTTCGTAGCGAAGTTCATCACCATGAGGAGGACCGTCATGATGGGTTACAGGAAAAGATGAAATCTCTTGCTCCTTGGTCTTCTGACCACACAAAGGGTTCCTGTGGCTCTCATCTGAAGAAGAAACTTCAAGATTGACCGAACATTCATGAAGCAAGCCGTCATGAGGAAGTGTCTGTTGAAGACCTTCAAAATTAATGTTCTCGTTATTGAGAACTGAGGGAGTAGAATCTTGAATTCCGACAGATAAATGTCTAAGGGCTTCAAGAACTCCAGCATCGAGCAAGGCCTTGTTGCAGATTGGCCTTTGATCTCCTGACTGTACTGGGCGGATCTTTTTCTTAGATGCCTTATTACTCACTTTAGAAACCACTTGTTGACGAAAGTGGTTACTCTGAGCAGGTGTATGTTCCTGATCAGGAAAGATGGTCAGGTTAGGCTGACGATCTCCACTCAAATCAGGTGTATGTGGCTGACATGGTTGTCCGTTTGATATAGGGGAGTATGCCCCATAACCCTCTTGGACTGGAACAGATGTGTGTGTCTGTTCTGGAGTGAATCGTTGATGTGTCACTCCACTGCTAGGGATAGATTAATGTGTCTGTCCCTGTGATGATGCTGAAGCTGTTATGATATCCTGGCAAGCATCCAGAATATGAGCAGGAATTTGCTTCTGCTCTTTCACCATTGACAAAATATGTTTGGTGACTTCAGCCGCCGGAACGGGGATATACGTCCATTCCGGGCTTGGAGTAGGTGTATGTGCCTGCTCCTGTCCTCCTTTTCCTGTCAGTGAATCCTGACAGTACTCAAGTTTGGAGGCAGAGAGTTGAGTCTGCCTCCTGTTTGTCGTCGGGACTTTCCGACTGACTTCTCCGTGCGCTACCAAGCGAGACTGTTGGTAGGCTTGATTAGTATTAGCAGGTGTATGTGCCTGCTGATTACACTTCACCAAACGCGGTTGACGAGATCCATCATATGTAGTCAGACGAGCCTGCTGACTAACTGGTGATGTATAAGCAGGTGTATGTTCCTGCCTACAGTACTCCGCCGGAATTGCCTGGCGGGATTGGCTTGATGCTGCCAGACGAGTCTGCTGGACAGCGGAATTAAAATGGGCAGGTGTGTGTGCCTGCTCGTTGTTTGCCACCAAGTTAGGTTGGTGGACTTCTCCGGAGATGTCAGGGATGACAACCTGCCCATTGTTCACCGGATTCCGTCTCTGGCGGTTCATCTTGCCTGCTCGGGTTCGAGGAACCTGAGCTGAATGCCTGGAGTCGGTACCCTCATCATGTTGAGGGCGCACTACCGCACGAGTCTGGCAGCGATTGTTGATGGGAGCCCTTGAGAATGAATCATGTCTTTTTTAATTAAGGTCCTGCGGGACCTGCTCATTCACTTCCTCAGAGTAAGGGAGTGAATGGAAATTGCGTTCTGGGGATAACGACCCGAAATGGTTGGAGACGGTAGTCAGCACCGCCTGCTTTTTGATCGCTGGCCGCCGTTGTCCGGACGACCAGGTAGAGTTGTTAACTTGGAGGGCTTGACGAGCGGCCTCCAGAGTTGGGATAGTACCGTTGTGACGGTACTCCTTAACCAGTGCATTAGAAACCCAGCGTTGAAGACGCTGAGTTGGTGATGTCATCCTCAGAGCGGACGACGTTCCAGCAGGAGTAGCATCATTGGTTTTCACAGCAGTAGTATTCACAGGGGTGAATTTAAGGAAAGCCATTTTGCAGAAGATCTTGAGAAAAGAGTGCATGTTCCATATAACAGACATAATCAAGATGAATCTGGCCACTGCATCTTTTGGATGAGCACATGTCAATGATTGCTTTTTTGGCCCAAGGGGCCTAACAAATAAGAAGAACATCACTTTATCTTGGTTAAGGATTCACGTCGGGTTCACCATTTTTGTTTCCTCGACGGATTTCGGGGATGACCTCCTTGACGGGAGATTCAAACATTCCGATCGGTTTCTAGCGGGTTTGTTCGTAGAACCGGAAACATCCAATGATTCCACATCCATTTGGACCCACTTTCCAAAGGTAGGCACTCATTAGCTTGTGGACTGATGAGGCTTAGGAATTTGCATTGGTCGAGAGGATGGGAGGTCGGACTCATCACACCTTTTTGAGGGGAATTATTGTCTGCTCCGGGACTCTCTTTATATATTTAAGTTATGTTCGTGAATCCTTATTACATTACCAAGTATAAAATGTGCTTTCCTTTAGTTTTAACAATCAATGATTAAATATGCAAGAAATTTAGAGAATATTTTATATGTATTCGAGGTTCTTCATCAATAGAGAATCATCTATATCTGTTTAGAGATTCTTGGTAAATGGTATCCTTCAAAACATTTATATAAAAGTCTCTTGGTCATTATGATTACCAGGCTGGTTTTAAAGCCACTCAGTGGGGCACTTTAAGTTTATTGTCATTCAGAAGGACCGGGATTATTTCAAAGTTGGGATCGAACCCATAAATGGGCTACCTACGTATCCTTTGTTTTGGAAAAGGAATTAGAACCCACGTAGTTCGAGTAATGGAGTATGATGTTTATGATTGATGGCTCAAAGAAGAATGTCATATTTACTTTTACACTCTAAGCTCACGTGAGTCATGCTCGGTGTGAGAAACAAGAGGTATTGGTAAAAATTAGACAATTGTGCCATGAAAGATGCAATCATAAGAAATTGTTTGGGGCTTAGGTATGTATGACTGCCAGATAGATGAAGGTTTAGGATTCACTTTTAGGGAGAAAATCCAGGAACAGGGTCCATAAAGGTATATGTGCTTTATGGAGAATTGAATACTCTAATCTTGGGGCTTACTCCTAAGGAGGATTCCCAAGTTAGGAGGGGACTTATGATTTGGTTTTACTCCTGAAAAGGAAACCCAAATCAAGGGTAAATTAGGACTGGTTAAGAGAAATTTAAGGGGGCTTGGGGTTTACTCCTGATAAGGAAACCCAAGATTATGACTGGGACTTACTCCTAAAAAAGGAGGCCCAGGTTATGACTGAGTCTTATTCCTAAAAGGGAGACCCAGGTTAGGGGACTTTGGGCTTACTCCTAAGAAGGATGCCCAAGATTATGACTGAGTCTTATTCCTGAAAAGGAGACCCAGGTTAGGAATTAAGGTTTGGGGCTTACTCCTGAGGAGGATGCCCAAGTTTGGGAACTTTAAGAATTTGGGGCTTACTCCTAAAGAAGGATTCCCAGGATAAAGGATTATGATTGGGGCTTACTCCTGAGGAGGATGCCCAAGTTAAGGATTCTCTCATCTTAAAGGATGAGGTTGAATGAATGAACTCTCTATATTTAGTGACATAAGGATATTTAAATCACTAGGTTTTGAGAGATATTCCACAGAATTCCTTTCAGATAAGGAAGTCAAATCAAGAAATCATGCCATAAATGGCTTTGAAGAGTGTCTTGAAGACTGAATCTTGAAAAGGAAAGGTGTAATGGCTTAAGGAGGGTAAAATGGGCAAGATGGGCACCAAAAAAGATAGGTGCGCGCAAGTCTTGAAAGGCGCGCAAGTCTTCCGTGGGCGCGCAAGTTTTGGTCGTGCAGGTATACCTGCGCGACACATGGTGTACTTGCGCGATTTTCAACCAGCATTGAAATATTTGAGCGACTCTTTTTTAAACCCTTTAGAATCCTCTTGAGGTTCTTCCAGAAAAGGGACGCGCAAGTTATATTGAAGGAAATAAGTCGGCGCGCAAGTGTTGATAAGTTTCAACACTTAGGCCTTCTTTCTTCTCTTTAGATCTTCCATTCTAGGTAAGAAATTACCTTAGAAGTGTTCCGGAAGCTTTGAGAAGAGACTTGGGCGTCGAGAGCTTCAATCCGAGTTTCTGGAAAAAGATCCTCCCGAATGGGTGGCCCACAGGGTCTATTTATAGGCAAAAGAAGGCCCTGGGCGGTTACCGGGCGGTTACCACTTAGGTCGCGCAAGTCACTTGCGCAACAAAGGTAGCCGCGCAAGTACACTTGCACGCCAGTTAGATAACTTGCGCGGTGAGGTTTCTGTTGATCCTTTCATCCTTCCTTTGTTGATTTTTTATGTTTTCCTTCAAAGGATGAATCATTTTGAGCTCGGATATTCCCTTTTCCGATCTTTAGATTCTGTGACGAAAGGAGCGTCAACAATAACATAGGTCATATATATTCATAAAATATATCTTTATTACCATCCATGAAAAGTGTAATTTAAAAACAAATCACATCACTTCGTGGAGGTGGTAGTCAACACGTACACACAAGTGATATTATCATTTTCCAATGGATTGGAGGGTATTGAGGTAGATATTATATTATAATTATAAAAGAATAATTATTTAATAAATATCATATATAAACATTAAACCCATAATAATAATAATCCATGAAATAAGGGGATGGAAAATAAATTGTATCGCTACATGGAGGCGGTAGTCCACACGTACGAGTGAGAGATACCTTTACGTCTCATTTGATGGAAAAGAGGGTGGATAATAGTGGTTTATTGATAATAACAATATTTAATTATATTTATGATGCTTGATTTATTATTTTATGATTAATACAAAATATTTATTATAATTATAAGAATAAATAATTTGAAATATGTGGGTAAGATTATTACCTCTTCTTCGATAGGCCACATTGAGATCCCACATTAAGGACCCTTTAAATGGTCTCTTAAGAAGGAAATCACCTATATTTAAAGTATATAAAGGTTTAAAATATAATTAGGTCGGTATTTGTTGAGATATATGGGTCAAAGTGGTGTACAGAAGATAGAGAATGGGTTCCCTTTTATCAGGGAGTGAAAGGACACACATGGAATTACTAAAAAGATTAAAATATAATTAAGTAATTCTTAATAAAAATACTTCAAATGGATATATATTTGAATAAAAATATCATAAGGTCTATATATAATCATACAATTAAATTTAAATAGGTTTTTGTGTCATTTTAAACCTTATCTTTCGGTTTAACTCCTTAGTTAACCAATTTTAATCTTAATCGTGGTAATGACTTCTAAAATATTAAAGGTTCGTAATTTTACTTATAAAGTAATTAGATCATAAATGAAAAAGGGGTGAAATGTTTGACCATTTATAATCCTACTTTTCCTATTGTAATATTTTTATTAATTTTAAATAATTTAATAAAATATTTTTATCATAAAATACTATTAATGCCATTTTAAGACCTATTCACATAATTTGACTTTGAAAACAATATGAAAGTGATGAAATTTTAATATAAATACTTAAAACATCCCTAATAAGATAAATTCATCTAAAAATCATTTAAAACAATAATTCACCCAAATTTTATTACTTTTGAAAATTTTAAAATCGTTTATTTTATTTTTCTATTAATTGAATAAATATTGTGTTGGTCTTGCGTAATAAGTTAAGATAATTATTCAATTACTAGAAATTAATAATAAATTACTATGATAAAAAAATAATTTATATTTTAAAATAAACATTTATAACCAAAATTATCCTCCTTTTATCCTTATCTAACAATTTTAGAGATATGAAAGTAAAGAGAGTGACATTTTGTATTTATTATTTTATTAAATTAATATAAATGTCCTAATCAAAGAAAATGGAACCAAGTGGCCATATATTCAATACTTGGATTGAAATGGATAAAATAAACTCATTTAGTAGTTTAAAGGAAAGTTTTAGAGAAAATTTAAAGCCTTATCTTAAATTTTTAATCCTATTTTACTCATTTTACCATTACTGAGGTGATAAAAGTTTATCAAAGTTACTATTCATAATGGGAAAAAAATAAATGGGATATATTTAAAAAAATTGGATCTCCTGATTTCAAATATGAGATCTATTTTTCAAGATTAAATTTCTATAAGTAGTAGAAATTCATTTTAATATAAGTGCACAAAACATGACGGAAACCACTTTTTAGGAAAATACACTTTTTATTAAGATAAAAACACTTTGCATGTATAAAATAAGTTTTTCAAAAAAAACATATATTTTAAAATAAAATGATTTTTATTTTAAATTATAATAAATTTATAACCAATTAATTTATTTGAAAAATGTTTAAACCATACATTTTTTCATGATTTAGTTAGTCTTTGTAATGCCCCAGATTCGGGTACCACTCAACGGGTGCCCCGAACCCGATTGGTCACATGACCTCAAGCGCATTTTCCCAAATTCCAGAGGAACAATTAAATGAGAAAAATACACGCCATGTATTCAATATTACACACCATGTAGATTGTTTTTTTTTTGCTTAAAATGGGAAGTAGCCTCCCATGTTCACAGAATTGGCTTAGAACCGGAGGAGGGCTTGGGAGAGACGGCCAGACCTTTGGAGATCACCCGAGCAAGCACCAAGAATCTGATTCCACCTCTGTCAATCTCTTTGGAATCGTACGGGTAACCCCTTTCATCTACTTGAGTCATTCTTACCAATTCTTTTCTGAGGGAAAGTTATTTATGTTTGAACGTTATTTCTTTTACCTCAGATCTACATCGTTCTTGGACGATTTGAGGAGCATAGTTCACATATACCGATCAGGGGAAATTGAGGTAGGTGGATTGGTGTTTAAATTCCAACTGTTGTGCATTTGGGTATACCGTTGTTCTACGAACCCATGTTGGGGTGTCGTGTGGCTGAGGCCTTGGCTGTTCTGAATACCTAGAATTGTATAAGTAATTAAATGTAATAATAAACTGTTGTTTGGGATCACTACTTGGATCCAGGACCACCCCGGGGGTGTGTTCCTCTGTTTATCCATTTGTCCATGATACCCAAGGGTATTCCATGTTTATATTGTGCATTACTTTTACCTTGAGAGGATTCATATATAAAGTGCATGTTTATGCTTTGGACTTGGCCCAGTTACTTGCGCCTGAGGGAAGTGTTATTTTTAGCCTGAGGGCATTGTTTTTTTAGCCTGAGGGCAAGGTACTACTTAGCCTGAGGGCAACGTTCTATTCTACCTGAGGGAAACGCTTCTTATGCCAGAGGGAAGTGACTTTTGTGCCTGAGGGAGACACTTCGTACGCCTAAGGGAAATATCTATTATGTTGAGGACAATTACCTGAGGTTTTGTTTCTGTTTACCTGAGGGTAAGAGTTGACATGTCTGAGGACACTAACTATCTACTTAGAACATTCACCGAGGTGATGTCTTATATTAAATGGATTAAATGAATATTAAAATGGCAATAGAACTGGTAAAGTTGGTTACTTTTGAGTACTTCTTAGTTTATTGAATTTTACTACTGCACACTACTATTTCACATTTACACTGTTGGTTGGGCACAGGCCTTTGGTGGGTGCCTACTAGAATTTATTTCTCACACCCTATTTGGGTCATGTCTTCGGCCCAAACAGATTACGTTTCTACAGGTGTTGATAGGGGCAAGGGTCCCTATACAGGTACATGATTGTAGCATAAGAGTAGGAGAGCATGGGACCGAGTTTAGGCTTGCGATTCTACTGCGTTCTGTCTACTCTGCCTCTTTTTACTTTTCTATACCATGTTCCTAGAGCTGTATTGTATTGTGTCTTATTTCTATGTAACATATTTTGGTTGTTTTCTTAGAACTTTAGACATGTTGCATCATTATCTATATGACTGTTTCTTATCTTTTTACTGTAGTTGTTCATTTTAAATGTGTATGGTTTATTGCTTCTGTTGTTGTTGTATGTTATTTATCTTTTCTGTTATGCTACACTTTGACAAATGAGGGTATAGTTTCCCCACTGTCAGACCTGGGCCCTCACTGCCAGCCGGCAGCCTCTGGAATTTGGGAAAATGCACTTGAGGTCATGTGACCAACCGGGTTCGGGGCACCCGTAGAGTGGAACCCGGATCCGGGGCGTTACAAAGTGGTATCAGAGGAGTTTCTTTTCTTTGACGTACTATTTGGAGCCTTATTCAGAGATATGAAGGAAACAATAGTTGGTAATAAGTTGTACTTGGTAGTAGCTAACCCGTGTACAGGGAAAAGCCAGTCTGCCACGTATTTTTGTAATTCTTCTGATTTTCCAAATTTTATAGTTGATTTGATTTTCACCGTTGGATGAAGCACTTTTGATTGTGTTGTTTAGATTTTATCCATGGGTTCTATTTTAGTCACAACCCAATGAGATGTGGGTATTTCATCTCATGCATCATTTAGGCACATGCTAGAAATCACATGTCATGCATAGTTCCATGTCATGTAGGCGCATTAGAACTTGTATGTTGTTGTGATAGTTATTGTACTAGAAAAGCATGTTGTTGTGATAGCTGCTTTGATGAATACCTGCTATGTGAAAGTGTAATTTTTGTACGAGCTTGTTGATTTAATGGATGCCAAACTTTGGTTTTTGGAGAGTATGGGCCCTTATTGATCGTAATTTGGTGGATCATTGACTATTTATCTTGTTTATAACATATATAAGATGCCAAACTTTGATTCGTAGGGAGTCTGGTCCCTTACGGATTGGAATTTGGCACTCATGTGTTTTTTTAGTATTTTATGGGTTCTGGAGTAGTTTAAGAGGCTTACTATCTGGAAAATCCATGATACATGTCGTGTAGTTCCTTGGACACATGTCGTGTGTTCTTCTGTTCAGGAAGAAAAGAAAGCTTTTTGAGTACATGCCATGTACCCTCAGTACACGCCATGTAGTCTCTTCCCGTGACATAGATCGTGTGGGCGGGGACACGGGCAAGGGAAATGCTTGGGGAAAACACATCATGTACCGGATGTACATGTCGTGTAGTGTTGACTCGGAGTCCGCTCGTGTAACTAACAACATGGATGGAGGATACCTTAAGACATACACGCCGTTTCCACTGATGAACATGTCGTGTAGTGTAACCTGGGGACCCAACCATGTAGCTAAAAAACATGGGTCGGTGTTACCTCTTCTTGAACACGCCATGTACCTGAGGGACACGCCATGTAGTCCTCACCGGTGGGAGACTGTGTGGACTTAGCTGTGTGGCTGGGAAATGGGGTGGAGTACACGCCGTGTGCGGGTGTAACATGTCGTGTAGTGTCATCCGAGTAGTCGGTCGTGTCACGAATGACACGGGTAGTTGGAAAGTTAAACCATACACATCGTGTAGATGACATACACACCGTGCAGTCTTGTTCAGAAGAGATCAGTGTGGCTTATCCATGTAGAAGGACCCAGGCAGGGGAAGAGAAGTCACGTGCACGTCGTGTAGTCAGTATACATGTCGTGTAGTCTTGTTTTTCAAATCTTGAAATGCCTTCTTCCTCCTGCTCCCTTTTTCATCCCCTCATTTTTCAGTCTTTGATAATATTGATTTAAGGTGTGCATTTGACCTTTTAGAGTCATGCTGTTGAGACGACCATGCGTTTTTCTCCAAGAGAGCGTCAATGATTATACTCCAAAGATGGTAGGCCATGGGCTACCAGTGGATCCTCTAGCAGATACAGATGCGGTGCCATTCATTATACCAGACAAAGGCGCAGAGATGCAGTTCCGTGAAGGATTTATGCGGTTCATGCTGACCTTTTAGGGAGCACCGCCATCTGCCACATCTATGGCTGAGCTGATTCGTATATTCCAGCAGTAGCATCCGCCTACGTTTTCAGGGGATGGCAGACCACAGGCTACAGAGTCTTGGTTGGGGTCTATGCAGACTATTTTTTAGCATCTTGAGATGCCTCTTGGGTAGAGGATCAATCTCAGGACTTATATGCTGCGTGATTCCACCAAGAGGTGGTGGGATGTTACCACTCAGACGGAGAATCACAGAGGCATGGAGTGGGAATATTTTTAGACAGACTTTTATGAATTCTTCTTCCCAAAGACACTGAGGGTAGATATAGCTTGAGAGTTCATGAATATGCAGCAAGGTGCTATGTCGGTGATGGATTATTCTACTCGTTTCACCAAGCTTTAGCGTTTTGTACCCGTTCTGGTGAGTGTTGAGACGTTGTGGGCTAGAATCTTTGAGGATGGTCTTCGATACGACATCTGAGCACCGGTGAATTTTTTCAAGTTGCCTACGGTATATTCTTTTGTGATCCAGGCACTGATTATAGAGAGAAACCTTCGGAAAGCTAGTGGTGCAGGCCAGGGCGGTTCAGCACCTGTTTCCGGTACTATTTATGCCGGTAAAAGGAAGTGACAGATGGATTTCTCTCACGGTGGCAGTACTAACCAGTAGATTAATTCAGGTGTCCCAATCAGGTGCTACCAGTGTGGTAAAGAGGGGAACAAGAGACCTCTGTTTACACGAGACCCAGTGGAGTGTCGAGCTTGCGGCAAGATGGGTCATCTGCAGCACTTTTGCAGGGTGTTTCCATCAATGGCTGGTGAGAGGGGTTCTATGCAGACTCTGCGTGTGGTAGCAGGACCAACAGCTTCTTACCAGTCGGGAAACTGGAATACGTCAGGGCGTGCAGGCAGAGATGGTGGTCATGGTCATGGTAGCCAGACACCAGGATCTCAGAGGCAGCAGGGCGGGACAGCTCAGGGTAGCTAGGCTGTGTCGCAGGTACACAGAACTGGGTAGGCATATGCAGTGCAACAGACCTAGCAGGAGCAGGATCCTGGACCTTCTACTGTCAGAGGTACTATTCTAGTAGCTTTTGTCTTATCTTCAGTACTTTTCGATATGGGTGCTACACATAGTTGTATAAATGTGCCTGTTGTGGAGATCCTTAGGCTCTGTGTTTATTCTTCTTCTGTTAATATGACGCTAGAAACTTCGTTGGGAACTAGAACGGTTGGTGTGCGTCAGTGCAAGGAGTGCCCCCTTGAGGTTGGTGGGTGTCACTTTCTATGCGACCTCTATGTATTAGAGATGACGACCTATGATGTCATTATCAGGATGGACTGGTTGGTTCCCTTTTGAGAATTTGTAGACTATTATCGTCGCAGGGTGAGTTTCACATCACCAGAGGGCGAAGATTTCTATACAAAGGTGAATGGCATGTTCAGGCGAGTCAAGCTGGACCAGAGAATTGCGGGTGAGGTGGTGTTACAGCGTAGATTGTGAGTTTATATCTGGATGATCAGGGGACTTGTTAGATGGATTCCCCTCCAGTGGTTGATCATTTCAGGGATGTCTTCCCGGACAACTTTTTGGGTCTACCTACAGAGCGTGAGATGGATTTCTCTATTGAGCTTGTGCCAGAGGCAGCACCGGTGTCCATTCCTCCTTATAGTATGGCTTCACCAGAGTTGCAGGAGCTCAAGAGGCATTTAGAGGAGTTACAGGCAAAGGGTTTCATCCAAACCAGTACTTCTCCTTGGGGTTCGCCTGTCCTATTTGCTAATAAGGAGGACGGTACCCTCAGACTCTATGTGGATTATCAGAAGCTGAACCAGTTAACAGTCAAGAACCGATATCCCTTACCAAATATTTATGATCTTTTTGATCAACTTTGGGGAGCATGAGTGTTCTCGGAGATTGAATTGAGGTCAGGATATCATCAGCTGTGCGTGAGACCGTCAGACATACCACTTACATCCATTCAGAGCAGATATGGTTTGTACGAGTACTTAGTTATGTCGTTCGGACTCACAAACGCACCAACAATTTTCATGGATCTAATGAATCGTGTGTTCTATCCTTATCTGGATTCTTTTGTGGTAGTATTCGTGGATGACAGCTTGGTGTACTCTCACACTCGACACAACCATGCCACCCATCTGGGGATTGTACTGAGTACACTGAGAGAGCATTATCTATATGCTAAGCTCTCAAAGTGCCACTTTTGGATGGTCCAGATTCACTTCCTAGGTCATATCATTTCAGAGGTAGGAGTTGTAGTAGACCCAGAGAAGGTGAGAGTAGTAGTTTCTTGGGAGCAGCCTAAGAATGTGTTTGAGATAAAAAGTTTCTTGGGGCTGGCTGGGTACTACAGGCATTTTATACAATACTTCTCCCACTTAGAAGCATCGTTGACAGGTTTGACTAAGAAGGGTGTGAAGTTCGTTTGGATGGAAGCTTGTGAGACATCCTTCCAGGAGCTGAAGGGAAGGTTGACATCAGCACCAATCCTAATACTTCTAAAGCAGGTAAAGAGCTATATAGTTTACTGTGATGCATCAGGTATTGGGCTGGGAGCTGTGTTGATGTAGGGTGATCGATTAGTTGCGTATGGGTCTTGGAAGTTGAGGCCACATGATAGGAATTACCCGACGCATGACCTCGAGTTGGTTGTAGTTGTTCATGCGTTACACTGTTGGAGACAATATATCTTGGGAGAGTATTTTTTGGTTTTTACCAACCAAAAAAGTCTCAAGTATATCTTTACTCAGCGTGACTTGAACCTAAGACAGAGAAGGTGGGTCGAATACCTTCAGTCCCTTGACTTTGAGCTTTCCTATACACCTGCTAAAGGTAATGCAGTAGCTGATGCACTGAGCAGGAGGACTCAGACACAGGCGGTTCAAGAGGCTAGTGGTGAGTGCCAGCTTATGGCCTTGTTCTCTGATATGCATTTGGAGGTGCACAAAATTCAGGGGCAAACCTATCTTTCATCTTTAGTTGTGACTTCTACCCTCCTGAATAGAGTGAGGATGAGACAGCTATCTGATTCGGAAGGCCTAGTTCTACGGGAGTCGGTGGCCAGTGTGGACTCTCCTCCTGGATGGACTATAGGCGATTATGAATTACAATGTTTCCATGAACGAGTATGGGTTCTAGGGGATATAGGTGAGGATTTGATGTGGCAGTTTCATGCTTCAGCCTGGGCTGTGCATCTCGGAGTTACAAAAATGTAATGTGACTTGAGACGTCAGTATTGGTGGTCGGGTATGAAGAGGGAGATATGTGGTTTTATTATGAGATGTTCCACCTATCAGGAGGTGAAGGCAGAGCATCAAAGGCCAGTCGGACTATTATAGCAGTTACCCATCCCGTAGTGGAAATGGGATGATGTCGCGATGGACTTCGTGACTGGGTTGCTGAGGTCACCTTGAGGCAATGATATTGTGTGGGTTGTTGTGGACTGACTCATGAAGGTATTTCACTTTTTACCGACAAGGAGACCTTCGGTGTTGACGAGCTCGTAAAGTTATATATCTGAGAGGTCGTACGTCTTTATGGGGTTCCTCATTCTATCATTTCAGATAGGGACACCTGTTTCACGTCTCGTTTCTGGTAGAGTTTTCAGAGGGAACTGGGTACACAGGTTCTTCTGAGTACATCTTACCACCCTCAGACCGATGGCCAGTCAGAGCGTATGATTCAGGTGCTTGAGGACATGCTTTGTGCATGAATTCTAGACTTTGGGGGCTCTTGGGAGAAGTACATACCCCTAGTTGAGTTTTCCTATAATAACAGTTTTCAGGAAACTATTGAGATGGAACCTTACGAGGCTTTATATGGTAGTCCATGTCGATCACCCTTGTGCTGGTTAGTGAGGCAGCTTTACTGGGACCACGTCTCGTGCAGGATACTTCTGAGAAGGTCCAGTTGATTCAGAAGCGAATGGCTACCGCACAGTCTCATCAGAAATCTTATGCTGATCATCGCAGATGACCCTTGGAGTTCGTGGTCGAGGATCAGGTTTTCTTGTGTGTTTCACTGAGGTTGGGACACAGGTGTATCAAGAGACAGGGTAAACTTTTACTAAGGTATGTAGGGCCATTTGGGATTCTAGAGAGAGTCGGGCTAATTTCCTATCAGTTGCAATTACCATAGAGGTATCGGGCCATGCACAATGTCTTCCATGTATCTCATTTGTGCCGCTATCATTCAGACCCATCTCATATCTTTCATCCTGAGGAGGTTGAGCTTCAAATTGATTCATCCTTTGAGGAGCATCTGATTCGTATCATTTATAGGAGCACGAAGGTTCTCCGAGACCAGTTAGTTCCTCTCGTACGGGTGTTATGCCAGCATGGCTGAGTGCAGGACAAAACCTGGGAGCAGGAGACTAACGTACGTGCTCAGTGGCTAGAGTTGTCCTGAGCTTTATCTTTTCCACCCTTAGAAGGGAAATTCGGGGATGAATTGATTTAAGGGGTGAAGTTTGTAATAACCCGATTATTATTCATGAGGTATGAGTTTCTTCTTTTCTATTTTCCTTAAGTATTTTTTATAAAATAGGGAAAATGGAAAAAAAATCCAAATTTCATGGGTACACACCATGTACTTTTCCACATGTCATGTACTTTGGCCGTGTGGGATGAGTACACAGGGCATGCAGCCCTGTCGGTGACGAAAAGTGTAAAAACCGACTACACGCCATGTAGTAGTTATTTACATGCCATGTAGTCAGTCAGAAGGTAAATAGTAAGGCGGTGGAAGAAGCCACCAGCTGAGCGATAATACACGCCATGTGATCAGGAATACATGTTGTGTACTCATGTCGACAGATGAATAGTGTGGTGGTGGGAAAAGTATCCACCAGAGGAACAGTTAAATGAGAAAAATACAAGACGTGTAGTCAATAGTACACGCTGTATAACGACCCATACTTTACATACATTTTTAATACTTCAAAAATTGAAGCACACTTATTACAACATATGATAAAACTACAAAGGACCGTATAGGTATAGTGTCTTTAGAAACTGGGAAACATAAACAACTGGTTCATAAATCTTCTACAGTGTCTCCCATTTATTACATCATATCTAGGGTCCCTTTTAGCATATTCTACTTAATATCCATCTTCCTGACCTGGGGAAAAGAAAACATAAAATGGTGAGCTCAAATGCTCAGCAAGGCAAATAAAGGAAATAAAAATCATATCATATCTTTTTGAAAATCATAACCTGCAAAAGAGATCATAATATCTTAACATGCAACAAATCATAGGAGTGAAAATGAGATCCCCATAATCATAACATAAAACTTGAAACTTTGTGGCATGCACACATAATCATGGAAATCATTTCTTGTTAGTCATGACTCATTGCCAAGACTATCTTAGTGGACAAAGTCCCTTTCTGAACCGAGTTCACTCCTCGTTTCAGTCCTGTATCACTGAACCGAAATAACCTTCCGTTCCAGCCATGTCTATCTCATGAGATATAAAATCATTACCCAATGCATTGAAGGGAGATATAGGTCCCACCCATCTTATAATGAATCCTTTCTTATGTGTGCCACATAATCATAAAACATACATCATCGCATAACACATATAACAAAAATGGGATTCTTGAAACATCATGACATCATAAATCAATTCATATAAGATAAAGGAATTCATAAACATAATTCCATCACAACATAGTCAAACCAATGTAAAAATATGGATAGAAACAGAACCCTTTATTATCTTAGATGGAAAATAATTTTGATAAAACACTTGAATTGAATTCTTGAGGAAAATATCCTTTCTTCTTCAAAAACATTTTTCCTTTCATAACATGTCATACAACTTTAAAATAAAAGAAGTTGATTAAAAATAAACTTGAAAACTTGTAAAGGAAGCTTCTTTGAAGTAATGTTTTAAAAATCCATTCATGCCGTATAAGTTAAAAAAAACATTCTTCGTACTTTTGTCGGAAAAGTCAAAAAGTACCTCGTACGGAAAAACGACAAAAGATTCCTTTCATATTCTTTACTAAAAACTCACCTAAGGGTAAAATTGGATTTAAACTATTTCAAGTGGATGGAAACAATATTACATATTGAGGGAACATGGATGTGGATGATAAAATACACCCCAGTAAATACTTACGAATAAACAATCTCGGATAAAAATGAGATTGTGATATTTCCCTTACCTTAGGTCCAATTTGCTTTGTTCGTGTCCGAAGCTCCTGTATAATGGTTTAAATAATGTTATTGACTTATTCCAGAATCATACATATTTATATGATATCATATATGGTCATATTATTAGCTTCTTGTTAGTAATATTTCATTGTTACTTGTTACTCGGGTCTTTATAACTTTTTGTTCTTATGCGTGTTTTGTCGAATAAATTCTTATTCTTATCTTTAGGTTATAGATAATTAATTTCCAGAATGGTATTAGTGTATTATATACCATATTAATTCATTCAATTCATTTATATAATCATTATGAAATGAAGATCATGTATAACGAGTCGCATCACATCGTGGAGACGGTATTCCGTACGTACGCACGAGTGATGATATCATTCCTATGATCGTGGAATTGTATTGGAGTATATATATATTATTTCAGTATCAATATTAATTCATAATAATCATATTTAGTTACTCATTACACCATTATAACCATCCTTGTAAGGTGATGGTGGAAAATAGATTACACCACGGCGTGGAGACGGTATTCCGTACGTACGCACGCGCGGTGATTTCATTTTTCCGTAGGATGGATAGAAGGTGAATTAGGGTTGTTTCATATTTATAATAACATATCAGTATGTAAGTAATACTGATGTTATTACTTTATCATGAAACAACTAAAGAAGAAGAAGTTGAAGAAGAAAGAAATTGAAAAGATCGGTAATGGATATTACCTCTTCTTTGGAACGCTTCTTTGAATCCTCCACTTAAGGAACTAAGATTGGTCTTTGGAGAAGACCAGGACCTCTAGGATTATTCTAGGGAAGTGTAGAGGATAAAATGGCAGGGGTTGGCCGAGCTTGAGTGCTCAATTTGGTGTGAGGAGGAGGGGAAGGAGGTGCCCTTTTATAAGGGAGGAGAGGGGCACCTTAGGAATATCTCAGAATATTATTTTATATTAAAGTCAAAATCGGTTTATAATGGTTCCAAAGGGTCTTATTTCGAAGATAAAGTGGGGAAGGGTCTAAATCCTATCAACCAATATGATTTAGACAAGTTTAGGGTATTATTTTAACCTTATCAATTAGATTTAACTCTAAGTTAATTAATTTAACTTTTACCGTGTCTTTTTGTTTTCTTTCACTATATGGTTAATACACTTACTATAACATGCCAAACGAACCCCAAATTGTTTATTATTAATATATATATCCTTATCTAAGTCATTTGGCCGAACCTTAGATTTTTAGGAATAAAATAACAATTAATAATATAATATTTGATTTAAAAACTATTTTGTGTCAATTTTGACACTATTTGATATATGATTTTTGTGAAAGTCATAACAGAATTATATGTTCGAACCAAGTTGATTAAATCAACATTAATATATCATAGTAACCTAGAAAATTAGTTTAATTCATAAAAAGTCTCAAATTACATTTATTTGGGTATTTATATTATCAATTTTGTCAATATTTCATTAATAAGATAATTACTGCATCATCTTTGTGTCATAAATAAATTAAATTATTTGATGTCTAAAAATTACAAATAAAATACCATCATGTAGGAAATCTTTTTAGCTTTCTAATGAATATTTACAATTGAATTTATCTTATGTATAACCCCATATTAAAAATTATTTACTTATTAAACTTTGATTTTAACTATTTTAACCCTTCTTTAAATAAATTAATAATAAATGTGCTATTCTAATCCAAGTGGGCCTAAATGGTCATATTTTATTCCTAAGTTTGTTTTTGGTCGAATTACACTTGTCCAATAGAATTATGACATGCGTTAGGGTAATATTAATATCATATTTACCCTTAGTTACCCTATTTACTATTAACCGCGGTAAAAAAAGTAAAAAGTTACTATTCACCAAAAATTATTTTCATCTCATTGAACCACATTTTAGTCCTTTATATTAACCGTGTCTCTCAGATTTTCGAAATTCCAATCACAGAAGCGGTAAAATTATGTTTTATGCAAAATTCAGTTTTTAACCTACCACTTAGTGGTTTCACTATTCATCAAAAATTGAAAGTTTTCAGAAAAATACCAAAATTTCACCCTAGGATAATTTCGATATTCTGAGTCCAAAAATGAAGTCCATTTTGAAAAATAAAATTTATAAAATTTCAAAAAGTGGTTATTACTATTCATAACGGCTAGTTTTAATAGCATATTGTTGTTTAGTGAAACTCGGTATTGCATACGACGCAAGCTATCGAGGAAGGTCGCGATTGCGTGTAAAGCAAGCCAAGCAAGTGTTGTATAGAAAAAGATTACTTTGATGATTTATATAACATAAATGTCTCGGGTGTTACATTCTACCCCCCTTAAAAAGAATTTCGCCCTCGAAATTCATCACTTTGTAACAAACAGATGAGGATAATTCTCCCTCATCATATCCTCAAGCTCCCATGTAGATTCTTCAAGTTGGTGGTTCCTCCATAAAACCTTCACCAAGCGAGTGGTCTTGTTTCGTAGGACTTTTTCGCTACGATCCAGAATCTCTATCGGCTGTTCTTCATAAGAAAGATCTTGCTCCAGCGGTACAACTTCTGAGCTGAGTACATGTGAAGGATCTGGTATGTACTTTCTCAGGAGAGATACATGGAACACATCGTGAACTTGAGAGAGATTCGGTGGAAGCGCCAATCGGTAAGCTACCTTCCCAACACGATCCAGTATTTCGAAAGGACCAATATATCTAGGGCTCAACTTCCCCTTCTTTCCAAATCTCATAACCCTCTTCCAGGGAGATATTCGTAAGAACACTTTATCACCCACTTCAAACTCTAGGTCTTTTCTTCGGTTGTCGGCATAACTTTTCTGTCAACTTTGAGCTGCTCTTATGTGTTGTTGAATAGATCTGACCTTTTCTGCCATTTCATCAACGAGATCAGGTCCTAATAGCTTTCTTTCCCCAACTTCATCCCAGCAAGTTGGAGTCCTGCATTTCTTTCCATAGAGAGCTTCATAAGGATCCATCTGAATACTGGAGTGAAAGCTATTATTATAAGAAAATTCCACCAAAGGTAGGTGTTGATCCCAACCTCCTTTGAAATCCATAGAGCAAGCTCTCAACATATCTTCTAGGGTTTGAATTGTTCTCTCAGACTGACCGTCTGTCTAGGGATGATAAGCAGTGCTGAAACTCAACTCTGTATCCAGAGTATGCTGAAGACTTTGCCAGAACTTCGAGGTAAATCTCGGATCTCGATCAAGAATTAATAAAAAGTGGTACTCCATGCAATCTTACCACTTCCTTTACATATATCCTGGCAAGCTGATCTAGAGAGAAATCCTCTCTAATAGGAATGAAGTGTGCAGACTTTGTAAGACGATCAACTATGACCCAGATAGCATTATTGCCTTTGGATGTTTTAGGAAATCCTGTGACAAAGTCCATAGTGATGTTTTCCCATTTCCATTCGGGTATGGGTAATGGTTGTAACATCCCCTTAGACTTTTGTCTCTCAGCTTTAACTTGTTGACAAACCAAGCATCGAGAGACATATTCAGCAACATCTCTTTTCATGCCATCCCACCAGAAGTACTCTTTCAGGTCCCTATACATCTTCGTGCTTCCAGGATGAATAGAGAATGAAGAACTATGAGCCTCATCCAGCAGCTCTTTCTTTAATTCGGGGATGGGAGGAACACAAACCCGATTCCTGAACTTTATTATCCCATCACAATCAAGGTTGAATTCAGGAACATTTCTCACCTTCTTTTGTAACTCGACATCTTCTTTTTGTGCCTCTTTAATCTTCACATGTATAGATGTTTGAACATTCATTTGAGAAAGATAAGATTTTTCCCCTTCCATTATAATTCCAAGATCCATCCTTTGTAAATCCATAAATATTGGATCTTTTGTGATCCTCATCATGGATAAACTAGCATGGTCTTGTCGACTTAATGCATCTGCCACCTTGTTTGCTTTCCCAGGGTGGTAATGGATTGAGCAGTCATAATCCTTAATCAGCTCCAACCATCTTCTTTGACGCATATTCAACTCCTTTTGTGTGAAAATATACTTTAAACTTTTATGATCAGTATAAATATCACACCTTTCACCATAAAGGTAATGCCTCCAAATCTTTAATGCAAAGATTACCGCAGCCAACTCCAAATCATGTGTTGGGTAATTTTGCTCATGGATTTTCAACTGTCGTGAGGCATAAGCTATCACCATATCATTTTGCATAAGAACACACCCCAATCCCTTCTTGGATGCATCACTGTAGATCACAAACCTTTCTCCACTACAAGGCAGTGTGAGCACAGGTGCACTGGATAACCTTCTTTTCAACTCCTTGAAATTCTCTTCACATTCCTCTATCCAGACAAACTTAACTCCTTTCCGAGTCAACTTGGTGAGTGGATTAGATAATCGTGAAAAATCTTTTACAAAACGTCGATAATATCCAGCCAAACCAAGAAAACTTCGGATCTCAGTTACTGTTGTTGGTCTCGACCATCTTTCGATAACCTCTGTTTTTGCTGGATCCACAGATATCCCCTCTTTTGAGATTATGTGACCCAAAAATGCAACTTTTTGAAGCCAAAATTGACACTTGGTAAATTTGGCATAAAGCTTCTCCTTTCTCAGGGTCTTCAATATAATTCTCAAGTGATATTCATGTTCTTCCTTGCTCTTTGAATAGAGAAGAATATCGTCTATAAAGACTACCACAAATTGATCAAGATAGTCTCTAAAGACTCTATTCATTAGATCCATGAAGATAGCAGGGGCATTAGTAAGACCAAATGGCATCACTATAAATTCATAGTGTCCATACCTTGTACGGAAAGCCGTCTTTGGTATATCCTCTCTTTTGACCCTTAATTGATGATACCCTGAACGAAGATCAATCTTGGAAAAGTATTGAGCTCCGCGTAGTTGGTCAAATAAGTCATCAATGCGTGGGAGAGGATATTTGTTCTTGATAGTGATCTTGTTAAGTTCTCGATAATCAATGCAGAGTCTCATTGATCCATCTTTCTTCTTAACAAATAGAACAGGTGCTCCCCAAGGTGACGCACTAGGGCGTATGAATCCCTTATCAAGATTCTCTTGGAGTTGCTTCTTCAATTCCTGCAACTCAATTGGGGCCATTCTATAAGGTGTCTTTGAAATAGGCAAAGCACCCGGTACGAGTTCTATTGAAAACTCAACTTCACGATTTGGTGGAAGACCCGGCAATTCCTCCGGAAAGACATCATCAAACTCCCGTACAATGGGCATATTCTTAATCGTGAGTTTCTCACCAACCATTTGAGATAAATAACCTTCATTTAGTGGAATCAATACCCATAATATGGAAGAAATTTCCACTGGAAGGTTATGTTCATCCTTGCATTGGTATACGATCGTAGATTGATCTGGAATATGAAATGTGACTTCCCTTATTTGGCAATTGATATGAGCTCCATGTAGAGAAAGCCAATCCATGCCAAGAATCACATCAAATTCCACTAAAGGAAGGATCACAAGATTTGCAGGAAGCACTTTCCCACAAACTTCGATCGGAGAAGAATTATAAACTTCTGATGCGATTGATGTGCCATTAGGTGTTGTCACAGCTAACTCAACATCTAATTGTTGAGGTAATACGGTGATACCCTTAGAAAATTTTTCAGAAATAAAAGAGTGGGTGGATCCAGAATCAAATAAAACATTTGCTACTTTAGAGTGGATGGTAAGTGTACCTTTCACCACATCGTTGTCGTACTCCACCTCGCTGATAGAAATTGCATGTGACTTTCCTTTGTCTTTAGCCTTAAGAGTTTTTTGACGTCGACCATCATCATCAACCCTTGGATTTGGGCATTGATTGGCATAATGCCCCATCTCCTTGCACTTGAAACATTGAAGTGTTGTAGGTTCATTCTGTGTATCCCTTCCTTTGTTTGCATCATTAGACATCTTCTTCCCATTATCACGGCATTCAAATGCCCGATGACCTTCCTTTCCACATTTAAAACATTTACTTATCCCTTTAAGACAACTCCCTCCATGTTTCTTTCCACACTTTGAGCATAATGGAAAGTTCATCTTCTTTTCAGTGTGCTCTTTAGAGTTTCCTTTGAATTCCATCTTCCTCTTCTTATCAAACCCATGTGACTGATGGGTTACTCCAATCTCCATCTCGACTTTGAGAGCACATCGAACGATTTCCTCGTAGCTATTGAAGTACCTTATGGCTAACGCCCTTCGAAGACTTGGTTTTAAGCCACTAAATAATCGATCGATCTTACTCTCAGGTTGGATAATAATACCAGAAGCGTACCTTGCAAGTCTTGTAAAATTTGATTCATAGGTACTAACAGATTCATCATCCCTTTGCTTCAGTTCAAGGAACTCTTTCTCCATCTTTGTTCGGAGAATACGAGGGAAGTACTTATTGAAAAATAAGTTCTTGAACTCGTCCCATTCCATAGACTCAATTTCATCCCTTTGCCTCCTATTCTTAACAAGATTCCACCATTGATCCGCATCTCCTTCCAAACGATACACTGCTAGGATGACTTTATCATGTTCAGAACATTGAAGAACTGAAAATATCTTTTCAGTAGTACTAATCCATTGTTCAGCAACTAATGGATCAGTAGACCCGCTGAAAGAAGGTGGACGCTGCCTCATGAAGGATTCAACAGAATGTTGCTCCCTCCTTTGCTCGTTTGGAAATCCTGCATGATTCATAGCTTGAGAAAGTTGTGTGAGCATGGCTACAAGATTTTGCATTCCAGCTCCCATATCGTTTGTTTGCTCAGGGGGACAATCATTGCATTTCCCATCGCATTCCGCATTAACACGGTTCCTTCGGGTTCCAGCCATTGACTAAAACCAAGAAGAATAGTGTGAGCAACACTAATTATAATAGGAAACCACATAATTCAAGAATAAAATTTTCATGCTTAAGGTCTTATCCTAGGTTATTCGAGGCCATTTCTAAAACACTAAGATTGTGTTCTATGCTTAGACTTATCCTTAGGGTTCTTACTAAGGCTTTCACATCCTAGTTTCCAACGGTTGACTATACCTTTCCTCTGATACCAACTATAACGACCCATACTTTACATACATTTTTAATACTTCAAAAATTTAAGCACACTTATTACAACATATGATAAAACTACAAAGGACCGTATAGGTATAGTGTCTTTAGAAACTGGGAAACATAAAAAACTGGTTCATAAATCTTCTACAGTGTCTCCCATTTATTACATCATATCTAGGGTCCCTTTTAGCATATTCTACTTAATATCCATCTTCCTGACCGGGGGAAAAGAAAACATAAAAGGGTGAGCTCAAATGCTCAGCAAGGCAAATAAAGGAAATAAAAATCATATCATATCTTTTTGAAAATCATAACCTGCAAAAGAGATCATAATATCTTAACATGGAACAAATCATAGGAGTGAAAATGAGATCCCCATAATCATAACATAAAACTTGAAACTTTGTGGCATGCACACATAACCATGGAAATCATTTCTTGTTAGTCATGACTCATTGCCAAGACTATCTTAGTGGACAAAGTCCCTTTCTGAACCGAGTTCACTCCTCGTTTCAGTCCTGTATCACTGAACCGAAATAACCTTCCGTTCCAGCCATGTCTATCTCATGAGATATAAAATCATTACCCAATGAATTGGAGGGATATATAGGTCCCACCCATCTTATAATGAATCCTTTCTTATGTGTGCCACATAATCATAAAACATACATCATCGCATAACACATATAACAAAAATGGGATTCTTGAAACATCATGACATCATAAATCAATTCATATAAGATAAAGGAATTCATAAACATAATTCCATCACAACACAGTCAAACCAATGTAAAAATATGGATAGAAACAGAACCCTTTATTATCTTAGATGGAAAATAATTTTGATAAAACACTTGAATTGAATTCTTGAGGAAAATATCCTTTCTTCTTCAAAAACATTTTTCCTTTCATAACATGTCATACAACTTTAAAATAAAAGAAGTTGATTAAAAATAAACTTGAAAACTTGTAAAGGAAGCTTCTTTGAAGTAATGTTTTAAAAATCCATTCATGCCGTATAAGTTAAAAAAAACATTCTTCGTACTTTTGTCGGAAAAGTCAAAAAGTACCTCGTACGGAAAAACGACAAAAGATTCCTTTCATATTCTTTACTAAAAACTCACCTAAGGGTAAAATTGGATTTAAACTATTTCAAGTGGATGGAAACAATATTACATATTGAGGGAACATGGATGTGGATGATAAAATACACCCCAGTAAATACTTACGAATAAACAATCTCGTATAAAAATGAGATTGTGATATTTCCCTTACCTTAGGTCCAATTTGCTTTGTTCGTGTCCGAAGCTCCTGTATAATGGTTTAAATAATGTTAATGACTTATTCCAGAATCATACATATTTATATGATATCATATATGGTCATATTATTAGCTTCTTGTTAGTAATATTTCATTGTTACTTGTTACTCGGGTCTTGATAACTTTTTGTTCTTATGCGTGTTTTGTTGAATAAATTCTTATTCTTATCTTTAGGTTATAGATAATTCATTTCCAGAATGGTATTAGTGTATTATATACCATATTCATTCATTCAATTCATTTATATAATCATTATGAAATGAAGATCATGTAGAACGAGTCGCATCACATCGTGGAGACGGTATTCCGTACGTACGCACGAGTGATGATATCATTCCTATGATCGTGGAATTGTATTGGAGTATATATATATTATTTCAGTATCAATATTAATTCATAATAATCATATTTAGTTACTCATTACACCATTATAACCATCCTTGTAAGGTGATGGTGGAAAATAGATTACACCACGGCGTGGAGACGGTATTCCGTACGTACGCACGCGCGGTGATTTCATTTTTCCGTAGGATGGATAGAAGGTGAATTAGGGTTGTTTCATATTTATAATAACATATCAGTATGTAAGTAATACTTATGTTATTACTTTATCATGAAACAACTAAAGAAGAAGAAGTTGAAGAAGAAAGAAATTGAAAAGATCGGTAATGGATATTACCTCTTCTTTGGAACGCTTCTTTGAATCCTCCACTTAAGGAACTAAGATTGGTCTTTGGAGAAGACCAGGACCTATAGGATTATTCTAGGGAAGTGTAGAGGAGAAAATGGCAGGGGTTGGCCGAGCTTGAGTGCTCAATTTGGTGTGAGGAGGAGGGGGAGGAGGTGCCCTTTTATAAGGGAGGAGAGGGGCACCTTAGGAATATCTCAAAATATTATTTTATATTAAAGTCAAAATCGGTTTATAATGGTTCCAAAGGGTCTTATTTCGAAGATAAAGTGGGGAAGGGTCGAAATCCTATCAACCAATAGGTTTTAGACAAGTTTAGGGTATTATTTTAACCTTATCAATTATATTTAACTCTAAGTTAATTAATTTAACTTTTACCGTGTCTTTTTGTTTTCTTTCACTATATGGTTAATACACTTACTATAACATGCCAAACGAACCCCAAATTGTTTATTATTAATATATATATCCTTATCTAAGTCATTTGGCCGAACCTTATATTTTTAGGAATAAAATAACAATTAATAATATAATATTTGATTTAAAAACTATTTTGTGTCAATTTTGACACTATTTGATATATGATTTTTGTGAAAGTCATAACAGAATTATATGTTCGAACCAAGTTGATTAAATCAACATTAATATATCATAGTAACCTAGAAAATTAGTGTAATTCATAAAAAGTCTCAAATTACATTTATTTTGGTATTTATATTATCAATTTTGTCAATATTTCATTAATAAGATAATTACTGCATCATCTTTGTGTCATAAATAAATTAAATTATTTGATGTCTAAAAATTACAAATAAAATACCATCATGTAGGAAATCGTTTTAGATTTCTAATGAATATTTAAAATTGAATTTATCTTATGTATAACCCCATATTAAAAATGATTTACTTATTAAACTTTGATTTTAACTATTTTAACCCTTCTTTAAATAAATTAATAATAAATGTCCTATTCTAATCCAAGTGGGCCTAAATGGTCATATTTTATTCCTAAGTTTGTTTTTGGTCGAATTACACTTGTCCAATAGAATTATGACATGTGTTAGGGTAATATTAATATCATATTTACCCTTAGTTACCCTATTTACTATTAACCGCGGTAAAAAAAGTAAAAAGTTACTATTCACCAAAAATTATTTTCATCTCATTGAACCACATTTTAGTCCTTGATATTAACCGTGTCTCTCGGATTTTCGAAATTCCAATCACAGAAGCGGTAAAATTAAGTTTTATGCAAAATTCAGTTTTTAACCTACCACTTAGTGGTTTCACTATTCATCAAAAATTGAAAGTTTTCAGAAAAATACCAAAATTTCACCCTAGGCTAATTTCGATATTCTGAGTCCAAAAATGAAGTCCATTTTGAAAAATAAAATTTATAAAATTTCAAAAAGTGGTTATTACTATTCATAACGGCTAGTTTTAATAGCATATTGTTGTTTAGTGAAACTCGGTATTGCGTACGACGCAAGCTATCGAGGAAGGTCGCGATTGCGTGTAAAGCAAGCCAAGCAAGTGTTGTATAGAAAAAGATTCCTTTGATGATTTATATAACATAAAAGTCTCGGGTGTTACACGCTGTGTAGTTTGTTTTTTTCCCTTAAAATGGGCAGTAGCCACCCCTATTCACAGAATTGGCTTAGAACCAGAGGAGGCCTTGGGAGAGACGGTCGGACCTTTGGAGATCACCTGAGCAAGAACTAGGAATCTGATTCCGCCTTCGTCGATCTTGTTGGAATTGTACGGGTAAACCCTTTCCTCTCCTTGACCCATTCTTACCAATTCTTTCCTGAGGGGAAGTTATTTATGTTTGAACATGATTTCTATTACCTCAGATCTACATCGTTCTTTGACGATTCGAGGAGCGTAGTTCACGTATACCGATCAAGGAAGATCAAGGTAGGTATCTTGGTGTTTAAATTCCAATTGTTGTGCGTTTGGGTTTACTATTGTGCTACGAACCCATGTTGGGGTGCCGTGTGGCTAAGGCCTTGGCTGTTTTGAATACCTAGAATTGTATAAGAAATTAAATGTAATAATAAACTGCTGTTTGGGATCACTGCTTGGATCCAGGACCACCTCGGGGGTGTATTCCTCTATTTAGTAGTTTGGAAAGGATACCTGAGGGTATGCCATGTTTATATTGTGAATTACTTTTTCCTTGAGAGGATTCATATATAAATTTCCTGTTTATTCTTTGGTCTTGGCCCAGTTACTTTCGCCTGAGGGAAGTGTTCTTATTATCCTGAGGGCATTGTTTGTTTTGCCTGAGGGAAAGGTACTGCTTATCCTGAGGGAAAAATTCTATTCCACTTAAGGGAAATGTTTCTTATGCCTGAGAGCAGTGAATTATGTGCCTGAGGGAGACACTTCATACGCCTGAGGGCAATATCTGTTATGTCTGAGGATAGTTACCTAAGGGTTTGTTTCTGTTTACCTGAGGGTAAGAGTTGACATGTTTGAGGACACTGACTATCTACTTAGAACATTCACCGAGGTGATGTATTATATTAAATGGATTAAATGAATATTAAAATGGAAATAAAACTAGTAAAGTTAGTTGCTTTTGAGTACTGCTTAGTTTATTACATTTTACTACTGCACACTGATGTTCCACATTTACACTGTTAGTTGGGCACGGGCCTTTGGTGGGTGCATACTGGGATTTATTTCTCAGACCCTGTTTGGGTCATGTCTTCAGCCCAAACAGATTATGTTTCTGCAGGTGTTGACAGGGTAAAGGTTCCCTATACATGTACATGATTGTAGTAGAGGAGTATGAGAGCATGGGACTGAGCTTAGGCTTGCGATGTTATTGCCTTCTGTCTACTCTGCTTTGTTTTACTTTACTGTACCGTGTTCCTGGAGCTGTATTGAATTGTGATGTATTGTTGTGTAACATGTTCTGGATGTTTTCTTAGAACTTGAGACATGTTGCATCATTATCTATATGACTATTGGTTATATTTTTATTGCAGTTATTCATTTTAAATGTGTATAGTTTATTTCTACCATTGTTGTTGTATGTTATTTATATTTTCCGCTGCGCTACACTTTGACAAACGAGGGCATAGTTTCCCCACTATCAGACCTGGGCCCTCGCTGCTATTCGGCAGCCTCTAGAATTTGGGGAAATGCATTTGAGGTCATGTGACCAACCAGGTTCGGGGCACCCATTGAGTGGCACCCGGATCCGGGGCGTTATAGTCTTATTCATACCCTCCAATCCAACAACTAGGTGATAACTGCCACATTAAATAATAATATTTCAATAGTATATTGTGGTTTGTTTTAACTATGTGTTTCATGTAAATAAATCCATAAAAAATAAAACTTATTGAGAGAAAAATATATCATAAAATCATAGGTTGTTACACAATAAGTGGTATTAGATCTTAAGGTTATATTGTCTCAAACATACAAGCTCTGGTGAAGGTGTTTCATATCTTGGTTCAGTATCTATATTCTCCTTTTTTCCTTGTATGAGAATATTGGTAAGTATTTCCTAACCACTCAATCTATGTTTTTAAAATGTAGTTGGAGTTTAAAAAAATTCTATAGGAATGTAATCCAATGAGAGTAATTATTGGCTATATAATTTTTATGGAATGGGTTTTGGGTTCTGGAAGATGCAGATAGGGGATTTCCTTTTACAGAAGTAATTTGATATTCTATTGACTACTGTCAAACTTGAAGTCATTAAAGAAGAAGAATTTGGGAGGATTTATAAGAAATAATTTGGGTTTATTCAAATTTCACTCACCAAAAATGTATTTTTTAACATCTAGGAGATTAAAACTATAAGGAATTCTCCTTAAACCTTGCATATTCTAGTGACTTTGGACTAGAATTCATTTTCTTTCATTCCTAAAGATATTTTAGGTTTATAGTTTTACATAATTATTAAATACTTCTATGAATTAATCCCATAAATTATAAGTGGACACTAATACTTAGTATCCATTTTTTCCACCAAAGGAAACCATTTTAAAAAACTTGTTTTCTTTTCATGACATATCTTCACAATTTTCATTGTGTCCTCATCCTCATCCCTAATAATCCTTTACCCTATGAAAAACATTTAAAAACTTATGTTTAGCATAAAAAACTCACTAAGGGATATAAAATAAAGGAAACCATTAGTCCAATGTAAAACCCATAAAAACATTTTCTTAAAAACATACCATTTTACACTAAAAAGGAATCATCTTTTCAAAAAAAGATCATTATCTTACCTTTTGAAAATCAGTCAATTTCCATGAAATCTCATTAGAAATATTATAATATATAAGCAGGTAATTTGGGACATCATTTTTCATATCAATCTTAAAAATGGAGCAACAAATGTGTTTAACCTCCAACTCTAGAGTACCCAATGCATTAGAGGTTATAACATAACAACTCGTCCTTGGTTTCTCATGGAACCACCCTTCATTAGTTAATAATGTAACCACACATACTTTATTTATCATGGAACCACTATAATTAGTTTATAATATAACCACCCTTAATCATAAAAAATTCCCAAGAACTATATCATAATCATAAAATATGAATACTTGCATCATAAAATTATTCTTAAGGAAAATAACCTTTTCATTTTGAAAACATATATTTTTAGGAAATATATGTACTTGAAATAGAAAACATTTACTTTAAAATAACCATGTAAAATTGTAAATTAATCTTAAAATAATTAAGGATTAATGAAAGTAAGAAATTTCATCCATGCTGCATAAGTTAAAAAAATTCTTTTTGAGTTTTTTAAAAAGAGTTGAAAGATAAACTTTAGAAGATGATTTTTAAAATAAATTCCTTTACATAAAACCATAAAAAATTGAAAAAATTTGAGAGAAATTAAAAAATCACTTTTTTAAAATATTCATGTACATATAAATACATTCATAAAAATAATTTTAAAAAACATGTACATTAAATTGAAATATTTAGGAAATAAATCTTTAAAGCATTTAAAATGAGGTTTTTTGTTAAAGAGTCCCTTATAAAGATCATATCATTGAACTGAGTGTTAATAAAATGAATAATTATGTGTATCAACTATAAATACATATAAAAAAAGTATAAATATAGAATAATAAGTATTTTAATACATAATATTATCATTACATAATCAATGAAATAGAAGTTTAACCCAATAAATGGAAATTGAGTTAAGAAATCTCTTACTAATTTGTAATTAGTCAAATCATATGCCACATGGAAGAGTAACATTTAAAAAACATTAAATATCATGAGAATAAATGAATTCATGATATAACTTGTCAAAGGGGAGTTATATACACCTTAGAAAATAATATAGGTTCATAACATCAAAAATATGCCTCAATGAAAGAAAATTGAGATGAAGTCCCTTACCTTGAGTTTGAATCGTCACATACAATATTTATATTCCTGAATAATAAAATTTGGTTAATTATTTAATTTTGTTATAACAATTTTCAATTTTATTATTCATATTATTTATTATCATGTTATAACAATTACTTATTTATTTAAGATCATGTTGGATGTTTTGATGATATTCGGTAATTAAATCCAATATGACTTTGGAATGGTGTCTATAGTCAAAGTGGTTATTATTCTATCATCTACAAAATAATATTATTGACATAATAATAATTTTTTTACATCAATCATAATTTTAAATCCATCCATTAAATATGTTTATGAAAAATGAACTAAGTAATAATCATGGAGATGGTAGGTCGTACGTACGCATGAGTAACATTCCCATTTTTCACAAATCATTATGGAAAGATGGTAATTATTACTTTATATTTCAAGAATGGTCATAATAAAATATATTTCATATTTATTCTCTAAATATATTTATATATATCATTCATATTATGTGGTGATGTAAAAGGAATCACATCGCTTTGTGGAGGTGGTAGTCTACACGTACACACAAAAGATGTTATCATTTTTGATGCATCAAAAAGTAAGAATGTAAATGATATATTACTTTTTCATAATTATAAATATTTAATTAATATAATATTTAAACATTACTTCCATAATTATAATCATTCTTGAAATATGGTAATGTAAAATGAATTACATCAGTTCGTGAGGCGGTAGTTCGTCGTACATACACACGATGAATTCTTTTCCCATTTGATATAAAATGAGATTTATATGAGTCATGCCACAAAAATAATAAAATTTAAATATATAGATGATAATTTAGTTATTATTTAATCATGTTTGAACAATATTTTAGGTATTTTTAAGAATAAACAAAATAGAAATGCCCGATTAAAACTGATACCTCTTCTTTAGAAATCCTTTGTTACTTAACAACTTATGACCTCTAAGGTTAGTGTTATGCCAATAATGCCTCTAGAATGTGTGTAGGGATTATATTAAGAAATTTGGAAAGATATTTTCTATAAAAAATGGTTTTTAAGTGTGAATAAATTAGAATAATATTTTCCCTTTTATAAGAGAGGGAAGGGGAACTCTTGGAATTTCTCAAAATATTAAATTGATATAAATTAATATTCAATTCCAAATGGATCCAAACTTATTAATGTAGAATATAATATGGCTAAGGGTCAAAATATATTCATAAAACAAAATTTATATGATTTTTTATTATATTTCTACCATTATATTTTGTTTTTAACCCTTATTTAACTCTTTTAACTCTTATAGTGACAACTTGGACTTTTACTCTTTAAGGGTTAATATAGTCACTATAAAATGTCAAACGACCCATAAATGAATAATTAATGAAATTTTAAAAATTATAATAATATTTTGGATGAATTTTAGATCTTTTATAATTTTATATCATTTAATAATATATTATTAATTTTAAATATCATTAATGTCAATTTTAACATTAATAATTACATTGAATTTTACAAAAAAAAAATCAATAAAATAATATATATTCGAAAAAACTGTTTTAATAAATATAAAATATTTCAATTTAATATATAAAATTATTTTATGACATTATTTATCAAAAATTATATTTATTTTAATAGTTTTAATTTCATTTATTTGATTTTATTCATTAATAAATTAATTACTCCATCAGCATTGTGTACGAATTTAAGGTAATTTTTTCTTTAATAAAAATTAAAAATAAATTTTCATGATGAATATAAATATTTATATTTCAAAATAACATTTATGGTTGAAATTATATTCTGGATAACCACATAATAAAAATTCTATACTTATTAAAAACATTAGTGTGACAAGTTTGACTCTTCTTAAAATAAAATACTATAAGCGGTTTAAATTCATTCAATGGGATTCAAGGGGTCATAAATTTTGAAAAATGCTTATTTTGGTTATAAATCACTCATCCAATAAAATTATGAAAAGTTTTAGGGTAATTTTCTAATCATTATTATAATTACTTTTACCCTTAACTATGGCAATAAAAATTACTATGTTCACTATTCATATTGTCCAAAAATAAAAGGGTGATATTTAATAAATTTTGAAATTAAAATTTAAAATATGAAATCCATTTTTAAAAATCATAAACACATATTTGGCTAAAATTATTTTAAAATTAATTATGTAGACGAGGCGAGAAAGCGCGTTTTTAAATTGAAAATATTCAGAAGATTGAAATATTTCTATATCCAAATTCAATATGAAAAAGATTAAAATGAACATAATTGGATTAATATATGTATAATTGATCTAATTTTACTTTAAAACTAATTTAAAATATAATATAACATTATAAATTATTTAGATTAAAAGTCAGTTTTCAATTAAAATGAATTATTTTTCAGTTTTCATCAAAAAATGAAACTTATTAGAAAAATACCAAAAATTCATCCTAATATAATTTTTAAATTATAATTTCAAAAATTAAATTTATTTGTTAAAATAAAATTTATAAAATTATCAACATTTAGGTTTAAAAAAAGTGTGTCATCAAAAATGGCAAAACTACCTTTAGAAAAATACAGCTTTTATGCGTAAAATTGAATTTATTTTTATATCATGTCTAGAAAAAACATGGGATGGATGTTAAAAATTATATTTTATATAATATATATATATATATTTCATTATTATAATATAATAAGGGTGATTTGTTTATTTATTTGTATAAAACACACTTTTGCACATTTAAATAATTTTTCAGAAAAAGATTTCATTTTATTTTCAAAAGGGTTTTATTTTAATTTATAATAATTGGTCACCAAAAAATTAATTATATATATGTGTGTGTGTAAACCATATGATAATAATTTATTTAATCGTATTCATACCCTTTGTTCTAATGTCCAAGTTATAATGGTAACATTTAAATAATAATATTTAGTTGTTCATTTAAACTTGATGTGGTGTATCATGTATGCTATCAAAAATAGTGTTTTCTTATTAAAATATTTAGATGTTAAAAAAACTATGTATGAACTCATGAATACCCTCAAATAAATGTATGATAATACCTCTATAATAAACAAATTGTTCTTGATTAGGATACTTTTCTTTATGAGAGTTTTGGAAGGAAAGTAAATTGTTAATCACAAAAACATATTAAATATGATCTAATTTTTTTGGAGTTAATGAAGGTAAACTTCATAGATCCAGAATGGTTATTGTTTTTACTCTCCTCACTCTATGAATCTTGAGACATAATGGTGAATGTTTAGATTAATTCTAGTAGATAGGATAATTTGAAGTTCACAAATGTTTGGGACCAAATATTGAATGAATAAATTTTATGGAATGATATTTTGGAATCTCTTAGAAATGAATAAAATGAGGAAAGAAGAGGGTATGTTTTTTTATTAACAAATCACAAGAAATTTAATGGATGAAGATCTTGGGTAAGAGTAACTTGGTGGATGGTACTCTCTTATGGTGGAATTACGAGAATAAGGGTCAGCTAAAAAGATTGTATTAAATAAAGGAATAACTCTAGAAAATATTATTCTATAAGTGGATCTAAGAAAAATATATTTTAATATATAATTGGACTTCTTTTAAGTTTCATTATCTCCTTGGGCTCTTGGGTCACAGACTCTAGAGTTTCATTCCACTCTATATCTGAGAGATGAATTATGATAAATTATACTTCTGTAAGGTTGGGAAAGGTACATATTTTAGACAAAAAGTCTATCAAGATTATAGAGAAATGAGATGTTTTTTTTTGATAAGGAATAGACAGATACTAGATTTAAAGGATGTATATAACATACTATTGTTGGGGGAAAATTAATTCTGATGGGACAACATGATGATACGGGTTTATATACAATGTTTACAAATAATTTATAGAATATTTCATCAGTTCCTTGGTTATATATAAAGTAGTTAAGTATGGGACCCTATACCTTATGGGTTCACTGTAAGGAACAATTCATTCTATATAGTTAACTTCTATGAAGTTTTTGCATGATCATTTGGGTCATATTAGTGAGAGAGGGAAGAAAATGGTTTCTAATAGAGGTATGTTAAAGGTTGATAATATAGAGTATGGAACATATAAATATTTTATATTTGGGAAGTGGTAGATGGTATATTTATGGATGGAAGGGAAGTTTCCAAAGTACTAGGAGTTATATTTGGTTCACACTGACGTTTGGAGGTTGGTGTCGGTGCGTTCTTATGGAGGATCACTCTTCAATGTGATATTCAATGATGATTACACACATAAATTTTGGGTTTAATTTATAATTCATAAGTTTAAGTTGTTTGATACTTTCATCAAATAGAGTGAAATGGTGATTAAATATGTTATATTCAAGTTTATTTGATTATAGTCAGACAATGGTCGGGTGTATAGAAGAAAATATTTCTAAAGATTATACTGATGGAAGTGGATTTAATTAGAGAAGACTATGATAGGGACTCCATAACACAAAAAAAAGTTATATAAAGGATTGACTAGATATTGGTAGAGAAGTATAGAAGAATTAGTACTCATGTGGGGTTCCCCAAGGTTTTTTAGGCAGAGATCGTGAATTGATTACTTAGTCAACCAGATTCTGTCATCTCCAATTGGTCAGCAACTTCTAGAGATTTATTGGTCTGGAAGAAAGGTTCATTTAAAACACCTCAAAGTCTTTTGGTAAATTTTATATGTTCATTTTGATAACAAGGATTGATAAATGATTAAGTATAATTCATGATCATGATACTTTTTTGGTTATGGAGATAAAGAGTTTAGATTTTGGCTCCAGGATAACGACTCTCAGAAGGTCATCATAAGACAAAATATGATCTTCAATGAAGAGATCCAGTTGATGGATTAAAACCTGGAAGAATGTTCTAGTGAAATAAAAGTATCATTGAAATTTTATTTTCACCTAAATGATCATCTATAAGCTAATGTTATAGATAATTAAGGAAGTCAGATAATTAGGGAAACACCATACCACCTAGTAGAGTGATGAGAAGGAGGAGGTCATGTTCTGATGGTGTTTCCTAGTCTTGATGTACCATAAATTTTAAGTACAATGGATTTTTGTAAAAAAAATCTCAGGAGTTAAGAACCCTATAAGGTGTAATATCTAAGGGAACTCAACCATAGGGAAAACTATATAGATCTACCTAAGAGAGGCACCCAGTGAAAAGGTATAAAAAGTATTTTAAACTATATTATTCTAATAGATTATACAAATAAAAAGGGCCTATAAGAGGCAATAATTTTGAAATAATTGAAATAGTATGGGTTTGCCATGAGGGATTAACTTGATTCCCTTTATGTGTTCAAGAAATGGGACCTGATGTAGAGACCTACTGGGAATAAATTTTTGTAACACAAATGAGTTTATAAAATTGAGGAATAATAAGATAGTAGAAAAATACAAGTCCAAGATAGTCAAGAAAGGATTTTAAGAAATGGTATGTGTGTATTTCTCATAGTTCTTTTCCCTGTTATTTAAGCACACAGCTATTTGAATGATGTTAAGTATAGTTGGTGTTAAATAATTCATCAATATCAGTTGTATGTGAAGAAAAAATTATATGGGGACTTAAATGAGGAAATTCACATGGAATAAATAGATGGTTTAAAGGTTCAAAGGAACTATGGAATTTTGTTCCAAAACATATATAACCTTTATAGTTTGAATTATGAACCAATGAATCAGAACCAGATGTTCAATTACTTCATAATGGAGAAAAATGTCATCTATAGAATTTTTTACCATTGCTATTACTGAAAGGAGTTTGGTTATAGGAGTTTTATTATCCTAATTATATATTTCAATGACCTATAGATTGTGGGTCCTATAAAGAAATAATCAATGAGATAAAAGATGAGTTGTATGAATGTTTCAATAGGAAGAATATTAATCCATAAAAATGGATTTTAGGGATGTAGATATTAAGAGACCTAAGTTTTGATACTTTGTACTTGAATAAGGACAACTACATCCAGAAGGTGGTGGATCGCTTCAGTATATTAGAATAAAAACAATTTTTTCACCCCTAGTCATACACTTCATGGTTAATAAGAAGAATTTACCATGAGTGGATACTAAGGTTGAGTACATGTTAAAGGTTTTATATAAATCATATGTCAAATTTTTAATATACACCATAGTATATACTCATCCTGACATTATGAATGTAACGTCCTATTACCATCATTCAGGTACTTCTTAACCCTTTTTTATCATCCTTGGTTTGGGCCTTTGTTTTTTTTAAATAATTTTGGAAATTTTTCATTTTTTGGGTTTTTCATGGTTGACACATGGTTAGAGAAATCTATGCAGTTTAGACCAGTAAATTGTGTTCCTTTTATAGTGGTTCTAAATGGTGGTGCATTATTGGCACATGGTTATTCCAACCCATGCATCCTCCCCTCCAAACCATGTGACCTTGTGTGGTAGGTTTTTTCATGTTCATCATATAGTTAGTCTAAATGTGTGATCAAAATATGCCCCCTTTCCAAAATCCTAGTGAGGGTGCATGGTTAGTACTAACGGTGTGGCCTAACCCAAGAAACTATTTGAATGGGTTTTTATTCCTCTAAAATTTTTAATTAAAATACCAGGACCCCTGTTTTAAATCATAAACATATCTCATTTGACCTTAATTCAATAATTTGGTTTTTAGAGGTTCTCAAGAGTTGTTTTGTCTCCTCAAACCTCTCTTTTTCTCAGATCAAAGTGTTGGTGGATGTGATTTATATCCCTCTGGCAAGTGAATTCTCTTTGATTTGGAATCCTCCCTTCTTATATTATATCCTTCTTTTGTATTGATGGATCCTTATGTTTTTAATGGATCTAAACCTTGATTTTATATAGTATGATTCTGGGTCTTCCTCTTTGATCTTCCTTTCTTTCAATTATCCATCGACTATTCTCATTTCGATTGATTAATCATTTGATTATGTGAGAAAAGGTAGGTGGTTCCATAAGGATTTTACCTATAATTTAAAACTTGATTTGTTATTTGAATTGAAATGTATTTTTAATTTATTTTCCTCAAATTAAGTTGATTTGATGTTTGATTTTTAAAAGGCATGTATTTGTGAAAGAAAAACCTATTTCATAGGATTTGATAAATTAGGATGATTTTGAGAGAAGCTAGCCTAAAATAAGAAATGATTTGATATTGATTCTTAGAAAATGGATTTAAATGAAATATTATTTTTAAAGGAATGAATTTGATAAAAACCTATGAATTTGTTTTGAAATTGAAATGGAATGTTGAAAATTGAAATTGGGAAAATAGAAATTTGAATGATGATTTGATTTTATTTGATTTGATTTTCCCATGATTGATTGATTTATTGAAATCACATGTGATCTTGGGTAGTTTGTGGGTGATTGGGATAATCATGTTAGGTCTCTAACTCTATATAAACGGATTGATGATGAAAAATATAACTAAACTAAGTTCTACATGATTTTCCTCAATGGGGTGTTGACTAATACTATCATGGTGTATTGAGCCTTAGAGGCATGTGAATACACTTTGAGTTGTGATGATTAATAGAATTGAGGGAGGATCCTATATAATGGAATTAACAAACCTCAAAGAATATGAATATGGTTTTTTATTTTGATTTGATTATTACATACCAGTGATTATAGAACTATTTTTATTCATGCCTTTAATTTATGAAAATATTCATTAAATCATTTTTTGATATATCTACCAAATACTTGATTTGAAATCATGTTTTTATTGAAATTGTGAAACTAATTTTTCATGACTTGTCTTTATTTAAATTGAAGAATAAATGGATTAACTATTATGGAATTACTTATAGAACATTTGTTGGAATCATACAGGTATGTTTTTTATCACACCCTACCTTTTCCTTCGGATTTTTGTAGATTATGTTATGTTGGGTCTAGGAAAAGGGAAAGCGCCACTCGAAGGTGGAGGGTGTGCTTGATTCATGAGACCTTGGGTGGTGGTGGTAAATATTGGATTTTTGATCCACTTATTATAGGGAATTGTGAGATCTTTTCTTGATGGATGATGTGTCATTTCAATGGATAATGCATTATTTTAAGATCAATATAAGTATGGCTATGGTACTTTTATCCTTGATGAGTGTTTGGAATAATGACTATTCATTATTTCATATTCCACTATTATATATTGATCATTTTTTCTTAGGGTTAAATCATTCCCTCTAACTCTTTGTTGATGTATTGCACTAGTCGCTAGCCTGTGAGGACCATGAACACCCTTTGGGTCATGTTAGTTCCAGCTCATGTACTAGTGTACTAAGGTATTTGGGTTGGTTCATGAAAAACTGGTATCATAGGAGGTTGTGTACCTTATCTTGATATTGGTATACAGTATGGGATGTCCTTGTAGATATGAGCTAAGATTTTAAAGACTTAATAGGTAGTCTATGAGAAAGTAAATCTCCATCTCTCACCATAGTGAGCCTTAAGTATCCATTGGTATTTAGAAAAAAACTATTTAAGGAATAAATTGATATGATTCTAGTATTTTTTCAAACTAGATCAAAGTATTTTGAAATTATATAGAATTGAACTTTATCTAATGTAATTGATATTCTAGTATCTCTTGATTGAGTTGTTGATCTGAGTATTTTTGTTGATATTTTCATGTTGTCTGTTGGTGTTTTATAGTACGATTCCCCCATGAAGACATTTGAACAGACCTTGGGAGGTAGATATCAATGAAACATGGTAATTTAACCCTCTAGTAGATCATAATATTCTTGAGAGAGTGGTGTGTGATGTCCAAGCTTTGGGATAAGTGGGCACACCCATTTTTGTTCAGGCTCCAGTAGTGGAACCTTGAAGGGATAAGACTAGAGAATATGATCAGGACTTTAATTAGAAGAAGCCACTAGATTTACAATTCTTGAATGATCCTAAAGAATTAAGGGATTGGTGGAAAAAAGTTTATCTTCTTTTTTAGTTCTTTTAAATTCCAAACTCTATAAAGGTGAAGTATGCTACCTTCAAGCTTGAAGGGTCCCATGGAAGGGGGTAGGATTTGATGGTTATGATGAAGAAACATGAGGGATTGGAGTTGAAATACTTCATATATTTTTCATGGAATAGTTCTATTCAGAGTTTATGGTTTTATAAAATTCTATAGAGTTACTTATCCTTTAATAGAGAGATATTACCATGACTTAATATGCAAACCACTTTGCTGAACATGTTCAGTTTTCTCTTGAGGTAATGAAAAATGAGAATCTAGAGGCTTAAAGATTCAATATGGGTATTTGATATGATATATGATCTCAGGTTTTCATGTTGAATCTCAAACCTCATGAGGATATTCTAGATAGATCATTGATAACTGAACTTGACATGGTAAGTAAAATACGTTTGATAGGAGTTCCTCTTTCTCCTAGTGGTGGTTTAATTCGTTTCTTTAAGGGAAATATGAAGTGTGATGAGACTCATGGAGGATCATGATATCATGAATAATCCAAACCTTCTATAGTTTATGGAATAGCCCCATTAACTCTCTTTCAATGTGGGAAGGTTAGGCATTTGAAGCGAGTTTGTACTAAGGAACCAAAAATTTGTGGATCGTACAACCGCTCAGGCCACCAATAGAAGTTCTATCATATCTTTTTTTCTTCATGCAGTGGCATAGTCTCGTCAACACCAAAAGGTACTGCATTAAAAGAGGATGATTTAAGAACTAACAGGTTCCTATAACACTCTAAGATTTTATAATAATTTTCACTTAAAATAATTTCTTTGATGGCTAGTATTACATGCAACATTATGTTTAAACAAACTGCGATATACTATTAAAATATTATTATGTGATAGTAATCTCTAAGCCATTAGATTTGTAGCTAAAAATAAGACTAAATTAATTATGAAAAAATATATGATTTACATATGTATAAAATTAAATATTTCGTTATTAATTAATTATAAATTAAAATAAAAACAAATTAAAAATTAAAAGAGATGTTTTTCTAAAAAATAGTTTTCATGCGCGCAATGTGTGTTTATCATAATAAATTTAATTAATAACTATTAGTGTATTATTATAATAAAATTTATATATTATATATTTGATCAAATTTTTTAAAATTCATCTAATATTTTTACTATGAATAAGATAAGAATAAATCTGGTTTTATGCTTAAAATTGTATTTTTCTAAAAGTGGTTAATGTTATGTTTTTATCACCTATTTTAAAATTAACTTCTACCACTTATAGATATTTAATTTGATAAAATTTAGTTCATGTTTGGAATTATGAGGTTCAAATTTATTAAATATGTCCATTTTATTTTTAGACATTATGAATAGTAACTATTATAAAATTTATCACCTCAGTAAAGAGTAAATCAGGTTAATCTATGTTAAAACTAAGTTTAAAGGTCAATATTTTTCATATAAATTACTATTTTATTAAGTTAATTATAACCCTATCACCTTATTATCAAAATTAAATTTTTTAAGAAACATTTTTTTATGAAAATGACCTGCATAATATTTAAATCTAAGAAAATTAAAAAATGTCACTCTCTTAGTTTTAAATATCTCTTATGTGTTTATAATGGGATAAAAACTAGTTATAAACAAATATTAATAGTAATTTTTTGAGTAATGAAATTATCTTAATTTTGGTAATTTATTTCTAGTTTTTAATGATTAAATAATTACCTTAAATGTCTGTGCAACGCTAATATAATATTTATTCAATTAATAGAAAAATAAAATAAAATATTTTAAAAATATTAAAATTAATATAATTTGATTTATTTGTAGTTATAAAAGATATTTTTATATAAATATAACATATTATTTATGTTTAAAATGATTATATTTTAATTTAATCTTTGTCCTGGTCTCTTTAAAGTCAAATTAAATGAATAGTTTAAAAATTGATATGAATGATATTTTATTAAATGATTTAAAATTCATAAAAATATTATATTCGACCATGTTGGTGGTATATGTTATATAACATCATAAATGGTATATTTATGAGTAACTTTTCCATTTATGGTAACATTATTAACTATTTATGGTAAAAATATTTGTTGTCGTGGTTAAGGTCAAAAATTATTAACAAAGGGATTAATCAAAAGGACAAGGTTTAAAATGACACCAAAACTTATATAAATTAAATTGGATGATTTTATTTCAAAATTATAAAATTTTTTATAATTAATAGTAATTTGGAATCATTTTTATTGATAATGAATTTATTGAATTTTAATCTTTTAAGAGATCCCAAGAGTGTCCCTCCCTTCAATTAGAAAAGGGTACCCTTACTTTCTCTTATTCAGACCACATTGAGCCTTGTAGATTGACCATACCCTAAAAACCCTTATAAACATAATTATTCACATTATAGCTATGTTGTTTTTCCCAAAAGGCCAACCCTAGGATCCTTAAGAAGATATCTAAAGGAGTTTTTCAATGAAGAGGTAATCGCATTAACCAGTCACTTTCTTTTTACTTCATCTTTACCTCCTATAAATCTATGTAATTTATCATAAAATAATAAATTAATTCTCATAAATATATTAAAATATTATTATTATTATTATTAAATTCCCATTATCAACCCTCTTTCTTATCAAATGATAAGTGAAAGTATCGCTCATGCGTACGTACGACTTACCAGCTTCACAGAGCAACACAATTCATTTCACACCAACATATTTCATGGATAGTTTTATGATGAGTTTAATGTTTTTATATGATAATTATTAAATTATTATACTTCTATAATTATAATATCACATATACCTTTTTACCATCCAATCTGTTGGAAAACGATAATATTGCTCGTACATACGTGTGGACTACCGCCTCCACGAAGCAATGTAATTCATTTTTCATTTACATTTTACTTAGATGGTAATAAGGATAAATTTAATTAATATAAATGATTTATATTATATAATAATTATTATTTAAATATAAATTATTATTTACATTTATTTCATTCTATCTTTATAAAAGTGAAAACAACATTTAGGTGTACGTACAACCTATCGTCTCTATGAACGGTGTAATTCATTTTTTTATATCTACTTTTATGGATGACTATAAATATGTATTTAATGAATATATATAATATTTATATAATAATTAATAGTCTTAATATTATGTAAATATGATCAAAGTATAAGAAAAAAGGTAAAGAACCAAAACATACATGAAAAATGAAGCAAATATCACCCAGAATAGTGATTTTAATAATGAATTGTTAATAAACGAGAGATAAAAGGTTATACGTAAATAATATATGGTATTATATATATTATTATGGTTCTTTTATATATGTATAATAAAAATATAATTATTATATAGTAGGTTCTAATTTTTATGAAGGAAGTCGGATCTGAGGTAAGGGATTTTTGTCTCACTTTTAATTCTGTGAGACACATGCCATATTCACCACTTATTTCTTTTATTTTTTGTATATACTACCCATTAATTTGTTTTATTATAATTATTATGAAATATATAGTGATTTACATATCTATATAAGGTTATTTATTTAATGGGTATTACGATTCAAATGTTACCAAAGTGTTTATGCTACGGTCTCACTGTTTGTCGAGGTTGTCTATGATTAAGTTTGTGATGATGAAATATTATGATTTACCTCTAAAGAAACTAATTAATTTTATTATACTCTATCAATTTATTAAAAATAAATGTTTTAATTTCATTTTCCTCACCTTAAGTGCTCAAGATACAAAAAATATGTTTTTAATGAAAATCAAATTTATTTTTATCTTCAATCGAAAAAACTTTTTCTTCCATATCCATATTTTATAAATATTATATAGAGGGGGTTTTTAATATTATCCTATGATGTTTTAAATTAATATTTACCTATTCTTGAATTTTTAAAAATGGTTTAAATGAAATATTCTTTTCATTTTCCAAATGATGTACTTTTTGATTTTTTATAAAAATGTGAAATGAATGTTTTATTTTAACTTATAGGGTATGAATGAAATTTCCTACCATAATTACCACTAAAAATATTAATATTCCTTTATAAATTTTCAAGGATTTTTTCAAATAAATTGATTTTCACAATATTTTTTTAGTTTTTATTTTTTTAAAGTTATTTTGAAAGTTGAAAGGATATTTTACTCAAGAATGTTTTAATGATCTTGTAATGGTATTTATATTCATAAAAGAAAAAAACCCTAGATTTAACTTATGATTTTTCAGGTATATTATCCAAGGATATCATCCTTTTCTTTATCTAGATGGTTTATATTTATGATGAAAATATTTTTATGAAACCCGTTCATTTTCCATGGGTTATGCTACGATGAAATGTGTATGAAACCTATTTCTCTTCCATGAGCTATACTATGATGAAATGTTTATGGAACTAATTTCTTTTCTTGGGCTATGATATGATAAATGTTTTATGATCTTGTATCACACATTCATATGATTTTCATTATGTGATGGGTGGGCCAAGAATTATATATCCCTCCAATGTATTGGGTATATATTGATATCTCACGAGATAAATAGGGGTAGAATAGGGAGTGAACCTAGTTCAGTAAGGGACTCTTCCCACTATGATAGTCTTGGGAGTGAAATTTTACTACTATAATGGTTTGGGGATAAAATCCATTACACTATTATAATATTGTAAGTGAGTCTCGAATACTATGGAAATGATTTTCTATATTTATGTGTATGCCACAAATCTATGTATTATGTCAATGTTATGATCTCATGATTTATGTTCTTTGATTCCTTCATTATTAATGTCTTAAGAACTTCTAATATTTATTTAATAACTCATGATTATGATCTTTGATATGTAGGGTATGGTTTTTAGATGTTAAGATCATGTGCTCATACCCTTTATCTCATGTTATGTTAATGTGATCAATTATTTATTCCTTGTTTACCCTTACTACGAATATGATCTCACTCTTTCTTATGTTTCATTTTCCCTAGGTTTTGAATAATGGTAATGATTATGATATGTCTAAGAAGGGTTCTAGTAGGAGGATTTTAGAGGGAAATGATGTAGTGCACTTATGAACTAGTTTTTTCTATGTCCAAGTTTCTAAAGATGTTAGACCTATATGATTTTGGTATGGATAATTATGTCGTGTATTGAATATTCATCTAAAAATATGTAATATCTATGTATGAAAATTATGGGTCACTATGGTTTGTATCAGATAAAAGTTTAGTTACCTTTAAAACTGGGATGATAAAACTTTTGTAAGAACCATGGGGATAATTCTAAGTATTGGATAACATTCTAAAGTTTTAGTAATGATCATAGATGACCTTGGTTAAACCTAAGGTTTCTTATATTGAAAATAAGGATTCTTGATTTAGAAATACAATAAATGATTTTTCATGATTATTTAGTTTTCCACTATGATTATTGTTTCTCACACTACACTTTTTGTTTTTATTAAATGGATATAACATGAATTAATCATGTTAATGTTAAATTAAATAGATAATGAAATGATTTTACTTCTGATCAACCAAGATTTATGGGGTTTGGAATGAAAAATATCATTGTTATGTTTATGTAAATTTATCAAGATATGAATTATGTTGAACTTCCAAATAAGCTTAGGGAACAATATTTTGTTGATTCCTTCATGAGGAAACATCCACATTCTTTTATTGGTTATTTTAATCCTATAATTACTGAGTAATGGATCATTACCATTGAAAATATATTTTCCATTCTCTAGTTTTGGGAGCATGAAAATTTTATTTTGGACATTTTTTGTTTGGAAGGAAATTTGTATCAATGGTGGAATCTTATAAAGAACACAAGGTAATAGGGAGAAATTGACTCTATGGATTAGGATGAGTTTAAGAGATTATTTTTTAGTAAGTGCTTTCCTCATACTATTTGTAAAAAAATAGAGAATGAATTCATTGATTTAAATCATAAGGATGATGAATTAATTGGTACCTATGAAGAAAATTTTATAATACTTGTGAGTTATTCTTCTGGTATTATCATCCAACCAGAAAGTAAGGTTAATCGGCTCTTTAGTGGCTTAAAACCAAGTCTTTGAAGGGAGTTATCCATAAGAGACTTCATTATCTATAAGGAAATAATTTGATGTGCTATCATGGTGGAAATTTTGATTATATTTACCTATCCATCTCATAGTTTTGATAAGAAAAGAAATATATAATTAAAAGTAAATTCTAAAAAACATAGAGACAAGAAGATGATATTTCCTTTATGCTCAAATTGTGGAAGGAAACATGGTGGAAATTGTCTTAAGGGAACTGTAAATGTTTTAAGTATGGAATGGAAGGTCATCGAGAAATTGAATGTCGAAGTGGTAAAAAAAATTAACTAATGATGTGAATAGAGATAAAGCTCCACAGAATGCACCACCCACATTACAGTGTTTTAAATACAAGGAGTATGGGAATTATACTAACCAGTGCTAAAATCCAAATATTTATGATGATGATCGACATTAGCAACCTCTTATGCTGAGAGACAAAGGTAAATATCATGAAATCACTATTTATGATGAGGGGTATGATAACTCCATGGATAAAGGTGCACTTACCATCCACTCTAGAACTGATAATGTCTTATTTGACTATGATTCTACCCAATATTTTATATCTAAGGAAAAGGATATCAAAATGTCACCCCAATAATTATATGTTAAATTAATATTTAAAACCCCTAATGTTATGATGATCACATATCATGTATATGATTCTTATCTAGATTATGTTTCTGGGAATATGCTTCCTAAAAATATTATTATTCTCCCTTTGGTTGAATTTAATGCTATTTTGGGCATGGATTAGATTTCTTTATATAAATACTACATCAATTGTTGAGGAAGATAAGTCATTTTTGATATTATGAACCAAATTATTATTATCTATTAGTGAAACAATAAATATGAACTCCTGATATAAATCACATCCATTATATACATCTTAATCCCCATTAAATGGGGGTGTTTATCTCAGATAGTTTGAGAGAAACTAATCATCAAATGTATGCCTATTGTATAGGAGTTTATTGATGTATTTCCAAAAGAATTGTCTAGTCTTCCACTAAATTATGAATTTGAGTTATCAATAAAACTCATACCTAGTTCTACACCAATTTCAATGACTACATATATAATAGACCTGATTGAGTTATAGGAATTGAAGTAGAAACACTGGGAGAATTTTCACAAAGGATTTATTTAGCCCAGTGTGTCACCTTGAGGTTCACCTATTATTTTTGTTAAAAAAATATTGATCAATGTGACTCTGTATTGATTATAGAAAAGTGAAAAATATCAAAATAATGGACAAGTGTCCTTTATCCTATATTGACAACTTATTTGATTAACTTCTAGAGCTCAATACTTTTCTAAGATTGACCTTAGTTCTGGATATCATCAATTAAGGGTCAAGAAAGGGGATATACTCAAGATAAAATTTCATAAAATGTATGGAAACAATGAATTTATAGTGATTATTTTTTGTCTTACTAATTCCCCCTCTATATTCATATATTTAATGAGTATAGTCTTTCGAGGTTACCTTAAACAGTTTTCGGTTGTCTTTACAGATGATATTCTTATGTATTCAAAGAGAAGGTAAGAACATGGATATAATTTTAGAATTTTACTCAAGACCCTAAGAAATGAGAAACTTTAGGAAAAATTTACCAACTGTGAATTTTGAATTCAAAAGGTTTAATTCATGGGTCATATAATCATAACTGAGGGTATATCATTAGATGCATCAAGGACGAATGTTATCGAATGTTGGACTAGAAAAACCACTATGACTTAGATCTATAGTTTTATTTGTTTGGATATATTATCAGTTCTTTGTGGATAATTTCACATAACTATCTAATCTAATCACCAAGTTAACTTGGAAGGGAGCTAAATTTCTTTAGACAGATGAATTTTATGAAAATTTCAAGTAATTGAAGAGAAGCTTAATCATTACATTTGTGTTTATTTTACCCCACAGTGGAGAAGGGTTTGTAATCTATAGTGATGCATCAAATAAGGGGCTAGGATGAATCGTCATGTAGAATGATATGGTGATAGATTATACCTCATTCCAATTTAAGGTTTGTGAGAAAAATTACCCAACTCATGATTCAAAGTTAGATGTAATAATTTTTGAATTAAAGATATATTAGTGTTATATTTATAGAGAAAGGTGTGATATATAAGCTGATCAAAAAGTTTAAAGTATACTTTCACATATATGGTTTTAATTGGTGTAATGTTTGGATTTTGCGGTTTCTCACTTTTCCTCAAAAGTTTTTTAATAATAAAAATAATAATTTTCATTCAGTCATACTTTCACATATAAATAGTTGAGTATGCCCCAAAGAAGATGTTTGGAGCTGATTAAAGATTATCACTTCTTAATACATTACCACTCAGGGAAAGCAAATAAGGTGGAAGAGGCACTAATTTAAAAGGATCATACTAGCTTATCTATGATGATGATCACCAAGGATCCAATATTTATATATTTTCAAAGGATAAATCTTGAAATTTTTATAGAATTTGAGAAATTTTATCATTCTGAAATGATTGTTCAACAATCTATCCAAGTAAAGATTAAAGAGGCGAAAAATAAAGATGTAGAGTTATAGAAGAAGGTGAGAAATGTTCCTAAGTTTAACCTTGATTATGATGTAATTATAAGGTTCAATAACTATGTAGGTGTTATATCCATACTATATTTGAAGAAATAGCTATTGGATAAGGCTCATAATCCATCATAATCTATTCATCCTGAAAGTACGAAGATGTATAGAGATCTAAAAGAGTATTTATAGTGGGAAAACATGAAGAGAGATATTGATGAGTATGTATCCTAGTTCTTGTTATTTCAGAATGTTAGAGGTGATATATAGAAGTCTAAGGGGATGTTACATCCATTACCCATACCAGAATGAAAATGAAAAAACACCACCATGGACTTTATCGTCAGACTCTCCAAAATATCTAAGGGCCATAATTCCATTTGGTTGTAGTTGATAACCTTATAAAGTAAGTACACTTTATTTCCATAAGAGAATACTTTTCTCTTGATTAGTTTTCTATAATAGACATTAAGTAATTTGTAAGGTTGCATGGAGTACCACATTCTATTATGTCTGATTAGGATCTGAGGTTTACCTCGATGTTTTGGCAAAGACTTCAGCAGGATTTGGATATGAAGTTGAGTTTTAGTATGGCATATCATCCTTAGATATATGTTCAGTCTGAGTGAACCATTAAAAACCTGGATAATATTTTTAGATCTTATTCTATATATTTCAAAGGTGGTTGGGATCAACACAATCATATGGTTGAGTTATCTTACAAGAATGGTTTTCAATTGATCATTCAGATAGATCCTTATAAATCCCTATATAGAAAGAATTATAGAACTACAACTTGTTTGGAATAATTTTGAGAAATAAATCAATTTATTCCTAAGAAATATAAGTAAATGGTAGAGAAATTTAAATATATTCAATATCACAACAAGGATTCTCAAAGTCTTTAGAATAATTATATTGTTAATAATCTGTGTGATATGGAATTTGAAGTTGGTGAGAATATTTTTCTATGAATTTATTTATGAAATAAGGTTATGAGATTTATAAATAAGTAAAATTTATTCCCTAGATATATTTTCCATTATTATATTCTTGATTGAGTAGAGATGGTAGCTTATAACTCTTTACTTCCACCGAACCTCTCTCAAGTTCACAACGTGTTCTATGTATCTCTCCTGAGAAAGTACATATATTATCCTTTACATATAATAAACTCAAAGGTTGTACCATTAGAGGATGATATTTCCTAAGAGGAATAATTGGTAGAAATGTTTGATAATAGAGACAAAGTTCTATGAAACACGACTACTCACCTGGTGAAAGTTCTCTAGAGAAATTAGAAATTTTAAGAATCTATATGGGAACCTAAGGAAGTGATGAAACCGAGATATACTCATTTTTATATTATAAGGATGAATTTTGAGGGTGAAATTAATTTTAGGGGGGTTATAATTTAACACCTTGATATTTTAGAATATATTTATCCTTAAATAATGTCCTTAATAGCTTGCACTACACGCAACACCGAGTTTAAATAAACCATGATATACTATTGAAATATTATTTTGTTATAGTTATCTCCTAGTTATTGGATTGGAAGGTATGAATAGAAATAACTAAATTATGAAAAATGTATGGTTTATATATATAAAAAATAATTCTTTTATTATCAATTAATTATAAATTAAAATAAAAACAAATTGAAAATTAAAGGATTTGTTTTTCGGAAAAATAGTTTTTATGTGTGAAATGTTTTTTTATATTAATAAATTAAATCAATCACTATTAGTGAATAATTTTAAAAAAAATTATATATTTTATATTCAATAAATTTTTTTAACATTTATCTAATATTTTTACTATATATGATAAAAGAATAAATTCATTTTTATGCTTAAAAACTGTATTTTTTCTAAAAGTTATTTTCATCAAGTTTTGAAAACTTATTTTAAAATTAATTTCTTCCAAATATATTTATTGAATTTGATAAAATGGATACCATATTTTTAATCAATAGTTTTAAATTTTTTAAATAGCTCCCTTTTATTTTAGACATTATTAATAGTAACTATGGTAAAATTTATCACCTCGATAAAGGGTAAATCAGGTTAGTTGGGTTAAAACTAAGTATCAAGGTCATAATTTTTTATAAAAATTCTTATTGTATGGATTTAATTATAACCTTATAAAATTATTATATAAGTTATTATTATTTAATAAATCCCAAGAGTGCCCCTCCCCTCAGTTATAAAAGGTCACCTCCTCTATCTTCTTCACACCACTTTAAGTCTTATATATAAAAAATACCCTATAATAATACCTTATAAACTTATTTATTCACATTATTGAGGTTATGGTCTTCCCAAAATACTAACACTAGGGTCTTTATGAAGATATCTCAAGGAGTTCTTTTAAAGAAAAGGTAACTGCATTAACCGATCACTTTCTTTTTACTTCTTATTTACCTACTATAAATCTATCGTATTTATAATAAAATAATAAATTAAGTATCCTAAAAATTATTATATTATTTTATGATTATGAAATCACTATTATACACCCTCTTTCCCATCAAATGAGAAGTGAAATTATCACTCATGCGTACATACGGCTTACCGTTTGTACATAGTGATACAATTAATTTTCCACCACCATATTTCATGGATGGTTGTTTTGATGGGTTTAATTTTAATATATTATACTTAATAAATAATTGTACTTCTATAATTATAATATCACATATACATTTTTACCTTCTAATCTATTATAAAACAATAACATCGCTCGTGTGTATGTGTGGACTACCTCTTTCACGAAGCTATGTGATTTGTTTTTCATTTCTATTTTACATGGATCGAAAATAAGGATAGATTTAATTAATATAGATTATGTATATGATATAATAATTATTCTATAAAGGTAAATTTTTATTTAACTTTCTTTCATTCTATCTGTTGAAAAGTAAAAATAGTGTTCATGCGTATGTATGACCTACCATCTCCATGAATGGTATAATTCATTTTTCTATTTATAATTTTATGGATGAATCTAAATATGTATATAATAAATAATATATATATATATATAATTATTAATATTTTTTATATGATGTAACAATTATCAAAGTATAAGGACCAAAACTACCGAACCAAAACATACATGAAAAACGAAGCAGATATCACCCAAAATCATGATTTTAATAAAGAATTGTTAATAAATGGGCGGTAAAAGGCTATAAGTAAATCATATATGGAATGATATATATTGTTATGTTTATATAGTATATTTAAAATAAATATATATTTATAAAACATGAGTTTTAAATGTGTATGAATGAATTCAGACCTGAGGTGACAGATTTTCATCTCACTTTTATTTTTGTAAGACACATGTCATATTCACCACTTGTTTCTTTTATGTGGTGTATATAATACCCATGAATGTATTTTATGATGATTATTATGAATTTTATAGTCATTTATATATCTATATAAGGTTATTTCTTTCATGGGTCTTATTATTCAAATGTTACCAAAGCATTAAGGGTTTTATGTCGTAATCTCATTATTTATCAAGATTTACTACTGGAAAAATACCATATACCAATGGTTTCGAACCATTGGTATAGGCCTCCAAACCATTTGTATCGCCTATACCAAAGGTTTGGATAATCTTAGGAAATTAATCCGTGGGTATAGGTTTATACCAATGGTTTTCAAAACCGTTGGTATATATAATTCAGAAAAAAAATCATTCAGTGGGTTTAGATCCCAGCACCTCCCGTTTGGGATTGAAAGACCTATCCACTAACCTAAATTACTTTTGTGAACATAATTTCATAAATATATATATTTATTATCATAATTATTTTAAATTTTTATTTATTTAATGTCCTCTATATGAATATTCCATTAAAATACATGTACCTATCCCAATGGTTCTCAAAAGTGTTGGTATAGACCTATACCAACGGTTTTGAGAACCGTTGGTATAAGTTCTTTCATTTTGGGAACTATACTAACGGTTTTGGACAAAACATTGGTATAGGGGTGACCTATACCAATGGTTTGGCCAAAACCGTTGGTATAGGGTCTCTTTAATGGACCTATACCAACAGTTTCCCAAAATCGTTCATATAGGTCCAAATTAGTGAACTATACCAATGGTTTTCCCAAAAATGTTGGTATTGTTCCAAACTAGTGACCTATACCAATGGTTTTTGTAAAACCATTGGTATAGGTCCATATATGTGACCTATACCAATGGTTTTGGCCAAACCGTTGGTATAGGTCCAAATTAGTGAACTATAACAACGGTTTACCCAAAACCGTTGGTATAGATCATATTTCTAGTAGTGATTATTTATGATTAATTTTATTATGATTAAATATTATGATATACCACTAAATAAACTCATGAATTTTATTCTCATATGTTTATTTCTTAAAAATACGTGTTTTTATTTCATTTTCCTCACCTTAAGTACTCAATATACTGAAAATTTATTTTTAAGGAAAATCAACTTTGTTTCTCTCTTCGGTCGAAAAAAAAAATTTCTTAAATATCTATGTTTTATAAAAATGTTTTCAAAAAGTTATTTAATATTCTCATATTAGTTTTTAAATTAAATTTTTCCCATGTTTGAATTTTTACAAAATATTTTGAAATGAATCTTCTTTTCATTTTCCGAAGAAGATGCTTTTTGACTTTTTACGAAAATGTGGAAGGAATGTTTACTTTTAACTTATACAGCATGAACGAAATTCCCCACCATCATGACCAATAAATAATGTAAATATTCATTTATAATATTCAAAGTCTATTTTTAAAGAAAAATATTTTCTTAATATTTTTTTAATTTTTTAGTTTATGAAAAGTGATTTTTAAAGTGGAAAGGGTGTTTTCCTCAAGAATGTTTTAATGTTCTTATAATGATATTTCTATTCATAAAAGATAATAACCCTTGATTTCATTATGTTTTAATAAGGATATTATCCAATAATATAATCATTTTCTTTCTCCATATAGTTTATGTTTATGATGACAATATGTTTATAAAACTTGTTCCTTTTCCACGGGTTATACTATGATGAAATGTTTATGAAACCCATTTATTTTACACAGGTTATGATATGATGAAATATTTATAAAACCCATTTATTTTCATGTTTTATGATTTTATTAATGCTTTATGATCTTGTGGAACATATATTTTTTATTTTCATTATGTGACGAGTGGTCCCAGAATTATATAGCACTATTATGGAAATGATTTTCTATACTTATGTATATTCCACAGATATATATATTATTCCAATGTTATAATCTCATGGATTATGTTATTTAATTACTTATTGGTTAATGTCTGATGAAATTCCATGCTTTATTTCATGAATCAAGATTATGATCTTGGATATGCAAGGTATGGTTCTCAAATGTTATGCTCATGTGCTCATACCCTTTGGCTCGTGTTATTTTTATGTGATCAATGATGTCTTCCGTGTTCACCCTTACTAAGGATATGATCTCACCCTTTCTTATGTATCATTTTCCTCAGGTTATGATGAAATGTTCTAAGTATGATATGTCTAAGAAGGTTTCTAGTTATGAATATTTTAGTGGGAATTATGTAGTACACTAACCAGTAGTTTATGTATCCATGTTTTCCTACATAGTAGACCTATATGGTTCTGGAATGGATTATTAGGATATTTATTGAATATTCATCTATAAATATGTAATATTTATGTATAAAAATTATGGGTTAATATAGTTTAATCTACATGAAACTAAAATGAAGCTTCTTCACACAGTGGAAGAGTCTCCATAGGAAGTTGATGTGGGTCCAGTAATAGTGAGAGGTACCATCATTATATCTTCTTCTTTTTTTGTCTCCTTATTTGATATCAGTGCACCACATTCCTTATTATTGGCTCATATTGTGAATCTGTTGAACCTTTCTATAGATCTTATGTATTATGTGATGGATATTACTACACCCCTTGGAATGAAGAGAGAGCAGGGTCTCTAGTGTCCTTTGTGTGTCTTATCTTTATCATAGATTGAGCCCATATAGTATTTTTTTTTCTTGACATGAAACCTCTTAACATAATTCTCATGATGGACTAGTTTATTTCCTATAAATCCTAGATTGATTGTTATCTTTAGTGGGTCTCCTTTACTACCCCTTATAGGGTGTGCCATTTTTTCCCAAGAGAATGGGTCCCGAGTTCAAGTATATTTGAACCACATTTTATAAAGTTAGGTAAGGTAATATTTGTATTTTATTTTGATATAGAGTGAGAATATTTGAGTAGTGATCTTCCTACAGTAATCATCCATTTTCCCAACGTGTTTCTATTTGATTTTGTTGGTTTTCCACTGATAAGGGAAGTAGAGTTCTCTATTGACATTGTATCGAGTACTCAACCTATATATAATTATTAATACCATATTAAACTAGATTAAATGAAGGATTTTAAGACTCTATTGGATGAATTATTAGTTAAAATATTCATTCTCCTGGGTGTATTTCCTTGAGAGGCACCTATTCTTTTTATAAGGAAAGATGATGGGACACTTATCCTTTGTGTTGATTACCAAAAGCTCGATCAAATTACGGTAAAGAACAAGTATCTTTTGCATTGGTTTGATAATTTATTTAACTGGTTGAAAGGGGAAAAGTGGTTCTTGAATATTGATATTTTTTCTGGTTACCACCATCTTAGAATCAAAGAATATGACTTCCCAAAGACCACCTTCAGGAATAGGTATGGCCATTTCGAGTACCTTGTGATTCCTTTTGGTCTAACCAATGATTCTCCATTTTTATGGTATTGATGAACATGATATTCCATGAGTATCTCTATTCATTCTTGGTGGTATTTTTAGATGATATCCTTGTTTACTAAAAATATGAGGAGGACCATGTGCGTCATCTAAGAGTAGTTCTGGAAATTTTAAAAGATCTCTAACTTTATTCCAAGGTATTTAAATATAGTTTCTGGAATCAGGAAGTAAAGTTATTAGGACATGTAGTCTTAGAACATGATATTTCTGTTAATCCTAAAAATGTGGAAGTTGTTATGACATGGGAACAACCGTGTAATGTTTTCAAGATTTATTGCTTCCTGGTCTTAGAAGGGTATTACCGTCAATTTGTCAAGGACATCTCAAAGTTGGATTCTATGATGACCTCTCTCACTTTTAAAGGATTTAATTTTCTATGGAATTCAAAATTTTAGAGTTCTTTTGATGAGTTAAACTACCTTATAAAACTATGCTAGTGTTGATTCTTCCAGAGGTTGGGTAGGGCTATGTGATATTTTATGGAACATCAAGTTTGAGTTTAGGTTGTGTTCTTATGTAGGGTGATAACATGGTTTCCTATGTTTCCTATAAGCTTAGAAAATATGATTGAAACTATCCAATATATGACCTTTAACTCATAGTTGTGATGCATGCTCTTAAGAGTTGGTTGCATTACCTTTTCAAAGAAAATTTTACCATTTATTCAAACCACAAATTCCTAAGTTATATATTCTCACAAAATTATTTATATCTCCACTAGAGGTAATGGGTGGAGTACATGTAGTCTTTCTATTTTGAAATTTCTTACACCCCTTCTAAGGGGAATGTCATCACTAATGCTTTGAGTATAAAACTTCTGACTTGGGCAATGAAAGAATCATTAGAATAATTAAATCTAATGGATATCATTGCTCTCATGCACTTGTTAGTTCATGAGGGTGAGATGAAGGTCGTGTTGGCAATTTTACAGTTAGCCTCCTCTATTCTTGAGATTATTCTTCATGAGAAAAAACTTGACGATGAGTTTTGTGGCATTAGGAACTCTCTTTATGGTGGGGAGACTATCATCAGGGTGTTCATTATCTTTCGAGGTTATCATATGATTTAAGAGATAGTACATTGTACCTTTACCCATGATAAGATTGGTGATGGGGTTTTTCATATTTCCTAGTGGGCGATACACCCTGGTGCCATGAATATGTTCTATGAAATTTGGTGATGATTCTGGTGTCCAAGTATAAGATGAGACATCCCTGTCTTTTTTTCTAGTTGTTATACTTATCATCTGGTCAATGTCGAGTTCTAGAGACCTTCAGGTCTACTTCAATCCCTTCATATGTTGAATTGTAAGTGGGGTTATATTTTGATGGATTTTTTGATTGGATTTCCCCATACCCCTTGAGGGAAGAATGATTAACTAGGTAGTGTGAGGATCTTATAGCCTGGAACTAAAAAACCTTAGGTAATATGACCATGGTTATTTGTTTTGATTTGATTATTACATGCCAGTTATTATATAACTATTTTTATTCATGCCCTTGATTTATTAAGATGCTCATTAAAGACTATTTTTTATATATATTCCATTTACTTAATTTTAAATCATGTTTTGATTGAAATTATGAAACTAATTTTCCATGTGATGTATTTATTTAAATTGAAGCATAAATGGTTTAATTATTGGGGAATATTTTATGTAACATTAGGTGGAATCTTACTGGGATGTTTTTTCTCACACTCTACTTTTTTTTCTTTCCATTGTAGATTATGTTATGACAGGTATAGGAAAAGGAGAATTTCCACTCAAAGGTGGTGGGTGTGCTTAATTCATGGGACCTAGGGTGGTGGTGGTAACCAGTGGGGCTATGACCCACTCATTGCATAGGGTTGTGGTATCTTATCTTGATGGATGATGTGTCATTTAATTGGATGATATATTGCTTTGGGATCTATATTTCTTCTTATGGTACTTTTTTCCTTGAGGTGTGTTTGTCATATTGAATATTCATTGTTCCATCATCCATTGTTATATATTGATCATTTTTTCATGGGGTGAAATAATTCTGTCTGACTCTTTGTTGATACCATGGAAGTAGTCTCCAGTCTATGGGGATTGGGAATTCTCTTCAGGTCATGTTAGTGCATGCATGAGTACCAGTGTACTAGTGTATTCGGTTTGGTTTGTTACAATGAAAGTAGTGGGGGTTATCAATAGGATTATGTTGAATGCCAAAAGTGATCATTGGGAAGATATGAATTGGATTGTCTAGTACTTTAAGGGATTTGAATAATTTTTTCTTTTATTCATAATGGATGAGAAATTTTAAGGATTTATGGACTCAAATTTCATTGGATATTCAGACACATAGAAGATCACCTTTGAGTATGTATTTACTTTCAATGGAATGGAAGTGAGTTAGATTTTGAAGATTTAACAGATAGTTTCACTATCAATAATGGAAGTGGAATATGTGTAATTTATGGAATATGGTAAGGAGTTGGTTTATCTAAAAAGTTTATTAGAGGATCTCGGAAGAAAATCATAAGTTAAAACATTTTTTTGTTACCCATGAAGCATGATTCACTTAGCCAAAAATCTGATGCTTCATTCTTAGATGAACTACATTCAGCTAAAGTAGCACTTCATCTATAAGTTTTTAAATGGTGGAGTATTGGATCTCTATAATATATATGGAACTCTAAACCTAGTGTACATGTTGACAAATGTTGTGAATCAGTAAGTGTAGAGGTGATGTTGTGCCTCGGTTGGTTTGGTTTGATAGGAAGATTGTGGTAGGGGAACCATGTGAAGCTATAAAAAATGTTTAGGGGAAGTATGGAGGTTTAATAATGGTTTGTGTAAGAATTAATAGAGAATCATAAAAATAATTCTCAAGTGCGATATTTTTAAGATCAATTGTGAAAACCATTCTCCATATCAAACATTCGAACCAACGGATAGAGGAACTCCAAGTGGTCTAATGTTTGACCATCGAACGAGGATAGTGGATCAGCAATGGTAAAGTTCAGTTGGTTGGATGACACAGACTGGATGATGTAGATTGTATGATTAAACTAGATGATGTCATTAGAAGGTGTAGTGAGAGGGTATAGGTGGATGTCAAATGAAGGGTTTAGTGGATCAGTTCGCTAAAATATCATCCATTAGATGATACTCTAAGAGGGGTATATTTCAAAATAAAAGGGAGGGAGTAGGGAATAATACACTTGATGCACCAGTTAAGTTGGTGGGAGCCTTTAACCAAGTAGAGGCTTCATCTTCCAAGATAGGCTCAGGTGGAATTCATCCCATGAATATAGGATGGTGGTAGCAACCAGAAGTGCTAGTGAGGCACTAATATATATATAGGGTGCAATCATATTTTTTATGTACTTTGATTGTAATTATCCTATGATTCTCTTAAATAAAATTGAATTAGTATTTTCCTCATAGATTAGGTTTCAAGTCTAAAACACTTAAAATTTAGTTTTTCTTAGGATTTTAGATTTTTTTCTTTCAATTGTTACTTTTAATAGTCTTGTTTTTTCATTCATCTTGAGGGTATTTCATTATGGTGTGATGGAATGGGCACACTTTTCTTCTAATATCTGAACATCATAGTGTGGGTTCATATTCTAGGACTTTGTTTTTTTGTGTTAAGTTCAGGTGGAAATATTGTCTGGTGGTTTAATCAGATGGTGGTCATGAACCCAATAGTGTGAGAAGGTTTTAATATGTTTAGAGAAGGCTAATAAGGTTTTAAACTAGTTAGAGAAGGATCATCTGAATTCTAGTTTGAATTTTTTTGAAGTTTTAGATTACTGAGAATTTGGCAGTGTTTTGCACTACATATGTAAAGGTCACTCAAACTAAGTATGGGAAAAATGGTAAATTTTCTATAATTCTATATACATTAGGATTAAAAATACATATTTTGAAAAGTTTTGCTAAGTCTTAAACATCCTATATATATAAGGATGACCACTACTAAGTGATAAAAATGATAGTCCATGTGTGCATAAGGGTTGGTAGACTAATTCCCTGTATGCATAAGGGTTAAAAATAGATTATAAGAGTAATTAAGATGACAAGGTTGATATGTAAAAGTAACATCTTTTAGAGTTTGATAAAATGGTAAATATGAAATACACCCTATATATGTAAGGGTGAATTCTAGAAGAAGAGAATAAATAACATGAAGTGTTGGACAAGAACTATGATATATAAGGGTCATAAACCTGATACATAAGAGTAAATTCAATTATTGAAATACATAAAATTCTATAGAATAGAGGATCATATGTAAGGGTTATTCTAATGACTCGAAAATTAATGTGTAAGGGTTCATACTTTTTTTATGGGAGAAAATTGGTCAGCCACACCATATGAATAAGGGTCGTGCTATGATTATTTCATATGTAATGTTATTTCATATAGTGGAATATTAGTCACTCCATAACAAATATTATGCATGGTATGGGGTTTTTTTATTTATAAAGATTCCCACACCATAGAAGTGAGTCACACCACAACTAGTTTTGAGATTGATAAGATGTTTTCACATTGCTACATATAGAATAATTCCATGATTAAATGGAATGTGTTGGGACATTTAAATCATGAATAAATAAGAAAGGTTGTGAATTTAAATCTTCAAAATATTATAAAATATAAATCAAGGATATGTTGTTATTTTAAGTGTCACATTGTGATCCATTTAGCAGTTGAATAAAGTTAAAGAAGAAACTAACTAGTCATGTCATGAAGTAAGTTATTGTGTCGTGACTTCTATATTCTAGATAAATTAAAATAGAATTGATGATTTGGAAAACTCAAGGAGGTTTGGTAGTTTTTGGGAAAACCATTAACATACCATTCAAGTTTCAATGGTAGAGATCTATTTGAATATAATCGAAAGGATGGATTTTGAATTAAAAGAAGTTATAGGTTGATAGGTAGTTACTTATTTAAATTTTAATTTCAAAATTCTAAGAATGTATAAGAGAAATTATTGATCATATTGAATAGATAATGAAGAATATAGGAAAAGGAACTCAATGTTACAATATGGTAAAAGGATGAAGAATAAATGGTCAATAACATGGGCCTTACTGTATATCTAAGTTAGATAGGAATAATTGTTCCTGAAAAATAATATATTAAATATTTTTTTTAGAACAAAGATGTTTTTCCACAAATTAAGAGGTATTGAAGAGAATATCTGAATTTCTATTTATAATATCTAAATTTGAGTACATAAGAACAATCAAGGATTGTGGAACATCATGCATACATCTATACTATTAAATTAAAGAAGTCAAGACACATTTAGGATAATTCCTATACTAGAATTATTCAATCAAGAGATTGTTGTTTGATGTTGTGTGAAGTTTGATTGAAGATTAAAGACTCAAATCTTCTCACAAGTATTTGATTATATCTGGCTGTGAAATTAAAAGCAACATTTGGAATTCATTGGAGCATCAACATCTGTATCACACCCCAACCCTTCTTTTACCTTATTTTTTGTATTTAATAATTATTTACCTTGTCCAAGAATTTTACGTTGACCCATGTTTTTATTTAAGTTTCAAAATTTCAGTATAGACATGCGGTTGGTGCATGATTAGTAGAAATAGTGTAGAAACCATGCATTTGCATCTAGAGTTCAACAAAGCCAAATTCAAGGTTGGAACATTGTTTGTCTGACCATGTGTGTAATGTCCTATAATTTGCATGAATTTTTTTAAAAAAATTATATGGAATTATTTTGAGACCACATGCTTTGACGGCATGTTATTCTGAGGCCCGGTTAGCCCGGAATGGAATTTTGAACTTTTTTTAAGTTCACTTAAGTAAATGTGAGAGCGGGTTTTCTTAAATTTTGAACCGATGTGCAGATCAAAAATTTGAGGGCACCATTGAACTAAAAATTCCTGGATTTTCATATAAAGGACTTAACTTTGACTGTTAAGGGTCTGATGGAAAAGTTAATTTTCAGAATTATCGATAATAATAAAATAACTTAAGTAGTTATTTTATTTTTTATTCCCTCACCGTTGATTGATGGACGGTGGCGCTGTGGTGTCATGATGAGGCGCATTAAAGGAAGCTCCTTAGTGGCTCATAAATAGTGTGTAACAGATACATTATTTCATAAATGAAACAGTGTAACAACATGACATCACAGCATAACAGAAATGTTGTGACGTGTTTTCTTTTAATAAGCTAATGTGTTGGAAAGACGAGAATTAAACCAAGGAAATTTTCTGATGAACCTACGCTAAGGATTCCCTCACACGATGAATGACAAACGCAGGTGGATCACTAGAAACATCAACACTTTGTGAAGAATGGGACTGGGAAGCGACGAACGCCAATGGAGCTTAAATCTTTGAGGGCAGAGTGCTTTAATGACAAATGTCAATCAAGGTAGGGGTTTATTTTGTTTCAAGTTTTTCTTGTTCTTATTCTAAATGAAAAACGCAGATCAACCCAGAAACAGGTTGATCTGCGGACCCTGCATTCTTGCAAGAGGGTGTTATTTCTTGGGTTTTATATATGGGATTTAATTAATTTGTTGATAGAACTAAATTCCCAAGCCTCCCCTGTATTAAATTTCTAACATGAAGGGCACATGCCGACATGAACAAGGCCCGAGCCCCTCCTCCTTGTGTGATCTTTGTGGATGAAAGTTTGAAATAGTATCAAGAGGACTTCGAGACCTTAGTAGGGAAGGCAACACCCCACAGAGGCCGGAGGCATAGTCGGTGCGAAGAACAGACCACTGGTGTAGACCCGGTGGTCCGCGAAAGAGCCCACCAGTTCGCCGGCGGCGGTGGTGGTGGTGGTGGTCACGGGCTGGAGGCAGCACGACACAACGCCACACCAAGAAGAGCCTGTGAATGGTGGTAGAGACACATCCCCTTGGCCACATCGGTGGAGTGGACCGTAGTTGTGGGTCGTGCATCTTGGGGGAACACGGTCAGTTTCCCACATGTAGGGAGTTCGGCCGGCCACGGTCGCTTGAGCGCGGCAGAGCAAGCGGCCCTGTGGATGACCCGTGGGGAAAAGGGGATCCAGACGCGGCTTTCAACCACGTCCCGGCTTGATGGATGGGGCAGGGCACGGACCTGGGTCGGGTCGAACCGGATTCGGGTCAGGTCGGGTCGGATCGGACCCAACCAGCCCCTTTTTGGAAAAACGTCAATATCTTTCAAATTGGGCGTCCGATTGATTAGTCGTTTGTGGCATTAGAACTCTTGCAATGAGACAGATATTTCGGAATAATATATGAAGGATTTAATGGAAGTTGAAATTCGACGAATAGATTGGGGGGAAATTCTCCCAAGATCGAGCGTGCTACGTGTGGAAACCCTATAGTTGGCTAAGACCTACTAACTGCTAATGAGTGACCCTGTGTGGATCAAATACTATGGCCTAGTGGGAAGTAGCTTCTATGTGACCTGGCAGGCCCATAGTGGGGAGCGAATTCTGTGTGACCAGGAAGAACCATGGTACTCGATAAGAGGAGTACCTCAGTATGGTTAGTGGGAAGCGGCTTCTGTGTGACCCAGTATGCCAGCATTGGGGAGCGTCTTCTGTGTGACCTAGAATACCCACGGTACTCAACAGAGATAAGTACCAAAATAGACTAAGGTTAGTGGGAAGCAGCTTCTGTGTGACCTGGCAGGCCCACTGTACTCATTGAGAAGGAGTTCTCCAGCAGTCCATGGTTTTCGACGATATTTCTAATAGTCTTACTTTCCTTTCTCTAGAATATACCTAGTGTGAGCTGTCTCGCTTCGTGATCATGCTTGGTGATCATGCTTTGTGGTTTGGTTGTGGATTTTTTGTTGTCTTTTGTTGTTTTTCTAGGGTCCCTACTGAGTATTTTGTTACTCACCCATGCATGGGTTTTTCTTGTACATGTTGTGTCTAGTGCAGATGATCACTACCTTGACAAAGGACTTGGTAGCCAAAGACTTGGTGGTTCCCAATGAGACTAGGAAAATAGGGCGTACTTCTACGGCTTCTAGTAGCTACAATGTACTTACCCATTAGGTGGGGTTTTTAGAAGATGGCTATCCAGAGTTCCTTTTGTACTTTCCTATTCTCTAGTTAGTCTTTTGTTGGGTTTGTATTCTGGCCCATTTGAATTTCAATTGTACTTGTACTCAGTGGTTGTTTAGTGGCATTCTTGTTTACTTTTCCAGCTTTGGTACGTGGTTGTGTTTGTGTGCATACAAGTACTCAGGAAAATTCCTCTCACTTTCAGGTTAACAGCTTCGGTGCCAGCTGCCAACCCATGTCCTTCGGGAGGTGGGATAGGGGTATGTCACAGCATGGGCCCCAGGGGACGGGTCATAACAAAGTGGTATCAGAGGTGGTCAGTTCTACCTCAAAGGCCGAGAGTCCATTGTTTTGTGTTTGGTAAAGGTGGTAAATGTTTTGAGTTCAAATTTCAGATTCAGGGAGTCCAGTGTTGGTGTGGCGGTCGACATATCCATACACTAGGGCCTTGAATTATGTTTTTTTACTCTATACATAAAAACACTGCTTGCATGCATCATATAGGAATTAAGTGTCTCCTTTTGATCTTCTTGAATAAGAGTCATCTCACCAGGTTTAATCTTCTAACTTTTGTACATCTGGATCTATTTCAGAATGACTCCACACAAAAAACTAGTGAGGCTTACAATACGTGATCGTGTGGATAGCCCTCCTAGTGATGAAGCTTCATGTAATGGATCGGAACCCCCCCTAGAAATTACTTTGCCAAAAATGAGGTTCCACCAGTCACGATGGCACCGTGTGCTCACCCATCCTCCGTTTCCTTTTCCAATCCCGCTCCCACAACATCTTTTTTTGACGTAAATTAATTATTTTACCCCTTCAAGGCCATTTAAATCCCATAATTAATTCCTAAAAGTCCCAAGAAACCTCCCCAATGGGGGATATTAAATAACAACTTAATGCCATTGTGTGTAACTGCCGAACAGCATAGGAAACCACGATCTGACTTTCCAGGCGTTCAAAATTCCCATATCCAGTAACAACGGGATCTTATCTATATATCGCACAAGAAGTTCTTTTTCCTCTTCTTCCTTTGGTTGGCTATGTTCTTCCCCTTGGTGTGCCTGGAGTCCCTTCTTACTGTGGCTTGTGGTGCACCTCTTCTGGAGCTTTCTGCACACCTTGGAGTCCACATAATTACTCCCTTGCAAGCCGCACATCCCCTGTTCTTGGCGTGTGAAAAAAACGTCGATCCTTGATCAATCAAGTAGGGATTTTCCTTCGCCTCTCCTTTCTGTTTATCATGCGGGGTGGGTACGCTTTTTTCTCTGTGGGAATTGATGAAACCAAACTTAATGAAGACAATGAACAGACCATTAAAGAATGAAGGGGGGGTGTGATCGATGTTTTGTTGTACTCTTTCATGTTGATATGTGTTGTGAATTGTGTGGACCTATGCTCACTGAAAATCATGGTTGTTGGTGGTATTTCCTTGCACACTAATTAAACATGTCTTCTTTGATGATTAAATGACTTAACATGGAATTTGGTTAATCACTTAAACTCGGCTAGTCAAATGGACGTTCAGTAAAACAAGAATCCCTGTGTGATCACCCCGGTTAATAAACAGAGAAAAGAACCTAATGAATGATGTGTTGAAGATGGATGTTTCCCTGCTCTATTTTGGTAGTAGGCGTGTTGTTCTGTTTGTTTTTCCTATGGGGTGATGTGGGTGAGGATGGGATCCTCCGTTGTAATATGAATGTTGGTTATGAATCTAAAGATGTGTGGTTGCTCTGTTGTGACACGAACTCGGGTGAGATCCTCTATTGTTGAGAAATCGTTGGTTCCTGGTTTTGGGGACATGGGGCTGTGTCTCCGGGTTCGCTTTGTTTCTAGTACTTTGAGGGATCTCACTTATCTCTTTTGTGAGGTTTTCTTTGGTTCCAGTACTTTGAGGGATCTCACTTATCCCTTTGTTGTTGTGACTTTACAAGAGAACTGGGTGTGAATGCTTAAATTGTTGTTTGGCTGTTTTCTTTTTTTTCCTGGCTTGTGTTTATGCCTGTTAGTTGCCAATAATGCATAATTCACCCTAATGGGATCACTTGAACATGAAAACAAGAATGGTTGAGTGGGGAATTAGTTTGGGAAAGAGTTGTGACTTGGATGTGAGTGTCGTGGCTTATTTTGTGAATGAATAGTAACAAGGGTGTTTGTGATTAGGTTTTGGAACCCCTAGGTTGGGATGAGTGTTTGTTACTTATACATATATCTGTACCTTTTATGTTTCTTATTCGCGTCCCACCTAAGTTGATCACTTAGTGTCGAACACCCCATTTCATGGGGAGGGTGTTTTTCACAACACTCCTTTGAGTGGCTGGTTATTGGCTCCTTTTCTGCTCCCTCTTCCAATTAGCCCAAGACACTTCGGGCATGCTGTGATGACCTAAAGTCCATTATCAGCCCAAGAATCTTCATGTGGGGTAGTTGTGGCGGTTGGACCAGGTGTTTGCAGGTATGTGTTTTCCCATGTGTCTTCGGGATGAGGCCCAGGTGTCTTCGGGCATGGTAGTAGTTTTTCTGACCCAGGTGATTGCGGGTGTGGTTACGCGTGGTGGTTGTGGCCCAAGTGTCTGCGGGTGGGATAACAGTTATGGCCCAGGTGTGTGCGAGTGGGGTTTGGCAGTGGGACTGTGATGATAATGGTGGGATTGGTTCGATGCATAGGATATCTTCAATAACTAGTGGTAAAGTGGTGCGGGGTACCCAAATATCGATGTGTTATTACTATACTTTACTTGCCTTGCGTTATTTGGGGAGTGTGCCTTGGTGAGACTTGGGTGGATAGTTTTCCTTGCTAGGTGATTTGGTTTTTCTTTTCTCACAGGGCATTAGAATGCCTCTCCACTTGTGCACGAGAGACTTTTGTTTTCCCTACTGAGTGTACTTTTATGCTCACCCTACATATATAAAACTGTTTTCAAGTTTCCAGGAGGACTTCCGGGATCGTGCAGGACCGTACTAGCTCAGACCTTGGGGAGGTTGTTGTTGTCATTTTCTTTTTTTCCTGGTACTTTACCTTTGGATTTTTTGTGGCTTGTATCTTTTACCTTTGAACATGCATATGGGAATGGTTTAATTTTGGCTTTACCTTTACTTTCATCTTCAGTATTGTTGGGGCTTCTATCTTATCTCTCCATCCTATAAAAATAAAAAGGGTAATGCCTTCCATTTTGTGTGAGAATCTATACCCTTGGTGCTGTTCAGCACTTCGGGACCTATTAAAGGCGGGTTTCAGGGGTCATTATCTCTCCTTCAACTTAAAGAAGGAAGGGCCTGGCAATCTGCTGACCCTTCCCTCCTTTTGGTGAAGGCGGGTCATGACAGAATGGTATCAGAGGGAGTTTGAGAGATAGGATGAATTATAGAGTTAGGCACAGTGAGGATTGCATGGGGTGGTAGGGAAACAGTGTTGGGTGACCTTAGTGCGTGAATTAGACCAGGGAAGACTGGCTAGGACACGGGATTTTAGGGCCACCTATGATCCGATGCAAGGACTCTGGACCTACCGAACGACCAAGTGAGGCTACACTGATTGCAGGATAGAAACCCTAGGAAAAGTACATACATCATAATGACTTGTGTTCTCACGTTTCATGGGTGTCTTGGGGATTCAAAATAAATAAATAAGTCTAATAAAACTTAAGAACAATATTCGACACTACTCGGGCTTAGGCATTCCTTGTTTACCATGCAGCTATGACACTTGGAAGGCAAACATGAGTAGTGTGGGCGATCAAGGCCTAGGAGGTTGACTTGGCCGATCGGCAGAGGACCGACTGGGAGGAGGATGATGATCAGTGGCAGAAGATGCTTTGATCCTTTCAGCGACAGACCCTCAGGAAGTACGAGGGCAGCACCTCGGATATAGAGACGGAGAGCTGGCTCGAGGAAATAGTGATAGCTTTCAGCTTGATTCGGGTTCCGATGGAGTACTGGGTTCCTCTGGCCGTCAGCCAAATGCAGGGAGCAGTGCGTTAGTGGTGGACACTTTATCTTGGAGAGAAGAGGGAGATTGAGGTTGTGTGGGCTGACTTCGAGAAGGAGTTCCGGGCGGAATTCCTCTCTTCCATGATGAAGGCTGAGAATAGGCAGGAGCTACTCTTCCTCTAGTAGGGGAGTATGCCAGTGAGAGAGTTGGGGATCAAGTTTAAGGATCACCTTCACTTCGCTTCAGACCTCTTTCCGGATGAGGAGTCTCGGGAGAGACGTTTAGAGGAGGCACTCCAACCTTCTCTTCAGTACGTAGTTACTCCCTTCAACCTACTGACATACTTAGAGGTTAAGAAGAAGGATGAAGTGGTGGAGAGGATGCACACTCTAAGAGGTGTGTCACGAGAGGGGATCTATTTGGGCTCGTCAAAGGGGAAGGCCGTCAGCAGTAGGCCTCCAGCATCAGGGCCCTCTAGGTTCCGACCAGCAGGGAGCAGGCCGTAGCAGTTCCAGTTCTGGTATCCCGGTCCTCGCACATTCCCTTCGGGCCCAGGACCGAGGTGCTTCATTTGTGGCAGCCATGGGAACCTTCGAAACTAGTGCCCAGACAAAGTACAGTACAATGGGGGTGGGAAGGTCCAGCACCCACCTCAGCAGCAGCAGTTCTCGGCTAGTCCCTTTGAGCAACAGCAGTAGGGGAAGTGAACTCCTGCTCTGTTGAGGGCCGACGTTGCAGGAGGAGGCCGACCTCAGGGCGCTCCTCAGGGACCTCGACCCAGGCATGGTCGGGGAGGTGGCCGACCGCCGAGAGGTAGAGGAGCTAGGCGTGGGCAGTTTCACGCCGCAGAGGCAACAGTTCCAGCAGGTCCAGAGGTCACTCGAGGTACGATCATCTTGTTTAGTACCCTTGCATATGCCTTGTTCGATACAGTAGATTTTCACTCCTTTGTTACACCCAGTCTGGCCCATGCTCTGGGTCTAGACACTGAGAGACTTCCAGTTCCCCTGGTGTTGAGCACACCAGTCGGAGGTCAAACCGACTTGTTGCATGTTTGTCGAGGATGCAGACTGATGATAGGGCCACATCAGTCAGTTAGGGATATTCTACTGTTGCAGATACAGCCATATGATGTCATCCTAGGAATTGACTAGTTGTTCTCTGTATGTGCCGTCATTGACTGCTTCTGAGGAAGGGTTTTTTTTCAGACTTGGGCATCCGACGGGTGACTTTCATCGGTGATCGGAGTTTCTAGGGAAGTAGCAAGTGAGGGGAACCCCTCCTCTCCTTGTTGGATGAGCTATTAGTGGATCTGGTGGATATAGAAATGGTGTAAGTCCCAGGAAACGTTAGTGAGTTTATGGACATCTTCCCTAAAGAGGTGGCAACTCTGCCCCCTCGATGTGATGTTGAGTTCGGGATAGACTTGCAACCTGGTGCCCATCTGATTTCGATGGCTCCCTATCGGATGGAACCTTCTGAGTTACGGGAGTTGTGGATCCAGATTGACAATCTGATGAAGAAGGATTTTGTTCAGCCAAGTGCGTCACCATGGGGTGCTCCAATTTTTTTTTTTTGCGAAGAAGGCAGATTATGGTCTAAGGATGTGCATAGACTACAGGAGGCTGAATCAGGTGACGGTCAATAATTGCTACCCCCTACCGAGGATAGATGATCTCTCTAACCAGCTGAGGGGAGAAGGTTAGTTCTTGAAGATCGATATGTGGTCTGGATATCACCAAGTAAGGGTGAAGGAGGGTGACATCTCAAAGACTGCCTTCAGGTGCAGATATGGGCACTTTGAGTTTGTAGTCATGTCGTTCGGCGTTACGAATGCACCAGCTGTGTTCATGGGGCTCATGAACTCTATATTCCGGGAATATATGGACCAGTTCATATTCGTGTTTATTGACGACATCCTGATCTACTCAAGATCAAAGGAGGATCACACTGAGCATCTGAGAATGGTTTTAGAGGTCCTCTGATAACACTAAATCTATGGGATGTTGTCCAAGTGCATGTTCTAGACGTGAGAAGTGCATTTCCTTAGGCACGTGGTCTCCAAGCAAGGGATAGCAGTGGACCCATCAGAGGTCAAGGCAGTTGTTTCTTGGTAAGTACCAAAGAATGTGGGGGAGGTTCATAGTTTCCTCGGGCTGGCAGGTTACTATCGGAGGTTCATGCCTAACTTCTCCCGAGTTGCGGCACCCTTGACAACCTTGACCAAGAAGGACCAGGCATTCGTATGGGACGAGCAGTGTGAGGAAGCATTTAGCTACCTGAATGAGAGGTTGGTTAGTTCCCTAGTGCTGAGGTTTCCAGAAGAAGGGGTAGAATATGAGGTGTTCTGTGATGCTTCAGGGCAAGGCCTCAGATGTGCATTGATGCAGCGGTAAGGGGAGATCTCCTATGAGTCTAGGAAATTATGTCCCCAGGAGAGTAACTATGACACTCATGATTTGGAGCTTGTTGCGGTCATGTTCGCACTAAAGTTGTGGCGGCACTACCTCATCTGGGAGCGCTTCATGGTCTTCACCGATCACAATATCTTGAAGTATGTCTTCTCCCAGCGGGACCTGAACTTACTGTAGAGAAGGTGGATGGATTTCCTTCAGGACTACGACTTAAAAATTACATACACCTCAGGAAAATGGAATTTGGTGGCTGATTCCCTGAGCAGGAAGTCACAGAGGGGTGCAGTTCGGGATTCGGCCGATACTTGGAAGGCGATGGAGGAGTTGGCTGCCCTGCACCTGGATGCTAGGATGGATGGTGGTAGGGTTTGTTTTTATCAGATGACAATACAGTCTTCTCTATTATGGAAAGTAGAGGAGTCTCAGTGGGGAGACTCAGAAAGAGAAGTCGTGTGTGACCAGGTTTACTAAGGTGATGCTCTGAAAGGGTGGATGGAGGATGGTCAGAATCAGATGTTTTTTTGAGGGAAGTTGTTCGTTCTGGAGGCGATGCACGAGAGAGTTCTTGGTGAGTTCCAAAACTCACCCCTAGCAGTGAACCCATGAGTTTCCAAGATGTACCAGGGCCTGAGGATACAGTTTTGGTGGGCCGGGGTGAAACGGGGAGTAGCAGAGTTTGTAGAAAAGTGCCTAGTGTGTCAGCAGGTGAAGGCTAAACACCATGTCCCAGGTGGCTTGTTGAAACCTTTAGATGTTCCCGATTGGAAGTGGGATGACATCTCGATGGATTTTATCACGGAGCTACCCAAGATTCAAGGAGGCTATGACGCTATCTATGTAGTGGTGGATCGGTTGATGAAATCAGCCCACATTCTAGCGATCAAGGAGTCGATCGTAGTGGATGACTTGGCACGGAGGTATGTGGATGAGGTGGTGTGGTTGCATGGAGTTCCGTGGTCCATATTCTCGGATAGGGATGCACGGTTTACCTCACGAGTCTGGAGGGGATTGAAGCATGTTTTTGGCACCCAACTACGACTTGGCACTGCCTTCCACCCCCAGACAGATGGGTAGACAGAGCACACCATCCAGACATTGGAGGACATGCTATGGGCATGTATTTTAGATTTTGAGGGATCGTGGGAATGACACTTTCCTCTGGTAGAGTTTTCCTACAATAATAGCTATCACTCTACCATTGTCATGGCTCCGTTCGAAGCCTTGTATGGGAGGCCATGTCGCTCACCTGTGTGCTGGACTGAGGTTGGGGAAGCGAGTGTTCACGGCCTAAAAGAAGTGCAGAGCACGACAGAGAAGGTTCAGCTTATACGGGAAAGGATGAAGGTGGCACAAGACTGACAGAAGTCATATTCCGATAATAGGAGGAGACCCTTGGAGTTCGGGGTCTGGGACCACGTGTTCTTGAAGGTCTACCATCGGTGTGGACAACGGAGGTTCGGTAGGGGGAGCAAGCTCTCTCCTAGATTCATCCGACCCTTTGAAGTGTTTTGGTGGGTCGAAGAAGTATCTTATCAGCTAGTGTTACCACCGCCGCTACTTATAATACATGACGTCTTCCATGTGTCCCAGCTCTGTCAGTATCTGCATGATGATTCACACGTCCTCGATTGGGGAGAGCTGGATATCGAGGACGACGTGACCCTTGTGGAAAGACCAGTGAGTGTCGAGGGTCATGAGGAGAAGGTACTCCATGGATGGACCATTCCTTTGGTTCGTGTGTTGTGGAGGTTTGGTGGGCTCGAGGAGAGTACCTGTGATTGGGAAGCACATATGTGCGCCCAGTACCTAGAGTTTTTTTGCGTTTTGTGATGTTCTATTTGTACTTATTTGTGACGTAATTCTTTACCTTGTTGGCTGTGAAATGCATGGTTTTCCTTATTCTCTGAATGTGTTTGAAAAGTCCTGGCTTTGGGGAGGGGAGGACCTGATCCCTGATCAAGACACGTTAAGGTGGATGTGATTGACCCCGTGCGGGCGAGTCAGGGCCGCCCAAAGCAGATAGTATCTTGACATGGGGGAAGAGACTCCCCAACCCATATGACTAGGCAGTTTGACCCTTGTATGTTTCCTGGTTTCTTTAGGGAGAGGTGTTTCTAGATGACGATGAGGTTCACTCCTGAGAGGTATCTTTCAAGGTGGTTGTTCGAACCCTCTCTTTTCTTCTGTTTTGTTTTGATTCTCGAGGGCGAGAATAGTTTGAGAGGTATCTAATGTAATGGCCTGGAACCCCCTAGCCATTACTTTGCCAAAAATGAGGTTTCACCGGTCACGGTGGCCCCGTGATGGTGGCACTATAACGATGGCACTGTGTCCTCACCCAGCCTCCGTTTCCTTTTCCAGTCCCGCTCCCGCAACGTCTTTTTTTTGATGTAAATTAATTCTTTTACCCTTTCAAGGCCATTTAAAGCCCATAATTAATTCCTAAAAATCCTAAGAAACCTCCCTGATGGGGGATTTTAAATAACAACTTAATTCCATCATGTGTAACTATCGAACCACGTAGTAAATCGCGATCCAACATTCCAGGTGTTCAAAATTCCCATATCCCGTAACAATGGGATCTTATCTATATATCGCACGGGAAGTTATTTTTCCTCTTCTTCCTTTGGCTAGCTTTGTTCTTCCCCCTGGTGCGCCTGGATTCCCTTATTCCAATGGCTTTTGGTGTGCCTCTGTTGGAGATTTCTACACCCCATGGAGTCCATGGGATTCCTCTCCTGCAAGACGCGCATCCCCTGTTCTTGGCGCATGGAGAAAAACGTCGATCATTGATCAATCAAGTAGGGATTTTTCCTTTGCCTCTACTTTCTGTGTATCATGCGGGGTGGGTATGCTTTTTTCTCTATGTTAATTGATGAAACCAAACTTAATAAAGATAATTAACGAACCTTTAAACAATGAAGGGGGTGTGATCAATGTTCTGATGTATTCTTTCATGTTGATATGTGTTGTGAATTGTGTTGTCCTATGCTCACTGAAAATCGTGGTTGTTGGTGGTCTTTCCTTGCACACTAATGAACCATGTCTTCTATGATGATTAAATGAATTAACATGGAATTTGGTTAATCACTTAAACTCGGCTGGTTAAATGGATGTTCAGTAAAACAAGAATCCCTGTGTGATCACCCCAGTTAATAAACAGTGAAAAAAACCTAATGAATGATGTGTTGAACGTGGATGTTTCCCTGCTCTGTTTTGGTAGTAGGCATGTTGTTTTGTTTTTTTTCCTATGGGGTGATGTGGGTGAGGATGGGATCCTCCGTTGTGGTATGGATGTTGGTTGTGAATCTGAAGCTGTGTGGTTGCTCTGCTATGACACAAACTTGGGTGGGATCCTCTTTTGTTGAGAAATCGTTGGTTCTTGGTTTTGGGGACATGGGGCTATGTCTCGGGGTTCTCTTTGTTTCCAGTACTTCTAGGGATCTAACTTATCCCATTTGGGAGGTTTTATTTGGTTCCAATACTTTGAGGGATCTCACTTATCCCATTGTTGTTGTGACTTTACAAGAGAACCGGGTGTGAATGTTGAAATTGTTGTTTTCCTGTTTTCTTTTTTTTCCTGGCTTGTATTTATGCCTGTTAGTTGCTGGTAGTGCAGAATTCACCTTAATGGGATCACTTGAACATGAAAACAAGAATGTTTGAGTGGGGAATTAGTTTGAGAATGAGTTGTGGCTTGTCTGTGAGTGTCGTGACTTCTTTTGTGAATTAATAGTAACAAGGGTGTTTGTGCTTAGGCTTTGGAACCCCTAGCTTTGGATGAGTGTTTGTTACCTATACATATATCTGTAGCTTTTATGTTTCTTATTCGCGCCCCACCCAAGTTGAGAAATTAGTGTCGAACACCCCATTTCATGGGGAGGGTGTTTTTTCCAACACTCATATTAGTGGCTAGTTATTAGATCCTTTTCGGGTCCCTTTCTTGAATAGCCCAAGACTCTTCGGGTAGGCTGTGATGTCCTGAAGTCCATTATTGGCCCAATTATCTTCAGGCGGGGCAGTTGTGGCGGTTGGCCCAAGTGTTTGCGGGCAATTTGTTTTCCAAGTGTCTTCGGGATGAAGCCCAGGTGTCTTCGGGCGTGGTAGTAGTTGTTCTGACCCAGGTGTTTGCGGGTGTGGTTACGCGTGCTGGTTGTTGCCCAAATGTCTATGGGCGGGATAGCGGTTATGGCCAAGGTGTGTGTGGGCGGGGTTTGGCAGTGGGACTGCGGTGAGGTTATGGCCTAGGTGTGTGCGGGCGGGGTTTGGCAGTGGGACTGTGGTGAGAATGGCAGGATTGGTTCGATGTGTAGGATGTCTTCAATAACCAGTGGGAAAGTGGTGCGGGGTACCCAAATATCGATGTTCTATTACTATACTTTACTTGTCTTGCATTATTTGGGGAGTGTTCCTTGGTGAGACTTGGGTGGATAGTTTCCCTTGCTAGGTGCTTTGGTTTTTCTTTTCTCACAGGGCATTAGAATGCCTCTCCACTTGTGCATGAGAGTCTTTGGTTTTCCCTACTAAGTGTATTTGTATGCTCACCCTACGTATATAAAACTGTTTTTAGGTTTCCATGAGGACGTCAGGGATCGTGCGGGACCGTACTAGCTCGGACCTTGGGGTAGTTACTATTGTTTTTTTTTCTTGGTACTTTACCTTTGGAGTTTTTGTGGTTTGTATCTTTTACCTTTGAACATGCATATGGGAATGGTTTAATTTTGGCTTTACCTTCACTTTCAGCTTCGGTATTGTTGAGGTTGCTATCTTATCTCTCGATCCTACAAAAATAAAAAGGGTAATGCCTTCTATTTTGTGTGAGATTCTATACCCTTGGTGCTGGTCGCCACTCCGGGACCTATTGAATGCGGGTTTCAGGGGTCATTATCTCTCCTTCAACTTAAAGAAGGAAGGGAATGTAAATCTTCTAACCCTTCCCTCCTTTTGGTGAAGGCGGGTCGTGACACATCAGTTCAGGGACCAGTGCTAGAGATGGCCCCATTGGGTGGTGCATCGGTGTTGCCACCACCCGTTGATCAGTAGTTACTGCTGGAATTACCGGTAAAGGACGTATGAATACTCATTACTTTGCATGATTTCTAGAGACAGATACCTCCTAGGTTTATGGGAGATATAGATCCTCAGGTTGCTGAGGACTGGCTGGAGGCAGTGATGCGGGTCTTTCGCTTAGTAAGGACACCTCTTTACCATATGGAAATATTGGTCATGAGCCTTCTACAGGGCTCGGTAAAAAGATGGTGGAGCCTGAAGATTCAAAATCATGATGAGGTGACCCTCACCTAAACAGACTTCGAGCAGATTTTCCGGGATGAGTTTTCCCCATGACCTTGCACTCAATGTGCATACCAGATTTGTTTCACCTACAGTAAGGCATCCGGTCAGTGGTTGAGTACTCTATGTGGTTTACAAACCTCTCTCACTAATCCACAGACATGGTGTGGGACCCTTTCTTTGGGGCCTGAACCTTTGATTAGGGACTCAGATGAGAGATCAAGGAATCCGTGGTTTCTATCATCATCCCCACTCAAGTTGGACTGTTGAAGTGATCCCTTCTTGTGAAGAACTTCCTGGTAGAGCAGGCGCCGACAGCCGGATCCACCAGCAATCATCAGGTGGCAGAGTCTTCAATGGTGAGCAGCATACAGCAGACACAGGGGGCCAAGTAAGCCAGGTCTTTCAGGGGGCGACCCCAGGACACGGGGTCGGTAGTGTGGGTCTCCCAGAGTAAAGGGAGTCAGTAGGGAACCAGGTTGTGCTTCATGTGCGGTGGGCAGGGACACTTGTCTCGTGACTTCCCGACCAGCCGCACAGACGATCAGAACATAGTCAAGGGACCTCCAAGGCATAGGTTCAAACGAGGAGGTCCATAGGGTGACGGAATTAGTAGGGGATCAGCCTGAGTGGTAGGTGATGGATGACGGTTCGTGGTGCTACCACCACCACCCCTAGGTGGTCCACTACGGGATCAGGGAGCCAGTGGATAGGGGTGAGGCTAGATTTAGGCGATGGAGGCCTACGACCACGGTGCTCCAGAGATGGTTATAGGAATAATATATGTCTTATATACCTTAGTTACAGTTCTTATAGACACGATTTTCAGTCACTCTTTCCTTTCCACAGACCTCGTTCAAGGCTCAGAGATTCTGGTGGAGTCGTTGGCTCGATCCTTATGATTAAATACTCCTACAGGATGGGATTTAATTATTACACATTGGTGATGGCAGTGTGAGCTTACTCTAAAAGGTTAGATCTTTCGTTGGGATCTCTTAGTAGCGGCATCGAGGCCTTACGACGCCATGTTGAGTATGGATTGGTTATCCACATCCCATGCTCATATAGACTATTTTAGGAGAAAAGTGTTGTGTGTCCGTGAGTATGGGACCAGGTTTTCCTTCACCGGTGAGAAGGAAACTTTTTCAGCACGGGGTGGAATTTCTCAGAGGAGGGTGTATCTAATCACTCACTAGTCAGATAGCCTCACCCTCGGTGCGGAGGAAAAGAGGAGTACGAGGTTTCCTATAGTGGTGGACGAGTATGAGGATGTCTTTCCTGAGGATGTTTTGGGACTACCTCCTCATAGGTAGGCAGACTTCTTCATCGATTTATACCTAGGGAGGACACTGATATCCACACCAGAATATCATATGGCTCCTTTCGAAGCTTCATTAATTGAGGGTACAATTGGAGGACTTGTAGGAGAAGGGCTTCATGAGACCCAACGTTTCACCATGGGCATCCCCAGTGTTGTTTTCCAAAAAGGAAAATGAGAGTTTGAGGTTGTGTGTGGATTTCTGGTATCTAATCCAGGTGACCGTGAAGAAAAATTATCCACTACCACGGATTAATGACCTCTTTGATTAGATGAAGGGAGTGAGGTGGTTCTCGAAGATATGCGGAAGATTAGGCTATCATCAGCTTCGGGTACGGGATGAGGACGTGCCAAAGATAGACTTCAGATGTCGGTATGGCCAATAGGAGTTCTTGGTGATTCCCTTCAGTATAACCAATTCCCCATCAGTGTTCATGGGACTCATGAATAGGATCTTTCATCCTTACCTTGACCATTTTGTAGTAGTCTTCATTGATGACATCTTGGTGTACTCATCATTGGAGTAGGAGCACACTACACACCTACGGATAGTCCTGGATACACTCTGAGAGCATCATCTTTACGGTAATCTATCGAAGTGACAGTTCTAGATTCGGGAGGTCCACTTTATAGGGCACATCATCTTAAAGGCTGGAGTTGCAGTGGATCTTGGCGAAAATAGAGGTAGTGTTTGCTTGGGAGCCACCCTGGAGCGTGATTGAGGTGCGTAGTTTCTTGGGGTTGGCTGGATACTACCAAAGGTTTGTGCCTGAATTTTCAAGAGTAGAGACACCCTTTTTAGCTTTGTCAAGGAAGGGAAAACCCTTCATGTGGATGGAGAAGTTCCATTAGAGTTTCCAAGTGCTGAGGCAGAGACTGAAGAGTGCCTTTATCTTGAGACTACTGGAAGAGGGCATTGGGTATGTAGTTTTCTATGACGCATCACGTACTAGAATGGGTTGTGTCCAGATGAAGGAGTGAGTGGTGATCGCCTACTTCTCATGGTAGTTGAGGTAGTATGAGCAAAACTACATGACCCATGACCTAGAGTTAGCAGTAGTGTTCTTTTCCTTGAAGATGTGGCATCACTACTTGATGGGTGAATGGTTTACCATCTACTCTGACCACAAGAGTCTCATGTGTATCTTCTCACAGAAGGATCTGAACTTGAGACAGTGGTTATGGATGGAGTTCCACTTGGACTATGACTTTGAGATAGTCTATACTCTTGGGAATGGGAACGTGGTGGTAGACGCGCTCAACAGGAGGTCTGGTTTACAACTGCTGAGTGAGGTGACGGAGCACCTAGCCGTGATGCGTATATCCTTCGTGGATAGTGATGGAGCAGTTTACCTTTAGTTGATGACTGTCACTCCCCCACTCTTATAGTGATTCCGGGAGGCATACACTACCATAAAAATAGTTTTTCGCAGCGCCCCCCCTTTATCAGCGCTAACGAAAAAGCGCTGATAAAGGGGGGTCCCTTTATCAGTGCTAAAAAACGATGATAAAGGCACCCCTTTATTAGCGCTTTTTTTTAGCGCTCATAAAGGGACCCCCCTTTATCAGCGCTTTTTTTAGTGCTGATAAAGGGCCCCCCTTTATCAGCGCTTGTTTCGTAGCGCTGATAAAGGGGGGCCTTTATCAGTGCTTTTTTTAGCGCTGATAAAGGGTCGGCTTCAAAAAAAATTAAAAATATATTAATATATTAATATATTAATATAGTTATATTGTTATATAAATATAATATATAATTTTTAAATATATTTTAGATAAGTATAAATGTACATTTACACTTATTATACTTAATATATAAGATATTTAGTGAAAATGACTTCTTAAAAAATTAAAAAAATATTTTTAATTAATAATTTGATAATCATTATGGAGTAATAGTCATTTAATAGCAATTTGAGGAGTAAAAAATTAAAAAAAATTAAAAAAAGATCCAAAATTTGTTGAAAACACAACTCAAACTTCAAACGGCCATAACTTTTGATATGGGTGTCCGTTTGAGCTCTACCATATATCAAATCGAAGCCTGCGACGAGCTCTACGTCGCTGTGATCTGGGGGGACCCCGATCAAGCGTTTTTTGAGGCCAAAAGAGGCCCAAAAGGCCTCCAAAACTGAGTTTTTTGTCGGGGTACCCATATTTTTTAACATTTTGTGGATTTTCAAACTCGTTTAAGGGGGTATTATTGACTTTTCCTGGCGAGGACTGAATTTATTTCAAGGTATTACATTAATATTTATATTATGTCTTTGAAATTTCATCCTTTTTTATAATGAACTGCTATTTATAATCAAATATATAACTATATGTACATATTTTTTATATATTCGCACCTAAAAATTAAATTTCTTAAATAAATAATTAAACATATTTACATATAAAATATATTAGCTTTATCTAAATAATAAATCATATCCATTTTATTTAAAATACCAATATATGAATATTTATATACCTATATATTAATCTAACTATATATATATTAATCTAACTATATATATATTAATCTAAACTATATATATATTAATATAATTACTATATATATATTAATATAACTACATATATATATTAGTATTACTATAAATATATATATTAATATCACCATAAATATATATATTAATATAACTATATAAATATATATTCATATAACTATATATATGTTAATATAACTACATATATGTTAATATAACTATATATATGTTAATATAACTATATATATGTTAATATAACTATATATATATATATTAATATAAATATATATTACTATACGAATAAATATAACTATATATATATATATATTAATACCACTATATATATATATATTAATATTACTATATATATTATAGTATAACTATATATATATATTATAATATAACTATATATATATATATTAATATAACTATATATATATATTAATATAAATATATATTACTATACGAATAAATATAACTAAATATATAAATATATATATATATAGATATCATGAATTGGAAAGCAAATCAAAATAGAGTAGTGGTAAGGGATTAGGCGCGCAGGGGGGAGGTCTCGAGTTCAAATCCTGGTGGAGGCATGGGTGCGCGCGCATGGGGAATATTGGAGCAAGCTCTGTTAAAGGGTGGAGGGGGTGCGTGGGGTGAGTGGGGTGTTGTATAGGGGCCGAAAAGCACTGTAAAAGGGGGGGTTCAAGCGCTATAAAATCCCCCCCGATTCGCAGTATTTGTTAATTTTTTTTAATTTTTTTTAAATTTTATTAATTTTTTTAACTTTTATCAGCGCTAAAACGAAAGCGCTGATAAAGGAAGCGCTGATATAGGACCCCTTTATCAGCGCTAAAAAAAGCGCTGATAAAGGGGTACTTTTATCGGCGCTTTTTTTTAGCACAGATAAATGTCCCCTTTTATCAGCGCTTTTTTTTAGCGCTGATAAAGGGAACCCCCCCCCCTTTATCTACGCTGGCTTTATCAGCGCTTTTCTGGCGCTGATAAAGGCCATTTTTAGCGCTGATAAAGGCCGTGTTTGTAGTAGTGATAGCTTATGGATGTTGGCTGTGAGAGCCAATGTGCTCAGATATCCTTAGGACAGGATCCTGATTGATTTTTGATAGTTGGGGAGCATGTCATCCTTTTCAGAGGAAGCATCGTAGTACCAGTGGCGTTGTAGGAGGAGGTTTTGAGGGAGTCTCATACATCCCCTTTGGCAGTACATCCTAGTGTGGAAAAGATGTACCAGGACCTCTAACATCAGTACTGGTGTCTAGGGATGAAGAAAGTGGTGGCAGGGTTTTTTTCATGATGCCTCACTTGTCAAAAAGTGAAGGTCGGGCATTAGGTTTCAGTAGGCTTGGCCCAGCCACTCGAGGTACTAGAGTGGAAATGGGATGGTATCTTGATGGACTTCATGATGGGGTTACCATGCATGTCCAGGGTCCACGATTCTATCTAGGTGATCATTGATTGACTCACCAAGTTGGCTCACTTTCTACCCATCTAGGAGAAGGGATCGGTAGAGGGATTGGGGAATCTCTATGTCCAGAAGATAGTGCGGATTTATAGGGTTCCTTCGATGATCGTCTCAAACCGTGATGCATGCTTTACATACCAGTTTTGGAAGGGATTAAAAGAGTCATTCTGGACTCAATTGTGCTTGCGCACTGTCTTTCACCCTTAGACAGATGGTTAGATGAAGCGGACAATACAAACCTTGGAGTACATGATTTGTGCTTGCATCCTTGATTTTGGTCATAGTTGGGAGGACCACCTGCCAATGGTGGAGTTTTCATGCAATAATAGTTATCACTCCACCATTGAATGACACCGTTTGAGGCCTTGTATGGGTGGTCGTGCAGATCACCTCTATACTGGATAGAACCAAAGGAGTCAGCACTCAGGTCCAGAGTAAGTGTGTAATATTGGCCCGGCGGCCCGAAAGCCCGACAGGCCCGGTCCAAAAGCCCGAGCGACCCGGGATGGAAAAGCCCACGTCAGGTCAGGCCGGGCTCAGGCTGTAGGTTCATCAGGTTGGGCCTAGGCCTATCCAAGAAGGCTCGCGGGCCAGGTCGGGTCAGACCGAAAAAGCCCATCCCACTGGCCCGTGCGAAGCCTAGTGCTGTAAAAAAAATACTGGGAAACTGTTGGTAGGGATATTTGATCCCCCTACCTCAAGCTTCCAAGGCTGCGCCTAGACCAACTGGTCCAGGCGGTGCCTCTGTTATATTATCACTATAATTTATATATATGTATGTATATATCATTATATATTAACAAAAAAATAATATATAATATATAATATATATATTATATATTTAATAATGTGTATATATATACATATAATTATAATGTGTGTGTGTGTGTGTATACAACGATATATAATTATATATATATATATAATGTATATATATAAACAAATCCATTAATAATATATATCAATTAAGTGTGGCTTTTAAAAATCCATTAATAATATATATATATATATGATTTAATATAATATATATATATATATATAAACAAAGCTATTAATATATATATATATATATCAATGATTTGATATTATATATATATATACAATAACTAGTTGTATATTAATAAAAAAATAATACACTCACCTAATGATGTTCATGCACGTCCCGCAACCTCATTAATTTTTTAAGTATGTTGCAACTTGCATATATTATATATACTATACATTTATAAATCTATTTAGAAAAAAAATTAACCACCCACTCCAGTGCACCCTCAACCCCTAATTATTATTTTTACAATTTTCTCATATTATATATATATATCAATAATTTAACAATATATATATATAAACTTATTATATATTAAAAAATAGCACACTCACCCAATGATGTTCGCGCACACCCACCAACCTCATTTTTTTAAATATGATTAAACTTGCATATTATATATATATAGAAACAAATTCATTAATAATATATATATATATCAATGATATGATAATATATATATATATATATAAACAAAGTCATTAATAATATATATATAAAAACAAAGTCATTAATAATATATATATATATAAAGCTATTAATAATATATATCAATTAAGTGTGCCTTTTAAAAATCCATTATTAATATGTGTGTGTGTGTGAATGATTTAATATTATATATATAATAACTTATTTTATATTAACAAAAAAAATAACACACTCACCAAATGATGTTCGTGCACGTCCCCCAACCTCATTATTATTTTTAAATATGTTTCAACTTCATATATTATATATAAATCTATTTTTTTTTAAAATTAACCCACCCACCGTGGCGCACCCCCCAACCCCTAATTATTTTTTTACAATTTTCTCATATTATAAATATATATAATAACTTATTATATATTGACAAAAAAATAACTACTCACCCAATGATGTTCGTACACCCCCAACCTCATTAATTTTTTTTAAAATCTGATGAAACTTGCATATATTATATATACTATATATATATATATATGTCTATTTAGAAAAAAATTAACTCACTCACTGCTGTGCACCCCATAAGGCTGTAATTTCCGCCCGGACATAATAGGATCGGGCGGGGCCGAGCCTACCCTGCAAAAAAAATTAAAAATCGTTTAAATTTTTTTTTCAATTAAACAAACGCTTAAAAATAATTTTCATAAATAAGTTAAAAAAAATAAATGTAAAAAAATGTTTTAAATAAATGATAAAAAACATTTAAACAACAACTCTTTAAACCCACTACCCACTACTGCGCACCCCCCAATCCGTAATTAATATTTTTTTTTCAATTTGTGCATAATATATATAAATTCATAGATATATATAAATCTATTTAGAAAAAAATAACAAATTCACCCACTGTAAAATGTTAATAAAAAATGTTTTTACATAAAACATGTTAAATGTTTAAAAAAAATACATGTAAAAAACATGTGTTCAAAAAAACATTTTAAACTAAATGTCTAAAAATAAATGAAAAACATTTTAAACAAGTGTTAAAAAATATTTTAAAAAAAGGTTTAAATAAAAAAATTAAACAAATGTTTAAAAAAACTTAAAATAAACACTTAAATTAATTTTTTTAAACAAACATTTACAAAATACATTTTACATTAAAATATGGAAAATGTTAAATGTTTTCAAAAAATACTTGTAAACAGTATGAATTTAAAAAAAATAAAAAGTGTTTTAAATTAATCATTAAAAATGTAAAAAAAACATTATAAACAGATGTTAAAAAATGGTTTAAATAAAAACTTTTAAATAAAAAAATTCAACAAATGATTAAAAATTATAAATAAGTTAAAAAAATTAAATGTAAAAGAATGTTTTAAATAAATTTTAAAAATACATTTAAACAACAAGGCTTTAAACTCAGACACTGCTGCACACTCCCCAAAACCCCTCATTAATTTTTTTTTACAATTTCAAATAATATACATAGATTCACAATATATAAATCAATTTAGACAAAAAAAATATCCACCCACTATAAAATGTTAATAAAAAATAAAATAAACATTTTTATAAAAAACATCTGTTTAAAAATAAATGTATTTTTTTATATAAATGCTAAAAAATGTTTAAATAAAAAAATTTAAAACAAGTTTTAAAACAAACAATAATTTTGAAAATAATAAAGGTCCACCATGGCCCAACTTGAAAAAACCTGGCCCACCCTGAAAAAGCCTGGTCGGAACTGATGGTTTGGGTCGGCCCGAGGCCGGGCTCAGGCCGCCTCATGGGGTTGTTTGGGCCAACCCAGGTTGCCCCAAATAGTGGCTAGTGGCCAGATTGTTTGCATGCCAGGGCTGGGCTGTGTCAGGCCGAAATTACACCCTTAGTCCAGAGTTGGTACGGGCTACCACTAAGAAGCTGAAGATCATCCAGGAGTGGATGAGGACTACACATAGTAGGTATAAATTGTATGCTGAAAAGAGGTGGAGACCCTTGGTGTTTTAGGAGGGAGACCATGTTTTCCTTCAGGTCTCTCCCCGACAGGGTTTGTGGAGATTTGGCTGGGGTGACAAGCTATCTCTGAGGTTCATAGGACCTTTCTATATTCTTAGCATAGTTGGAGATGTGACATACCGCCCAGCTCTCCCCCCATAGATGCACCAGGTTCATGGTGTTTTTCACGTGTCGTAGCTGAGGAGATACATGCATGATTCATCGCAAGTCATCGACTGGGGTGAGCTGGACATTGACGATGGGGTGATGTTTACAGAGTTCCTGATGGAGATAGAGGATAAACAAGATTAGGTCCTTCATGGATGATCAATTCCTCTAGTGTGTGTTTGGTGGCAGCACAAGAATCTTTAAGAGAGCACATGGGAGCGGGAGGCTCAGATTTGTGATCAATACCCCCATTTGTTTGATTGGACTTTGTTTTGGCTTTCAAGGATGTAAATCCCTAAGGTGTGGAGAATTTAATATCTTTTAATTTCTATGTAATTTTTTTTTAAAATTATATGGAATTATTTTGAGACCACACGCTTTAACGGCATATGATTCCAAGGCCCAGTGAGCCCAGAACAGAATTTTGAACTTTTTTTATGTTCACTTAAGTAAACGTGTGAGTGGGTTTTACTAACTTTTTAATAGGTGTGAGGATTGAAAATATGAGGGAACTATTGAACATGGAATGCTGTGATTTTCCTATAAAGGACTTAACTTTGACCGTCAATGGTTGGATAGAAAAGTTAGTTTTTAAACTTTTTGGAAAATAATAAAATAACTTAAGTAGTTATTTTATTTTTTATTCCCTCGTCGTTGAGCGATGGATGGTGGCGCTGTAGTGTGGAAACAAGGAACATTAATGGAAGTTCCTTAGTGGATTATAAATAGAGCGTAACAGATACATTGTTTTATAAATGAGACAGTGTAACGACGTGACGTCGCATCATAACAGAAACGCTACGACGTGTTTTATTTTAATAAGCTAACTTATTGGAGAGATGAGAATTAAACCATGGAAATTATATGAAAAACCTATGACAAGGATTCCCTCCAACAATGAATGAAAAACACTAATTTATCTCTAACAATGTCGATGCTTTATGATGAACGGGACAGGGAAGCGATGAATGCCAATGGATCTTGAATCCTCAAGGGCGGAGCACTTCAACAATGAACATCGATCAAGGTAGGGGTTTATTTTGTTAGGTTGATCTGTAGACTATGTATTCTTGTGGTAGGGTATTCTTTCTTGGGTTTTCTATCGAGTATTTAATTATTTTGTTGATAGAACTAAAGTCCCAATCCTCCCTTGTTTTAAATTTATAATGTGGAGGGCATGGGCCGACATTAACAAGGCCTAAGCCCCTCCGCCTTGTATGTTCTTCATGGATGAACATTCAAAATAGAGGCAAGAGGACTTCGAGGCCTTCTTAGGGAAGGAAAAACCCCGCAGAGGCTGGAGGCACAGTTGGTGAAAAGAACAGACCATCGGTGCAGACCCAGTGGTCCATAGAAGATCCCTCCAGTGTGGTAGGGTCGCAGGCTGGAGGCATCGCACCACGACGACGCACCGGGAAGAGCCGCCAGCTGGGCCGATGGCTGGAAGTAGAGGCACGACCCCTCATCCACGTTGATAGAGTGGCCCGCAGCCACAGTCTATGCATCTTGGGAGCACGTGGTTGATTGAACGCGTGAGGGGAGTTTGGTTGTCGGCATAATGGATGGTCGTGGTCACTTGACCACGGTGGAGTAGGTGGCCCCATGGACGACCCGCATGGAAAAGGGGGGTTGGATGCGGCTTCCATCCATGGGTCAGGCTGGACTGGTCCATACCTAGTCTGGGACGGGTTTGGGTTGGGTCAGTGGACCCAGGTCGGGTAGGTGGACCTCGGGCCAGGTCGGGTCAGCCCGGACCCAGACCCAACTGACCCCTTTTTGAAAAAATGTCAATATCGTTCAAACTGGGCATCCGATTGATGAGACATTTGTGGCATTGGAACCCTCTTGACGAGGAGGATCATTTGAAATACTATATAGAGGATTTCATGGACGTTGAAATTCTAATAATGTCTTGGGGAGTGGTTCTCCCGAGATCAAGCATGCTACGTGCGGAAACCCTATGGTTGGATGAGACCTAAAGACTACTGACAAGTGACCCGGTGTGGATCGGATACTATGGCCTAGTGGGAAGAGGCTTCTATGTGACCTGGTAGGCCCACGGTGGGGAGAAGCTTCTATGTGACCTGGCACGCCCACGATGTGAAGCGTCTTCTGTGTGACCCAACATACCCACTGTACTCATCAGGGACGAGTACCATGGTAGTATAAGGTTAGTGGGAAGTAGCTTTTATATAACCCGTCAGACCCACTATACTCATTGAGGAGTTCTCCAAAAGCCCATGGTGTTCGATGATATGTCTGATGGTCTTACTTTCCTACTCTAAAATATACCTGGTGTGAGTTGTCTCGCTTCGTGATCATGCTTAGTGGTCATGGTTTGTGGTTTTGTTGTGGATTTCTTTGTTGTCTTTCCTTGTTTGTCTGGTATCCCTATTGAGTATTTTTTTACTCACCCCTGCATAGGATTTTCTCACACATGTTGTGTATGGAGCAAATAATCGCTGCCTTGATGAAGGAATTTGTGGCCCAGGACCCAGTGGTGCCCAGTGAGACCAGGAAAATAGGGCGTACTTCTACAACTTACAACAGCTACTTTATACATACCCATCAAGTGGGGTTTTCAGAATATGGCTATCCAGAGTTCCTTTTGTACTTTCCTATTTTCTATTTAGTCTTTTGTTGGGTTTGTATTCTAGCCCATTTTACTTTTAGTTATACTTGTACTCAGTGTTTTTTAATGGCATGCTTGTTTACTTTTCCAGCTTTGGGACGTGCTTGTGTGTGCATTCATACAAGTACTCAGTAAAATGCCTCCCACCTATAGTTTGATGCCTTTGGAGCTAGTTTCCAACCACTGTCCTCCAAGAGGCGGTCTTTGGGTATGTCACGTGACAGGCCCTGAGGGACAGGCCATGAAAATGTGTCCTTCCCATGCGAGTTCCCTATGTGCCCAGTGAAGGGCACATAGTTTGGGTAAATTATGTGGAAACTATGCGATATTTCATGCTTTTAAAAAAGTAAATTTATCAAAAATCCTCCTCCTCCCTTTTACCCTAGCTCATGGCCTCCCCCTCTCTCTCACCCCTCTCTCACGTAAGGCCGAATACAGCCCCCATGTGCACTGTCCCTACCTTCCTCCTCTGATTTATGGGCATTTCCTTTGTGATTTCAAGAGGATTCTAGTTCAGGTAAGACTTTTCCCCGTCTTATATCTCTTTCCTCTTCTTTATTCTTGGTTTTCCTTTCTCCCTGTTGTTGTGTGCTCCATGGATGAACCCTAATCTATAGGGGTGTTTTCTTTTGATTTATTCTTAGAGCTTAGGGCTTGTGAGACCCATCTTGGGGCTGATTCTTATGATGTTCATCGAAGGTGATGAGCTCCGCTTGATTTAAGTTAGGTTTCCCCTTGTTTTTTGTCTTTAAATTATATAACATTGATTACTTATTGTTTTAATTTATGTTTTTAATACCCAATTAATTTATTATACATTATTATAAGCTTCATTTTAAATGGAAAACTCTTTTACTTGGTTTTTGTTAAGTGTGAAGGACTTTCCTTATTAAAACATATTGTTTAAAAAAATTTAACCACTTCTTTGCACACCACATATTTAACATAATGCCTTAATAAATGTTACTCATGAGTTTTAGTATTTTTAAAGGTGTTTTATTTTTCAAAATGAATTTTATATTGGTTCTTTAGTTTTAATTAGAATTTCAAGTAATACTTGAAATTCCAAGTATTGATAATATATTTTATAATCGGTTTGAATAAAAATATGGGGTTTTCAAATGTCTTTGACATATTTGGTGGTTATACACATATACACATGTATACATACATACACACATACATACACACATACATACATACATATATATATACACAAATTCACATGACAATATGTGAATTTTTGCATTGAGAAACATGTGTATATGTGTGTGTGTTTGTGTGTGTGTTTGAATATATATGAGTATAATGAAAAAATAAAACATTTTTAATTTAAATTTGATGTTTAAACTTGGTTTCTAAATGAAATTTTAAGTGGATTTATAAAATAAATTATAAGGCCTTATTGGCACCTTCTAAATAAATGGTTAAGCCTTTGATTGATTTCCAATGGAAAGTTCCATGGGTCTTGCTTCAAGAACAGAGACGGATGGTTTGGATATGGTCTTAGTTGGCCACTGATTATATATATTTTATGCTTTGTGGTTTTTATTATTCAAACTTCATAGGAATCTCGAGTGCTTGGGTAGGAGATCCTTGATTCAGATAGTTCCCTTTCCACTATCTATGCTAGTGAACTATGTTATGTTTACAATGGTCAGTGACATGTTACTAGTTTCTTTACATTAATTGAGGGTACCTATAATTATTGAAGTTAGTTCTAGGTTTCCCCTAGCCTAAGTGACCTTAGGATGTTTCTCTCATGATGCTTATTTTAAATTATTTCTTTTATGATTTCCTTTTTCTCCTACCTTAATTCATACTTCCCATTACTTATAGACTTTTAATTCTTTATTGAAGTTTATTCATCTTTAGTAGAATGGTATTCTAAAGTGTTTTTAAAGGAATATTTTAAACGTGGTTTAGTGGTAGCCTTTAAATGGGTGTTTTATTAAATGTGGCTTCAACCTAATAAATTGTTTTCAAAGTGATTGTTTTCTTTTAAAGATATTTAAAAGTAATGTTTATAAAATGATTTGGATTTATGTTTTAATGACTCAAATTTTCAAAGTTTTATGTTTAAAATTTTTCTAGGAAAATTATGAGACCAGGCGTTGAGACAGTGTGCGATTCTGAGGCCCGGTCTGGCTGGAATGGTCCGTCAAAAAATGTTAAGTTTTTAAATAGCGCACGTGATAAATTTTCATTAAAAAGTGTAATAACTCTTAAATAGGTACCCAGATCATAAATATGAGGGCAACATTGTATTTAGGATGGCGGGTTTACCCTAGGCGTGACTTAACTTTAGTCGTCGCGGGCCTCCAGTGATAAAATCTGAAAATGGAATAACTGTAAATAAAATTTTTAAAAAAAAACTTTTATTTTTCAAATACTTATAACTCATGAATGGTGAATCAGATTGAAAATATTATACCACCATTGAGTTTCTAATGGGGTGTTTTCCTTAGGTGGAGCCAAACATTGGCCAACGTGGGTCAACTGTGGAGAGTAGTTTTTGGGATGTGATCGTAAATAAAATAATTAAATAAAGATAATTTTATTTAAAAATCCTATAACTCAAAAATGGTAACTCAGATTGGAAATACGATAGTACCGTTGAGCTCGTGAGGGTGTGATTTTCTTAGGTGGGGCCTAACCTTGACCGGTGCGGGTTGAGTGTAAATGTTAATTTATTGACATTTTAAAAGATAATAAAATAAATTTCAGAAAAAGTTTATTTTATTTCTTTTAATGTTTTATATCAATAAAGCGACACTATGATGCCACGACAAAGAATTTGTTTCCTTTCATAAATGAAAGGGTGTGTCGATGCTGCAACACAATGAAATGGTGATGCTGAAACACGTCTCTTCATTTAACAGCTTGATAGGGATACGAGATCAGATTAACAATATTAGAGAAATCCCATGGAATCTCTAGAAAAGAAATGGTGTTGGAAAAGCCTCTTAGTAGCAAACAACAAGCGGCAATGAACGCTGACAGATCACAGATCACGAATCACGGATCAAATACTGAGGATTGGGGATCGATGAATCATGGTAGTGAAACTTCATTATTCACCAACAACTAATCCAGTCCATGAGGTAGGGGTTTTATTCTTTCTGTGTAATTTTCTTAATCCCCCGTTCTTCTTTTATAAATGACAAATTCATATCAAGTCACTAACAAGTTGACCTGTGGATCGGTCGTTCATGCGGGATGTGAAATTTCATGCGGGGACTAAAGAAAGGGGATTATGTCATAGTGATTGTTCGAATGTCTTCCTTTTTCAAATGTGATGAGCGATGGAAAAACAAACAAGGACAACATTAATTGTTTTGGGTGTTCTTTTTGATCACTCTCTCTCTCTCTCCCTGTGTTCTTCACTGACGGACCCCTGTAGTTGCGTCAGATTCTTTTCGGGGGGTTACAAACATGGTCAGACCCTCGTATCGATGGCGAGATGGATTGGAGTACACGGTAGTGGAGGCGACGAACCAGGGATCATGAAGATTATCCCAGATTGGAAAATGGACCACCAAACCGAGTTCTATGGCCGGCGAAAGAAACCATCAGCACGCCGCGGTGGTGGAGGAAGCCTGCGACAGTGTCGCAGGCGGTGAGTAGGGGATGCCGAAAGGCAAGCCGCATCATGGTGCTAGAGGCCGCGATCTAACTGGACTATGGAGTCAGCCTGTGGCATCGGTCGCATGTGTGATGTGGTGCTCGTCGCGTCATGGGTAGAGAAGACTGGCCCATTCCAGCGGGTTGGGTTGGACAGGCGGGTCGGGCCCCGCGCATCGGGACGAGTTGGCACATCAGACCAGGTTGGTCCCTGCTAGTCCAGGCTGAGCCTAGTGGGTCAGGTCAACCTGGAGGGTTGGGTTAAAAGACCCGGGTTGGGCCGATGGACCCCGGACCGGGTTGGGTCAGACTGGACCCAGATCCAATCGACCCCTTTTCACTAAAAGACACATAACTTCCAAACTGTATGTCTGATTGAGAAGTCGTTTGCAGCGTTGAGACCCTCAAGATGAGGTAATAATTTTGATATACTCTAAGTGGGTTTTCATGGAACTTGAGATATAACTGATGGCTTGAGGATTAGATTCTCCTGGAATCAAGCACGCTGCGAGTGGGAATCGTGTGACTGGCTATGATGAGAAGACTATGACGAGCGGGTCTAGGTGAATCAGCAGGCCTAAGTGATGAGCGGGTCTTGGTGACCTACCAAGCCTAAGTGATGAGCGAGTCTAAGTAACCTATCATGCCTAAGTGATGAGGAGGTCTAGGTGACCTAGTGGGCCTAAGTGACTCATCGGGGATGAATGCCTCAGCAGTACAAGGTGTTCAGTGTTTACGACTAATAATCATGCTTTTAACACTTTAATTTATACCTGTTTGAGCTGACTCTAATGACTCTCTTAACTATAATTCTTAGAGGCTACACTTCATGTACCTCTTGGGTAGTCTGCTTTGTGTATTGATTTGTGGTATACCTTTGAGGTTTGGGGTCTCTACTGAGTATTGTTTTACTCACCCCTGCATGGTATTTGCCCGCACGTGTCATGTCTTATGCAGAATATCAAAACTTTGATGGATTCCTTGATGGACCAGGGCCAGGTGGTGCTTAGAGTGACCCAGCAGACGAGATGAGCTTTTGCAGCTTCAGACATCTATTTTTGTACCTACCCTTTGGGTAGGGTTTTCTGCAGAGGAGTTCTAGAGACTTGTACTTTTACTTTTCTATTTCAGTTAGGCTTGTATTGAATCCATATTTACCTTTAGTTTTCTACTGTTGTACCTTGTGTTTGTTTACTTAGTGTTTTCACCTTCCGGAATTTGTGGCTTGGAGTTCTGTGTGTGTGTACAGGTACTTAGGCAAATGCCTCCCATTTGTTTGGGATATTCCTACTCAACGCTAGTCATCATCCCCTAACCTATGGGAGGTGGGCTTCGGGTAGTCACAACACGAGCCTTCGGGGACGGGTCGTGACATATACACTTAGGAAATAAATTCCTATTTTTAATAATGTATCTCAAACTAGTATAAAATTATATTTTATTCAATGACTTTACTTTGGGTGTGGTTTCCTTTGGCATGCCTACTGAGCTCTTTGCTCATGCATGACTATATCATTTTAGTACAAATTCTGGTTCATCTTTCTAATTACTCATGGATCAAGTTTGGTTATAGTTGTATGGTTACTCATGGTGTCACATGGAGATATGTCAGTTGTTTTTGTATTTAGTTTCTTTTATCACATCGACCAAATAAGCCTTTTATAGATTTTAGTTGGGGTTATTGGTGGATCAAATTATATTTTTGGAGGTCGCAGTGGGACTCAGAGCTGGATGAAAGTGAGGGTGTTGTAGGGTGAGATGAGGATTTACATTTTTTGCCAGAACGGGGTGGTCAGGAATGCCCCTCAGGTACGTCGCGGGTTGAGTCAAGCGTCTGATGGATGGGCGGCTTGGGATGGTCTATGACAATATGAAAGTATTATGTAGTTTACACATGATGAACTTGGAGTTACCTTTATGTTAATAAAATGAGAAGAGACCTATAATTCTATAAACTGATATCTCCTAGATTAGTTCACAAAGGAGGATAAGGGAGAAACCCTTGAGAGGTATTGAGTTGCTTCCTTAACCATTTAATAGGTAGTGAGACTTGTTGAGAAGTGACTTCACCTAAACATTGTATCCTCAAAAATAGTGAGTTATAGTGGATTTTTGGTATACTAGCACAATGATGAGTGTATGATCCTTGGATGTAGCCTAGTGAAATCGAACCAAGTAAAATTTGTGTGTTGGATAAACGTGTGTAGAAACAAGCAATCGATGATTTTTAGAATAATAGTAAAATGGATAAAAATGATAAGAAAAATATCACAAGACACCATGATTTATGTGGTTTGGGAATAACCCCCCCCCCCTCACTCTCTCTTCTCTTCACCCCTCTAAGCCTTGAAGCTCCCAAACGTTCTACCCAAATACCCTTCCCTAGTCACTCCCCACATCTAATAAGCTCTTGGACTTTCCAAAAGACCAAAACCCCTCCCCTTAAAGAGATTATCAAGGAGGTGGATTCAAGAGGTAAATTCACATTTTATTTCTTTCATTTTAATTTTGAGTTCCTTTTCTATTATTATCTTCTCCTCACCTCTTCTATACAAATGACTATGATAACTCTAGTATCATATATATTATGTAATTATATCATGTGAATGTAAGAACCATCCTCAATATTCTTACTCTCTCTCTTTTATTTTATAAACGAAATTATCGTCTGTGAGGTTCCAATTTACAACCTTCGTGGATGACGAAGTTTCATTCTTCAATGTATCCTTCATTACTAGTCATGAAACCATTTTGATGGTTGAACCAGACTATAATATATGTATTATAACCTATTTAATATTCAGGAACCACTATACATACATATTATTAAATCATATGACCAAACTAGTTCCTAATAATCAAAATACCGCTAAAATAATCTAAGTGAATGACATTAATATTTCACCTAATTATTCATCCTCATTTAATGTAACCAAATGATAGAAATGACCATTAAAACTTATGGATGTTCATAAATAATATGTAATTTCAATTCTGGAGATTTACATCCATTCCACATGAACATCCATACTCATATACAAATATACCGATCATAAAAACCAAGGAAACGAACACTCCGGAACTACGAAATTCAATATTATAAATTATCAATAAGGACATAATGAACTTAATAAAATTATGATAAACTAAATACATGTCTAATATGTTCTTAATTAAGTTACTAATAATTCTAATTTCATATTCCAAGACCTTATGTTCAAGAGCGGAACACATTCGGACTTAAGGTAAGATTTTCTTCATCTCACTTCCATTTTGTGAGATATTCTGTAATCAATACTCTTACTTGTGTATGATGTATGTATCTGGTTTTCCAAAACTACTAAACTACTCGGTCATTTGGGATTTTATTCCTTATAATCATGCCAATGTAATGTAATAAGGCACCGGCTTTGGGCAACTGGGGTCAGGTATTTACAGCCTTAACCCGTTGCTAGATAGTGCTCTTGTACTTTAGGCAAGCCCGCCTAATGTCAATGAGAAAGAATCCTAGAGGGTCACACACTAAGTGTTTTTTGTGGTCTCAATTAAATTCTATTTGAATTTAATTGATGAAATAAATATTAATCTCAAGAACGTGGAATAATTTTATTCAAATTAAAATGATCGCATAAATTAAATATATATTTATTCACTGGATTGTGAGTAAAATATATTTATTTATTTTATTGAATATTTAATAAATATTTATTTACTAGTTTTTAAATAAAATATTTATTTAAGATAAATATTTATTTATTTATTTATTCGGGTGTTCAATAAATCGAAGTAGAGTTTGAGCAGACCAAGCCCGATCTGGTAGTAAAATAATTATTTGTAAGACGGTAAATAATTATTTAACTAGTTGACACAAGTTGAAATAATAATAACACTGCTATTATTTTGTGATGCGAAATTTTATTTATAATTCCGTTTTGCGCAAGTTGGCACACCATAAGTAATGACGCGATATTATTATAAAAAGCATGAGTTTTCTCTAAGGTTATGAATGTATTTAATTGTTGTTATGTAATTAAATATTGTAACTCAAACCCCATGTTGATAAATAGATATGTACATATATTGTGTCATGTATTGAACTGCACACTCGGTGAATTGAGAATTGTTGAGCTAAATGATTTCTCTCTCGAATCCTCTTCCTAACCCTCTCAAGAACGATAGACATTCTTCAAGACCGAAGAATAAGCAATCAAGAACATCTGACAAAAGACACTCGCTTCGTCGCGCTAGCACCCAGAGAACGAGTGGTGTCAATCAAAGTCCATCGTAGCACATGTGGATCACTGCTAGATGGATTTTGGTTTAGATCCTCACAAGCGCAACGAGACAATCCATAAGGGTCATTCCGGATGATCAACATCATCAACAACGAAAGTACCAAAGATCCATATATACTTTTCTTTATAAAATTAATTAAATTAATTATAAACATGATGTGCAAGATCCTCTCTAAAGATTTTAGGCATCTTCCTTCTTTATCTAAATCTTTGATTCTATTTCGTGGAGATTGGTGTTCATCGTCGTATTGATCCCAGAATAATCAATGATCATGGTAAAAATCAAGCTTGAGTGTCGTTCCAACCATGCTTTCGCGGCGCCCGAAACCTTCATTTTTTACTTTCTACACATGTGCACCATATTTGATGTGGGTACATTAAATAAGGAGATATTTTGAATAGTGTTCCTATTAATAAGGGACCAAGATCCAATGGAATTTGTAAGTAGATAAAAATATTGAATTAGGAAATACCTTGATGCCCCCCCTCCTCAGAGTGTCTTGGGTTACAATATAATCTTCTACTGAATAGGATTCAGTCGACCAAGTACCCAAATATATTGCTCAAGCAACCACCTGATAACGAGTATTGACAGAGGCTCACTTTACATCCTCCCCCAAAGCAAGTTCTGTGATTCTGCACTGGCAAGGGCACTCGATGGACATCATACCAAAGTCAAAGCGCTTCACCTCAACTCTCTTCCAGCATGAGTATCACTAACAAGACCTTTATATGTCATTTTCTACTTTTGAGTCAATTCATTCAAGGTTCCTCTTGATGTTGGGGGAAACAAAATGTATGGATTGTGGAGCAAAATAACATATTGAGCAGTTGATGAACCAATGTGTTCCGAGCCACCTAATGTTCATGTTTTTTATTACTCCTGAATGTATCATTTTGTAACATACTCTAGGGTTGTAATATTTTTTTACTATTAGTGTAGATTTTTTGTTGCATTTCCCTCCTTCATCGGATCTTTGTGAATATTATTATTATTTATTTTTCATATAAAATGGCCATCACAAAAATATCAATTTACCTCAATATTAGTAAAAAACCACATTCACTTCGGGGAATGAAATAATTTCCTTTTAATAAATATTCACACTCACTTTAGGGAGTGAAATAATACTATTTGATTGAGAATTATAATATCTTTAAGACCAATAACATGAACATGTAATTCAATATTTTCATCCATTTCATGGAACGATCTTATCCATATGTTGAATTATTATTATTTATGCGTTCCTTGATGGTCTCTTGCTTGCATTCAAATATTTTGCATATAGGATTCAAAGAATCATGATAAATCTTGATATGTAATACTCATTCTGAAATATTTCTAAATTATCAGGGTAAAGTCATTATAAAAAATTGTGTACCCTAATCAAAGGAACATATCTTCTTTTTCTGAGTCAATTCGTGCTTTATCGATAAGATCATTAGCATCCAAATGCATTTCAACATCCCAAATCCACAACATATAATTTTTTTTCGATGTTATCGAGAGGGAGAAAATTGCGTTTAAAAATATTTTTGATGAGAATTAAGTCCAATTGGATTAAACTAACCTTTTAAGCCCGATAGAAATCGTGTTAATAACACGTTATAAACTTGGAAAATAAATTAGTTACTTATTGAAATAATATTTAAATTAACTAACAAATCAACTTAACAATTCAATTAACTAACTAACAAATCAAAAATTTTGAATTCAACTAGGAGAGTAAAAGGAAAAAAGTGAGTCCACACGGTAACACCTCCCCTTGTCATGCACATTCAATACAGTAGATGGATCGTTCCACAACACTGGATCTGCACACGGCGGCGCTGCTGCAGTTCCCGCGGAAGCGTTCCGTAACACTGGATCTGCACACGGCGGCGCTGCTGCAGTTCCCGCCGAAGGAATCACAGCCCGAGGGAAGAGGATACATTAATGCATCGGAGATTCAAGTTTGCTCCAGCGACTCGAAGATGCACGCACAACAGCTCTTTTCACTGCCCTCCCGAGGTTTTCCCCGCCGACACAGTGAATGCGCATGCTAGGGTTTCTCTACACTCTCTCTTCCGGGCCCGTGACACGAGCAACAGAACGCCATCCCCGCAGCTGAATCGCAGGCCCCGCGTCCCATGCTTCGAGCGGTTGGTGCGGCAGCATTGCGATTCTGGGGTTCTACGTCTTCTCGACGACGCCGTATGGTTATTCGATCGGATGGTTCAGATGAAACCACTGCCCCCGATTTTCGAATTCAACAAACTATTATCTGCAGTCGCGAGGCTCAAGCACCACTCCTCAGTAATTTCTTTCCCTAAGCAGATGGAGCTTGCCGAGGTTGATCCCTCTCTATATACTCTGAATTCATTTCCTTTCAAAGACCTATATTTGAAAATTATTAAACAAAATCCTCACTTTTGTTATAAATACTCACCCATTTTTATATTTTATTTCACTCACAATCTATCCTCCATGAAGTTATGGTGGTTTTACCTCTCAAGGATTCCATTATGGTGTACTCAAGCCCCCAGGGTTCCATTCCTCAAGATTGTGGAGTAATTCTTCAAGTAAAAGAATTATCATTTCTTTCTCTTCAATTCAAGAACCCCTTTTTGTATCTCTTATAATTGTTATGATTTCTCTTTTTATTATCCTTTTGATCATGCCCTTACTTCCAAATTACGTTTATCAACGAGAGACCCTCTTCCCCTCTCATCTTACCTTTTTCTAAAACCATGTATTATACTCGATGTGCTATCGATTTTACTTCCCAAAATTTCTCTTTTTAAGAATTCTCTTTTATTTTAATTGTGTGGATACACAACCCATTTTCTTTTCCATGGGTATTCATTTAGATGTAAAAATGATTTATTTGATTTTGGAATTAACATACATGAAACCTGTATTCCCTTTTTGGGGTTAAAAATGACAAAATGATCATGTCTTTAAGCACTTTTTGAAACATCATGATTTTGATGTGAAACCCATTTTTTTATTCTCCACAGGTTATTTATGAAATATTTGATTATGATCTATGTGGATCACATTAATTAAAACATATGAAGAGTGCGCTCTGATAGCACTCTAATGCATTGAGTAAAGAATTTAATCTCTAGAGATGACATGTTTTACGACACCTTGGTGAATAACCTTGATAATTCTCATTTACGACACCTTGGGGATTAACCTTGGTGATATGATTATGAATGTCTAAATTAAATGTTGCACCCACATTCCCATGTTATGATTCATTTTATTTTTATTATGATATTCCTTATTTTCCTTTGCTCTTGCCTTAATAATATTTCTCATGTTTTTGTTGATATTTATCATGATCACATGTAAATTGTTTCTCTTGCGTATTTTCTTACTAGGCCCCATGATCACCCTTTTTCTTTGATGTATGTCCCTAGGATATATGATGTAGTAAATGTACTTAGTATGGACCCATGAAGAAGGCTTTCAAGTGGATTTGAATAATTTTTTATGTTTTCATGTATTATATTCCTGATTTCCTAGAAACTAAACTTTAAAATATCATATGTTTGTATCATGTAAATGAAAATTTTATATAATAAAAAGGAGGGATGCCAAACTACTCCACCTACTACATTAGATAAGACTGCACCGTCATCTAAAACAACCTCCTCCATTATCCATCCCTGTATCTATGCACAAGGCTACTAACTCCTCCACAACTCTCCAAGTATCCCCAAACTACTGAACAACATCTTTCCACAACTTCCTGCTCAAAGCATCATCCACAACATTTCCTTGTCCTGAGGTGTAGGAGATCCCAAAATCATAATCCTGAAGAAACTCCATCCACCTCTACTATTGAAAATTCAGATCACATTGAGAAAAGATATACCTCAAGCTCTTTTTATCTGTAAAGACCACAAACCGCTCTCCAATGAGGTGATACCGCCACAACTTCAGTGCAAACACCACCACCGCTAACTCCAATATCATGGGTGGCATAGTTACGCTCATGGGGTTGTAATTTCCCAGACCCATAAGAGATCACTATCCACTTTTGCATCAACACGCATCACAAGCCTAGATGGGAAACATCACAAAATACCTCAAACATCGCACCCTCCATAAGTAATTGAAGCATCAGAGCACCGATCAACTTCCCCTTTTGGTAACCGAACGCTACTTGACATTGTTCAGTCCACACAAAGCCTAATCCCTCCTGATCAACACTATCAATGGGGTTGCAAATCAAGAGAAATCAGGCACAAACATCTAATAATAGTCTGCATGAACAAGAAAACTACAAACCTCTGCCATGTTCTTGGGTGCTGCCCAAGAAACAATTTATTCGACCTTCGACGGGTCTAATGCCGCACCCTGCAGAGACACTACATGCTCAAAGAAATTCACCTCTCGTGTCCAAAACTTACACTTGGACAACTTTGGATAGAGCTGGTGGCGTCGAAAAACATGCAAGAAAACTCTAATATGATCAACATTCTCCTCCTCTGAATTTGAGTAGATCAATATGTCATCGATGAATATGACGATGAAATGGGCCATGAACTCGCATAACATGGTTTTCGTAAGCTCTATGAACACGGTTGGTGAATTTGTAACACCAAATGACATGATTACAAACTCGAAGTGCCCATACCCGCATCCGAATGTAGTCTTTGGGATATCACCCTCCTTCACCCTCAATTGGTGATATCTTGACCACAGATCGATCTTAGAAAACCTGTAGCTGGGTGAATTCCCCTTACCTCAATGTGAGGTGAGGATATTCTTTTATAGATTAGGAGACCAATATACAAGGAGGCTATGTCCGATGTGGGACTCACCCATTTACACTTAAATGGGTTCCAACACTCCCCCTCAAGCTGCACATGCCCAGATTGGATAGAGTCCCACACAAGACAATCTCAAACTCCCCCTCAAGCTGGGCCAGGGAGGCTGTGAATACCCAGCCTGGAAGTGAGAGACTCAAGACGAGCTCCGGGAAGACCTTTGGTGAAGAGATCGGCAAGCTGATCGGCCGTCGGGATAAGGCCGAAACCGATATGGTGCTGCTCCAGATGGTGGCGGAGAAAGTGACAATCCACCTCGATATGCTTCGTCCGTTCATGAAAGATGGGATTCGAGGCAATCTTCATGGCAGCCTGATTGTCACACCAGATATGAGCATGACTCGATGCCGGGAAACCGAGCTCCTGGAGAAGATGACGAAGCCAGAGGATCTCAGTAGTGACAGTGGCCATGGCTCGATACTCTGCCTCGGCACTAGAACGGGAGACCACAGTCTACTTCTTGCTGTGCCAAGAGATGAGATTACCGGTGAAGAATACGGCGAATCCCGAAGTAGACTTGTGGGTAGCGAGACAACTGGCATAGTCCGCCTCACAAAAAGCCTCAACATCCATGTGAGCATGATGTGAGTACCGAAGGCCATGTGTAGGGTCTTTCTTGATGTACTTGGCAATGCGGAGGACATCATCCCACTGAGAGCAGGTGGGATGCTCCATGAACTGGCTGACTTTGCCAACGGCACAAGCAATGTCGGGACGCGTCATGGCGAGGTAGTTGAGTTTACCGACCAAGCACCGATAGCTCTCAGGATGAGGAAAGAGTGCCGAGTCGGAATGAAGGGAGCATTCCCCAGGCTCAAGGGGAGTGTCAACCGTGGTGGCGGTGCTCAACCCGGCATCCTGCAATAGATCAAGAGCATACTTGCGCTGGCAGAGAGAGATAGCGTCCGTAGTTTGGGAGACCTCGATGCCAAGAAAGTACGTGAGGGGTCCAAGATCCTTGGTGTGAAAGTGATGGTGAAGATGCGTCTTGAGGCTGGCGATGCCTCTGGAGTCGCTCCCTGTGATGATGATGTCATCAACATAAACTACAAGCAAGATACAACCGTGTGCCGTCGTACGGAAGAAGACAGTGTGATCTTTCATAATCTGAGAGAGGCCAAAGGCGGTGACGACAGTGCTGAAGCGGCCAAACTAGGCGCGAGGAGACTGTTTGAGGCTGTAGAAAGAGCGACAGAGATGACAGACATGGGAGGCGGCACCAGAGGCAGAGAAACCAGGGGGCTGCTGCAGGTAGACCTCCTCGTCAAGAAATCCATGGAGAAACGCATTCTTAACGTCGAGATGATGAAGAGGCCAGTGATGATGAGCAGCCAGAGAGATGAAGAGGCGGACCGAGGCCATCTTGGCGACTGGAGAGAAGGTCTCAAAGTAGTCGACGCCATATGTCTGAGCAAATCCCTTGGCGACAAGACGGTCTTTGAGGCGGCAGAGAGAGCCATCGGGATTGAGATGGATCTTGAAGATCCATTTACAGCCGACCGCCTGTTTGTTTGCTAGAAGGGGAACAAGATCCCAAGTATGGTTGGCATCCAGAGCCTGCAATTCATCTCTCATTGCGGCTAGCCATTCGGGGTGATATTTGGCTTCACCAACCGTGCGAGGAAGTGACACGGTCTCCAGAGCTGACAAGCCCCTGTAAGAAGATACAAAGAGAGGAGTATTCTGACACGAGCGAGTACCTTTCCGGAGCACAATCGGCATATCCTCGGGAGTGGTGTCAGGAACATTAGGCGAAGCGGGAACAATGGTTTCCTCGTCCGGGACGGGAGGTACAGCAGAAGGACGATGAGAGTAGGTCTGTCCAAAGAGATGATCGGTCGGAGGAGACACCAGAGGCGGGTGAACTATGAGCGGAAGGCAGTCATCGATGGTAGTGTCAGGAGAAGGAGAGGGGAGAGTGAAATGAGAGCTCTCGACAAATGAAACGTCAGTAGAGGTGATATACTGGCGGAGGTCTGGAGAGAAGCATCGGTACCCGCGCTGAGTGCGGGAATACCCGAGAAAAATACAGCGAAGGGATTTGGGTGATAGTTTGGAGAGATTTGGGCGATTGTCCCGGACATAACAGAGACATCCGAAGATACGGAGTGGAAGGGAGTGAGGAGGGAGAGAGAGAAACAGGGTATGAAAAGGAGTCTCCCCCTGAAGGATGGAGGAGGGAAGACGATTGAGAAGGTAAGTAGCAGTGAGGATGGCATCCCCCCAAAAAAGAAGAGGGACCTGGCGGTGGAAGAGGAGGGCACGAGCGGTCTCCAAGATTAGTCGGTGTTTCCGCTCGGCCACCCCATTTTGCTGAGGGGTATCAGGACTGGAGGTTTGATGGATGATGTCGTGGGCCCTCATAAACTGCTGAAAATGAGTGGATAAGTATTCTCGCCCATTGTCAGATCGGAGACATTTCACAGGGAGAGAAAATTGTGTCTGGATTTCCTGAAAAAATGTCTGAAAGGTTGAGAGAACCTCTGTTCGATCTCGAAGAAGATAAAGACAGGTCATGCAGGAGTAATCATCAATGAAGGTGATATAATAATTGTACCTTGACTGGCTAGGAACCCTGAAATGACACCATACATCGGAATGAACAAGAGCGAAAGGAGCCGCTGCACGTGGTTCCGGGCGAGGAGCATACGTCGTCCGATGATGTTGGGAAAACTTGCAGGATTCACAATGGAAGGAGAGGTGAGAACTGAATTTGGGGCAAAGTTTATGGAGGGTGGAAGGTGGTGGATGGCCAAGGCAGTAATGGAGGTCAAGGGCTCGGGATGTGGTGGATGAGCAAGCAAGGGATGATGGGGTAGAAAACAGGTAAACCCCATCCCAAGATACCCTCGACCAATTTCCCGATTCGTCTTCCGCTCCTGAAAAACAACACCAGATGAGCTAAAAATAGAAAAACAATTCAATTCAGTGGTGAGTTTTCTGACAGAGATAAGATTAAAGGGACTTTGAGGAACATGAGCGACCGACGTCAGGGGAAGAGACGGGGTCAAGGAACATGTGCCATATCCGGTAATAGGGATTGTTGAGCCATTAGCAACAGTAATGGCAGAGGCACCGGTGTACGGATGATAGGTAGTGAACATACCAGAGTCTCTGGTGAGATGTTCTGACGCACCGGAGTCAAACATCCAAGCTGTCTGTCGATGAGAAACACAGGCGGTGGAGTTGTCATTCTGAGCAAGCGGGGCTAGAGAAGAAGATGGTGGCGCAGTCGCTCGATTAGATTTTACCAAAGAAAGCTCCTCCGGCGAGAGTGTTGTCCTGTAACGGGTACTGGATGAAGGAGGACCGTTGCGCGGTAGAGCCGATGAGGGAGAATGGGAGAGCTGCTCGGCTGAGTGCATAGGTGCTCGGGAAGGCCGACAATGGAAGGGAGGGTGCGGCCCTGCCGGAATGCTGTTGGTTGGAGGTGATGACGGAGGGCCGCGGGCGGACACGCCCGCCATTAACGCAGGGAGCTGGGCCGACGGCGCAGGAAGGCCGCAGTGTAGCTGCAGGGAAGCCGCTGGGAGATGGGCTGGGAAGCGCCGGATCGGGCGGGAGCCGCTGCTGGGAAGGGAGCCGCTGCGGAGGGCGGTTGCAGGAGGAGGGAGACGCGATGGGAGCCGCGTTGGAGCCGCGGGCGTCGGGCCGAGGGCGTTCTGTCGAGGCGAGGCGGGGCTGGTCGGGTGGGCCGTCGCGCGGAGTGGAGGCCCGACGACAGGATGTGCCGCAGGGGCTGGTCCAGGTCGCCGGGAGCCGCACGGTTGAAGGGAGGCGGCTTGGAGATGTTGCCGGAGAGAGTAGGGAAGTCGCACGACAGAGAAAAAAAACCGGGGCGAGGGGGCTGGTGCCGGAGGAGGCCGCTGCTGCGCAAGAGGGGGCGGCTGGGGCAAAGGCGTCGGGGGAGGGAGCGGCTGGGGCTCGAGCGCCGCTGGGAGGCGGATGGTGCGGGGGCTAGGGCATGGGCGAGGGCAAGGGAGTTGCGCGGGCGAGGGCGTGGGGGCCGACGGGGCGAGGGAGCCGCGAGGGCGAGGGAGCCGCGAGGGCGAGGGAGCCGCGAGGGCTAGGGCGCACCGCGGGAAGATGGGAGATGCTGGGGTCGGGAGCCGCGCCGCCGTGGAAGGGCGCCGGGAGTGTTGAAATAGTGGGTGCCCTAGACCCAACTATTTAGTACCTTTGATTACCGGATCATGTGTACAGTTAGATATGCATGATGATTTCTTACCATTATAGTGTAGACTTTTCTGCGTCCACTATAATAATGGTAATGTCCAAAGGTCAGTTGTCATGTCGAGAGGTTATAGCAGATCCCAGGCTATAATGAGAACCTCAAGATACAATGACATTGATCTTAAATATATGTTCTATAGTCTAGATACATCTTATTGACTGGAAACAGTAGATGTTTGACTATCAGGTGCTGGGGGCTCATAAGCATTGAGACTTCCTCTCATGAAGTTCGCACTTGGTGATCTCTAGTAGTGAGATCATGAGGACAGACCCGCCAATAGGAACACCACATGTTTTGGGTGTCATTGGTTGTTCCTATCTACGAACATGTGTATTGGTCTCCTGACATGAGATCATTACCAATGTATATCACTTAATTACGTACTTTGATGCAAGGCGAAAACCATGGCAGTAATGTCGTGGTGAGGTAGTTTGTGTTGGGTGCGTCGTTGGTGGTATGACGTTGGTTGAATGGTCAAGAAAGGATTTGTCGCTTCCAAGTTTAGGAAGTTTTATATCTCAGGCCTGGTTGATCATGATGGTGCCGCCTCCATAAGTCTTTGGCCAAAGCAGTAGAAAGGCAAATCCATCCGGTTAGATCAACAAATAATAAAGCAATATAAGGACGATGACACAAGAGTGCGTCCTGCTTTATGAGATATTTATTGACAAAGAGACTACAGTACACAGTCAATGTTTTTAGGATGGTAGTCGTTGCTATGACTATCCTTATCTCTTTAGGGGCCATGACGGGTTGCTAGACCCCGCTCTTGGTCTGTGAATTTTATTCACTGCTATCGAGATAAGGGCCTAGAGGGTCACACACAATAGCGTATTCAAGAATCTGCATCTATTCAGTTAAATAGGTATATGGACATAGTGGGCCCCACCACGGGGTCCAAACGTTGTCCAAGTTTTCGATCACCAACGGAATTAAATAAATTCATTAATATTCAAGTTATGAATATTTGGGATTGAATTTATTTAATGTATTTACGAGTTCAGTAAATACGAGAAAAAATTAATCGAACGAATATTATTTTAATATTCAAGGTTCGTTTAATATTAAGCGGGACAGTGAGTCGAGTTAAAAGGCTCAGATTTTATCACGTAATATATTTTACATATTACAAGTATGTGATAAAATAAATAAATAATATTGACGCAGTTTTAAGTCTTCATAGTTATTTATTTAGTGGACGTGGAATTAACGGGGGCTGGGGAACCCAATCGGGTAATCTCCACAATCCACTATATATAGAGGAGAGGGGCTCAAGCGCATATACTATTCATGCCATGTTTGGCCAGAGCTCCTCTCTCCTCCCGCTTCCTAGAGAGAGAAGATCAAGATCCAAGAGCTCGGATCAAGTTTCTCCTCACCCATCGCAAGATCGTCGATGTGGTGATCGACGGGACGTCGAAGATATCGTTGAATCGCCGCGCTAGCACCCGGAGTTCGACGATCGGCGTTCTCTCAGATTTTTGGAGCGCGTGTGGACGATCTAGAGGGATCTTGCTTTGGATCCTTCAAGCGACGATCGCCATCGGCTAGTAGCAGTCGACCGCGCCTTCGGATTTGAATCGGGTAGGTTTCCCTTTTATTTTTGTGCTCTTAATAATTTACACGAGATCCTCGGACCTCTCCGGGGCTCGGATCGTCGGCGATGACAAGTATCGTCGTTGCATCGACGAAAATTTTAAAATCCCTGGCCCACCGGCTTCCGCTGCGCACCCCGGAAACCTAACAGTGGTATCAGAGGGATCGTGTAAATTTTCTGAGCCAAATAAAATTAATTTACAGTAAATTAAGTAGAGGGTTTAAAAACGGTCAAAACGGATCGAACCGCGTTTCAATCTGATTTTGAACGACCAATATATGGTCATTCGAAATTTTTATAATGGATCGTGTTCGTGTTTTTATTCGGGTTTTAATTTTTGTTGATTGTTTCCGTTTATCGGAAATAATATAAGTTTTAAGAAATTGTAATTATTATAATTATAATTATATGTATAATAATAATAATATAATTAATTATTATTATTATATGATTATAAAAAAAATGTAAAGACCCCCTTTGGGGTCTTCCCGCGTGGAAGAGGAAAAGCCAAAAAAAATGTAAAGAACCCCTTTGGGGTCTTCCTGCGTGGAAGAAGAGGAAAAGAAAAAAAAATTGAAGCAGGGGTCCGAGCGGACCCCCTCTCCCGCGCGGCGCACTGTAGCGCCGCCGGGAGTCCCTCCGGCGCGCAGCAGGCCGGCGCCCCCTTCGGCCGGCGCGGCTCCCTCCAAGTGGCGGCCTCCAGCCGCAGCGCCTCCTCCTCCGCACGCCAGCACTGCCGGACCGCGCTACTGCCTTCCGCCGGACCCCGCTCCGCCTGCTCCCGCAGCACACACCAAGGCCGCACCGGCCGTGCCCCTCCGCCTCTACCCTCGGTGAGCAGGAGCAGCCCGCCGGGAAGCCCCTGGCTGCACTCCAGTGGGCCGCCACGCCGTTCTGGTCCTCCCTCCTGCAGGCTCCGTGCACGAGCCGAGGCCCTCATCCAGTCCGCCAGCGCCCCATGCGTCCGCTGCACCCTGCCTTCGCAGCAAGCCAGAGCCACCCCGCTCTCCCTCGGGACGTCGCACCACCATGCAGGCTGCTTTGGCAGTGCACTGCCAGGGCGCCGCTCCCCTTCGGCCTCCTCCCAAGACCGGCCGCCCCACTCGGGCAGAACCAGCCCCGGCGCAAGCAGCGTCGCGGAGCAGACCGCCGGGAACCGCACAGCTGGGCCGCTGCCGCTCTTCCACCCGCGCAGCCAGTTCCCTAGTGCGCAGCTCCCGCGCACTAATGAGAGAGGCGTCGCCTCTAGCACGGGTAGACCATGCAGCGGTCCCTTCCCAGGAGTACCCTGGCCAAGGTTACCCGGCCACCGCTTGGTCCTCCTAGCGGGCAGGTAACCCCTGACAGGGGTTAAGTTAAAATAATTAATATAATTAATTAATTAAATTAATTAAATTAATTAATATATTATTTGTAGTGAAATAATTTTTAATACCCGAATAAAATTAATTCAATTTAAGTATTAAATTGAATTAAGTCAAATTAATTTAATTTTGGCTTTAAAATTAAATTAATTGACGGACCGATAAGTAATTAAATTATTTGAATTATTTAATTCATTTAATTTAATTAAATAAATCCTCATACTTAATTATGCATTTTAATTTTTATCGCGCTTATTTTACCCGTCTGCTGGTCCTGAGCATCGACCCATGTATGTCTGTATTTTAATTATTTATTTAATTAATTATTTTAAACTGCGTGCGATGATTGTAATTAATTAAATGGACGGTCTGCGCATCGTCTTTCTTTTTCGGTTAAAATGTATAAGGGTCTGCGCACCCAATTTATATGATGTACATTTATTCCTGAGTTCCCCTCGCCTGCGCGCGAGTATCTTTGTACTTCGGACGAAGACGACGAGCGACGTCGACCCCGCCAAGACGAGGCGAAGCACGCTGATCAAGACGATGCAAGACGACATGTGGACTACGCCAAGTCGAGGCGGTAATCCAAGACGTGACGTGGGCTTCGCCAAGATGAGGCAATGCTCCAGATAAAAAGCAGGCATACAGAACGGGCAAGCTGCATCAAGAGTCAAGTAGACGACTCAGGTACAATGCGCTTAGGTCGTTTAGATGCTCAATACCAGTCGGGTAGTAGTTTTACCTTTATGCATTTATTTATTATTTTATGCGGTTTTTAGAACAGCGGTAAAAGTACATAAAATAATAGATAATAAAATGCATAAAGAAGCGGCATTTGTTTTTCTATTAAAGTTCATTTGTGAGCGCGACAACATAGCCGAACAAGTTTAATAGAAATGGATTACATTCATCGATAGAGGAAAACATAAAACCCTCAAAGTAAATATTAAGTCAGAAATAGCCTTCCATCATTCAAGTTTGAACAAAACCGGGTGTTCGAGGAGCCGGTTCATGCCTTAGCTGAGGGTGTCTATTACTACCGGGGAGTTCTTATTTGTGTGATGAGTCGACTTAACTAAAATTGCAACAAGGATATAGCCTTAGCTATTTTGTTGTAATTTTAGAGGCAAGCGTTGAGTAAATAAGTAAATGATTTTTGAAGCTGGGACTTCACTCAACAGATCAAGGAACCGCGGGCTAAAGCGGTTGGCTAGCCAAAAGCCTACCTTTGACCCTCCGAGTAGTGGCGTAGCCCTAGCTTGTAGACTATGAGGGAGGTTCAAGGATCCTTGCCACTAGAATACTCAAGAGTATTCCGATTCTAGTATAGAGGGTTCCTAGAATTTGAAAAATTAGTGGGAGACATTTAATGATTAAATAATCAGTAATGTCAGATTAGGTAATCACATAAAAATACAATTTGCTAAGGTATATTTGTAGAGAATGGCAAGAAATACCACAATAAAACTGCGATAAATATTAGACAAAGTTGATGTCTAAACTAAGAATGAATTTTCTGAATGTAGTATAGGCGCTTGCGCACATTACTACTATAGTGGAAATTCAAGGTGCTTATGTCCCAACCTGTTAAGCCACCTTAAGAAGTAAGGGTGTAAAACAGCTTACAGGAGACTCATGAATCAAGCATATGATGGTTCTGTCATAATGCTATCATCAACTTCTGATGTTAGTTGTGGTCGCTACATCAAGACTAAGATGATGATCACATGTAGTCTCATCTCCAAGATCCTTTCAAGGAGAATGTAAAGCAAGATTTGAATGTGATAGACGCACTCGGTATGTGTAAAGTGAAAGACGGTTTACAATATTTCATGCCATCCCATTTCTTATACCTTTTACACTCAATTACTCTAGTTTCGTTTAAGGATTCAAATGAACCGTATAGAGTAAGCACTTCATTTCCGTTAAGGAAACGTTCGCCGAGTAATAAGAATGTTGGAGATAACACCATCTATTCTTATGGCGAATAAATTGAATGACAAGGCGAAAGGGCCTATGGAAAGTTACGCCAAAGGCACCTTCGTCATGCCCTTCAATGAAAAATGGTTGGTTATTTAACAGGAGTTTATTTGCATCACAAAATGAAATAAATTCATGGAAGTTTAAAAACTGAAATAATGGAAGCATGTACCCGCTTCTTGTTCAGTTAATATTCATCAGATTAAGGTATTGTTTTCTCGAATACTTCTTGGGTATTGAAATAAAATATGTTTTTCAGATATTTGTATTGAGATACAATAACCAAGAAAGTAGATAAACATTACTAGAAGTATAATGTCTTCTCCAAGCAGCTGAGAAAAGGTGATTCCTAAGTCAGCAGGGAGAAACACGTAACTTCTAATCGCCAAGTGATCGATTCAAATTGAACAAGTTGTTGAGTATAACCAAAAAAAATTTATCTCATGTTCATATTTAGACATTATGAGATATTATTCCATGTTTTTGGAATGAATGTTGTTTGTGGTTACATACTCAACAAATAGTTCACTGCTATTTGAATCATTGGCAATACATGATGAATATAAAATGTAAGACCTACCCAGTTGTGGCAATGTGATTCTTTGTCAAGTAAAACTAAAAGCGAACGTCAACTATATACTCAGTATGGTATTTAGGCTCGGCACAGCTAAACACCTATGGTATAATTGACATCTTTAGTTTAGACAAAGAAACCTTTTGAAATAAAGGTACGCCACAAAGATTCCGAGGTTAGTTCAATATGAGAGTGTGAACTGTTCCAAAAGAAAGCTAGAGGTAATGAAACTTCATAAAATTCCTTTAAATCATTAAGGAATGTACCAATGAAGTATAAGTTTGGTCAGAAGATATGAGATGCTTCAGATCGGCAGGCCAAAGAATATCTTGACCAAGCAATCATCGATCATGATAATGTAGCGTGGAGTAATTCCTAAACGCATGTTACCTTATCTACATCACCGTATTGATGTTCATGAGGAGGATCGATGATGAGTCTTACAAATTAACATTGATCAACAAACATGTAGCGTGGAGCAATTCCTAAACGCATATGTTATGATGTAAGTTATATCAATGTTGCAACTAGCGGAAACTTCTATCATATTTCAAAATGTGATTTGCAAATAACAGCGTAATCAAATAACCAATATGCCAACTAAAATGACAAATGGATATCATACGAGTCATAGTATGATATAAAATCCATAATGTCATAGGAAACATTTAGATGCAAAGCGTTTGTTAAGAATTAAACAAACATGCATCAAGTTAAACACAATGTGCATCTAAAGTAATTATCCTAACAGTTGCTTAAGATATTACCTAAATCCCTAAGATAGAAAAAGATGTAGTCAAGTATTAGACTACGCTTCTATACAAGGGTGCACATCTCTATTAGAGATAGTGGGAGCTGAATTGACTTGGGCTTAGTCAATGCTCAAGATGCACAAATGGTTGGCATATGGAACAAGTTCCATAAGTACATGTGGAATAGGCATGTTCCAGAGACACATACTGCGTAAGAAGAAAGGAACCATGATGATGGTTTTATATTCACAGCGGCCGGTGATATATTATTCATTAAGAATAATAAATCCTACAAGTAAGCAGTATATGGAAACAAGCAAAGATTGACAAGATCAACTAAAATTCAATAATGGATTCCGTGTATCAAATTGCAAAGGGGCTTATAGATTGAATACTGTGGTGGGTATTCAAATGAAATGATACATGGATGGTACAAGTATGGTACCAATAAGGCTCGATTGGTTATACCAAGTCAGTACGCCTAAATCTATTATAATTTTACTTGTCATAGCTGAACTTCTATGATCATGATGTTGGTCATTGGATGTCAAGATCATCTTTCGTGGAAGGTGTCTATACGACGCAACCAGAAAGAGATGGTGACATCAAATGATGCCAATAAGGGTTGGTAGTTACTGAAATCCAATTCTGGATTAAAGTAAGCAACAAGATCTTAGAGCATTCATTATAAATGAATCTTTGCCTTGTTTCTACAAAAGGTTAGTGGGAGCGCCAATGTTTTCCAAGTGAAATATGTTCGGTAACATATGGAAAACAGATTTTGTTCTCACATTTTGATGAGATCATGTTAAAAGAAATTCTCCAATGATTGACTTCAAGAAGCAACTTATGTTCTAGGGAACAGGATCCACTGAGGTAGATTCAAAGGTTGCTTGGTCCTAGTCAATCGTACATATAGTGACATTTTATTGATAAATACAAGTTGGAACAATTCAAGTTCGGAATTGTTGCCTATGTCACATGGCTTAATCTCTCCAGGTTAACATGTTCAGAGCATGTGTAGAGATTAAAGTTGTGGATTGATACCATATTCTTTAGCGATGGATCAATCACATATTCCATATTATGTACGATAATTGATACTGCCAGGATATATTTTATTATAGGCAGATATCAATTAACTCCAGGAGCACTGCAGGTGATGCAGTCAGAACTATCATCTTGCACATTGGTAAGTACAAATGATATGTACCTGGAATATGGAGAGGAAGGTATACTAGTCATGGTGGGACAAAAACTAGTAATCCTTAGATCAATTTGATCTAGTATCGCAATTAGGAAAAGGAGATGAGTGAGTCAAGCTCATAAAAGCTTGTGGTAGCCGTACCTACAAATACTGAGTACGTTGCAGCTTCTAAGGCAGCTAAGAAGCAGTTATAAATTGCAACGATTTGTTCTAGTTCTTGGATTCACACTTAGTGAGAAAAGTATTATCATAATGAGAATTGTGATATTCTTACTAGCCAAGTTGTCAAGTTATGACAATGGACAAAAATAATCTACTCGGGGATACCTTATCTTGAGAAGTTTTACTCAAGTCGATAAGGTTTCATATAGCAGATATGTCACACAGTGAAAACGTGGCAGGCCCAGCAGTTAAAGCCATTACTCTGCAGAAGCATGGTTTTTATCATGTGAGTAGCTAACAAGTTTAGTTAGCAAGTTGGATCTAGTGCAAGTGGGAGTGTTGAAATAGTGGGTGCCCTAGACCCAACTATTTAGTACCATTGATTACCATATCATGTGTACAGTTAGATATGCATGATGATTTCTTACCATTATAGTGCAGACTTTTCTGCGTCTACTATAATAATGGTAATGTCCAAAGGTCAGTTGTCGTGTCGAGAGGTTATAGCAGATCCCAGGCTATAATGAGAACCTCAAGATACAATGACATTGATCTTAAATATATGTTCTATAGTCTAGATACGTCTTATTGACTGGACACAGTAGATGTTTGACTATCAGGTGCTGGGGGCTCATAATCATTGAGACTTCCTCTCATGAAGTTCACACTTGGTGATCTCTAGTAGTGAGATCATGAGGACAGACCCGCCAATAGGAACACCACATGTTTTGTGTGTCATTGGTTGTTCCTATCTACGGACATGTGTATTGGTCTCCTGACTTGAGTTCATTACCAATGTATATCACTTAATTACGTACTTTGATGCAAGGCGAAAACCATGGCAGTAATGTTGTGGCGAGGTAGTTTGTGTTGGGTGTGTCGTTGGTGGTATGACGTTGGTTGAATGGTCAAGAAAGGATTTGTCGCTTCCAAGTTTAGGAAGTTTTATATCTCAGGCCTGGTTGATCAGGATGGTGCCGCCTCCATAAGTCTTTGGCCAAAGAAGTAGAAAGGAAAATCCATCCGGTTAGATCAACAAATAATAAAGCAATATGAGGACGATGATAAAAGAGTGCGTCCTGCTTTATGAGATATTTATTGACAAAGAGACTACAGTACACAGTCAGTGTTTGTAGGATGGTAGTCGTTGCTATGACTATCCTTATCTCTTTAGGGGCCATGACGGGTTGCTAGACCCCGCTCTTGGTCTGTGAATTTTATTCACTGCTATCAAGATAAGGGCCTAGAGGGTCACACACAATAGCATATTCAAGAATCCGCACCTATTCAGTTGAATAGGTATATGGACATAGTGGGCCCCGCCATGGGGTCCAAACGTTGTCCAAGTTTCCGATCACCAACGGAATTAAATAAATTCATTAATATTCAAGTTACGAATATTTGGGATTGAATTTATTTAATGTATTTACGAGTTCAGTAAATACGAGAAAAAATTAATCGAACTAATATTATTTTAATATTCAAGGTTCGTTTAATATTAAGCGGGACAACGAGTCGAGTTAAAAGGCTCATATTTTATCACGTAATATATTTTACATATTACAAGTATGTGATAAAATAAATAAATAATATTGACGCAGTTTTAAGTCGTCATAGTTATTTATTTAGTAGACGTGGAATTAACGGGGGCTGGGGAACCCAACCGGGTAATCTCCACAATCCACTATATATAGAGGAGAGGGGCTCAAGCGCATATACTATTCATGCCATGTTTGGCCAGAGCTCCTCTCTCCTCCCGCTTCCTAGAGAGAGAAGATCAAGATCCAAGAGCTCGGATCAAGTTTCTCCTCACCCATCACAAGATCTTCGATGTGGTGATCGACGGGACGTTGAAGATATCGTTGAATCGCCGCGCTAGCACCCGGAGTTCGACGATCGGCGTTCTCGCAGATTTTTGGAGCGCGTGTGGACGATCTAGAGGGATCCTGCTTTGGATCCTTCAAGCGACGATCGCCATCGGCTAGTAGCAGTCGACCGCGCCTTCGGATTTGAATCGGGTACGTTTCCCTTTTATTTTTGTGCTCTTAATAATTTACATGAGATCGTCGGACCTCTCCGGGGCTCGGATCGTCGGCGACGACAAGTACCGTCGTTGCGTCGACAAGTACCATCGTTGCGTCGACGAAAATTTTAAAATCCCCGGCCCACCGGCTTCCGCTGCGCGCCCCCGAAACCTAACAGGGAGGGGTGCCGCGTCTGGAAGGAGGCCCGCCGGGAGGTGGAGGCACATCGAGAGGGAGGACCGCCGTGAGCAGGGGGAGCGCCGGGAGGTGGAGGCGCACCAGGAGGGAGGACCGCCGGGAGTAAAGGGGCGCCGGGAGGGAGGGCCTGCCAGGAGGAGGAGCTTCGCCGGGAGGGAGAGCCTGCCGGGAGGGGAGGTGGCCGCCGGGAAGGGCAAGGCCAGAGGGGGATGAAAGGCTGGGCTGGACAGAACCGGGAAGCCGCTTGGAGGGAGGGTCGGGATTAAAATCCCTCTGATACCATGTAGTTGGGTGAATTCCCCTTACCTCAATGTGAGGTGAGGATATTCTTTTTTAGATTAGGAGACCAATATACAAGGTGGGTAAGTCCGATGTGGGACTCATCCATTTACACTTAAATGGGTTCCAACAAAACCAAATCACCCCTATCAATTGGTTGAAAAGATCATTTATCCTTGGAAGAGGGTAACGATTCTTGAATGTTATCTAATTCAACATCCGGTAGTCTATACAAAACCTTAGACCGTCATTCGCCTTCTTGGTGAACAATACTGGAACGTCCCACGATGACAAACTAGGCCAGATAAAAACCTTATGTATCAGACCATCTATTTGAATTCTCAACCCTCAAAACTCAGAAGGTTCCATCCAATATAGAGCCATCAAAATCGGAGAAGCACTAGGCTGTAAGTCTATCCCAAACTCAACATCACGTCAAGGGGGTAACGTCACAAGATCCTTAGGTAAAACATCCTGAAACACTCCAACAACCCTGTGGACCTCCACTATCCTAGCGTCCATTGATTCCACCAACAACTCATCCAATAAGGAAATAAGGGACTCCACACGCCGACTGCCCACCTGACAACCTCGCTCGCTAATGAAAACAACAGATTGTCCATCCACATATGATAAAATGACTCTTATCCAAAAGTAGTCGATAACTGCACACACAAAATATAACATATCTATGCCTAGGATGACATAGTATGATTGCATTTTTAGCAAGAAAAGATCCCAATGGGACTGATGTGGCACCATCATCAGTTTACACCCCCATAACACATCAAACAAGCTGGTCTGACCTCGGACTGACATAGCCAACACTAGGGGCACGAGTAGCCTCTATATGTCTAGTCCCAGAGTACAGACCAGAGTGAGTGCAACAAAGGAGTGTGAAGTTCCTGAAACAAATATGACACAAATAAGATTATTCAACAAAATGATCATACCTTTGATGATTTATGGCCCCTCTGGCACTACCGCTTCCACTGCGTGTAACTGACCATGCCCATATCCTCTACCTCTTTGTTGGACACCACCTCCACAACCATGCTCGAGTCGAGGCCCCTGAACACGAGGATCTTTTTGAGGTCGGCCTCTACCCACTCCATCTCCCCTTGGAGAAGCATAAGCCTACTGTCCCTATTACTGAAACGAGCTCACTAACAACTGCTGCTGAGGCTGGCGCTAAACTTTTCCACCTCCACCATTCTGAGATCGAGGAACCACCGGGCACTAATTTTGACAATGGCCATGAACCCCACAACAAAAAAACCTTGTCATGTTGTCTCCAGGAAAAACACAGAAACCACTGGTCCGAGAAGGTCGGAAGAGGAACTACTGAGGTTGACTCCCCTCTAGTCAAACCCTCGAAGGCCATGGTGCCTGAGACCTGCTACCAACAACCCCGCTCCTCGAGGGACCCTACTGGTTCCCCTCTTGTGGAAAACCTCCTCGCGAGTGCATCCACTTGATCACCTCCGTCTTCTTCTGAACCTCCAAATATGTTGACAACATAAAAGGAGTGACTGCATGCTGGATAGAAGAAAGAAATGCCTCCTAAAGATGTCTCGCATGAGACTCCTCATCTGGAAAAAGATATGGGGAAAAGTGCAGAAGGTCCTTGAACTTGATTCCTAACTCCCACACTGGCATACTCCCTTGCTGAAGAGAAAGAAGCTCCTGCCTCTTCATTGCCTTCACGGTCAACTAAACGAATATTGTTAGAAACTATTTATGAAAGTCAACCCATGAAACATTTTCCTCCTTCCACTCTCCCAGATACAATATCCACCACTTTCATGCAGCTCCTCGCATCTGACTAACTACCAAAGAGACCCAGTATCCCACCGGGGCACAGATCAAACTGAAAGCGATCTCGAGTTCCTCTAGCTAGCTCTCTATCTACACATCTGAAACACTTCCCTTGTACTTCCTCAAATCCTGCTGATACAAAGCATGAAAAACATATATCACCACCCCACAACATGGTCATATCACATCACACCCACAAACACATAGACCACCACCCACATCACAATCACAGCTCATCTCACCTGCAGACACCTGAGCCATCACATCACAACCAAAACTAGAGTAGTATGTTATCATGAACATGATGTACATCAACCTTGTGCCTTCCTACCATGCATGATCCCCAATATAAGCCGCCCCGCAGCACAGAAAAGTCACATCTCACCTGAAAACACCTAGGCCACCGCCCCACAGCACGGTCATATCACATCCCACCCAAAAACACCTGGGTTATCACCTAGTGCACTAACAGACCTGCGACCATCACATTCTGTGCATATCTACTCTCTTGGAAGAAACAGTGGGGAAGAGCGAGTAGCTAACCATCCTTCCTCAACACCGAGATTTTGGGAAAAACACATCTCATGTGAATATACGGGTATCAACATATACTTCTCGATGCAGGTGAGGTGCGTATAAAAATTACAAGGAATGTACAAGTATATATGTATAGCAACACACATGCCCAACCTATGAGTTCACAACCAAACACTAACCAACTCGCAACATCACCACTTTCACGACCATCTCTAAATGCATAACACCACACAAACCACAAGACGCACACTTATCATTTCAAACCAAACCCATTATCTAGCCCATTCATTTCATTTTTTCATTAGTCATTTCCATCCTATAAACCAAATCAAACCCTAGTCATTTCAAACATTATTAAACATGTTATTTTATCACTACCTAGACATCTAGTACAACACAACCATGCATCACAAGTGGCCCATAATCTCTATCACATCATCGCCTCACCACCCAAAAAACACGTCCAAACAACCACCATCTTGCTGCACCAAAAGTACGGAAAAAAAACCACCACATCGCCGCCCCAAAAACACAACAAAAAAACAACCACCTCACCACCCCAAAAGCACGGTCAAACAAAAACCACCTTGCTTCCCCAAAAGCATGGCCGAACCACCACCACCTCATCACCCCAAAAGTACTACCAAACAACCACCACTTCATCACCCAAAAGCACAACCAAAAAACTACTACCTCACCACACTAAATGTACAACCCAAAAGAATGGCCACATCTCAACCATCAGCCCCACATCATATCGCAAACACACATCATCGCCCCACAAGCACGACCACACATCACAACACATCAAAGACCACATTACATATTTAACAAAAGAGAGTTTATGACATTTCAATTTATTTTAGGGGTATTATCACACAAGCCATAATTGAGGGGCGACCATTTTATTAACTAGATATAAGTGGTTCACCAATTTCCATTTTGGGGTGATATCACAACATCGCATGCAAAGGCTCCCGACAACAATGATTTTTAGCAGGACATCAAACCCGTACAATCAATCACATCACAATAATATCAAATCTCTTGTCACATCCGTGATTTCCTTTTGAGGCATTTCTTTGTTTATTTTTGGTCCCTTTTTTATTCTTTAGTTTTGTCGGGAGTTTTTTGGTAAAAAGTGTGGATTTTGGGCTCGACAGAAGGTGGCACACAATTGATGCAAGGTTAGAGGAAACCGTGCGACCTTACCTAGGAAACTGTGTGGGCCTTGGGATCTCTCTAGCTGAGGGCGCATGACTTAAGCACGGTTTGACAAACCATGCGGATGTTGTGCACATGGTTCTGCAATTTCGGGCAGAATCATGTCGCATAGTTGGAAAACGATTTATCAAACTGTTAAACCAAACCGTACGGGTGCCCAGGTTTTCCAGTAAGGGGCGCACATTTGTTACATGGTTTGGGAAACCGTGCGACCTAACCATGAGTAGTTCCCAGGTAATTAAAAAAAATGTGATTTTACCTTTCTACCCTCTCAGGATTTTACCCCCAAAACACCCATTTCTCCCATCTCTTGGTTCGTGTGACCCAAAGGGAGTCCCTCCCTCCTCCAAGCTTCCTCTTCCCTCCAAAGGGTTGGATCTATGGTTTTCTTTAAGATTTTGGGGTGATTTCTCAAGGTATTCTCCTCTTCTCATTTTCATCTTCCTCTTTCTTCTATTTTATCTTAATTTATTCTTCTTCCTTGGTTTCATGAATGTAGGGTTCATGTTTCTTTGAGTTTAAGTTAAGGGATTGGTGTTGTTAAGGTTTATCTTGGATGTTCTTTCCTCTTGGAACCTTTGTGAAGTTGTTTTGAGTTGGAATTGTTGAAACACATGTGATTTGAGGTAGGTTTTTTTTCACTTGCCCTTTAAATTTAAGAATCGTTGGTTTATTACTTTTCGCACCATCCTTATAAGTTAAATAGCAAAGTATGTTTTTTGGTATAATTTTTTGATGAGAAATGAAGTGGTTTTCTTAATCATTTAGAAGTCTATGACATTGTTTTGTTATGTTATGCACACCAAGTGTTTGATAAATTGCCCGATTAGCTTTCTCAATGGAATATGGTTTTTAAGGCATGGTTTGGATTTGTAAATGTTTTTGTGACATATAAAATGGTTGTTTAGATTTCTCAAATGGATTTTAAATGGGTTTGGATTTGAAATAAGTGTGTGTTTGTCTCTTGAAAATGGGTTGACAATGTGAAGGAAATATGTTGCTTTCCTTTTTGAAACATGTGATTTCTCGAAGGGTGTTTGAGGCACGTTTTTCACTTTTGTGATAATTGGTGGTCTTGAAAACTGTCCTTGGATAATTCTCTTGACTTGGTTATGTTGAATGTTGTGGGAGACCCACGTTGAGAGGCTCCTTTTATGATCAAATGGTTGAAAGTTAATAGATTGTTCCTTGGGGTGGCTTGAGGGTGACTTTTTATGTGAGTTTCTTGTGTATGATGTATGCACATGTGATTGGATGCTCGATTGAAACTTGTTTGACTCACCCCCTCTTTAGTCTCAACATGGGAACCTTGCATAACTAGCATGTTTTTGGTGAATGATTTCTGCACTATCTTAGGATTTCACTCTAGCTAGTGGCTTATAGTAGGGGTTTTTTTTTTGTTTTTGTTTCTATGGGAAAGTGCTCATCGGTCATACCAGGTAGGTTGCGATCGAGCATGTGGGTGAGAATGATGTCTGTAGGTGAGACATGATTTTAGGATAATCAATATGTATTGTATGTTCTAGATTATTCCACTGATCTCCTTGGTTATCCAATGTCATTCAACACATAGTTATCTACGGTGGATGATTGAGACACATTGTTGTTTGGTCACTTATGCATGTTATTTTCCATTTCCCTCGTTATCTGATTATTGCTGCTGCTCTATTACATGGTGTAATTTTGTGAAAAGTTATGTGATGGTTTTCAAAGGTTTATAAAAAGTGTTATGAAAATATTTGACACTCATTTTCCCTCTTTTTAAATGAAAACATCATCTTGCTTCTAAAAAATGCTAGTGTTTTCTTCTTGGAAAAGGATCTGGATTTGAATGAGAAAGGATAATGGACCGTGTTTGGATTTAAAGTGAAAGTGTGAAAAACCTAACTTTTTATATTGTATTTCAAATCTGAAGTTGATATTTTTATTTAAAAGGAAGTGCATTGGGAATAGATTTTTTCTGGAACATATACTGAGTTTTAATACTCATGCCTATAGTTATTTCTTATTTTTAGCCTTTGGTGTAGGTTTCATCTTAGTTTTGATCATTGTAGGCAATGGTTGGTTTTGGTATTAGAGAGTGGACCTCAAGGTCACATAGATACATTGTGGTCGGTAGGTTCAGTTTGAGTTTTTTTGTTCGGTTGGATGTATTTTCAGTTTTTGTATAAATGATGTTCAGTTTGGAAATTTTGTGTTTATTTTATTTGGGCTGCTCTATTTGTTTTTGCTGTTTTTTATTTATATTCAGTGAAATCATTCTCTTAGTTTCTTTGTTGATGCCCCAACACTAGTTGCCTACCCGGGAGAATTAGGAATGCTTGTCGAGCTTTGTCTCGAGCTGACCTAGGTGACCGGTTTGGGGCCGACCCGAGTTGGTTCGGGACAACACGGTATCAGAGTCTAGGTTCTTTAGAGGACCTAGATTTAAAAGCACACTTTGTTATTTAAGATGTCAATCTAGATGGAGTGAGACTGTTAGAACTTGGGGTGTAGATTTGAGGGAGTGTATGACCAACACTTTCGATTCCAAACCTCGGGTTTCCACAGAAAGTTAGGTTTTCATTAGTTTATTTGGTTCTTGTGGGTTGTTTGGTGTTTGGGAACAAGAACTGAGAGTTGTTCCAGTGGTCTCAATGAGTTCGTAGGGTCTGACAAACCATGTGATCCAAAGACGCGGTTATGAATGACCCCTCATGGTGGTGACATGATTGGCATATGGCTACCAACCATATGACCAAGTCACCAATTGACACTATTTTTTCCTTGTGAGTTGTTTTGGATACCTCTTGATTCTGAAATTGTTTTGAAAATTCTTGTTTTTAAATCGTGAAAACTGGATTTTAAGTGGGTAATGGTTTTTGATTTTTAGAAGATGGAAAATGGATTTTCAGATTTATTTTGAAGGAAGCTTTAGAAAATGTATTTTTGGTAAAATAATCTTTGGATAAAATGGGGATGAGTTTAAAGAGAGTGGATTTCTATAACCAAAACTTGGGGTTTATCGATTTTTTTTTGGGAAATTGAAATTTATTTTAAAAAGGGTTTTGGAAATTTGTTTTAAATAAGACGGATTTTTTGAAAAATTGAGTTTTAATCAAACGATTCTTAATGGAAGTGTGTTGAGTGGTATGAATTGGGTTTTTTATGGAATTCAAGAGATTTTTATTTTTGAATGAAAGAAAATGGATTAAAGTGTAGAGTTTCAAAATGGTTTTTTATTGAATAGTTAGTGATCTTCTAAAAAAGTTATGTCAAATTTGAAATGGGAAGTAGATTGAGAATTCGAAACTCAGGTTGAAAATTTTGTATCGAAAATTGGAAAAGCTTTGTTTGACCTTTGGTATTCTTATGAGCACTCACATGTAGGGATGTGTATGTGAAGGTGGATGGTTGATGACATGAGTTGATGGGTGCCTGTTTTGGCATGAAAATGTACATGTGAGTGAGACTATGGAATACCATTGGTGATTGTGTAACCTATCAAGTTTGTCTTGCTTCTCAAAAAGTGTTTTTAAGAGAAAATAAAATTGTGATGTTTTGGTAATCGGTGGTTGTGTAGCTTGTTTTCTTCTATTTTGGGAATTTTTTTAAGTTGTGCTTAGAGTTTTAATTCTTTTTAGTGAATTGGATTTGAAGTAATGTTTAGTAGTTTTTTAGAAAAAGGTTTTAGGAAGCTTTTTAGTTGGTTTCCTTTTTGTGTTTGGTGTTTCTTTGTGTATGTTTTGGTCGATGAGTTGGTTTTGATTGAGTTCTTGGTTTTCTTGTTTCTCAGTGTACTCCCCCACAATGATTTGATGGATATTCAAGGTGCAGCTATGTAATGACCTGAACTTTTTGAATGATAAGTGTTTCTTGAAAATGTGTGTTTATACACAAGAATCTATCTCTCTTTAATAATGAAATTAGTATAAATTGAAATGTGACCTTTTGGTTTTCAATTGTTATATGACCTTAGGTCAATTATGACTGTTGGTAAATATGATTGTTTGGAACTATACTCCTGATAATTATTTTTGTTATCATTAGAGTTTATAAGAAAAATTTTGACAGAGGAAAATTGATACAGAAAGAAGAGTTAATGACCTCAACCAGTAGAGTCATTCCGTTTGAAGCTCATTTGTCAGAACATGGTAGGGAGTTATCATCATCAGGCTTCACTCTTGACCAAGGCCATGTCGAGCTTCAATAAGTGAAGTTTGAAAGAAATCACATACGAGAGAAGTTCAAGTTGGTAGAATTTACCACTTGAGTGATGTTATTTGAGCATCCCCATGAATCTATTACCATTTCAGACCTTACCCTTAGGTCGTATGCATGTGTTATAATGGGTTATGTGTCGAGACCTTAGTTACTTAATTTATAATCCCTTTGTATAAATAAAATTGTTCTTCTATCAATTCTGTTTTAAGAATAATTTTGCTTAATAAAATTAAGATAATATTTGATAAATTGATTTTTTGGACATAAATTGTACTTTCTAGAAAAGATATAAATGTTTATAATAAACTAATATATTATTAATAATATTTATTTTAATTAAATATCATGGTTAAAACACTCATATTTAAAAATAAATGAAAAAGTATTTTTTTCAAGTGTCAGAAATTTTACTATACATTTTCCATCTGCTATTATTTTTAATAAATAAGAATTTTTAAATTTAAAAGTTACAATTCTCATATTTAGAGAATTATTATGATAAAATAAATATCATTTTTGAAATCAACATGTCAAAATTAGGTTAGGGTGAATTTACGTGAATTTCTAAAATATTTTTTTTGGTGAATGATAAATATAGTTTGAGTTTTTTGATAAGTTTAATGAAATCATAATTACGTCATATTGATGTAATAATTAGTTAACCATAATCCAAAAATCAAATTGTGTTATTTTATTAATATCAATTATTTTAATATATTTTAATCAATTTCCAAATATAAAATTTACTTTTCAAATTTTAAAATGGAAACATTAACTTAAAAAATGGTATCTTGTCGAAACTTTACTTTTTCTTGCCAAAATAATTAATATAAAATTATGGTTGATTCTTTTGTGATAAAATTACATAAAATATGATCCAAGTGTCAAATATCATGGGAAAATACCATGGGAAAACCCATGATTTTTCAATTACCACTACCTAGGTGTCCAATGCCTTTATTTTGGAAATTAATAAACAAATCTCCCTCTTGCTATAAATACCCACCAATTTCTCTATTTTCTTTCATTCCTAACTCTTCATCCATGAAGCTCTGATAGTTTTACCTCCCAAGGTGTACTTAAGCCCCCCAAAGTCCCAATTTTTGAGTTTTAGTAGTTTTTTTATGGAAAGGAAATTATCAACTTCTATTTTCCTTTCAAGTTCCTTTTTATGTGGAACGTCTTTCAAGTTTCCAAATTATATATTTCTTTCCATTTTATTCTATATTTTTAGTTTTTATGTGGCATGTCTTTGAAGTTTCCAAACTATTTTCTTCTTTCTATTTTACTCTATCTCTTTACTGTAATAAGTTTCATTTATGAATGAGTGACCCTTGTCCCCTCTATTTTTACCATTTTCTAAAACCATATTTCATACCGTTATGATGCCAAATTTTCTTCTTAAAATTTCTCTCTTTTTCTTAAGAAAATTATCTGTTTGTTTTCTTTTTATGAATACACAAAACTCTTTCTTTTTCATGGATATTAACCTAGATGTCAAAATGATCTATTTTATTTAGGTATTATCATACATGAGACCCACTTTCCCTTTTTGTGGCTTATAAATTACATAATAATATTGTCTTTAAGCACTTTTTAAAAAGTCATAATTTTTATATGAAACCGATTTATTTTATTCTCCATGAGTTATTTATGAAATGTTTTATTGTGGTCTATGTTGATCACATTTATTAAAACATATGAAGGGTTCACCCTGATAGCACTTCAATGCATTGGGTAAATAACTTTATCTTTAGAGATGACATTTTTTACGATACCTTGGTGAATAACTTTGGTATTTTTTATGACACCTTGATGAAAAACCTTGGTGATATGCTTATGAATGTCTCATTTAAATGCTTTAGCCACATTTACAAGTTATTATTCATGTTATTATTATTATTATATTCCTCTTTCTCATGCCTTTATGATATTCTTCGAGTTCTTATTGATAATTCCCATAATCACATGTAAACCATTTCCCTTGATTTCCCTTAATGGGCCTTATGCTCACCCTTCCCTTTGATGTACGTACCCAAGTTATGAGATGCAGTAATTGTACTTAGGATGAACCTATGAAGAATCTATTCAGTTGATTTAGAAGAATTTTTACATTTTCATGTATTATGTACCTTATTTTCAAGAAACTCAACCTTAAAAGATCTTCTATTTGTAAAATATAATGTAAAGTTATGTAATAAAAAGGAGAAATGTCATAGTTGGTATCAGAAGATGGTTTAGTTATTTGTGGAAATCAGGATTTTAAAACTTTAGGAAGAACCTTATGAACAAGTTAAAATATAAGAAAACATCCTGGTATTTTGGTAGAGTATTAATTAAGTGGTTTCCGAACAAAGAAATCTCTATATGGATATGAACAAGTGGGCGTGGTTCTAAAACATATGTACCTAGGGATAAAAACATTGAAAAGGTGTGTCGGGACCTACTCAGCGCAACCTGGTACACGATAACGAGCCTTACTGCACACCTAGTTTGACACTCCTAGGTTATATGTTTGGTTAATCACAAGATTTTTATGAACTATTATGAAAGATTTGTAGAAATGTAATTGTTGTTAAAGAATAACATATTTAAGAATGATGTTTTAAGAAGTAAAATTCCTTTAGAGTTATAAGATTATTAAATGAAACATGTTTCTCACTAAGGTTTTCTTCTATTAGAAAATCATGGGAAATAGGAGGAACCACATAAATAGTGAGTGCAATGGACCATGCGTTGACAACCCTTCCATGGAAGCCGGAATGGAAAAGTTTATGAGAATGATGAATCGACTTACTTAGGTTATGAACAATAACTTGAATCAAGTTGAGAGACCAGATTCACCTTGAAGGGAATGAGTTGAGATTTTGGGGATGGAATTTTTTAAGGGGGGAAGAATGTAACGACTCAAACTTTTTAAATGATAATTGTTTCTTGAAAATGTGTGTTTTATACACAAAAAAAACTATATATCTTTAATAATGAAGTGAGTATAAATTGAAATATGACCTTTTCGTTTTTGACGGTTATATGACCATAGGTCAATTATGAATGTCGGTCAAAATGACCATTGTAAACTATACTCTTGATAATAATTTTAATGTTATCATTTGAGTTTATAAGTAAAATTTTGAAAAAGGAAAATTGATACATAAAGAAGATTCGATAACCTCAACAAGTTGAGTCATTTGATTTGAAGCCCATTTGTCAGAACATGGGATGGAGGTATCGTCACTAGGATTCACTCTTGACTAAGCCCAAGGTGAGCTTCAACAAGTGAAACTTGAATGAAATCGATTACGAGAGAAGTTTAAGTAAGTAGAAATTACCACTCGAGCGATGTTATCCAAGCCACCCAATGAATCTATAACTATCACACAACTTAACCTTAAGTCATATAAAAGTGTTATAAGGGGTTATGTTTCGATTCCTTAGTTACTTAATGTATAATTACTTTGTATAAATAAAATTGTTTATCCATTCCATTTTAATAATAGTTCTGCTTAATAAAATTGAGATAAAATTTGATAAATTGATTGTTATGACATAAATTTTACTTTCCAAAAAAGATATAAATGTTTATAATAAACTAATATATTATTAATAATGTTTATTTTAATGAAATAGTATGGTTAAAACACTTTTATTTAAAAATAAATGAAAAAAATATTTTTTTAGGTGTCAAAACTTTTACTATGCATTTTCCATCTGTTATTATTTTTAATAAATAATGTTTTTATATTTAAAATCTAAAATTATAACATTTAGAGAATTATTATGATAAAATAAATATAATTTTTAAATCATGAACTTGAAATTAGGTTAGGGTAAATTTATGATAATTTTTAAAAATATTTTGTTTTCTTGTGAATAGTAAAAATACAGTTTGAGTTTTTCGGTAAGTTTAATGACATCATAATTATGTAATATTGATGTAATGATTAGTTAACCATTATCCATGACTAAAATTATGTTATTTTATTAATATCAAGTATTTTAATAAATTTTAATCAATTTCCAAAAATATAATTTAATTTCCAAATTTTAAAATGAAAACTTTAACTTAAAAAATGATATTTTGTAGAAACTTTACTTTTCCTTGAACAAATAAGTAATATAAGATTATATTCAACTCTTTTGGGATAAAAATACATAAAATATGATCCAATTTTCCAATACCATGGGTAAGTCCATGGTTTTTCAATTACCACTACCTAGGTGTCCAATGCCTTTATTTGGAAATTAATAAAAAAATCATCCTCTTTTTCTATAAATAACTATCCATTTCTCCATTTTATTTAATTCACAATTCTTCCTATATGAATCTATAATAGTTTTACTTTCAAAGGAGTCATCCCAAGGTGTCCTTAAGACTCCATGTTCCCAATTTTTTAGTTTTAGGAGTTACTCTTCAAGGTAAGAGAAATATCAACTTCTTTTTTACTTTCAAGTTCAATTTTTATGTGGTATGTATTTCAAGTTTATAAACCATGTTCTTATATCAATTTTATTTTATCTATTTACTTTAATAAGAGTCTTTTATTAATGAGAGACCCTTCTCCCATCTCTTTTTAATATTTTCTAAAACCATGTTTCATATTGTTATGTTGCTGAATTTTCTTCTTAAAATTTATCTCTTTTTCTTAAGAAAATTATCCTTTTGTTTTCTTTTTGTGAATAACCAAACTTATTTCTTGTTCATGGGTATTATCCTATATTTAAAAATGATCCATTTTATTCAATTATTAACATAAATGAGACCATATTTCTCTTTCCATGGGTTATAAATGACATAAAGATCTTGTCTTTAAGCACTTTTTAAAACATCACAATTTTTATATGAAACCCGTTTCGTTTATTCTCCATGGGTTATTTATGAAATGATTTATTATTCTCTATGTGACTCATATTAATTAAGATATATTAAGGGTGTTCCGTGATAGCGCTCCAATGTATTGGGTAAAGAATTTAATATATAGAGATGACATATTTTGTGATACCTTGGTGAATAACCATGACAATTTTTATGACGCCTGATTAAACTTTGAAAGTGGCTAATATTCATTGTCAATATCTTAATAATAATATGTTCCAAAGTCCATAAACATTAATTTTAGTGCATTATAGAAATTGAACTTCATTTCTCATCTCAAATGCAATTCATGTTTAAAATGCAAATTTGGGACCAATCATTCATCTATTTATGGACAACATTATATTAATTTTTTGAATTTGATATTTTGGAATATGATTGGTCAATTTTTTTGAAACATTTTTTCTTTTAGGATCGATGGATGAATCCCAATGGAAGATGGAGATTTTTGGGGATGAATACAGAACTTTTCTAGAGAAAGCATAATGGGCTTAATGCCCATCAAACAAATGTGGGGACCACAAACCAAGCCCAATGATGCCAAAATTTTTAAAGTAGAAATATAAAACTATGAGTATCATTTTATTCAACTGTGTCTAGAGCTAATTCTGATGTTTTCATGGAGATATATGGATCTAAAGTTAACATTTAAATGGTGGGCTCGACCTGAACGCCCATAATGTATTCCCACCATTTCGATCATAACTTTTAAAAGGATGCACCAAATTACATGAAATTTTTAAAACTAATATAGGACAGATGGAAGATAATATTTTTCTTCTACATTATCTCTGGATTTTTCATCCTTCAATTAAAAATTCACATGTCAAAACGGAGGACGAATCTGGATGAATTTCCAGGTCAACTTCGAAACGTCAAATTCCCTTGATTTTCTCACCCTCCTTTTAACTCTATCAATTAATGGAGATGTAATTTATTGTTTGGGGGTGTATCTAAGGCTCTGAATATTCATATATAAGGAGATGGTGGTGAAGGTAATTAGCATCAAATATTTTTCTTTGGAATGAAAGTTTTTATTTTCTTTCAATTGTATTATCATGCTTTCATTTTGTAATCGCTTTGTCAACTTATCCCATGTAAGTTTTTCATTTACCTTCATTTAATTAATAAAATATCATCATCATCTTATTATTCTTAATTTATTATTTCTTTTTCCATATCATGTTGATACTGTTTCCTTAAGGAGTGAGGTTATTCACATTATTTTTTGTGAAACTCTTCACACAATGGTGGAGTGATTGTTATTTTTTTCTTCTTCTCCAATTCTACCATCATAAGTCTACTACCTTCTTTCATTGATATAATAGCATAAATGGAGGGCTAATCCTATAATGGGTTGATCCAAGGGAGTATTAAGGGGTGAATTGGATGTTATTTCTTAATTTAAGATTTTTTAATCAATTCTATTTTTGAGATTTTAATTCAATGATGTAAGTTATCCTTTAAACTCACTAATTTTAAGGATACACATCCCGAGTGCTAAAATGATCCTATACCTTGGAGTGATCATCAATATGATCCTCCAAGTGTATAGTTGATTAGACTTAGGATAGTGAAAACTCAAAATTGGTGAGTGATTTGGGATGGTTGTATTTCATTAAAGGAAACACTCGAATTTAAGACATTGAAATAATTTAAAAAGAAATTCATCCAATACACCCTATGCGATAACCAAGGATAAAACCATGCTTTTAAATAGAATTTAATTAAGTATTTAAAATATCCAATAATCCAATCAATTCAAACCAAAGTTGGCCACTTCATAGCCAAATCAACACCATAAAATCACCTTCTTAGAATGTATGTTTCTTAGGTTTATTCTTAGGTCTCTGAGGATCGATAACCCAAGACGTACTATAATGATCGCTTACGCCATACATCTTGGATAAATTCCGGCACAACCAAATTTTGGCGCCGTTTCCAGGGACCAAGTAAGTTACCTAAGAACATTTTTTATTCTCCCTCATTTATCTTTTCTCATCCCATTTCTTTTATCTTTTCTCTATTATTTTTTATCTCTTTTCTTGGTGCATGATTGCCTACACCCGCGACCATTCAAATCGTTTAGTTAGGATGGATAGTCCTGTGGCTGTGGAGTTAAGAACCAAAATTGGTATTTTTCCATTAGATCCAAATCTTCATAATACTCCAAATTCAGACTTTGAGTTCGATAAAATGGAGAATATCCCACAAAACCAAATCATAAACCGGGGAGGGAACCAAAATAATGAGTAAGACCCTAACTTGGGAATTGTTACAGACCTGACCATGAATAACTACCTCACACCTTCTTTGACCAATGCACCCTCATGAATTAGGCATGATAATATAGGGTATGCCCAATATGTCTTCAAACCCCATGTCTTGAACCACCTTCCAACCTTTCATGGGATGGATTCTGAGATGCCTTGCCTTCATGTTAAAGAATTTAATGACATTGTCGAAACCATGTCCTCTCTAAATCAAATTGAATCTTCTAAAATGAGACCTTTTCCTTTTTCTCTTATGTAATGATCTAATAATTCCTTAAAAAATTTGAGACCAGCATCCATTCACTTTTGGGACCAACTGCAACGAGAATTCTATAAAAAATACTCCCCCCAACACAAAACAATTTCACTTAAAAAGAGCATCCAAAACTTTTTTGAAAGAGAGGTAGAAACATTCTATGAAACATGGGAAAGGTTCAAGGACACATTAAAATGGTACCACACCATGGTTTTTTAATCCCAGAACAAGTGAGAATTTTCTATGAAGGGTTAGGTCTAGGAAACAAACAATTCATCAATATTATGTGCAATGGAACCTTCAAAAATAAAGCCCCAAATGATGCTTACGAGTATCTAGAAAATCTTGCTGAACATAACCAAACATGGGGAACTTCACCATACTATGAGAAGCCACCCAAATCTGGTGGAATGCACAATCTTGGAGAAGAAGAAAACCTTAGATCAAAACTTGCTGCACTCACGAGGAATGTTTAAGAGATTGATCTTAGGAAGGTCCACAAAACCCAAACTGTTGAGCTTGTTTGTACAATTTGTGACAAAAATGACCGCAAGACTGATAATTGCCCAACCATTCCTTATATAAAGAATGTTCTTTTAGGAGGACCACCAAAAGAAGTTAATGCAATGAAATTTCAAAATCCACAATTCCAAAACACCTTCAATCCAAGGTATAATGACCATATAGGCTTTCGTTGGAAGGACAATCAACAACCAACACAACAATAATGTATCAACCCATACCCTCAATAAAACATTAAACCCCATAATCAGTTCCAACCACAACCGGTCCAATTACAACATCCTATTGTATAATATCAACAACCTATCCAACAACCCATTCAACAGCCTATCCAATAACCAAATTATCCTCCTGGGATAAACCAACAAGCTCAAACACCAACCCAAACTATTCTACAAAGCCTACTAGAACAACTATGCACAAAAATGGACAAAATGAACTCAGAATTCTTATCCATTAAACAAGAACTTAAAACCATCAAATCTGGAAAGACAACCATTCCCACACAGGCCATTACACAACAAAAATCAAGGGGAGAGACAAGTTTCACTCAAACAACTCATGAACAACTAAAGGATGTGACAGTTTTGAGAAGTGGAGAATCAATTGAGAAAACTAAACAAATAATTCAGAAACCATCTAAATCTTCAAACTCTAATGAAAATTCAAATGAACCACATGATCAAACTGTGAAAAAATTATGACAATGTGAAAGAAACAACTCTTCAACAAATAATCCCACAACCTGCACCATTTCCCCAATGCATGAGGTGGAAAATCAAGCCTAAATTGAGTGAAACATTGAGGGAAATATTCTCACAAGTCAAGATAAACATTCCACTCCTCGATGCTATTCAAACCATTCCTGCATACTCAAAATACCTGAAGGAACTCTGCACATTTAAAAGGAAATTCTCACATAAGAACCAAGTCCTTTTGGCAGCAAATGTTAGCACAACAATCCAAGGAACCCTTCCACCAAAGAAGAAAGACCCATGAAGCCCTTACATAAATGTTGAACTAGGAGAGAAAAATGTTGTCAAAGACTTGTGTGACCTAGGTGCCAGTGTCAATCTCATTACCTATGCTGTGTACTTCCAATTAGGCTTGGAAGAGATCAAACCCACACCATTCACACTTCAACTTGCTGATCGTAGCATTAGGGTTCCAAAGGGAATACTAAAGGATGTTCTGGTAAAAGTAGAAAACTTCATCTACCCTGCTGACTTCATTGTCCTTGACAACAATCCAACCATAGGCAATAAGGAACAAACCCCAATCATCCTTGGTCGTCCATTCCTTGAAACAATCAACTCTGCTATCCGAGTCCGAAATGGGAACTTGACCATCACCTTTAAACATGAGTCTATACTTAAACTTCTATAATGCAAGCTCACAAATATGAGATGATGAGGATATTCATGAAGTAAAAATGATAGGATGTGTTGATAAAGAATACATAGAACATCAAGGAATATTCGAGGAATTATTAAGTGAGGAAGAGAGTAATTTCTTTTGTTCACATGAAGGAAGTTTATCTCCTTGGCTAGAATCACTTTCAAATTGCTCCAATGATGAAATCTTAAGAAAAAAAATCAGAAAAATATTTCAAGAAACCACATTCAGGGAGGCCACTCCAACTCTCTTCCCTAACACTAATCAAACCAATCTAGTAGCTAAAACTTCTAAACATGGGGAATTGATATTATCTGAAAGTCTAAAAAAGAAATTTATCTTGATCCAATGTACCAATATTCTACTGAAATCTTGAACCAACATGATCTTGAATCGAAAGAACTTCCTACTACTCTGAATTATGACTTCCTAGGAAAAAATGGAACACAACCTATTTTCATTTCTTCTTCTCTTCAATATGATCATAAGAGGATGCTTCTAGATGTCGTTAAGAGACACAAGGAAGCCATTGGATGGACCCTATCTGATATTCCTGGGATTATCCCACTTATTTTGAGTCATAGGATTGTTCTAGAATCCAATTCAAAGACGTGTTGTCAACCTCAATGGTGACTCAATCCTAATCTCATGGAAGTAGTGAGAAAAGAAATTCTAAAATTATTAAAATATAGTATCATCTATCCCACAGCTGAGAGTGAGTTGGTCAGCCCGATCCACATGGTTCCAAAGAAGGCTGGAATCACAGTGATAACCAATATGGATAGAGAGATTCTTCCAACTAGGGTGAGTAGTGGTTGGAGAGTCTGTATCAACTATAGGAAGCTAAATTCATTTACCGAGAAGGACTATTTCCCATTACCATTCATTGACCAAATCCTTGAGAGAGTGGCATGTCATGTATTCTACTATTTCATAGATGGGTACTCGAGGTATAATCAGATTGGGGTCTCCCTAGAGGATCAAGGGAAGACTACATTCACCTGTCCATTCAACACCTTTTCCATCAAACGCATGCCCTTCGGTTTATGCAATGCCCCTGGAGCCTTCTAGCGGTGCATGATGGTAATCTTCTCAGACATGGTAGAGGATTTTCTAGAGGTCTGCATGGATGACTTATCTGTGTTTGTGGATACATTTGAGGGATGTATGAGGAATGTGGAGGGAGTTTTTTCAAGATGTGAAGAAAATAATCTGGTCCTAAACTGGGAAAAATCCCATTTCATGGTTAAAGAGGGACTAGTCCTTGTCCATCTAATCTTGGGTAGGGGGATTTAAGTCGATAAAGCCAAGGTTGACATCATTCGCCACCTTCTATCACCCAAAATTTTCAAGGAAGTGAGGTCTTTCTTAGGGTATGCTGGTTACTATAGAAGATTCATTAGGAACTTTAGTTCAATCGCTCGTACCCTTTGTAGTCTTCTAGTAAAGGATGATCAAATTGTTTGGATAGAAAGCTATGAGGGTTCATTATCAACCCTCAAATCATATCTCACCTCTCCGCCCACCATGAAATCCCCAAATTGGAACCTTCTTGATGAACTCATGTGTGATACAAGTGATTTTTCTTTAGGAGTTGTGTTAGGAAAACATTGTGGTAAAACTCCTTATATAATTGCTTATGCAAGAAAATCCTTAAATGATTCCCAAATCAACTAAACCACCATTGAGAAGGAGTTACTTGATGTTGTGTTTTACTTAGAAAATTTTAGGTCCTACCTCTTAGGATCCCCCATCACTGTGTACATTGACCATTCTGCATTGAAATACCTCTTCCAGAAGCAAGATGCTAAGGCAATACTGATTAAGTGGATCCTCCTCTTAAAAGATTTTTACCTCACAATCAAGGAAAAAAGGGTTTTGAAAATGTTGTAGTTGATCGCCTCTCTAAGATAGAATTTATTGAAAAATTATCCCACCATTATGTGACTGATTCATTCCCTGATGAACACATATACTCTGTGAGTGATTTCCCTTGGTATTCCAACATAGCCAACTTCTTAGTTACAAGAGTCATTCCAAAATTCTTAGGGACTCAAACTAGAAGGAAATTTTATTTCTGATGTCAGGCACTATGTGTTCGATGATCCATACCTCTATAAGTTCTACCCTGACCAAGTCATTAGGAGGTGTGTCCAAGAATCTGAATAAGAATCCATCCTTAAATTCTGTCATAGTGAGGCGTGTGGAGGTCACTTTTACTCTAAGAAAACATCTTCTAAGGTTTTTCAGAGTGGTCTCTTCTAGACCAACCTCTCAAGGGATTCCTACACATTTTGTCAAATCTACCCTAGGTGTCAACAATTAGGGTCCATCACAAAGAGGAATCAAATGCCACTCACTCCAATCTTAGTGATTGAAATCTTTGACTGTTGGGGAATCGATTTCATGGGTCTCTTCCCAAACTCTAGGGGATATTTGTACATTCTCTTAGCTGTCGATTATGTCTCAAAATGGGTTGAGGCAATTCCTAAAAAATCTAATGATCCTCAAACGGTAATTATCATTCTCAAGGAAAACATTATCTCTAGATTTGGAATTCCTAGGGCCATCATTAGTTATTGTGGAACTCATTTATGCAGTCGTCCATTCTCAGAACTCATGAAAAAATATGGAATATCTCACAAAGTGTACATTGCTTACCACCCACAGACCTATGGTTAAGCTGAGTTAGCCAATCGAGAAATCAAAAAAATTCTTGAGAAAATAGTTAATCCATATAGGAAAGATTGGTCGAGTAAGATCTTAGATGCTCTTTGGGCCTATCAAACTATTTATAAAACCATTTTAGGAATGTCCCCATATAGGTTGGTTTATGGTAGAGAATGCCATTTTCCAGTCGAGATTGAACATAAGGCCTTTTGGTCAATTAAGAAAATGAATTATGACCTCTCATTGGTTGAATCAAAAAGAAAACTAGATCTCAATGAACTTGAGGAACTTAGGATGGAGGCTTATGAAAATTCAAGGATCAATAAAGCTAAAGTAAAAGCCTACCAATCTGAAAATATTAAAGCCAAACACATTGTACTAGGTAAACCTATTATTTTTTATAGTTATAAACTTAATTTACACCTGGGAAAGTTGAGATCCATATGGTCAGGTCCATACATAGTGCATAAGGTATACCCCCATGGGGTTGTAGAAATTCAAGATCCCACCAATGGTCAAACATTTAAAGTTAATGGTCATAGAGTCAAACCATTCATTGAACCATTACAGAAACAAAAAGTTGATGAAGACTTGTGTAAACCATCTTTCGATGAGGAAAAAACATAAACAATGAAGTGTCCAAGTCGAGCTAACGATGTTAAACAAAAGTGCTGCATGAGAGGCAAACCATGGTTTTTATAGTTCCAATCATTGTGAATCGTATTTATTTTTTGTTATTGTTATTATTATTTTTTTTTCATTTAAAAAAAATACCATAGACTATTGACATGTTCTTCTTTTATGAGTGTGGATGGGTATGAAAGGGGAGCGCCATATTCATCCGTGTCATGTGGCATGATCCCTATGTAATACCTTACCCAGAAATTTAAAAAGAGGACAATGTATCATCAGCGTATTTTTTATGTGTTTGTAGGTAAAAAAAATTTGAATATGATATTACCTTTTACTATTGACACGTTCTTCTATTATGAGTATGGATGGGTATGAAAGGGGAGTACCATATTCATCTGTGTCACGTGGCATGATCTCTGAGTAATACCTTACCCAGAAATTTAAAAAGAAGACAATGTATCATCAGTTTATTTTATTTTATTTTTATGTTTTTTAGGTAAATAAATATATAATATATATATATAATTTTTTTATAGGACACATCATAGGTTGTGGGAAAAAGCTCATCACAACCGTCTAAGCCGCTGAGACTCGAACCCAGGATTGAAGGGAGACTGTGGCAGGTGCTTTCATCATCAACCACCATGTGACTTCATTCCATGATTATGATTTTAAATTTTATATTTTAACACCTCTCCCATACACCCCTTCTATGTTTTCTTTAAACACTGGGGACAGTGTTATTCTATGTTGGGGGGAGATTAAATAATTTTTTATTTATTTTTGTGAATAAGAACATGCATGGAAAGAAAAATTTCATTAACCTTGGACATGATAACACACATTGAAAACTCTAAAATTGGATATCTAATAATTTTTCATGCCTTGATTCTGATTTTAATGCATGTTTAAATTGATGAACATAGTTTTTGGAAAGTGCGGTTGTCCAATGTGATTTTTCAAAGTTCACATTTTCATCCTCTTAATAAAAATTACACAATGCATGTCTACTGGATCTTGGGTGTAAATTTGAGTTATTGGGTCCCTTTAATCTTAGCATAGGGTTTGAGGTCACTTTTAGTTTAATTTTAGTATCCAAAAAAAATTGAAAAAAAAATAATGACCACATAGAGCAATGTTTTTTCCATACGTGTGGCATATGGCACTTGAGGATCATGACTCCATAGTTTTCTTTCCCATAGTTAGGATTTATATCTATATTTTAGAGCATGGAATTGACAATATGTGTAGCATCTGACACTTGTGGATCGTGACTCCATAGTTGTCTTGCCTAGAGTTAGTCTTTTCATATCTATTGTGGTTAAAAAAATAAAAAAAAACAAAAAACAAAAACAATAAAAAAAATAAAATAAAATAAAAAAAGGATATTCATCTTAAGGTTTAATTTGATTCCCACATAGTGCTCCCATTTCCCCCCCTTGAAAAATAAAATGGGCCCCATGTATTTTGTGATGCATAATACATCATCATGCTTAATTGAAATTGGATGAATTGTGACAGTGAATTTTAACAAAGGAATGGGCTTGGGATATGCTTATTTATCTAGCTTGTTTTAAATTATTTTGATGGGTTTCATAAATTTTTTTTGGTGTGAGGTATTTGGGTGATCAATGTGGATTAAAATGTTTTTGGAAAAGAGAATTTGAATTTCATATTTGAGATATATTTTTCTCGAGACTAGAAAAAATCAAGTTGGGGGGTGTGATTAAACATTTAAAGTGGATAATATTCATTTTCAATATCTTAATAATAATATGTTCCAAAGTCAATAAACATTAATTTTAGTGCATTATAGAAATTGAACTTCATTTCTCATCTCAAATGCAATTCATGTTTAAAATGCAAATTTGATCCCAATCATTCATATGTTTGTGGACAACATTATATTCATTTTTTGAATTTTATATTTTTGGGATATGATTTATCACTTTGTTTGGAACCTTTTTTCTTTTATTATCGATGGATGAATCCCAATGAAAAATGATGATTTTTGGGGATGAATGCAGAACTTTTCTGGAGACAGCATAATGAGCCTAAGACCCATCAAACAAATGTGGGGACCACAAACCAAGCCCAATGAAGCTCAAATGTTTACAGTAGAAATAGAAAAATATGGGGATAATTTTATTAAACTGTGGCTAGAGATAATTTTGAAGTTTTCATGGAGATATATGGATCTGAAGTTAACATTTTAATGGTGGGCCCGACCAGAATGCCCATAATGTCTTCCCACCATTTTGATCATAACTTTCAAACGGCTACACCAAATTTCATGAAATTTTTTAAGATAATATAGGACAAATGGGTGAGAATATTTTTATTCTACGAACCCTCTGGATTCTGCATCCTTAAATTACAAATTCACACGTCAAAACGGGGAATGAATCTGGATGAATTTCAGGGTCAACTTCGAAACGTCAAATTCTCTTGATTTTCTCACCCTCCTTTTAACTCTCCCAATTAATGGAGATGTAATTTATTTTTGGGGGGTCTATCTAAGGATCTGAATATTCCTATATAAGGATCTAGTGGTGAATTTAATTAGCATCGAATATTTTTCTTTGGAATGGAAGTTTTTATTTTCTTTCAATTGTATTATCATGCTTTCATTTTGTAACCGTTTTGTCAATTTCTCCCATGTATGTTTTCTGTTCACCTTAATTTAATTAATAAAATATCATCATCATCTTCTTCTTCTTAATTTCTTATTTATTTTTCCATATCATGTTGATACGGATTCCTAAGGGAGTGAGTTTGTTCACATTATCTTTGGTGAAACTCTTCACACAACGATGAAGTGATTGTTATTTATTTTTTTCTTCTTCTCCAATTCTACCATCATAAGTCTACTACCCGCTTTCATTGATAGAATAACATAAATGGAGGGATAATACTATAATCGGTTGATCTAAGGGAGTAGAAAGGGGTGTATTATATGTTATTTCTTAATTTAATAATTCTCAATCAATTCTATTTTTGAGATTTTAATTCAATGATGTAAGTTATCCTTTAAACTCACCAATTTTAAGGATACACATCCCGAGTGATAAAAAGATCCTCTACCTTAGAGTTCTCATCAATATGATCCTCCAAGTGTATAGGTGATTAGACTTAGGATAGTGAAAACTCAAAATTGGTGAGTGATTTGGGATGGTTGTATTTCGTTAAAGGAAACACTCGAATAAGACATTGAAATAATTTAAAATGAAATTCATCCAATACAACCCATGTGATATCCAAGGATAAAATTATGATTTTAAATTGAATTAACTTAAGTCTTTAAAATATTAAATAATCCAATCAATTCAAACCAAAGTTGGACACTTATATAGCCAAATAAACACAATCAAATCACCTTCTTAGAATGCACGTTTCTTTGGTTTATTCTTAGGTCTCTGAGGATCGATAACCCAATCCATACTACAATAACCGCTTACACTATACAACTTGGGTAAATTTGGGCGTAACCAAATTTTGGTTCCGTTGCTGGGGACCAAGTATGTTACCTAAGAAAATCTTTCTATTCTCCCTCATTTCTCTTTTATCATCCCATTTCTCTTATCTTTTCCCTATTCTTTTTTTTCTCTTTTCTTGGCACATGTCCACCTACCCCCGTGACCATTCATATCATTTAGTTAGGGGGGATAGTCCTGTGGATGGGGATTCAAGCACCAAAATAGGTCTTTTTCCATTATATCCAAATCTTCATAATACTCCAAATTCAGACGTTGAGTTCGATACAATGAATAATCTCCCCCCAAAACCAAATCATAAATCGGGGAGGGAACCAAAATAATGAGCAAGACCCTAACTTGGGAATTGTTGCAGACCCGACCATGAATGACTACCTCACACCTTTCTGGACCAATGCACCCTCATGCATTAGGCATAATAATATGGGATATGCCCAAGATGTCTTCAAAACCCATGTCTTGAACCACATTCCAACATTTCATGGGATGGAGTCTGAGATGCCTTACCTTCATGTTAAAGAATTTAATGACACTGTCAAAACCATGTGCCCTCCAAATCAAATTGAATCTGATAAAATTAGACCTTTTCGTTTTTCTCTTAAGGACCGAGCAAAGAATTGGCTAAACAATTTAAGACCAGCATCCATTCACTCTTGGTACCAACTGCAATGAGAATTCTATAAAAAATACTTCCCCCATCACAAAACAATTTCACTTAAAAAGGGCATCCAAAACATTTTTGAAAGAGAGGGAGAAACATTCTATGAAACATGGGAAAGGTTCAAGGACACATTAAACATGGTACCACACTATGGTTTCTTAATCCCAGAACAAGTGAGAATTTTCTATGAAGGGTTATGTCTAGGAAACAAAAAATTCATCGATATGATGTGCAATGGAACATTCAAAAATAAATCCCCAAATGATGCTTACGAGTATCTAGAAAATCTTGCTGAATAAAACCAAACATGGGGAACTTTACCATACTATGAGAAGCCACCAAAATCTGGTGGAATGCAAAATCTTGGAGAAGATTAAAACCTTAGAGAAAAACTTTTTGCACTCACGAGGAAGGTTGAAGAGATTAATCTTAGGAAGGTCCACAAAACCCAAACTGTTGAGATTGTTTGTACAATTTGTGACAAAAATGACCACAAGATTGATAATTGCCTAACCATTCCTTATATAAAGAATGTTATTTTAGGAGGACCACTAGAAGAAGTTAATGCAATGAACTTTCAAAAGACACAATTCCAAAACACCTTCAATCCAAGGTATAATGAACATCCAGGCTTTCATGGGAAGGACAATCGACAACCAACACAACAACAATGTATCAACCCATACCCTCAACAAAACTTTCAACCCCATAATCAGTTCCAACCACAACCGGTCCAATTCCAAAATCCTCATGTCAAATATCAATAACCTATCCAACAACCCATTCAGCAACCTGTCCAATAACCAAAGTATCCTCCTAGGATAAACAAACAAGATCAAACACCAACCCAAAATGTTCCACATAGCCTACTAGAACAAATGTGCAAACAAATGGAAAAAATGTACTCAGAATTCTTATCCATTAAACAAGAACTTCAAACCATCAAAACTGGAAAGGAAACCATGCCCAAACAGGACATTCTTCAACAAACATCAAGGGGAGAGACAAGTTTCACACAAACAACTCATGAATAACTAAAGGTTGTGACAGTTTTGAGAAGTGGGAAAGAAATTGAGAAAACTGAACAAATAATTCAGAAACCATATGAAGATTCAAAATCTAATGAAAATTCAAATTAACCACATGATCAAACTGAGAAAAATCATAACAATGTGGAAGAAACAACTATTCTACAAACAATCCCACAATCTGCACCATTTCCTCAACGCATGAGGGGGAAAATCAAGCCTGAATTGAGTGAAACATTGAGGGAAATATTCTCACAAGTCAAGATGAACATTCCACTCCTCGATTCTATTCAAACCATTTCTGCATACTCAAAATACCTAAAAGACCTCTGCGCATTTAAAAGGAAATTCTCACATAAGAACCAAGTACTTCTGGCAGCAAATGTTAGCACAAAAATCCAAGGAACCCTTCCACCAATGATGAAAGACCCAGGATACCCTTACATCAATGTTGAACTAGGAGAGAACAATGTTTTCAAAGCCTTGTGTGACCTAGGTGCCAGTGTCAATCTCATTCCCTATGTTGTGTACTGCCAGTTAGGCCTGGAAGAGCTCAAACCCACATCTTTCACACTTTAACTTGCTGATCGTAGCATTAGGGTTCCAAAGGGGATACTAAAGGATGTTCTGGTAAAAGTAGAAAACTTCATCTACCCTGCTAACATCATTGTCCTTGAAAACAATCCAACCATAGGCAATAAGGAACAAACCCCAATCATCCTTGGTCGTCCGTTCCTTACTACAATCAACTCTGTTACCAGAGTCCGAAATGGGAACATGACCATCACCTTTGGAAACATGAGTCTAGACTTGAACATCTATAACGCAAGCTAACAAATAGGGGATGATGAGGATATTCATGAAGTAAACATGATAGGATGTGTTGATGAAGAATCTATAGAACATAAAGGAATATTCGAGGAATGTTTAAGTGAGGAAGAGATTATTTTCCTTTGTTCACATGAAGGAAGTTTATCTCCTTGGATAGAATCACTTTCATATTGCTCCAATGATGAAATATTAAGGCCAACAATCAGTGAAATATTTCTAGAAACCACATTCATGGAGGCCACTCCAACTCCCTTCCCTAACACTGATCAAACCAATGTAGTAGCTGAAACTTATACACACGAGGAATCAATATTATCTGAAAGTGTAAAAAAAGAAATTTATCTTGATCAAATGTCCCAATATTCTACTGAAATTTTGAAAAAACCTGATCTTGAATTGAAAGAAATTCCTACTTCACTGATGTATTACTTCATAGGAAAAAATGGAACACAAAATTTTTTCATTTCTTCATCTCTTCAAGATGATCTTGATAGGACGCTTCTATATGTCCTTAAGAGACACAAGAAATCCATTGGATGGACCCTATATGATATTCCTGGGATTAGCCCACTTATCGGGAGTAATAGGATTGTTCTAGAATCCGATTCAAAGCCGTGTTGTCAACCTCAGTGGCCACTCAATCCTAATCTCATGGAAGTAGTGAGAAAAGAAATTCTGAAATTGTTAAAAGCTGGTATAATCTATCCCATAGCTGAGAGTGAGTGGGTCAACCCGATCCACGTGGATCCAAAGAAGTTTGGAATCGCAGTGATAACCAATAAAGATGGAGAGATTCTTCCAACTAGGGTGATTAGTGGATGGAGAGTCTGAATCGACTATAGGAATCTAAACTCATTTACCAAGAAGGACCATTTCCCATTACCATTCGTTGATCAAATCCTTGAGAGAGTGGAATGTCATGCATTCTACTATTTCTTAGATGGGTACTCGGGGTATAATTAGATTGAGGTCTCCCTAGAGGATCAAGGGAAGACTACGTTCACCTATACATTCAGCACCTTTGCCTTCAAACGCATACCCTTTGGGTTATGAAATTCCCCTAGAACCTTCCAGCGGTGCATGATGAGAATCTTCTCAAACATGGTAGGTAATTTTCTATAGGTCTTCATGGATGACTTCTATATGTTTGGGGATACATTTGAGGGATTTCTGTGGGATGTGGAGAGAGTTTTGTCAATATGTGAAGAAAATAATATGGTCCAAAACTAAGAAAAATGCCATTTCATGGTTAAAGAGGGACTAGTCATTGGCCATGTAGTCTCTGGTAGGGGGATTGAAGTCGATAAAGCCAAGGTTGACATCATTTTTCCCCTTCCATCACCCAAAACTGTCAAGGAAGTGAGGTCTTTCTTAGGGAATGCAGTTTTCTATAGAATATATATTAGGAAGTTTAGTTTAAATCGCTCGTCCCCTTTGTAGTCTTCTAGTAAAGGATGCTCAATTTTTTTAGATTGAAAACTCTAAGGGTTCATTCTCAACCCTCAAATCATCTCTCACCTCTCCTAACATCATGAAATCCCCAAATTTGAACATTCCCTTAGAAATCATGTGTGATGAAAGTGACTTTTCTTTAGGAGCTATTTTAGGAAAATGTTGTGGTAAAAATATTTATGTAATTTCTTATACTATCAAATCATTAAATGATTCCCAAATAAACTACACCACCACTGAGAAGGAGTTATTTGATGTTGTGTTTGAATTAGAAAAGTTTAGGTCCTACCTCTTAGGATCCCCCATCACTGTGTACACTGACCATTCTGTATTGAAATACTTCTTCCAGAAGCATGATGGTAAGGCTAGACTGATTAGGTGGGCCCTTCTCTTACAAGAATTTGACCTCACAGTCAAGGAAAAAAAGGGTGTTGAAAATGTTGTAGCTGATCATCTTTATAGGATATAATTTGATGACAAATTAACCCACCATTATGTGACTGATTTGTTCCCTGATGAACACCTATACTCTATGAGTTACTGCCCTTGGTATGCCAACATATCCAACTTCTTAGTTACAAGAGTCATTCCAAAATTCTTAGGGAATCAAGCTAGAAGGAAATTACTTTATGATGTCAGGAACTATGTGTTCGATGATCCATACCTCTATAAGTTCTTCCCTGAACAAGTAATTAGGAGGCATGTCCCAGAATCTGAACAGGAATCCATCCTTAAATTCTGTCATAGTGAGGCGTGTGGAGGTCACATTTCCTCTTAGAAAATATCTGTTAAGGTTCTTCAGAGTGGTCTCTTCTGGACCACCCTCTCATGGGATTCCTAAAAATTTTGTCAAATCTGCCCTAGGTGTCAAAAATTAGGGTTCATCACAAAAAGGAATCAAATTCCACTCACTCCCATCTTACTGATTGAAATCTTTGACTGCTGGGGAATCGATTTCATGGGTCCCTTCCCAAACTCTAGGGTATATTTGTACATTCTATTAGATATCGATTATGTCTCAAAATGGGTTGAGAAAATTCCTACAAAATCCAATGATCATCAAACGGTAAATAGCTTTCTCAAGGAAAACATCCTCTCTAGATTTGGAATTCCCAGGGCTATCATTAGTGATTTGGAACTCATTTTTGCAGTAGTCCATTCTCAGCACTCATTAGAAAAATATGGAATTTCTCAAAAAGTGTCCACTGCTTACCACCCATAGACCAATGGTCAAGATATGTTATACAATCGAGAAATCAAAAAAATTCTTGAGAAAATAGTTAATCCATATAGGAAAGATTGGCCAAGAAAGGTCTTAAATGATCTTTGGGCCTATCGAACTGCTTATAAAACCATTTTAGGAATGTCCTCATATAGGTTCATTTATGGTAAAGCATGCCATTTTCCAGTGGATATTGAACATAAGGCCTTTTTGGAAATTAAGAAAATGAATTATGACCTCTCATTGGCTGAAAAAAATGAATCTATATCTCAATGAATTATGAAAGTTCAATGATCAATAAAGCTAAAGTACAAGACTACCAATCTCGAAATCTTAAATCCAAACACATTGTACTGGGTAAATCTATTCTTTTGTATAGTTCTAAACTTCATTTACACCTGGGAAAGTTGAGATCCATATGGTCAAGTCCATACATAGTGCATAAGGTTTACCCCCATGGGGATGTAGAAATTCAAGATCCCACCAATGATCAAACATTTAAAGTTAATGGTCATAGAGTCCAACCATTCATTGTACCATTCTAAAAACAAAAATTTGATGAAGAATTGTGTGAACCATCCTTCAATGAGGAAAAAACATAAACAATGAAGTGTCCAAGTTAAGCTAACGACGTTAAACAAAAGCGCTGCATGGGAGGCAACCCATGGTTTTCATAGTTCCAATCATTGTGAATCTTCTTTATTTTTTTTTGTTATTATTATTATTATTATTATTATTTTTCATTAAAAAAAATACAATATACTGTTGAGCTGTTCTTATTTTATGAGTATGGATGGGTATGAAAGGGGAGCTCCATATTCATTCGTGTCACGTGACGTGATCCCTGAGTAATACCTTACCCATAAATTTAAAAAGAATACAATGTATTATTAGTGTATTTTATTTTTATGTATTTTTAGGTTAAGAAAAATTTGAATATGATAGTACCTTTTACTATTGACCTGTTCTTCTATTATGAGTATGGATGGGTATTAAAGGGCAGTGCCATATACATCTGTGTCCCGTGGCGTGATCTCTGAGTAATACCTTACCCATAAATTTAAAAAGAAGACAATGTATCATCAGTTTATTTTATTTTAATTTTATGTTTTTTAGGTAAAAAAAATATAGAATATATATATATATATAATTTTTTTAAACGACACATCGTAGGTCGTGGGGAAAAGTCCATCACAACCGTCCAAGCCGCTAAGACTCGAACCCAAGATTGAAGGTAGACTGTGGAAGGTGCTTTCATTATCTACCACCAGGTGAATACATTACATGATTATCATTTTCAATTTACTATTTTAACACCTCTCCCATACCCCCCTTCTATGTTTTCTTTAAATACTAGGGACAATATTATTCTATGCTGGGGGGAGATTAAATAAAAAATGATTTTTTTTATTTTTGTGAATAAGAACATGCATGGAAAGAAAAATTTCATCAACCTTGGACATGATAACACACATTGAAAAATATAAAATTTTATATAGAATACTTTTTCATTCCTTGATTCTGATTTTAATTCATGTTTAAGTTCATGAGCATAGTTTTTGGAATGTGTGGTTGTCCAATGTTATTTTTCAAAGTTTACATTTTCATCCTCTTAATCAAAATGCCACAATGCACGTCTACTAGATCATGGGTGTAAATTTGAGTTCTTGGATCCCTTTCATCATAACAAAGGGTTTGGGGTCACTTTTAGTTTAATTTGAGTATCCAAAAAAATTGAAAAAAAATAATGACCACATAGGGAAATGTTTTGTCCAAATGTATGGCATCTAACACTTAGGGATCATGAATCCATAGTTGTCTTGCCCAGATTTAGGGTTTATATCTCTATTGTAGAGCATGGAATTGAAAATATGTGTGGCTTCCAACACTTGAGGATCATGACTCCATAGTTGTCTTGCCCAGAGTTAGTCTTTTCATATCTGTTGGGGTTAAAAAAAATTGAAAAAAAAATCAAAATAACAAAAAATTGGATACTAATCTTAAGGTTTAATGTGATTCCCACCTAGAACTTCCATTTTCCCCCCTTAAACAATAAAATGGGCTCCATGTCTTTTGTGATGAACAACACATCGTCATGCTTAATTGAAATTGGATGAATTGTGACAATGAATTTTAACAAAGGAATGAGCTTGGGCTTGGGATATGGTTATGCAACTATCTTGTTTTAAATTATTTTGATGGGTTTCATAATTTTTTTTGGTATGAGGTATTTGGGTGAGCAATGTGTATTAAAATGTTTTTTGAAAAGGGAATTCGAATTTCATATTAGAGATATATTTTTCTCGGGACTAGAAAAACTCAAGTTGTTGGGTGTGATAAACCATTGAAAGTGGATAATATTAATTGTAAATATCATAATAATAATATGTTCCAAACTCTATAAACATTAATTTTAGTGCATTATATAAATTGAACTTCATTTCTCATCTCAAATGCAATTCAAGTTTAAAAGGAAAATTTGGGCCCAATCATTCATCTGTTTGTGGACAACATTATATTCATTTTTTGAATTTTATATTTTGGGATATGATTTATCACTTTGTTTGGAACATTTTTTCTTTTAGGATCTATGGATGAGTCCCAATGGAAGATGGATATTTTTGGGGATGAATGCAGAACTTTTCTGGAGAAAGCATAATGGGCCTAAGGCCCATCAAACAAATGTGAGGACCACAAACCAAGCTCAATGAGGCTCAAATTTTTACAGTAGAAATAGAACAATATGAGGATAATTTTATTCAACTTTGGACAGAGCTAATTATGAAGTTTTCCTGGAGATATATGGATCTAAAGTTAACATTTTAATGGTGGGCCCGTCTTGAACGCCCATAATGTCTTCCCATAATTTCGATCATAACTTTGTAAAGGATGCACCAAATTTCCGGAAATTGTTACAGATAATAGAGGAAAGATGGTCGATCATATTTCTCTTATACGATCCCTCTGGATTCTACCACCTTCAATTGAAAATTCATACGTCAAAATGAGGGACGAATATGGATGAATTTTTTGGTCAACTTCGAAACATCAAATTCCATTGATTTTCTCACCCTCCTTTTAAATCTCCCAATTAATAGAGATATAATTTATTATTGGGGGGGTGTATCTAAGGCTCTGAATATTACTATATAATAAGCTGGTGGTGAAGGGAATTAGCATCGGATATTTTTCTTTGGAATGGAAGTTTTTATTTTCTTTCAATTGTATTGTCATGCTTTCATTTTGTAATCGCATTGTCAATTTCTCTCTTGTAAGTTTTCCGTTCACCTTCATTTAATTAATAAAATATCATCATAATAATCTTATTCTTAATTTATTATTTCTTTTTCCATATCATATTGATACCGTTGCCTTAGTGAGTGAGGTTATTCGCATTATCTTTTGTGAAACTCTTCACACAACGGTGGAGTGATTGTTATTTTTTTCTTATTCTTCTCCAATTATACCATCATAAGTCTAATACCCACTTTCATTGATATAATAGAATCAATGGGGTGCTAATCATAAAATGAGTTGATCTAAGGGAGCAGCAAGGGGTGATTTGGATGTTATTTCTTAATTTAATAATTCTTAATCAATTCTATTTTTGAGATTTTAATTCAACTATGTAAGTTATCCTTTAAACTCACCAATTTTAAGGATACACATCCTGAGTGCTAAAACGATCCTCTACCTTGGAGTTCTCATCAATATAATCCTCTAAGTGTATAGGTGATTAGCCTTAGGATAGTGAAAACTCAAAATTGGTGAGTGATTTGGGATGGTTGTATTTCGTTAAAGGAAACACCCGAATTTAAGACATTGAAATAATTTAAAAAGAAATTCATCTAATACACCCCATGCGATAACCAAGGATAAACTCATGATTTTAAATAGAATTTACTTAAGTCATTAAAATATCAAATAATCCAATCAATTCAAACCAAATTTGGCCACGTCATAGCCAAATCAACACCATCAAATCACCTTCTTATAATTCATGTTTATTAGGTTTTTTCTTAGGTCTCTGAGGATCGATAACCCAAGCCGTACTATAATACCACTTACACCATACAACTTGGGTAAATTTGGGTGCAACCAATGCCTCAGTGACAAACCTTGATGATATGATTATGAATGTCTCATTTAAATGTTGTGGCCACATTTCAAAGTTTTTATTCACATTCTTATTATTATGATATGCCTCTTGATTATGCCTTTATGATATTCCTTATGTTCTTATTGAAAATTCATATGATCACATGTAAATTGTTTCCTCTGCTTTCCCTTGCTGGGCCTTATGCTCACCATTTCCTTTTATGTATGTCCGCAGGTTATGAGATGCAATTATTTTACTTAGGATGAACCTATGAATAATCCATTCAAGTGGATTAGAATATTGTTGTATGTTTTCATGTATTATTCACCTTATTTCTAAGGAACTAAACTTTAAAAGATCCTCTGTTTATACAATGTAATTTAAAGTTATGTAATAAAAAGGTAGGATTCCATAAGTTATGGGTGATTCACCATTGAAAGACCCTTAATTTGATCAACTTAAGGAATTTCCCCTTGATTTTCAGAAGTTGAATCCTCATCTATTTTATAGTCAAGCAGATCCTTTAGAAGTAGAAGAGTGGATGTGGAAAATTGAGATAAACTTCAGTTTCCTTGAGTTTCCTGAGTCGCTAAAGGAAAAGTTTTATACCTTTATTCTTGAAGGTCCGACCTAGAAGTTGTGGAAGTCGGTCTCTCGAACCAAGCCTCGGGAAGAACTCACCTGGGAGTTCTCCAAGCCTTCAATCATCCAATCGTATTTCTCTGAGGTATAGAAGGTGAGGAAGGGGATGGAGATGCACTATCTATAACAAGGAGATGTATCAATGTTATAATTCTTTGGTCATTTTTTGGATCTTGTTCCTTACCTTTTGGAGTGGTCTGTGGAGGATTCCTTGAAGGTTCGACATTTCAGGAATGGTCTTCATCCTGATCTATATTTGAAGGTGTTAGAGTTTGGTCTAACCTGTTTTACTAATGTGGTGAGGCAAACTATTCATGTTGAGGATGTGTTAGTGGGAGTTCTTGAGGCATACATTCCTTTTCTAGTCTCTGGTAGTGATAAAGGTAATTCTAGTAAGGAGGTTGAAAATCATCCTGAAGCTGGTGGTGCTTGCAGGGGAATTAATAGGCCTCTAGATCTTTCTTCAGCTTCTTCTAAGCATAGAATCATGTCATGTCATCAGTGTGGAAATCCATATTATAAGAAGACATCATGCCCAAGTGCACCGAAGACCTGTCATACTTGTGGATGCCTAGGTCACATTCAACGATTCTGTCAGGGTGTTTCCAGGAAGCGACATGGAGTCAGATCCACCCCTTCGAAAAACACCCTAGCCTCTTTATAGGAGTAAGGTGTTGTCTCATGTTCAGTTTGAAGACCATATCCATTTTGTGTTCTTTCCAATGTATTGGTTTCATTTTATTGTGTTTTTATTTCCTTGTAACAATGACAAATGTTGTAACGACCCAAACTTTTATCAATGAAAATTCATCTTGATCTATTTAAATGTATTATTATGTAAAATGGTTATATAACATATGAATTTATTTGGATTTATGTTTTTTGGATTTTAAAACACCTTTAAGAAATGTGATCGTTTCTAATATAGATTTTAAATAGGGATCTCATGATTAGTATAAATATAGATCTTTAACAAATCCAATTTACTCAGACAAAGGAAGCGATGACTTCATCCAATATGCATGCCCCATATGAAGCCCATTTGTTGAAGCTCAGAAAGAAGGTGGTGTCATTGGGTTTTTCTCTTGACCAATCCCAAGCCGAGCTTCAACACATTAAGCTCAAACGAAACCACCTACGACAAAAGTGGAAGTTGATAGAGATTACCACCCGAGTGATGTTATCTAAGACACCCCAAGAGTCTGTCACCATCACAAATCTTACCCTTAGGTCTTATGTAGGTGTTATAAGGGGTTATGTAACAATAATCTAGAAATGTTATTATGTACATTATTTTTTTATAGAAAATATACATTCATTTTATTATTGTTACCTTGTAAATAGTTTTTAAAGAAAAAATATCATTTTTAGTTAATATTTAATTAATTAAAATATTCTGATGAATTAATGTATCTTTTTATTTAAATAACATTTTAATAAAATATTATTATTAAATTACTTTTTATTAAATATAAATGATCAAATAATTTTTATGAATACAATAGTGATGTTTATTAAAATTTGAAAGATGTTTTTGTCAAAACCCATGAATTTTCGATAAATGTCAGTTTTTATTTTAAAAGTAAAAATTAAAATATTTAGAAAATTATTTAGATAAAATGAATATTATTTTTGGAATCAGGATTTCGAAATTATCCAATGGTGATTTTTTCATAATTTTTTGAGATAGTTGAATTTTTGGTAAAAATTAAATATCATTTAAATATATAATGTGTTTTATGACATCATAATGACCCAATAGTGATGTAATACAATACTATAAACATTATGTTTGGCCAATATATATTTTACCATTAAAATAATTTTATTTTAGGTTTGATTTATTTTACAATGCTTTAGTGGACCCTTCAAGAATTATAAAACATTTTAACTTTTTTAAATTGATTTCCTTGAAAGTGTGACTCACCTCCACATAATAAACCCTATTATTTAAAGAAGTTCAGCAATGGGACTTATAAAATAATGTTTTCCACTCCCCTTTGTAAAAAACTGTGGGAAAAAATCATGGGTTTGTTTGTGGTTTTTATTATTTTAATATGTGGTGTCCCAAACCTAAATAATAAAGAATTCCCTCTCATTTTCTATATAAACCCAACCAATATCCCACTTACTCTTCACTCAAAGCCTTTTGGAGTTAATCAAACCTCTGAACTCCTTACTCTAGAATCCTCCCAAGGTGCCCCCAGATCCCAAGAATCCTCTCTCAATTCTCTCCCAATCCTTTGGGATCACAATTCCAAGTACGAGATTCCTTCCTTTATCATTTTATCCATGTTTCTTAATATTGTTATGCCCTTTTATTTTAAATTATAAATTTTGGGGTATGATTTGCATCTCCCCAATACTTCCCTATTTATGTTTTAATCATTATAGACCCCTTTTCTCTCTCATTAATTCCTCCCATGTACACTCGTTACTATGCTAAAATTCTATAAGGAATTTCTCTCTCCTCATTTACATTCAAGCAATTATTTTGTATTATGAATCATAATTACATTATTTATGTTGGTACATGTATCTATATGACTCCCTTACTGTCCACTTAATGTACATACGATGATACACCCTTTTCTCTCTCATCAACCTTTTTTATGAAGTTTTATGTCACGCTGTTATGTTGCCGAAATTGCACCTCCATTTTCCTAGCCAAAATCATTGTGTAGTGAATACCATGACCATTTCTCTATCAAGGGTATTCACCTTTATGCACATTTAATTATTTATGGATGAGTTTCATGTATGAATTACACATTCCTTTACCATGAAATAAATTATGATGTTTAATGAATCTCTGTTGTATGATCTCGTGGCACACTTATGCATGAAATGAAATGTTTAAGAAGGGTGCACCCTGATAGCACTCCAATGCATTGGTTAAATATTAGTATCATGATACATCACGTGAAATGAGGTTTTACTCATGATAATTCAAGTGCAATGATGGTTTAGTCATGATCCATGTGTAATGGTCCTTAGTTCATGTTAATACCATGTTATGTGTTGTTGCCACATTTTCATGTTATGATAATCATTCTATATCATGCCTTTATGTTCATGCTTCTTTTATGCTCTGTTGATATGCCTAATACCTAACATGTGTTTTATTCTTCATGTTATGACTTGTTTACTCCCTTACTGAGCTTTATAGCTCACCCTTTTCTTATGCATGTCCTTAGGTTATCTCATGAAATGCTAAGTACGAGGGAATTTAGTGGTCATGTAAAGGATGTTTTCAATAAAGATGTTGTGTTTCATGTTTTAAGTCGTTATGTAATATTCATAAGCTCAAAATACACTAGAACTATCTATCTTATATGTTGTATCAAGTGAATATTTTATGTAATAAGTCATGTTTAAGTGTGTAATAAAGAGCAGGATTGTTATAGTTGGTATCAGAGGATAGTTTAAGTTCTTTTTGGGATTAGGATTAAAAAACCTAGTGAAATCCTTAGGGATAATAATAAGTATTATAAAAACATCCCTAAATTTTGGTGAGTATTGAGTAAGTGGTTTATCAAGAAAATACATCCCTATCTGGATACGTGCAGGTAGAGGCGGCTATAGCACATATGTACCTAGGAGTGAAAACTCCAACAAGGAGTTTCAGGCTTGACCTAAGGTATCATGGTACACAAAAATAAGCCTTACTGCACTCTTGGTTATGACACTCCGGGGGGATATTCTTTGGTAAATTCACAAGATTATTATGAACCATTATTAAGGGAATTAAAAAAATTCCCCTAAGAATATATGTTAGAAAGTAGATCATGGATAGCATAGATTAAATCCCATAGATTCATAAGTTAAGGAAATAAAAGTTATTTATAAGTCATCAATTTTTTTCCTTGGATTACCCATTATGTGTTAACCTGAAATTTCCTTTTATTCTAGCCAATGACCGGTAATAGGAGGAATCAATCTAACAACCAATGTGAAGATCAATGTGATGACTGTTCTAATGAGATGCCCAATCTGATGGGAGCATAAATCGTGAACTTTGTCATAATACTCTCTCAGTTAACTTAATATTTGAATAGAATCATGGGCCAAGAGGAATGTTCACCCCCCCTAAGAAAGAATAAGTCTCAATTGAGAGATTTATGATACAACTACCTCCTACTTTTAATGGATCATCTGATCCATCAATTGCCGAACAATGGATCAACTCTATTGAAAAGATCTTTTTCATACTTCAATGTTCCGAACAAGAGAAGGTTCTTCTGGCTGCTTATTATATGGAGGGTGAAACTGATCAATGGTGGACATTGATAAAAAATACTAATCTTGAGGTGGAGATTGAGGTATTGGAATGGAAGGATTTCCAGAAAATGTTTTTCAATAAATATTTTCGACGCACCCTCAGACTAAAGATTGAAATGGTCTTTCTTTACCTCAAAAAAAAAGTCGATGAATACATCAGAGCATATGAGGTAAGATTTAAAAGGATTTCACAATACGCCTCTAACTTTTTAATTACCCTTTAATTTAAGGTTGGCTACTTCTTTGGTGGGATGAAACCTAGCCTACGAAAATCCATGGCGATTCATGACTTCGATATCTATGAGGAAATTGTCTGATGTTCCCTCGAGGTCGAAATGGAGATCAAAAAATCTCAGGGGTATCATGGGGATAAGAAGTGTAAGTTGGACTTCAATTATAGTGGTCTGATGGATAAATCCAATGGTGCTAATAAAATCTAACACCCCACTTGCCAATGGTGTGAAAAGAAGAACCTAGGAAATTTCCTAAAGGGGATGAGGAAATTCTTTAGGTGTGGAAGAGAAGGGAACCTAGACATTAACTACCAACAAGAAAAACCGACAACTGAAAAATAGGAGAGGAACGCTCCGTTAGACTCTAAACGTGTTGTTCATTACTTCAACTACAAAGAACTAGGACACATTCAAAATTAGTTCCCTAAGCCAAGGGTTTTCGGAGGCAACCAACAACCTCCAAGGCCATAAGGTTGATCATTTTCCATCACTACCACCTAAGTGAACCCCGAAAATGAAGTGGTGATAGGTATGATAGTTATTCATTCAAGAATAGAGAAATTACTTTTTGATTCTGGTTCTACGAATTCTTTTATATCCATAAAGTTTAGTAGAATAATCCAAACCCCACCAAAAATCATGAAAGTAAAGATGTCGGTGAGTATGTAAAATTGGGAAATCATTGCATCCCAGGAATATAACTCCTCCTCTATCATAATTTGTGGTATAAACTTCCCGAAGAACCTCTTAATACTCCCTATGGTGTAATTTGATGCAATTCTTGACATAGATTGACTTTCCTTATATAGACAAAACATAAATTTTTGTGAGAGGGAAATCACTCTTCATATAGAGAATCGACCCTCAATTCTATATAAGTGCAAGGAGGAAGATGAATCTTCTTTAGCACCATCATCTCAAGCGTGGATATTACTACCCTATGAGCATGCATATCTACCTTAGATGATTGAGTCTAAGGAAGAAACCATCTTTGAAGAAATGCCTATTGTGAGGGAACTTTCAGAAGTGTTTCTCAATGAATTTCCTGGACTTCCACATAGAAGAGATGTTGAATTCTCAATTGACCTTATACCTAGGGAATTGCCAATATCCAAGACTCTATATAGAATGGCTGTTGTGGAGCTTGAGGATCTGAATAAACAACTACAAGAGAATCTAGATAAAGGGTTTATAAACCCAAATGATTCACCATGGGGTGCTCTAGTCCTCTTTGCCAAGAAGAAGGATAGTTCAATGCACTTTTGCATTGATTATCATGAGCTCAAAAAAATCATGATAAATAACAAATATCCTCTACCTCGAATTGATGACTTGTTCAATTAGCTACGTGGAGTACAATACTCCTCCAAGTCGGATCAGTGATTGGGATATTACCAAGTAAGGGTGAAGTAGGAGGATATCCCCAAGACTACTTCTCGTACAAGGTACAGACACTATAAATTCATAGTATTGCCTTTAGGAATCACCAATGCTCTAGCAATATTCATGGAATTTATGAATAGAGTCTTTAGATATTACCTTGACAAATTTGTGGTAGTCTTTATAGACGATATTCTTATATACTCCAAAACCAAGGAGGATCTTGAGAATCATCTAATCACTTTACTAGAGACCTTGAGAAAGGAGAATATCTATGAGAAGTAGATAAAGTGTGATTTATGGTTAAAGGAGGTATCATTCTTGGGCCATATCATTATACGAAATGAGATATCTGTGGATCTCTCTAAGACAACTGCAATTGAGGGATGACCGAAGCCAACATCGGTAACAGATATCCATAGCTTCATGGGGTTATCTGTATATTGTTTCCGATTTTTGAGGAATTTATCACGATTTTCCAACCCTCTTACCAAGCTAACTTAGAAGGGAGTAAAGTTTAATTAGAGTGATGAATGCGAAGAGAGCTTCAAGGAGTTGAAAAAGAGGCTTATCACTGCACCGATACTCACACTCCCAATAAGTGGAGAACTCTTTGTGGTGTATAGTGGTGTTTCAAAGAGGGGTTTAGGCTGTGTGCTAATTCAAAACGATAAAGTGATAGAATACGCCTCAACGCAGCTGAAAATCCATGAGAAAAAATATTCCATGCATGATTTGGAGTTGGCAGCTGTGATCTTTATGTTTAAAATCTGGTGGCATTATCTATATGGGGAGAAATGTGAGATATATACTGATTACAAGAGGCTAAAATATATATTCACATAAAAATAGATTAATATGCACCAAAAAATATGGATAGAGCTCATCAAGTATTATGACTACTCAATACAATACCATCCTGGTAAGGAAAACAAGGTGGCTGATGCTCTAAGTAGAAAGGATCCCACATCTTTATCAATGATGAGAATTGAAAATGATCAAATCTTATTATATTTGTAGAGGATGGACATGGGAATCATTAAGGGAGGAACATAATCAATCCTGTCTCAAATGATTGTTCAACCATCCCTCATGGAGAAAATAAAGGATGATCAAAGAAAGGACATGGAAATTCTGAAAAGGGTGGAAGCTATCAGAAATGGGAAATCCTCATAGTTCACGGTTGAAAAGGATGGAATTGTAATATTTGAGTCATGAATATATGTACCATCTGATCTAGAGATAAATAAGGAGCTTATGAATGACGTACATAGCTCAACCTTCTCTATTCACCCAGGGAGCATAAAGATGTATCGAGATATATGATAAAACTTTTGGTGGGACAATATGAAAAGGGATATTTCTAAATATACATCAAAGCTCCTGGTATGTTAGAAAGTGAAGGTTGAGAGGAAAAAGTATAATGGGATGATGAAACCACTACCCATACCAACATGGAAGTGGGCGAACATTACCATGGACTTTTTCACTGGACTTCCAATGATATCCACAAGAAACAATGCTATATGGGTCATTGTATATCGTCTTACGAAGACAGATCACTTTATCATGATTTAAGAGGACTTCTCATTGGATCAACTTTCATGGTTTTAACTCAAAGAAGTAGTAAGACTGAATGGAGTACCAATATCTATTGTATTCGATTGTGATTCGAGATTCACCTCGAAGTTCTGGAAAAGTCTCCAACATGCTCTAATAACTAAACTGAACATTAGTACGACCTATCATCCTCAAACTGATGTCCAATCTGAGAAAACTATTCAGACACTGGAATAGATGTTAAGATCGTGTTCTATGAACTTCAAAGGATGAAGAGACCAACATCTTCCACCGGTTGAATTCTCCTACAATAATAGTTTTCACTCGAGCATCCGAATGATATCATATGAAGCCCTTTATGGAAAAAGGTTCATAACACTAGTGTATTGGGATTAAGTCAGTGAGCGTAAGATATTAGGACCTAAAATGGTCGAAGAAATAGTGGATAAGGTGAAAACCATTCAACAGTATATCGAGGTAGCCCAAAGTCGATAGAAGAGTTATGCAGATAACCATCGATGAGACCTTGAGTTCAAAGTTGGAAACATGGTATTTCTACACACATCTCTATAGAATAAGGTCGTGAGGTTTGGAAAGAAAGGGAAGTTAAGTCCTAGGTACATCGACCCCTTCGAGATTATTGATCATGTCGGAGCTGTGAACTATCAACTAGCACTTCCACCCACCATGGCCAAAGTACATGATGTCATTCATGTATCCCTCTTAAGGAATTACATACCAGACCCTTCACATGTACTCTTTTCAGAGGTAGTACAGTTATAGGATGATCTTTCTTACGAGGAGTAGCTAGTGAAGATCTTGGACCATAGAGATAAATTTATATGTAAAAAGACTACCCACCTAGTCTAGGTACTATAGAGAAACCATAAGTATGAAGAAGAAACATGGGAACTAGAGTAGGAAATGAAGGAAAAGTATCTGCACCTGTTTGTATCTTAGAATGTAAAACAGAATTTTGAGGGAAAAATTTCATAAGGGGGGAAGATTGTAATGACCCAAAATTTTATCAATGAAAATTACTCTTGATCTAATTAAATGTCTTATTATGTAAAATGGTTATATATCGTATGCACTTATTTGGATTTATGTTTTTAGATTTTAAAATACCATTAAGAATTGTGACCATTACTAATATAACCGTTAAATAGTGATCACATGATTAGTATTAATATAGGGCTTTAAAAAATCCAATTTACTCAGACAAAGGAAGTGATGACCTCATCCAGCAGACTTTCCCCATACGAAGCCCATTTTTTAGAGCTGAAAAAGGTGGTGGTGTCATTGGGCTTCAATCTTGATGAAACCCAAGCTGATCTTCAACACATTAAGCTCGAATGGAACCGCCTATGGAAGAAGTGGAAGTTGATAGAGATTACCACCCGAGCGATGTTATCTGATCCACCCCAAGAGTCTATTACCATCGCACACCTTACCATTAGGTCTTATGCAGGTGTTATAAGGGGTTATTTAACAAGACCCTAGAACTATTATTATTTACATTATTTTTGTATAGAGAATATATAATCATTTTATTATTGTTAACTTGTAAATAGTTTTTAAAGAAAAAATAACATGTTTAGTTAATATTCAATTAAGAAATCTATTTTGATGAATTAAAGGATTTTTTAATTAAATAATATTTTAATAAAATATTATTACTAAATTAATTCTTATTAAATATACATGATCATATAAGTTTTACTAATATAATAGTGATTTTTATTATGTTTTGAAAGCTGTTTTTGTTAAAACCCATGAATTTTTTATAAATGCCGGTTTTATTTTAAAAGTAAAAAATTCACATATTTAGAAAATTATTTTGACAAAATAAATATTATTTTTGTAATCAGGATGTCAAAATTATCCAACGGTGAATTTTTCATAATTTTCTAAGACAGTCGAATTTTTGGGTAAAAATTAAATACTGTTTAAATATATAATGTGTTTTATGACATCATAATGACCCAATAGTGATGTAATAAAATACTATAAATATTATTTTCAGCCAATATATGTTTTACCATTAAAATAATATGATTTTTGGTTTGTTTCATTTATTTTACAATGCTTTAGTGGATCCTCCAAGACTTATAAAACATTTTAACATTTTAAATTGATTTCCTTGAAAGTGTGACTCACCTCCACATAAGAAACACTATTATTTAAAGAAGTTATGACATTGGAATTATAAAATAATGTTTTCTACTCCTCTTTGGAAAAAACCATGGGAAAAAATCATGAGTTGGTTTGTGGTTTTGATTAGTTTAATGTGTGGTGTCCCAAACCTAAATAATAAAGAATTCCCTCTCCTTTCCTATATAAACCCACCCAAGATCCCACTTCATCTTCACTCAAAGCCTTTGGAGTTCATCCAACCTCTTCCCTCCTCTCTCTATAATCCTCCCATGATGCCCCAAGATCCCAATAATCCTCTCTCAAACCTATCCCAAGCCTTTGGGATCACACTTCCAAGTAAGAGATTCATTCCTTTCTCATTTTATCCAAGTTTATTAATATTGTTATGCCATTTTATTTTCAATTATAAATGTTTGGGTATGATTTCTCACCTCCCCATAATTCCATATTTATGTTTTTATGATGAGAGATTCCTTTTATCTCTTATTATTGTCTCCCATGTACACTCATTACCATGCCGAAATTCCGTAAGGAATTTCTCTCTCCTCATTTACATTCAAGAAATTATTTTATATTATAAATCTGAATTCCATTACATATGTTGGGAAATGTATTTATATGAACCCCTTACTATAAATTTCATGTACATATGATCGGACACCTTTTCTCTCTCATCAACCATTTTTATGAAGTCTTATGTCACACCGTTATGCTGCCGAAATTGCACCTTTATTTTCCAAGCCAAAATCATTGTGTAGTGAATACCATGCCCATTTATCTATCAAGGGTAGTCACCTTTATGAAAATTTACTTATTGATGGAATATTTTCATGTATTAATTCCACATTCCTTTACCATGGAATAAATTATGATGTTTAATGAATCTATGTTGTATGATATTGTGATACACTTATGCATGAAATGAAATGTTTAAGAAGGGTGGGCCCTGATAGCACTCCAATGCATTGGGTAAAGATTAATATCATGATATTTCAAGTGAAATTAGAGTTTACTCATTCTAATTCAAGTGTAATGAGGTTTTACTAATGCTCCATGTGCAATGAGCCTTGGCTCATGCTAATACCATGTTAAGTGTTGTTTCCATATTTCCATGTTATGATAATCATGATATATCATGCCTTTATGTTCATGTTTCTTTTATGATCCATTGATATGACTACTACCTAAAATTTGTTGTATTCTTCATTTTATGCCTTGTTTACTCCCTTACTGTGCTTTATAGCTCACCCTTTTCTTATTAATGTCCTCAGGTTATCCCATGCAATTCTAAGTATGAGGGAATGAAGTGGTCATGTAAAAGATGTTTTTAATAAAGATGTTATGTTTCATGTTTTAAGTCGTTATGTAATGTTCCTAAGCCTTAAAGACACTATACCTCTTGATATTCTATGTTGTATCAAGTGAATATTTTATGTAATAAGTCATTTTTAAGTGTGTAATAAAGAGAATGTTTGATATAAATGTTGGGTATCTTTCCTGAACTCTTATTTTAATGAATGTTTGTCTTTTAGAAATTTTGAAACTCTACCATCTTGAGAAGAGGTGTGTTCTGTTGTGTGTCTGGTTTTTGCTTCCTATCATTTTAGGTGAAATAGGATGATGTCGTATCTTTTAAATCCATGTCTTGGTGAAATTGAATTATTGGAGAAAAGTGAGTCTCATGGTGTGTTGTGTTATTTTGGTTCTTCTTGGGGTGCTTTGTGGCCTCATGTGATTACAAGAGAATGAGTTCCAATCAACGATTATTAGCTCCTGACTGTGAGGTAGTGGATGCTTCAAGAAATCAGGGTTCCAGCCACAATCCCCAAAGTGAATCCTGCACACAATCAGGAATCAATCGGGTTGTGGAGGACCTTGGTCTAGTTTTGTCTTCAGTGATGGAATGAGGACAATTTAAGTTTCCCTGTTGTAGTTTCTTCATCGTGGAAGGTACCAATTTTTGGTAAAAGGTATAGAGGTCTCGTTTCTTAGTTACAGTCCTTGTGACTTGAAAGTTCCTGTTTGATTATAAGAATTCATGGTGATCTCGTTTTCTTGAATTTCCAATAGTCATGCCTTTTCAGATGCAGATTTCTATTTGGTTTTCCTTGTGTAGTTAGTCTTTGTGGGTTGGCCTTGGCTCTTGATTTGTGTTCATCTGGAGATGGTTGCGTCTTTTGGGGATGTTGAATTGTGGATTGGTTTTCCACTTGGTTTGAAGTTTCTTTCATCTGGGCCCTTATGGTGGGGTTTTTGGTATGTTTGGGGAGTTCCCAGTTTGGTCTATGTTGGGTTTTCTGTGTCGATCTGTGCTGGTTGTTTTAAGATGGCCGGTTCTTAATGGTGGGGAGACCCACCACGGGTCTTGTTGAGGTTTCTTCTGGAGTTGATCGATGCCAGTTGGTTTCTAATGGTGGGGAGTCCATTTCTGCCTCCCATGTTGATAATCCATTTTAGTTTCTAGTGTTAGCTTAGAAATGAGTGGTTTCATTTGGAGTTATCTAATTTTGAGTTCTTTTTGGTTTGGGTGAACGTTGAGATTTTTAAGAGTATGCCCAATGGTCCTATTTGAAGAAAGGTTGTAGAAGTTGTAGCTTGTGTTTTTCTATCTTTTTTCGGGAAGTGGTTTTGGATTTTTGGATCATTCCGGGTAAGAGGCATAAGTTATTTTTAGAAATAGTTGATATGTTCTTCGATTTGAGGAATTTAATCGTGTGAGTATGTGAATATTGTACTTTGAATTGATCAACTTGATATTTTGTGACTTTTTAGGGAGGAATGTTTTCATGGTGGGAAGACTTTTCAAATCCATGATTTCATTTTGAGGATTTCATTTTTTATCTTTGGTCCCTTGTTTATTCTCTAGTTTCCCTATAGTTTTTGGTGGAAAGTGGGGATTTTGGGTTTGACAGTAGGCGACACATGATTGGCACACGATTAGAGGAAACTGTGAGACCTTCCCTAGAAAACTATGAAGTCCTTGGGATGTCTCTAGTAAAGGGTGGATGACCTAAGAACAATTTGAAAAATCATTTGGAAGGCATGTGCATTGTTCTGCAATTTTGAACAGAACCATGTTGCACGATTGGCACACGATTTACCAAACTGTGCGGCCAAATTGTGCAGGTACCCAGGTTTTCCAGTAATGGGCGCATGGCTGGTGCATAGTTTGGTGTGGCCTAACTGTCCATAGTGACCAGGTCCCTAAAAATGTGATTTTACCTTTCAAACCTCTCATAATTTTGGCCCCAAAACATCCAAAACGCCCATTTCCCCCTTATCCTGGTTCATGCGACCCAATGGGAGCCCCTCCCTCCTTATCCAAGCTTCCTCTCTTCTCCCAAGGGTTCGATCTAGGGTTTTTTTTAAATATTTTGGGGTGATTTCTCAAGGTATTTTCCTATTCTCTACTTTCTCTTCCACTTTATTACATTTTCATTGAATTTCTTTTTCTTCCTTGGTTTCTTGGATCAAGGGTTCATGTTTCTTGGAGTTTAAATTAGGGGTTTTTTGTTTTTAAAGTTTATCTTGGATGTTCTTGCCTCTTGGAACCTTTATGAAGCTATTTTGGGTTGACATTGTTGAAGATCATGTGATTTGAGGTAGGTTTCCCTTTGCAACATCCCTTCAAATTTTAGAATTGTTGGTTTCTTACTTTTCAAACCATCCTTATATGTTAAATAGTGAAGTATGATTTTTGGTATAATTGTTTTATGAGAAATGAAGTGGATTTCTTAATCATTTTTAAGTGTATGTGATTGTTTTGTTATATTATGCACACCAAGTGTTTGATAAATTGCCCTATTGGATTTCACAAGTGTAATATGGTTTTTAAGTCATGGGATGGCTCTGTAAATGTTTTTTGACATCTAAAACAGTGGTTTGGATTTGTCAAATGTATTTATAAATGGGTTTGGACTTGAAATAGGTGTGTGTTTGGATCTTGAAAATGGTTTGACAATGTGAAAGAAATGAGTTTCTTTCCTTTTGGATACGAGAGATTTCTCAAAGGGCGTTTGAGTCCCAATTGATAATTTTTTGAAAATTGGTGGTCTTGAAAACTCTTCTTGGACAATTCACATTCCATGGTTATGTTAAATGTTGTGGGAGGCCCACACTGAGAGGCTCTATTGTGTTCAAATGGTTGAAATACCTGAGATTGTTCCTCGGGGTGGCTAGGGGGTTACTTGTTGTGTGAGTTACTTGTGTATGATGTATGTGCATATTATTGGATTCTCGTTTGAAATTTTTTTGGATCACCCCCTCTTTAGTCTAGACATGAGAACCTTGGATAACTAGTAGATTTTTGATGAATGGTTTCTGCACTATCTTAGTATTTCAATCTAGCTAGTGGCCCATATTAGAAGTTTTGTTTTGTTTTTGTTGTTATGGGAATGTTCCCTTTTTCCAGACCAAGTAGGGTGTAATCGAACATGTGGGTGAGAATGATTTCACTGAGTGAGGCATGCCTTTAGGATGAGTTAATATGTATAGTATGTTCTATATTATTCCTATGAGGTCTTAGGTTCTCCCATGTACTTCGACAATTAGTTATCTATGGTGGATGATTGAAATGCATTGTTGGTGGGTCACTTGTGTGTGTCATTTTCCATTGCTCCCGTTATGTGATTATTACTATTTTTCTATTATATGGTGTACTTTTATGAAAATTTATGTGATGGTTTTCAAAGTTTTATGAAAATTATTATGAAATTTTTTGATAATATTTTCCCCTCTTTTTAAATGAAAACATCATCTTGCTCCTAAGAAATGCTAGTGTTTTCTTCTTGGAAAATGGTTTGGATTTGAATGAGAAAGGAAAATGGACCGTATTTGGTTTTAAATAGAAAGTGTGTGTAAAAAAACTATCTTTGTATATTTTATTTCAAACATAAAGTTTATGTTTCTTTTATTTAAAAGGATTTTCATTGAGAATAGATTTTTTCGGAAATGCACACTAATTTTTAATACCCACATATATAGTTCTTTCTTGTTTTTAGCTTTTGGTATACATTCCATCTTGGTTTCGATCGCCACCGGTGATGGTTGGTTTTAGTATCAGAGAGTGACCCTTGAGGTCACATGGAGACATTGTGGTCATCAAGTTCAATTTGTGTTTTGTTGTTTAGTTGGTTGTACTTTCATCTTTTGTATAAATGATGTTCAACTTGAAAATTTTGTATTTATTTTCTTTGGGATTATCTTATTGTTTACTATGTTTTGTTTATTTATATTGGGAAAAATAATTCCCTTGGTTTCTCTATTGATACCCCAACACTATTTGTCATACATGGAGGATCGAGAATGCCTATCGATCCTTGTCTCAGGTCGACTTATGTGAACGGTTTGGGGTCGACCCGAGTTGGTTCATGACAACTGTAAAAACATGCCAATAAATCCCTTTCCCCCTCCAATTTCAATTTTCCAATTATTTATCTTTGATTTATCCAACAAAACTATATCCTATAGATAAACAAGATCAAAACTCTCCCGCATGATACATAATAAAGATAAACGTGAGACTCCCTACCTCAAAGAAGCTTTTCTAACTTGCCTCGTACTGTAGGGAGAAGAAGAAATGACCGCAAACCACATTTGTACACATAAAACTACACCACACCAAAGATCTATAAAAAATAATTCCAACTCACACCCCAAACCAAAACAACATCCCCGAAGTAAATCCCGAAGAAAAGAACAAGATAAAACCATAAATAAAAGAGAAACACTCACCATGGATCATCAACCAACAAACACCGAAACCAACATATCGAAGCAGGAGGAAGGGGATAAAAGATCCTCCCACGAAACCTAGGGCTCATCCAAAATGAGAGGAAATGAGGTATGTCCGTATGAAAATAATCACATGAATGGGTTATAAAATAACCTAAAATCTATCTATTTCATGTCGTGTAAACCTTACATGACGTGTTTTTCATGGGTTTTCCAAAAATTCCCACTTTTGTATAAAATTGCATCGCCTGAGATTTATTTAATTATATGTCATGAATTTCATTTACAAGATGTGAATTTGTTTCATGGGTTCCCCCCTCTTCCAACATACAAGCTATGAATTCACCAGCTACACAAGATGTGAACCACCATTTCACATTGTGTAAAAATTACACAATGTGAATATCCCACAGCGGCTCTACTACATCTCTAGCCTCTACTAGAACTTTCAAAACCTTTCTCGAACACCTCCAACCACCAAAACCATAAAAGTAACAATCCAAAAAGAGAAGAGATATTATAATAATGGACCCACACATTAGATAATCATAACTCATTTATATGTATGTCCTAAGATCATGAAAACATTTAACATTTTGTTATAGCTTAACTCTTGGAAAAGAAAAGGGAGTTGATAAATATTTAATCATTATAATCAATAACCATCTAGAGAAAGAATAAAGATGATAACTTTGGATAATATCCCCAGTAAAACATAAGAAAATTAAACGATGTTATATATTAAAATACTTTTAAAAGATCTTTAGAACATTTCATGAAGAAAATATCATTTTCATTTTAAAATCACTTATTTAAAATCTAAAAATTTATAGAATATTAGGAAAATAGTTTCTTTGAAAATAAACATGGAAACTTATAAAGTAATTTTCAAATCAAAGAGTAGTTATTATACTGATAAAAACTGTTCATTTGGTAAACCTTACAAAAAAGATTTCTTTCACAATTTTGGTAAAAAGTCAAAAGTACCTTATTTAGAAAATGATAAGAATATTATTTTTAAATCTTTGAAAAGAAATTAAAATATGGTTTAAATTTACTTTGAATAATTATTTTATTATAGAAAATAACATTCTTGATTTTTTTTAAAGAACATAGATATGGAATAAAAGTTTATCGACCAAATATAAAATAATGTCATTTTTTCTTAAAAAAAAGTTTTTATGATATTTTTAAGTTCCAAAGAGAGAAAAATGGTACTAATACTTAATTTTTTTAGGAATAACCAAAATAGAATAAAATAGATATATTTTTATGTACAATTACAATATAATTTCCCTTAATGAAAATTTAACACAAACAATCTCAAAAAGAAATGAGATTGTAACATAAACCCTTACCTTAAGTATGAATTGATTTATAAGTGCTCTAAATTACTTTATAATATACTTAAATTTATTATTCTTATAGATTATAACCATATTAATTTTTATAATACCATATATGGTTAACTTATAACATCTTATCTATAACGTCCTGGCTCGGGTGCCATATACTGGTGCCCCAAACTGGACCACTACATAACCTCAGGCATGCCTCCCCATATGCCATAGGCTGCTAACTAGAAGAAAGGGTCTAATGTAAATCATAAGGAGACTATAAATTCTTTATCAAAGTAAAACCACAATGGAAATATAATAAAAAATAGGCAACTGATATAACATTACCAGAATAATAATGTATCACATGATAGCCAAAACTGGAAATAAAAAGTAAAAACTAAAATAGTATATATGCCATGATAAAGTATGTTTCAAGTGTCAATATGAAAAACCAAAAATTAAAGACACTGATTACTCCCAAGATGTTCCCAAACAATGTCCGGTTCCCTCATCCATGCTCAATCCCAAATTAGACATCTAAAGCAACACATTTTCCCTTAACATGTCCTACAATCTCGTAATCTATTCGGGTACCGATCAGACAGCCGATGTAGGGTGTGAGTACAATTCAGTTGGTCACCACCAATAGTATATAAAATAATATCCAATCAATAATAGTGTATATAGTTGTATAAATTTTAAAATACAAGAAATAAAGTAAACCATTTGCATTTATTCATTTACTCTTTATTTAACCATATATCACATGCATTTCTAAACACACCTGAACTCAAATCATATTCCTGATTGGAATTGTTACCATTCATGATTCATAATTCAAAATACATAATTTAATTCCATTGTTACTATTCATAATTCATAATTCATAATTAACAATTCATAATACATAATTGAATTCCATTGTTACCATTCATATTTAATAAAACACGACTGAATGTAACCATTACAATTTATCATTTCATAATTGAATGTCATTGATACCATTCATATTTCATAATATTTGATTGAATTCAATTATTATGATTCATCATTTTATAATTGAATTACCATGTTATCATTCATGGTTTATAATTTTTTATTGAATGTCCATGTTACCATTCGTCATTTCATAATTGAATATCCATGTTACCATTGATAATACATGGATGAATGTCCATGTCACCATTAACTATTTAAATTCAAATATATTATAATACTATAATATCACATATATCACAATGTTACATGTATCACAACAACCCATTAATTAATTCACCAATTAATTAATAAAATGTAACCATTGCATATTCACATAATTCCATTAATTAATTGAATAATTAATTAATCCAAGTTAATTCCATTAATTAAATTGACAATTAATTAATCACATCTATCCCATTAATTAAATAATCAATTAATTAATAATATCTATTCTATTAATTAATTCAACAATTAATTAATCCTATAAATTAATCTCATCATCTGAACAATTAATTCAACAATTAATTATTAAATTCACAATACAAATATCATATAATTAATTTAACAATTAATTATACATTTTTCTAATCATAATATCTCAACAATTAATTATCTCAATTCAGAAATCTGAGTATCACATAATTAATTCAACAAATAATTATTCCTGATTCAAAATACCTTAATTAATTCTTTTAGAAAACTCAATTTTCAAACGAACCATAACAATTATACAATTACACACACATAATTGAAATCATTAATATGAGATTTGAATCATAGACCACCTACCTCAATTAATTTATGAACAATCTTCCAACAGAGAACCCCAATTAGAACTGAATAACATCACAGAGCGAGATTCATATCTAAAACCTAAATCCAAGATTGAATAAATCAAGATCTATTAAATATAGATCTAGATCCATAATTCTAGATATAGATCCAAAATTTGAGATCTATATCTAACCAAAAGAGGAATAAACAATTTATATCCAACTTTATGCCTTGTTTTTCCTATGAGTGTCTAGTATATATTGTTCCATAGGCTAGAGCCCAACTGGTAGGCGCATTTTTGTTTATGGATTTAAAAATATGAAATGAAATTTGTGGAAATTCAAGGATTGTTTGAAAAATTATTTCAAATTTATTTATTTATAAAAATTCTTGTAAAAATGTTTTTTTAAGTTTGTACATATGAATTATTATTATTATAACTTGTATAGATTATTTGGTGGTATTCTACTGGGATCTGTTTCTCACACCCTACTTATGACTGTGGGAGGATGTAAAATTTGTTTTGAAAGATTTAGGTTAAGGTAAGAGAATTCTGTACATGAAAAATTCTCTTTAGATTCTTGTTTCATTTTGGGATAGTTTGGAGGTGATGTTTGGTCACATGGATACTTGTTTTCTAGAATTATCTTTCTTTCTAGTTTTTCCTATTTGACTAACTTGTATCTCTCATTGTTTTTTATTTTTACTATTTTTTTGTCTTGTTTTTCTTATATATAAGACTAGTTTGGTTATCTTTTTTTAACACCACCCTATAATGGGCTTACTTGGGTGATTGGTCTGGTTGACCTAGGTTGTCCTGTTATAATTTGGTATCAGATCCTTGCTTAGACTGAAGTGTGTCAGTACTACTTGATTTGTCTTCAGTGTCTTAGGTATATAGGAGTAGGAACATAAAAATTTAGATAGTATGTGTGGAAAAGGGCCCTGACCAATTTACTCTTTTTACTGAATCTGAGATTCCATGGGTGGTTGGAAAATCTCTACTCATTCTAAGACCAAGTATTTAGGTTCATTTGAATAAATCATATGATAGTTCTATTTAAATTTAACTTTCTACAATGTATGAGGACTTGATGTGTGTAAGGTAATTTGAATAAACTAAATGAGGAAATTATTTATATTAAACCATTCCTTTCAAAGGGTGTTTCCCTTGAATGGTAGAATTCATGACTACTTTAAATTCTTATTATTTTAAAAAATTGCTTCTAATTTTTTCTAAGTTCATTGGTTTTGGAATATTCACATGAAAAATTGGTTATTTTATTGTTTTAACAGATAATGAATCCTAGAAGTTATCTTCTAAATACAAGAGGGGAATTGATGAGGTAAGTTCCATAGGTTGAACCTCCAGTGGACCCTTCTTTGGTTGAAGCAGTGATCCATACCATTCAGACTTTTGGGTCAGTGGGCACAATGAACCTGAGATGGATAGTGTATTATGGATCGATGTTTACCAAGCAACATTCACTTGTCTTCCGTGGTGATAAAGGACCACAAGTATCAGAGGAGTGGCTTTAGTAAATTGAAAGGATATTCAAATTTTTGAATACTCCTAAGGATTCTTAAGAAGGTTTTTCCATGTATATTCTTGATGAACCAAGATGAACATGGTGGGATTCTATAGTGTAGGTTAAGTTACATAAAGGTCATACCTGGGTTTATTTCAATAAGATCTTCAACCAGCCATTTTATCCTGAGACTTTGCATGTGGAAAATACCTAAGAGTTTTTGACATTAGAGAAAGGGAAATTTATTGTTCTGGAGTACTCCAATCGCTTTGTTGAGTTGATGCGTCTATCACTAGATCTTATCACCAATGATTACCTGAAGGCTTGAAGGTTCGATATGGGGATAAGGGATTGATGTTAATTCAATGATAGTTATTTTGTGCCTTACGACCTTTGTGGTGGTAGTAGATAAAGTATATTTGGATGAGGCAGACATAGCTGGAAGGATAGGCTTGGGCGGAGTTTCAATAGGTGCAAAATTTAGTCAGAGTGATTCTTCTGATCAAAAAAGGAAGCACAAGAGTGTTCAGTTTTCTACAAGACCAGTTTCAGGGGCTTCTATAGAGAAGTAATAGATTATTTTCTACCAGTTTAGGAGAAATTGTCATACCAGGCCCCGATTTATGGAGTATCCAATAACTTGTCATCTTTGTGGGAGATCTGTCCATCTGAAGAAATTATGTGATAAGATTTACAAAGATAGTAAGGTGAAATCCACATTCACCAAGGGGTGGTAAGTTTAGTTTGATGCTTCCAAGGGAGTTGGGTCTCATTCTTAGGTCAAGGGGTGACATCCAAGTGGCTACTTTTGAAAGAATTTATGCAGAAGAGTGTATGCCATAGGAATATAAAGTAGGGCTGACTACTATTATAGGTATGATGTTTATTTCATCTTATATGGTGATATCTTTGTTTGATAATGGTTTTAATCGTTATTTTATATCATAAAAGATTGTTGACATGTTGGTTATGTGTTTTGAACTTATGCCGCACTTGTTGGATATTTCCACGCCTTTGGGAAATAGGTCTTGACAAGGTTTCAAATGTATCATATGTTGGGTGGTGGTAGGTGACTTTGAGGTGGTTTGGGGCTTCTTAGTGCACGATATTTAAATCTTTGGCTTGATTATAAACATGGATTGGATGATTAGTGTAAAATCCCAGATAGACTATTATCACCATTGAGTATAGTTCTTATCTACCGATGGGGTTACTCATGTTTTCTAGGGTGAGTGGGATCAGGAAGGGAAGGAAAAGTTGTTCCTTATGATGGTTTAATCTCATGCTAGTTGTCAAAAATGTTTCTTGATGTAGTTGACCCGTGCTTGGGCGGTCAGCTACCTGTAGTTGTGTATGTATACCCTGAGGTATTTCCAAATGATTTTTATATTTTACCACCACATAGAGAGGTTGAGTTTACTATCAACCGGTTACCTAGAACGATTCCCATTTCTATTCCTTTCTATTAAATGACTCCTGTTGAATTGGTGGAACTTAAAGTCTATATGAAGTACCTAGAGGTGAAAGGATTTATTCTTCCTAGTGTGTCACTACAAGCTTCAATTATACTCTTTTCTAAGAAGGCAGAAGATAGTATTATACTTTTTATTGACTATCACAAGTTTGATTAGAAGTCCTTTAAGAACAAACATCCTTTACCCAAAATTGATGATTTCTTTGATCAGTTATGAGGGGCTCATTGGTTTTCCAAGATTTAATTATAGTCAGGGTACCACTAGCCAAGGTTTTGAGAAGAAGATATACCAAATATAACATTTATGAGTTTATATGGGCCTTTAGAGTTTTTGGTTATTCCATTTGGACTCACTAATGATCCTATGGTATTCATGGATTTGATGAACCAAATATTTCATCGGTTCTTGGACTCTTTTGTTGTTTTTATTTTCATAGATAATATATTGGTGTACTCCAAGTCATAGGAGGAGCACAAAGACCATTTTAATATAATTATTTGAACCTTGAGGGAAGATTATCTCTATGGTAAGTTTTCCAAGTGTGAGTTTTATATCTTGGAAGTGAAGTTTTTGGGTCATGTGATAATTGAGAGGGGTGTCTCAGTGGATCTTGAAAAGGTGGAGGAATTTCTGTCTTGGGAGAAACTCTGAAATGTGTTTGAGATTCGAATCATCTTGGGTTTGGTAAGTTACTATATATGGTTTGTTCGAGACTTTTCTTAGCTCGCATCTTCGATGAAAACTTTTACCCATAAGAGTGTAAAGTTTGAATGGAACAACAAGTGTTATAGATATTTTGAGGAGCTAAAGATGAGGTTGAATTATGCACCAATTTTGATTCTTCTAAAACTAGGGTTGGTTTATGATCTTTTCTATGATGATTCTGGTATGGGTTTGGGGTGTGTCTTGAGGTAGGGGAAATATGTTGTGGCATATAGCTCTTTCAAATTATGAAATAATGAGAAGAACTACCCTAAACATGATCTTAACTTGGAATATATTATGAATGCACTCAAAACGTGGCATTACTATCTATTTGAATAGAGGGTTATGGTATATTCTGATCACATAATTCTGAAGTATATTTTTACCTAGATAGGTTTGAAATTGCGACATACACTGTGTTGAGTATCTTTAGATGCTTGATTTTGATATCATATATACCCACATGAATAAAAATGTGGTAGTAGATGCATTGAGTATAAAATTACTGACATAATCTATGAAGGAATCAGTTAAGCAGTGGTCTCTAATGAGTTTTTTCTCTAGGATGAGCTTGAGAATAAAAGAGGTTAGTGGGTAGGTGTTATTGGATTTGATAAAAGTTGAGTCATCTTTTTATGGGCGAGTTCAACTTGAGAAGATGATATAAACTGAGATCTGACACTTAGGAGAAATCCTAAATGGTTTAGAGACCTTGTGAGAGTTTTCTTGGTCTCCTAGTGGAGCTTTTTTCTTCCATAAAAATTTTGTTGTTTTTTTCCTTGATACAAGAGTTTCTAGATAGTGGACACCAGTATTGTTGGTCCATGCACCATAATTCTACAAATATGTAACATGATTTAAGATGTAGGTATTGGTGGCCGAGAATGAGGTAGAAAGTTGTGGACTTTGTATATCAGTGTCTCACTGGTCAAAGAGTCAAGGTAGAACACCAAAACCTGTAGGTTTATTATAGCCTTTTACTATTCTAGTATAGAATAGCGATGATATTTCCATGGAATTATCCATTGGTTTACCACATACTCCTAGTGGGAAGGATGCGATTTGGGTGATTATTGATAGAGTCACTAAATCAGCTCATTTCTTACCAGTAAAGGAGATGCTGAAAATGGAACAGTTAGGGGACTTGTATGTATGATAGATTGTGAAGCTTCATGTGGTTCTTTATTCTATTACTTTTTACAGGGATTTGAGGTTCACATCTAGATTCTAGAAAGGTTCGTAGGAGACAATGGGTTTCCAGTTAAAATTAAGCACGACTTATCATCCATAGACATATAGACAGAAAGAGAGGGCTATCCAGGTTATTGAGGATATTATCTGGGATTGTGTGCTTGATTTTAGTAGATCTTGGGATATACATCTTCCTTTGTTAAAGTTTTCCTATAAAAATAGTTAATAGGATTCGATCAGAATTTCACCCTTTTCGGATTTTTATGGGTGGTCATGTCAATCTCCTTTATGTTGGGTAGAGTTGGGAGAACATTTCTTGGTTGGATCGAGCATTGTTCAGGAGATGAAAGAGGTTGTGTAGTTGATCCATAGTCATTTAATCACGGCATAGAGTCCCCATAAATCTTATGTAGACCATCATCATTGGCCACTAGAGTTTGAGATTGGTGATTGAGTCTTTATCATAATTTCACCTTGCTTTGGACATCATCAGTTATGTAAGTAGGGTAAGTTTGTAATGAGGTTTGTAGGCCCCTTTGAGATCATTGAGTGAATATTTATGGTGGAATATCAATTGTTTTTACCATCTGGATTGACTTATATGCACAATAAATTTCATGTTTCCTAGTTTAGGAGGTATGTTCCGTATCCTTCCCTTGCGATTAGGTGGGAGGATATTGTTCTTGATCCTGATAACACTTTTGTTGAGCATCTAGTTCATATTATGGATCACCAGGATAAGGTACTACATGATAAAATGATTTCCCTATTCTAGGTACTATGGTAGTGAGGAAAGTATCACCATGAGACATGGGAGTGTGAGTCATTTATGTGGCATCTATGAACTACTCTTTTTGAATATCCAAGATCTCGATCTCTTTTTGGGGACATAATGATTTTATGGTAGGGAGATTGTAATGACCCGTTAATTTTCATACATGTATGTTTTGATCTATTTTCTTGGTTTCCCTTTTTCTTTGGATGTGAGCATAAATTGGGAGGATACCTATAATGGTGAAGTTAGAGATTTTTTGAATTTTTATCTTTTCCCAGAACCTTTTTTCTGTTTGCTAGGCAGTTACATGATTTGTAATGGGATTACACGATATGTAGTGGCCACTGAATAGATTTTGTGAAATGGATTACACAACATGAAAATGATACACATTGTATAATATGAAAAATCATGTTTGTAATCCTAGTTGAGGCATTTTTTGGAATAACTTGAATTAAAAGGTTTCAAGATGTTTAAAGGAATTACATTCCATGAAATACCCCAAGTGCTAGTTTTTAGAGTATCATATGGGTGTTTGAGAGCTTATTTGTTTTGGAAGCTTTCTCCTCTTGGCCAGAGCTCTTACCTAGGTGATTTTGGGTGTCTTCCTTCTATCCGAATTGATCCGTTCAATGATAGATTAGTAGGGTTGGGAACTTATTCTCTCTGGGTAAGCTTACTTATCAGTTTGTCTATCTCATTGGTGGTCTCAATACCTTTTGTTGTAGGTATTGGTAATTGGATTTTTTTCTATAAATAATTTTTAGTCTTTGGTCATGCCTTGTCTTTTTAAGGCATATCTTTTGGTTTCCAATTCCCATTTTCAAATTTGATTAGGTTTTCTATGCTCTTGTGGTAGGTGGATTTATTCAATTGTTCTAATTTCTATAATTTATTTAAGTTCTTATTATTTCCTTGAGATTTGAAATGAAATTTAATGTATTGAAATTGAAAAGGGTATGGGTTCTCTTTTAAAAGGGGTTTTTTTATTTGAAAATGGAATTGCCTTGATTCAAAATAGAAAATGGATTTTCAAACCCTGAATCATATTGTATTATAATTGGAATGGTTTTATAAAAATGAGAGCATTATTTTTAAAACAGAAATTTAAACAAATTGCATAGTGGGAACCTTGGGAGTGTCGAGAAAGAGACACGGGTAGCCTTAATTCCTGTGACACCACTAAGAGGAAACCATCTATATTTCAATGGTATATGTAATTCCTTGATGTTAGTTCGGATTCAAATTTATGCCTTGTTTTTCTTGTGAGTTTCAAGTACATATTTTCCTATAGTCTAGAGCCCGGCTGGTAGGTGCATTGTTGTTTCTGGTTAATAATTATATGATAGTTTATATCATGGATGTTGAATAAAATGTTTATTTAATTTCAATATCTTTACCTACTTTGTTTATGTCTTTGGAAATATGACATGCAATTTTTGAAAATTCAAAAATGATTGAAAAAGGATTTCAAGTTGATTTATTTATAGAATTGATTGTAAAAATATTTTATTTTAAAGATTGGAATTGTGCATTATTTTTATTATAACTTTTATTGATTCTTTGGTGGTATACTACTGAGATATATTTATCACACCCTACTTATTGTTTTGGGAAACTATAGACCTTTTTTTAGGATTTAGGTAAAGATAAGATCATTCAGTAGCATGAAGGATTCTCTTTATGTTGCTATTTCATTTTGGGATAGTTTGTAGTTGACGTTTGGTCACATATAGAATTTTTGTATAGAATTGTATTTCTTTATGGTTTAACCTATTTGGTTCAGTTGTATCCCCCATTATCTTCAATGTGTACTCTGTGTTTCTTGTTTTTATTATATAAAAGACTTGTTTTGTTAGCTTTGTTTTACCCCACCCTGTGATGGGATGACTTGGGTGACTGGTCTAGTTGAACTTGGTTGGTCTGTTACATGGATGATGGGGGAAGAGATCTAGAGGTAGGATCGGATATAGCAGCTAGTGGGTGGGTGGAAGGGGTGGGTATGGTATGATATTAGGTAGTGGCAATGAACTAGGATGGATCTACACTGGGAATACTGAAATAAAGGAAGAGAAACCTCTGGTTCATCAGAATACACTAGAGTATACTATCATTCCTACGGAGTGTCTCCCATATGTCTGATGTAATGGGTGGGTAATGATTAGAATAAGATGGTGGTGGTATATCATATGGAATAAGAGGTATAGTGGAAGTGGGTGGTGGTTTAGTCCTAGAATCAACATCAGATGGAGGTGTTGGGGCTGTGCCTGGTGCAACTGGAGTAGGTGCCTCATGAGTTGGAGCACGAGGAGATGTTACCCCAACAATGTCCCCAGTATATTTAAAAGTCCACTCATAGTGCTTCTCTATCTTCCAAAGAAGACCCATATTATAGAGAAATAAATTATCGAATGATTTCATCATTCCTAGAGAATAAAGGGGCTGATATGAGTCAAAGACAAACAAATGATGAGTGAGATGCACGGTGAAGCTACTACCCATCAAAGTATCACGAGTCCTCATCTAGGTCTCATAAAATAGGGTGAACTATTGTTTCATGTTGATGGTAATACCCCAATGGAAGAGTTAAGAATATGGAAATCAATATTTCTGATCGACCCATGAGAATCTTAAAAATATAGCCAAGTGTGGGCTAAGGCCTGATTAACTATCCACAATGTAGCACCCCACAGCTGGGTGCACTTCACCATGAATGAGTCATGAATACTCTAGAGTTCACAGGCTATTAGTTCCCAGTTCCATAGAGTATCTGTCTTTTTTGGGTCAATCCACAGGGTATCATAAACAATAAAAGAAATGAAGTTGGCAGTTTAAATACCCAACCCAACCCCAAACTCTCTCAACGTGAGATCCCATGGTATGCTAACCGAACAGAAAGATACGCGAACAACATTAATCTCAAGGGTATATAGGAACTCAAGGAATATATCCTTTTACATCTACTCACATATTTCGATGATATTGGATAAATACATGTGGCTGATGAGCTCTATTAACTCCTTGCCCATGAGGATTTTCTCGAGTAAAACAAGATTGAGAATCTTGTTTTTACACATGGTCTAGTTCTAAAGAAAAAACAAGTAGACCTGATGTTCATGATCTAAAAATCATAGGCATGTATGGTGATATGATTGTTGGGTAGAATCCTATAAATTATGGGAGGAAGAATCAGAATGGTGAAAAGTTGTGGTAGTGGTGGATTCCGATGCAGATAATGGTGGGAAATGATCTTCTAGTGGCAGTGAAGGATCAAGCCCCGACTACTTGGGTGTAGCAGGATCATCGCACTATGTCACACATTTGGAGAACATAATATTTTTGGTTTTAATTCAGGCCATGATGGAGATGAAAAAAATGAGAAGATCAAGGAACTGAGGGAGGGGCACTAGAAACGCGACAATAGAGGAGGAAGAGGGGAGGGTGATGGTTGGGGTGTATGGTGAAAGTAATGGGGCAGTAGAGGAAGATGGTGGGCTAGATATTTTAAAAAATTTAATCATAAAGATGATGAAACATGTCTTCTATGATGATCTAAGCCCCTATACGATCCAAAGGATCTTATGTGAATGAAATAGAGTATAAAAATTAAAATGAACAATACCTTGTTCAAAAAATGAACTGCATAGGCTTGCAACTCATTGCTGGTGAATTTTTCTTAAATTATTTATAGTCAAACCCCTCTATATCATCCACACATACTCCAAGAATTTTCATTCATGTCATTCATTGAATTCCGGGTGCTAGTGTGGAGCTCCGATGATTTTCTTGATGTCCTGAAGATCACCAAAATCCATTGCCTTTGATCCGTCAAAGGCGTTCTTGGATCGACACTTAGAGAGACATTCTCTCTATAGAAAGTGGAAGGATAGATAAGATCTAATTTCTAATTATATGAATAGTTCATGGAATGAACCTATCCTTTTCTATTTATAGTGGATTCTCTAAATACTTAGAAAGAGTTCCCCAAACCCCTATATATTTATCGTCCACTATAATAAATAAATAATATTAATGAATTAAACTGCATCATAAATATTATTTATATTTTATAACATACTTATAATATATATTAAATATATTATGTGATAAAACTGAGTCATTTAACTTGACTCACAATTCATACCAATATTAAATGAACCTAGAATATTAAAATAATATTCATTCAAATAATATCATTCCTCATATTTACTTAAACACTTGTAACTAATTTTAATAAATAAATTCAACCCAATTATTCTTTACTTGAATAATAATGAATTTATTTATTTATCAATGACCAATAAAACTTGGATAATACTCGGACCCTTTGGTGGGTCCCACCATGCCCGATATACCTATTCTCCTAAATAGGGAATATTTTGGAATATTTTATAGTGTGTGACTATCGAGGCTCTTATCTTGATAACAATGAATTGTATTCACATATCATAACCTGAGTCTATCAACCTATCAAGGTCCCTAATGAGATAAGTAGTAGTCATAGAAATGATAACCAACTTACAAACACGTAATGTGTAATATAATCTCTTTACCTTTAGATATATCATAAAGTAGGACACACACTTGTGTTATTGTCCTTTCCTGCCTTATTATTTGTTGATATAACTAGATAGTTTTACCCTCAACCACCTCAACCAAGGACTTAATAAGGAACCACCACCATGACCAACTAGACTTGAGATATATTACTTTATCAAATTAAAAGCAAAAAATTCTATCTTGATCATTCAACCAATTCCATACCACTAATGACGTATCCAAGAAAAACCAATTTGTCATGATTTTATTATCATGGTTTTTTTATTTGCATAAAAGTATGTGATAAAAATATTCACATTGATAATAATCTCAAGTCAAGATACTAATACACATATCCATAGATAAGAACAACCAATAACACCTGATAACATGTGGTGTTCCTTTTGGTGGGTCTGTTCTCATGATCTTAACTACTAGAGATTACTAGGTGAGAACTTCATGAAAAGAAATCTCAATGCTTATGATCCCCTAACACCTGATAGTATAACTTCAATTGTGTCCAGTCAGTATGATGTATCTTGACCATATGAAATATATTTAAGATTAATGTCATAATATCCTAAGGTTCTCATTATAACCTAGTATCTGCTATAACCTTTTGATACAATAATTAATCTATGAATATTACCATTTAAATAGTGGATAAAAACATGTATACACTATAATGGTAAGTGTAAATCATACATATCTAATTTTATACATGAAATGGCAATCAAAATTGCTATTTATTTGGTCATAGGTAACCAACTATTACAAAACTTCCACTTGCACTAGACCTAACTTTCTAACTCTCCTTGTAAGATCTCACATGATTAAGATCATGTTTCTACTAACTCATGAGTTTAGTTATTGGGTCTTCCATGTCTCTGTTTTATGGAAATTCTACTATGTGCGACCTCACCTCCTTGAGTAAAAATTCTCAAGAGATTTTAACCCCAAGTATATCCTTTTTTTCCACTATAAAAACTTGACATCTTGGCTAGTACCAGTAATAAAATTATCATAATGATTAAACATTACATACTAGGCCTGATTAAAAGAAGTCAAAAAAATCATTACATTTAATAACCTCGTCTTAACTACCTAAAAAGATGAAATGTTATTGATAATTATAGGTATGGATACTATTGTTTTGAATGATATAGTATCGCTCATTACCTTAGACAAATTGTGATATTGGATCATATTGACCTTATATGGAAACCAGTTTCTATCCAAAAAAACTAGTATCCTTTCCTCTCCACTTACCAGGTACATATCCATTGTACTTTCTCAAGTATAATCGTATAGTTCTGACTACATCCCTTGCACTTTTCCTAGACATAACTCATGTTTTCCTACCATAATGTTTATTTTGGAAATACCATGTTTTGTACATATCATGATATATATTATTGATTCATCATAGAAGTGTATAAAATTCAAATCACCACATTAATCTCCTCCTATGACCATTCATGTATTCCAATATAGATTTATGATATGTGACATTGGTAACAATTCTCTCTGTAATTGTTCCAACTTTTATTTTTCAATACCTTGTTAGTATATATAGGATTAACTAGGTCTAAGAAACTATTAGATCCAACTCAGTAGATCCAGTTACCTAGAACTTAGGTTTCTACTTTAATTCAATCTCCGGAGAATTACATTCATCTTGGTCTTAATAAACTATAAGACCAATAACTATTTTCCATATGTTACCAAACATATTTAACTTGGAAAGAAATGATTCTCCCACTAACTATAGGTAGACACATGAAAAATATTCATTCCAATTGAATATTCTATGATTTTACTACTTACTTAAATCCTAAACTGAATTTCAGTAAATAGTTACCTTATTGGAATTTTGTGATGTCACAATACCTTTCTAGTTGTTTCAAATACAAACCTTCCATGATTGGTGGTATTTACATCCAATGATTAACAAAATGATCATAGAATTTAGATATGACAAGTAAAATTCTATTGGATTTAGGTATAATGACTTGGTGTTACCAATCAAGCCTTATTGGTACCATAATCTTACCATCCTTGTATAGTATCATTTGAATACCCACCACAATATTAAAAACAATAATCACATGTAATTTGATACATGGAATCCATTATTGAATTTTAATTGATCTTGTCAATATCAACTAATTTCCATATAATTCTTACCTACAGGAATTGTTATTCGCAATGAATAATGGATCACTAGCCATGGTGAATAAAAAAACATCACCATGGTTTTATCCTTCCTACATAGTATGTGTCTCTAGAACATTTCTCATTCACACCTCTTATGGAACTCATTCCTACGCCAACTATTTCCGCCTCTCTATCATTGACCAAACCCTAGTCAATTTGAATCCCACTATCTCAAGTATAGATGTGAACCCTTTTACAAAAATATAGTATATAACTTGACTATAACTTTTCTATCATATGAATTTCTATAATATCCTAAGAAACTTTTAGGATAATTACTAAAGATGAAAATTGGGTTTTTCTTGGTGTAGTTTGTTTATATATTAACAAATTCTTTGCATCTTAACACATGTTCTTATGACATAATGGATTTCCAACACACTATGAATCATATGATATCAATTTTAATCAAAGTTGGCATATCGTTAAGGGATATCAATGTTATTTGAAAATCATGTATTGAAATATAATGTAATTTTTTGAAATATTTATATCTATATTGATGCTCCATATACTTACATCATGACTCTGATGTGTACACATGAATTTTCATTTAATATTTTCTCCATGATAATTTTTATTAATAAATGTTAACATGTAAGAATCATCATTGATCCTCCTCATTAGCATCATAACCCTTATGCTGATAAGGTACTGTACATCTAGGAATTACTCTTTGATACATTATAATGATCAATGAATGCTTTTTCAAAATATTTTGTGGCATACCAGCCCAAAGAAACTGATATATTTTGAACATGAATATATCATACTTCACTTTCATATTCCTTAATCACATAAATTAATCTTATTAAGTATACATACCACTAGCTTACCCTTGGAATAGTTATATCTCTCTATCCAAACTAATCTCGAAATATTTGTGGCACACTTTTATATCTAAAGGTTTATTTGTCCAAACTAAACAAGTATATACATTAATAATACCTAAGGTGTTTAGATCCACTAAGTATAAATACCATACTCAGTATATACTTGATGCCCACTTTTAGTTTTTCATGAAAAATAATTATTTTTCTATAACTGGGTATATAAGTTTTACTTTTTATATTCATCTCATGTTGCCTATGATTTAAGTATTACTGAACAATTGGTTGAGTATGAAACCCAAAAAAATTTATTATGTAACCTAGAATAATGTCTCCTAGTGTCCAATGAAAATATGAAATAAATATTTGGTTATATTCAACAACTTGTTCAACTATAATCAATTATCATAAAATTAGAATTCACGTACTTCTGACCACTAGATTAGGAACCACCCTTTCTTAGTTGCTTGGGGAATATATGTTACTTTTAGTACTGTTTCTATTCTTACTTTGTTATTGTATTTAAATACACATATATAATAGGTATATTGTATTTAATACCCAATAAGTATGATCGAAAAATTTCCTTTGTTTTGATTAATATGCCTAAATATGAAGTGATTATTTTCTTCATTGATTCAGTTCATTTCATTTAAACTTCCATAGATTTATTTCATGATACACAAAGCAAATAAACTCCTATTTAGTACCTCTTTATTTAAAGGATATTTCAAAGGTTCCTTTGGTGCTTCTATTTCCATTGTCCTTATCTCCATATATTTGAACTTTTCCACCATAAGAATTAAATATTAATTTGTCTTTAATATTCTTATTGCTTGGAGAACTTTAACCAAAAGGTAATGAATCATTTTACTCTATAATATTCATTCTAAAATCTTAAATTAAACTAAATTTAATGGGTAAAAATTATATGATAAATGGATCCATTGAAATATTGTTATCCATCTTTCACTTTAAACATATCTAGTGTAATCATTACCCATTTATATAACACTTCACTTTCTCCTCACAAGCTTCTCGGAGATGAGACCACATGACAATTCATCCATATATTTATGTAGTATCCAAAACTAACATCGTACATTGATGATATAATTATGACATAACCATCTTATACTTAACACATAAGTCTCCTATAATCATTTTTACACCCTCGGTTCTTGAGGTGGAATAATAGGTATTAGAGACTCTATAACCTTTAATTTATGATATCATAGTATTATGTGTAATCTCTTGTACTACTCTTTTGAAACTCATTCTCAATAGGACATTGAATTTGTCCAAAATTATCACAGTTTATCGCGTGGTTTCACTTTCCATTTTCTAAAAAAATAAAATCTACCATATTTCAATTTTACCAAGATTACCGGATTAATGATTAGTTTAATCATTAAATGTGTCCAACTATTTTATCAAATCCTTGGATCCCTCTATACTAGAATTGAAATACTTTGTCGCTTGAGTATTCTGGTGGTAAGGATCCTTAAAACTCCCCTCATAGTCTACATGCTTTGGCTATTCCACTATTTGAAGAGTTTAAGGTAGGAGTTTGACTGGCCAACTGCCTTAAATCATGGTTCCTTGATATGTTGAGTGAATTTTTATCTTCTAAAATCAGAAAATTGATTTACTCAACAATTCCCTATAAAGTTTCAGCAAACTAGCTTTGAATAGTTTTTTTCAACTTCAGTTAAGTTAACCCATCACTCTCATAAGAAATCCCTGGTAGTAAGAGGAACCCTCAATTGTGGATAAAGAGCACCATGAACACCTAGTTTTGTTCAAATTCAAATGATGGAAGGCATTTAATGACTTAATATTTCTGTGAGGGTTTTTATTATTTTTCGATGAATGTAATCTTTTTCTATTAATCTTTTTATTCTATATTCTTGTGATCACAACATAACATTAACATAAAAACATTCATCACATCTTTATTCATTTTTTATCATTTTATGTGGTCCCCAATGTCATGCACATGCATAAAATAATAAACAAATGAATAATTGAAATAAAATACTTGATTATTCTTGAGTATCAAATATTGGTTGATCTATTTAAACTTAATGGATCAACCATGACCTAGGGAAATCATACCTGATTTGAATATTGACTCATGATGCAGCTCTTCCCCATCTAGTGTGTTCACTTCTCGTTATGAGTACAACCTTATCTTGGCGGGGTCTATGTTGTACATCATATTCCTCAAAATCTAAATTTACTTGATGTAGGATGTTTGTTTTGATTGGATTCTTTCCTCATTTATGATTCATATGACAAAAAAAATCAATCAACTAACGAATTGATTTGAAAATCATGTGTTATGGGATGGGTTTGTATTTCGGGGATTTGGGAGAATTTCCTTGTGATTAATTGTTATCTCTTCATTTTCTGTACTAAAAAAACTAATTGAGGTCGACATGATCATCTACCAAGGTTTTTTCCTCATGATTATTCCTTGTATTTTTATCCCCTAATTATTTTTTCATCACATACATACTTCATTGGCCCGTGTTCAAAAACACCGAGGAATCAATAATTGTGCACCTATTTCTTGGTGAAATGATTTGATATTGTAGATCTAGACTCGAAAAGTTATGAAGGAGGTAAGATAATGGTATTGGAAAACAAATCAGACCATATTTGTGACCCCAAATTCAATCTAGGTGTTAGAACGATGATTAGAACCTATGATGGGCATTCTATGAAAGGTTTTGAAGGTCAAATTCCGATGAGTGGTCACGACAAGGCTTGGATGAAGTAGATTTGTGTTTCCTAGAATGATTGAGGTTGAAAATCAAAGAGGTGGCAGTGTGAGTATACATGGAAAGAAGAATCAGGGATTCTGGAAAACTTGATCCACAAGGCATGTACTTTGGAGATACACACTGTGTACCCCCATTAGAGGGAAGTAGGGTTTTATGAGGAAGTTAGGGATCACACTATGTGTGACCCTGTCATACGGTGTGTGACCCCTCCATGATGGCTCAACATGTACCTTGGAGGTTGCATGACCATGACTTGAGGTACATGGCCATGGGTACACCATGTACCCCTACACGTACATGGCTAGATAAGATGTACATGAGATAAGCCATGTATTGGTACATGGGAAGAAGTACACAAGAAGCAGCATTCCATGTACCTCTACACATGCACGGACATGGTCCATTTACATAGGAAGGACCCAGGGTCAAAGGGACATGGATGTACACCTTCTACACACTGTGTACTGACTCAATGTTCAATTTGATTCGTTTTCCTAGGTATCTTGGATACGTTTTGTTTGGGTGGATTCCCCATATCCATTTTCCAAGGGTTAGATTGGAATCTCCTTCTACACATAGGATAATGATCCCTTCAGTAGGATGACTTTGATAGAGTTGTTGGAATCCTTATGTCAGGCCCAGAGTGAGATCCCATATTCATCTTATTACCCATGGTGGAGTTCTTGACATCATCATGACCAACACTACATGGGAACCAATCCTCTACTTAGTAGGTTGTTTCATATTGAGTTGTTTGTATACCCCATGTCCTTAAGAGTGATCCTCATATATGCATCGTATTTCATCATACTTCTAGCATATAATTATCATGGTGAGACCCGATGATCACTACCTCTTGGATGGACACCATCAATGCAATCTGACTCATGGAGTGTGTTTTCATGGACGAGTGATTTATTGAACCTTAAAGTTAAAATCCAAGGCTATTATTACAGTTGTGACTTTTCCTTAAGACTATGTAAAATTTTTGAGTATATCTAGATATTATTTTTATATGTGATATTAACATATACCTATGTATATCTAGCTACTATAATTTTTTTTATGCTTTTTGGTTTTTGAGGTGCCCTACCATGTATTTTTATACTCACCCCTACACGGGAACTTCCTAAAAGTGTCATGTCTTGTGAAGACGATCAATCCTTCAACAGATTCCTAGAGGAACTAGGACCAGGTGGTGCTTAGTGAGAGCAGACATACCAAGTTTTGTTTCTGTGGTACCATGACATCAGTTCCCATTTTACTTATAGGTTGGTATTAATTTCAGACTCTGTGGAAGGCTTGTATTTGACCTTGTTTACTTTATTTTACTTCTGGTTATACTCTAGTTGTGAGATTTATATGTATTCATGCATGGTTGTTCAGTTGTTTTTACATTTCAACATTGTATGGGAATGAAGATGTTTGTGTGTGTGTATAGGTACTTTGGCTAAGACCTATCATGTTAGTGATATTCTTTATCGACACTAGTTTATAGCTCCTATCCTATTGGAGGCAGGCTTGGAGAGTTACAACATAAACACATTTGGGACGGGTCATGATAGAGTGGTATAAGAGGTAGTCAATTCTACCTTAGGACTGGAGTCTATAAGATTGGTTTGGGGAAACAGTGTTAAGTGTTTCGAGTTAGGAATTCAGGACAGAGACTCCAGTGTTGGTGTAAAGGATGACATATCCATACACATGGACTCTAATAACATACTTTTTGACTTAGTACATGAGAACAATGGTTGCAAGTAAAATAATGGTACATGAATCATATAGGAATGGGTTGTGGTTTTCATGTCCTTCCTGAATCAACTCTCCAGATATACTCAGTGACCATGGTATATCTTGTTTACTTTTAGGATACCTCTATGATATATTATAGTTAGGATTCAGCATCATGATCAATAGGATGATATTATCTGTGAAAAGATATCAATATAGGGACCAATTCAAGAGTTTATACATCTAGGTGGTGCATCATCTATACCACCACCTATAGAGTAATAGATGGTACTAGCAGTACTATAAGATGAGGTGAATAGACTGAGCACACTTCATGAGTTTCATAGGCATAGACATATTAAGTTTCAAGGATATACTGAACCATAGGTAGTTGAGAACTAGCATGATGTAGTGACACAATTTTTCATTTTGTTAAGGACACCAATGAATCAGAAGGTGGTTCTGGAAGAAATCCTTCTTCATGTGTTAACAGGACGATGATGGGGTTTAGTGACCTATTCTTATGACAAGGTGACTCTGACATGATCATAGTTTTATTTTATCTTTAGAGAGGAGTTTTCTCTATATATTATAAGGGTTTTATATATCCAGGAGCTTCTTTAACTTCAGAAGGTCAACACAAAAGTAATTGAGCACTCATCTAGGTTTACCAACCTCTCCAAGTACTTGATGGATATGGTTCAGGACCAGTTATTTTGGGATCAAACCTTAGAGCTAGGACTAAATAGATATATCCAATCCATTATTATACCTCTATGCATTCCTATCTATGTTTGGGTGGTAGAGAGATCTTTTGTAGTTGGGAGTTTCTTGGTTGAGCAGACACTGATAGGGATTGTCGACTGTAGGTACATGGGAGCAAAGATTTTTATAGAAGGGAGACGATGTTAGTATCAATGATTTGGATGTGTGAGATGTTTTAGTAAGAGGTCCTAGTAAATAGGTTTTGTGGTTCAAGGCTCATAGGATGGGTCTGGTCAACCCTGGGAGAGGTGTTACTACTCATGTGATGGCATAGGATGTCTTTCTTGAGATTATCCAACCTGTCGTAAAGCTGATAGGGAAGTAGTGGATGGGACTTCGAGGAAAAAGAATTGGTATGAGTAATATTCATTTAGGGTGGTAGATGTGGCATAGAAGTTGGTATATTTTCTAGAGATGGTTGACTCTTTGACTTGTTACCACCACCACCCCCAAGTGGTCCACACAATGCTCAGGGAGCTGGAGGGTAGGGGAGGGGATAACTGCAGGTGGTTAAGGATTACAGACCAGAGGCTCTAGGAATGATATGATGTACAATATGGTTATTTTCTACAACATATATAGTATTTATAGACACAATTTCTAGTCATTCCTTTATTTATATTTATCTAGTTCGAGACATAGATATTCTGATTGATCCCTTGGCTCGACCCTTGCACTTGCAGACTCCTACTAGATATGACTCAACGATCACACATTTGTGCTAATAGTGTGACCTGACTCTTGGAAGTGATAGTTTCTATTGATATCTCTTTATATAAACTATGACGCCTTATGAAATTATCTTAGGTATAGATTGTTTATCTATAGTTCATTTCAAAATTGACTATTTCAGGCATAGGATGTGGTGTTTCCATAGTAATGGAATTAGGTTTTATTTTTTTGGTGAATAAGAAACTGAGGAAGCATAGGATGAACCCATGAATATGAGGGTAAAAACAGTTACTCATCAGTTGGATAACATGACCCTTGGTGAAGTGGATGTTATGAGTTTCAAGTTTCCAACAATGGTTATGGAGTATGAGGATGTCTTTCCTATGGATGTTCCTAACTTACCTCCTCACCAAGAGATAGGGAAGACATTGATATCTACACCAACATATCAGATGGATCTCGTAGAGATTCATGTGATGCGAATGTAGTTGGATGACTTTCAATGGAAGGACACTATTAGACCCAGTGTTTCACACTGGGCATCCTCAGTTTTTTTCTCCAAGAAGGTGAATAGGAGCTTGAGGTTATGTGTAAACTACCGATGTTTGAACTAGGTGACTTTAAAGATAAATTATACACTACTAAGAATAGATGACCTCTTTAATTATTTTAGAGGAGAACAATGGTTCTAGATGGTTGACCTCTGGTTTGGATATCAATAGTTGTGAGTACATAATGAGGATATACCAAAGATTACATTCAGATGTAGTTATAGTTACTATGAGTATTTGGGGATTCACTATACCAAGACAAACACCCGAGCAATATTCATGGGACTTATGAATTAGATATTTCATCCTTTCTTAGGTTGGTTTGTAGTGGTATTAATTAATGATATACTAGTGTACTCGGAATCCTAGGAGGAGAATGCAAGACACTTGAGGATTTTTATGGATGTACTCTGAGAGAAATAAATTTACGGGATGCTCTCAAAGTGTCAGTTCTAGATTCAGAAGGTCCACTTTCATAGCCATGTTATCTTGACAGATGGTGTGGTATTGGACCCAACCAGAGTCAAGGAAGTGTAAGATTAAGAGACAATCAAGAGTGTGATGGAGGTACGAAGCTTCCTTGGGTTGATAAGAAATTGTCAGATATTAAAACTTGAATTCTCCCAGGTATCAACACCCATGACAAATTTGACCTGAAAGGGGAGGCCTTTAATGGGGACAAAGAGGTTCCAGTAGGATTTTAATTAGTTGAGGAAGATATTAAAGATATATCCCATCTTGAGATATATAGAGGACAGTGTCGAGTACATAGTGTTTTGTGATGAATCAAGGATTAATCTTGGTTGTATTCTGATGTAGAGGTAGGAAGTGATAGCTTATGGTTCATGTTAGTTGAGACCACATGAGTAGAACTATGAAACCTACAATATTGATTTGTCAATGGTAGTCTTCTCACTAAATATGTGGTGACACTATAGGATGGGTGAGAGGTTTATTATCTATTCTGACCATAAGATTCTCAAGTATATCTTATCTAAAAAAGATCTTAACTTGAGATAGAGGTGATTGACAGAGTTATTCCAGGATTATGAATATGAGATTGTCTATACTACTATGAAGGGGAATGTTGTAGAATATTTTCTCAAAAAGAGATATTATTTTTATTTTATGAATGAGATGTCAGAGCAGTTGACCTCATTACAATTATCCTTTTTGGATAGTGATGGAGCAACTTACCTCCAGTCGATGGTTGTTACCACTACATTTTTATAGATATTCAAGGAGTCATAACTTGGAGATATCAACTGTGATACCCTATGTATTAAGATAACCATTGGACATGATCTTGATAGATTTTATTAAGGTGGGGATCACATGGTTCTTTCCATAATAGAAGTGGGATGAGATATCCATAGACTTATTAATCAGATTAACTCATATTTTTAGGGGACATGATTTCATATGGATGTTCATAGACTGAATCACAAGTCATCCCACTTTCTTTCCATCATAGAGTAGAGTGTAGTAGAGAGATTGGGATGCCTCTATGTATAGGAGATTGTCCAACTCCCTGGGATTCCCTAAATGATAATTTTTGACTATGATGATCCCTTAACATAAAGGTTATGGAAGGGATTACAATAGGATTTTGGGAATTAGTTAAATTTGAGAACAAAATTTCACCCCAGAATGATGACCAGACATATCAGACCATTCAGGTTCTAAAGGAAATGTTGTGAGATTGCGTGTTGGACTTTGGACATAGTTGGGAGGATATCCTACCACTGGTGGAGTTTTCATACAACAAAAGTTACCATTCCACCATTGGTATGGACCCATTAGAGTCCTTGTATGGGGATCCTACAAGTCACCACTTGGTTGGAATGAACTAAGAGATCCAGTACTAATGGGCCTAGAGTTGGTGTAATCAACCATCGAGAAGGTAAAAATTATCTGGGAGCATATGAGGACTACAAAGATCTATCAGAGGTCTTATAAAGATAGATGAAGGAGGCCTTTGTAGTTAAAGGAGGGAGACCATGTATTCCTACATGTTTCACCTCAATTTAGATTAAGGAGGTTTGGATGAGGCAACATGCTATCTCTAAGATTCATTAGCCCTTTCAAGATACTGCGTAGGGTTGACAAGGTGAAATACTACTTAGCTATACTACTATAGTTATACTAGGTACACGACATCTTCTATGCGTTTCTTATGTAGAGGTACATGCATGAACCATTTAATGTTATAGACTAGGGAGAGATACACTTTAAGAATGGAACTACCTTTCCTGAGTACCCATTAAAGATCAAGGATCGATAGGAGAGGATCCTTCATGGGAGAGTGGTTCCTTTAGAGTGTGTTTGGTGGAATTACAAGAATATTCAGGAGAGAACTTGGGAGAAGGAGGTTCATATTTATTCTTAGTACCCAAATCTCTCTGTGTAGCCCATATTTTTGCCTTTTGGGACATAAACCCCAAGGTGATGAGAATGTAATGAATTAGATTTTCTATGTATATTTTTTATATATTTTATGGAATATTTTAAAGACCAAACACTGAGATGACGTGTGATTCCGACACCTATTGTGCATAGAATAAATGTTTGAAATATATTAAATATATTAAATAGAACATGTGTACATTTTACTTGAAATAAGTGGAAAAAAATTTAAATGGTGTTCGGAATCAGAAGTATGAGGGCATAGTTGAGTTCAAAACATGGGGTTTACCTTAGGTGAGACATAACCTTTATCTATGTTGATCGTTTATGGAAAATTCATCATAGGCGTAAAATGAATTAAGATAATTAAATAAATTATTTTATTCTATCTATTGACACAAAAAAATAATTATTTATTTAAATACATTTCTATGGAAAATTTTAAGGGTTAGTAGAATAACCCCACAAATCATTGGGAGTTGTTGGGGAGTGTTGGAAGAATTTCGCTGGTGGACGATGACTGGATCAAAGATTGACAACCAATATGAGACAGAATCAAAGGATATCAAAAAAAATACGACAAAAAAACTTTGTTATTCATTAGTGATCAATCCAAATTGAGTTATGACATTTTTATTGGATTATTTTTCTGTTTATGATTCTTATAACTAACTTTAATCAATCAACTAATGAATTGATTTGTGTATCATACATATTGTAGGATGAGTTAGTATTTTGGAGAATTTGGAGAATTTATTTGTGATTAATTGTTATATCTTCATCCTTAACTCTAACAACAATGAATTAAGGTCAACATGAACATCGACCAAGGTTCGTTCCTCATGATTGTTCCTTGTGCTTTTCTCCCCCGATTCTTCATTCATCAAAATCATTATTAATTAGCCCATGGTTATAAAACACCAAAGAATTAAACATTTCATACCTTTTTCTTGGAGAAATTATTTGATATTGTATATATGGACTCAGGTTGATGTGAAAAATGTGCAACGACGGTAGTTTTGAATGGATCAAACCAAATTTGGGACCCACGATTCGAGCGGGGCATGAAAATAGTGACAAGAACCTACGAAGAGAGTTTCTAGAATGTTTTTGAAGGTTGGATTCTAGTGAGTGGCCATGACAAGGCTCAACCGGAATAAATTCGCATTTCATAGAAAGATTGAGGCTGAAATTTGATGTGGAAAAAGAACAAGTGTATGCATAAGGAATACATAGGGTTTCTAGAAAAACCTGGTCAACATGATGTGTAATTATAAGATACATACCATGTAGGACCCCCTTAGTAGTGGCTAGGGTTTAAGGAGAAATTTAAGGATCACACAAAATGTGACCCTATCACATGGTTTGTGACCCATCCCCAATGGATTGGTGTGTACCTTGGATGGTACATAGGCATGAATTGAGGTACATGGACATGGGAAATCCACTTACCCTCACATAGACATGTCCAACCTCGATGTACATGGGCTAAGTTTTGTACTGGTACACAGGCATAAGTACACGAGAAACAACATGTCGTGTACTTCTAAACAGACACATACACGATATATTTAATTGGGATGGACCCAAGGTCAAAGGGATATGGAGTTTACCCCTAATATATTCTATATACTCCCTCAATGTTTTATTGTAACCCTTTTACTCTGTATCTTAGACATGTTTTGTTAGGGTGTGTTCCCCATATCCATTCTCCGAGGGTTAGTATGAAATTACATTCTACAAATAGAATAATGATCCCTTCAATGATACTTTATGGATAGAGTTGTTTGGATCCTTATGTGAATCCCCAAGTGAGATCCTAAATTCATAATATTCCTATAAGTGCAGTTCTTGGTATCATAGTGGATAACACTACATGGTAGCTGATCCTCTAGTTAGCAGGTTGTTTTAGATTGAGTTGTTGGTATACCCCAGGGCATTGGGAGTGATCCTCATATGTGTATCATATCTTTTTGGAATTCAATCATATACTTCTCAGGGCATGACCTGATGAGAACTACCTCTTGAATGGATTTAATTAGTGCCATCTGACTCATGGAGTGTGTTCTCCTTGATGAGTTCTTTGTAGATCATTCGAGCTGGAATCCTAGGATGGTATTACAGTTATGAATTTTCATTAAGACGGTGTGTCTTTGTTTAGTGTATCTGTATATTTATGGTATATGTGTTGTAGACATATACATGTGTAGATCATACTATTATACTTTTTTTGTATGCTTTGTGGTTTTGGGGTGTCCTACGGGGTATTTTTATACTCACCCTTGTACAGGTTTTTCCTGCACGCGTCGTATCTTGTGTAGAAGATCTACCATTCGTCAAAGTCCTAGAGGCACTGGAACCAGGTGGTTCTTAGTAAGAGTAGATAGACTGAGGCATTTTTGTGTGGTCCCTTGATATTATTTTCCATTTTACTTATGGATTAGAATTGTTTTCAAACTCTTTGCACTGAGCTTCTATTTGGCCACGTTTACTTCCCTTTACTTCCTAATATACACTAGTGTTGGGATTTAGATGTATGCATGAATTGTTGTTCAATTTATTTTACATTTTATAAATGTATGGTCTTGGATATGTGTGAGTGTTTACTTGAATTTAGTTTAAGGCCTCCCATGTTAGTGACATGCATTCACGATCCTAGTTAGAAGCCCCTGACCTATTGGAGGTAGGCTTGGGGAGTTGCAGCACGAGCCCCATTGTGCCGGGTTGTGACAATATCATTTACTTATGAAATGTTTACATGCTTATATCACACTATTATTTTATTGTTCATGTTTGTTCTTTTTAGATTACATACCCTTCCATTATTATTTATAGAAAACTATTATTGATCCATGTTTTCTCAACTACATAATCCAAATTCAAAAGGCACTCAAGGTTGGGAAGCAAAGTTGAATATAATTATTAACACATTCCTTTATTTATTATAACTATTTTTCAATACCATATTATTGATTTTTTATTTATTCTTATTGGTAATAAGACAATAGAATCCACAGTGTGATTATAATAGTTGTTCACCAAGGATTAGCCACTTGTTAATAAGGTTGAACAAAACCTATAAAAAACCTCATGTAATGTGTTTTATTTACCACTCTATATATCTTCATATCATCATCACCATTAATATATAATCTCACTAACTGGTGATAGAATTAACATTTATTCAAAGTTTGTGTTTTTTTAACCATTGATTTAACCCCCCCAGTTGAGGCATACTCTATCCTGGACCATTTACTAGTTTATTTATTTGTATAAAGCTTTTGTCTAAATAATATAGAAGATAAATATAATAACAATTTTAGGTTTTTAGGAGAAAACAATTTTCCAAACATAGTGAAAAATAATCAACTAAAACCCCATTTTCCCAAGATCCATCCATTCATTTGAACTAAAAAATATATACATTTAGAATATGTATCTTTTCTAAGTTGATATGATTTGTCCAAGTTTCTGAACACAAGATTTATAAGGATAATATCGAAATTCAGAATATAAACCTATATCCTAGGGTATACATGTGGTATTTGAATCTCAGAATACTTGAGAATGATATTATCTTCCTCACAGTCCACCAAAACATTTATCAAATAGAAATAAAATGATATATCAAGTGACATAATGTTTATATAATTTTAACAATACTATCATACATTATTTGGATCCCACACTTCATAAACCAAAAGCATATTTCTATATCCACCCAATGACACTCTTGGGATTCCAATCTTTTTTCAAATGTTTAGATATTGAGTAAAACATTTTAAAAAAGGTATCATAAGTTATAACCCATTATATAATTTAGATCATAAATGTTTAAAATTTAAACATTTGTTTTGGAAATATAAATCAATGGGATTTGGAGAAAATAACACTTATCAAAACATAGTGTAAAACATTAACCAAAATAGATTTTTCCAAAGTACCATTCCATAGAATTTTGAAAAAATAAAACAAATGAAGAACAACATACCTTTTATCAATTGATCCTACCTATCTAAGATCATTGAGAAGATATTGATATTGATAATCTAGAAGTACGTAATGGGATCCAACTTCTTAGGGAATCCAATGGATATGAAAATCTTTTAATTCATGGGAAGTAAACTCTTTTCCTCATGGTGTTATAGAACCTTGGGTTAAATAGAAAGAGTAAGACAATGTTAATGAGATTTTGACAAAATATTTTTATAAACTTCATATGGATGGAATCATACATATAGATTATAAGTTATAATCCTTTATATATATCCATCCAAGGAGACTCCATGGATTCTAGGTGTTTAACTATATTAAATGAATTTTTTATAAATATTTCATGAGTTAGAACTTTGGTAACTATAATATCTTGATTTTTTATTAATATTTTATTATTTAAACTATTAACATGGATCTTAAAACTATTTATAACACCATTTAATGATTATTAGAACAATTATGATCACAAGATATGGAATAAGGGGGATATATCACTTGTTTTTTTATAACACATAAAATTTTCATGCACAACACCGTAACATAATGACATTCACCGTGATGTGGTAAATTACAACACAGAATATGATATGGTATAAACCAACATGTAATGGTATTTCCTTTAGTCCATATTTCTATTAATATCCTATTTGAATTTAATCTTCATAGACTTAACACACATTCACCCTATGTAGCATCATATGTAATAATTTTTAACATCATATCCAAACCTCCTTTTGGATACCTTTCAAAAATTCTTTTGGAAAATATTTCATTCATTTTAACTATATGTTAAATCATATATAATAACTTGTGAAAATAAATCCAAAAATTCTTTTTGATATCATCAAAAACACTTTTGGTGGAGCTTAATTGTTTTAAACAAACAATTTTAAACAAAAGAAATAACCACATTCATGTAGCCAATAATTATTTCCCCTTGACACATTGTAGTATAGATAAAAAATATGAATTCCCTAATCCATAAATTTATTAAAAGATTGGAATCTAGATGAGTATAAATGATACTACAGATAAAAATGTTCCCACCAATGGTATCATATAAAAGTATATTGGCATCTAGATAAGTATAAATGATACTCCAGATAAAAAGGTTTCCACCAATGGAATCATATAAAAGTATATATAATCATATGATTTTTTGAAATACTATTTTTTTCAAACATATCATAATATTTCACATGTTTTAATGCCCATGGAATCTCCATTTGTTTTATTAATGAGTTTTTTCTTATGTGTTTTTAGGTCAATAATTAATATTATCTCAAGTATTATTTATTTTAGAAGATTTTATGTTCAATATGTGCTTCTAAAGTTTGAATAATTTTTTATAAGGAATTATTCTACCTAAAAAATAAATATCCTACAAGAAGTCTTAAAAGTCATAAATGAGAAATTATATTTTTTCAACAATTATTTTATCCTATAGGATGTTTGAACTGTCATATTCCATAAGAGAATTTACATATGTTATATGAAAATTGTATTAAAATGAGGAAATATCCTATGTTGGTAAGCTTCATTAGATAAATTTCTTACATGAAAATAATGTCATACATGTTGGATACTTAAAAAATTCAAATATTCTATAAAGGATAGAAACCTCATACATAGATCAAATATCCTACATAGATCAAATATCCTATGTGTTATTCAAATATCATATTCAAAATATAAATGTTCTATGGGAACAATGTTTCTAGAACATCACATGAATAAACATTTATATGGAGTTCAAATATCATACCCTATAGATTTTACTACTGTGAAAAAATGTATTATAAGGAATAGAAGTCTTACAAATAATCAGGAATTTATTATGAATTTGAATATATCCTATAAAGGAAATAATTCATGTGAAATATAAAGACATATGAAATAAAGTCCCATTAATTTAATGATTTATGAAGCTGATTATTATCAAATATTTAATTGCATATTTGAGAAAATTATTACCATTATGGATTTATGTGAAAATTATACTCCTAATTTTGTTTTATTGAAAGTATAGTTGTATAAATAAGGAAATACTAAATTAAATAAATATTCTATTTCTAATAAATTATATAGTTGCAAGGGATATCATAATCACACTCAACTCTCCCTCAGTTTTAATATTTTTGGAGGAGGTCTCATGAAAAAGGAAAAAACATAATTTTCTATATAGTATATATTAAATCTCAACCATTAGAATAAATAGAATGTTTAAATTTGAAAAAAATTGGTGCTCATACATTGGATAAGAATTGTACACTCTGTTTTCAAGATTATTCATTTTGTGAGAATATAAAAAATAAAACTATAGTTTTTGTGTGCTTCCAATATAATTATATATAGCCAAAGAACCTTCTTGAGATACTCTATAAAACTGTAGTTGTTGTGTTCTTCCAAGATAACATATATAACTAAATTATTATTAAATTTTTATGGGAATTATACATCTATTGTGAGTTTCTTCTTGTATCTATGTACCGAACCTACTATATTATATATTTCTATTTCTCTATAAAATTTTACACTCATTTTACTTAGTGTAGTGGATTTCGTGGATAGGTCTTGAAAATAGAGAAATTGGTTAAAATATCTTGGACCGTTTGTACCATGTGAAAACTTCTTACACTTAGTTGGGAAGCACCTTAGAAAAGGGATGGTTGATTAAAAATCACCACACTCACATTTAGTGTTTTTGGATTGTATTAAAGGCAGTTCCTATTACCTTTAACCACTATAAAAACCTTCTTGTCCTTCCATTTTTTCTATTTTTATTATCTATTGTATATATAATAAGATCTAAGGGAATAATTGCATTAAACTTAATGATGGTTTTTAGGGAACTAATTTAAACAAATCAATTCACCCCCCTCTTATGTCATTATGAAATTCCTTCTAGGACAAAAATCCATTTCACATAAGTGAATTTTTAGTACTCTACTTTTACAGGTTGAATTATGAATACAAATCAATAAGTTTCTACAGTGGATGATTCCAAATAATGAATGTATATAGTTATATTTAATTACCTAAATATAGAAAAATATGGTTGTTGGAAAGCTATGATAGTCATCTACTTGAAATATATTGCCTTGAAGGTCTACCTGTAAGCTATAAATGCATATAAAATTCCCACATATTAACCTAGAATATGGTATCCGACTAAAGAATCTGAATATGAACTCAAATCCAAATCTATGAATGTTATTTTCTATAGATTAGGTCCTGATGAGTCAAACCAATTTTTGTAATGCGTTAAAGCTCATAAGATGTATGCTATTATTTTCATTTCTAATAAAGTCATAGATAATGTCAAAAAAATTAGATACAGTACTATAAATTTTAAGTTTGACACATTAAAAATGGTTGGATATGAAATAATAACTCAAATTAATATAATATTAACTAACATTGTTAATGATGAAGTGGCATTGGGCACTCTAATTCCAAAATAAAATCCTATGTTGAATGTTCTCATAGTTTTACTATGTAAATGAATTACAATTTCAACTGTAATATGAAAATAATATCCAATAAAATATATTATGATAAAGTACTTGATAGGAACTATTATGATATATGAGAAACAAATAAAAGATAAATTTTAAGATAATAGATTAGTTACGAATAAGAATTCTACTTTGAAAGTTTCTAATTTTGAAGTTAGGAAGAAATCTAAAAAATTATTATCTAACTCATTTGATGAAGAAGAATCAAGTTTATTAGATTATGATACCTAACATTGCCAGTTTATATGGAAGTTAAAAATTTTATATAACAATATAATGGGATTAAAATTCCTTTAACAAGTACAATAATTATTATATAAATGGAAAAGATGTCATATGTTATGAATGAAAGAAACTGGGACACATGGAACTAGATTATCCTTAGATGAAGGAGGGGAGGAAATATGATAAGAAGATTCCTGAGAAATATGGTTATAAGAAGTATAAGATGAAGAAAATTAATGCCACAAGTATATATTCTGATGACTATAGTGATGATTCATCTACTGAATCAGAATCTAAACATTTTAATCAGAAATCCAACATGTAATTCATAACCTAAAAATAATCTGTACACTCCTGTTATTATTATTTTAACATATCTAAGTCTAATTATAAAAACAAATAATTTTAAGTTATAAATAAATATTTTTCTATATTAGGTGTAAATATGAATCTATTACAAATAAGAATCATAAACATAAAAAATATAATGGTTTTATTAACTATGAAATATAATATTTATCAAAATAGTTTTTAGGATTAAAATAAAAACTATATTCATCATTTTCCCAATGTTTTTCCATGATAGAAAAATAAACGAATTATTAAAATAGGTAAAATTCATGAAATATACTATAATTGTTTTTACTATGGGGGAGAATTGCCTCAATAAAATCTATGGTAAGAATAATGAAATAAATAAGAACATGGAATGTGATGTAATGTTGAATGGAATAAACTATATAGAAATTACTTTATACCGAGTTATAATGGAATAAAGGATGTTATTATTACATGTTTTCACTACCGATTCAATGGACATTGTGAAAATTATTTCTACCTTAAAAACATCAATTATATTGTGTTAATAATTCCTTTTATATAAATAATTTACCTATATTCAAGGATATAAATTATGGTCATTGTAAATTGATTTTGATTCCAAAATCTCTAGTTTCTAACATTGTTGTACCCAAGAGAATTTTGGTACCAACTTTTTTTCTTGTTGAACCTATTTTTATAGGGAATGATCCACAAGGATAACCATGTAAAATGGTTCAAGGACAGTGTCTGTTTGAGTAATATGAGAATAGAATTTGAATACTTCCACTCACTCTCAAAGGCTAATGGAGGTTAAATCATTTTTGGTGACATTTCTATAGAAAATATTATTGGTGTTGGATCTGTGATAAATCTAGACATAGACCTCATCAACACAGATCTTGATGTTGAAGTATTAATGAAAAACCTGATAAGTACCTCCTAGATTTGTGATGATTATTTATATATTGACTATTCTAAGGATTCATATACTACTTTTAATTATATGTTGCATAAATTTAATGGACCAAGAACAAAAAATGTTTACACCTTATATCTGAATTCTTTATGTAAGAAAATAAAAACTCTCTGAATGATAAAATTAAGTAATATCAGATATGTCATAGGAGACATGTACATTACAATTTCTATTCATTGATAAAGTTACATAAAAAGAATTAGGTTTTTAATTTTCCTCAAATTAAATTAGATAAAAATAAACTATGTGATTTATTCCAAATGGGAAGAAAAAAAACTATCTTTCAAACCAATTAAAGAGCTTACCACTTCTATACCATTATAACATATCCAAATGGATATGTTTTGAGCATATATAATTGAAATACTTAGTGGAATTTTTTTAATGTATTGGTTGATGATTTTTATAGATTCAAACGGGTTTAATTTTTGAGTATTAAGATTGAATCATGTTCTATTTATATTAATGTTTTTAAGCTATTTCAAAAAGAAATTAATTCAATAATTATATCACTAAGAAGTGATCATGGAGGATTTGTTGAGAACCATGAATTAAATTCATTTTTCTAAAATCATGTAATTAAAATCTCCTTTTCTATTCCAATGAAACCTTAATAGCATCCTAATTTTAAAAAGTATGATTAAGACCCTACAAGAAATTTCAAGAACCATGTTGTGTGCGTAATGAACCATAAATTAAAAATATAAATTTCCATTATGTATATATTTGTGTGTCATGTTAGGTAATAAATATAATAAAAACTGATATCATATTATATTTAATTCTAAACATAATTTATTTATATTATTACCTTGGTGATCACAATATAACTTTTGGTATAGTAATAATATGTAAATACAAATCTTTCTTAAAAATATATTTTCCAAAAAAAATATTTTTATTAAGTTTTAAGAATATATATATATATAAATTATCTCCCATATAAATAAAATATAATAAAATTAATTTAATTTTTGGATATGTCATGTGAAAAGGGTATTAGAATTAATTTTTGTAGTTTTATAAAATAGTTGACTTTAAAAGTAAATAAGAAAAGATATTGTTTTTACCAAAATGTGATTTTTATGGAATTTTATTTACATAATATTGAATTATAAATTTATAAAACATTGAATATATATTCAGGGAATAAAAAAAATTTAATTTTAAAATATTAGGTCAATACTATTTAACATAATCTTAGAATTTTTGAACTAAAAAAATAATTAATTAAAAAAAACTATTATGGCCTCTTCCTAAAATTAAATATTATTTTTAGTACATTCAGTTTTTTTCTAAAAGTCACAAAAAAATTATTTGTTTCATAAACTAATTTTTTCCTGAAAATCAAAAACATTGATAATATTATCCTACACATAAATTTTAGGCTTAAAATGAACATTAAAAAAACTATTTTACATGTTTTGTACACTAATATTAATATTAATTTCTCTAAACCAGAGAAATTTTGTCTTATAAAATATTTTTTATATTTTAATTAATATTTTTTAAATTTGTAATTAATTTCAATTTCAATTTTGGTTATTAAAATTTGTTACCTAAGGTAAAAATAGTGTTACCATGGTAAGAGTAAAATGGGGTTCAATATAGTTCAAAAGGATTAACCATGTTGAAAACATGGTAGATAATGGATGATGGAGTGAGTATCAACCTTATCTCTTATATAGTCCATTATTTTACTTTATTGGAGCCTTTATCCTTGTATAATGTAATGACATTATTGAATAGTAAAGAGATTTTACAAAAATTTCACTCTATTTACTTATAAAAGGAGCTCATTGGCTCTCTATTTATCCACTCATTCCATAATTATATATCAAACAAAACTCTAAAAAATTATTTCTTAAAATCACTCCTAACTTTCTATAATCCTTGGTATTCCCAAAAGACCATGAAAAATATCCCTAAGGATTCACCCAAGGTATAACTTCTAAATGGAGAGGTAATGCTCTTAACAAAGCTTTCCAATTTCTTTTCTTCTTATACACCCTTCAAGTAACCTATATCCATGAAGGTATGATAACATAAAAGTTTTTAATATGTTTTAATGTTATTATACAAATTTTTTATCAATCACATACCTTCATCCAAAATCATTATAAAAATGAAAACGTCGTCACATATTTGTGTGAACTACCACCATCATGAATATCAATTTCCATTCTTCATAAAATTTTCACATGACGGGTCTAAAATATCCATTTAATGAAAAAATATAATAATTATAAATTTTTTTTAATTATTAAATTGAAATTATTTTATTTTTATACCATATTCTGTTATATTAAAAATTAGAGCATTGTTCATGTAATTGGGGACTACCTCCTTCATGGAACAAAATATTCCATTTTTAAAAAAGTGCCCAACATAGATGATTTTAAAAATTTATATAAAATATAAAAATTTTATTTTTGACACTAATATATTTAATTATATTATTTAACAATTTTTTAGTAATGATAATAAATAGTTAAAATAACTTTAGCCCCCTTAAATTAACTGATCAAGGCATCTTTCTTAATTTTGGACCATTTTGCAATAACCTGTAATCATTTATAAATATTGTAATAATGAAATAAAAAATGAAATAAACCTAAAAAATCATGTAGATAATCCATTAATTTTACAAAACCATCCATCACATTTAAAAAATGAAAGAGTAATTGAGTACTTAACCGAACGACCCCAAATAAGAGATGTAAGAAGAGGTTATGTTAAAAATAAATAAATAATTATAATAAATGGATTTTAGAAAATTAAAAATAGATGAATAAGGTTATTGGGAATCTATTTAAAAACCATAATTTAATTATTCAAGGAGTTAATCTCAAGTTCATGATGAATCGGGACCCAAGGCAAGGGATATCCCGAACAACCCTTATTACATTTGGATTATACATTATCATTATTTTTCATCCTTTCTCTATAATTTATTCATAGTAGGTTCATTAATATAATATATATATGTTCCTTGGATAGATATTTAGTTTAAAATAACTTCTTTTTTGGGGATAATACATTCTTAGGACTCATCCACAATATTCTCTTTTTAGTAAAACCCTATTTAAGGGAACTCTATTTTTTCATTTTATGCCAAGTACTACCTCCATAAATTTTTTTAACCATGAATATATTCTAAAACCCATAAATATTTTTTGGAGAACCCTCATGATTCAATTTTGGTTTAAATAAAAATAATAATATCTATCCTTCCATAAAAGATCATTTTCTCGCTTTGAAAAGAATTATCTATGCAGGTAGTTTTTATTCTTTCTTCTCCTCAATAATTCACAGGATATCTTCTTACAATGGAACCCAATTTTCAAATACCTATATTAATTTATTTAAATATTAAAATCCAAAAAATTTAACCACTTATTCTGTGAAATCTTATTAAATAGCCTTTGGTTTTTCATTCAGATAGGATTATGAAAACCAATTTTTTCCCATTAGTTTGTTTCATGCTTATGATTTATGTATAGTTCCATTTACACATTTGGAACACATGTGCTTCTAAAATTAATGATTTTTATTATGTTACAGGTGGGATCATAATCACGTATCCCTACAATGCATTGGGTAATGTTTCCATCTCATGTGATACCATGTATGGTGCATGGGCGGTTAGCCTAAGTACATTGTTATGTGAGAGGTGGGTTTGGAAATATATTGCCCTCAAATACATTTCTTAATGCTTTATATCTCATGATAAGTTATATATGATATTAGGGAGTTAAATTAATACACTATGGGACTTTTTTACATGATGTGATTATGGTCTTGGGAGTAAACCGTGACTTATGATTATGATGTCTTGATTTATATTGTTTCCACATATTTATGATTCAATGATCTTATGATATTAGTACCTCTTGTTATTTTGTCATGATTAAGGTAATTATATTTTTATTATATAATTTTATACCTCTTGTTTTATACGTTATTATTTCCTATCATATTTATTCACTTGTCGATATTTCTAGATCATCTATTTCCTTATTTATTTTCCCCAGTGTATCTTATATAGTTTTAGAAGACAAATGGGATTTAAGAGAACTATGTAAAGTTTTAACTAAATATCATGTAATTTATGTTTAATATGCTTTATTATGTTTCTTATATCCTAAGACACTAGACCTATAAATCATTGAATTGTATTTGTTTAAAAGATATTTTAAAAATTATAAAATAATATTTGTTTAAATCTTGGGTCACTATAGTTAGTATAAAAATGGTCTAGTTATTTTGGAAATTACTAATAAAGAAAATTAGTGGACACCCCAGGTATAAGTCTATGAATTTTATAATATCTTGATTTTTTTTGGAAAAAATTTGATTATTTATTTTTCCTAGAAATGGAATCCCTATCTAGATACTAAAAGTGGTTGCAGGATCTAGAAAATATGTACCTAGGGGTAATAACCATAAAAATGGAGGATTGAGTATTAACTTGAACATAACCTAGTGCATATCAAAGAGGCCTAACTGTACACCGGGTTTGACACTCCTAGGGGACATTATTTAGATAATTCATATGATATTTACAAACCATTATAAAGTGTTTAGACACAATGTTAGGTTATAGAACATAATAGGAAAAAGACTATGGATAAACTATATTTAGATATTGATATTATATGATAATGTATATATGTCCCTTGTTATTATTTATAAGTTTATAACTGTCCTTTTTTAGGTTCTCACCCTAAAATTTCATTTATTTTATAAAGTGGTTGGAAATAGGAGGAACCATGCAAATGAAATATACAATGGGAAATGTTATGATTTATCTAATTAAAAATCAAACATGATCGAAGTGGGAGTTGATAAATTCATGATAGTGATGGAACAAGTAGCTTAAGTTATGAATAATAAAGTGAATCTCATGGAACACCCTCTAAGTGATCAAGTTGAAGTTGGGTAAATTATAAAATAGATACCTTCATATTTTATTGGATCTTCTAATCCCATAAACATTGAACAATAGATTAAATATATTAAGAATATATTCTTGGTATTTTAATTCTCTAAACAATAGAAGTTCATACTAATAATTTATCATCTTGTAGAAGAATTTGATCAGTGGTGGACACTAATCAAGAATACCAAGCCCAGGTAAGACATACAATATATGGAATGGGATGAATTCAAGCGGATATTTTTAAATAAATATTTTCCTCACACTCTCTATATTAAAATATATAGATAGTTCTTTACAAATAATAAAAATCAAGATTAATAAATTGGGTCTTATGAGGAAAACTTCTCAAGGATTACACAATACACATCTTGCTTTCCCATTAATGTTGAAAGTAAGATTGAATTTTTTTATTGGGATAATGTAAAGTATATGGAGACCTTTTAAAATTCAGGACTTCAACAATTATGAGGAAGTTTCCTGATGTACCCTCAAATTTGAGATGGAAATTAATGATTCTTAGTGGTCTCAGTGGACTTGAGATAGGAAGTAAAGAATGGAATATAATTCTAAAGGTTCACCAGATAAATATCAGAAAAAGAGAGAAGATCCAACTACCCACATGTCAAAAGTGTGTAATGAATCATCCTAGTAACTATCTAAAGTGGACCAGTAAGTGTTTAAAGTGTGTAAAATAAGGACATAAAAATAATAAATATAGAAGTTAGATGAATAATCCTACTGATAGTATGTAGGAAAAGAAGATCCTGATCAATCCTAAGACTATGGTCTAATGTTTCAACTACAAGAAACATGGAAATTATGAAAACCAATGCACTAATCCTAGGGTTATCAAAGGTATCATGAAAAAATAACCTCTAAGGGTAAGAGAGAAAGGGAGTAATTATGTTATCTATACTCCTTTGGTAGATCAAAACAACATTGTGGTGGTAGGTATGCTATCTATTGATTCAATAATAGTGAACATACTATTTTATTCTGGTTCAAAACATTCTTTCATCTTATTAAAGTTTAATATAACTATTCAAACACCACCAAAAGTTATGGAGGTTGAATTATTGGTGAAGAAGGAAAATGGTTCAATTATGCATATCATGTATACATGTCCTCCCTAGTAAATCTATATAAAATGAACATTCTATAAAATCTTTTCATATTCACTATAATAGAATTATATTCTATATTGCTAATAAAATAAATATATTTATATAAATTCCACATCAATATAAGAGAAGGAAATAATTTTCCATATCTAGAGTCATCCTCTAATTCTAAAAATGTTTTAGGAGGAGGATAAATATACTTTTGGATCTTCACCATAACCATGTTTCTATATAAGTAATTATATCTAACTCAAGTGATGAAATAAAAGAAAAGGAACACTCTTGAAGAAATTCCATTTATAAGATAATATGCTGATGTATTCCACAAAGAGTTTTTTATCTTCCTCCTGATCATGTGGTTGAGTTATCAATTGAATTTATACCAAGATATCCACTGATATCCAAGATTCTTATAGAATGTCTGCCATTATACTATAAGATCTAAAGAAGTATCTACAATAGAATATAGACAAAGATTTCATTCACCCCAGTGCTTCAATTTGGGGTGACCTGGCTTACTTTTTAAAAAATAATGATGGGTAGATGCACCACTAGATCAATTATCATGAGCTCAAAAAAATTGTGATGAAGAATACGTATTACCTGCCAAAAATTAGTGACTTGTTCGATCAGCTATGTGGGGCCCAATACCTCTCTAAATGGGACCATTAGGTAGGATATAATTATTTAAAGGTAAAGAGGGTGTATATATCCAAGAATTCCCATTCATATAAGGTATGTGAACTATGATTTCATAGTCATTTCATTTGGAACCATGAATGATCCGGTAATCTTTATATACTTAATTAATATAGTCTTTAGATATTACCTTGAAAAATTCATGGTAGTATTTATATATGATATTCTTATATACTCAAAAATCAGGTAGGAACATGATGAGAAATTAATTACCATTATAAAGAAATTAATTAAGGATGAGTTTCATGTAAAGTTAAGTAAATGTAACTTTAGGATGGACAAAGTGGCATTATTATGGAATATTACCACATGTACGTGGATATTTGTGGATCATTCAAAGAAAAATGTGGTTGAGTAATGTCTTGGGACAACATTTATTATATATATCCATAGTTTCCTTTAACTAACAAGTTATTACTAATGATTTGTGAGAAACTTCTCAAGGTTTTCAAACCCACTAACCAAACTAACTTAGAAGGGTGTGATGTTTTTCTAGATAGGAGAATGTGAAGAGAGCTTCATGGAGATTAGGAAGAGATAAACCATTGCACATGTACTCATATAACCCAAAATTAGGGAAGTATTTTTGATTTATAGTGATTCTTCAAAGAATGGTTGTGGATATTTACTTATGAAGGATGATAAAGTGGTAGTATTTGCCTCAATATAGTTGAAGGTGTATGGGAAGAGTTATATAACTCCATACCTAGAGTTGGATATAGTAATATTCACATTAAATATTTTGAGGCATATATCTATGGATAGAGGTATGATATATATATATACATATATGGTCCACATGAGCATAAAATATATACATTCACATAAACGAAGCTCAATATATGCCAAAAAAGTTGGTTAGAGTTAATCATTGATTATGACTGGTAAATCTGCTACCATTCCGGGAAGGTAAATAATTTGGATGATACTCTGACTCAAAAATATCTGGAATTATTATATATGATGAGGATTAGAAGGATACAATCTTCTTATACCTACAAAGGATGTACATGTGAATTATGAAAATCTGAGTCCTGTATACCTGGATCTAGTGCTAAAAGCACATTCATTACATACTATCTTTGATACCAACTTAAATAACCCAATTTTAACCCCACATAATTAAAATATAAATATATAACATTGAGTAACTTACATACCCAATACCATTTATGTTTAGAGTTTAATTGAATTATAAAAAATCATTTACATAAAAAAACCCACATCTTTCTACTCAAATAGGAATTTTTCTATTATACACATATATTCTCATTCTATAAGAAGACTTAAATATATCTCAAAAAATTCTCCAAACATTATACAATTCAAGACCAATCTTTCATAATACCATTCTTAATAACTGGGGGAAAATGCAGACATAATAAAGGGTGAGATTAGATGCTCAGTAAGGGTAAACATAGGAGATATCAATCAATTAACATATGAAAGAATAAGGGTATGATATCATGATCATAAATTAAAAATACAATACACAATTTTTCATAAATCATAAAACATTATTTTTGGAATAAAGATTTATCATTTAAAGATACACGAGTCATAAGAGTGAAGAATCATCATTAATCAATCATTATCCATGATAGTATATCATAATCCAAAGAATATGGAATAGGAATTGTGGCATAATAAATATAGTAAATAATAATCTTGTGAACATATATTTTCAAAATCATGTTCAGGAATAATCTTATGTGCATACCTAACAGAAATCACACACACACACATAAATATGAGAACATAGATATTCAAAATCATGTTAATTCAAAATTTTACGAGCATAGCTAGAAGTAATCAAACTCACACATAAAAATGTGAACATAGATACTTTTAATCCTGTTCATGAATAATCTTGTGATCATAACTAAAATGAATCATAACCACATATCAAAATGTGAACATAGATATCCATAATCATGTCTATGCTTATCATCTTCATCTCATGAGATATCCATATAACATTATCCAATGAATTAGTGAACTTTAATAGAACCACCCATCACATAATGAAAACCATATATACATATTTTATAATATCCTAAATATATTCATCAATTCATCATATATTAACTCATAATAAAATAGGTTTCTTAATAATTTTACCATCATGTAATCATAACCCATCTCGAGAATAAACATGGATGGAATCACTAGATCATATCCTCAATGAAGTATAAAAGGATTTTGGCATAGATAAAAAACACCTTTAAAATAGAATTTGAACATTTCTTTGAAATCAGGATAAATATATTTTTTCCTTTGGAATATTTTAAACTAATTTTTTAATAATACTGGCAAAAATTAAACTCCTCGAGACATTACAATAAATTCCCTTTTAGGTAAATCCATTCTCTTAGATAACTTGTGATATATGAAACCCCAATCCTCAATTATATTAACTGATAATTATATATTCATAAAACCACAATATAGTAAAAATATTAATATTTAATGGAGAAAAACTTCTAATTTTATAGGATAAATATCAATTTTTAACATACTAGGTCAAAATAAGCTTAGAATGATTTTTTGAAATTTTACCTTATAAATAAACTTTAATGAATAATAAAAAATATATTATTTAAATATTAATTATTTTATCTATAATAATGTTTTTAATATTTTTAATTAAAAATTTGATAACTACCAATTTTATAGAAATAATGAAAAGAACATTTGGAGGTAGAAAAAAGATATTTTCATATTTTTTTTATAATACCGTTTTTTGTAAGGTGTAAAGTATACCCATTTTAATTAATTAGAATAATATTTAATGATGAGTTATTTAATAAAAATTTATAGATTATATATCTAAATATATGAATTTATAACCATATAATGATAATTAAAATCTATATAGTTAATAAAAGATCATCTTTTCTTGAAAAATTCATTTCTTGAAAAATATTTTTAGACATGTTTTGTTGGATTATCATTAACTTAAAATTTTCCAATTATGTGAATTGAATTGGGTAAAATGGATTCCATATTTTTAATAATTATAGTTTATATTATGTAATATGACCAATTTAATTTTTTATCCTAATGATTAGTAAAAACAGTAATAAGTTAATTAATATGGTTGAGGATAAAGCGATGTTTTGTGGGTTAGATATTATTCTATTAAAATTAATTTTACACACACATAGAATTTTTATTTTGATAATTATTTAGAATAATTAGTTAAAAATTATATAATTTGAATTATTTTATTTTTTGATTAATGGATAAATTACATAGTTTAAAAAACTAGTTACCTTGGTGAAAACTAAAAAGGTAAAAGTAAGTAAACCTAGAGAATAAGGGAAGAACATAATTAAAAACTATTATTTTTATGTTTTGGAGGTTTTTTTGGGTCTTAACATCCCTCTATTATATTATTTAATAATTTTTGAGGAACATGGGTGAGAGTGACTTCCCATTATTGAACAATTTTATGTATTTACAAAAATTTCACTCCTATTCAATTATAAAAGGGAACACCTTAACCTCACTTATTCACACCTATAAAGACATTTGGATTAACCAAACCCTAAAAAACTGTAAAGTCCCTTGTTTTTGAAGTAGGTTAAAATATGTTTTTTTGAACTTTTTCATTTAATGCTCGGGTCGATTTTAAACCCATGCTACATGGTGAAGTTTTGTGAGTTGGGTTCATTTTAAGTGTTGATTTTGGGCTGGTGTAAAGGATCTAGGTTTTTCTTGGGTGCATCAATGGGTTTCAGGAGCATTGGAACCGTAAATTCAATTTTAAAAAGGTATGGTAGAGGCGTTCGCATGGGCTGCACATGGATAGTCAAATTGTGCGAGTCATCCATGCAGGATAATCCAGGTATCTGTAGAGAGCACATGGTTTGTGCACGGTTTGTTAGATCATGCGATTTAAACAGTGTAACTTATATAGTTTTCAGTTTTAGGTTAAATTAATGTAATTAAATTTATGGTTGAAAGGTATTTAATTAAATGAGTTGTTGGGGGTTCCATTTAATTAGATTAAAGTTGATAGAATCTAATTAAATGATGTTGAGATGGAGAAGTTATTTAATTAAATTGTGATAAAAAGAATTAAATTTATTTTAAATGATGATGAGTTGGAGTATTTATTTAATTAAATTGATATGAGAGGAATTTAATTAAATAAAATGTAAATGAGGAGTTGAGGGTTGTCAAAGAAGGGTAATATTAAATTATGTGCAAGTGAGGGTTTTATTTAATTAAATTCAGGATAAGAAGAATTTAGTTAATTGATGAAAAATGAGGGTTTTATTTAATTAAATTTATTTGAGATAATTTAATTAAGTGGTGACGGATTGGAGTTTTTATTTAATTAAATCTATTGAAGGGAATTTAATTAAGTGAGGATTTTTAATGGAGAATTAATTTAATTAAATTATGTTGAAGAGAATTTAATTAAATGACATTTAATAGGTGGAATTGATTTAATTAAATTATGTTGAGAGAATTTAATTAAATGATGATGAATTGAACAATTTATTTAATTAAATTCGATTAAAAGGAATTTAATTAAATGAGGTATAAATGAGGTGTAAATGGGGAGTTTGGGGTTTATCAAAGAATAATTTTAATTAAATGATAATAATAATAATATGGGTATTATTATTATTATTATATTAATTATTAAAATATTTAGAAGTGAAATAAAGAGGGAGAGACACTCATCTTGGGTGAGGCATGACCCCCCCTCTCAGATCTCCCATGTGTGGTGCACCACCCATCCACTTGGGTCCCTCTCCGCACACCAGATTGTGGTGGTCTCTTCATGGATGTTGTCCATCTCGGCAAGGTAAGTCTTTATCCATGATTTTCATTATTTGCATCGGCTGTTTCGGATCTCCATCACCCAGTCTCTATTAGGCTGAAACCCCAGGGTCTGGGGTTGATTTGATTTCTTCGTTTCTTCTGATTCTAGGTGGTGTAGATGATGTATCCGGACCCATTGGTCCGCATTCTGACAAACACCACCGAAGGCATGGCGGTTTGACTAGATTTGGTTCCCATCATCAAACTTGGGTAAGACTTTATACATGATAATTGGTTTCTCACCCCTTGAATTAGTTTCTTATGGTGTATTTGAGTTGCGATTGACTAATTGTTTTTGCGTTGAACCCTACAACACTAATCTTGGGTGCCTATTGTCGTTGTTAAGGTGTTACGATTAATTCCAAGTGCACACACACTATTGTTAAGGTACATGTACATGAGAAGATAAGGGTTTAAGTTATAAATCATTAAATCATCCAATTATTTGAGGTTGGGTCCTCAACATTTCTTAATTAATAAAACACAGTAGTTGTTTCATTATTGTTGTTGATAAGTTTGACTACAAATGCTGAATGGATTTTTTATTGGTATAAAATGTTTTGTTAGATTACAAAATCAATTTTTTGTAATAAAACCCCTCCAATGAAAGTAACCTTCCTTCAAGCTAAAAACATAACAATTATATTTATATGTTCATTTAGATTGATGATAGGTGTTTTTCTATTTCTGCCCTTACATGTTGACACACTTGGGTAAAGTGGTAATTATGAATTTTGGGTAGGATAATTTAAAAATAATTAATTATGAATTAATGAGTGGAATATATTGAGACTGAAGCCCACCTTCCATAGGCCAGGGGCTAGTGACTAGCACCAAAGGTGTAATTCCCTAAAATTGGGAAGGTATTGCCTTTATAACCTGTAAACACACACACAATCAAGCACAAAATTGGACAAAACACCAAGTAAACTGTATAACAAAAGAGTGCTAAAAATAAAAGGTCCCAGAATACAAGCCCAACTAGAAAGTACAAGTAAAACTGTGATACAATACAACTGAAGAAAAGGTAAAGTCAGCTGCTGGGTTGTCCTATGAGGTTCCTACCTGAAGGGTAGATACATATCGTCTCCTCAGTACTCCTCGTCCGTCCGTCTGCTCCTTGTACCGACTCGTCGTAAGTTCCACCTCGAGGTACCATCTAGTCCTGGTACTCTCAGCCTCAATAAACACTGTCTATCATCTACATCCAGGACAACAAGGTGTGGGCATAGCCCGTGCAAGGGTGAGTATAACGATACTCAATAGGGACCCTGAGACCCTCTAGGTCTCACAAATATAGCAAGGAGAAAACACAAAGTATGAAATCAAAAGTTAAACCATACTTAGGTATATTCCCATATATATAACTAAGTTATCAAGTAATCCATCTCAATCATGAGGAAAACACAGTGGTTCTGAATCAGCTCACCCTAGGATTTATTCTAGGGGTAGTGTTAAGTAACATTCCCAGTCACAACGTTGAACACCTAGGAAGCTAGATAACTCCTTCTCTATCGAGTACAGTGGGCCTGCCGCACCACACAGAGGAACTTCCCACTATCCTTGGACAGCTGAGGTACTCCTCTTTTCGAGTACCATGGGTCTACAGTATCACACAAAGGCGCTCCCCACCATGGGTCTGCCGTGTCACACAGAGGCACTCCCCCTCAAGTCCGGCTGAGGTACTACTACTGTCAAGTAATGTGGGTCTACCGCATTACACAGAGGAGCTCCCCACCGTGGGTTTTCTGTGTCACCAAGGCACTCCCCACTTGGCCTCTCGAGTCACTCCAAGTCGAAATGGTCAGCAGTCGTCAAGTCTCAGCCAATCGCAGGGTTCCGTACGTATCGTGCTTGGGGAAATCACTTCCCAAGCCACAGGTAAAATACTCCAAATACCACTAATTCCCACGAAGAAGTGTCTCAAAGGTATGTCATTTCATAGGGGTCTCAACGTAATAGATGGCGCGTCAATTGGACCCCCGGTCTGTGAGTTATTATCCTTTTAGTCCTGAGGGCCCGATTGGATTTGTGTTCAATCCAACCCGACCATACCTCAACTATAACCAAAACTCTAGTGGGGTATACTCAAAGGGACCGTATCACTCCAAGATTTCTAGTGCCGCTAACGGTTTGTCAAACGGACGTCCGATGCCAAAATTATGGCCAAAGAAAAGTAAATGGGTCATAGTGTGCCCGGGTCCGGTTCGACCCGGTCGGACTGATCCAGCCTGACCCGGCCAGAGCCAAACTAGTTTGGGTCGACGCAGCCCATCCCACAAGGGCCGCAAGGGTACCGCGAGGGCGGATTGACCGAGGGGTATCGTGAGGGCGTGGACCAGCCGCGGGTACCATGAGGGCGCGGATTGGCCACAAGGGCATGGTCTGGCCATAAGGTCGTGGACCAGTCACGAGGGTGCGGACCAGACACAAGGACCTGGACTGGCCAAGGGGTGTCTGTTCAGCAGCGGTGGCTCAGTGGAAAGTAGTGGTGTGACTTAGTGGACAGAGGCGGCGCGGCGGCTCGGTAGTCGGCGGCTCGGTGGATCAGCGGTCCGGAAGATGGCGGCTCAGCGAAAGGTGGCTCGACGGTCGGCGGCTCGATGGCTCTGCGGTTCGGCAGTCCGACAGACAGAGGCATGGTGAGGGGGTTCAGCCTGGGGTGGCCCGGAGGCTCGGTCTGGCCGCGGGTGTCTTGGCACGGATGCGGGGCCAGTTCAGCCGGGAGGGCGAAGCGCTGTGGGACGTCGCGGGTCGCGGAGACCACGGGTGGCGGTACCGTTTCCTGCATCGCCTTCCACCATTTTGAAGAACACATTAAAGAAGAACGATGGAGGGGTCGGGCCATGTTTTTTTGGCCCACACCCTTCGCATCTAGAGTTGTAGCAATCGGTTCACAAAGAACAAAGCATGAACGTGTATGGAAGACATTTTATAACATCATTTCCCACAACCCACATCAATCTCTATTCCCAATCTTGTAAACGAATTAGAAGGGGAGTATATTGAAAGAGATAATCAAATAGGAATAAACCCCTACCTCGTTCTCTTGATGACATTGGCGCGAGGATGAAGGTGAAGTCATCAACGTTCGTCTCGTCCACCACACACCTCCCATCCCGGGCTCGTGCGTTGGTTCTTCGTAGTCAAAGACGTTCCTTGTCAGCGTTCTTCATAGGCGAAGAATTCTTCATTGGAGAAGCTTTCTCCCAATTCCACCCAATAGAAATGTGGTTCCAAAATAATAGATTATCCCCTCTATTTTGTTTGTTGGCATAAATTCAAATTAGCCTAATCAAAAAACTAGGTTGGCATATTAAAGTTATGTGAGTTGGAACAATTAATGAGGATGAAGTCAAGAGGCTCCTCCACATTAATGAGGGGGGTTGAGAGTTTTTTCTCCATAATGAGGGGAGTTCAAGAGGTTTAGGCCTCGTGTGGTCCCCACCACCATAACCTCTCATGGAAGGTTAGGTTTGGGTGGTCCCCACGACTATAACCTCTCATGGGAGGTTACGGTCTAGTGGTCCTCACTTCTCAACTTCCACATGGAGGTTTCAAATAAAAATAAATTGTTACACAATTATATTTTATTTTATTCTTTCACGTAAAACCCAAAAACTAACCTTCACTCTCGACCAACTTCTGTCGAGGTGAAATTCTCTTTAAGCGAATACTGGAACTGCGAGTTCAAAAGTACCCTCAGATTTGAATTACGAGTACTGGTTTAAAATTTATAAAAACCCACTCACACATTTACTGAACGTACCTGAAAAAAAGTTCAGAAAATTATTATGGGCACTCTGAGTCTCGGAATCACGCGCTGTAAATTTTAGCGGACTTGTAAAATTCCCATATATTAAAAAAAATTACATGGAAATTCTGGGTCTTAATAGAGATAATTAATTTTTTAATTAATTGTGAGTTTTGAAATTTTAATTTAGATAATTAATCAGGGAATTAATTATGTGATATTGAAATGGTTGCATTGAGATAATTAATTTTTGAATTAATTATGTGATATTGAAACTGTTTCCTTGAGATAATTAATTAATTAATTAATTATGTAATATTGAAATGATTTCATTGAGTAATCGCTGAATTAATTATGTGATATTGAAACGGTTTCATTAGAGATAATTAACGTGTGAATTAATTATGTGACATTGATACGGTTGCCTTGAGATAATTAATTTATGAATTAATTATTTGATATTGAAACAATTTTCTTGAGATAATTAATTTTTGAATTAATTATGTGATATTGAAATGGTTTTATTAAAGACAATTAATTTTTAAATTCATTATGTGATATTGAAATAGTTTCCTTGACATAATTAATTTTTTATTAATTTTTTTCTTTGAGTTTTTTATTTGAGATAATTAATCATGGGATTAATTATGATGTATATTAAATTTGGTTAAAATGAGATAATTAATTACTAATTAATTATATTCTTTGAGTTTCTAATGTAGATAATTAATTAGGGGATTAATTATGAGATATTGAATTAGATAAGTTGAGATAATTAATTATGAATTAATTATGTGCCTTTGATATTATTATCTAGATATTTAATTATGGAATTGATTATGGAGAGTTTAGATTTAGAATGAGATAATTAATTCTGTAAAATTAATTATGAGAAATGATTTGTGTTGTTGATTAATTAATTGATGAATTAATTAATGGGATTTGTATACCTTGTTAATTATAGAGTTAAATAATGGATTTGAGTATAGCCAATGAGATGAATGAGAAGCCCTTGCCTCATGTATTTGAGTTGAATGTGAACCCCATGTTAATTTTTTAATTGAAATACATAAGATGGTATGCCTTAAATATAAATGTGAATATTATTTCATATATGTAATTGAAATGGGTTAATGAAATGCATGAGAGATTATATGATTGATGAATTATATGTTGTGAATGGTTATTCCTTTTATAGGCAGGGGAGCCAAGGGACCATGAGAGACCGTGGGGAGAAAAATATGTTAGTTTTTATGCTAATGCTCTAGAGACTATGAGAGCTTGTGGAGTTGAGCCAGGGGATAGACCATGTGTGCTACTCTTGGTTATGGATGTCTGTGTGTTATGTACCAATCCATCCAACATCATTTTCCAAAGGACCGTGAGAGCCTGGGGTAGGAAGACTGTGTGAGATTCCATGTTGATTTCCATGAGACTATGAGAGCTCTTGGAGTTTGGACTAGGAGAAAAACCATGAGAACTTCCCCTGGAAATGAATGTTTGTGCATTATATATTGGTATATCTTGAAATTATATCCAGGGTATATGTCTATTTGGCGTTGGTACACACTTGGTTCATATAGGAGGATACTAAGAATATCTATCCATTTATATATATATATATAAAATGTTACTATACATATATATACAAATAATTGACATGATCAGACAAACTAGTTATGGCCTAAAGTAGGTATCACCGTCAGGTGTATCTTAGGAACCTAGATAGGTTGTTGGTTATTTATTAAATTATGTTATTGCTTAGATATAATTGCATACTTTTTAATTTTATTGCATTTTCTAGATTGAGTTAAACATCGGTGGTCCTAGACTGCTGATAATTATATCTCACACCCTATTCGGACCTCCATTGCACTGGGGTACCCAAGTAGACTCTACTTCTTTGGTGGACTATGGGATCTTGACCATGTTGTTTCCATGTACATGGGAGTTAAGAGAAAAGGACCAAGCGGGAACATGGGATGCTCATGGAGATCATCCTTGGGGATTTGGGTCTTTTCATTGTTTTCTGAACTGAGATATAAAGCATGCTGATTTGTATACCACTTTTAGATATATACCACCATGACATGCATACATTGTATAACATGTAGTTGTCCATTTTATTTATTGAGTTAATATTACTAATGACATCCAATATTTTCATCTATTTATATTTTGTTATACTACTCTGAAAAATCTGATATGAGGGTATAGTCTCCCCATTGACTATCCTTACTCCCTTGCTACTAATCAGTAGCCTTTAGCATACGGGAAGGCATGCTTGAGGTCATTTGGAAACCAGTCTGGCTAACAGTTCGATGGTAAACTAGGTTGAGATGTTACAATGTGGTATTAAAGGTACATAATTAATTCATAATTAATTATATCAACATATTCAATTAAATATCTCATAATTAATCCCCTTATTAATTATCTATATTACAAACTCAAATCATATAATTAATTCATAATTAATTATCTAAAATTAACCAATTTAATATATATATCATAATTAACCCCCTGATTAATTATATCAATTTCAAAACACAAAGCACAAAATTAATTCAAAATTAATTACCTCAAGGCAACCATTTAAATATCAAATAATTAATTCAAAAATTAATTATCTCTAATGAAACCATTTCAATATCACATAATTAATTCAAAAATTAATTATCTCAAGGAAACCATTTCAATATCACATAATTAATTCATAAAATAATTATCTCAAGGCAACTGTTTCAATATCACATAATTAATTAACAAATTAATTATCTCTAATGAAACCATTTTAATATCACATAATTAATCCCCCAATTGATTATCTAAATTAAAATTTCAAAGCTCAAAATTAATTCATAATTCATTGTCTCAATATATTTCAATAAATTATTTAAAGGAAACCATTTCTATTTTTTGGATGGTAGACATGAGACTAGGAAAGTGTCAGCGCTTGGTTAATATCCGTGCTTAGGACTGATCACCCCACGTATGAGAAATGTCCAAATGGATAGGGTTGGGAATTGATGTTGATACTATTTTCTGTTACATTTGATATGATTTCACCTTGGGTGACTGGTGTACTCTCCACTACTTATTGATTTTGAGAATTTTGGTAAATTTCCTTGTCTTAATAAGGAAATGAAGTCACATTACATGCATTATATTAGGCCCTTATAAATTCACATGCCATGTAGTTTCATTAGTAGGATGACTGATAATTTTGGTTGTATGCCTTGGGTGTAATTCCATGTTTTTATCTTCTTTAGAAATCCTCTTTAGATATCATGTTTCAGTGATAGATTTAACATGCTTGAGTGTTTATATACAATGCTGACTCTATGATTAACATGCTTTGATTTTATTCCATGATTTTTTGTTATACCATAATTCTGTGTTACTACTTTTGATAACATGCTAGAGATTTTTTGATGTTTAAATGGATGTATTAGTGAAAATTGGTTGGTTGTGTTTACGATGGGAGCCAGTTTCAGTTGTAAGATGTATGGGAGGCTTATAACCAGAAAAAGGGAAACCCATGTATTAAAATGATTAAAAAAGGACTGCTAAAGTTAAAATTTTAAATGAACATTGATTGTGATGAATGAGATCCAAATTCTAGCGGTAAGGTGTATGGGCGCCTTATTGATTAGTATATGGACACCCATGCGTTTGAGCCTTTTATAACCATAGTGTGTCTAGTAATGGTTATAAATGTAAAACTATTGAGTTTTGATTGAAATGAACTGTTGTGGGTTTCTCTTTGAAGAATATGGATTGAATAAATAGGAACCTCAATAGCCATCTTTCGATTAAAAGGAATTTAGATGCTAAATTGCCTATTTACAATGAAATGAAACTGAATGTTAAATGTTTAAAGTGGAAGTTTGTTATAGATTTCCTATTTTTCTTGTTGGGAATTGATTGAAAACCAAGAACCTTGTTGTGAAATAGTACTTGTGGGTTTGTTAAAAAATCATTAATATGTTTAAAATATTGAAATGAATTAATGAAATGGCTGAAATTAAAAATCTATTTTGAGCCTAATGTTTTCTTTTTTGTGTGACGAAGAGATAGGGTCGATGTGTATGCTTTGTAAGGGACTATCCCATGGTAGGTAGAACCCTTAGAGTTGAGATGTCTTGTTTTTTCTATGATATTTTTGATGTTGGTACCGTTTGGGTGTCGTTTTCCCTAGCAGGACTTATGGGTTTCAAAGAAAGACACCCTTGTTCAGATGGATGGTCATTGTATATTGAATCATGATGTGAGAATAAGCATTGAGTAAAGCTTGGTTCAGAAGGTTAGACATGCCTCGGGCATGGTCATCCATTAATGATGTTCTCGAGCCAACTCTGGAGTAGAGAGTTTGGGGAGTTAAGGTAAGCTCATCCCACTATTGGGGAATTTTTGTTTTGAGAATTAGGTGTTTTGACATGAAAATCGGTTTAACTTATGGATTTTATGAGAGATGTTTACATGTTGATCGTGGTTCATGGAATGTTACACATGCATTTAAGGTGTTTCTGAAATAGCACACTTGAGAGAAGCTAGTCTTTTCTTTCCATGACATGGACACTCATAAGGTGGGCAGTGTTACATTGGTTCTGGTAAACATGTCGGTTCTTTCTTGGAAGAAAAACATGATAAGGTTAGCAGAAAGTGAATATTTTTGGAAAAAATGATAGTTTTTAGAAGAGTTTTAGTGGTAAGCTTTGAATGAACATAGATTCCTTAGGTGAAATAGGCACCAGTTTTTGGTTAATGATGCATTGGCAGGTGAAGCTAAGATTTTTTTAAAGAGTTGAATAGTGATAGTTCAACTAATATTCTTGGTGGCCTAGGATTACTCTTAGTGTGCTCTTTTAAATGAGATGTGAATGTCCTTTATCTTGACCTTCTTCTAGAGGCACTAAGATAACATCGGTCTTAAGTTGTGATAAAGTTTTAAAACTTGTTGGTATTCATAAGTGGTTATTATTTGGGTTGAATGTGGGATGTGTGGTTCTTTGGGTTATGCCTTTATTTGTACTGGGGAACGACAATTTTTTTTGAAATAGCCATGCGATGGCTTATTTTGGGAAGGTGACTAGAAGTTGGGTAGGAAATTTTGTTTACATACATTTGGTGTTGAAACCATTTTAAAGGCACGTCTCCAATTTAAAAACAGGTATGGGTTTCATGAGTTGACGATGTATTTCAAGGAAAGAGTTGTGACTTGGGGTTATAAAATAGTTAAAGGTGCATTGGGTGTTTGGGAACGCAACACTATCATTTAAACGAGACTTCTTGACCTTGGTGTGTTGGCTAGTGGTTTATTAGCTCCCGATGGCTTCTCGGGGTTGAGAAGTTTTTAAGGTGGGAAGATTGTAAAGTACCATATTTTTGAACCGAGTTAAAAAATGATTTTTTTGAACTTTTTCATTTAATTTTCAGGTTGGTTTAAAACCCTTTCTTTGAGATAAAGTTTCGCAAGTTAGGTTCATTTTATGTGTTGATTTCGGGATCGATTAAAGTCTCTAGAAGTTTCTTAGGTGGCTCTATGGGTTTTGGGGGCACCAGAATCAAAAACTCAATTTTAAATAGGTCAGGTAGAGGTGTTCGCACAAGATAAACACAGTTAGTCAAACCATGTAGGTTATCCATGCAAGATACTCTAGGTATCAGGTAGCCGGTTCATGGTCTGCGTATAGTCTGTTAGACCATGTGAGTTAAACCATGCGACTTACCTGGTTTTAAGATTTTGGTTAAATTAATTTAATTAAATTCATGGTTGAAATGAATTTAATTAAAATTAGATGTTGGGAGTTCCATTTAATTAAATTAAATTTGAGAGAATCAAATTAAATGACGTTGAGATGGAGAAGTTATTTAATTAAATTTAGATGAAAATAATTAAATTTATTTTAAATGATGATGAGTTGGATTATTTATTTAATTAAATTGATATGATTGGAATTTAATTAAATGACATGTAAATGATGAGTTGGGTGTTATCAAATAAGGGTAATATTAAATGGTAATATTAAATTATGTGTAAATGAGGGTTTTATTTAATTAAATTCAAGGATAAGAGGAATTTAATTAATTGATGAGAAATGGGGGTTTTATTTAATTACATCTGGTTGAGAGAATTTAATTAAGTGGTGATGGTTTGGGGTTTTTATTTAATTAAATCCACTGAAGGGAATTTAATTAAATGGGGTTTTTTAATGAATAATTAATTAAATTAAATTTTTTTTAAGAGAATTTAATTAAACGACATTGAATGAGGGGAATTGATTTAATTAAATTATGTTGAGAGAATTTAATTAAATGATGATGAGTTGGATCATTTATTTATTTAAATCTGATTGAAATTAATTTAATTAAATGAGGTTTAAATGAGGTGTAAATGCGAAGTTTGGGGTTTATCAAAAAATCATTTTAATTAAATGATAATAATAATATAGGTGTTATTATTATTATTATATTAATTATTATAATATTTAGAAGGGAAATAAAGAGGGAGAGGTGTATAGACCGGGTGAGGCACGACCCCCCCTCTCGGCTCTCCCATGGGTGGCGCACCACCCATCCTCTCAACTCTCTCTCTACGTGCCAAATTGTGGTGGTCTCTTCACAGAAGATGTCTGTCTCGGTGAACTAAGCATTTCTCTATACTTTTTGTTCTTCACATCAGCTATTTTGAATCTTTGTTGCCTGGTCTCTATTAGACTGAAACCCTAAGGTCTAGGATTGATTCATTTTCTTTGTTTCTTCTGATTCTAGGTGGTGCAGATGACGTCTCGGGAGCAGTTGGTCAGCATTCCAACAACCACCACTAAAGGCATGGAAGTTTAGCTTGATTCAGTCACCATTGTCAGTCCTAGGTAAGGCCTTATACCTGATAATTGGTTTTACACCCCTTGAATTAGTTTTTTATGGTGTATTTGAGATTCGGTTGATTAATTCAGTGTGCATTAATACTTTCCACACTAATATTGGTTGATGGTTGTTGTTGTTAAGGTGTTGCGATTAATTCCGAATGTGCACGCATTGTTATTGAGGTGCGTGTATGTGAGAATATGACGATTTAAGTCAACAAGTATTGGCTTGGCCAATTATTTGAGGTAGGATACTCAAATTGTTTTAATTAATAAAACCTTGTAGTTGTTTAGTTTCTATTGTTGATAAGTTTTACTGCAAATGATGAATGGATTGTTTATTAGTATAAAATGTTTTCTTAGATTACAAAATCACGTTTTTGTAATAAAACCCATCCAAAGTAAGTGCACTGCCTTCATGCTAAAAATATAATGATTAGACTGATATGTTTGTTTAGCTTGATGATATGTGTTTTTCTATTTCAACCATTACATGTTGATTCACTTGGGTTAAGTGGTAATTATAAGTTTTGGGTAGGATAAGATGAGATAATTAATTATGAATTAATGAGTTTAATATATTGAGACAATTAATTGTGAATTAATTGTGAGTTTTGAAATTTTAATTTAGATAATTAATCGGGGAATTAATTATGTGACATTGAAACAGTTGCATTATATATAATTTATTTTTGAATTAATTATGTGATATTGAAATGGTTTCCTTGAGTTAATTAATTTGTGAATTAATTATGTGATATTGAAATGGTTTCCTTGAGATAATTAATTTGTGATTTAATTATGTGATAATGAAATAGTTTCATTAGAGATAATTAATTTGTGAATTAATTATGTGATATTGAAATAGTTTCCTTGAGACAATTAATTGAAATATATTGATATAATTAATTGTGAATTAATTGTGAATTAATTTTGAGCTTTGAAATTGTAATTTAGATAATTAATCAGGGAATTAATTATGTGTTATTGAAATTGTTTCATTAGAGATAATTAATTTTTGAATTAATTATGTGATATTGAAATAGTTGCCTAGGGATAATTAATTTATGAATTAATTATGTGATATTGAAATGGTTTCCTTGAGATAATTAATTTTTGAATTAATTATGTGATATTAAAATGGTTTCATTAGAGACAATTAATTTGTGAATTAGTTATGTGATATTAAAATGGTTTCCTTCAGATAATTAATTGTGAATTAATTTTGTTCTTTGAATTTTATAATTGAGATAATTTATCAAGGGGTTAATTATGATATATATTAAATTGGTTAAGTTGAGATAATTAATTGTGAATTAATTATATGCTTTGAGTTTTTAATATAAATAATTAATCTAGTGATTAATTATGAGATATTTAATTGGCTAAGTTGAGATAATTAATTGTGAATTAATTATGTGCCTTTGAAATTATGATCAAGATATTTAATTGTGGAATTGATTATGGAGATTTTAGATTTAGAATGAAATAATTAATTCTGGAAAATTAATTATGAGATATGATTTGTTTTCTTGATTAATTTATTGATGAATTAATTAACGGGACTTGCGTACCTAGTTAATTGTTGAGTTTACTAATTGACTTGAGTATGGACAATGAGATGAATGATAGGCCTTTGCCTCATGTTTTTTAGTTGAATGTGAATCCCATGTTAATGTTTTAATTGAAATACTTATGATGATTTTTTTATGTATAAATGTAAATATGCTTGCTTATATGTAATTGAAATGGGATAATAAAATACCAGAGAGGTTAAATGATTCATGAATTATATGTTGTGAATAGTTACGCCTTGTATATTTAGGGGAGAAAAGGTACCATGAGATCCCCTGGGGAGAAGGAATATGTTAATTTTTTTGTTGATTCTCTAGAGACCGTGAGAGCTCGTGGAGTTAATCCAGGGGATAGGCCATGTGCGCTACTCTTGGTGATGGATGTCTATGTGTTATGTCCCGATCTATCAAACATCAATTTCCAAAGAGCCGTGAGAGCCTGGGGTAAGAAGACTGTGTGAGCTTCCATGTTGATTTACATGAGACTGTTAGAACTCTTGAAGTTTGGACGAGGGGAAAGACTGTGAGCGCTTTCCCTGGTAATGAATGTCTGTGCATTACGTCTTGGTCCAGCCAGAAATAGTATCCAAGGTATATGTCCATTGGAAATTGGTATGTTCTTGGTTCATATAGGAGGATGATAAGCATATATATATATATAATGTTAGTATATATATATGTACCCATAATTAACATGATCAGATTAACCAACTGTGAGATGAAGAAGGTATCACCATCAGGTGTTCCTTAGGAACCTGGATGGGTTGTTGATTATTTATTCAATTATGTTATGAATTTTAGGTACTTGAAAAATGTTTGATTTTATGGTATTTTCTAGATTGATCTAGACACCAGTGTTCCCGATCTACTGATATTTATATATTACACCCTATTCGGGGTGACATTGCACTAGGGTACTTGAGTAGGCTCTATTTGTTTGCAGGACTATGGGCTCTTTACTGTGTTGTTTCCATGTACCTAGTAGTTAGGAGAAAAGGACTGAGCGGGATCTCAGTATGATCATGGAGATATCCTTTGGGGCTTTGGGTCTTTTCATTATTTTTTGTATTGATATGTAAATCATGCTGATTTTTTACTGCTTTCAGATATGTACCACCATGACATGCATACATTGTATAAACTGGCATTGGACATTGTATTTATTAAGATGATATTACTAATGAAATATAATTTTGTCATATATTTATATATTTTTATACTACTATGAATACTTTTATATGAGGGTATAGCCTCCCCACTGACTATCCTTTCACCCTCACTGCTGGTCGGCATCCTCTGGCGTACTGGGAGGGGTGCTTGAGGTCATGCAGTGACTGATCTAGATACCAGTTTGATAATAATCCAGGATAGGAAATTATAAAAAGTATCTCCCAAAAATCCTTATCCACATTATAAAGGTACTATTCTTACTAGAATACAAACCCTAGAGTCCTTAAGAGGAGATCCAATGGAGGTTTCTCTAAGAGAAGGTAATCATCTTAATGAATATATTTATTTTTCTTTCTTATTCTATAACCTTAAATTGTTTATTAACACTTACAATAAAAAAATTATCTATCATATAATGATACATTATTATGTTTATGTAACAATACCTATATATCTCCTTCTCTATAAAATGGGAAACAAAGCCATAACACGTGTGTACGGATGACTACCACATCACGTACCAATGTATTTTTTTTCCATCACCGTCTCACATGGATAATAATAATGCTAGAAATAATAAATATATATGATAAATATTACATGATATAAACTCTATAAAATTACTATACCATCCACTTTCTTACCATTTTTCCATTAAGATAATGATATGTTCGCTCGTGCTTATGTACGACATACCATCTTCACAAAGTGATGCAATTCATTTTCTAAGTACAACATTCATTAATGATTATAATTATATATTAAATGTGTAAATATGATATTTATAACATAAATATAATTTTTTATATTATACATCTATATCCTATTTAAAATAACTGGAACTTTCCTAACAAAACACACATGAGACAACAAGGCAATTAACACTCGAAAAAATGAAAATAATGAAATGTTATTAACAAACAGGTGGTAAATGTTATAAGTGAATAATATATGATATTATAAATATTAATATTGTTTTGGAATAAATTATTTAAATGCTTAAAACCATTTTATATGAGGTTAAATATTTTTCAACCAAAAGTAAGCGTGAGGTAATTGATTTTATCTCAATTTCCATTTCATTGAGACATATTTGTTAATATGTACCTATTCAAATTTATGTGGTGCGTATACTTCCTATTTTTTTATTTAACATGAACACATATTTATTCATGATGGTTAATGTTTCAATTCACTTTTATTATTTCATGTGGTTACAATTTAAAAGTTATCAAATCGGTAAGAATATATTTACAATCTCACTTTCTTTAGGGATTACTTTTACTTTCATGATGGAATATTAACATTTATCCTTAATATGTTTCAATAAAATTCTTATCCATTGGATATTTAAGGAGTTTAAATGTTTTATTCTATATTTATCTCTTTTTTTACTTAAAATCTTGCAAATAAATGTTTAAAAGAAAAACCAATTTTATTTCTCTTTAAATCAGATACATATTTCTTCCATGTCCATGTTTTCAAAAATTGTTTTAAAAAAGTAATTTTATTTACTCAAATTATTTATTAATTAAATTTTATGTAATACTTGAATATTAAAAATATCTTTAAATTAATCTTTATACTAATTTTAAAAATGGATTATTTTGATAAAAATATAAAAGGAATGGTATTTTTTAATGTATATGTTGAAAACAGACTTCCCCGCCACCATAACCATTTTAAAAAATGTATCTTATTTTATGATTTTTTAATTTTTATATAAAGAAAAAAAATTATAAAATATTATTATAATATCTCACTTCCATTACCTTTATTCTTCCAATAGGCATTATTTTATTGTAAAAACCAATATTCTTGTCAAACTGAGGGTCACCTCTAATTTCTTGATTAATTCTGTGATTGTTAACTTTACCTTGAGATAATAACTTTATTAAGATCATTTTTCAACAAAAATTAAATTTATATTAAATATATATATTATCTATATCATTGATATGATTATTTTATAAACTATATACTATTTTTCAGATACAATGTTTAATTTGATAGTTCTTTGATTAATCAGAGAAATATTGAAAATCTATATTCATTACTAAAATATGGATATTTGGTGATAATTAATATTTTTTAATGAGTAAAATAAATCATTATATATATATGGAATGATTTAGACATGTAGTGATGGGTGGGTCCTAGAATTAAATAGCCCCTTGATGCATCAGTAGGTCTCATGAGACAAATTAGTTAGCTAAATTAAATGGGTTTTTAACCATAGTTTAAAACTATATTTTGAAAGGTCTCAATAGTATAGATATAATGTTGTCTGAGATCACTAATTCCAAAATTAATAATTTCTATCACTGATAATTTATCTATTATCATCCATGATATTTTTGTCATTAATATTATCCATGGATTCATTTTATTCTCAAGTTATTAAATGGAATGTGTTTTCAGATATTTACCTTACCATATTGATTATGCCTTATCTAATCATGATAGTCAAGATATTGATTAAATAGAATGTGTGTTCAATTATTTATATTTACATATTGATTATGCCTTATTGGTTTATGATAGATTTTATTGTACACAACCCTTTCTAATAATTTTAGATCACTCTTATTTTGTTTCATTTCCTCAGGATATGAAGAAGAATGCTTTGAATGAGTTAAAGGACACTAAATTTCATCCATTAATATGTTTTATTTTCCCCCAAAGTATAATGGGAATCATTTATGTATCTGGTCTTACAAGACTAATAAACTAGTCAGTATTTCAGATTTAACCCATTGTATCTATGCCATTTTAATAAAGTAGAGACTATATTTGGGTCATTGAAGTTAGGGTCATTATAGTTGGTATTAGAGAAAAATTAATAGAATCCTTGGAAACAGTATTAAAGAAAATATAGGTTAGGTAACATAAAACTATGATAAATTTTGAGGATAAGTATAGAAAAACATCATTACTTTTTGGTAAGGAATAGATTATATGTTTTTTCCTACAAATATATCCCTATATCAATATTACAAGTGGGAATAGATTTGATATAGATACATATAGAGGTAATAACCCAAAAAATGATGGAAAATTATATATTATCCACCATTTTAGTGCATGGTGAGGGTTCCCTTACCGTGCCCCTAGTATGAAAATACTTGGGGATATGCTTAGGATAATTCAAATTTTCTTTACAAACCATTATGAAGGATTTTAAAATATGGATATCCCCTAAAGAAACCAAGTTTATGATTATGATATTAACAATGAATAAATTTTCAATTTATGTTAAGTGTTACACCATATTTAGAATTATACATTATGATTCATAATTTTATGAGTTAATCTAGTATATTCTATTGTTTAGAAATGGCACCTGGAATAAATAAGGGTATCAGTACTCATGAACAATTTAGAGATTTTCATATTGATCAAGTAAATATAGATGGTATTAGAATTGATTAGATCATGGCTATATTAGGGAAAATTAACTGGGTCATAAAAAATAACCTTTTTAGAATGGAGAGACTTATTGTTCCACAACATGATTATCTTATGTTTGATCAATTCTTACAATAGAAACCCCCATCCTTTAGTGATAATACTAATACAATAGTATTTAAGTAATGGATTAAGTCCCTTTAGAAGATATTTCTCTCCATTTGATGCAATTAAAAGGTAAAGGTTACACTTATAGTGCAATGTCTCAAAGGCAATGCTGATCAAGGGCGGTCATTGATACAGAATAATAGGGAGGAAGAGGAAACCTAACACATGTAATGGAAATATTTTAAGTAAAATTAATTTAAAAAATATTTATCATGTGAGAAAGAAAATTAAACAAAGAGAAAGTTTCTTAACTTAAATAAAAACATAAGAAGAGAGTGTTAGGAAGCATGAGGATACCTTTACCAGATTGGATAGATATGCTATGAATTACATATGAAATATGGAATGTAGGATTGACAATTTTTTTAAGGGCTTAAGCCAAGTATTTTAAGGGAACTGGTCTCTAAAATTATTTCATCATATCGTGAAATAGTTTTATGTACCATCAAAACAAAGAAGACATTATATGGATCCTATATATTCAGATGAAATATAGAGAAGAAGAGATCATTTTAATACCAAAAAAATGGAATGTATCAAAGAATAAGACGATGACTAATAAATTCACATCAAGTCAAAATTACGGAAAAAAACTTCATGGTAAATGATTGAAGGGCATGGGAATTTATTATAAGTGCAGTGATAAGGGTAATCTATCTCATGAATGTAAGGGGAAAAAATATACCACTATTATATAGTGTTTCAATTGTAAGGTTATAGGGAACTATGAAAATAAATTCCCCAAGTGTCAAAGGAATGTACCTCAGAAGAGGCTAAGGGATCAAGGTCATGCTAATGTTATTACTACATGCAAAGTGGGATGATTAAAGTGCTTATTTATTTAGATTAAAGAATTATATTTTATACGTATTTTAGAAATTATATTCTGGTTATAATAACCAGAAAATTTATATGGATTTTACTATTGTAGTCTTTATTTAAGGATTTTAAAGAATATGTTGAATGGTACTGATAACCAAGAAAAGTGATTTAGTGATAGTGTGAAATTTTTGGAGAACACATGATTAGGGAAATATAACCCTTAAATGTATATAATGTTTAGTTATTTGTGTTTAGAGATGATTGAAATTGATGAAGTAAATGGGATAGTATTAATGACCTTGGGACTAATCAATGGTTTGATGAAAAAGTTGTTTATGTTATCTTTGATGAAGTTTACAATATTTTTGGATTTATAGAGTATATTAAATGATCTATTTTTTTATTTAAGGAATTAATATAGAGTTAATTTTATGAAGAATGCATGTTTTCATTAAGGGTTTATAGTAATTTAGGTTATTATCATGCTTTAGGAGAATATATAATCAAGGTATTCACATATTTTTTATATGACATTATGTGAAACTTTATATTGTTTGGGGATAAATTTTTGATGAAATATTTCAAATTTATGGGTTTTGAATTTTTCAGACAGATTTTGGAGGAGTCTTAAATATTCAGATGGAACCTTATGAATCATTATATAGAAAGAGATGTTTTAGTGTAACTTTTTTTTGATGAAGTTGGTGAAAGTAATCTTGTTGGACCAGAAATTGTGGAAGAAAAAATAGAAAAAAAGAAATATTATTCAAACCCATATCAGTGAATATAAAAGTAGGAAAAAGAGTTATACTAAAAATTAGAGGAAATATTTTGAGTTTCAATGTATCTCCAGGGAAGGGTGTCATAAGGTGAATTTATAAGGGAAAAATGATCCCCTAGTACATCAAACCCATTGAAATTATAAAATTAATTATAGTTATTTCTTATCATTAGGTAATTCCACCAAACCCCTATAAAGTACATGATGTGATCCAAATATCATTTTTTAGGAAGTACATTCCAGATAAAACACATATTCTCACCATTAATTACATATAATTGGAACTTTATCTATCTTATTATGAATATTACATCCTAATTATTGATATAATAGAGAAAGTCTTGAGGAATGAGATGACTTGACTGGAAAAGGTTCTTTGGAGAAATCATAAAATTGAGGAATAAATGATATAACTAGAGGAATATATAAAGAATAACTAGCCTCATTTTTTTGGAATGTAATATCCCTAGAATTTATAGGATGAAATTTTTGTATGATGGGATAATGTAACACCTCAAGACTTTATGATATATTTCCTTTTAAAAAATTCAATCTATTCTATAGCTATCCATACACATATATTCGATCCTCAATTATAGTAATTGGACATTATATTTAAATAAAACTATGATACAATGAAAATTTTAACATTTCATTCCACAAAGAATCTAATTTTATATGATTAATATAAATTTTGAACTTACTTGTCCAAAATAATCCTAGAATGGATTTATGAAAATTTCCCTTAGAAATAATTTTTTATGAATAATTGAAAATATAGTATTTAAATATTTCTAATTTTATTTATAATAGATTATTTTAATATGTGAAATTCAAGATTTATTAACTATAAATTTTATAGAAATGAATATAAGAACACTTAGAAGTAAAAAAGGAATATTTTTCAGAAACCCATTTTTTTTCAAAAAGGTATAATGTTCACCATTCTAACAAATTAAAATTATCATTAATAATGAATTATTTATTTTAAATTTATATATAATATATCTAAATATATGAATTTTAATCTATATAATGATTATTACTATTCATATAGTTAATATAATAACATCTTATGTTTGAAAAATACATTTCTTGAAAAAACCGTTTTTTGATACGTTTTGAGGGTTTATCCTTAAATTAAAATTTTCCACTTTTTTAAATTGAATTTGTTAAAATTAATTCTATATTTATAATAATAATATTTAATATTAGTTAATAATGTAAACCAATATTTTTTTATAATGTTTAGTAAAAATAGTAATAAATTATTTCTACACTGTTATGGTTAAAATGAGGGTTTGCTCGTTACATGAGGTTGTGTTAAAATTAATTTTCTGAAAATATAGATTTTTTATTTGATAAATTAAATTTAATATTAATAATAATTAGGATAATATTATATAATAATTATTATTTTATTTTAGTCTTTATGGATAAATTACATAGGTTAAAAAAATGTTTATCGTGGTGGAAAAGAAAATGGTAAAAGTAAATAAACTTAGAGGATACGGAAAGAAAATAATTAAAAACTGTTTATTTTCCTATGTTTTATGTCTATACTAACCTTAAATTCTATAAACTACATTATTTATCAATTTTTGATACACTTTCGGTGATAGTGACTTCCTATTATTGAATAGTTTTTAGTGTTTACAAAAATGTCTCTTCCCCTCAATTTTAAAAGGGCACTCCCTTCCCTCACTTCTTCACACCTCTAAATCCATTTGGATCAACCAAAAAATGAAAAAAAATCTCAAAAAAATAATAATCACATTATAGAGGTGTTTTTATTCACAAAATACCAACCTGGAGTTCTTAATAGGAGATCAAAAAGAGGTTTCTCTAAGAGAAGGCAATAATCTTAATAAATCTCTTTCATTTTATTTCCTCTTTTAGAGCCTTAAATTATGTCTTAAAAATAACAATATAATAACTAAAATATATCCCATATACTTAGATTTTATTATTTTGATGGTATAATACTTATCCATTTCCTTATCTATAAAATGGGAAACAAATCCATCACTCATGTGTACGGAGGACTACCACCTCGTGAACCAATAAAATTCATTTTCCATCACTAACTCACATAGAAAGTAATAATGATGGAAATAATTAATATATATATATATATATTATAAATATTACAAGATATAAATTCAAAAAAATTAATATTTCATGCACTTCCTCACCCCTCCACCCTTTAAGTGAATAATATCGTCACTTGTGCGTACATATGACTTACCATCTCCACGAAGCAATGGAATTAATTTTCCATGAACAAATTTAAATAATAGTTATAAAGATTTATATAATGAGCAAGTATGATATTTATAAGATTAATATCATTATGTATATGATTTATCTATATCCTATGTAAAAAACTATAACTTTCATGACAAAACACTCATGAGAAAACAAGGCAATTAACACATAAAATAATGAAAATAATGAAATATTATTTACTAATGGGCGGTAAAATGGTATAATAGGGTAATATATAATATTATAAATATTAATATGGTTATTTAATAAAGTATTAAAATTATTTAAACCATTATAAAGGAGTTTAAATCACATTTAACCAAAGGGAATCACACGGTAATGGATTTCATCTCAATTTCCATTTCATTGAGACATATTTGTTAATATGCACCTATTCACTTTTATATTGGGTATATAATTCAAATTTTTTGTATTTAACATGAAATAATATTTATTCATGATGGTTAATGTTTGAATTAATTTTTATTATTCCAAGATTTTATAATTTAAAAGTTAACGAAGAGGTAAGAATCTATTTACAATTTCTCTTTCTTTTGGTAATGATTTTATATTCGTGAATAAATAATATCATTTTTTATTAATAAGCTCCAATAATTTTATTATCCATTTAATATTTAAGTATCTAAATGTTTTCATCAATAATTTACTCACTTTTTTAATTGAATCATGAAAATAAATGTTTAAAATAAAAACCAATTTTATTTCTCTTTAAATTGGATACATTTTTCTTCCATACCCATGTTTTCCAAAATTTCTTTAAAAAAGTCATTTTATTCTCTAAAATTATTTATGAAGTAAATTTTAAGTTATAATTGACTTTTGAAAAGGTTTTTAAGGGAATATTTATACTTATTTTTCAAAAGTATTTTTTTGATAAAAAGTTTAACGTAATGTTTTTAATGTAAATGGTGATAATGGACTTCCCTGCCATCATAACCATTTTACAAAATATAGAATATTATATATATTTTAAATAATTTTAAAAAGAAAAACCTTTTATGAAATATTATTTTAATAACTAACTTCCATTCCCTTTATTCTTCCAAAGGAAATTATTTTATTGCAAAAAAATATATTCCCAATGAACTGATGGAAACCTATCATTTCTTGATTAATTTTATGACTGTTAACTTTATCTTGAGTCCATTACTTTATTGTGATAATTTTTCATTGAACATTAAATTTATCTTAAATATTCATATTATTTGTATCATAGATATTATCATTGCATAAACTGTATACCATTTTTACATACAGAGTTTACTTTGAATGTTGTTTGATTTACAAAGAAATATTGATAAACCTATATTATTTACTCAATATAGATATTTTTTTATAATTAATATTGATTAATGAATTAAATATGTCATTATATATATGATTAATGACTCAGAAATACATTGATTGGTGGGGGATGGAATTATATAGACCCTCGACATTGGTCTCTTTAGACAAATTAGTTGGACAAATTAAATGGGTTTTTACCCATAGTTTTAAACTGTCTTATGAAAGGTCTTAAAAATATAGATATCAAGAATTATAATATCATGAAATCCAAAATTAAGCATTCCTTAATTGAAAATTTTGTTATTATTATCCATGATATTTATTTGTTGATATTCTCCATGGATGCATTTTATACCCATGTTATTAAATGGAATGTATTTTCAGATATTTAAATTTCTATATTGATTATGACTTATCTAATCATGATAGTTACATTATTTATTAAATAGAATGTATGTCAGTTTTTTACCTTACTATATTGATTATTACTTATTTATTCATGATATATTCTATTATACGTAACCCTAACTGATTATTTTAGTTTACCCATATTTTGTTTCATTTACCTAGGATATGAAGAAGAATTATTTGAATGAGTTCAAGGATGATGAATGTTTTACATTAATATATTTTATTTTTTTAATCTCTAAGTAAAATGGGTATTATGTATGTATCCAGTTCTCCAAGACTACTTAATTGATCAGCCTTTGGGATTTGAGCCCTTATGTCTATGCCACTGTAATAAAGTAGACATTGGCTCTAGTATACTAGATTTAGGGTTGTCAAAAAAATATTTTAATTTTAAATAACCTTGTAATGTTGTAAATTTATATTAAAATAAAATATTAGTCATGATGGAAAGAAAATTCATCCGTGTGTTATATGTTAAAATAAATATCCTGTTCACTCCTTTGGTAAAAATTACCTTATTTGAAAAATGTCAAGAATATTATTTTAAAGAATTTTTTTAGAAGTTAATATATGGGTAAAAATTAAATCAATAAATCATTAAAAAATAGTAAAAATTTCTTGAAAACATTTTAAATAAAATATGGATATGGAAGAAGAATATTCTTGACCAAAGAATAAATAAAGTCTACTTTTCTTAAAAACTTTTTCTCATTAATTTTATATACCAAAGATGAGAGAATGAAATAAAAATAATATTTATCTATAAATAACTATATGATAAGAAAATATGTTAGGTTTAAATTATAAGGATCATATAACTTCCCTCAATTGAAATTTAACATAAACGATCCTAAAATGAAATGATATTGTAACATAATCCTTTACCACTTTTTTAATTTCTCAATCAAAACCTCATAAAAGATAGAGTATTAGATATAATTTCAAGTACCTATAATTTTCATTAGAATAATCATAAACTATATTCTAGGTTAGTATATAAACTTAAAAAAATAATCAAGTTGCCAAATATTGCATATGTCTCATAGAAATAGAAGTGAGATGAGAAACCCTTACCTAAAGTCATATCATACTGTGTATGCATTCAAACACCATTTATAATAAATATAGATATACTATACATATATTCCAGAAACATATTAATATATATATATATATTACTTTATATCATTCCTATATATTTTTTAAATATATTTTTATTAGTAACTCTTCATTAAAATTGCTATTTTGGTGAAAGTTGATCCTTTTTCCATGCATGATATAGTTTAATGGTTTTGGTCCTTTCACCTTTATTAGGGTTTCATCATATAAAAAAATAATTTCATATCCGTCATATTTATTCATTATATAACCTTTTATAATCATCCTTATAAGGTGACGAACAATGAATGACATCACTTCATAGAGACGGTAGTCTGTACATATGCATGAGTGATGTTTCCACTTTTTGATGAATGAAAAAGGTAAATAGTAAGTAAAATTTATATAATAATAATTATATTTTTGATATTATATATATTTATTAAATATATCATTATTACCAAAAATGTAAATGATAAATGAAAAACCAGTCACTTCGCTTCGTGGAGGTGGTAGTCGACATGTTCACATGAACGCCATTATTTTTTCCAACAGATTGAAAGGTAAGAAGGTAAATAAAATATTATAGATAAATAAGTATAATTAAGTCATTAATTTCATTTATAAACATTTAAACTATCATATGAACCAAACATTAAAGGAAATAATGGAAAATAAAATACAACACTTCATGGAGACTGTTATCCCTACGTATGCATGATTGATTTTTTCATCACCCATTGGGATGGAAAAGATATGAAAAAAGGTTTATCCACGAAAAAATTAATTATATATAATATAATGTGTAATATTATCAAAATTTTTATAGAATATTTAGATGATATGGAAGAAGAAATAAACATGTAAACACTTAGTTTGGAGTTGTACTTATACTTTGGAAAACCTCTCTTGGATTACACCTTATACCTTAAAAGGTTGGTATTTTGGTATTCCATAGATTATAGCACATGGGGAGGGAATGTTTCAAGGTATTTTAGTAGTTATATTATGAAATAAAGTTCAAAAAATGTTTTAATAAGAGAGAATATTTGATGTCATTTCGCAAGAGGGGGAAATGACACACTTGTAATTTTTAAGAACTTTAAAATATAATAAATATAATAGTCACATAAAGTGGAACCAAATGGACATAATTTATAATATAGGATAGGTAAATATAAAAAACCTTATATACAATAAATTTTTTACAAGTATAAGTTTTCATTTTAATCCTTATCGTTTTGTTTTACCCCCTCATTTTAACTTTAGTCGTGGTAATATTTTTACCAATGTTATTATTCATATTGAAAAAAGGGGAATATTTAAAAATTGTGAAAATAATAATTAAAAATATTAATTAAATTTTAAATATTTAATATATATAATTTAAGAAATTAATTTTACTATAAATGTTCAAAATAAAATGAAAAATAGTTTTTATAAGAAAAATTAATTTTAAGTAAGAAAATTGATTTTATACCAAATCAAGTAAAATGTTGATTCCTATGGGATTAATTAAAATATTTTTTATTTAAATTTATCTTAATTTACTTTAAAAATAAATACAAAACATAATTATACTTTTAAATTAGTTGATTTAATGGAAGGAAATGACAGTTTTGTAAAAATCATCATTTTTCACTATTTTCTAAAAAATCAATATTTTTAGAAAAAATCCCAAGATTTAATCCTAATAATATCATCAAATTATTATTTCAAAAATTATTCCTATTAAATCAAATAATCTTTTTAAAAGTTACATAAATTATTTATAATATCCACACATAAAATGCAATAAAGACTCTTTGTGAAGAAAAAGTATTTAAAAATCATATAATGAATTTATTCTCATTCCTTGCCTAATAAAATTAATTAAATTAATGTTAATTCATTAAGTTGAATATATAATATACTTATTTAATTATAATTATTTATCAGCAGTGATAAATTTTATCTATTAAAATAAAAATACATTACGCATAGAAAACAATTTTATGAAAAACATATATTTTACCTTCAAAATATTTTTACCTTTATTTCCAACTAATCGATAATAAATGAATGATTTATTATTCCTTTTACTAAGGAAAAACATTATATATATATATATATATTTCATAATATATTTGTTCCAATTCATACATGTCGTACCAATAGCTAGGTCATAATGGTCATAATTAAATAATAATATTTCTATAGTATATTGTGGTTTATTTAAGTTTGATGTTGTGTATACCACATGACATTGAATATATTATTTAAATGAAACAAATTTTACAATATTATGGATTTAAAAGAATAATTATGGATATAACATAATCATACCTTTCTCAAATTGTTTCTCAACCATCCCTATTGGAGAAAATTAAGAAAGATCAAAGGACTGATGTAGAGATACAAAAGAAGGTGAATTATATGAGAAAAAGAAAATATGAGAAGTTCAACATTGATGAAGAAGAAATTTTTATATTTTGGAAATAAATATTTGTTCCAAAAGATCCATAGATATTGAATAATTCTCATAGCCAAACATTCTCCATCCACCCTGGGGGTACAAAGATGTATAGATATCTTCAGGAACAATGTTGGTGGGATAATATAAAGAAGGATATTATTGAATATACATCAAAGTTCCTCGTGTGTTAGTAGATTAAGGATGATAGAAAATGTTTAAAGGGACGTTTCAAATATTTTCTATACCCACTTTGAAATGGGATAACATCACTATGGATTTTTTCAGGGGTCTTCCAAATACTTCCAAAGATATAATATAGGGTATGGCGGACCATTTTAAAAATATTTATCAATTTATTTCCATTATAAAGGACTTATTACTTGATAAATATGAAAATATATACATTATAGAAGTTTTGAGGTTGTATAGAACACCATTATCAATTTTATCCGATCGATGTATGAGATTCACTATAATATTCTAGAAAATTATTCAATATGCATTAAACATAGAGCTGAACTTCAATACATCCTGTCATTGATAGAATGATGTATAATAAGAATGAAATATGAAGTAACTTGAGGATTTTTTGAGAATATTCTATATTAACATTAAGGGATGTTAGGACCAAAATCTTACTTTGGTTGAGTTATCTTACAAAAATAGTTTCCACTTGAGCATCCAAATGGCCTCATAGGTATCCCTTTATGGGAAGAGATATAAAATGCTTCTGTATTGGGATGAAGTTGGTGAAAGAAAGTTTCTAGGATCAAATATGGTTTAATAAATTATAGAAAAGGTCAATACCATTCAGTAACCCATATGAGTATCTTTGATTCGACAGAAGATTTATGCTAATAACTGTCAATGAGACCAAGAATTTAAGGTTGGTTAAAAATTTACCCTCTTCATATCTCCATGGAAGAGAGTCAAGTGGTTTTAGAACAAGGGGAGGCTAAGTCCTAAATACATTGACCCCTTTTATATTCTTGATTACATCAAAGTAGAGGCATACCAGCTTGTGATCCCACAAAACCTATCTAAATTACATGACGTGTTCCACATATCCCTCTTAATAAAGTATGTACCATATCCCACACATGTACAGAATCTAGAGGTGGTTTAGTTTTTGAATTATATCTCTTATGAGGAGTAGTAAGTGAAGATATTTGAATATAGAGACAATGTTTTGTGCAACCAGATTACTCACCTTGTCGAAGTAATTTAGAGAAATTAATGTTTGAACATGAAATATGGGAACTAGAAGTTACAATTAAAGATTAGTACCCACATTTTTTCACCTTAGTGTATGGAAATAAGTTTTTAGGGAGAAATTTATTATGGAGGTAATAATGTAACAACCCATAAATTATATATAGAAATTTCCTCTCTGAATATATATGTGTGTCATATTAGGTAATATAGGAAATAAAAACAAACATCACCTTATATTTAATCCTAAACAAAATATGTTTATAATATTTTCTTTTTAATAGAAATTTTTGTTATGGTATTCTAATAATATATATATATATATATATATTATTCTTTAAAATGTATTTTCCCAAAAAAATATTTCTTTTTGCATTTTAAGAACTTATATATAAAACTAATTTTTACAGATAATTTAATATGAATATAATAAAATGAATTTTATTTTCATAATAATTATTTTAAAATGGGAATATGTTTATTTTTTGGGATTTTTCTATTTTTTTGATTTTTAAGGTAAATATTAAATTATACTTTTTTTGACAAAATTGTTATATTTATGAAATCATCATAAGATGATATTGACTTAGAAATTTATAAAACATTGAATATGTATTTAAATAATAAAAAATATTCATTTTTTAATTTTAGGCTAAAATTATAAAACATTTGACTTGAATTTTGGAATATAAATAATAATTAGTTCTAATAAAAAACTACTTTGGTCTCTTCCTTAAATTAAATAGTATTTTTATATGATTTTGTTTTGGTTTTTAATTAAATTCTCAAAAAAATTATATAATTAATAATAAAATAATTTTTTTAATAAAATAAATATCATTTTTGTTCTTATCCCACGTATAATTGTTAGGCTTAAAATGAACTTTTTCAAAAAAAATGGGTTTTTACACGTTATATTCACTAATAATAAAATAAATTTTTATAACCATTAGAAATTTTAATCTATTAAATGATTTAAATATTTTAAATTCTATGTTTTAGATTTTAAAATAATTTCAATTTCAATTTTGATAATTAAAATTAGTTACCTAGGGTAAAAACGGGAGTACCACGGCAAGGGTAAATTATGGTAAAATGGGGTTTAACCTAGTGAAAAAGGCTTAAAAATGTTAAAAATTGTGTCATAATGTATGGTGGATGGATTAAACACATTATATTTTATTGAGTCCATTATTTAACTTTATTATATCTATTATCTAAAAATAATATAATGAAATTATTAAAAAGTAAGGAGATTTAAAAAAATACCACTCTCTTTACTTATATAAGGTTCTCACCTCCTCCCAATCTCTCTACTCATTCCAATACTATTAATAAAACGGAAAATTTACCTAATATATCCTAAACTCCCTACTCACTTACTAGAATCCTTTTTATTCCCAAACACTAAGCCTAGGATCATTTAAGAGTCACCCATGGGAGAACCTCAAAAGGGAGAGGTAATGTCCTTAACCCAACTTTCCTAGTTCTTTTATTAATCTACCCCCATTCAAGTAACCTATATCCATGAAGGTGTGATAACATCATAATTTTTAATATTATAAAAATCCTATTATACTAATGCAATATCCATTTTATACCTTTGTTTAGAATCCATGAGAAAATTGAAAACATTGTCATGAGTTTGTGCGGACTACCCCTATTTTGAACAACAAGTTTTATTATTCATAAAATCATTACATAGTTAGTAAATAATAGTTATTTAATGAAAAATTATAAAAATATAATAATTATTAATGTTATTAAATAATAATATTATTATTTTTATACCCCTCCCTTCCCGTTCTATGAAAATGATAGAATCGCCCAGGTTTATGCGGTCTACAACCCTCACGGAACGACGTATTCTATGTTTTCATAACTGAATCACATTGATGATTCAAAAATTTCATATAATTTATAAATATTATACTCATTACACTATTAATATTATTTAAATAAAATATTAGACTCTCTATAAGTAATAATAATAAACTTTTATAGTAACTTTCACCACCTTAAATAAACTGATCAAGTCATATTTCATAATTTAGGTCAATTCTGGGATAACCTATTAAACTGTATAAATATTTTTATAATTCCATAATAATGGAAATAAACATAAAAAATTATACATATCATGAAGTTATTTTACAACATTGTTGTCCATGGTCAACAAATTAAAACGATTACAAAGGAATTAATCGAAGAACCCCTAGTAACCAATGTGAGTATAAATTGTATTAAAAATAAATAAATAATGAAAATAAATTGAAAAATAAAAATTAAATATAGATAAAATATTTTATTGGAAATTTATTTAATAAACATAATTTAATTATTCAGTTTGTTAATTGCAAGTGCAGAGAGAATTAGGACATGTGGTAAGAGATCTTATATACCACCCTCATTACATTTGGATTACACATTCTCTTTATTTATATTATTTTATCTCTATTTTATTCTTATAAATTTGATCCATATCATGTATATAAATTTTTTAAATATATAACTAGTTTACTTTACCATCCTTTATTGGGGATATTACATTTTACGCCTCTTCCATGATTTTCTCTTTTAAATAAAACCCAATTTTAGGGAACCTTATTCTTTTAATTTTATGCCAAGAACCACATCCATAAAGTGTTACACACCATAAATAGATTCTAAAAACACTAATTATTGTATATAAAATAATCATGATTCAATTATGGTTTAATTTAAAATAACAATCCCTTTCCATTCTTAAAATATTCTTTTTTAATTTCAAAGATCATCACCTATGCGGTTAGTTTTTATTTTTACTTATCCTTAATACTTCCCAAAAATTTTTACAATATTGGAACCCAATGTTAAAAGACCTATATTCATTTTTAAAAATATAAAAAACCAAAATCATTTAATCCCTTCTTTAGAATCCTTATGATATAGCCTTCAGCTATGATTTGTGACAATATTATGAAACTCACTTCTTTCTCATGAATTTTATCATGATTGTGCTTTATGTATGGTTCATTTTCCTCATGTGGAACATGTATGCATATAAATAATATTATTTTCATTATGTGAAACGCGAGACTACAATTATATATACCTCTAATTCATTTTTATTTTTTTTATCTCATAAGATTCCTTGTATGGTTCATGGATGGCTAGCCTAGGAACCCTACATTATATGATGGGAGAGCTCGTAATTATAGAGCCCTCCAATGAATTGGTTAAATACTTAAGCATCATGATATTATATGTATGGGATTAAAGAGTAATACTAATACACTATAGGACTTTTTACACTGTGTGATGATGGTATTGGGAGTGAACCTTGACCTATTCATAAAATTTCATGATTTAATTTTTTCGACATGTTTATAATTACATGATCTCAAGATATCATCTCATTATGTTATACTCCCATGATTATGGTAATTATAATTTTATTTTATTATTTTATGCCTATTTTATAATATTTTATGATTTATTATCATGTTTATTCCCTTACTGGTATTTCTATATCACCATTATCCTTATATATTTTCCCCAGGGTATCTAATGCAGTTTTAAAATATGAATGGGGTTTAACAGAATGGTGCAGAGTTTTAAATAAATATGGTGTAATTTATGTTTAATATATTTCATTATATGTCTAATGTCGAAAGACACTAGAGCTATCAATCCTTGGATTGTATTTGTTTGAAACCAATGTTAAAAATTATGAAATAACATGTTTTTAGTCATGCGTATCTATATTATAAATATTGTATAACCACTCATTCATAGGATGAAACTATTAACACAACATGATATAGAATCAATAGAGTTATAAAAAGTATTATGTTGAATAAAAAACATATTAATTATATAAAAATAAAAAACCAAAGGTAAGATACTTTAAAGCGTTTGGATTTTAGGTTTAAATCTTGAACATTAAGGAAGATTTTGGTAATTTCAAACTGAAGGATGATAAATGAATCTTCCTTAGTTACTCTACTACTTCTATTGATTATTTATTTTTTAAAAAGGTTAAGGATTTAAAAAGAATTTACTAGTTTTAAATTATTTTATAGTGTCCCTTTGATTATAAAAGACTCAAATTGATAACCTAAGTGATTGTATGGATAAATTGATACTTGAACCTTATTTTTATGATAAAAGGATGATGATGCTGAACATGATCATGAAGAAACAAGTCTTAAAATTATGTAAACTAGTTAACCTAATAATATGCTACCCAATGATCCTAGGACTCTTAAAAAAATTCCTTAGATATTGATATAAGAAGATTAGATGAGGGAACTTAGACTAGAATAAGTGTAAGAAAATTTGATAAAATTTTTACCTTCTTTTTAAAAATTGAACCTAATTAAATATAATAACCTTTAAATGATGAGAATTTGATGTTATCAATGCAAGAATAACTAAATCAGTTCAAAATGAAAAAATGGTAATTAGTTGACATAACCACTAATTATCCCAAAATAAGTAAAAAGTGGGTATTTAAAACTAAAAAATATGATTAAGGAATAATTATTATAAATAATTTTAGACTCATAGATAAAATATACAATCAAGAAAAAGGAATAGAATATGAGGAAACATTTTCCCCAATAGCTAGATAAGAGTCCATTAGGATTATCTTCTCATATGAATCTCATATAAATTTTATCTTTTTTTAAATGGATGTTAAATCTATATATTTATATAGTTTTCTTATATAGGAAGTTTATGTTGAACAATATCCATGTTTTCAAGATAAAAAATTACAAAATTATATTTTGAAACTCACTAAGGATCTATATGATCTTAAATAAGCACCAAGAGCTTGGTTTTAAATACTATGTTCTTTTATTTTTTTTAAATAGTTTTTATGGGATTGTAATACCCCACTTTATTTAATAAACCATTATTAAAATACATCCTACTTGTGTAAATTTATGTGGATGAAGTAATTTTCGGTTAAAAAAATAAAAAATCGTGTAACAAGTTTTCAAAACATATGTAAAAAGTATTTGAAATGAGTATGATGGGAGAAATATATTTATATCTTGGATTTGATATTTATAAACAATATTTTGGAAATTTAATGAATAAAATTAAAAACATACATGTCCTAATAAAATTGTTTGGAGTTAAAAATAGTAAAACATATGCATCTTTAATGATTTCCAATATAAAACTTGATTTGGATGAAGTTGGTAAACTAGTAGAAAATAAGATTTATAGAGGAATTATTAGTGTGGTTTTGGAATGTATTTGTGAATGATTTCAATAAAACTCAAAAGAGTAACATTTAAATACTTCCAAAAGATTATTAAGATATTTTAAATGAACTATTTTACTTTCATTATTTTTTTCAAAAACATTTGGTTTTTACTTAATTTCTTATTCTGATGCTGACATTTGAGGATGATGTTTTGATAGAAAAATTACTTTAGGAACTTTATATTTCTTAGGAAAATATTTTGTTTCTTGGTCAAGTAATAAGAAATACTCTATTGAATTATCAACTACTAAAGATGAATATATTATAGTAGGTAGATTTTTTTCCTAGGTGTTGTCAATGAAACACACCTTGATGGACTTCATATTTTATTTTGATCATGTTCCAATAAAATGTAATAAAAAAGTGCGATACACATTTATAAAAAACTAATAATCCATTTAAGAATGAAATATATTGATTTAATTCATCACTTCTTGACAAATCACATCTAAAAGAGAGATATTTTCCTTGAGTTCATTAATACTAAGATCCAGTTGTTAGATATGGTTACAAATACTTTACCTACATTAATATATGAATTTATCAAAAAATAAATTAGATTTATTTTAATTTAAATGAAATCAATGTTTAATATATCATTATAAATATTATTATTAAGTATCCATTTTATTCGAATTACCTTTATTTTTTTTAACATTTTATTATATCACTAAGTGAATATAATATTTATTTATCTATTGTTTATCATTCATAAGGTAATAAATAAATATTTAATCATTCACTTTTTTATTTAATAGATTAATATAAATACAAATGTAGTTTTATAAATATTAAAATTAATAATTATTCTCATGTTTACTGAATATAATATTTATTTATTTATTTAATGAATAATATTTATTTATTTATTAAAATATTTATTATTTATGGTTTAAAATTTTTTGAGGATTGACGAGTCTTATTAAGGGCCCCATGAAAATGTTTTATTAATTCAATAGTTTAGCATAGGCCATGAGAATATAAATATATTATTATTATTATTATTATTATTATTTGACATAGGATTTACTTAGAATAAACAATTAGGTAAAGATTTATTGTCTAATTAATAATTATTTATCATTAAGTATATAATCATATTTATATCATTTTGGTGAGTATGTAATTTTTGTGTATAACAAATTCTCTCAATATAACTATCTCAACCCTAAGAGAAAATCTTCCACCCTATATATCATAAAAAGGGAGAACAAGAGAGAAATATCTTATCCCAAAATATTTCTTATTGTGGTCAACAATGAATGATGAAAGGTTATTGATTTCTCTATGATTAGAGAAGGAATACCAAGAGTGGAGTTTATAATATTTTGAAGAATTTATGGATACTTATAGAGGAATTATAGTTTTTTTTCACATTAAAAATTCTATAGTGAGAATGGAAAATGAATTGATCCAAAGGAATTCTGTAGTTTGATTGATGATTTTGGGGTTACATTCATCAGGTTACTCTGGATTCGTCCATTGGATTTGATGCATTTGTTCATAAAGTTTTTAAAAATTATCCCTTAAATTCGATGAAAAATATTGTTGGGCATTGACCAGACCACTTCTTTTGTGTCTCAGAACCTTCAAGTTGTATCAAAGTGGTCACATTATAATTTATAATTATTTATTACTTATTTGATAAATTCTACCATTTTTAGTATTCATTTCCATTTTTCATTATTTAATCCAAAATTCATGATAAAACTTTTTTTCCAATTCATTTGGCTATGAACATTCCAAGAACTGGTGGAGAATTATTAAATATTGCATCTAGTGGTTCCATGAAATTGTTTTCATGAAATAGATACACGATGTGTAATGGGAAAGTACATGTTTTATACCCTTGGTTAAAAACATATGGCAAGGCTTTTATTCTCACAAAATTCTAGGGATTTGATACATAGAATCATTACACAGCACGTATTGAGCATCATCCAACACTATAATATCCCAACCTGAATCATTAGGTTTGAGCCATAATGCTACATGGCCTTAGGAATGCCTCACTGTATGCCAACTGCTGCTGACTAGTAGTGACGGTCTCGAGTGGAATCATGGAGATACTATACCCACAATTAGAGTGAATAGTAATAATAAATAACCCAATATGTAGAAATTATACAATCATATTAAGCAAAAACCAATAACATAAAAACTGTTTGATTTTATATGGAAAAAACAGACTCAAACCTAAGTATAAGGAACTGATCTCCCACAGAGCTGATCAAATATACAAATAAGTAAATAAAAAAGTACAAGAGGCTCTACTAATACTCCAATACACATCAAATCCCAATATATAGACTCTTAGTGAGCTATCCAACTAGATTATCAACTCGAGCATTATCCCAACCAATACCTACAGTAAGTGATGGCCTCTCGAGAACCCAAGTTCCATTTCCACTTGAGAAGGGTGTGAATAAAACACATTAGGAAACCACCAACATTGTAAAATACTTATCCAATAATATTAAGTGTATGTACATGCGATATTCTTAGAATAAAGTAACTGAAAAAACAAAACTACATAAGAATAACATAATCACTAAACACACATAAGAATAAAAAACTATGTATCGAGCAGTTATGTGCTTATAAAGTTGACATGAACTCCAATATTATGTGTTTGGGATATATGTTGGATGGATAATCATAATGGATTTTAGGAGTAACCAATATATCCATAGAGATAGAAGATATTTTTCTCAGCATCATCACAACATTATGTGTACATGCTACTTGGAATACTCTAGGCATTAAGTATGATATGTTACTGGCCATCCACTAGGCATCAAAAGATTCATGAAATTCACTGGGTATTGAGTGAGTTGTTACTTTGAATATACTAGGCGTTGATTACATCCCCTACACGACATCCATGTCATCATCATATCTCCACCCTATGATTAGGTCCATTATCTCAGTTATCGCAAGTCATGGGAACACCCCTATAAGGGAAAATCATATCATAATGGTCCACCTATTCTGAGCACTAAGAAAGATCCCTACTATGTAATGGTAATATAAATAAAAATGTATATCATATAAAAAAATCATATCATCTATTACCATCATTATTACTGGTAACAACATAAAATTACATGTGATCATCAACAAAAATGGAACAATAAGGTACATAGGTATAATCATGGTATAAAACATCATAAAGGGTCTCACAGGCCACACACACCAAACACATATGATCTCGACATCAAAAATGGTCTCACAAGCTCTAGTTCTGATGTAGCGCATCAACCCAACCCAAAATTTCCATTTAGCTTAAGACACTCATATGTAATAAAGCCACATCCATCGGCAGCCAATATCAAGACAGTGCACAAAAATTCATCATGGCCCATGGAACTTTCTCAAATTATATTAGGCATGTTCCTTTAATTAATTAAGACTTAAATATCATTGATTAATTATTAATTATTAGGCATTCATAACAAAATATGAATTTAATGGTCATTCTCCTGAAATGATGAACCTCATATATCAGGCCAATAAATGTGCAAAATACCATATGGTCGAGTACATGTGACCACATACATCAAGGTTTTCACTATCAAATTCAAGGTTTCTCAATAAATCATTACCTAAAATACACTCGTGTATCAATTAGTTCAAACCGCTCAATAAGGATTCCTAGAACCAATTCCATTAATTTATTTCCAAAAAGAAATAAATATAACAAATGTGATAACAAATTTATCTCTCTTGGATAATATTTAGATTATCAATATAATCCATAATATTAGATAACCATTTATTATTTAAAGAACAATTATATTTCCTCATACGATAACATTCTCTCTCAAGAATAACCTGAGATAAGAATAATATTTATTCTTTATCATTATCTGATAATTCTAGTTTATTAGCATTTAATAATTCTTCATAATATTTCTAGGAAGTTTTGAAAATCTAAAATTTACAAATCACTCATGAAACAGTAGAATAAGAATATATATTCCTACCTAGAATTTTTCTTTTAAAACACTACACAATAGAGGGGGTGAGGGTTTCACCACTTCTAAATTCTTAAAGATAAACTGATATTGATCTATGGAAGATTAAACAATCATGAACAAGGGAATTACTAGAATTTTCATAATCAAGATAATAACGAAGATACAGGAATAGGGGTTTAGGAATTATTTAATAAGTAAAATCTTGTATAGGTTTCCAATAATGAACACCATAAATTAAATTAACGATTTTTTATTTTACGTGAATATTGGATGTGAAGAATTTTAAATCCTTAATAAAGGGATTAAAACCTTTAAAATAGAAAAAATAATAAATTAACTTAATTTATTCAATTTAAAATCATTTAAAATTAGTTCCATATGTGTTCTGGGGAAGAATAAATTTAAATTAAGGTTATTAAAGAATTTTTTTCCAAAAAAAAATTATGCTGTGTAAGGGTAACATGGTTTAACCTTATGCGGATCAAAGATATCATGTAAGCATAAGAAATTTTATCCTTAATTGGGTCTCATACCCTTATGTAGTTCATAGAGAAGTCTGTATATGCTTACAAAACTAAAACATACCCTTATACAACCTTATAAACCAGAGAGATACCCTATATACAGGAAAGGATACCCTTATGTAAGATTTGATTAATTTAACTTTCCCTTATGTGACTCAAGGTTACTTTTACACAAGTAGAGGGTTTCTTAACAGACCCTTACATAGAACTAATTTAACCTTACACATTATTACCTTTACGTAGGATTACCTTTATATAGTTCCTGAAAAACCAACCTACTCTTACATAGTGTCCAATTTACCCTTATGTAATAGGGTTAAATTTATGTGAAGCTAGGAAGACCTTTATAAAATGAATGATATTAAATCATACCCAGATGCAGTGGCTATTTATTCCAACTACCCTTATTCATGCTTTTTAATTCAATGGTTACCCTAACACAAAGAATAATCTATGCATAAGGTTAATTATTACATTGATTTTTTAAGATTTTACCAAAATGATTTATGAATTAAAAAAAGGGTTTATAAAAATGAGAATGTTATAATTATTTACCTATAACGAATTCTCATCCTTGAGAAGTGTCTCTATCAGTTATTCTCAACACCTCAGTCATACCCTATATGAGGAGTTTGATGTAGTTCAATCCCCCCATATTCAAGTTATCACGAAACACAATTTGGTACATTACCAGTTATATTCATAAAAAGGTAACTAGCCTGAAAAACTAACACTCCATGAACCGCCAATCATGATGAATTATGCCTCAGAGGCATTGTTAAAATGGTCTAACATCTTAATTAGAGTCTAAACCAACTTTTTAGATGTTTTCCTAGTTGATTCTCCATTCACTTATACCAGTCACAAGGCTCATAAATGTGCATCAAAGAACCAATTATAAGACTCATTCACAAATTTCACAAATTTTTCTCATGATACTAAAGACTACATATGATTTTCATTTAGAATTATATGTGAAAAAAATATAATAAATTCAACGTAGAACCAAATAATCTTAGGTCCACTACACATCAGTCTCAAGATTCACAATAATCATCTAATGGCCAGTCTTATAAAAACCACAATATTTCCACAAGAGATGTCATTTCATACTCAACCAGGCCGATGCTACCCACAAATGGGTGTACTTATTGTCACATGAAATGCATACATCATTCTGTCTGGTCCATGAATATTCTTTACCCATCCCGATGATGAAGTATGATTGTCTATTAAAGTAATTCACAAGAAAAACACCATGCATTATATATACTTGGATTTCTCATAACATATTCCACTTCATCTAAAAATCCATTATTGATGTGTGTTATGTTCTCTATTAGATTATGCATAGATTTTTGACCTCCGTTCAGATGGTTATCATCCCCTCATGCAAGCCTCTATACTAAACCATGACATATCCACCATCGATAAACTCAGGTTCACCACACAATGATACTCAGATCCATTTTCGATGTTGTATTCCACCATAGATACAAACCCATAAGCATTAACCATTGGTCCACCATCCTTATGTGCTTTATGGAAAATGTGTTGTTTTTCCAACACCAAGGATGATCATGAACCAAAACATGTCAGTGAACGTCCATAAAAAACTCCACTATCTTATCCATATAACTAGAAACATCCCCAACAGTCATTACAACACCGCTTTTTATTCAAACCATGTATAACTACCACATGAATTATCATGCATCAATGATTTCCAATAACATCAAGGAAACACCACTTGTTACTCAAAATGATTTTTTTTCGACTGAGTCATAAAACTATGAGCCTGACTCAAAAGACTTTACAGTTTGTCTTATAATATAAGTTGCAAGATCTATTGAACCTATCACTCATAACACTTCTATTTAGAAAAAGAATCTTTTTTTTCTACTGAGATTCATAGTTCACCACCCATCACATCGACTTCATATCAAGCTGATAAGTATCTTCCTATTATTTAACCCTTGTCGGTCCAACCACATTGGATCCCCACTTGGCATTTGATGAGAGTTTCATTCGGAATTTTCAAAAAAAATACACACCTGATTTTTACCTCAATGCAACAAGAATCCTAACACTCCAAAAACCCAACCTTATATCACAAGTACCAGCACTCAAGATGATTATACTCTCGGGTTGTAGGACAACTTACAAGATATTACCTAATCCTTCAAAATATTACTCACATACTGAAATAATTTTCATCATTTAAAGCTTACCCGTGACATTAACATTGGTTATTCCTTCACAATGAATATACACACTTAGGTTACATAAAATTAGTGTGGAACACTGAATTTTCAGTAACTAGAGTCACATTTAAGTACACATGGTCCTTCCCAAATCCTGTAAAATGTTCCAGTAGGGGTAACCACCCACATACTGTTTTCTAGAAATATCTACCAAGACATTATATGATGTATTTTCTCTTTGAGAAACCATGTCAAGTGGACAATGTTTCCTAGTTTGGTTAAACATGATTCCAATAGGTGATCAATGGATCAATCCACATGTACTACAATAGGAACCTTAATTAACCTGACCTATCCATTACCTACTCACATAATGTTCTTAATAAGGAATTTAATGTCTTAAAATGACTTGATAAGACATATTTTACTGACCAAGCACAGTGGGACTACATTACTATCACTATATTCATTGTCTTCATTATCATTATCATCTCCCAAGTGCTCCAAATATTTTCCTTTCATAACCTACTATCAAAATTAGACACATATAGGAGTGTAGATGATATAATTTAATCAAGAAATAATATGTACAAAAAAAATTCACTAACATTTAAGAAGATATCCTTTGTTGTTAGTACAATCACACAAAAGAAGCATATATTTCATGTGAAACCTACATACCAAATATGATTCATTTTTTGGATCTTTTTGATACATCCAAGTGTCAAATCCTTATGAAATCATGAACCACAAAATCCATGTGCATCACATGAGGTGAAATCATATGATAACATCATAAACCATGAACATCAATACTATGCCCTAGAAACTTGGACTTCCCTTAAAGAAATTGTTCATGATGCACCAGTCAGAGTCTCATCATAATCTCCGACCCATTCCTTTTTCGCCAATCTAGTGACTCCATGAAATAAGAAAAGAAGATAGCATATTCTCTAATACCATTTTGTAATATCCCAACCCAAATCACTTTTTTTTGATTTAGAATGCCACATGACCTCTAGCATGCCTCCCAATATGATAATGGCTATCGACTAGCAATAAGGGTCTCAATTGGATATGTGGGAAAAATTTAACCTTAGTCAAATTTCACAATACTAATAAATAACTCAACATTAAAACACCATAAAATAATATTAATAAAAAACTAAGTACATACCAACTGTAAGAATGTAAGTAGAAACAAAAAAACCCTGAGTACACATCACTGATCACCTATGGGGTCGATCAGATGTACTAATAAGAAAAGGAAAGAGTACAAGAGGATCAATGTAAAACATTGAGATTTGAATATAACATGATGTTTGATACTATATTCAACATGCAACATTGAGTATAAATGAACCACGATATATTATCAAAATATTATTATTTAAATATGATAATTTTAACCTAGCCTTTAAATTGGCATGTATGAATAGTATTAACTACTTTATAAAATTTATATAAAGGTTTTACTAAATATTGTTTAATTTATAATTTCTAATTAACTAATCACTCAATTTTAAGCAAAGTTATTTTATTCAACGAAAATAGTTTTTCTTGAAAAACTGATTTTTACTGCTTTCTGTGAGACAATAATATAATATTTTTTCCCAATTTTATAAAATTTATATGAAAAATTAGGCTTATTTTTCTAAATAATCATACTGATATTATCTTAGGGTGAAATTTTAGGATTTTTCCATAAAATATTATTTTTTCAATGAATAGTGAAAATGCCATTTTTTTATAAAATTGTCATTTATTTTTAATAAATAAAGTAATTTAAAAGTCCAATTATTCTTTTAATTTTGATTGAAAATTAACACAATTATTATTTAGTTATATTATATCCATTTAATTACATTTAAATCATCTAAAATCTGGATTCTAGCCAAAGTTTATCTTTAAGCTTAAAAACACATTTTTTCTTAAAACTGTTTTAAAGTGCATAATATTTCATCATTTTAATTAATAAACATAACGCCTAATGAGGAATAATTTAAACCAACTTTATATATATATATATATATGTATTTATGTATGTATGAATTTAAATTCATTTAATTATTATTCTTTTTAATATAGTTATTATAAGATCATCTTCTGCTTGAGAAAAATGCATTTCTTGAAAAACTATTTTAGACACGTCTAAAGGTTAAATTTTAAATTAAATTATACAAATTATATGAGATGAATTTGTAAAAATTTATTCAATATTTATAATTATCATAATTTATATAATATAATAAAGTAAATTTAATTTTTTTATCATAATGAATAATGAAAGTAGTAAAAATCATTTCTAATTGTTAAGTTTAAAATGGGTTTACTGGCGATTAAATTAAAAATATAAGTGTTAAAAATGACCCAAAACATATATAATTCCTATTTTATGGTCATATTTTGAACATATACCTTCTAAGGTTCTAAAATATTCTATTTTAGAGACCTATGTCTTGTAAAAAACATGCGTATAATTTTTTCTTTGCAAAAATTCTAAGTTTTTCCTCTCCCCCACTTATAAAAGGCATCCTACTCTTCTCTCCTCTTCGAAATTACAGAAACAATTTTTATTTAACCAAGAAATTCCAAAATAATTTCATTATTTTCCTATCCTATAAGACCCAGTTTGATCATAAATTCAACCTTAAAAGGCTTTTGGTACAAACCTAAAAAAAGTTTTTTGAGGAAGAGGTAATGTCTTTAACCGAGCATTTTATTTTATTTCTTTTCTAAATATTATAATATTATTAAAAAATTATGATATAATATCCTAATTATCCTAATTATTATAATGTTTTATATATTAAGATTATGTCTTACAACTATCTCCTCCTCCGTCAAATGGGAAACAAAACCATTGATCATGTGTATGGTGAACTACCAACTCGTAAACCAAAGTAATACGTTTTCCATCGCCACTTATAATGTCTAGATATAATTATGTGTTTTTTATATATGATATTTATGAAATAATTATACTTATATAATTATAATATCACATATACCTTATATTCCATTATTTAGGAAATACAATAACATCACTTGTGTGTATGATGGACTGCCACCTTGTAAAGTGATGTGATTCATTTTTTACTTACACTTTACAAGGAAGGAAATATGGATTAATTTAATGTTTATATATTATATTAATTACATAAAATAATTATTTAAAATAAATATATCATAAAATTTTATACTATAAAATCCATCAAATGAATGATAACTTCACTCGTGTGTATGGCGGACTAGCTCCTCATGAATTGATGTGATGTGTTTTTAATACTTAATAACATTTATGAAATATAAAATATTATTTAAAGAAGAAATATTATATTTATGATATAATTATAATAATTTAAATATAAAATAACACTTAACTTTTTTTCTTCATGATTGTCTTAAAATAGAAACATTTCTTATGAGTATGTTCGACCTACCATCTCCATGATTGTAATATAGATAATTTTTCCTAACCATATTTCATGGATAGTTTTAAAAATATAATTTATGTATAAAAATAATTAATAATTAAGTTTTACCATTATGGATATAATTAAATAATAAAATCTTAGACCTTAGTCAACTTAACAATGTTATTTTGGATATATGATTCATTTATCATTAAAACGTCTGACGTGAAATTAATTGGTTAAGTAATTTAATATGGTGTGGTAAAAAATAAAGTAAAAGGAATGATAAATTATAAAAAGGTTCATAAGAATGTAATTAATTAATATATTCTTTTTTTGTAGGATAAGGGACACACGTGATGATTTGGGCTCAAGGTAAAGGTTTTTTCTCAAAACTTATTTCTTTGGGACACATTATTTTATGAACAATATTTGTTTTATATGGTGTATATACTAAATATATATATTTTATATCATTATTCCTTCATACTTCATAATTTTTAAGTTACAATTCATCTACTTCATTCATGGGAATTTATGATTAAAAAGTTACCAAATCAGTATGTGTCTATTTTCAATCTCATTTTAATCAGGATTGTTTTTGCTCAAGTTTACATTATAGAAAATTATTAGCTTCTTGTATAATTAAACAATTTCAATTTATTATCCTATAGTAAATCATGAAAATTTCAAGTAATAGTACAATTTTATTCTTTTGTGACTTAATGTGATTGAAAAATTATTTTTGATAAAAGCTTACTCCATTTCTCTATTCGATCGAAAATAATTTACTTCCAAATCTATGTTTTTTAAAAATGTTTTAAAAAATGTTGTAACATTTTCATATAATTTTATAAAATAATTTTTTCCAATAATTTTTTTTAAATAATTAAATTTTTTATTCCTATTGTTTTAGAAATAAGGTACTTTTGAATTTTATTAAAAAAATGTGAATGAAATCATTGTTTTAATGTACTCAACATGTATGAAATTACCTACTGGAATGAATACTAAAAACTTTGAATCTTACTTGATATATTTTCATGGTTATTTTTAAATAATTTTTTCCCATAAAATTTTAGAAATTTTTATATTTCCAATGTGATTTTCAAAGTGGAAATGTTATTTTCCTCAAGAATGTTTTTATCCTTTTTCTATTCATCAACAAGAAACACATTTAATTTTATAGATTACTTATAAATTATATATGTATCTCTCACATATATATACCTATATTATTATCCCTTAATTTTTTAATATCTTGATTTATACAATGATAATAAAATCCCACTTTTGATAAATTATAAATTTCTTATGTGGGAAGAATAATTTATTAGATAAAATAACATAAAATGGGTTAAATGATTTGTGGAAGTGTAAAATCCCAGTTAACAATTTTAAATATTCAATAGAATATTTTCAGAGTTAGAAAATAAGTTAGTCTGAGATTCCTAGGCTCAAAAATCCTTGATAAATTCTGAATAAAAATAGTAAATATATTATATTATGTATGGGAAATTTATTCAACATAACTGAATAACTCCAAAATGGTGGGTCATATGAAAAATCCAAGATCGTCATTAGGTCTGGAATGCAGTGTTTACCCTAGGAGGAGTATAAAATTTGAATACATTGAACGTTTGGATTCCTCCCTCACAAGAATAATTTAATTAATAATTTTTATTATATTTTGTTATTTAAATAATTTAATATCTCTCTTACGGTGCATCCTAAAAGAAATATTAGATCATTGTTGGGTCTAAAAGAGATATTTTAACATATAAAGGTTATAACATTCATAAGAAATGAATGTACGGTAATATTTCCCATAAAAAATAATGTTTTTTAATTGAATTAAATAATTTAATTTATTAATTTAATTAAATGTAAGAAAAACTATTCATCCACCTCCAACCCTTGTTGCACCTCCATTTACTCGTATAGAGGATTTTAAAGCTCTGTTTCTTCACACATTTTGACTGGATAATATTGTCAATAAATCTATATCACCAATTTATTGACTCCTCATTAATATTTTAGTTAAATCATGGATTTAAATAGATGTTTTAATTTGAGTCTTTAAATGGTGTGTTTTTTGGGTTCTTTATAGACAAACTCTTTTGGCTTTGAGAATAGTTAATTTCATTGAGTCTGAATGATTTCAAAACCCCTACACATAATTAAGATATCTCCTTCGATTAGATTCAGTCCATTTTTTCCGATACCAGGAGTGATCATGGTTTTCCTTCCCCTAGGTGGGGCACTACGCACAGGAAAGAAGAGGTTTTATTTTTTTTTATTTTTTCAAATATTTATTTCTCTCTTCCAAAATTGGAAAATATTGGTTGAAATAAAATATAAGAGTAAAACCTCATTTATAAAAGGATAATTTAATTTAATTATCAATGGATAATCCATAAAAAAATTAAAATTATCAAAATATTTTTTTTGTGAAATTATATGAATAATAATTATAATAATTATAGAATGAAAATTTAATAGATTTATCCCAAGATAATTTTAAAATCATCTAATTTTCAATGATAATATATTTAAATTATAAAGCAATAATTTTTTTGGATTATCAAGGGTAATTTCTTAATAAATTATGAAATGATTTTTGTATAAAATTATTAATTGATTATTGCAAACATTTATCAAAGGATAACTTATCAAATTATCAAAAGATAAAAACTTTGAATTATCATGGGTAATATATTAAAATTATCATATGATAATTATTAAATTATCAAAAGATAATTCTTTAGTAAAAATAGTATCAAAAGATAATTTTATGATTTTATCAAAAAATAATTTATTGGATTTCTAGATGACAATTACAATTAATTATAAAAGAATAATTATAAAAAAAATTAATTGTGAGTTTATAAAAATAAATTTTATAAGAATTTATCAAGATATAATTATAAAAGAATAATTTATAATAAACTATCAAAAGATAATTATAAAAGGATAAATTATGATAAATTACCCGAAGTAATTATTCTTATAACGAATATTGATAGCACATGTGTTGACCTAAAAGATAATTCAGAAATTATCCTGGAGAGAGAAGGTTTCATCACATGTGATATTTTTTTCATTTTTCAAATAAAATATCTATTTTTGGTTTTAAAAACCCTTGACGATTGTCGAGCAGTGGTGTGTTGATGATTACGATAATAAGGTCATGAGGAGGTGTACAAACCACACATGGTGGTTTATCCTTACACCTGACATCAACAACCTTGAGGTAGGATGTTCCTTACCATATTGGACCATATATATATGATGTTATAATGATGTGTTTTTTATGTTGGACTAACCCATGCTTGTGATTAATTGTATGTCGGCGTGTGAGTATCCATGAGTGTTCTTGTTTGTGTGAGATTATCATAACTTTGATCTTGGTACGACTTATCGTTCCTTGATATGATGCATGTTGTTGTGTGTGTATAGCCTATGGAATTGTGTTTCAAGTATCAAGATACTCAGGTTGAACACTAAGTTTAGGAGTTATGCAGCACGGTGGCCAGGTACCCAACCTAACACAGTCATAATATCTTTAATGAAAGAAATGTCTATCCCAACAGAGGAGAATGAATAGTATCTAGTTGGAAGATACCATTCGTTGGTTCCTAAAGACTTGGTCCATGGGTGTTTTAAAATGTTAAACTTCTCAGGGAATCATAGCTTACAGATGTCAGCCATTGATTCATAAATATTTGGGTTGTGAGTGTTTTAAAAGGTTAATCAGGGTTGGGATGCATAGTTGATAGATATTGTCCATTGCATCTTATGGACTTGGTTCGTGGGTGTTTAAAATTTTTAATTAGGCCATGAATCTACTTGATGTAACATGAGGTGTTCCTATAACAACCACCAGTGGGGAACACCACTACAAAACACTTCTTTAACAACGTTAGAATCATCCTTTATTAGTGCTAGAAAAGCGTTGACTACCTTAGCGTGGTTAAAAGTCAATGGATTTTATCAATGCTAAAAAAGAACATAAAAATGGTAGATTTATCAGCAGAAATAAAATTTATGATAAATCACACATTTTTCAGTGATTTTATTTAGCATTCATAAATCAAACCTTTATCAACACTTTAAAAAGCACTGATAAATGGTGTAACGTCCCCGACTCGGAAGCCACTAAACCGGTGCTCCGAGCCGGGTGGTTACATGACCTTAAGCGTGCCTCCCCGTACGCCAAAGGCTGCCGACTAGCAGCGGGGGTATATGGTGTCAAGTGGGGAGACTATACCCCCTTTTTATCAGAGTAAGCCACAACAGAATAACCAAATAGTGGAAATAATAACCAATAAACAAGTAACATATATAACGACCATTTCCAATAATAAATATGTCAAGTCATACTACAAGTGCAGGAGTGAACAAAAGCCCAAAATTAAATGCAACAGCCAAAATCCCCAAAATGGTCCCAACTCCAAGACCGGATCCTCCACCAAGTGATACCCACGTCCACTCAGCTATCTAGAAAGGACCCTTGCCCTTGTCCTGGCTTGCAAACATGAAGTCTGCTCGGGTACCCAACGGCGGCCCGAGCAGGGTGTGAGTATAACTCAGTTGGCCACCACCAACGGTGTCTACAAAATATCCTGTATAAGCAGGTAGTGCATGAAAAAGGAAAATGAATGAAAAATTCCAAGTAAACAATTAAGGTTCCATTAACCAGATCAGAGCCAAAGCCATTTCCATTCCATTACCATCAATTTATTACCATTTACCATCACTTACCATTTCATCAAATTTCCATGAGTTAATCACATACATTATGTTTCATGGGTCTAAGAACAACAATCACATGAAAGAGGGTAAACACATCGTTATCCTATCTCACTAGGACTAACTCCCTCATAGAAACCATATACTCACCTCGAAGCCTCAGTCCGGGTGGATTCAACCGTTATGAGAATAGACCCTCAATCCCCTTTCCTAACCCGTGAATTTAGGGTGGAGTTTAGAGCATCAGTCTTCGATCGACCTGTGGGTGTAGATACCCAAGTCATACCCCACTCTACCAAGCCATGTGCATAGGCATATATATAAGTAACCATCAACCATCCATTCCATTTCCCTTCAGCAAACACTATTCAAAACACCCCCCATGGGAATTCCACATCATGCCTTAACCCATTAACACATTATCATTTCACATCATTTAACCATTCACCCAATTCCCATGTGTTATGCCTAACTCACTAAGCATTCAACACTAAACCCATAACCCATCCCTTTATGGTCTTTAATCACTTTACACATTGACCCATTTAACCCATTCCTCATTTCCATAAATCAACCATTTAATTCATTCCATTTAACCCTCTGGTTATTACCAAGTCTAGGTTCATCTCCTAACTTCTATCCCAAGTTCAACCAATCATGCCAACATGTTTACCAAGGGATCTACCCTGAATTACAACAAGGTCACTTATTCAATCACATTTCTAAACCTGGGAGAAGCCGGTACATCCCATGGATAACCCCAATTAGGTTAAGTCAATACCAACACATCCCATGGGGATCGTGAGGGTTCCCATTTTCCATTATAAACACCATTAATTCCAAACATGCCAAGGTTATCCAAAACAAAACCAAAGAGAAACAATAACATAACCAAACATGCATAGATTACTCAAATAACCATAGGATATAACTTTTAGACCACCTACCTCGAAACCGCGGTTGAACGCACCCTCAATCGTGTCCTTAGACCACAATCCAACCAACCTTTGGAGCTTCAACCTAAAACTCACCCAAAAATTAGGGTTTTAGAGCTTCAGAATGAGTGGGAGAGAAGATACAAACCCAAAACTAGGAAAAGAACCAAGGATGGGATTTGCCTTACCCGGAGCTTTGATCTGCAACCAACGGCACCAAACAATCCTTAAAATCGAAGGAGATTGATCTCTTGGAGCCCTTGGGTGATTCGGTTCATTACAAGGGAGAAGAAGGAGAAATGGGAGGAAAATCCCGAGTTGGGATCTTAAATCCCAGAGTGGCAATTTTGTAATTTTTCCAACTTTCCGTGGCCGCACGGTTTAGAAAACCATGCACACACCACTGTCTAGAATAGGATGGGTTGCACAGTTTTACCTGGGCAAGCCTCACGGTTTGGCAAACCATGTGCAGGCTTCTGTCTGGAGGAGGAGAAGCTGCCCGGATTACCTGGGCAGGCCGCACAGTTAACCCTGGCCGTGGGCAGGCCGTGCAACCAGGCCTATCTTGCCCAGTTCTCCTTTCTTCCATGTCCCAAGCCCTTGAAACACACCCAAAGCCTCTCATTCTTACAAAAGAATTCCCTTGTAACCCAAAACAAAGGATTCAACCAAAACATAACTAAAACATACCCTTCCAAAAACCGGGATCTTACAACCTCCCCACCTTATAATGAATCATCCTTGAGCCGAGTTCTCAAGTCTCATTGCTCCACCGAAGAGAAGAGTTCGGGACACTGGGCCCGTATATCCAATTACCGCTCCCAAGTTTCTTCTTGAGCTTTCCCATGCTTCCATAGTACTCGCACTAATGGAACAACCTTGCCTCGCAAGAATTTTTCACTATGATCCACCACATGAACTGGATGCTCCTCAAAGGATGCATCAACCTCAAGCTCCACATCCTCAACATCAACCATGTGAGATGGGTCAGGGTGATACCACAGAAGCTACGACACATGAAACACATTATGCATCCCACCATACTGCTATGGAAGAGCCAATCAGTAAGCCACTGGTCCGATCCTCTACATAATCTCAAAGGTCCCACATATCTGGGCGCCAACTTACCCTGCTTTCGAATCCAACGGTGACCCAACCTTGGCGACACCCGAAGGAACACTTTATCACCCACCGCAAACTCAAGAGGTCTATGCCTCCGATCTGCATACGACTTCTACCTACTCTGAGTTGTATCCATCCACTTCCTAATCAACTTAACTCTCCCAGAAGTCTCCTACACGAGACTTGGCCCCAACAACTCAGATTCACCGGCCTCTAGCCAACACAACGGAGATCTACATGGCCTCCCGTAGACTGCCTCAAATGGTGCCATATGAATCGTAGCCTGAAAACTGTTGTTGTAGAAAAACTCTACTAATGATAGGTGCCTCTACCAAGAACCACCAAAGTCCAAGACACAAGCTCTTAACATGTCTTCCAACACTTGGATCATACGCTTGGACTGCCCGTCTGTCTGCGGGTGGAAATTCGTACTCAAAAACACTTGCGTACCAAGCGCCTTCTGCAACCCTTTTTAGAAACGCGATGTAAAACGCAGATCTCGGTCTGAAACTATGGTCCACGACACCCCATGAGACCTCACTATCTCTTGAACATACATCTTACCCAACTGGTCGACTGTATAAGTCTCTTGAATCAGTAAGAAATGAGCCACTTTCGTTAACTGAACCATGACCACCCAGATTCCATCACTCTTCCACGACATCCTCGGAAGAACCACAACAAAATCCATTGTTACATCATCAAACTTATATTCTGGAATGGGAAATGGATGCAAAAAACCACCTGGGCGTTGATGCTCGGCCTTCACCTGCTGATAAGTAAGGCACCGCGCCACAAAGCCCGCCACTTCATTCTTCATTCCAGGCCACCAAAACTGCCTTTGGAGATCACCGTACATCTTAGTCAAACCAGCATGCACTGCCCACATTGATGCATGGAACTCACGTATCAAAAATTCCTGCACACACCTTGGCACAACCACATGATCACGAATGCGAACAACACCTTCCGTGTCGATGGCCCAACCATAAGGTAGCTCCCCACATTTAATATTTTCCTTCATGGCCAAACACTCAGGATAATCAAGCTAACCTTCCTTAACTCGACCCAAAAGCGTCGAATCCATCGTCAAGGAAGAAAGAGTGACCTGACCACTTTCCTCCTACATCCCCTGGTGCATCTCTGTAAACAAAGCCATCACCTTCCACTCGGTGCTGGACTCCTGAACTGCCTGATTCTGAACCTTCCTGCTCAGAGCATCAGCAACACTATTTCCCTTTCCTGGCGTTTAAACCAACTCATAGTCAAAATACTGGAGATATTCAACCCATCTTCACTGCCGAAGATTTAGATCCCTCTGTGAGAAGATGTACTTTAAGCTCTTATGGTCCGAAAACACGGTAAACTGTTCCCCAATAGATAGTGTCTCCATCACATCAAGGCATACACTACTGTAGCCAACCCAAGATCATGAGTGGGATAGTTCCGCTCATGGGGTCTCAACCACCTCAACCCACAATCCACAACATGCTCATCCAGCATCAACACAGCCCCAAGTCCGATTCCGGATGAATCACAAAACACGATGTACTTCTTACCCAGCTCAGTTAAGATCAAGATAGGTGTGGTCTTCAACTGCTTCTTCAACTCTTGGAAGGCATCCTCACAATCCCCCGACCACTCGGACCTGATTCCCCTCTTGGTCAAGCCTGAGTGTGGTGCTTCCAAGTGATATAAATCCCGAATGAACCTTCGGTAATACCTGACCAAACCCAGAAAACTCCAGACATCAGAAACACTCTTGGGCTTCTCCCAAGATACAACTTCCTGCAATTTCTCTGGATCCACTGTCACACATGCCTCCGAGATGATGTGACCCATAAAATGAACCTCACCTATCCATAATTGACACTTTGATAGCTTGGCATATATCTGATGCTCTCTTAAGGTACTCAAGACAATGTCAAGGTGTTGGGCATGATCGTTATGAGTTTTCGAGTACACTAAGATATCGTCAACAAATACAACCACTAACTGATCTAGATAGGGATGAAATATTTGGTTCATTAAATCCATAAACACCGTCGGTTCATTGTTCAAGCTAAAAGGCATTACCACAAACTCAAACAACCCATACCGACTCCGAAAAGCGGTTTGCGGTACGTCAGAAGAACTCACCCTCAACTGGTGATAACCCGACCTCAGATCAATTTTACAAAACACTGATGCACCCCTCAACTGATCAAACAGGTCATCAATTCTAGGAAGAGGGTACCGATTTTTCACCATCATCTGATTCAACTTTCGATAGTCCATGCACAGCCTCAACGACCCATCTACCTTCTTTTCAAAAAGGATGGGAGATCCCCAAGGAGAAGTACTAGGATGGATAAAACCCTTACGCTCCAACTCCTCAAGCTGAACCTTTAGTTACTTGAGTTCTTCCGGTGCCATTCAGTATGGAGGAATAGAAACTGGCTCTGCTCCCGACAGTAACTCAATCGTGAACTCAACATCCCTCTTGGGTGGTAACCCCGAGAAATCCTCAGGAAACACATCTTGAAATCGATCCACCACAGGAGGAAAATTAGGTTGTTCCCCTCCCTCACTGTCATCAAGCATAAGGCATGCCACATGAGCTGTGAGTCCACTCATCTGTTGAAAAAATGACCCCGCACACCCTGCTCGAACATCTCACTCGCCACGGTGGACATAAGCGTCACCCTCAAGTGACATGAATGATACTCTACGAAGATAGTAGTATATGTGCGCCCGATAAAAAACCAACAAATCCATTCCCAAGATTAGTTCAAACCCTGACATCTCGAGAATGAACAAATTCTATAGAAAATGATACCCACCAACTTCCAAGGCACATCCCTTACACTGCTTGATATCCTCAACCCGTACTCCCAACAGAGTGTCAATTGACATAACTCCACACACCCTCTCCACCGGTAAACCTAGCACCACCACAAGTTGAGTAGAGATAAAGGAGTGTGTGGAACCTGTGTCAAAAAACACACTAGAAAACATAGAAGCTACAATGATCATACCTCGAACAGTCGATGGTCTTGCTTCGCCATCACCCGGTGAAAACTGAACTGCCTGAAGCTGACTTTCCCCTCTACCCTAGGCTCCAACCTAAACACCCTGTGCTGCAATGCCCTGATGGCATGGGCAATCTTGCCTGGGAGTTCCACGTCCACTGCCTATACCAGTACGGCCCGTGGAGCTTTAACTGCCTGCCTGATATGGGGAAACTGATCCCCTTCCCGTATCTGGTACTTGTGTTCCACCATCATGCTCACCTGCCTACCAAGGATTACTACAGAACATCTAAACATGTCCCATCCTTCCGCACGAACGACACTCAACTAGAGGTCGAGGACACTGACCACACATATGCGCCAGCCTACCGCACTGATAGAAGAACACTTGATCCCCACTCTGAGAGGTAGACCCTCTCTTCCAGCCGCTTTTCACACTTCTGCCATGCTCTGATCCCTCATGGCATTGCTTCAGAACCTCGGTAGCTGCACTACTCTTCTGCCCCACTGGCACCACAAGCCCACTACCTGAAGCTCCCTTCAGGTTTCCTTCCAAGATCAATGCCTGATCTGATACCTCTAGGAACCTCTTCGAGCGGAAGATGTTTACTTGAGACCTGATCTCATGTCTCAGTCCATCCTGGAAACGCCTTACTACCACTAACTCATCCCCTGCTAACAATGGGATAAAGCGTCTCAAATCAGTGAAGTGACTAGCGTAGTCCATCACCAATAGCGATCCCTGAGTCAGGATCATAAACCCTGCAGCCCACTCCTGCCTCAAAGTCTCTAGGTAGAAATGCTCCAGAAACTTTTTCTGAAAGGCTTTCCATGACATTCCCTCAGCCTGCTCGATTTGGGCCTGAATGTCCCACCAACTCCTAGCTTGGCCCCACAACATATAAGCGGCCAACATTAAACGCTTTTCAACAGGGGTCTCTAGGTGATCCAATATCGTCTGGACAGACTCTAACCAGAACTCCGCTGCCTCCGGCCCACCCCATTCGGTGAAGGTTAGAGGGTGCTGCAGCTGGAACTCCCTGGTCAGTTCAAACATACTCAGTGCAACCGGCCCTGGGTCCCGATCCATCATTTGTATAAGGCAAGCCAAGTTCTCCTAGAACTGGTCTTCTCTGCCTTCATTGATCACCATGTTTTCTTGCTCCTCTACCGGAGGACTGTTCTCAACAACATCCTTTCATTTTCCAACTGGTAACTGACGTCGTGGTGGCATTTCTCTACACTTCCAAGCACAAGATTTAGCACACATTCCATCAAACTCACACAACATTTTATAGAACATTTTCCACTTCATTTCAAACCCTTAAGTTTCATTAAACATCATTTACCCACTTGTTTCATTTCATTCTTATCATTTTTTATTGGTTCCATGAAATGCATGATGCACCCTACCTTCCTGCCTCACACACCCATCCTGTGCGTGTGCCTAACACAATGCATTTCACCTATCTCCCTATGTGCCTATAATGATGCATGAGTGTAAATTATCGTGAAATTAAGGACACAAGATAAATATCATAAAACAGTCACGTCAAACTAGATGTGCATCACCCAATGCTGAAATATCATCAACTGTCACAACACACAACCAAGAACAACATTTCCCACCCAGGGTGACTTGGGTTTTCCCCCGTACCTGGGTTAGCTACTCCCAAGCACGAGCTCATTGCCAATTCCCATCACATCATAACCCTTGGATACCAATCCCAAATAACAATACCTCAGAGAAGGAGAAGAAAGACCTCCTCTGAAACCACTTTGTAACGTCCTCGACCCGGAAGCTACTAAACCGGTGCTCCGAGCCGGGTGGTTACATGACCTTAAGCGCACCTCCCCGTATGCAAAAGTCCTCCAACTAGCAGATGGGGTCTATGGGGTCAAGTGGGGAGACCATACCCCTTTTTTATCAGAGTAAGCCGCAACAGAATAACCAATTATCAGAAAAAATAACCAATAAACAAGGAACATATATAACATCCATTTCCAATAATAAATATTCCATTTCATACTACAAGTGCAAGAGTGAACAAAATCCCAAAAATAAAGACAACAGCAAAAATCCCCAAAATGGTCCCGACTCCAAGTCCGGATCCTCCACCAAGTGCTACCCATGTCCACTCAGCTATCTAGCAAGGACCCTTTCCCTTGTCCTGACCTACAAACATGAAGTCTGCTCAGGTACCCAATGACGGCCCGAGCAGGGTGTGAGTAAAACTCAGTAGGCAACCACCAACGGTGTCTACAAAATATCCTGTATAAGTAGGTAGTGCATGAAAAAGGAAAATGAATGATAAATGCCAAGTAAATAATTAAGGTTCCATTAACCAGTTCAGAGCCAAAGCCATTTTCATTCCATTACCATCCATTTATTACCATTTACCATCACTTACCATTTCATCACGTTTCCATGAGTTAATCACATAGATTATGTTACATGGGTCTAAGGCCAACAATCACATGCAAGAGGGTAAACATATCGTTATCCTATCTCACTAGGACTAACTCCCTTATAGCAACTATATCCTCACCTTGAAGCCTTAGTCTGGGTGGATGCAACTGTTAGGATAATAGACCATCAGTCCCCATTCCTAACCCGTGCATTTAGGGTGGAGTTTAGAGCATCAGTATTTGCTTGACCCGTGGGCGTAGATCCTCAAGTCTTACCCCACTTTACCAAGCCATGTGCACATGCTTATATATAAGTAACCATCAACCATCCATACCATTTCTCTTCAGCAAACACTATTCATGAAACCCCACGTGGGAATTCCACATCATGCCTTAAACCATTAACACATTACCATTTCACATCATTTAACCATTCACCCAATTCCCATGTGTTATGCCTAACTCACTAAGCATTAAACACTAAACCCATAACCCATCCTGTTATGGTCTTTAATCACTTTTCACATTAACCCATTTAACCCATTCCTCATTTCCATGAATCAAGCATTTAAATCATTCCATTTAACCCTATGGTTATTACCAAGTATAGGTGCATCACCTAACTTCTATCCCAAGTTCAACCAATCATGCCAACATGTTTACCAAGGGATCTACCCATAATTACAACAAGGTCACTTGTTCAATCACATTCTCTAAACCCGGGAGAAGCCGACACATCCCATGGATGGACCCAATTAGGTCAAGTCAATCTGAACACATCCCATGGGGATCGTGGGGGTTCCCATTTTCCATTATAAACACCATTAATTCCAAACATGCCATGTTTATCCAAAACATAACCAAAGATAAACAATAACATAACCAAACATGCACAAATTACTCAAATAACCATAGGATATAACTTGTAGACCACCTACCTCGAAACTGCAGTTGAAAGCACCCTCAATCGAGTCCTTAGACCTCAATCCAACCAACCTTTGGAGCTTCAACCTAAAACTCACCAAAAAATTAGGGTTTTAGAGCTTCAGAACAAGAGTGAGAGAAGATACAAACCCTAAACCAAGAAAAGAACCAAGGATGGTATTAGCCTTACCCAGAACTTTGATCTGCAACCAACGACACCAAAAATTCCTTATAATCGAAGGAGATTGATCTCTTGGAGCCCTTGGGTGTTTTGGTTCATTCCAAGAGAGAAAGAGGAGGAATGGGAGGAAAATCCCGGGTTGGGATCTTAAAGCCCGGAGTGACAATTTTTTAATTTTTCTAACTTTAAGTGGCTGAACGGTTTAGCCGAATTGTTTAGAAAACCATTCATAAACCGTGCGCACGCCAATGTCTATAGGAGGAGGGGTTGCACGGTTTTACTTAGGTAGGCCACACAGTTTGGAAAACCGTGCGCAAGCTTCTGTCTGGAGGAGGAGAAGCTGCACGGCTTACCTGGGCAGGCTGCACGGTTAACCCTGGCCATGCACAAGCCGTGCGCCCAAGCCTGTCTTTCCTAGTTCTCCTTTCATTCATGTCCCGAGCCCCTCAAACACACCAAAATCCTCTCATGATTACAAAAGAATTACCTTAGAACCCGAAACAAAGGATTCAACCAAAAAATAACGAAAACATACCCTTCCAAAAACCGGGATCTTACAACCTACCCACCTTATAATGGATCGTCCTCGAGCCGAGTTCCCAAGTCTCATTGCTCCACCGAAGAGAAGAGTTCCGGCCACTGGGCCCGCATATCCGATTCCTGCTCCCAAGTTTATTCCTGAAATTTCCCATGCTGCCATTGTACTCGCACTAATGGCACAACCTTGCCTCACAAGACTTTTTCTCTATGATCCACCACACGAACCAGATGCTCCTCAAAGGACGCATCAGCCTCAAGCTCCACATCATCAACATCAACCACGTGAGATGGGTCAGGGTGATACCACTGAAGCTGCGACACATGAAACACATTATGCATCCCACCATACTGTTGTGGAAGATCCAATTAGTAAGCCACTGGTCTGATTCTCTTCACAATATCAAAAGGTCCCACATACCTGGGTGCCAACATACCCTGCTTTCGAATCCGACGGTGAACCAACATTGGCGACACCCGAAGAAACACTTTATCACCCACTGTAACCTCAAGAGGTCTATGCCTCTGATCTTCATACCACTTATTCCTACTCTGATCCGTAGCCATCCGCTTATTAATCAAATTAACTCTCTCAGAAGTCTCCTTCATGAGACTTGGCCCCAAAAACTCCGATTCACCGGCCTCTAGCCAACACAATGGAGATCTACATGGCCTCCCATAGAGTGCCTCAAACAGTGCCATTTAAATTGTAGCCTGAAAAGTGTTTTTGTAGGAAAACTAAAATAACGATAGGTGCCTCTCCCAAGAACCACCAAAGTCCAAGACACAAGCTCTTAACATGTCTTCCAACACTTGGATCGTATGCTCTGACTGCCCATCCGTCTGTGGGTGGAAAGACGTACTCAAAAACACTTTTGTACCAAGCGCCTTCTGCAACCCCAACCAGAAATGCAATGTGAAACGAGGATCTCGGTCCGAAACTATGGTCCACAACACCCCATGCAACCACAATATCTCCCGAACATACATCTCACCCAACTGGTCGACTATATAAGTCTCTTGAATCGGTAAGAAATGAGCCACTTTCGTTAACTGATCCATGACCACCCAAATTGCATCGCTCTTCCGTGGGTTCCTCATAAGAACCACAACAAAATCCATTATTACATCATCCCACTTCCATTCCGGAATGGGCAATGGATGCAACAAACAACCTGGGAATTGATGCTCGGCCTTCACCTGCTGACAGGTAAGGCACCGCACCACAAATCCCGCAACTTCATACATCATTCAAGGCCACCAAAAATGCCTTCAAGGATCACGATACATCTTGGTCAAACCAGGATGCACTTCCCACTTTGATTCATGGAACTCACACATCAACTCTTCCCGCACACACCTTGGCACAACCACACGATCATGAATGCGAACACCACCTTCCGCATTGACAGCCCAAACAGAAGGTAGCTCCCCACATTTAATCTTTTACTTGATGGAAAAATAGTCAGGATCATCAAGATGACCTTCCTTAACTTTACCCAAAAGAATCGACTCCATCGTTAAAGAAGCAAGAGTGACCTGACCACTTTCCTCCTATACCCCCAAGTGCATATCTGCAAACAAAGCCATCACCTTCCACTCGGTGCTAGACTCCTGAACTACCTGATTCTGAACCTTCCTGCTCAGAGCATTAGCAAAATTGTTTCCCTTTCCCGGCATGTACACCAACTCAAAGTCAAAATACTGGAGATATTCAACCCATCTTCGCTACCGAAGATTCAGATCCTGCTATGAGAAGATTTACTTTAAGTTCTTATGGTCAGTAAACACGGTAAACTGTTCCCCCAATAGATAGTGCCTCTAGCACATCAAGGTGTACACTACTATAGCCAACTCAAGATCATGAGTGGGATAGTTCCACTCATGGGGTCTCAACTGCCTCGACCCATAAGACACAACCCGCTCATCCTGCATCAACATAAACCCAAGTCCGATTCTGGATGCATCAAAAAACAGGATGTACTTCTTACCTGGCTCAGGTAAGATCAAGATAGGTGTGGTAGTCAACTGCTTCTTCAACTCGTGGAAGGCATCCTCACAAGCCCCCGACCACTCGAACCTAATTCCCTTCTTGTTCAAGCCCGAGTGTGGTGCTTCCATGTGAGAGAAATCCTGAATAAACCTTCGGTAATACCTGTCCAAACCCAGAAAACTCCGGAAATTAGAAACACTCTTGGGATGATCCCAAGATACAACTGCCTGCACTTTCTCTGGATCCACTATCACACCTACCTTTGAGATGATGATACCCAGAAAATGAACCTTACCTATCCAAAATTGACACTTTGATAGCTTGGAATATAGCCGATACTCTCTTAGTGTACTCAAGACGATGTCAAGGTGTTGGGCATGATCGTTGTGAGTTTTCGAGTACACTAAGATATCATCAACAAAGACAACCAAAAACTAATCTAGATAGGGATGAAATATTAGGTTCACTAAATCCATAAACACCGCTGGTGCATTGGTCAAGCCAAAAGGCATTACCACAAACTCAAACAACCCGTACAGACTCCGAAAAGCGGTCCGCGGTACGTCAGAAGACCTCACCCTCAACTGGTGATAACCTGACCTCAGATCAATTTTAGAAAACACTGATGTACCCCTCAACTGATCAAAAAGGTCATCAATTCTAGTAAGAGGCTACTGATTTTTCACCGTCATCTGATTCAACTTTAGGTAGTCCACACACAGCCTCAACGACCGATCTACCTTCTTTGAAAAAAGCACAGGAGATCCCAAAGGAGACGTACTAGGACAGATAAACCCCTTACTCTCCAACTCTTCAAGATAAAACATCATTTCCTAGAGTTATGTCGGTGCCATTCGGTATGGTGGAATAGAAACTGGCTCCGATCCCGGAAGTAACTCGATCGTGAACTCAACATCCCTCTCAGGTGGTAACCCCGAGAAATCCTCAAGAAACACATCCTGAAATCGATCCACCACATGAGAAAAATTAGGCTTTTCCCCTCCCTCACCATCATCAAGCATGAGGAATTCTACGTGAGCTGTGAGTCCACTCATCTGTTGACAAAATGGCCCCGCACACCCTGCTCGAACATACCATTTTCCACAGTGGACATAAGCATCACCCTCAAGCGACATGAACGATACTCTGCGACGATAGCAGTCTATGTGCGCCCAATACAACACCAACCAATCCATTCCCAAGATTAGGTCAAACCCTGACATCTCAAGAACAAAAAAATTCCATAGGAAATGATACCCACCATCTTCCATGGAACATCCCTTGCACTTCTTGATATCCTCAACCCGTACTCCCAACGGAGTGTCAATTGACATAACTCCACACACCCTCTCCATAGCTAAACCCAGAACCCCCACAATTTGAGCATAGATAAAAGAGTGTGTGGCACCTGTGTCAAACAATGCACTAGAAAATGTAGAAGCTACAAGGATCTTACCTCGAATAGTCGACGGTCCGGCTTCGCCATCACCCGGTGCAAACTGAACTGCCTGAAGCTGACTTGCCCCTCTACCCTGGGCTTCAGCCTGAACACCTTACGCTGCACTGCCCTGATGGTGTGAGCAATCTTTCCTGGGCGTTCCCCATCCACCGCCCCTGCCAGTACAGCCCATGGAGCTCCAACTGCCTGACTGACATGGGGCAACTGATCCCTTTCCCGTATCTGGTACCTTCCTTCCACCATCATGCTCACCTGCCTGCCAAGGATTCCTGAAGAACCTCTACACATGTCCCATCCTTCCGAATGAACGACACTCAACTGGAGTTCGAGGACACTGAACACGCATATTCCCCGACCTACCGCATTGATAGAAGAACACTTGATCCCCACTCTGAGAGGCGGACCCTCTCTTCCATCCCCTTTGCACACTTCCGCCATGCTGTGAGCCCTCATGGTGTCGCTTCCTACCCTCGGTAGCTGCACTACTCTTCTGCCCCACTGGCACCATAAGCCCACTACCCGAAGCTCCCTTCAGGTTTCCTTCCGATATCATTGCTCGATCTACTACCTCTGTGAACCTCTTCAACCGGAAGATATTTACATGAGACCTGATCTCATGTCTCAACACATCCTGAAGATTCCTTGCTACCAATGCCTCATCCCCTGCTAACACTAGGACAAAGCATCTCAAATAAGTGAAGCGACTAGCATAGTCCATCATCGATAGCGATCCCCGAGTCAGGCTCATAAACTCTGCAGCTTGCTCCTGCCTCAAAGTTTCTGGGTAGAAATGCTCCAGAAAATTTTCCTGAAAGGCTTTCCACGACATTCCCTCAGCCTGCTCGATTTGGGCCTGAATGTCCCACCAATGCCTATCTTGTCCCCGAAACATATAAGCAACCAACTTTACTCACTTCTCAACAGGGTTCTCTATATGATCCAATATCATCTGGACATACTCTAACCAAAACTCCGCTGCCTCTGGACCTTCCTATCTGGTGAAGGCCGGAGGGTGCTGTAGCTGGAACTCCCTAGTCAGCTCAAACATACTCAGTGCAACCCACCCTGGGTCTCGATCCATCATCTGCATAAGGCGAGCCAAGTTCTCCCGGAACTGGTCTTCTCTGCCTTCATTGATTGCCACGTTTTCTTGCTCCTCTACTAGAGGAGTGTTCTCAGCAACATCCTCCTATTTCCCAACTGGTAACCGACGTCGTGGTGGCATTTCTCTATATTTCCAAGCACAATATTTATCACGCCTTCCAAAAAACTCACACAACATTTTACAAAACATTTTCCACTTCATTTCAAACCCTTATTTTTCATTAAACATCATTTACCCACTTGTTTCATTTCATTCTTCTCATTTTTTCTCGGTTCCATGAAATGCATGATGCACCCTACCTTCCTGCCTCACACACCCATCCCGTGCATGTGCCTAACACAATGAATGTCACCCATCTCCCTAGGTGCCTAAAATGATGCATGAGAGAAAATTATCATGCCATTAAGGCCATGAGCCAAATATCATAAAATAATCAAATCAAACCACATGTGCATCGCCCAATGCTAAAATATCATCAACTGTAACAAAACCCAACCAAGAACAACATTTCCCACCCAGGGTGACTTGGGTTTTCCTCGTACCTGGGTTAGCTACTCCCAAGCACGAGCTCATTGCCAAGGCCCATCACATCCTAACCCTTGGCTACCAATCGCAAATAACGAGACCTCAGAGAAGGAGAAGAAAGACCTCCTCTGACACCACTTTGTAACGTCCCCGACCCGGAAGCCACTAAACCGGTGCTCCAAGACGGGTGGTTACATGAACTTAAGCGCACTTCCCCATACACCAAAGGATGCCGACTAGCAGTGGGGGTCTATGGGGTCAATTGGGGAGACTATACCCCCTTTTTATCTGAGTAAGCTGCAACAGAATAACCAAATAGGGGAAACAATAACCAATAAACAAGGAACATATATAACAACCATTTACAATAATAAATATGCCATGTAATACTACAAGTGCAAGAGTGAACAAAATCCCAAAAATAAAGACAACAGCCAAAATCCCCAAAATGGTCCAGAATCCTTGTCTGGATCCCCCACCAAGTGCTACCAATGTCCACTCAGCTATCTAGCAAGGACCCTTGACCTTGTCCTAGCCTAAAATCATGAAGTCCACTTGGGTACCCAATGGAGGCCCGAGCAGGGTGTGAGTACAACTGAGTAGGCCACCAACAACAGTGTCTAGAAAATATCCTTTATAAGCAGGTAGTGCATGCAAAAAGAAAATGAATGATAAATGCCAAGTAAATAATTAAGGTTCCATTAACCAGTTTAGAGCCAAAGCCATTGCCATTCCATTACCATCCATTTGTTACGATTTACCATCACTTACAATTTCATCACATTTCCATGAGTTAATCACATACATTATGTTACATGGGTCTAAGGCCAACAATCACATTCAAGAGGGTAAACATATCATTATCCTATCTCACTAGGACTAACTCCCTCATAGCAACCATATCCTCACCTCAAAGCCTCAGTATAGGTGGATGCAACCGTTAGGAGAATAGACCCTCACTCCCCTTTCCTAACCCATGCATTTCGGGTGGAGTTTAGAGCATCAGTCTTTACTCAACCCGTGGGCATAGATCCTCAAGTCATACCCCACTCTACCAAGCCATGTGCACAAACTTATATATAAGTAACCATCAAACATCTATACCATTGCCCTTCGGCAAACACTATTCACAACACCCCACATGGGAATTCCACATCATGCCTTAACCCATTAACACATTACCATTTCACATCATTTGACCATTCACCCAATTCCCATGTGTTATTCCTAACTCACTGAGCATTCAACACTAAACCCATAACCCATCCCGTTATGTTCTTTAATCACTTTACACATTGACCCATTTAACCCATTCCTCATTTCCATTAATCAACCATTTAACTCATTCCATTTAACCCTGTGGTTATTAGCAAGTCTAGGTGCATCACCTAACTTATATCCTAAGTTCAACCAATCATGCCAACATGTTTACCAAGGGATCTACCCTAAATTACAACAAGGTCACTTGTTCGATCACATTCCCTAAACCCAGGAGAAGCCGGCACATCCCATGGATGGCCCCAATTAGGTCAAGTCAATCCCAACACATCCCATGGGGATCGTGAGGCTTCCCATTTTCCATTATAAACACCATTAATTCCAAACATGCTAAGGTTATCTAAAACATAACTAAAGAGAAAAAATATCATAACCAAACATGCACAAATTACTCAAATTACCATAGGATATAACTTGTAGACCACCTACCTTGAAACCATGGTTGAAAGAACCCTCAATTGAGTCCTTAGACCTCAATCCAAAAAACCTTTAGAGCTTCAACCTAAAACTCACCCAAAAATTAGGGTTTTAGAGCTTTGGAATGGGAGGGAGAGAAGATACAAACCCTAAACCAAGAAAATAACCAAGGATGGGATTAGACTTACCCGGAGCTTCGATCTGCAACCAACGACACCAAAAACACCTTAGAATCGAAGGAGATTGATCTCTTTGAGCCCATGGGCGATTCAGTTTTTTCTAAGGGAGAAGGAGGAGGAATGGGAGGAAAATCCCGAGTTGGGATCTTAAAGCCCAGAGTAGAAATTTTGTAATTTTTCAAACTTTAAGTGGCCGCATGGTTTAGCCGCATAGTTTAGCAAACCGTGCGCAAACTGTGTGCACACCACTGTCTAAAGGAGGATGGGTTTCACGGTTTTATCGGGGTAGGCCTCACGGTTTGGAAAACCGTGCGCAAGCTTCTGTCTAAAGGAGGAGAACCTACATGGCTTACCTAGGAAGGCCGCACGGTTAACCCTAGCCTTGCGCTGGTCGTGCGCCCAGGCCTGTCTTGCCCAGTTCTCCACTCATCCGTGTACCGAGCCCCTGAAACACACCCAAAGCCTCTCATACTTACAAAAGACTTCCCTTGGAACTCGAAACAAAGGATTCAACCAAAACTTAACGAAAATATACCCATCCAAAAATCGGGATCTAACAACTTCCCCACCTTATAACGGATCGTCCTCGAGCCGTGTTCTCAAGTCTCATTGCTCCACCGAAGAGAAGAGTTCGGGACACTGGGCCCGCATATCTGATTCCTGCTCCCAAGTTTCTTCTTGAACTTTCCCATGCTGCCATAGTACTCGCACTAATGGAACATCCTTGCCTCCAAGAATTTTTCACTACGATCCACCTCATGAACCGGATGCTCCTAAAAGGACGCATCAGCCTCAAGCTCCACATCCTCAACATCAACCTCGTGAGATGGGTTAGGGTGATACCTCTGAAGTTGTGACACATAAAATACATTATGCATCCCACCATACCGCTATGGAAGAGCCAATTGGTAATCCACTTTTTCAATCCTCTTCAAAATCTCAAAAGGTCCCACATACCTGGGCACCAACTTACCCTGCTTTTGAATCCGATGGTGACCCAACCTTGGTGACACCCGAAGGAACACTTTATCAACCATCGCAAATTCAAGAGGTATATTCCTCCAATCTTCATAAAACTTCTGCCTACTCTGAGCCATAACCATCTGCTTCCTAATCATCTTAACTCTCTCGGAAGTCTCCTACATGAGACTTGGACCCAACAACTCAGATTCACCAGCCTCTAGCCAACACAACAGAGATCTACATGGCCTCCCGCAGAGTGCCTCAAATGGTGCCATCTGAATCGTAGCATGACAACTATTGTTGAAGGCAAACTCAACTAATGATAGATGCCTCTCCAAGAACCACCAAATTCCAAGACACAAGCTCTTAACATGTCATCCAACACTTGGATCGTATGCTCCGACTTCTCATCTGTTTGCGGGTGGAAATCCGTACTCAAAAACACTTGTGTACCAAGCGCCTTATGCAACCCTTGCCAGAAACGCGATGTGAAACAGGGATCTCGGTCCGAAACTATGGTTCGCATCACCCCATGCAACCGCACTATCTCCCGAACATACATCTCACCCAACTGGTCGACTGTATAAGTCTGTTGAATTGGTAAGAAATGAGCCACTTTCATTAACCGATCCACGACCAACCAAATTGAATCTCTCTTCCGTGGAGTCCTCAGAAGACCCACAACAAAATCCATTGTTACATCATCCCAATTCCATTCTGCAATGGGAAATGGATGAAAAAAACCACCTGGGCATTGATGCTCGGCCTTCACCTGCTGATAGGTAAGGCACCGCGCCACAAAACCCGCAAATTCCTTCTTCATTGCAGGCCACTAAAACTGCCTTTGGAGATCATGGTACATCTTGGTAAAACCAGGATGCACTACCCACTTTGATGCATGGAACTCACACATCAACTCTTCCCGCACACACCCTGGCACAACCACACGATCAATGACACGAAAAACACCTTCCGCGTCGACAGCCCAACCAGAAGGTAACTCCCCACCTTTAAGATTTTCCTTCATGGACAAACACTCAAGATCATCAAGATGGACTTTCTTAAGTCGACCCAAAATCATAGACTCCATCGTTAAGGAAGCAAGAGTGACCTGACCACTTTCCTCCTGCAACCCCAGGTGCATCTCTGCAAATAAAGCCATCACCTTCAACACAGTGCTGGACTCCTGAACTACCTGATTCTGAACCTTCCTGCTCAGAGCATCAGCAACACTGTTTCCCTTTCCCGGCATGTACACCAACTCAAAGTCGAAAGACTTGAGATATTCAACCCATCTTCACTGCCGAAGATTCAGATCCCGTTGTGAGAATATGCACTTTAAGCTCTTATGGTCTGTAAACACGGTAAACTGTTCCCCCAACAAATAGTGCCTCTATCACTTCAAGGCATACACTACTAGAGCCAACTCAAGATCATGAGTTGTATAGTTCCGCTCATGGGGTCTCAACTGCCTCGACCCATAAGCCACAACCCTCTCATCCTGCATCAACAAATCCCCAAGTCCGATTCCGAAAACATCACAAAACATGATGTAATTCTTACCCGGCTCAGGTAAGATCAAGATAGGTACGGTCATCAACTCCTTCTTCAACTCTTAGAAGGAATCCTCACAAGCCCCCAACCACTAGAACCTGATTCCCTTTTTGTTCAAGCCCGAGAGTGGTGCTTCCAAGTGAGAGAAATCATGAATGAACCTTCGGTAATACCCGACCAAACCCAGAAAACTCCGGACATCATAAATACTCTAGGGATGCTCCCAAGATACAACTGCCTGCACTTTCTCTAGATCCACTATCACACCTGCCTCTGAGATGATGTGATCTAGAAAATGAACCTCACCTATCCAGAATTGACACTTTGATAGCTTTCCATATAGCCAATGCTCTCTTAGCATACTCAAGACGATGTCAAGGTGTTGGGCATGATCGTTGTGAGTTTTCGAGTACACTAAGATATCATCAACAAAGACAACCAAAAACTAATCTAGATAGGGATGAAATATTCGGTTCACTAAATCCATAAACACCGCCGGTGCATTGGTCAAGCCGAAAGGCATTACCACAAACTCAAACAACTCGTACAGACTCCGAAAAGCGGTCCGCGGTACGTCAGAAGACCTCACCCTCAACTGGTGATAACCCGACCTCAGATCAATTTTAGAAAACACTGATGCACCCCTCAACTGATCAAAAAGATCATCACTTCTGGGAATAGGGTACCGAATTTTCACCATCATCTGATTCAATTTTCGATAGTCCACGCACAGGCTCAACGAACCATCTACCTTCTTTGAAAAATCATGGGAGATCCCCAAGGAGACATACTAGGACGGATAAACCCCTTACACTCCACCTTCTCAAGATCAACCTTCAGTTCCTGGAGTTCTGCCGGTGTCGTTCGGTATGGCGGAATAGAAACTGTCTCCGCTCCCGGTAGCAACTCAATCGTGAACTCAACATCCCTCTCGGGTGGTAACCCCGAGAAATCCTCAGGAAACACATCCTAAAATCAATCCACCATAGGAGGAAAATTAGGTTGTTCCCCTGACTCACCGTCATCAAGCATGAGGCATGCCACCTGAGCTGTGAGTCCACTCATCTGTTGACAAAACGACCCCGCAAGCCCTGCTCGAACATCCCATTCGCCATGGTGGACATAAGCATCACCCTCAAGCAACATGAATGATAATCTGCAATGATAACAGTCTATGTGCGCTCGATACAACACCAAACAATCCATTCCCAAGATTAGGTCAAACCCTGACATCTCGAGAATGAAAAAATTACATAGAAAACGATACCCACCTACTTCCAAGGCACATCCCTTGCACTGCTTGATATCCTCAACATGTACTCTTAACGGAGTGTCAATTGACATAACTCCACACACCCTCTCCACCGGTAAACCCAGCACCACCCCAAGTTGAGAAGAGATAAAAGAGTATGCGGAACCTATGTCAAACAATGCACTAGTAAACATAGAAGCTATAAGGATTGTACCTCTAACATTCAACAGTCCAGCTTCACCATCACCTGGTGAAAACTGAACTAGCTGAAGCTGATTTGCCCCTCTACCCTGGGCTCCATCTTGAACACCCTGCACAACACTGCCCTGCTGGCGTGAGCGATCTTGCATGGGAGTTCCATGTCCAACGCCCCTGCCAGTACAGCCCGTGGAGCTCCAACTGCCTTCCTGATACGGGAAACTGATCCCCTTCCTGTATCTGGTACCTTCCTTCCACCATCATGGTCACCTGCCTACCGAAGATTCCTGCAGAACCTCTGCACATGTCCCATCCTTCTGCACAAACGGCACTCAACTGGAGGTCGAGAAAACTAACCACGCATGTGCCCTGACCTACCACACTGATAGTAGAACACTTGATCCCCACTCTGAGAGGCAGTCCCTCTCTTCTATCCGCTTTGAACAATTCCTCCATGCTGTGAGCCCTCATGGCGTTGCTTCCGACCCTCGGTAGCTGAACTACTCTTCTTCCCCACTGGCACCACAATCCCACTACCCGAAGCTCCCTTCGGGTTTCCTACTGAGGTCAATGACTGATCTACTACCTCTATGAACCTCTTCAAGTTGAAGATGTTTACTTGAGATCTGATCTTATGTCTCAGCCCATCTTGGAAATTCCTTACTACCGCTACCTCATCCTCTACTAACACTGGGACAAAGCGTCTTAAATCAGTGAAGCGACTAGCGTAGTCCATCACCGATAGCGATCCCTGAGTCAGGCTCATAAACTCTGCAATCCGCTCCTGCCTCAAAGTCTCTGGGTAGAAATGCTCCAGAAACTTTTCCTAAAAGGATTTCCACAACATCCCCTCAGCCTGCTCAATTTGGGCCTGAATGTCCCACCAACGCCTAGCTTGGCCCCACAACATATAAGCGGCCAACATTACTCGCTTTTCAACAGGGGTCTCCAGATGATCCAATATCGTCTGGACAGACTCTAACCAGAACTCCACTGCCTCTGGACCACCCTATCCAGTGAAGGTCGGAGGGTGCTGCATCTGGAACTCCCTAGTCAGCTCAAACATACTCAGTGCAACCCGCCCTGGGTCCCGATCCATTTTCTGCATAAGGCGAGACAAGTTCTACCAGAACTGGTCTTCTCTGCCTTCATTGATCGGCACGTTTTCTTGCTCATCTACCGGAGGAGTGTTCTCATCAACATCCTCTCGTTTCCCAACACGTAACTGACGTCATGGTGGCATTTATCTACATTGCCAAGAACGAGATCTAGCACACCTTCCACCAAACTCACAAAACATTTTACAGAACATGTTTCACTTCATTTTAAACCCTTATGTTTCATTAAACATCATTTACCCACTTGTTTCATTTAATTCTTCTCATTGTTTCTTGGTTCCAGGAAATGCATGATGCACCCTACCTTCCTGCCTCACACACCCATCCTGTGTGTGTGCCTAACACAATGCATGTCACCTATCTCCCTAGGTGCCTACAATGATGCATGAGTGCAAATTCTCGTTCCATTAAGGCTACAAGCCAAATATCATAAAACAGTCACATCAAATCACATGTGCATCACCCAATGCTAAAATATCATCAACTGTAACAACAAACAACCAAGAACAACATTTCCCACCCAGGGTGACTTGGGTTTCCCCCCGTACCTGGGTTAGCTACTCCCATGCACGAGCTCATTGCTAAGGCCCATCACATCATAACCCTTGGCTACCAATCCCAAATAACAAGACCTTAGAGAAAAATAAGAAAGACCTCATTTGATACCACTTTGTAACATCCCCAACCCAGAAGCCACTAAACCGGTGCTCTGAGCTGGGTGGTTACATGACCTGAAGCGCGCCTCCCCGTATGCTAATGGCTTCCGACTAGCAGTGGGGGTCTATGGGGTCAAGTGGGGAGACTATGCCCCCTTTTTATCTGAGTAAGCCACAACAGAATAACCAAATAGTGGAAACAATAACCAATAAACAAGGAAAATATATAAAAACAATTTCTAATAATAAATATGCCATGTCATACAACAAATGAAAGAGTGAACAAAAGAAAAAAAAAGACAACAACCAAAATCCCCAAAATGGTTCCGACTCCAAGTCTGGATCCTCCACTAAGTTCTACCCATGTCCACTCAGCTATCTAGAAAGGACCCTAGCCCTTGTCCTTGCCTAAAAACATGAAGTCTACTTGGGTACCCAACGGCGGCCCGAGCAGGGTGTGAGTACAACTCAGTAGGCCACCACCAATGGTGTCTACAAAACATCCTGTATAAATAGGTAGTGCATGCAAAAGGAAAATGAATGATAAATGCCAAGTAAATAATTAAGGTGCCATTTACCAGTTCAGAGGAAAAGCCATTTCCATTCCATTACCATCCATTTATTACCATTTACCATCACTTACCATTTCATCACATTTCCATGAGTTAATCACATACATTATGTTAAATGGGTCTAAGGACAACAATCACATGCAAGAGGGTAAACATATCGTTATCCTATCTCACTATGACTAACTCCCTCATAGCAACCATATCCTCACCTCTAAGTCTTAGTCCGGGTGGATGAAACTGTTAGGGGAATAGAACCTCAGTCCCCTTTCCTAACCCATGTATTTAGGGTGGAGTTTAGGGAATCAGTCTTCGCTCAACCCGTGGGTGCAGATCCTCAAGTCATACCCCACTCTACCAAGCCATGTACACATGATTATATATAAGTAACCATCAACCATCCATACCATTGCCCTTTGGAAAACACTATTCACAACACCCTACATGGGAATTCCACATCATCCCTTAACCCATTAACACATTACCATTTCACATCATTTAACCATTCACCCAATTCCCATGTGTTATGACTAAATCACTAAGCATTCAACACTAAACCCATAACCCATCCTATTATGGTCTTTAATCAGTTTACACATTGACCCATTTAACCCATTCCTCATTTCCAAGAATCAACCTTTTAACTCATTCCATTTAACCCTCTAGTTATTATAAAGTCAAGGTGCATCACCTAACTTCTATCCCAAGTTCAAAAAATCATCCCAACAAGTTTACTAAGGGCTCTACCCTTAATTACAATAAGGTCACTTGTTCAATCACATTCCCTAAACCCAGGAGAAGCCAACACATCCCATGGATGGCCCCAATTAGGTCGAGTCAATCCCAACACATCCTATGGGGATCGTGAGGGTTCCCATTTTACATTATAAACACCATTAATTCCAAACATGCCAAGGTTATCCAAAACATAAACAAAGAGAAACAATAACATAACCAAACATGAACAAATTACTCAAATAAACATAGGATATAATTTGTAGACCACCTACCTCGAAACCGTGGTTGAAAGCACCCTCAATCGAGTCCTTAAACCTCAATAAAACCAATATTTTTAGCTTCAACCTAAAACTCACCCAAAAATTAGGGTTTTAGAGCATCATAATGAGAGGGAGAGAAGATACAAAACCTAAACCAAGAAAAAAACAAAGGATGGGATTAGCCTTACCCAGATCTTCAATCTGCAACCAACGACACCAAAAATGACTTAGAATTGAAGGAGATTGATCTCTTGGAGCCCTTAGGCGATTTAGTTCATTCCAAGGGAGAAGGAGGAGGAATGGGAGGAAAATCCCGAGTAGGGATCTTAACGCCCGAAGTGGCAATTTTGTAATTTTTCCAACTTTAAGTGGCCACACAGTTTAGCCGCACAGTTTAGAAAACCGTGCGCAAACCGTGCGCACACCATTGTCTAGAGGAGGAGGGGTTGCATGGTTTTACCTGGTCAAGCTGCACGGTTTGGAAAACTATGCAGAAGCTTCAATCTGGAGGAGGAGAAGCTGCATGGCTTACCTGGGCAAGCCGCACGGTTAACCCTGGCCATGCGCAGGCCGTTCACCCAGGCCTGTCTTGCCCAGTTCTCTTTTCTTCTGTGTCCTGAGCCCCTAAAACATACCCAAAGCCTCTCATGCTTACAAAAGACTTCCCTTGGAACCCGAAACAAAGGATTCAACCAAAACATAATGAAAACATACCCTTCCAAAAACTGGGATCTTACAAATGGTGTCTTTTATCATTAATTTTATTTGCGTTGATAAAAGTATGATTTATTAGTTCTTTTAAATGTGTTGATAAAGTTGGACATTATCAGAGCCTGTATAAGTTTTGATAAAGTTTTTCTTTATCATCTATTTTAAAATATCTAAAAAAGGGTAGCTTTATCAGTACATTTAGTAGCACTGATAAAGGTGAAAACTATAGTGTGATGTTGTAGCACACTATATCACTGGAAACAGGTGTACTGTGTTGCAACAACACACTGCATTAGCATAAAAAACAATAAAAATTACCAAAATATGATAAAAATATTGAATTTAAATGAAATAAAATTTCTAACCCGGATACAAGAAAAATAAAACACTATTATAAAGTATTTTAGTTATTTTTTTATTGAAATTAATGTAAATTTTGAATAAAAAGGCACACTTGGAGTCATACTAGTCACACCGTTAGTCTAATTGAGGTGTTATTGATTCCTAAAAAATCAAAATTGACTTATGGATCCTTTTATTAATATACCAAAAGAATCGTAGTACATTTTCTCAATTTTGAGTATGTTAGTTGTTGTTTTTTTGATTAAAATTAATGTCAATTTTGAATAAAACGACACACTTTGAGTAATATCGGTCACACCATGCATCATATTGAGGTGCATCTGATCCCTAAACATCAAAAATTATGTATGGATCATTTTTATAAAGTAAAAAAAACAATTTGAATTCATTTTATTGATTTTGAGTATATCAGTTGTTTTATTCACTAAAATTAATTTCAATTTTGAATAAAAAAGATACCCTTAGATTCATACCGGTCACACTGTGCATCAGATTGAGGTAAAACTAAATGATACACGTCCCAAATGACTCATGGATAATTTTCATGAAGTATTAAAATAATTGGATTTTTTCCTTGGTTTTGAGTACACCATGTGCGTTTTTTTACTAAATTGTCATTTTAAACTAGAAACACACACTTTAAGCCATACATGTGGAATTATGTGTGGGTTTGACATGAGACTAATTAATACATATCAGAAATTAATTATGAATCATTGTACCAAATTATCAAGAAAATACGAGTGTGTTTTCTCAGTTTTCAGTGAGTGACACTTTTTTTTATTAAAATGTCAATTTTTAACTGATAACAGACACTTCGAGTAATACCAGTCACACTATGAATCATATTTATGTGTGGATGATACCTACACATCACAAATTATATATGAATAATTTTCCTAAATTAAAAAAACAATATGAATGCTTTTGTTCAGTTTTGAGTTTAGCAGTTGTTTTTTTGCACAAAAATTAATGCTAATTTTGAATAAAAAAGATGAACTTGGTGTCATATCGGTGACACCGTGTGTTGGATTGAGGCACATATGAATGATAAACGTCCCAAATGACTCATGTGTCATTTTAATAAAGTATAAAAACAATTGGAATGTGTTTCCTCAGTTTTCAGTATGCCACATGTTTTTTTACTAAAAGGTCATTTTAAACTAAAAACACGCACTTTGATCTGTACGTGGGTCATCGGGTGTGGGTTTGACATGCGAATGATTCAAACAAATCATAAAAGAATTATGAATCATTGTAATAAATTATCAAGATAATATGAGTTTGTTTTCTCAATTTTCAAAGAGTGAAACTTTTTTTGTATTAAACATTCAATTTTAAACTAATAATGGACACATGGAGTCATACTGGTCACACCATGTGTCATATTGAGGTGTAGTTGATCCACACACATCAAAAATAATGTATGGATATTTTTACTAAAGCACCAAAACAATATGAATGTTTTTTCTAGGTTTTGAGTACACCATGTGTTTGTTTACTAAAATGTCTTTTTAAACCAGAAAGATGCACAATGGCTCTTATCTTAAGTTAAAAGTATTGTGTGCACTTTTAAACAATTATGTAATACTTAAACATGCTTTCCATACCACTTTTGTGTTATCATCAACTAATATACCATCCTTATTTACATGATCTTCCTTCCATAGAACATGACATGGGATGGAAGTGGCTTCAGATTTTGATTTGTCAATATGCATATAAACAAAGGAACATATGTTGTTTCATATCATATAATTAAAATTTTATTATTGATTTAAAATACAAACTAGATTATTATCTAATGAAGCATACCCCATCCTTCCTTTGTGATAGGGGTATTCTAGTTTTGATGCACATTCTTTATTTTCAGAACTCTTTTTTTGTTTCATAAATTATCAATTTTGAATAAATTTGGATAAAATAAGTAATGTCAAATAATATATTATCAACCACAATGAACCCAAAATGATTTTTCACTGTGACGATTTCTGAAAGAAAACCACGTTTCATACTTTATAATGTGTGAATAACTAAGTGGTGGGTGGGGCTTTATTTTCCCCTCATCACCCCTAAGACGTAACTTCATCATAAGAGTCCGTAAGCCTATATGGAATTTTATTGTGGCCATTAAGAAATTTTTTTTATGAAAATCTTCTAAAATAAATGAATCCTACAAGGAATAATGAAAACTAAATCAACGTTTCATTATATAAAATTTTAGTAAAATAGAGAAAGTACATTGTAACATTACTTATATATCTTTCCAAAGGATTTTATTCATTATAGGTTGGACGTTCCACCATGAGTCAATATCAATAAGAACATTCATCATAATTATGACCCCAAGATAAATAATGAACATTGAATTTTTGGGATCAAAAGTTTGGCCGCATTTATTCCAACCAACCTAAAATTTTATACCCTGACTTATTGCCTGGATAATTTTATTCAAAATTTTGATGCTACATTATTCTTATTTTTTCATCAATATGTTGTTAATCCCCAAATAATTCCATAGTTTCATCATCAACAGTTTGTTCTTTCTTAGTATTGGAAACATCATCTTGTTCAAAAGACATTGTCTTCATGAGTATTAAAACATTTAATTTGTCTTGAATAACAACAATGAATTACACTCCATGCATAAAAGTACACAATTGCATACATCTTGCATAAAAATTGTTACTGTATTGAACATGTATATAATAATTCAATAATATAATACAAGTAACCTAAACTACATTTATTTAACCTATCCTCATATGCCTGATTTCCTTCCATCTCTTGATGATGGATATGATTCTACTTATTCCCTATTTTAAACTATCTATCATCCCATCACTATTCTCGAGGTATGCCATCAATGAAATTTGGAACCAAAATGATGGGAGGAAGGATAGTTTGAAATAGGGATTCAAATCCATCATCAAAAGATGGAATAAAATCAAGTGTCTAAGGATTAAAGTGTCCTAGTAACCTACAGTAATGAGAATCACTCAGAGGGTCTCTTCAATTGAATAAAAATAAGAATACCACCACTATAATGGTCTTGAAGAAATTAATATCACCCCACCTTAATTGTACATCACTTCAGTATACTCAAAGATTCTTAACCTTCCAATTTTGGATATTTTTTAATCCACCATAAGATCCCTCCAATAACATACATCTCTTTAATGGGTGAAATTTTTGACATATGATCATTATTGATCTATAATTTTTTTACTCTTATAAATGAAATGAATCTATTCAATGAAATACTAAATTTATTATTATGATATATTACCATAAAATCTTAGAGGAACCATAGATAATTCCCATCATTGAAAATTATACCACATAGCTTGAATTAAACCTACAATTACCTCTAGGAATGTCATACTTTACGACTGATAATGACATTATGAGTTGTAATATATTATTTTGATGAGAGGTATCACCACAAATAAATCATATTATATGATAAAACTTTAATCATACTTCATGACCGGTCTCACCGAATATCATAAGAGATATTTTATTTCTTTTATCATATTTAACAATTGACGTGATATTGTATTTGTGCTTTTATCCTCTATTTTCACAAAAACCGTGGATAGAGTCATATTTTATGATATCATAAATTTTATGATAAAACATAGTTCAAATCCTTATATTTTCTATATTTCATACAATATGATATATAATAGCCATATTTTATGGGTAATAAAAAAAATCCTTCATATCAAAATACATTATATTGACATAATACAATATGACATTTATTTATTCAAAAAACTAATAGATTAATACATTTTTTCTTGAATAAAAAGTATCTAATACCACTTAGGAGTTTTATGGTATCATCCTATGATAATTTGAGGGAAAAAAAACCTAACCAAGGGATGATTTATCTTAAGGATAAATGTTAATAGAAACAAAGAAAAAATGCCAATGGAATACTTGTAATATAGTATCAGTGGAATACATCTTTAAGATTCAATGTAATATGTTTGATTTATAACATCGAAGCAGTAAACAAATTATTCTAGACTTTAAGGAGACTACAATATCCTTCAATCATAGAAATATTCTTGAGGGACCTCTATCATAGAAGGTGCGCTAGAACCTTAATCTAGTGATAAACAATGATTAAATTCATTTATACAATATCATATATTTAATGCCCCGCCAAAATCTATGTTGGTCATATATTGTAGCCTCTGATATAATTATATACAAGCCTAAATTTCTATTTATGATTCAAGGATATCAGCAAATATGATATCTCTATTTTCTGCATTTTTGACATGGATAAAAAATTACATGATTTATAGGACATAAAGATCCAAACCATAAAAAGTATATTTTAATCAATTTTTGTTATCTCTATGGTTATTCAACATGTTAGATTAATTTTCAAATTAATTTTTATTCTATGAATTAATTACCTCTCTATTTCATTATTAAATCTATTAATAAATCACATCTCATAGTTTTCTTAATCAACTACCCAACCATGGATAAATAACTTACTTTTGGGAAATACACTCTTTATATGTTGTTGTGTATTTCTATGTACATTTACATAATGATTTATCAACTCTATATAATATAGGAATTTCTTTTTAAAAAATTTGAGCATACTTTTCTCACCAAAGAAATTCCCCATCACTCTTTGTAATATATGGTTAATGTTTAATAATAATCTTGAATTAGTTAAAAAACAAAACTCTCACAACGTGCATCACTAAAATAATTTTTGGAACATGAATAATTAATTCAATATTTTTTTAAATTCAATAAAAAATTATTCATCAAAATCAAAAATCTATGTTAACTATTTCATGGTTTAACAATTTGTATGAATAACCAAAATCTAAAAAAATTTAATGATTTTTTCACTTACCTTGGTCCCTATATATTCATCACCCATAAATATGGGCCACGACATGGTATCCCATAATCCTTAAAAACCCTCATAATTAATCCTTTAGAATCTATAATCTAGTATATAAGATGAATTAAATTTGAGAATATAACCATATATTGGAACCCTATATTATTAAAATGAAGAGAAACCTGAGGGGGATGAGAGGTCTCATTATTAATGTCGAGGGGAGAGTATACCATATATGTGTTTCTTTAAGAAAAAATGGGATGGACACTCAAATACATTTTAAAAGAGAAAAACAATGAAATAGAACCACACTCATTGGTTTTTTGAAATGATGAGAAGATATGTAGGGTTCATCATGTTTAAGAATAGTGAAAAAATGCAAAACACGGAACCCATAACCTCAAACAATGATAGAGGATAAGTAGAAAATAACATAAATTGGATTATAATCTTGATTAATCTAAGGGAACATAGAGGAGTCATGCTAGTAGTAGAGGAGTTCTGAGAGAGTTTGAGAATCATGAGTGTCTCGGTTGTGGTTAGGGTTTTTTAAATAGATCGGGGAAACTTTTAACAATGCTTTCAAAAAATTACCAACAAAGACCCCTTTTATCAGTGTTAAATTTATAAGTGATAATAAAATGAATATTTAAAAGTTCTTTTTTAGTGATGATAAATCTTGAGTTTTATCAGTGCTAAAAAAGCACTGATAAAATACATATTTATAACTGCCTTTAAATATCACTTTTAATAGTTTTTTTGCAGTGATAAATGTTCTATAATTATAATTATTTAAATAACTTATATATAATTTTATAATTATTTAAATAAATTTATTATAAATTTATAATTATCTAAATAGAATTATTATAATTTTATAATTATTTAAATAAATTTATTATAATTTTATAAATTTTTAAATAAATATAATTATTTATTTTTGATTGCCTAAATACTTATTAAAAATTAATTTTTTATTTATAATAATTATAAATAGAGTAAATGTACATTTATAGATATATTTATTTATAAATATTTATTTAAAAATATATTCTTAACATTACTAATGGATATATAATCTTCAGTACATGCATTTTAAAAATGGATGAAATTGAATAATTCAAAATGAGTACACTTTAAAAATATTGAAAAATAGATATGTTTTATTAATTAAATATAAGTTATTAAAAAAATGCATATATATATATATTGAAGTGGATGATTACATAATAAAAATACTAAAACATAATATACATATATATATACACACACACACACACACACATATATATATATATAATAGAAAATGATCAAATTTAAAAATAAAATAAAAAATAAAAAACATTAAAAATGAATACCCTAACTGTTGTATTAAAAAAATTGACTGATTAAAAACATAATATATATTAAATCTATCATGTTATAATGAAATTCTCAAATATACTAAAATTTGAATAAATTACAAAAAATATTAGGTGTTTGTATTTATATATATTGCTTAATTATATTTGTGTGTGTGTTTGTGGATACAAATGAATTAACACACACACACAAATATATATATATATATATATATATATATACGTACAGTAAATAAATTCAACACATGACATTTGATATAAGTTAAATTGAAAAATCAAAGAACATTAAAAATGAATAAGACATTAATATGTTTTTAATTAACATTTTATATATATTATAAATATTCATTTTATATATCTATATTTATTATATACAATTTATTAATATTTATAATCTATATATTTTTATATTAAATTTATTCATTTTTATCAATAATTATTTAATTTATTAAATGTTTCTAATTTTTCTTAATTTACTCATTTTATTTTTGTTTGTTTAATTTTTTATTTTATTCTCATCCTTTATCATCACTAAAAATGAACTTATAAAGGTTACATTTTATCAGTGATTTTTTCTAGAACTAATAAATGACAGTCTTACTATAGGTGTGTTTTGTAGTAGTGGTGGGGTCAACCATGTTTCCTTGATGGAGGCACATAACTTCTTGAATTTCTTATCGGCAATGAGCTGAAGCAGGTGGGGATGGGGTTCGTGGTGGCATGTTCAGTGCACAATGAGTCAACACGTGTATGTTTACTGAGCATTTACTTATATCATGATATACACTATTATATATATATATTTATGCACTTATGGTAAGGATGCATTGGTGGTGTCCTATAGAGTCTTGTACTCACACCCTAATTTGGAATTTTAGTGCTCTTGTTGATTTTGTGACCAAAGATCCGGTGAAGGGAAAAATACCTATCTAGGATGTTTGAGCTGTGGAGCTTAGAGCTAGAGTGAACTGAGAAAAACACTAGATTACCCCTGTATATGGTTGTTTATTTACTTTTATATTGTATCTTTCTACTATTTTATACTCTAGACAAGCTTACCACTTTGGGATCTATTATATGTATGTCATTATTCTGTTTTTGAATTTACTCTCATTGTTTATTATATGTACTATTGCTTATTATTGATCACATGACATGATATATATGGTATAGTCTCCCCAAGGTTTCACTCGAGACGCTCTCTACTAGTCGACAACCTCTTGCATATGGGGAGGAACATATGTGGTCATGTAACATTCCTGCTCGGATCTGGTGGTTCGGGTTGGGATGTTACAAAAGGGTATTATTGGATCAGGACTCAATAACTTGTTTCTTCTCATGTCTTGGTTTAGGGAAGGGTATACCGAAGTTGGGATGGTTGGGACTCGAGTATGGGAACTAGGTTAGTGCCTGGCCAACACTGTATATTGGACCTCCGAGTTTCCATAATATGGGAAACTTATGTTTTGTTATTACTATTGATTAAACTCACCTCAAGTGGTGACCATGATTTTTATACATGATTTATGAGATTTTTCGTATGTTAAAGAATCATGAATATGAATGTAGGTTCATAGTCCATATATATACATGTTGTTGGGCTGCATAGTAGTTATTTAATTGAATGCCTTAATCTGTGATATCTTTTCAGGATAGTTTCTATTGTGAGATATATTTATGTTTTCATGTTATGTGAGATATATTTATTTTAATTAATTAGTTTAACAAATCATATTGTTGTATTAGTATATAAATGGGGACTATGAATAATGTGTAGGGATATAGACAAGGGATAGTGCTAGTAGGGTTATACCTTGGGTTGATGGTAGACTCCTAGGAAAAACCTTATGTGATCCCATAGACTAATGAGGATCTATATATATTCCAAACATACCTTCTGTTGTAGATATTCTACATTATAGACATTATGGAACCACCTTCTGTGGAAACCCAGTATACTCCCGTGCTAGCACATGTGGTACATGGGGATATACCCTAGCATTTTCTTTTATCTTCACTGGAAATTCAGGCCGTAGAGCCTGTTCAACCAATACTTTTTCAATTGCTTCATATCTAGGGTGGATCTAATCATATGACTATGGTTTTCCATGCTAGGTATTTCTAGCTTCATCATCCTCTGTAATTCTAGGGTATTGGTGTCCCATAGGATATAGAGGATTGGCTAGACTATATCGAGATCATTTTCGAGCTAGTCTAGACCCTTGAGGAAGGGAGAGTCATTCTGGAAACCTTTATATTCCAAGGACCTATCAGGAGATTGTGGAATTCCATGAATCAATATTGGAGATGAGAAGCTCTTACATGGATGACATTCAAGGAGTTATTTCTAGAATAGTACTTCCCTAACATGATGAATTTGTATTGTACCTAGGAGTTCATGGTATTATGACAAGGTTCTATGACTATCTCTTCTTATTCTTAACTCTTTATAGGGTTTCTTCACTTTTATACTTTGTAAGATAGGAATCAGGTATAGAAATCTTGGAAGTTTGACATAGTTTTATGATCGAAGATCAAACTTATGGTTAGGGGATTTGACCAAATGAGATAATCTCAGGTTCTTCACAAGGACGTGACCTTTGAGAAGGGGCTAGAGGAGGATAAGAAAACATTATTAATCTCGACTAATGGTGGGGAAGTGATTAAGTTTTCCCTATCTACTATGTGAGTTCATTTATATGGTAGGAAGAGAAAGGAAAACCAGGAGCAGTAGTGAGATGGAAAGTCGGGTCAGAATAGAACTTTTTAGGAAGGTGCTATAATTTTGGGGAATAGGGGAATTATAACAACACTTATAGGAAGCCAACAGTAGAATACCACTAGTGTGGAAAGGCTAGCCATCTTTGACATTTTTCTCAAAGGTTTTTTAAAAGGAGTGATAGGATATCATGATATTCTAGGAGTGGAGAAACCTAGTAGAGGATATAGACTATACTAATCATGATGAATCAGGAAAGTCATAGAAATAATCATGGAGATGAGGAATGACATGTTTATGCAATGGATCTAGCACCAAAATATGGTAATAAAGAAAATTTTAACATATTAGGTATATATTAGAGCACATATTTGATCTTATTCCTAGTTTTAATACTACCATTTTCCTAATATCTGTGAGCCATGTCTGGACTTAACTTACCAGAATAGTTATGTTTCCCAAACATACCTTCCTCTAATAAATCATTGAACAATTACATGAAGCCCAAGTATATTAGAGATTGATAGTTAGTAAATATTTTAGTGAGAGACTGATAAGGGACTCAATCAGTGGATAGGGGCGGCATCGTATCATCTGGACCTCCCTTCTCGCTATCAAGGTATGGATGATACGATGTTTCCCATATCCATCAATTGATTCCCTTATCAGTATCTCACTAAAATATGAACTTACTATCGCTCTCTAATGTGTTCTGTTTCTCATCTTTGGAGGTACATACTTGGTCCTGTGAATATTATATATTGAAATGATTTGAGTTGGAACCCATTGAATCTTATGATGAGTGTCTTGTTCAGATTACATATCGGAGTGATAAATGACTCTAACGGAAAATGATACTACTAGTTCAGTTTCAGTGGAAACATGTATTGACCTAGTAAGAGATGTGGAAACATGAGATTGACATTCATGCTCAGTGGTCTGAGTTGTTTTAGCAAGACCACTAGAGATGCTTCTTGTGGATGAGAAGTTTATATAGGGGGAGAATCGTAGTATCCTGATTTTTATAATGATAATAAAAGGCCTCTTTTGATAAATTAAAAATTCCTTATGAGAGAAAAATAATTTATTAGTGAAAATAACTTAGAAATGGTTAAATGATCTTCAAAAGGGTAAAAGTGCAGTTAACACTTTCAAATATTTTATGGAATATTTTTAGAGTTAGACACTGAGTTAGTTTGATATTCTAAGGCCCAAAATGGCTTAGTGAAGTCTAAATAAAAATATTAAAAATATTTTATTAATAAAAGTAAATTTATTCAAAATAATTGAATAACTCCAAAATGGAGTGTCATATGAAACATATGAGACCACTGTTAGGTCCAAAGCACTAATTTTACCCTAGGAAAAGTATATCATTTGAAGGTATCAGAAATTTGGAAACCTCACTCACAAGAATAATTTATTTAATAATTTTTATTATATTATTTTTAAAAATAAATAAATTAATATCACCCAATGGTGCATTGTTGGAGAAATCTGAGACCATCGTTGGTTCTGAAATGGGGATTTTACCCTATAAAGGGTATAACATTCATAATCACCAGGAATACAATTATCTTTCCCAAAAAAAACAATAACTTTTTTTAATTGAATTAAATAATTTAATTTATTGATTTAATTAAATGAAGGAAACATTGTTCATCCACCTTCAGCCCTCACCACACCTCCATTAACGCATATAGAGGATTTTAAAGCTCCATTTATTCACCAATTTTGACCGGATAAAAATGGAAATAACTCTGTATCACAAATCTACTAACACCTCGCTAATTTTAGTTTGAATAACAGATTAAAATAGATGTTTTAATCGGAGGCTTTAAATGGTGCAGTTTTGGGGTTCTATATAGCCTAACCCTTTATCTTTTAGATTTTTCAATTCTGTTGAGTCCAGATGATTTTAAAAACTCCTTGGAACATGATTAGGATACATCATGTGATCAAATTCAGTCCATTTTTTCGATACCAGGCATGATTGCAGTTTACTTCTTTCAGGTGTGGTGCTACACAGAGGTAAGAATGGGTTTTGTTTTTATTATTTTTTATATATTTATTTATTTATTCCTAAACTTTGTAAAATTGGTTGAAATAAAATAGAATAATAAAACCTAATTTATATAAGGATAATTTAACCAAATTATCACGGGATAATCTATAAAAAAATTAAAATTATCAAAAGATAATCTTTGTGAAATTATAAGAATAATAATTATCATAATTATAGAATGATTATTTAATAAATATATCCTAATATAAATTTAAAATCATAAAATTTTCAAGGATAATTTATTTAAATTATCAAGTGAAAATTATTCTGGATTATCAAGGTTAATTGTTGAATAAATTATGAAATAATGATTGTGTAAAATTACTAAATGATTATTGCAAACATTTATCAAAGGCTAATTTATCAAACTATCAATGGATAAAATGTTTAATTATCATGGTTAATCTATTCAAATTATCAAATTATAATTTCTAAATTATCAAAAGATAATTCGTAGAAAAAAAGTATCAAAATATAATCTAATGATTTTATTGATAGATAATTTATAGAATTTATAGATAATAATTACATTGAATTATCAAAAAATAACTATAAAAAAATAATTGTGAGTTTATTAAAAGATAATTTATGAGAAATTATCAAGAGATAATATGAAAGGACAATTTTTATTAAATTATCAGGCGATGATTACAAAAGGATAAATTACAAGAAATTAGAAAAAGTAATTATTTTTGTGAAGAATATTGCGAGCGAATGTTTTGACCTAAATAATATTTCAGAAATTATCTAGGAGAGATAAGGTGTCATCACATGTGATATTTTTTTTATTTTTTAAATAAAAAGGATATTTTTGGTTTTAGTAACCCTTGATGAATTTTAAGAATTGGGGTGTCGACGATTACGATAATAAGGCCATGTGAATGTGTATCAAACCACACATGGTGGTTTATCCTTGTCGCTGACACCGACTACCTCATGGTAGAAGATTCTATCCCATTTTGGGACATATATATATGATGTTATCAAGATTTTATTTTTATTTTAGAATAACCCATACTTGTGATGAATTGATGTGGGTGTGTGAGTAGCCATGGGCGTACTTCTTTGTGTGTGAGTTTCCTGAATTTGATCTTGGTGTGACTTATCTTTCCTTGATATGAAACATTTTGTTGTGTGTGAATAGCCTATGAAATTTTGTTTTAGGCATCAAGATACTCATGTGGAACACTAAGGTTGGAAGTTATGTGTCTCAATGGCCAGGTACCCAACCAAACACAATCATAATATCGTTAAACAAAGATGTGGACACCCTAGTAGAGGAGAATATATGGTAAATAGATGGATGATACCTGTCATTTTTTTCTACAGACTTGGGACATGGGTGTTTTGAAAGTTCATTCATTCCTGGGATACATAGATGACAGATACCAGTCTTTGATTCCTACAGACTTGGGTCATCGGTGTTTTAAAAGGTTAAGTGATCCATGGATTCATAACCGATAGATATTAGACATTTCTTCCTAAGGAATTGGGTCATGGTAGTTTTAAAAGGTTAATAAGGTTGGGTATCTACTTGATGGAACATGAGTATTTCCAATGACAACCACTAATGGGGTGGGATGAGCCTTGTTTCCTCGGTGGAGGTACATAACTTATTGAATTTCTTACCAGAAACTCACCGAAGCAGGTGGGACTGGGGTTCAGGGAATCTTTATTATCACACTATGACTCAACAAATATATTTTTATTGATCATTTACTTATGTCATGGTATTCATAATTGTATATATTTTTTCACTTATGGTAAGCATGCATTGGTGGTGTCCTACTAAGTCTTGTACTCACACCCTACATGTTCATTTTAGTGTGCTTGTAGATTTTGTGACCAAAGATTCGGTGAAGGGAAAGATCCCTATAGAGGATGGTGGAGCAGTGGAGCTTAGAGCTAGAGAAGACCGGGACAGACACTGGATTACCCCCACACATGGTTGTTTATTTACTTTTATCTTGTATCTATCTATTTTTTATACTCTCGATAGGCTTACCACTTTGGGAGATCTTATATGTATGTCATTATTTTATTTCCGTATTTACTCTAATTTTTTATTATTTTGTTCATTCATTATTATCGATCCTATGACATGATACATAGGTTATAGTCTCCCCAAGGTTTCCCTCAAAACCCTTACTGATAGTCAGAAACCTCTTGCATATGGGGAGGCATGTATGTGGTCATATATAATTTTGGCTCGGATCTTGTGGTTTGGGTCCGGATGTTACATTTTTTATGGGTTAATACATTCTTTAAGTTCATATATCAAATTCATTCATTATGAAATTTATTTTGATTATGATATAAGACAATATCATGTAACCCATTTTCTTTTCATGGGTAATTCTAATGTTTAAGACTTATGATTGATTTACTTGTATTGGAACCCATAAATCATGAACATATTATGATAGAGGCACCCAAATAACACTCTACTTCATTGGGTAATATTTTTAGGTTCATGAGGAATCATGTATGGGATTTAGGTTAAACATATTCCATTACGGGACTTTGTCCACCATGTGATTTTGTCTAGAAAACTAGCCTTTTCTCATGTTTATGTCATGTTATTTGTTTTTGACCCTTTCTTATGATACTATGATATTATGATACAATGTTCTTTATGTTATTATTCCTTGGGAACACTCACATGCCTCCTGTTTTATGATATCATGTTATACCTATGAATCACATGTTATGCTTCTTTACCATGTTTATTTCCTTACTAGGATTTTCAGCTCACCTCTTTCTTTCATGTATTACCATGGTTATCCTATGTAGTTTTAGGAACTCGAATGGAATTAGGATCTCAATAAGGATTTTAAAAAACTAAGATTTATTTTAGTTGTTTTCGGTACATATTCTCCTAAATACATTACGCCTTTTTATCCTCACTATGTAATTAGTAGTTTTTATGTTAAAAATCATGGAATAATATATTTAAAAGGTTGGGGTTAATATAGTTGGCATCATAGTAAAGTTTTATTTAACCATTCATACTAGTATGAGAAACTTTATTGAGAACTCTAGGGATAACCCTAAGGATAATACTAAGTATAGAAAAATATCTTTCTATTATGTTGAAGAATACAAAGAGTGGTTTCTAATAGATTATATCCCTTTTTGGATACTATAAGTGGATTTGGTTCAGGAATATATATACCTAGGGGTAATAACTATGAAAAATGTTCATAGATATTGACATTAGGGTTACTTGGTATATAAAAACGGGCTTTAATGTGCACCTGGTTTGACACTCTCAGGGGATATGCTTTGAAAATCCCCAAACTTTGTATAAACAATTATAATGGACTTTAATTAATTATTATATTATAACAATTAATAACAAATTTTAAAACCTATTGACCCATAATTTAAGAAATAATTATCATTTATAATTTATTCCTTCTATTTTTATAATTTTACCTTTTTATGTTAATGAATTCTCATATTGTTTCTTTTAATATTTTTAATTAATGGTGGGAAATAAGATAAAGAATGTTTAAAACCAATGTGATGGGAAATGTAATGATATTTCCAATGATATGACTATCCTAATAGGAATGGTAGTTAGACACCTTGTGATTGTTCAAAATGAGCTATCTCAAATTATGATCAACAACTGAAACATATTGGAATTACCAATCACATCAAAGAAGAGAATGATAATGTCTCATGGAAGATCAAATGTTAAATATGACAAATAAAAGAATATTTGGCCTCATATAATTAAATATTATGGTAAGAATCCCCTAGAATAGTATAAAAAATGTAGAGTAAGATGTTTTCAATGTGTAAATAATGGTTATAGAGGAAATAATTTCTAATAAATTTGATGTATTATTTGTGGGGAACTTGGGATTATCTAATTAAATGGCCTAAATTAAGGATTTTCCCCTATACAAAGAAAGTCAATATGTTATAATAATTATTTTGGTGAAGTATTTATGTATGGGAATCCTATATTTATTATGTATAAGTGTTTTTATCAATGTTAATTTGGTTATAAGAAACATCTAACTTCTAAGGATCAATATGAAATAGTTTTTCTTTAAGGATTTGAAAAAAAACGTTGAATGGTACTATTATCATTAAAATATGATTTAAAGGTAATTTGATACTCAGTAGAGAGTCACATAATTGTAAAAAATAAAATCCTAGAGATGTTCATGTTTTTAGGTAATTATAGTCAATTAAAACTCATTAATTTTTTTGGAAAAGAATGGGATATATAGAAAACCAAAACGGTTAAAAAGTAATTTAATGACTCATGTACTTTTTAAGATGTTAGTCATATTCTTGAGAATGTTATAGGAATATGATGATTTTTTGTATTATTATCACATTTTATTTTCCATAGTTTCAGAAAAAAGGACAACTCACATGTCAGGTGAAAACCCATCTCATCTGGTAAGGCCACGAGGCTTGAACCGATAACCAAATGTAAATAAGGGTGCATTGGCTGCAACTAGCCTAAAAGATTTATAGGTTAATATAACAATATGTTTTTACAAATACTATTTTTTTAGAAAAATATTAAGTTTATTAGGGGAAACATATTATTAGATCATATTTTATTGATTTTTTAGGATTTTGAAGAAACTAATGATATTTTGGGAAACATTTTATTAGGTTAAGAAATAAATAAATAAATATATATATATATATATCTGTGTGTGTGTGTGTAATATAGGTTTAATGTAAAGTATTATTTGGGAATAATTTCATCATGTTTTTGGAGATATATGTTCAGAGAGTATGAGATAACCTTTGAGGTTGAAACCTTCATTCATGTTATGTTTATTGAGGTTATATTGGATAAAATGTTTTTTAGTTAATGAATAATATATGTAAAACATGTGGCCTCATTATTGAATTTTGGATATTAATATATAATTTTGGGTATTATAATAATTTCTTTAAAGAAATTTTGGTTTTTATAAAAATAATAGGAATATCATTTTACTCTTTTGTGGATATATTAAAAGTTAATGTTAATGAATCAAGAATAAAAAAAATTCATATTGGATATTCATTATTTGGAGTAATAGGTAATCTATAGAGTGACTGAAGCACAATGGAATGTTGAAATTGTGTTTATAAAATAAAATATACTACTTATTTATATTTATTAATGTTCATTATCTTGATGGTAAAAGAATAACTCAAATATCGGTGAAGGATATTGAAATAAAAATGTTATATTATTAACTTCATATTTTGATGAATCAGTGGTCTTTTAATTAATAATAGAGTTATGGTTTTGTGGATGTTGACTTTTTCATGACCATTCACTTTATTATGATCATTGATCTCTACCACTCTATATAATTATATACAATTTTCTTCAATTTCCATATATTTACTTTCCATTAATGTTCTCCTATTTTAAAACCTTTTTGTTTGATGACCTTTGTATTTCAATTTCCCTCTTTTTATGAGATATTTTATTAACCATTTTTATTTTGGGGGATTTTCCCACAAATAAATTTTCAAATGTTAAACCCTTGATTACTAAGAAAAATTTAAAATTTTGAGGACACAATTTGTTTCAGTGGGTATAATTTAACACTTTGATATTATAAAAGAAAATTGTGTTTGATAGAATATTTAACATGAAACATTGAGTTTAAACGAACTGTGATATATTATTAAAATATATTTATTTAAATATGATTGTTTTAACCTAGCTGATAAATTGGAAATTGTGAATAAGAATAACTAATTTATGAAATTAACATATATTTGATACTCGTTATAAATTTATTTAAAATTATAATTAAATAATCACTCAATTTTAATAAGATTCATTTTATTCATTAAAAACATGTTTTCTTTAAAAAACGATTCTTACTTCTTTTTATGAGAAAATAATAGAATTATTTCCCCCCAATTTTAGAGAATTTATTTTATAATTTTTTTTTCATTTTTAAAATCATAATATCGTTAATAAAATGGGTTGAAAGATTTGTATTTTTTTTTGAAAAATATTAATTTATTAGTGAATAGTGAAAATACTAATTTTATTAAAGTTGCCATTTAATTTTAATAAATTAAGTAATTTAAAAGAACTATTATTATTTTAATTTTAATTAAAATTATATTCACTATTATTTTTTATATTAATTATAATTAATTAAATTTGAATCATCTTTATACTGTATTTTAGTATAATTTTATTCTTAGGCTTAAAAAAATATTTTTTCTGAAAACTAGTTTAAATTGAATAATATTTCTCAATTTTAATTAATTAAAATAACTCCAAAAGAAGAATGATTTAAATGAAATATATAATATATATATATATATATTTAAATTCATTTAATTATTATTATTTTCTATATATTTATTATAAGATCATCTTATGCTAGTGAAAAAATCATTTCTTGAAAACCCATTTTTTCGACACGTCAGAAGATTTAATTCTAAATTAAAATCTATAAATTATATGAGTTGAATTGGGAGAAATTTATTAAATATTTTTAATCATAATAATTTACATTATCTAACAAGTTCAAATTATGTTTCTGACTATAATGAATAGTGAAAATAGTTAATATTATTTATTGTGATTATGGTTAAAATCGGTTTACTGGAGGTTCACCTAAAACAAATAAGTGTTAAAAATGACAAAAACCTATATAATACTATTTTATGGTCATATTGTCACCTTAACTCTTCTAAGGTTCTAAAATAGTCCATTTCAAAGGCTTTTTTCTTCTGAAAAACATGGGTATAATTATTTCTTCTTTCAAATTCCAAGTGTATCCTCTACCCCACTTATAAAAGGCCACCCACTTTGCTCTCTGGTTCAAACATAAATTTTTTATGGAATATAACTTATTATATAAATTCTTTACTTCCCTAAATTTAGTCTAAAATACTCTGTTTTATCATAAATCCAACCTAGTAATGATTTTGGTGAAAACCTATAAACATTGTCCGAAGAATATGTTACATCCTTAACCAATAATTTTATTTTATTTATCATTACAACTCATTATAATATTATTAAATCATGATGATATAACAACATCATTATATTACATATATTGAGATGTTTTAATGTTAAGGTTATGACCTATAACCATCTCCTCCCCCCTTAAATGGGAAAGAAATCGTTGAGCGTGTGTATGGAGGATCACTACCTCACGAACCGATGTAATTAATTTTCCATAACAACTTCTAATGGATGGATTTAATGATTTATTTAATGTTTATGTATTATATTTATGATATATTTATACTTATATAATTATAATATCACATACACCTTCTTACTTTTCATTCCGTAGGGAATATGATAACGTCGCTTGTGTGTATGACAGACTACCGCCTCGTGAAGTGATGTGATTAATTTTTCAGTTATGATTTAAATGAAAAGTAATAATTGTTAATTTTATGTTTATATATTATATTAATTACATATAATAATTATTTAAAATAAATATATCATAAACTTTCTTAACATACCATCAATTAAATAAATGACAACGTCGTTCATGTGTACGATGGAATACCACCTCACGAAGTGATGTGATTCGTTTTTATTACAACATCATATAGATGGTATATTAAAGGGTATATAAAGAAAAAATATTATTTTTATTATTAATTATTATATTTTAAATATAAAACAACAATTAACTTCTTTGCATCATGATCGTCTTAAAATGGAAATTCTACTCACGTGTATGTATGGCCGACTATCTCCATGATTACAATATAGTTCATTTTTCATAACCATATTTTTTGTTTGGGGTTTAAAAGTATAATATACATATATAAAGATAAATATGTTATCATTACCATTTTGGAGATGATTAAATAGTATACACTTTGACCTTAGTCAACTCAACAATGTGATTTTAGACCCACGAGTCGTTTATCGTTAAAACATCCAACATGAAATTAATTGGTTAAGTGATTGAATATGACATGGTAAAAAATAAAATAAAATGAATTGTAAATATAAAAAAAATCTACTAACAAGTTAAATAATTAACATAATATTATTATTAGATAGGATAAGTAAATAACGTGATGATTTAGGCATAAGGTAAAGGTTTCATCTCAAAACATCCTTTTTGGAAGAACATGTTCTTTTATGTATCATATTTATTTTATATGATGTATATACAAATAATTTAAATTTTATATCATTATTACTTCATAAATAAATTTTTTTATGTTAAAATTCATCTATTTAATTCATGTGAATTTATGATGTAAAAGTTATCAAAGTAATAAGGGTTTGTGTTTAAATCTCATTTTAATGGGATTGTTTTTGCTGGAATTTCCATTGTAAAAAATTATTGGATCATTTTATAATAAAAACATTTTATTTTATTATCCTATGGTTACTCATGAAAATTTCATTTCATATTACCATTTTTCTTTCTTTGGAACATTAATTTATTGAGAAAATGTTTTTGAGAAATGTTTACTTCATTTCTCTCTTTAATCAAAAAAAAATTTCTTCTAAATAAATATTTTCTAAAAATATATTCATAAGTGTATTAATATTTTCATATGATTATTTAAATAGATTTTCCCATTATTGGCTTTAAAAAAATTAAAAATGAATCTTTCTGTTGTTTTCCAAAAAAGGTACTTTTGACTTTTCTTATAAAAATGTGAAAGGAATCTTTATTTTAACATACCCAACAAGTACAAAATTTTCCATAATCTTGATCACTATACTATTTTAAGTTTCCTTTATAATTTTTCATGTTTGTTTTAAAAGTGATTTTTTCTATAATATTTTTTATATTTTTAGTTTTTAAAAATTGATTTTCAAAGTGGAAAGGTTATTTTCCTTGAGAATGTTTTGAATTTTTTTATTCATCAAAATAAACAACATTTTATTTTATGGATTTATTCTAAATTATGTATATATGAATCTCACAAATATACCTAGCTTATTATGTCTTCATTTTATGGTTTCATACATGCCTTAAATTTATCACTCAAAATCCTTTGTTATGAAATTTATTTTGATTGTGTTATGAGACAAGATTATGCAACTCATTTTCTTTACATGGTTAATTCTTATGTTTATGTCTTGTGGTTGATTTAATTTAAGTGACACATATAAATCATGAACATGTCATGATGGGTGCACCTAGATATCACTCTAAATCATTGGGTAATATTTTTAGTCTCATGAGGCATCATATTTGGGATTAGGGAGTAAACCTTATCCATTATGGGTCTTTGTACGCCATGTGATATTGTCTAGGAAGTTATAATTGACTCATTTTTATGTCATGTTATATGTTTATATCACTTTCCTATGATTCTATGATCTTATGATACCATTTACTTTATTTCATTCTTCCTTGTGATCACTCATGTTCCTCCTATTTTATGATATCTTGTTATACCAATGACTCGCATGCTATGCTTCCTTATCATGTTTATTTATTAAACTTAATTTTTGATCACCTATTTCTTTAATGAATTCCTCAAGTTATACTCTGTAGTTTTAGGATCTGAAATCCATTTAGGATCTCATTATGGACTTTAAAATAATGAATTTTTATTTTAGTTGTTTTCATCACCTAGTATTCCAAAGACACTAAGACTTTTCGATCAAATTTTTTTAATTAATGGGTTTTTATGTTAAAAATAATGTAATAATATTTATAAAAGGCTAGAATCACTATACTCTTCCCTCATTCCAAGATACATATCATCTCAGTCTCTAGAATCATATCGAGATATCCCAATAGATGACTAACCTGGACCTCAACCCAACTTGTACTTGTAAAAAGTGAGCTATTCTTAGGTACCCAAGTTTCATGGCCACTTGAGAAGGCTATGAGTAAGAATTAGTTTAGAACCACCAGTGCAGTCAAATACCCAATCAGTAATATATAGTGTATTTGCATGTGATATTATCAGTAGAAATCAATATAAAAAACATAATTGCACAAGCATAATTGACATAACAATATTTTTAGGATTATTTTTTTATAAAACTTATTTTTTATACATGTTAAATGATTAATTTTTAAAAAATTTATTTTTTCATGTTTCATGGTAGGACGTAGAGATTGACCAAAAATGAAGAAAAGGATACAAAAATAGCGAGCCAACAAAACCTCACACCACACCTTGATATGTCACGGTGAACCAACGTATCTGTTAAGAAGTATTGAAGGAACAATGAATCCAAGTATAATTCAAGGCCCAATCCCATAACTTAAAAATGAAGAAACAATATTTTTTAGAGTAAAAAGTGATGGAAAAAAACTTTACTTGTCATTTAAGTCATTCATGACATATAAATTGAGGGAACACAAGTTGTGGCATAATACATTCAACAAGATATGAAATTTATTGCCCTGCACATTACATGTCATGAATTCACTTTGAACAACATGAAATATTTCAAAAATCAGAGGTTTAGACATGCATATCAAAAATCATGAATGTGATTCACGATGTGAATATTGAAGAAATAAATGACATTAATTAAATGCATAAAACATTCCATGAACACTTTATCCCCACACATTACACATCATTAAGAACTTACATGATGTGAAACTCTTTGACACAGCCCAAAAACACTGATTTATAATGAGTTTTTAGAAGTAATGCCTTTTAAATGGACCAGGATGACCCATTATAACTTAATAAATATTAATGATATATTTATAATTCATTTAAGGCTCTTAAATGAATTTAAATAAGAGTCTAGGTGGGGTTTGATAAGGATTGACTAGCGAGGGGAACTCTGGATGATAACTTGCTGCTACACTATGCCACTACATTCTTTTATATTTTAATTTCATTATTTCCTATGATGTCTCTGCTCATTCAAATTAACTCATTTACCCTACCTATGGAAGGTTATTTTTTTGAGTGATTGGTAAAGGGGGAAACTAAACCTATATGATTTGTTTTAGTTTTTGTGCTATAATTAAATAAAATTATTTATTTCTTATGTATATAGTTTTAATTATTAATTTAGGTTTTAAATTTTGAATGTGGTTAAGTTAGGTTTTAATTATGTTAATTTTAATTTCCTTGGCCAACGATCCATTTATCCCTCCACCCAATTATTTTTTTCATATGGTGGAATAGATTAGGGTTGGGTGGTGAGTGCTTTAAGATCATCAGAACATGTGTAAAATTATAAGTTTAAAATATTGGTTAATTAGGGAAGAATAATCCTCAATCAGGGATTTCCCTAATTAATTAAAATAACATGAAGCAACACCACACATATAGGAAGAAGGGTAGACTAGCCTAAGGTTTTAGACAGGAATACTCTTATCACAACAATCTTTCTAAGGGGGAGAGAGGACTCGGTAGATGAATCTCTCTCCTTCCATTCAATAGAACAAAGTGGAAAAATTTATAATCCATGATAGGATAGAAATAGATCTATCTAAACCCATTCTAGTCACCATATTTCATCAATTATTTTAAAATCAATCAATTTAAATATATTTTCAAAACACATAATTTCAAAAAGTGAATGAAAATAAACTTTTCCTCAAATCAACTAAAATTGAAAAACTTGTTTTGTGTTAAATCTACTTTGAGAGACAACCTAGGTCAATTGCTTTACTATACTAGTTTGTTAAAAAATTATTTTTCATACCCCACGATAGGTGTGTATCAATAATGTAATCACCAAACACAAAAAATAAATAATAACTGTGTGTCGATCAATCATGAACTTATCAAGCTATCAAAAACCCTAGAAAACCCTAATTCAACTCCATTCTTGAAGTATACTCATAATATATGTCATGAATAACTAAGATAGACACATGGTTGGTGAATCTGTTGCTCGACATCTTCATTGAATCATGTGTACATGCTACTTTTCCTACTTTAGGAATCATGTACGACATATTACTCGACATCCACTAAGTATTTAGAGCTACTTGAAACTCATTAATAATCTAGTGAAATGGAATTTAGAATCCACTAGGCCCCAAGTGAATCCTCTACATGGAATCTATGGCATCATCGTATCTCCCACCTATGATCAGGTCAATTTTCTCCATCATCGCAAATCATGTGGATGCCCCCTTTAAGGGATACTCATGTCATGATGGTCCACCTATTCCAAGAACTAATAACTATTCCTCTAAAGTCATGGCAATATAGATAACAAGGTATAACATACAAGGTAGGCATATAATTTATTAACATCATTAGTACAAGTAGTTTCATACATTTACATGTTATCATCATCAAACATCACATGAAAAGATACACATGTATAGTCATGGTATAAATCATCATAAAGGGTCTCATAGGGGACAGACACCACACACATGTGGTTTAGTCATGAAACATTGTCTCACTATCCTTAGGTATAATTTTTCACATCAATATACCATATGGTGTCTATGTAGTCTATGATAGTCATATGTGATCGTGACTCAACCATTAGTTTCAGATATCAAGTTAGTGCACAAGGGTCTATCATATCCCTTTTTACTTTGTCTAATTTCATTTTTAATATGACCTCAATCAATTAAGACTTAAATATAATTAATAAATTAATAATTAATAGTTATTCATAAAACAATATGAATTTAATTGTCATTTTACTGAAGTGATGAACCTCATATCTCATTATAATAAACATGCATAATACCACATGAAAGATAAAAAAGACAACATACCTCAAGGTTGTTTATGTTAATGTCACGGTTTTTCAAGTAATCATCACCCAAAAAAACTTGCGTGTCAATGGGTTCTAAACTCCCACCAAGGATTCCTAAAACTGATTCCATAATTATTTCCAAAAAGAAATTAAAACACTATGTGTGATGAAATTTTTTTCTATCTTGGATAATATCTAGATTATCAATTTAATTCAAAACATAAGGTATCCATTTATTCTTTAAAGAATAATTATAATTCCCCATGTGATAACATTCTATCTCTAGAATAATCTGAGATAAGAATGATAATTATTCTTTTTCATTATCTGATAATTCTTGGTTATTATAATTTAAGAATTAGTTATCCTTTTATAAAAAGTCTTAGAAAGCTAGAAATCATAAATATCTAAAAAAGAATATAAAAACATATTCCCACTTGAAATATTCATTTTAAAACCTTACACCCAAGAGGATAGAGAGAGGGTGAGAGTTATACCATACCTGAAACCCCAAAGAAGATCCTGTATTGATTTAAAAAATCACCACAAATATTTAAAAAGGTAATTCTTAGACTGTCTAGAATCAATAGAATAACAAAAATTATGGAATAAGGTTTTGGGTAATTTTCAAGAAGAAAAACCATGTACGAGTTCACAACATTAAACCCAACAAATTTAAAAAGCCATTTAATTTTTCTTTTAACTGCATCGTGATTATAGAAAATTTTAAATCCTTTATAAATTGATTATAAACTTTTAATGATTCAAAGAGATCAATTACTATGATTTATTGAATTTAAAATCATAAAAAACAAGTTACACATTCATTCTAGGGAATAAGAAAAGTAAAAGTAGGGTTCAAAATCCATTTTTCTTAAAATAGCACTTTGTAAGGTTAAAATGGTTTACCCTTACATAGAAAATAGTTTTTATATAATGGTAATTTTTTTACCCTTACATAGGTCTCCTAACCTTACATAATGCAAGGAAAATATGGTCTGTCCTTACACAGCTCAAACATACCCTTATGCAGCCTTCAAAACCAAGGAGATACCCTTACATAAATACAATGATACCCTTACATAATCATTAAAGAATTAAAATTATCCTTATGAAAATAAGGGTTAAAATTATTCAAGTATAAGGTTTCTTAGTTTACCCTTACAAAATATTTGGTTTTCCCTTATACGAGTTTACCTTTACATAGTCTTACCTTTATGCAGTGTCTGAAAACAAAACATACACTTACATAGTGTTTGATTTACCCTTATGTAACAATGATACCATTACATGGAGTTGGGAAGAACATTAAATGGTTCATGAGATACCATCCTACCCATAAACATTGGTTGTCTCTTCCACCTACCATTACATACCCTTTTTAAAAGACTGGTTACACTTATGTAAATCATACGTCATGCATAAGGGGAAAGATTACATAAAAAAATCCACCAAAAATAATTATAAATTTAAGACAAAAAAGGGTTTATAAATATGAGTATCTTATAGGCACATATATTCATATAGAGTACCTATTATGAAATGCAACAACCCAGAATTTTAAAATAACAATATGTTTGATAGTATATACAACATGCAATGCCAAGCCAAAAATAATAATGAAATATTATTAGTAAATTTTTATCATTAAAACATATTCATTGAATTAGCAGGAATGAATAAGAGTAAACATATTATGGAAAATATATGAAGTTTTTACTCAACACCAATTTATTTATTATTAGTTAAGAAATAAACATTAAAGTTTTCTTAAAGTCATATTATGAATCAAAAATGAATTTTTGTGATAAAATGTTGTATTTATTTTTTTTTCTAATTTTATAAAATGTTTTTTATAAAATATAATATGATTTTTAAAATAAAAAATTAAAATTAACTTAGTGTTAATTCTTGTGAGTTTTCTGAAAATATTTATTTGCCAGTGAATATCAAAAATATTGATTTTTATTGAAAATTGTATTTTCTTAAGGAATGAAAAATGTTTCATTTTTATAAAAATAGTTTCAAAGTAAAATTATATCTATAATATTTTAAATAATCCAATTATGTTCGTTATATTAAACTTAATGTTTTAATTCAGTATAAAAATATATTTATTTCACAAAAGGTACTTTTCTAGAAAACAGATTTTATGCGCACTATTTAATTATATATTAATAAATTAAATAGATAATAATTGGTGAATTATTTTAATTAAATTTATATATTATATATTAATTCAAACCTTGCAACACTCATTTAATGTTTTTGTAAACAAGGTGTAAGAATAAATCATGTTTTATACTTAAAAATGTGTTTTTCTAAAAAGTGGTTCCCATCAAGTTTTTTTTTTGATTTTTTTAAAATTAATTTATACCAATTATAAGTACTAAATATGATAAAATATATTCCATATTTGGAAATAGTATGTTCAAATTTTCTAAAAATTCCCCTTTTATATTTAGTCAATATGAATAGTAACTATGGTAAAATTTATCACCGTTGTAAAGGGTAATTTATGTTAATATATGTTAAAATTTAATGATAAGGTCATAATTTTTCATTCTATTTATCATTGGGTGAATGTAATTCAAAACATATCACCTTATCCTTTAACTCAATTTGTTAAATAGACACTTTTCTTTGAAAATAACTTATATAATATATAAATCAATGAAAGTTACAAAATGTCACTCTTTTAGATTTAAAGATATCTTATGTGTTCACGTAGGGAAAAATCAAGTAGTGAAAGAATAATAATGGTATTTTTGTTCAAAATGAAGTTATCCTAATTATGTTAATTTATTTATAATTTTAAGTTATTAAATAATTACCTTAAATGCTCGTAAAATGCTAATACATTATTTAATGAACAGAAAAAATAAATTATTTTAAAAATATTAAAAGTGATATAATTTAATTGATTTGATGTGTCCAATTAATTTTATAGTTCTATATGAAATGTTAGGGTGGTTTTAAAATATTTTATTTGAATTATCTATTTGTCTTAATGCATTTAAAGTCAAATTAAATGAATAGTGTTAAAAATAAAAATAATGATATTTTATAAAATGATTTACAATTCATAAAAAGTTATATTCGGAAAAATTAATGGGATATTGTTGTAAAAATCAACCATTCTCCATTTTTGGGTTGGTTTCCATTTTACAATAACATTTTTAACCCTTAAAGGGTATAATATTTTAATATTATGCAATTTTCAAGAGGGTTAATGGAGGTTAAAATTAAAAGATAAGGGTGAGAAAATACCCAATAATAATCCAAATTTTATTATATGAGAGTATTTTGACTTATCATCGTCTCATATTTGAATTATAGTAATTTGAATCCATTTATTCATGAAAAATAATTTATATTATTTTAATACTTAAATTGTTTACAAGAATGTCGCTCCACTCAATTATAAAATGAAATCAATCCTTTCTATTATTTACATAACTTTGAGCCACCTATATCACCCAAAACATACCCATTTCTCTTATAAACATCATTATATAAGTAATAGAGCTTTTGATACATCCAAAATACCAACTCTAAGTCCCTTAAGAAGATATCTAATGTCTACCAAAGAAGAGGTAATCATCTTTACCATCTCTTTAATGTTTATTTCTTTTTCAACATCCTATTAATGTGTTGTACCAATACTAAAATAATAAATCCATTATAATAAATATATTAATATTTTATTTTTATTTTAGGATATCGAAATTCCTTCTTTTTTCCACCTAATGTAAATAAAAACATCACATCTTACCGTCTCCATATAGCGATGTAATTCATTTCTCATCACAACATTACTTGGATAGTTATAAAGATGTAGTTAATGAATATATAAAAATATTTATGACATGAATATGATTCTAGAAATACAATATCATATATAACTTCCAACGAGACTATACCAAAGTGGTAAAGGCTTCAAAATGGCATCCAAGAGGTCCTGGGATCAAGCCCTGTTGGGCGCATGTACTATTTAGTACTATGCAAGAACTGATGTAGGTGGTGACACAGACGGTGATGAATATTACGAAACAAGAATGATGTAGTCCCGGTGAAATTGTAATAATGATACAACCATGACATTGAACTGGGATTTTGAGGCCATGTATTGAGCTTCATGCTCACTGGGCCTACAAGACATGTATCAAATAAATAAGGCTTGGAAGGTGGGATATCCCCTAGGGGGGTTATGGCCTTCCTTTCTGGACTCTGTTTATGGTGTGTTTTTGTGTGTTTTAATGTAATTTTACCCACAAGAAACTAATATATATAATATTATATATACCTTGTTACCTTCCATTCTGTCAAGAAATGATAACATCACTAGTGCGTACCTATAGACTATCACCTTTACGTGGCGTTGTAATCTGTTTTTATTTTATGATCTATGTAGATGGTAATATAGAAGGATATAATATAAAATATAATATATATATGTTATAATTATTACTTTGTAAAGGATAATTATTATTTACTTGTATTTTTTTTCATTCTGTTGAAAAGTAAAAACAATGTTTATGTGTTTGTACGACCTATTGTCTCCATGAACTATGTAATTCATTTTTCTATCTCTATATTTTATGGGTTACTCTAATTACATAAATAATAAATATATTTTATATTTATATTATTTTTACCATTATTGGGATGATTCAACCATAATAAAAGTAAAAGGAGTAAAACCAACACACCAAAACATACATGAAATACAAAGAAATTATTCCCCTGAACAGTGATTTTAAAAAGAGTTTTTAATAAAATGGTGACAAAAGATCGTAATTAAATCATATATTATATGATTTATATGATTATGATTTTGTAATATATTTATAATACATATATATTTATTATATATGAGTTTTAAACACAAATCAAGAAAGTAGAACATGAGGTAAGGGTTATTCATCTCATATTATCTTCTTTGGGACATATGTTATGTTATAAACATATCTAATTTTATGATGTGTATGTACTAAAAATTTGATATTTTATATCATGAAAATATTTATATTAATTCTATTTAAATATTTTTTTATAGTTATTTCTTTCACGGGGCTTAAGATTCTAAGTTACCAAGTGGTAAGGGTTTATTTCACAATCTCATCATTATTTGTGATTATTTATGTTTAAGTCACTTTTGGGGGAATTATTTAGTACTTATATATTAAAACTAATATTTTTTATGTTCATATGGTTATTTAGATAAATTTAAAATTATCCTTTCATCTTCCTCACCTTAAATAATCTTGCGACCAAAAATATATTTTTATTGAAAATTTAATATATCTCTCTATTTGGTCAAAGTAACCATTTTCTTACATATCCATGTTTTAAAAAATTATTTTTCAAAAATGGTTTAAAATTTATAAAAATGATTTATTAAATATATCTTCATCCATTTTTTTATATTTTAAAAAATGTTTTGAAAAGAATCTTCTTTTTGTTTTATAAACAAGGTACTTTTTTCCTTTTTACAAAATTATGAAGGTATGAACAATATTTACTTCTATTATTTCCACTCACTTAATTAAAAATTTCTTTATTATTTTAAAATGTTATTTTGAAGTAAAATATTTTCCTTAATTTTTTTAAATTTTTATTTATTAAATATGTCTGTTCAAATTAAATAATGCATTTTCCTTAAGAAGTTTTCCAGCAATCTTTTGAAAGTATTTTCATCTATGTAACAATACTTTTTTAAATATTATTATTCACTGAGGTTATAATCTTATAATATCACCCACTATATATATATGGATGTTTTATGAAAATATTTACTGGGGAAATTATTTAAATTTTGTATGTAAGTTATTTCAATGTAGATTTTGGCATGTTGATTATGTTTTGTTTCTTATTAATATGATGAATGCATTGGACTTACTGAGTGAGGGGTGGGGCCTAAAATTAAATATACCCTTGATTCATAGGTAGGTATCTTGAGAAAAACTAGATTGGTTATTTTTTCAAGCCCTTACTCATTTATATATATATCTTAGAACAATCCCTTGATGATATTTTTAGATTTCTTGGCATAAGGCCTCGACAGTAAGTTCAAATGTATTTCATTATGCATTCCATTATTATGAAATTAGTTATTGATTTCCTTGTGTTCTTTTTACTAGTTATATACATGGATGTATTTAGATATTATGTGATTATTTATATTGTATTTTTTATAATTATTTCTTCTTTCAATATTAATCATTCCATATTTAGCTTCCATTATATGCATTGACATACTAAGCATTTGAGATCACTAGTTTCATATGTTTCATTTCCCCAGGATTCCAAGAAATGTTTTATTTTTTAAATTTAGTGATAGGATAGAGGTAATAAAGATAATCCCAAATAAAATACTATATTGTATTGTATGTTTTCTAATCTAATGTGGGATTCAAGTATGTATCTTGTTTTCCATGACTACTAAAATATTAAAACCTTCAGGATGAAATTCCATGTATCTAGTTCCAATGTAATAAAGTAACCACCAAATTTGGGATAACAGAGATGTGGTCTTTTCAGTTGGTATTAGAGGAAGTAAAGAAAAAACCTTGGGAACTGGATTTTAAATAATCACGGATAAAATGAGAATTATGATAATACCTTATTGTATTTGAGAACATTTACCATTATGGGGATTCTATTTTATGGCTCAATATTCAAAATTATTATGAGATAACTTAGTGTGTTCCATTATTTAGTGATGGTTCCTAAGGAAATATTGGGAATTAACACTTGTAGACAATTTATGAATTTCCCTACTAATACAACCAATATAATCATTGGTGAACTAAGTAGATCACGACTATATCAGGGAAGTTGACTCAGTTTATGAAAAATATCATTTCTCGTATGGGAAAACCTATTTTTCCATGGTGTGTTTCAATTATGTTGTATTGTTTTGTGTGAAAAAAGCCTCTATATTTTAGTGGAAATACTAATACATTGGTATCTGATTCATTGGTTAAATCTCATGAAAATATATTTTGATCTTTTTGATGTAATGAAAGTGAAAAGTTTATTCTTGATGTTTATTAGTTTAAAGGCGATTTATATCAATGGGGGTCATTGATCCAAAACACTAGAGAGGTTGTAAAAATAAAAATCGTGGAATGGAGAATTTTTAATGTGATTTTATTTGATAAATACTTCCCTTGAGAAATTAAGAGGATATTCTACACTTTAAAGTATAAGAAATACAAAAGTCTAGTGTAATATGAGGATAACATTACAATATTATCTTGGAATCCTTATAACTACATATGTAACTTGGAAAGAAAGATTGTAAATTTATTTGATGGGATTAATCTAAGTCTCCAAAGGGATATAATTTCTCAAACAGTTTCATCATATGATGAAATAATATCAAGTTCCATAAGGATAGAGAAATAATTCCCCAATTCATATATTTTCAAAGTAAATAATGAGAAGAAAAAGAAGAATAATCACCATGGAAAAATAAATGAGGTGAAAGAAAATATGGAAAGGATGGAACATTCCACACATGATAAGTGTAGAAAGAAACACCCTAATATTTTCTTGATGGGAATGATAATTTTCACTGCATGTGGAAAGAAAGTCCATCAGGAACATGAATTCAAGGGCAAGACAAAAACCTCTAATCATTAGTTTTTCAACTATAAATAGACTATAAATTATTCAAACTAATTTCCGATCAATTAAGGGAACTTACCACATATGAAGCCAAGGGGATAAGTTTAATATTATGTTATTACTATAGCCAAATTGAAATGATTAAATTTATTCTGTATTTGAATTCTATAATTTTGTAGAATTATTTTATCAATGATATTTTGGTTATATGAATCATGAAACATATAAATGTTTTACAACATTAATCTTTTATAAGGATTTGAAATCAAATTTTGAATGGTACTAATAACCAAGAAAAGTGATTTAGTGGTAATGTTTTATTTTTGGAGAATATATGAATAAGGTAAAGATAAACCTTAATATATTCCCAATGTTAAGTTAATAATTTTTAGTTTGGATAAATAAAATATTGAAACTGATGAAGTAAATCAGATAGTAATGATGACCTTGAAAAATATTAGTGATTTTAATATAAAGATATTTTTGATATATTTTGCTATATTTTGGATTCAAGTAATATATTTGATAATGTAATGACTCATATTTTCTCAGTTTTTTAGAAATTTGGTAGAAAAATTCTGAGATAGGGTGCTAAGATGGGGTTTGATTCTGAGGCCCAATGTGCTTGGAATGGTCCATTGAAAAATGTTATGTTTTTAAATAGCATGTGTGATCAGTTTTCCTGAAAAATAGGAATAACTTTTAAACAGGTTCCCAGATCAGAAATATGATGGTTCGTTTTCAATTAGGATTGAGGGTTTACCCTATTCGTGACATAACTTTATTCGGAGTGGGCCTATAGTGAGAAAACCTGAAAATGGAATAACCATAAATAAAATTATTAAATAAAATTATTTTATTTTTCAAATCCATATAACTCACAAATGGTGACTTGTATTAAAAATCTGAGACCACTGTTGAGTTTTTAATGGTGTGCTTTTCTTAGGGGGAGCCTATCATTGGCTGATATGGGTAAACTGTGGAAAGTAGTTTTTTGGATATGAAAGTAAATAAAATAATTAAATAAATATTATTTTATTTTAAAACCCTATAACTCAAAAAATTTAACTCGAATTGAAATATGAGAGTAATATTGAGCTCATGAAGGTGTGATTTCCTTAGGCAAGGCCTAACCTTGACCAACGCAGGTCGATGGTGAAAGTTATTTTTTGGGCATTTTAAAGAATAATAAAATAAAATTAAGAAATTTTATTTTATTCAATTTTATTTTTCTAAAACTCGATGTCGAGTTATATATTTCATTTCATAAATGAAATAGTGTAATGATGCTGCAACTCAAGCATAACAGAAATGCTATTTCATTTCATAAATGAAATAGCATAACAACGCAGTAACTTAGCATAACAGAAACACTGAAAAATGTTTTCCCCATTAATTTGATTAACAGAGATACAAGTTTAAGGGAGGATCCTAGAGTTTTCACTAAATCCTTAGAGGAAATTCATTGGCGAACAATGAGTAGTGATGAATGACAAACGAAAATGGATCAGTGAACAAATTCATATTAGACGTTGGTTGATTGAAAAATGATGAACACAGGATTCAACCTTCATCAACAATTGATCCAAACCCAGGTAGGGGTTTATTTATAAGTTATTAACATTCTCCATTCTTCCATTCTAAATGAAGAACGCAGATCAAGAGACTAATAAGTTGATCCGCAGGTCGATCGTTCTTGCGGGTTTGAGAATTGTTTTGTTGGAATTTAACGGGAAGTAGATCTTTGTTATTACTACCTTTATTTTTGTTCCTTGTAATATTTCTAACTAGAAAAATCTAAGGCTGACACAAACAACGGATTGGATCATTCGTTGGGTGTTCCTAGTATTCTCTCCTACCCCTCATTTTTTGCGTTCTTCACTGAAGGATCCCCGTAGTCACGTCAGGATTTTCTGGGAGGTCCCAAACATGGATAGACTCTCGGAGGGACGTCAAGACACTTTAGAGCATGTGACAGTGATGGAGACGACCCAAGGATCCTAGAGGTGATCATGGTTCTGAAAATAGACCACCGGGGTGAGTCTGGTGGCTCGTGGAAGAACCCGCTAGCAGGCGGCAAGTGAAAACATCAACGGTTATGATAGCAAGCTGCAGTCCAACTGGACTATAGTGACCCATGGGGTGGTTTGGAAATGCAGTGCCCGCTACCTCCCATTCAAAATAAACTAGCATGCTTCTACTAGCCGGGATAGGTAGGTGGGCCAGTGTAGCGGGCCGAACTGAGCCCATCTGGGCCGACGTAATGAGCTGGGTTGGGTCGGTCTGACCAAGTTAGAGTGGACTCAGACCCAACTGACCCTTTTTTACTAAAATGCTCATGTCTTCTAAACTGTATGTCTGATTGATGAGAATTTTGTGGTATTGGGACCCTTGTGATGAGGCATTCCTTTTGATATACTCTAAATGGGGGTTTGTGGGAATCCTATGGATAACTGTGCAAGAAGACTACGATGAGAGGGTCTAGGGGACCTAGCTGGACAAAGTGATGAGAGTGTTTAGATTACCCAGAAGGCCTAAGTGACGAGTGGGTTTAGGTGACCTAGAAGGCCTAAGTGAGGAGCAAGTCTAGGTGACCCAGGACGCCTAAGTGATGAGTGGGTCTAGGTGAACCAACATGCCTAAGTGATGAGCAGATCTAGGTGACCCAGCAGGTCTATGTGACTCATCAGGGATGAGTGACTTATTAATACAATGTGCTCAATGTTTACGACTAATAGTCTTTCTTTTCATACTTTAGTTTATACATATGTGACCTGACTCTAGTGACTCTCTTGACCGTAGTTCATAGAGGCTACACATCGTGTGCCTCTTTTGTAGTATGATTTGTGTATTTCTTTATGTTATACCTTTGTGGTTTGAGGTCCTTACTGAGTATTGTTTTACTCACCCGTGCACGGGCTTCAACTGCACATGTCGTGTCTTGTGCAGATGATCGACACATTGACAGAGTCCTTGGTAGACCAGGGCTAGGTGGTTCTTAGATTGACATGAAAGATGAGATGTGCTTCTATTGCTTCAGATAGCTATTTCTATACCTACCATTCAGGTAGGGTTTTCTACATAGGAGTTTCATATACTTGTACTTTAAATATTTTTTTAGTTGGTCTTGTATTATATCTCCGTTTACCTTCAGTTTTATACTATCATACCTTGTGTTTTTTTACATAGTGTTTTAACCTTATAGCATCTATGGCTTGGACTAGTGTTCATTTGTAAAGTTATTTAGGAAAATGCCTCCCATTTGTTTGGGATATGGCTACTCAGTTCTATTCATCAGCCCTTGTCCTATTGGAGGTGGTCTTGGGGTAGTCACGGAATGGTTCCCAGGGGATGTGGCATGAATGAGTGGTATCAAAGGAGTTTAGTTCTACCTTAGGAACTGAGAGTTTTTTATTTGGATTCGGGGTAATAGTTTTAAGTGTTTCGAGTTAGGATTTCATTCTAGGGAATCCAGTGTTGGTGTGGCAGCTGATGTATCCATACACCAGGACCCTGAATTCTGCTTTTCAACTCGTTACGTAAAAACACTAGTTGTTGGAAAAAACGATGGTATATACATCATATAGGAATTGGTTGAGTTTTCTAGGTCCATCTTGAGTAATCTCACTAGGTATAATATATTGATTGTGGTACATCTTGTTTTTTTCAAGATGATTCAAAATAGACATCCATCCATGATTCCACTATGTGATCACGAGGATGATCTGTGGGGTGACGAGATGAGTACATGGGTTTTTACAAGAGACAACACCATAGGGTGGTGTGCCAGATATACAACCACATGTGGAGTAGCACATGGTACTCATAGTACCAGCTGATGAGATGCATGAGATGAGCACACTTCATGAGTTTCATTGATAAAGATCCCTCAGTTTCTAAGGAGAGCTTGAGTCACAGGTGGCTAAGGACTGGATTGAGGTGGTGATTGAGTTTTTCTTCTAGTTAAGAAACTATTAGATTAGATAGCTATATTTAGATTAATTGATCTTATGATGAGGTGACTCTTCTGTGGATAGAGATTGAGAACCTTTCTCAGAGATGGGGATCTCACTATAAAAACTATGGGTTATGCATGAACAAGAGCTTCTACTACTTCAGCATGATGACATGTTAGTAGATGAGTATTCATTGAGGTGTACCAACCATTCTAGGTACTTTATTAATATGATTCGACCAATGATTCATGGATCAGACCTCTGAGAAAGGTGTGTTTAGGTAAATCTATTCCAATCCTATTACTTTGTGCACTCCTACTTATGCTAAGGTGCTAGAGAGATCCTTCATGGTTGAAAGTCCCTTGGCTGAATGGATACATCCAGTGGATGTCAGTAGTGAAAAAGGATAAGAGACCTCTGAATAAGAAAACCAATGTCAGTCTCAGAGACTTGGGCGTGTGAGATGTTCCGAGAGGAGGTCCCGGGATAAGAGATCTACAGCTCATGGCTCATAGGGTGAGTCCAATCATCCTAGAGTGAGGCAATTATTTGTATGATATGGACGAGGGAATCTCTCTAGATATTGTCATTTCTGTCGGGGTGTTGATATGGAAATAGTGGATAGGCCACCAAGGTGGATAAAGTGAAGGGAACAGATGGATCTATCGGGAGGAAGTCATGAATGAGGGGTTTGGGGATCAACAAGGGGTGGCATATATTTCGACATGTTACAACCACCACCCCAAGGTGGTCCACACCAGGCTCAAGGAGATGGAGGATAAGGGAAGGTATAATTTCATGTGGTCATGGAATATGACCCAAGGGCTCCAATAATCATTTGAGGTATGGTATGTTTCTAATCTTAGCTTCCCTATTAATAGAAAAATGTGCTAATCATTCATTCTTTCCATGAATTTTTTTTAGGACCTATAGTTTCTGGTTAAATCATTGAATTAAAACTTACATCTAGAGATACCTATGGGAGGAGACTCGATAATCACACTTATTCTGATAGTGTGATATGACCATTGAGGTGAGAGTTTCGGTTGGAATATCTCGGTGGCATCGTTTATGCCTTACAACATCATTCTTGGTATGGATTGGTTATTGGTAGTCCATACCCAGATTGATTGTTTTAAGAAAAAAGATATGATATGTATGCAATGATAGAATTGTGTTTTCCTTGGTTGGTGAAAAAGGAAACTCAGTATTCACGGGATAGACTCAAGCATATAAGGGTGAAACCAATCACTCTTTATTAGGATATTAGCCCTCAATGTTGTTGATGATACAATTCCTTAGCTTGCTATAGTGGTGGATGAGTATGAGGACATCTTTTTAGTTGATGTTCCATGACTACCTCATCACAGGGAGGTAAACTTCTGCATCGACCTCAACCTTGGGATGACACCGATATCTACACTGGAATATTGGATGGCTCCCATAGATCATTGTGAATTGAGGGTATTGTTGGAGGACATTCATAGGAAGGGATTTGTGAGACCCAATGTTTCACCATGGGCATCCCCTGTATTTTTTTTAATAAGGCATATGGGAGCATGAGGTTGTGTGTGGACTTACAACACCTGAATCAGGTGACCATGAATAATAAGTATCCACTACTAAGAATTGATGATATCTTTGATCAACTGAAGGGAGAAATATAGTTCTTGGTAGTTGATACCACATGAGAAGAACTATGCGACCCACAACCTTGAGTTGGTAGCGGTAGTATTCACATTGATGATTTAGTGACACTACCTTATTAGAGAACAATTTACCATCTACTCTAACCACAAGAGTCTCATGTATATCTTCTCTCATAATTATTTGAACTTGAGACAGAAATGATGTCTGGAGTTTCCCAAGGACTATGACATTGAAGTTGTCTATACTACTAGTAAGGGAAAAGTGGTAGTAAATTCTCTCCATATGATATCCAGCTCATAGTTTTTGAATGAGGAAATAGAGTATTTGTCTTCATTATAGTTATCCTTCATGAATAGTGATGATATAGATTACCTCCAATATGTGGTTGTTACCCCTCTAATCTTAAAGTGAGTTAGGGAAGCATAACTCTATAATACCGACTATGATTCTTTAAGTGCTTAGTTGTCCATAGGGAATACCCCTGATGGATTTCCAAAATATAGGGAGAACGTCGTTCCTTTCAGAGGATGCACAATAGTTGAAGTGGATGCCTAGAGTGACAATATCCATCGGGATATGCATGTGGGTGTCAAGGCGGACACCGGGGATGATGGAGCAAGTTAAAGTTGGGCTTACCTATTGATATAAAGGTTGCTCACTTGATTAACTAGTTTTGGGATTTTTCAACACATTGTGTCAAGCCTTTGTGTTTGGAAGGGGTTTCTTTTTCATTCCTCTGGGTTCCAATAAGGGAGTTATAAAGGATATCAATGGACTTCATTATGGGGTTATCATTTATGTCCTAGGGACATAGTACCATCTGGGTGATTGTTGACCAACTCACCATGTCAGTCATTTCTTAGATATTCTGTAATAGAGTCCCGTAGAGAGCCTAGGATGCCTCTACATGAAGGAAATAGTTGAAATCTATGGATTCCCATCAACAATAGTCTCATATCAAGGTGCACAGATTTCATCCTGGTTGTGGAAGGGATTGCTGGAGGCATTTAAGACTCAGTTGTTCTTGAGAACAACTTTCCACCCACAGGAAAATAGCCAGATGGAGTGGAACATTCAGGTCTTAGAGGACATGATACATTGTTACATCCTCGATTTTGGATATATTTGGGAGTATTACCTACCTCTGGTGGAGTTTTCATACAAAAATAACTACCACTCCACCATCGGTACAACACTGTTCAAGTCCTTGAATGAGCGACCCTGCATGTCATCACATTGCTGGACTGACCCTGGAGAGTCAGTGCTCATGGGCTCGATGTTGGTGCAGGATGCTACAAAGAAGGTGATGCTCATTCGGGAGTGGATGGAGACTACACAGAGCTGTTAGAAGTACTATTCTAATAGGCAACTGAGACCCTTGGAGTTTGAGGAGGGATACCATGTGTTTCTTAAGCCTCTCCTCAATGTTGGATACAAAGATTTGTCTAGGGTGGGAATTTATCTATGAGGTTCATCAGAATTTTTATGATACTTCATAGATTGGGAGAGGTGGTGTACCTATTAGATCTACCTCCATAGTTAGATCGGGTTCACGACACCTTCCACGTATCCCAGTTGGGGAGATACATACATGACCCATTACATGTCATTGACTTGGGTGAGATGGACATTGGAGATGGGGTGAATTTTGTGGATTTTTTGGTGGAGATAGAGGATCAATAAGAGAGGAACCTCCATGTATAGTCTATTCCTCTAGTGTACATTTGGTTTTAGCACAAGAATCCCTAGGAGAGAACATGGGGGAAAGAGGATCAGGTTCGTGCCCATACCATCATCTATTTGGGAATACTTTAGTTTGGATTTTAGGGATGTAAAGCCTAAAGTGGGGAGAATGTAATGACTCAGAGTTTCCTAGTTTTATTTTTATAAATTTTCTAGGAAAATTATGAGACCAGGCGCAAAGACAATGTGTGATTCTGAGGCCTGGTGTTCCCAAAACAATCTGTCAAAAAATGTTATGTTTTTAAACAGCAAGCATGATAAGTTTTATTGTAAAAGTGGAATAACTCTTAAATGAGTGATCATATAAAAATTAGAGGGTAACATTGTGTTCAGGATGGTGGGTTTACCCTAGGTGAAACTTAAATTTATTCTGCCCAAGTCTCCAGTGAGAAAACTAGAAAATCAAATAACCATAAATAAAATAATTAAATAAAATTATTTTATTTTTCAAATCCTTATAACTCGTGAATGGTGACTCAAATGGAAAATATGAGACCACCATTGAGTTCATATTGGATTTTTTCCTTAGGTGGAGCCAAAAATTGGCCGTTGTGGGTCAATTGTGGAAATTAATTTTTTGGATGTGACTATAAATAAAATAATTAAATAAAGATTATTATATTTTCAAATCCTATAACTCAAAAATGGTAAATAAATTTGTAAATATGATAGTACCATTGAGCTCATGAGGGTGTGATTTACTTAGGAAGGGTATAACCTCAACCATAAAGGTTTGAGGGTGAAAGTTAAGTTTCGTGACTTTTAAAGAAAAATAAAATAAAATAAAGAAAGTTTATTTTATTCAAAAATGTTTCGCTACAACGCAATGTTGAGCCATCTATTTCACTTCATAAATGAAACAACGTAATGATTAGATGACTCAGTATAACAGAAATGATGAAACACATTTCCTCAATTAAGTTGATTAACAAAGATACGAGGTTAGTGGAGGATCCTTGAGTTTTCTCTAAATCCTTGGAGAAAATTTGTTGGTGAATGATGAGTGCAGACGAATGATGAAGGATGATGGATCAATGAAAGGATTCAAATTAGAAGTTAGTAGATTGATGAATGAAGAATGAAGGATTCACCCTTTGTCAGTGCTCAATCCAAACCCAGGTAGGGGTTTATTTCAAAGTGATTACATTTCCCATTTCTTACCTTCTAACTATAGAACACATATAAACTCACTAACAAGTTGATCCATGGGTTGATCGTTCTTGTGGGTTTGGGAATTGTTTTTAGGGAATTTAATGGGAAGTATATCTTTGTGATTACAACCTTTATTTACTTTATTTTTAATCTTATTAATAATAATGATCTAAAGTTGACATGAACAATGGCTTGGATCATTCTTTGGGTGTTCTTGGTTTTCTTTCCTACCCCCATTATTTCTTTCTTCGCTGATGGACCCCCATGGTCACATCATGATTTTTCAGTATGTCCCAAATGTGGTCAGACTCCTGAAGTGATGACAAGACGCTTTCGAGCACATGGTAGTGATGGCGATGAGCCAAGGATCTCATAGGTGCTCACAGTTCAGAAAATGGACCATCGAGGTGATTCTGATGGACTATGGAAGAACTTTATGGCATGATAGTGATAGAAGAAAGTGAAGAAGACTGCATGTGGGAGATGGTGCACTGCGGTGGCAGAAGAATCCCCCGACATCGGCCATGGGCGACGAGTAGAGGCTATCGGTAGGCGGTTGACGGTGGCTTCGACAGATGCATCAACATGACCCCATGATGACCCACATGGTGGTTCAGAGATGCGATGACCACTGTGTCCTAGGAAGAAAAATCAGCCCGCTTATATGGGCCGAGCTACGCAGGTGGGCCAGGTTGACCCGACGGGTCGAGTCAGACCCGGACCCAACCAGCCCCTTTTTACTAAAACACCCATATCTTTTAAACCGCACATCTGATTGATGATCTGTTTGCGACATTGGGACCCTTATGACAAGGTGATCATTTTTATATACTCTATGTGGATTTTTCAAGAATAATATAGTTTTATGTGATAAGAATACTATGAAGAGTGGGTTTAGGTGACCCATCGGGCCTAAGTGACGAGTGAGTATTGGTGACCCATCAGGCCTAAGTTACAAGTGGGTCTAGGTAACCCAACATGCCTAAGTGATGATTAGGTCTATGTGACCCAGTGGGACTAAGAAACTCATTGGGGATGAGTTTCTCAATATTAGAAGGTGTTCAGTGTTTACGATTGATAGTCTTTCTTTTTGTACTTTAATTTATACTTGTGTGAGCTAACTCAAGTGACACTCTTGACTGTACTTCTTAGAGGTTACACTTAATATAACTTTTTGGTAGTATACTTTGTGTATTTATTTATTTTATACCTTTGTGGTTTGGGGGTACCTATTTAGTATTTTTTTACTCACCCCTACACAGCTTCGCCCACACGTGTCATGTCTTGTGTAGTCGATCGATGCTTCCATGGAGTCCTTGGTAAACCAGGGCCAGGTGGTGATTAGAGTGACCCAATATATAAGATGTGCTTCTACAGCTTCAAACAACTATTTCTGTACGTACCCTTCAGGTAGGGTTTTCTACAAAGGAGTTTTAGAGACTTTTAATTTTACTTTTCTATTTCAATTGAGCTTGTATTCTGGGCCTGCTTGCCTTCAGTTTTCCACTGTCGTACCTTGTGTTTGTTTACTTAGTGTTTTCACCTTCCAACATTTGTGGATTAGAGTTGTGAGTGTATGTATAGGTACTTAGGTAAATGCCTCCCATTTTTTAGGGATATTCCTACTCGGTGATAGCCGCTAGCCCGTGGCCTATGGGAGGTGAGATTGGGGTAGTCAGGATACGAGCCTTGGGGGATAGGTCCTGACAAACAATCATTGATTTTATTTAAGGAATAAGGAGAGAATTAATTTTTGGAAGAATGTATCTTTTTATTAAGGTTTTACGATGATAAAAGTGTTCACATATTTGGTATGTGGCATAAATATATAATTTATGTTAAGTATATTTTTGAAATTTAATGAACATAATTATATTGTTTTGACTTTTAATTTAGTCAAACATGTTTTCGAAGGTTCTTTACGTTAACAACATTTAGAATTTATTAAGTTGAACATGGATATTATTATTTGAGGTTATAGTATGATTTATAATATTGGATAACCTATGATAATATTTTTTTTTGGTAAATAATGTCTGAAGGAACGAATTGTGGATATTATGATTTGTTAAAATTGCTTTAGGAATTAAAATTTCATCTCAAATATCCAAGTCCCGGTGTAATTGATAAACTGGAAACTGATAAAAGCTCAAACAAATGATGATATTATTCTTATGACATGGAAAGAAATCAATTAATTTTATTTTTAAGAGTGATTTATATAAATATTAAAAGAATCTATCAAATTTTGAAAAATTACCTTGAAATAAAAACATTATATGTTTACTTTTCTTTCTGGTGAATCATTGTTCTTTTAACTCATCACTAATTTATGGTTTTTCAGTGGTTGAATTTCTCATGATCATATTCCATATCACTTTATATTAATCCTTTGGAATTAGTTTTATCTTAAATGAATATATTTTCAATTTTCATTGATGTAATTATATTTGGAAACCTAGTTTTTTGATGGCCTTCATAAGTCTCTTTCCCACATTTTAAGAGGAAGTTTTATTATCCCTTTCTACGATGTTAATTTACCATAAAAGAATTTTCAAATGTCAAACCCATATTTATCAAGCATGGGTTAAAATTTAATATACACAATTTATTGAAGGGGGTATAATGTAATACCACATGATTTTAAAAGAACACTATGTTTGATAACATACAAAACAAGAAACTTTGATCCTAAACAATCATGAAATATTATTATTTAATTTTAATCATTAAATCGTAACTATTGAATTAGAAGGTATGAAATAGAGTTACCATATTATAAAAAAATATATTTTCTAATCAATACTAATTTATTGATTAATTTTCAATAAATAAACATTCAATTTTTATTAAAGTTTTATTTTTCTTAAAAAATTATTTCCATCAAAAATCATTTTTATTGATTTTTGTGAAAAAAAATTATATTTATTTTTTTAAATTTTTATAAAATTTATTTGATAAAATAAACTTCATTTTTTAAATCATCATATCAAAATTAACTTGGGGTGAATTTTTGAGAATTTTCTGAAAATATTGATTTTCCAGTGAATACTGAAAAGTAAGATTTTTATTGAAAACAGTTTTATTTTCAGGCATGAAAAAATTTCCATTATTTTACTAGTTTTAAATTAAAATTAGTTCAATTATATTTTAAATATTACAAATAATTTCATTGGAATCAATTTTATGTTTGATTTTGGTATAAAAACATTTTTATTACGTAAAAAGGCATTTTCCTAGAAAAAGTTTTTTGGGTGTGTGATGTGTTTTTATCTGATTAAATTAAATTTATCATTAATGGTGAATTATTTTAATCGAATTTATATATTATATATTCAAATATTTTTTTAAAATTTATTTAATATTTTTTAAGCATGGGATAATGATCAACCAAGTATTATATATGCTTAAAATGTATATTTCTAAAAAAATAATTTTCATCACAATTTGAATGATTATTTTTTATTTAATTTCTACCAAATATAGGTGTTGAATTAAATAAATGGATTATTTATTTTTAATTAGTGTTTTCAAATTTTTTATATAGGTCCCTTTTATTATTTTATTCATTGAATATAAATTATGGTAAAATATATCACCCCGGTAAAGGGTAGATCAAGTTAATATATGTTAAAATTAAGTGATGAGGCCATAATTTTTAATCATAGTTATTATTTAGTGAATATAATTAGACCCATATAAGCTTAATCTTGAACTTTATTTTCTTTATTGGAAACGTTTCCACAAAAATGGCCTATATAAAATATAAATCAATAAAAGTTACAAAATGTCACTCTCTTACTTTTAAATATCTCTAATGTGTTCAAAAAGGGGAAAAATCAAGTGGTGAATAAATAATAATGTTAATTTTATTAATAATGAAATTAATTTTTTTTGTTAATTTAGATATAATTTTTAGTTATTAAATAATTACCTAAAATGCTTTTGAAACACTAATACACTATTTATTTCATTAAAAAAAATAAATGATTTTCAAAATATTAAACATGATATAATTTTAAGGATTTAATGTGTACCAAATTTTTTTTAGATATGTATTTCATGTTAAGGAGTTTTGAAAGAATTATATTAAAATCCCCCCTTTTTCATGATGTATATAAAGTCAAATTAAATGAACAGTGTTAAAAATGAAATTAATGATATTTTATTAATTGATTTGAAATTCATAAAAATCATAAATTTGGCCAAATTAATGGGATATTGTTTTAATAATAATCCATGGTCTATTTATGGTTAATTTTTTATTTTTTAGTGATGTTATTTACCCCAAAAGGGTAGAATATTTTAATATTATGGTATTTATCAAAAGTATTAATGGTGGTTAAAACTAAAAGATAAGGGTGAAAACATACAAAAATATTTTCTAGATATTATTATATGATATTATTTCAACTTATATATATTATATTTTAATTATATCAATTTTTATTCATTTGGGAATGAAAAATAATTTATATTAATTTGATACTTCAAGAAATTCCAACAATGCCCCTCTAAATTATAAAAGGATGCCTCTCATTTATTTCATTGACACCAAATTTAGAAATATAGCTTGACCAAAAACAAACAATTAATCTTATAAATATACACATCTAAGTCATAGAGTTTAGTTTCCTTCCAAAATACCAGACCTAAGTATCTTAAGGAAAGATATAAAGGACGTCTACTGAAGAAGATGTAATCGTCTTTAACAACCGTTTCAAGTTTATTTCTTCTTCTACTTCCTATTAATGTGTTATAATCATAATAAAATAATAAATCCAGTATCATAAATATACTTATATGTTATTATGATTATGGTACAACCATATTCCATCACTTTTTCGTACTAAAAAAAGAAAAAAACATTACTCATGTGTATGCATGGATTACCATCACCACATAGCGGTGTAATTCATTTTTCATCACCACTTTATATGGAAGATTATAACAATAGAACTAATGAACATATATTATATTTAATACATAAATATTATTATGAAACTATAATTTCATGTATACCTTCTTACAATCCAATTCATTGGAAAATGATAACGTCAATTGTGTGTACCTATGGACTACCACCTCCACAAAGCAATGTTATCAATTTTTCATTTAAAATTTATATGGATGGTAATAAGGATGGATTTCATGAATATATATATATATATATATTATATAATAATTTTTTTAAATGTGAATTGTTATTTAAATTTATTCTATTTTATCAATCGAAAAGTGAAAACATTGTTCATGTGTACGTACGACCTACCTTATCCATGGATGAAATAATTAATTTTTCTATATATATGTTTTATGGGTTAGTATAAATATATAAATAATGAATATATATTATATTTATTTAATTTTTAACATTATGGAGATGACGTAAATATAATAAAACTAAAAGGACAGAAACTATCAAACCAAAACATACATGAAAAACAAAGTAGTTATTATCCAAAATAGTTGTTTTAACAAATAATTGTTAATAAATGGATGATAAAATATCATAATTAAATAATATATGGTATTATATATATGAGTATGAATCTAGAATATATTTATTATTGATATATATTTATTATATAAAAGTTTCAAAAACATATGAAGGAATTTAGACCAGTGAAAAAGGCTATTCATCTCAGATTACCTTATTTAGGACACATGTTAAATTATACACCTATCTCCTTTTATGAGTTGTATATTTTAAAGACCTAGAAATTTATAAATGAAATTAATTTTTTGAATAAATAAATTCTTTATTTTTTTAATGTGGTTATAAAAAACAAATTCACTTCATTGGTTCTATCCTTTCAAACTTAAAATTCTACCACGCATCATGATCATTGATAATATAGTTGTTGAACAATGATAATATTAATAATATATATTAATGGTAATGATATATACCTTTTAGTACAAAAAAGAATCAATTGACTTGACGAGTATGATCGTACCATATAAATCCCATTTGTCGAAGCTTCCAATAGAGATAGAATCACTTGGATTTACCCTTGACTAAGAGCAAGTTTAGATTTAGTAACTAAAGCATGAGTGAATCCATTTTTTGGACAAGTTTAATCTCATTGAGATAGCAACCCAAACTATGTTCGCCGAACCACCCAAAGAAAATCTCATCGTCGTACACCATACCCTTAGAGTGTTCATTGGTGTAATAAAGGGTAAGGAATCTTGAACCTAATAGTATGAATATGTATCTTTTTTTCTAATAAACTAATTATTATATGTATTCCTTGTTGTTTTACTCTATAAATTATTTAGTAATGAGTTTAATAAAATTTGGATTTTAATATGAAAAATCTCAATTTATACTATTTGGTGATATGAAATTTTAATTAAAACATTCCTTTTGATGAATCCATGAATTTTCGAAATAAATTATATTTAAGTAAAATATTATTATTAAATATTATATATTAAATATAAATTATAATATAGTTTTACAAATTGAAAATGTGATTTTTATAAGGGTTAGAAAACTATTTTTTCCAAAATAATAGTATATTTAAATAAATGGGGATTTCAATTTAAATTTATAATTTAACATATTTTTAGAATTATTTTTATAAAATAAATATTGTTTTTGGAATCATCATGTCAAAACTAAATAATGGTGAATTTTCATAATTTTTTGAGAGAGTTGAATTTTTGGGTGAAAATTAAATACAAAATAAATATACAGTTTATATTATGAGATCATCAGGACCCAAAAGTCATGTAATATGTGCCATAAAATATATTCAAGACCAAATATATTTTTACACTTTAAAATATTGTGTTTTATGTTATTTTATTAATTTTATAAACTCTTTATGAATCCTTCAAAACCAATATTTCATTTCAAGGTTTTAAAATCAATTATTTGTAAACACAACACACTTACACATAACCAAGGGTATTGTCTTAATGTGTTCAGATTATGTTATTAGAAAATAATTAAAACCAATCCATTTTTGGTAGAAAACATGGGTGAAAACATTGTAAGGTTTATTCTTTTTATTACATAATTGTATAGAGTCTAAAACCTATGTTTTCAAAATAATAAAGAACTATCCTCTCATTTATTATATAAACCCACTAATATCCCATTAAACTTCAATAAGAACCATTTTATCAAAACTATAATCTTCACTTTCTTCTCTATATTCCTCCCATGGTTCCCCCAAGCCCTCAGAAAGCTCCTCCCAAGCATTTGCAAACACCCTCTCAAGGTAAGGTATCCTATCCTTCCCCCGCGTCGGACTATCTTCGTCTTCTCCTCAGTGATTATTTGCAGTGATCTCATGGAGTTCCTCCTTCAGTGGCATCATCAGTCTCTGTGGGCTCAGCTGTCATGGATTCCCTCACCATTTCCTGGCCCGCTTCACACCCTTTGTCTCCTTCGGTATATAGGTTTCCTTGGTGGTGCGGTGAGTTCCAGCAGTCGAGATCCACATTGATTTTTGAGGGTTTCTATCTTGGGTGTCGGCTGGGAGAATGAGGGGTTGTTTGTGGTGGTCTCTGTGTCGACTGTGAAGGCAGATAAAGGTTGCGGTTCATGACTTGCGACAGGTCTTCTTCCGGCATGGCCTCTTGTTCGGTGATTTGTGGTGATGTTTCTATTTTCAATTTTTTGTTTTTGTGATTTGGATCTGGATTTATTTGTGTGTGATGTGTGATTTCACGGTGGAACTGGTGGTGATGTTGGTTCGATGGTGTGGTTTGAAGAGTTTGAAGATGCTGAAGATGTTGTCATGTGGTCTCAATTATGGCCAACTTTTCGAGGCTGTTGGGGATCCAACCTCTAATTTCTTTTTAATTTATGATGTTTGATTTGTTCTGTGTTACTATGGATTGATGAGGTATTTGTGGATTGATTAGGTATTTGTGTGTTCAAAAAATGATTTTCTTTACTCCGATTATCGGCTCTGACGGTTTGTGGATGTAGAGTCGACAATGGAATACCATGTTGATGATGGAGAATGGAATCAATGTGACTCTAGATGATGCAGTGACTCTTGGATCGAAGCCTCCTCAGGCTTGATGTTGGTTTTGAATTTCAAATTTGTTTAAGCATCATGTATTTGGATTCCCGCTTGATGTATGTGGTTCCCGATTTCCCTTAAAGCTGCTATCCCGAAAATAAAAAATATAATTGTTGGATATTAATGATATTACAGTTTTCAATTGATTATATACCCATTTTAATCTCATTAAACACATCCATTATTCATTATGTACCTCTATTATGCTGCCAAAACTATCCTGCGATTTTTCCATACCAAACTTTTATTCAAGAACACTTTTAGAATTATGCCTTTTAAATGACAATTTTTAATATTGGATTATATTATTACATATCCCTATTACTTCCTTTATTATTTCCAAGGGATTAGATACCCATTTCACTCTCATTAATACATCCCATGATTCATTATGTAACCCCATTATGCGACTGAAATAATTCTATGATTTTTCCATGCCCAACATTTTTGTTGTTAATTTCATCTCCATTTATACGAAACATTATTAAGCTAGACATACCTATCCTTATTATATTGAGGAATTATATGTATTTATTCCATACTCCTTAATTTTGGAATTAAATTTGATGAAATATCATCCTATATTGAATGATCTGTGGGAAACACCTATACATTTACATGATATGAATGAAATGGGTGCACTTAGAATTATATAATACTTAAATTAATTGGGTAATGTTTTAGTCTCATGATATGTAATTTTTGGGACTAGAGAGTAAACCTAATCTATTGTGGTAGTGTTTCCACAATTTTATGATGTCTTTGTGGTTATCCTTGACCAATTCTTATGATGTCATGTTTAATGTTGTTTCCACATTTCCATATTACCTTTATTCTATCATGTTGTATCATTCCTCATTGTTCAATATTGTTATTATCACCCCTTTTATGTTTCATTTAAATACTTATAAACTAACATGTTATACTTTCATGATGTTTTTATTTGTTTATTCCATTACTGATCATTATAGATCACCCCTTTCTTATGTATGTCATAGGTTATCCTAGGAAATTTAAAATGAGAAATGGAATATTAAAAGCATGTTAAAGAATTTTTCAATAATGTTGTTGTAACCTTGTGTCATGTTGATGTGATATGCACCTAATCATCCAAATACACTAGTACTCTTGGTCTTATATTTTGTACTAAGTGTGATTTTTTTAATAAATCATAAAATAAAGTGTATTAAAGATAATGGTTTTCATATTTTGTTTCAAAGGAAAGTGTAGTTATTTTTTTTTTGATTATGAATATAAAACTCTAGATAAAGACTTAGCGATAATAATAAATATTAGAAAACATTATGTTTTTAAGGTATCCCTATCTTGATATTACAAGTTTATGTGGGTCCAGCACATAGGTACCATGGGTTAATAAACTTAAAGGGAACATTAATCTTGACTCGATTTTCACTTGCTGCATGAAAAAGGGCCATGCTGCAGACATGGATTGACACTCTAGGGGATTATGCTTTGGTAAATACACAATCTCCTTATGAATCATTATTAAGGTAATAGAAATTACCATAATATTTTATATTAACAAATATATGATAGATAACTTAGACTGAAGCCTAAAAATTCATTGGTTAAGGAATATATGTTATTTATGATTTATCCATTCTATTTTCATACTCTACCTTTTATGTGTTTAATAATTTAAAAATTATCATCCATAATTTTCTATTTATTATAGTTAATGTCTGAAAATATGAGTAATATAGTCAAGAATGTTGAACATGAGGTAAGGGTTATTCATCTCATATTATCTTCTTTGGGACATATGTTATGTTACAAACCTATCTAATTTTATGATGTGTATGCACTAAAAATTTGATATTTTATCTCATGAAAATATTTATATTAATTCTATTTAAATATTTTTTTTATAGTTATTTCTTTCACGGGGATTAAGATTCGAAGTTACCAAGTGGTAAGGGTTTATTTCACAATCTCATCATTATTTGAGATTATTTATGTTTAAGCCACTTTTGGGGGAATTATTTAATAATTATATATTAAAACCAATATTTTTTATGTTCATATGGTTATTTAGATAAATTAAAAATTATCCTTTCATCTTACTCACCTTAAATAATCCTGTGACCAAAAATATATTTTTATTGAAAATTTAATATATTTCTCTATTTGGTCAAAGTAACCATTTTCTTACATATCCATGTTTTAAAACATTATTTTTCAAAAATGCTTTAAAATTTATAAAAATGATTTATTAAATATATCTTCATCCATTTTTTTATATTTTACAATTTTTTTTGAAAAGAATCTTCTTTTTGTTTTATAAACAAGGTACTTTTTCCCTTTTTACAAAATTGTGAAGGTATGAACAATATTTACTTCCATTATTTCCACTCACTTAATTAAAAATTTCTTTATTATTTTAAAATTTTATTTTAAAGTAAAATATTTTCCTTAATTTTTTTAAATTTATATTCATTAAATATGTCTGTTCAAATTAAATAATGTATTTTCCTTAAGAAGTTTTCCAGCAATCTTTTGAAAGTATTTTCATCTATGTAACAATCCTTTGTTAAATATTATTATTCACTGAGGTTATAATCTTATAATATCACCCACCATATATATATGGATGTTTTATGAAAATATTTACTGGGGAAATTATTTAAATTTTTTATGTAAGTTATTTAAATGTAGATTTTGGCAGGTTGATTATGTTGTGTTTCTTATTAATATGATGAATGAATTGGACTTACTGAGTGATGGGTGGGGCCTAAAATTAAATATACCCTTGATTCATAGGTAGGTATCTTGGGAAAAACTAGATTGGGTATTTTTTCGAGCCCTTACTCATTTATATATATGTCTTAGAACAATCCCTTGATGATATTTTTAGATTTCTTGGCACAAGGCCTCGACGGTAAGTTCAGATGTATTGCATTATGCATTCCATTATTATGAAATTAGTTATTGATTTCCATGTTTTCTTTTTAATAGTTATATACATTGATGTATTTATATATTATGTGATTATTTATATTGTATTTTTTATCATTATTTCTTCTTTCAATATTAATCATTCCATATTTAGATTCCATTATATGCATTGACATACTAAGCATTTGAGATCACTAGTTTCATATGTTTCATTTCCCCAGGATTCCAAGAAATGTTTTATTTTTAAAATTTAGTGATAGGATAGAGGGAATAAAGATAATCCCAAATAAAATACTATATTGTATTGTATGTTTTCTAATCTAATGTGGGATTGAAGTATGTATCTTGTTTTCCATGACTACTAAAATATTAAAACATTCAGGATGCAATTCCATGTATCTAGTTCCAATGTAATAAAGTAACCACCAAATTTGGGAAAACAGAGATGTGGTCTTTTCAGTTGGTATTAGAGGAAGTAAATAAAAAACCTTGGGAACTGGATTTTAAATAAACACGGATAAAATGAGAATTATGATAATACCTTATTGTATTTGAGAACATTTACCATTATGGGGATTTTATTTTATGGATCAATATTCAAAATTATTATGAGATAACTTAGTGTGTTCCATTATTTAGTGATGGTTCCTAAGGAAATATTGGGAATTAACACTTGTAGACAATTTATGAATTACCCTACTAATACAACCAATATAATCATTGGTGGAACTAAATAGATCACGACTATATCAAGGAAGTTGACTCATTTTATGAAAAATATCATTTCTCGTATGGGAAAACCTGTTGTTCCATGGTGTGTTTCAATTATGTTGTATTGTTTTGTGTGAAAAAAGCCTCTATATTTTAATGGAAATACTAATATATTGGTATTAGATTAATTGGTTAAATCTCATGAAAATATATTTTGATCTTTTCGATGTAATGAAAGTGAAAAGGTTATTCTTGATGTTTATTAGTTGAAAGAAGATTTATATCAATGGGGGTCATTGATCCAAAACACTAGAGAGGTTGTAAAAATAAGAAACGTGGAATGGATAATTTTTAATGTGATTTTATTTGATAAATACTTCCCTTGAGAATAGTGAGATAAAATTAAGAGGATATTCTACACTTTAATGTATAAAAAATATAAAAGTGTAGTGTAATATGAGGATAGCTTTACAATATTATCTTGGAATCCTTCTAACTACATATTTAACTTGGAAAGAAATATTGGACATTTATTTGATGGGCATAATCTGAGTCTCCAAAGGGAACTAATTTCTCAAACAGTTTCATCATATGATGAAATAATATCAAGTTCCATAAGGATAGAAAAATAATTCCCCCATTCATATATTTTCAAAGTAAATCATGAGAAGAAAAAGAAGAATAATCACCATGGAAAAAAAATTAGGTGAAAGAAAATAAGGGAAGGATGGAACATTCCACACATGATAAGTGTAGAAAGAAACACCCTAGTATTTTCTTGATGGGAATGATAATTTTCACTACATGTGGACAGAAAGTCCATCAGGAACATGAATTGAAGGGCAAGACAAAAACCTCTAATCATTAGTTTTTCAACTATAAATAGATTGGAAATTATTCAAACTAATTTCCAATCAATTAAGGGAACTTACCACATATAAATCCAAGGGGATAAGTTTAATATTATGTTATTACTATAGCCAAAGTGAAATGATTAAATTTATACTGTATTTGAATTCTATAATTTTGTAGAATTATTTTATCAATGATTTTTTGGTTATATAAATCATGAAACATATAATTGTTTTACAACAATAATCTTTTATAAGGATTTGAAATCATATTTTGAATGGTACTAATAACCAAGAAAAGTGATTTAGTGGTAAAGTTATATTTTTGGAGAATATATGAATAAGGTAAAGATAAAGCTTAATATATTCCCAAAGTTAAGTTAATAATGTTTAGTTTGGATAAAAAAAATATTGAAACTGATGAAGTAAATCAGATAGTAATAATGACCTTGAAAAATATTAGTGATTTTAATATAAAGAAATTTTTGATAGAGTTTGCTATATTTTGGATTCAAGTAATATATTTGATAACGTAATGACTCATATTTTCTCAGTTTTTTAGAAATTTGGTAAAACAATTCTGAGACAGGGTGCTAAGACGGGGTTTGATTCTGAGGCCCAATGTGCCTGGAATGGTCCATTGAAAAATGTTATGTTTTTAAATAGCATGTGTGATCAGTTTTCCTGAAAAATAAAAATAACTTTTAAACAGGTTCCCAGATCAGAAATATGATGGTACAGTTGCATTTAGGATGGAGGGTTTACCCCATTCGTGACTTAACTTTATTCGGAGTGGGCCTCTAGTGAGAAAACCTGAAAATGGAATAACCATAAATAAAATTATTAAATAAAATTGTTTTATTTTTCAAATCCATATAACTCACAAATGGTGACTTGTATTAAAAATCTGAGACCACTGTTGAGTTTTTAATGGTGTGATTTTCTTAGGGGGAGCCTAACATTGGCTGACATGGGTAAACTGTGGAAAGTAGTTTTTTGGGTATGAAAGTAAATAAAATAATTAAATAAATATTATTTTATTTTAAAACCCTATAACTCAAAAAAGTTAACTCGAATTGGAAATATGAGAGTAACATTGAGCTCATGAAGATGTGCTTTCCTTAGGCAAGGCATAACCTTGACCAGTGCAGGTCGAGGGTGAAAGTTATTTTTTGGGAATTTTAAAGAATAATAAAATAAAATTAAGAAATTTTATTTTATTCAATTTTTTTTTTCTAAAACTCGATGTCGAGGTAGATATTTCATTTCAAAAATGTAACAGTGTAATGAAGTTGTAACTCATGCATAATAGAAATGCTATTTCATTTCATAAATGAAATAGCATAACAACGAAGTAACTTAGCATAACAGAAACACTGAAACATTCTTTCCCCATTAATTTGATTAACAGAGATACAAGATCATGGGAGGATCCTCGAGTTTTCACTAAATCCTTACAGGAAATTCATTGGTGAACAATGAGTAGTGATGAATGACAAACGAAAATGGATCAGTGAACAAATTCATATTAGACGTTGGTGGATTGAAAAACGACGAACACATGATTCAACCTTCATCAACAATTGATCCAAACCCAGGTAGGGGTTTATTTATAAGTTATTAACTTTCTCCATTCTTCCATTCTAAATGAAGAACGCGGATCAAGAGACTAACTAGTTGATCCACAGGTCGATCGTTCTTGCGAGTTTGGGAATTGTTTTGTGGGAATTTAACGGGAAGTAGATATTTGTTATTACTACCTTTATTTATGTTCCTTGTAATATTGCTAATTAGAACAATATAAGGCTAACACAAACAATGGATTGGATCATTCTTTGGGTGTTCCTGGTATTCTCTCCTACCCCTCATTTTTGCATTCTTCACTGAAGGATCCCCGTATTCACGTCAGGCTTTTCTGGGAGGTCCCAAACATGGACAGACTCTTGGAGGGACTTCAAGCCACTTTATAGCATGTGACAGTGATGGAGATGACCCAAGGATCCCAGAGGTGATCATGGTTCTGAAAATAGACTACCGGGGAGAGTCTGATGGCTCGTGGAAGAACCCACTGGCAGGCGGCAAGCGAAAACTTCAGCGGTTATGATAGCAAGCTGCAGTCCAACTGGACTTTGGTGACCCATGGGGTGGTTTGGAAATGCAGTGCCCACTACCTCCCATTCAAAATAAACTAACATGCTTCTACTAGCCGGGATAGGTAGGTGGGCCAGTGTAGCGGGCTGAACTGATCCCATCTGGGCCGACGTAATGAGCTGGGTTGGGTCGGTCCGACCGAGTTAGAGTGGACTCAGACCCAACTGACCCATTTTTACTAAAACACTCATATCTTCTAAACTGTATGTCTGATTGATGAGAAGTTTGTGGTATTGGGACCCTTGTGATGAGGCATTCCTTTTGATATAATCTAAATGGGTTTTGTGGGAATCCTATGGATAACTGTGACAAGAAGACTATGATGAGAGGGTCTAGGTGACCCAGCTGGCCAAAGTGATGAGAGGGTTTAGATTACCCAGCAGGCCTAAGTGACGAGTGGGTTTAGGTGACCTAGCAGGCCTAAGTGAGGATGAGTCTAGGTGACCCAGGATGCCTATGTGATGAGTGGGTCTAGGTGACCCAACATGCCTAAGTGATGAGCAGATCTAGGTGACCCAGCAGGTCTATATGACTCATCAGGGATGAGTGCCTTATTAGTACAATGTGTTCAGTGTTTACGACTAATAGTCTTTCTTTTCATACTTTATTTTATACATATATTACCTGACTCTAGTGACTCTCTTGACCATAGTTCATAGAGGATACACATCGTGTGCCTCTTTTGTAGTATGATTTATGTATTTCTTTGTGTTGTACCTTTGTGGTTTGAGGTCCTTACTGATTATTGTTTTACTCACCCTTGCACGGGCTTCAACCGCACATGTCGTGTCTTATGCAGATGATCGACACATTGATAGAGTCCTTGGTAGACCAGGGCTAGGTGGTTCTTTGATTGACATGAAAGATGAGATGTTCTTCTATTGCTTTAGATATCTATTTCTATACCTACCATTCAGGATGGGTTTTCTATAGAGGAGTTTCAGATACTTGTACTTTTAATTTTTTTTAGTTGGTCTTGTATTCTATCTCCATTTACCTTCAGTTTTATACTATCATACCTTGTTTTTTTTACTTAGTCTTTTAACCTTCTAGCATCTATGGCTTGGAGTAGTGTTCATTTGTAATGTTATTTAGGAAAATGCCTCCCATTTTTTTGGGATATGGCTACTCAGTGCTATTCATCAGCCCTTGTCCTATTGGAGGCGGGCTTGGGGTAGTCACGGAATGGGTCCCAGGGGATGTGGAACGAATGAGTGGTATCAAAGGAGTTCGGTTCTACCTTAGGAATTGAGAGTTTTTTATTTGGATTCGGGGTAATAGTTTTAAGTGTTTCGAGTTAGGATTTCATTCTAGAGAATCCAGTGTTGGTGTGACAGCTAATGTATCCATACACCAGGACCCTGAATTCTGCTTTTCAACTCGTTGCATAAAAACACTAGTTGTAGGAAAAAACGATGGTATATACATCATATAGGAATTGGTTGAGTTTTCTTTGTCCTTCTTGAGTAATCTCACTAGGTATAATATATTGATTGTGGAATATCTTGTTTTGTTTCAAGATGATTCAAAATAGATAGCCATCCATGATTCCACTATGTGATCATGAGGATGATATGTGGGGTGACGAGATGAGTACATGGGGTTTTACAAGAGACAACACCATCGGGTGGTGTGCCAGATATACAACCACATGTGGAGTAGCACATGGTACTCATAGTACTATCTTATTAGATGCATGAGATGATCACACTTCATGAGTTTCATTTATAAAGTCCCCTCAGTTTCTGAGGAGAGCTTGAGTCACAGGTGGCTAAGGACTTGTTTGAGGTGGTGACTGAGTTTTTCTTCTAGTTAGGAAACTATTAGATTAGATGGTTGTATTTATATTACCTGATCTTATGTTGAGGTGAATCTTCTGTGGGCAGAGATTGAGAACATTTCTCAGAGATGGGGCTCTCACCATAAAAACTATGGGTTATGCATGAACAAGAGATTCTACTACTTCAACATGATGACATGTTAGTAGCTGAGTATTCATTGAGGTGTACCGACCATTCTAGGTACTTGATTAATATGATTCGACCAATGATTCATGGATCAGACCTCTGAGAAAAGTTTGTTTAGGTAAATCTATGCAATACTATTACTTTGTGCACTCCTACTTATGCTAAGGTTCTAGAGAGATCCTTCATGGTTGAAAGTCCCTTGGCTGAATGGATACATCCAGTGGATGTCAGCAGTGAAAAAGGTTAAGAGACATCTGAATAAGGAAACCAATGTCAGTCTCAGAGACTTGGGTGTGTGAGATGTTCCGAGAGGAGGTCCCGGGATAAGGTATCTACGGCTCATGGCTCATAGGGTGAGTCCAATAATCCTAGAGTGAGGCAATTATTTGTATGATATGGACGAGGGCATCTCTCTAGATATTGTCATGTATGTCGGGGTGTTGATATGGAAATAGTGGATAGGCCACCAAGGTGGATAAAGTGAAGGGAACAGATGGATATATAGGGAGGAAGACATGAAATAGGGGTTGGGGGATCAACAAGAGGTGGCACATATTTCGACATGTTACAACCACCACCCCAAGGTGGTCCACAACAGGCTCAAGGAGATGGAGGATAAGGGAAGGGATAATTTCATGTGGCCAAGGAATATGACCCAAGGGCTCCAATAATGATTCGAGGTATGGTATGTTTCTAATCTTAGCTTCCCTATTAACAGACACATGTGCTAATCATTCATTCTTTCCATGAATTTTTTTTAGGACCTATAGTTTCTGGTTAAATCATTGACTTAAAACTTACATCTAGAGATACCTATGGGAGGAGACTCGATAATCACACTTATGATGATAGTGTGATCTGACCATTGAGGTGAGAGTTTCGGTTGGAATATCTTGGTGGCAGCGTTTATGCCTTACAACATCATTCTTGGTATGGATTGGTTATTGATAGTCCATGCCAAGATTGATTGTTTTAAGAAAAAAGATATGATATGTATGCAATGATAGAATTGGGTTTTCCTTGGTTGGTGAAAAAGGAAACCCAGTATTCACGGGATATACTCAAGCATATAAGGGTGAAACCAATCACTCTTCATTAGGCTGTTGACCCTCAGTGGTGTGGATGATACAATTCCTTAGTTTTCTACAGTGGTGGATGAGTATGAGGACATCTTTTTAGTTGATGTTCCATGACTACCTCATCACAGGGAGGTAAACTTCTGCATTGACCTATACCTTGGGATGACACCGATATCTACACTGGAATATTGGATGGCTCCCATAGATCATCGTGAATTAAGGGTATTGTTGGAGGACTTTCATAGGAAGGGATTTGTGAGACCCAATGTTTCACCATGGGCATCCCCAGTATTGTTTTTTAATAAGGCAGATGGGAGCATGATGTTGTGTGTAGACTTACAACACCTAAATCAGGTGACCATGAATAATAAGTATCCACTACTGAGAATTGATGATATCTTTGATCAACTGAAGGGAGAAATATAGTTCTTGGCAGTTGATACCACATGATAAGAACTATGCGACCCACAACCTTGAGTTGGCAGTGGTAGTATTCACATTGAAGATTTGGTGACACTACCTTATTGGAGAACAATTTACCATCTACTCTAACCACAAGAGTCTCATGTATATCTTCTCTCATAATTATTTGAACTTGAGACAGAAATGATGGCTGGAGTTTCCCTGGGACTATGACATTGAAGTAGTCTATACTACTAGTAAGGGAAAAGTGGTAGTAAATGCTCTCCATATGATATCTAGTTCATATTTTTTAAATGAGTAAATAGATTATTTGTCTGCATTATAGTTATCCTTCATGAATAGTGACGATATAGATTACCTCCAATATGTGGTTGTTACCCCTCTAATCTTAAAGTGAGTTAGGGAAGCATAACTCTATAATACCGACTATGAGTCTTTAAGTGCTTAGTTGTCCATAGGGAATACCCCTGATGGATTTCCAAAATATAGGGAGAACGTCATTCCTTTCAGAGGATGCACAATAGTTGAAGTGGATGCCTAGAGTGACGATATCCATCGGGATATGCATGTGGGTGTCATGGAGGACACCGGGGATGATGGAGCAAGTTAAAGTTGGGCTTACCTATTGATATAAAGGTTGGTCACTTGATTAACTAGTTTTGGGATTTTTTAACACACTATGTCAAGACTTTGTGTTTAGAAGGGGTTTCTTTTTTATTCCTTTGGGTGCCAATAAGGGAGTTATAAAGGATATCAATAGACTTATTTATGGGGTTATCATGTATGTCTTAGGGACATAGTACCATCTGGGTGATTGTTGACCAACTCACCATGTCAGTCATTTCTTAGATATTCTGTAATAGAGTCCCGTAGAGAGCCTGGGATGCCTCTACATGAAGGAAATAGTTCAAATCTATGGATTACCATCAACAATAGTCTCATATCAAGGTGCCCACATTTCATCCTGGTTGTGGAAGGGATTGCTGGAGGCATTTAAGACTCATTTGTGCTTGAGAACAACTTTCCACCCACAGGAAAACAGCCAGATGGAGTGGAACATTCAGGTCTTAGAGGACAAGATACATTGTTACATCTTCGATTTTGGCTATATTTGGGAGTATTACCTACCTCTGGTGGAGTTTGCAAACAAAAATAACTACCACTCCACCATCGATACAACACTATTCAAGTCCTTGAATGAGCGACCCTACATGTCATCTCATTACTAGACTGACCCTATAGAGTCAGTGCTCATGGGCCCGAAGTTGGTGCAGGATACTACAAAGAAGTTGAAGTTCATTCGGGAGTGGATGGAGACTACACAGAGCCGTTAGAAGTCATATTCTAATAGGCGACTGAGACCCATGGAGTGTGAGGACGGATACCATGTGTTTCTTAAGCCTCTCCTCAATGTTGGATACAAAGATTTGTCTAGGGTGGGAATTTATCTATGAGGTTCATCAGAATTTTTATGATACTTCATAGATTGGGAGAGGTGGTGTACCTATTGGATCTACGTCCATATTTAGATCGGGTGCACGAAACCTTCCACGTATCCCAGTTGGGGAGATACATACATGACCCATTACATGTCATTGACTTGGGTGAGATGGACATTGACGATGGGGTGAATTATGTGGATTTTTTGGTGGAGATAGAGGATCAATAGAAGAGGAACCTCCATGTATAGTCTATTCCTATAGTGTACATTTGGTGTTAGCACATGAATCTATAGGAGAGAATATGGGGGCAAGAGGATCAGGTTCGTGCTCGTACCATCATTTATTTGGGAATAATTTAGTTTCGATTTTAGGGATGTAAAGCCTAAAGTGGGGAGAATGTAATGACTCAGAGTTTCCTAGTTTTATTTTTATAAATTTTCTAGGAAAATTATGAGACAAGGCGCAGAGAAAATGTGTGATTCCGAGGCCCGGTGTTCCCAGAACAATCTGTCAAAAAATGTTATGTTTTTAAATAGTAAGCATGATAAGTTTTGTTGTAAAAGTGGAATAACTCTTAAATGAGTGATCATATAAAAATTAGAGGGTGACATTGTGTTCAGGATGGTGGGTTTACCCTAGGTGAAACTTAAATTTATTCAGCGCTAGCCTCCAGTGAGAAAACTAGAAAATGGAATAACCATAAATAAAATAATTAAATAAAATTATTTTATTTTTCAAATCCTTATAACTCTTGAATGGTGACTCAAATGAAAAATATGAGACCACTGTTGAGTTCATATTGTATTTTTTCCTTAGGTGGAGCCAAAAATTGGCCGATGTGGGTCAATTGTGGAAATTAGTTTTTTGGATGTGACTATAAATAAAATAATTAAATAAAGATTATTATGTTTTCAATTCCTATAACTCAAAAATGGTAAATCAATTTGTAAATATGATAGTACCGTTGAGCTCGTGAGGGGAGATTTACTTAGGCAGGGGATAACCTCAACTATAAAGGTTTGAGGGTGAAAGTTACGTTTTGTGACTTTTAAAGAAAAATAAAATAAACTCAAGATAGTTTATTTTATTCCAAAATGTTTCGCTGCAATGCAATGTTGAGCCATATATTTCATTTCATAAATTAGACAACGTAATGATGCGATTACTCAGCATAACAGAAATGATGAAACACATTTCCTCGATTAAGTTGATTAACAAAGATACGAGGTTAGTGGAGGATCCTTGAGTTTTCTCTTAATCCTTGGAGAAAATTTGTTGGTGAATGACGAGTTCTAACGAATGATGAAGGATGATGGATCAATGAAAGGATTCAAATTAGAAGTTAGCATATTGATGAATGAAGAATGCGGGATTCACCCTTCGTCAGTGATCAATCCAAACCCAGGTAGGGGTTTATTTCAAAGTGATTACATTTCCCATTTCTTCCCTTCTAACTGTAGAACACATATCAACTCACTAACAAGTTGATCCATGGGTTGATCATTCTTGTGGGTTTGGGAATTTTTTTTCAGGAATTTAATGGGATGTATATCTTTGTGATTACAACCTTTATTTACATTATTTTTAATCTTACTAATAATAATGATCTAAAGTTGACATGAACAATGGATTGGATCATTCGTTGGATGTTCTTGGTTTTCCCTCCTACCCCCATTCTTTATTTCTTCTCTAATGGACCCCCATGGTCACATCATGATTTTTCAGGATGTCCCAAATGTGGTCAGACTCCTGAAGTGACGACAAGATGCTTTGGAGCACATGGTAGTGATGGCGATGAGCCAAGGATCTCATAGGTGCTCATGGTTCAGAAAATGGACCATCGAGGTGATTCTGATGGACTATGGAAGAACTTTATGGCATGACAGTGATAGAAGAATGTGAAGAAGACTACATGTTGGAGGTGGTGCGCTGCGGTGGCAGAAGAATCCTCCGACATCGGCCTTGGGCGACGAGTAGAGGCTATCTGTATGCGGTCGGCGGTGGCTTCGACAGACGCATCAACATGACCCCATGATGACCCACATGGTGGTTCAGAGATGCGATGACCACTACGTCCTAGGAAGAAAAATCAGCCCGCTTCTACGGGCTGAGCTACACAGGTGGGCCAGGTTGACCCGACGGGTCGAGTCAGACCCGGACCCAACCAACCCCTTTTTACTAAAACACCCAGATCTTCTAAACCGTACATCTTATTGATGATCTGTTTGCGACATTGGGACCCTTATGACGAGGTGATCATTTTTATATACTCTATGTGGATTTTTTCAAGAATAATATAGCTGTATGTGATAATAATACTATGACGAGTGGGTTTAGGTGACCCATCAGGCCTAAGTGACGAGTGAGTCTTGGTGACCCAGCTGGCCTAAGTGACAAGTTGGTCTAGGTAACCCAACATGCCTAAGTGATGATTAGGTCTATGTGACCCAGTGGGCCTAAGTAACTCATTGGGGATGAGTTCCTCAATATTAGAAGGTGTTCAGTGTTTACGATTGATAGTCTTTCTTTTCATACTTTAATTTATACTTGTGTGAGATAACTCAAGTGACTCTCTTGACTGTACTTCTTATAGGTTACACTTAATATACCTATTTGGTAGCCTACTTTGTGTATTTATTTATTTTATACCTTTGTGGTTTGGGGGTACCTATTTAGTATTGTTTTACTCACCCCTACACAGCTTCTCCCACATGTGTCATGTCTTGTGTAGTCGATCGATGCTTCCATGGAGTCCTTGGTAAACCAGGGCTAGGTGGTGATTAGAGTGACCCAATATATAATATGTGCTTCTACAGCTTCAAACAACTATTTCTATACCTACCCTTCAGGTAGGGTTTTCTACAAAGGATTTTTAGAGACTTTTAGTTTTACTTTTCTATTTCGATTGAGCTTGTATTCTGGCCCTGCTTACCTTCAGTTTTCCACTGTCGTACCTTGTGTTTTTTTACTTAGTGTTTTCACCTTCCAACTTATGCGGCTTAGAGTTGTGAGTGTATGTAAATGTACTTAGGTAAATGCCTCCCATTTGTTAGGGATATGCCTACTCAGTGATAGTCTCTAGCCCTTGGCCTATGGGAGGTGAGATTGGGGTAGTCAGGATACGAGCCTTGGGGGACAGGTCCTGAAAAACAATCATTGATTTTATTTAAGGAATAAGGAGAGAATTAATTTTTGGAAGAATGTATGTTTTTATTAAGGTTTTACGATGATAAAAGTATTCACATATTTGGTATGTGGCATAAATATATAATTTATGTTAATTATATTTTTGAAATTTAATGAACATAATTATATTGTTTTGACTTTTAATTTAGTCAAACATGTTTTAGAAGGTTCTTTAGGTTAACTAATAGAATTTATTAAGTTGAACATGGATATTATTATTTGAGGTTATAGTATGATTTATCATATTGGATAACATATGATAATATTTTTTGTTTTGGTAAATAATGTCTGAAGGAACGAATTGTGGATATTATGATTTGTTAAAATTGCTTTAGGAATTAAAATTCCATCTCAAATATCCAAGTCCCAGCGTAATTGATAAATTGGGAATTGATAAAAGCACAAACAAATGATGATATTATTCTTTTGACAAGGAAAGAAATCAATTACTTTTATTTATAAGAGTGATTTATATAAATATTAAAAGAATCTATCAAATTTTGAAAAATTACCTTGAAATAAAAACATTATATGTTTACTTTTCTTTCTGATGAATCATTGTTCTTTAAACTCATCACTAATTTATGGTTTTGTAGTGGTTGACTTTCTCATGATCATATTCCATATCACTTTCTATTAATCCATTGGAATTAGTATTATCTTCAATGAATATATTTTTAATTTTCATTGATGTAATTATATTTGGAAACCTAGTTTTGTGATGGCCTTCATAATTCTCTTTCCCACTTTTTAAGAGGAAGTTTTATTATCCCTTTCTACGATGTGAATTTACCATAAAAGAATTTTCAACTGTCAAACCTGTTTTTATCAAGCATGGGTTAAAATTTAATATACAAAATTTATTGAATGGGGTATAATGTAATACCACATGATTTTAAAAGAACACTATGTTTGATAACATACACAACAAGAAACTTTGATCCTAAACAATCATGAAATATTATTATTTAATTTTAATCATTAAATCGTAACTATTGAATAAGAAGGTATGAAATAGAGTTACCATATTATAAAAAAATATATTTTCTAATCAATAATAAATTATTGATTAATGTTCAATAAATAAACATTAAATTTTTATTAAAGTCTTATTTTTCTTAAAAAAGTTATTTCCATCAAAAATCATTTTTATTGATTTTTGTGAAAAAAAATATATTTATTTTTTTGAAATTTTATAAAATTTATTTGATAAAATAAACTTTATTTTTTAAATCATCATATCAAATTTAACTTGGGGTGACTTTTTGAGAATTTTCTGAAAATATTGATTTTCCAGTGAATACTGAAAAGTCTGATTTTAATTGAAAAATGTATTATTTTCAGGCATGAAAAAATTTCCATTATTTTACTAGTTTTAAATTAAAATTAGTTCAATTATATTTTAAATATTATAAATAATTTCATTGGAATCAATTTTTTGTTTTATTTTGGTATAAAAACATTTTTATTACGTAAAAAGTCATTTTCCTAGAAAACTTTTTTTGGGTGTGTGATGTGTTTTTATCTGATTAAATTAAATTTATCATTAATGGTGAATTATTTTAATAAAATTTATATATTATATATTCAAATATTTTTTTAACATTTATTTAACATTTTTTTAAGCATGGGATAATGATCAACCAAGTATTATATATGCTTAAAATGTATATTTCTAAAAAACAATTTTCATCACATTTTGAATGATTATTTTTTATTTAATTTCTACCAATTATAGGTATTGAATTAAATAAATGGATTATTTATTTTTAATTAGTGTTTTCAAATTTTCTATGTAGGTCCCTTTTATTATTTTATTGATTGAATATAAATTATGGTAAAATATATCACCCCGGTAAAGCATAGATCAAGTTAATATATGCTAAAATTAAGTGATGAGGCCATAATTTTTTATCATAGTTATTATTTAGTGAATATAATTAGACCCATATAATCTTAATCTTGAACTTTATTTTCTTTATTCTAAAAGATTCCACAAAAATGGCCTATATAATATATAAATCAATAAAAGTTACAAAATGTCACTCCCTTAATTTTAAATATCTCTAATGTGTTCAAAAAGGGGAAAAATCAAGTGGTGAATAAATAATAATGCTAATTTTATTAATAATGAAATTAAATTCCTTTTGTTAATTTAGTTATAATTTTTAGTTATTAAATAATTACCTTAAATGCTTTTGAAACACTAATTCACTATTTATTTCATTAAAAAAATAAATGATTTTCAAAATATTAAACATGATATAATTTTAAGGATTTAATGTGTACCAATTTTTTTTAGATATGTATTACTTGTTAGGGAGTTTTGAAAGTATTATATTAAAATCCCCCCTTTTTCATGATGTATATAAAGTCAAATTAAGTGAACAGTGTTAAAAATGAAATTAATGATATTTTATTAATTGATTTGAAATTCATAAAAATCATAAATTTGGGAAAATAAATGGGATATTGTTTTAATAATAATACATGGTCTATTTATGGGTAATTTTTTATTTTTTAGCGATTTTATTTACCCCAAAATGGTAGAATATTTTAATATTATGGTATTTATCAAAAGTGTTAATGGTGGTTAAAACTAAAAGATAAGGGTGAAAACATACCAAAATATTTTCTAGATATTATTAGATGAGATTATTTCAACTTATATATATATATATATTATATTTTAATTATATCAATTTTTATTCATTTGGGAATTAAAAATAATTTATATTAATTTGATACTTCAAGAAATTCCAAGAATGCCCCTCTAAATTATAAAAGGAAGCCTCTCCTTTATTTCATTGACACCAAATTGACACATATAGCTTGACCAAAACCAAAAAATTAATCTTATAAATATACTCATCTAAGTCACAGAGTTTAGTTTCCTTCCAAAATACCAGACCTAAGTATCTTAAGAAAAGATATAAAGGAAGTCTACTGAAGAAAATGTAATCGTCTTTAACAACTGTTTCAAGTTTATTTCTTCTTCTACTTCCTCTTAATGTGTTATAAGCATACTAAAATAATAAATCAAATATCATAAATAAACTTATATGTTATTATGATTATGGTACAACCATATTCCATCAATTTTTCTTACTAAAAAAAGAAAAAACATTACTCATGTGTATGCATGGATTACCGTCACCACATAGCGGTGTAATTCATTTTTCATCACCACTTTACATGGAAGATAATAACAATATAAATAATGAATATATATTATATTTAGGACAAAAATATTATCATGAAAATATAATTTCATGTATACCTTCTTACAATCCAATTCATTGGAAAATGATAACCTCAATTGTGTGTACCTATGGACTACCACCTCCACAAAGCAATGTTATCCATTTTTCATTTAAAATTTATATGGATGGTAATAAGGATGGATTTAATGAATATTATATATATAAATATATTATATAATAATTTTTTTAAATGTGAATTATTATTTAAATTTATTTTATTTTATCAATCGAAAAGTGAAAACATCGTTCATGTGTACGTACGACCTACCTCCTCCATGGATGACATAATTAATTTTTCTATATATATGTTTTATGGGTTAGTAAAAATATATAAATAATTAATATATATTATATTTATTTAATTTTTAACATTATGGAGATGACTTAAATATAATAAAACTAAAAGGATAGAAACTATCAAACCAAAAACATACATGAAAAACAAAGTAGTTATTATCCAAAATAGTTGTTTTAACAAATAATTGTTAATAAATGGATGATAAAATATCATAATTAAATAATATATGGTATTATATATATGAGTATGAATCTAGAATATATTTATTATTGATATATATTTATTATATAAAAGTTTCAAAAACATATGAAGGAATTTAGACCAGTGAAAAAGGTTATTCATCTCATATTATCTTCTTTGGGACATATGTTAAATTATACACCTATCTCCTTTTATGAGTTGTATATTTTAAAGACCTAGAAATTTATAAATGAAATTAATTTTTTGAATAAATAAATTCTTTATTTGTTTAATGTGGTTATAAAAAACAAATTCACTTCGTTGGTTCTATCCTTTCAAACTTAAAATTCTACCACGCATCATGATCATTGATAATATATTTGTTGAACAATGATCATATTAATAATATATATTAATGGTAATGATATATACCTTTTAGTACAAAAAAAAAGAATCAATGGACTTGACGAGTATGATCATACCATATAAATACCATTTGTCGAAGCTTCCAATAGAGATATAATCACTTGGATTTACCCTTGACTAAGACCAAGTTTAGATTTAGTAACTAAAGAATGAGTGAAGCCATTTTTGGACAAGTTTAATCTCATTGAGATAGAAACCCAAACTATGTTCGCCGAACCACCCAAAGAAAATCTCATCGTCGCACACCATATCCTTAGAGTGTTCACTGGTGTAATAAAGGGTAAGGAATGTTGAACCTAATAGTATGAATATGTATATTTTCTTTCTAATAAACTAATTATTATATGTATTCCTTGTTGTTTTACTCTATAAATTATTTAGTAACGAGTTTAATAAAATTTGGATTTTAATATGAAAAATCTCAAATTATATTATTTGGTGATATGAAATTTTAATTAAAACATTCCTTTTGATGAATCCATGAATTTTTGAAATAAATTATATTTATGTAAAATATTATTATTAAATATTATATATTAAATATAAATTATAATATAGTTTTACAAATTGAAAATGTGATTTTTATAAGGGTTAGAAAACTATTTTTTCCAAAATAATAGTATATTTAAATAAATGGGGATTTCAATTTAAATTTATAATTTAACATATTTTTAGAATTATGTTTATAAAATAAATATTGTTTTTGGAATCATCATGTCAAAACTAAATAATGGTGAATTTTCCTAATTGTTTGAGAGAGTTGAATTTTTGGGTGAAAATTAAATACAAAATAAATATACAGTTTGTATTATGAGATCATCAGGACCCAAAAGTCATGTAATATGTGCCATAAAATATATTCAAGACCAAATATATTTTTACACTTTAAAATATTGTGTTTTATGTTATTTGATTAATTTTATAAACTCTTTATGAATCCTTCAAAACCAATATCTCATTTCAATGTTTTAAAATCAATTATTTGTAAACACAACTCACTTACACATAACCAAGGGTATTATCTTAATGTGTTCAGATTATGTTATTAGAAAATAATTAAAACCAATCCATTTTTGGTAGAAAACATGGGCGAAAACATTGTAAGGTTTATTCTTTTTATTACATAATTTTATAGAGTCTAAAACCTCTGTTTTCAAAATAATAAAGAACTCTCCTCTCATTTAATATATAAACCCACTAATATCCCATTCAACTTCAATAAGAACCATTTTATCAAAACTATAATCTTCACATTCTTCTCTATATTCCTCCCATGGTTCCCCCAAGCCATCAAGAAGCTTCTCCCAAGCATTTGGAAACACCCTCTCAAGGTAAGGTATCCTCTCCTTCCCCGCATCAGACTATCTTTGGCTTCTCCTCAGTGATTCTTTTTAGTGATCTCATGGGGTTCCTCCTTCAGTGGCATCATCGTTCTCTGTGGGCTCAACTGTCATGGCTTCCCTCACCATTTCCTGGCCCGCTTCACACCCTTTGTCTCCTTCGCTCTCTAGGTTTCCTTGGTGGCACAGTGAGTTCCAGCAGTCGAGATCCACATTGATTATTGAGGGTATCTATCTTGGGTGTCGGCTGGGAGAATAAGGGGTTGTTTTTGGTGGTCTCTGTGTCGACTGTGAAGGTAGATACAGGTTGCAGTTCCTGACTTGCGGCAGGTCTTCTTCCAGCATGGCCTGGTGTTCGGTGATTTTTGGTGATGTTTCTATTTTCAATTTATTGTTTTTGTGATTTGGATCTGGCTTTATTTTTGTGTGATGTGTGATTTCGCGGTGGAAATGGTGGTGATGTTGGTTCGATGGTGTGGTTTGAAGAGTTTGAAGATGCTGAAGATGTTGTCCTGTGGTCTCAATTCTGGCGCAACATTCCGAGGCTATTGGGGATCCAACCTCTAATTTCTTTTTAATTGATTATTTTTTATTTGTTCTATGGTGATATTGATTGATGAGGTATTTGTGTGTTCAAAAAATGATTTTCTTTACTCCGATTATTTGCTCCGGCAGTTTGTGGATGTAGAGTCGACAATGGCATACCATGTTGATGATGGCGAATGGAATTGATGTGACTCTAGATGATGTGGTGACTCTGGATCGAAGCCTCCTCGGGCTTGATGTTGGTTTTGAATTTCAAATTTGTTTAAGCATCATGTATTTGTATTCCCGCTTGATGTATGTGGTTCCCGATTTCCCTTAAAACTGCTATCTTGAAAATAAAAAATATAATTGTTGGATATTAATGATATTACAGTTTTCAATTGATTATATACCCATTTTACTCTCATTAAACACATCCATTATTCATTATGTGCCTCCATTATGCTGCCAAAACTATCCTGTGATTTTTCCATACCAAACTTTTATTCAAGAACTCTTTTAGAATTATGCCTTTTAAATGAAAATTTTTAATATTGGATTACATTATTACATATCCCTATTACTTCCTTTGTTATTTACAAGCGATTAGATACCCCTTTCACCCTCATTAATACCTCCCATAATTCATTATGTAACCCCATTATGCGACTGAAATCATCCTATGATTTTTCCATGCCCAACATTTTTGTTGTTAATTTCATCTCCATTTATACGAAACATTATTAATCTAGACATACATATCCTTATTATATTGAGGAATTATATGTATTTATTCCATACTCCTTAATTTTGGAATTAAATGTGATGAAATATCATCCTATATTGAATGATCTATGTGAAACACCTATACATTTACATGTTATGAATAAAATGGGTGCACTTTGAATTATATAATACTTCAATTAATTGGGTAATGTTTTAGTCTCATGATATGTAATTTTTGGGACTAGGGAGTAAACCTAATCCATTGTGGTAGTGTTTCTACAATTTTATGATGTCTTTGTGGTTATCCTTGACCAATTCTTATGATGTCATGTTTAATGTTGTTTCCACATTTCCATATTGCCTTTATTCTATCATGTTGTATCATTCCTCATTATTCAATATTGTTATTATCACCCATTTTATGTTCCATTGAAATACCTATAAACTAACATGTTATACTTTCATGATGTTTTTATTTGTTTATTCCATTACTGATCATTATAGATCACCCCTTTCTTATGTATGTCCTAGGTTATCCTGGGAAATTTAAAATGAGAAATGGAATATTAAAAGCATGTTAATGATTTTTCAATAATGTTGTTGTAACCTTGTGTCATGTTGATGTGATATGAACCTAATCATCCAAATACACTAGTATTCTTGGTATTATGTTTTGTACTAAGTGTGATTTTTTTAATAAGTCATAAAATAAAGTGTATTAAAGATAATGGTTTTCATATTTTATTTCAAAGGAAAGTGTCGTTTTTTTGTGATTATGAATATAAAACTCTAGATAAAGACTTAGGGATAATAATAAATATTAGAAAACATAATTTTCTTAAGGTATCCATATCTTGATATTACAAGTTTATGTGGGTCCAGTACATAGGTACCATGGGTTAATAAACTTAAAGGGAACATTAATCTTGACTCGATTTTCACTTGGTGAATGAAAAAGGGCCACGCTGCAGACATGGATTGACACTCTAGGGGATTATGCTTTGGTAAATACACAATCTCCTTATGAATCATTATTATGGTAATAGAAATTACCATAATATTTTATATTAACAAATAGATGATGGATAACTTATATTGAAGCCTAAAAATTCATTGGTTAAGGAATATATGTTATTTATGATTTATCCATTCAATTTTCATACTCTACCGTTTATGTGTTTAATAATTTAAAAATTATCATCCATAATTTTCTAGTTATTATAGTTAATGTCTGGAAATATGAGTAATATAGTCAATAACCAATGTGTGATCCAATTATATGACTTCCAAAATGATATGCCTGACCTAATGAGATCATGAATCATGAACTTCATGACTAAACATTATCAAATGGCCTCCTAATTTTATGGAAATGGCCTCTTAATTTTAGTGGATCTTCAGATCCCTTAATTATGAAACAATGGATTAGATCAATTGAAAAGATCTTCCCCTTCCTTTAATTATCCGAGTGAGAGAATGTTGTGACGACTATTTATCAAATAGAAGGATAAGCTAATAAATGGGGGATATTGGTAAAGAATATGAATCCCAAGTAGTATATTAATGTGATTGAGTGGAAAGAATTATATAAAATGTTTTTTGATAAATATTTTCATTATACCCTCTAACTGAAAATGGAGTCGAACTTCCTTAGCCCCAATAAAAACGATGATGAACCTATTGGTGCATATGAGGAAAAATTCCCAAGACTTTTATGATATTCCTTTAGATTTTTCATTATCACTAAATTTAAATTTAACCACTTATTTTTTGGACTAATTTTGAGTCTATGAAAATCCTTATCCCTTCAATACTTTGACATTTATGAGGAAAATTCCCGATGTTCCCTTAAAGTTGAAATGGAGATAAAAAAATCTCAAGTGTCCCATGAGGATAAGAAGCGGAAAGTGGAGTTTAATTTTTGTGCTGTGATAAATAAATATAATGGTGGTAATAAATTTCAACATCCCATTTTTCAATGGAGTGAGAATAATCACCTCATAAATTTTCTAAAGGGGGTGAGGAAATGCTTTAGGTGTGAGAAGGAAGGGCACCAAGCTAGCGATTTCTGATAGGAGAAACCCACCAATGACATGGAATAATGGAATGATTTGATCAACTCTCAACCCAATATTCAATGTTTCAACTTCATGAAACAAGGAAAATATGTGCTTCACTACACTAATATAAGGTTTTTTATGAAAACTTATGAAAGAAACCCCCAAGGCCTAGTTAGAAAGGGAAATATTATACCATCACAACGATGGATGTGGATCCTAAAAATAAAGTGGTTATAAGTACACTAGTTATTCAATAATTAATGGAGAACTTACCTTTTGATTTAGGTTATATGTAGTATTTCATATCTCTCGATTTTAGTAGAACTATTAAAACACAACTGTAAATAATGAAAGTAGAGATATTTGTGAAAATGAAAAATAGGGAAATTATTTCATCCCAATTATATAACTCCCCCTATAAAAATTTGTTGGGATGATCTTCCTAGTGAGACTTTTGATAGTCCCTTTAGGGTAATCTGATTCATTTATGGGTATGGACTATCTTTCATTATATATAGACAACATAAATTTTCAAGGGAATGAAATCATCCTTCTTATCATGAATCACCCTCCAATTATATACACGTACAAAGAGGAGGATGATTCTTATTTATTTAAAAAATATCTAGAAGGGATATTATTTCTTTGTGATAAATACTATCTTGACCAAATGATTGAAATTAAAGAGAATATATTCTTATAATAGATTTCTATTATTATGGAATACATTTATGTGTTTCCAAAATAATTTTATATACTTCCTCCTAATAGAGAGGTTTAATTTTCAATCAAGATTATACTTGGAGATTTTCCAATATCAAATACTCCATATATAATGGTCACTATTAACCTTAAGGAACTAAATAAACAACTACCTAGGAATCTGGATAAAGGATTTATATACCCAAGTGCTTCACTGTGGGGTACATTGGTTCTCTTCATCAAGAACAAGGATAGATCAAAACATCTTTTCATTGATTATCATGAGCTTAGAAAGATCATAATCAACAACAATTATCGTCTTCCATAGATTTATTAATTATTTGATTAGCAATTTGGATCCCATTATTTCTCTATTATAGATCTTCAGTCAAGATATTATCAAGTAATGGTGAAAGAGGATATCCCAAATAATTCTATTCATACATGTTATGGGCACTCCGAGTTCTTAGTGATGTCATTTGGACTCACTAATTCACTATAAATCTTCTTGAATTTTATGATAGAGTCTTATGTAATTACCTTGACAATTTTTTTTGCAGTCATTATTGATGATATTCTTATCTACTCCAAGATTAAGGAGAATCATAAGGATTATTTGAATAACATATCGAGGACATTGTGGAAATAAAATATGTATTAAAAGTACATTAAATGAATGCTCAATTTGATCAGGTGGAATTCCTAGGGAATGTCATCACCAGAACAGTGATATCTTTGGGTCCTTCAAAAACCGAGATGATTGAATGGTGTCCTAGAACAATATCTTTGATGAACATCTATAGCTTCCTTGGATTATCTAGGTACTATCATTGAATTGTTAGGAAATTCTCATGATTTTCAATCCCCCTAACCAATATAACACAAAAAAGAGTCATTTTTTTCTAAAATGATGAATGTGAAGAATGTTTTAAAGATATGAATAGCTGGATAATCTCATCACCTTCTCTCACATTATCCACTTATGGGTAAAGATTTGTAAACTACATAAAAGAAAAAAAATGGAATGGGTTTTTTACTCATGAAAAATAAAAAGATGATAGCCTATGCCTCCTAAAAACTAACGATCCATGAGTATAAATACCCAAATCATGATCTGTAATTGGTTTTAGTGATATTTTTATTAAATATTTTGTGACATTATCCCTTTTGGGATAAGTGTGATATATATGTCGGCCATAAAAGACTCGTGTATATATTCATACAAAAGTATCTAAATATGTTCCAATATAAGTGATTAGAGCTGATCAAAAATTAAAATTTGTTTAATCCATTTCCATACTGGGAAGGAAAATAAAGTGGCAGATTCTCTGAGTGTAAAGGATCATGTAACACTATCCATTAAGGTGATTACAAGGGATCAAATCTTCTTGGACAAGCAAAGGGTGCATATGGTAACAATAAAATATCTTTATCCTACATTTCTTAAATAACTCCTCAACCATCTATTCTTGATATAATAAGAAGGCTTATAAAAATGATGTTTTTCTATATAATAAGGTGTTGGATATTTAAATGTTAAACTTTGATGAAGATGGAGTTATAAGGTTTGAAACCCAAATATTTTTCCCATAAAAACCAGAACTAAGGATGGAACTTCTGGATGATGTTAATAGTTCATCCTTCTCTATTCATCTAGGAATAACAAATATATATAGAGATTTGAAACAAAAATTATGGCGGGATGACATGAAGATAGAGATTTAAGAGTTTGTATCTCGATACATGGTATGCCTTCATGTTAAAGAGGATCGATCAATGTCTAAGGGTATGATGCATCCATTTCCCATACAAGTATGTAAGTGGGAAAACATAACCATGGATATTGTATTATGACTCCCAAGGACACCTAAAGGAAATAAAACCATAGTGGTGGTAGTTGATCACGTTTCTAGGTTATCACATTTTATTTCTATCAAGTAAGATTTATCTCTTGACCAACATGCCAAGATATACATAAGATAAGTGGTAAGAAAACATGGAGTTCCAATATCTATTTTATCTAATTGAGATCTAAGGATTACCTAGAGGTTTTAGAGACTAATTTAGTGATAATTTGATATAGAACTAAAACATAGAACTGCTTATCACCTCATATGGATGGTCAGTCTAAAAGGAAAATTCATCCTTTGGAGGATATGCTGAGATCTTGTTCTATTGATTTCCAAGGATGTTGGGATCAACACCTTTATATAGTGTATTTATCATATAGAAATAGTTTACATTCCAATACTAAAATGGATACTTATGAGGATCTGTATGGGAATATTTATTGGAATCCAACATTCTAGGATGATATTGGAGAGTATAAGCTTATGTGACCTGATCGTTTCCAAGAGATGAAGTAAAATGATCAAACCATTAAATATCATATGAAATTTTCACAAATTCAATATAAAATCTATGCCTAAAATCATTGGTGTGACCTAGAGTTTGAGGTTGGAGATAGAGTTTTTTTTCATATATTGTAATGGAAAAAATTCATGGCATTTTGGATGAAGGGAAAGTTTAGTCCAAGATAGATTTTCTCCATTGGGATCCTTGATCGCATTAGAGTGGTGACATAACAACTAGAACTCCCACCTAACTTACCTCAAGTACATGATGTGTTTTATAAACCCCTCTTGATGAACTTCATACCAAACCCCTCACATGTACTGAATCCAGAGTTGGTACCATTGGATAATGATATTCTATACTCGGAGTAGTTGGTGAGGATCTTAGATCATAGAGACAATGTTCTATGAAATAAGAAAAATCACCTGCTCAAAGTGTCTTGGTGGAACCAGAATTTTGAAGAAGAGAATTGGGAACTAGATGAGGTGATGAAATATAAGTACGCCCATCTTTTTTAGAATATGAAATGAAAATTTCATGGGAGAAATTTTTGAAGTGGGAATAATGTAACAACCCAATCTTTTATAAATGAAATTCTTTTTTTAAGTGAATAAATACCTTATTTATGTAACGTGGTTATAAAATGTCATGAACCTATTGGGTTATATCATGCTGGGTTTAAAAAACCATTAAACATAACGACCATTGATAATATATTTTTTTAATAGTGATCATATAATTTTTATATATTAAGGGTTATGGTAAATTCTCATTGACAAAGATAGAAGAAGCAATGGTCTCGACCAGTAGGATCATACCCTATAAAGACCATTTATTAGTGATTCCAAGGGAGATATACTCTATAGTATTTTACCATGACTAATAACAATCCAATATTCAGTAAATAAAGTATGATTGAAGCCATTTAAGGGATATGTTCAAGCTCATCGAGATCGTGGCCCAACCACATTCACCGAACCACCCTAAGAAAACCACATAATCACACACCATACCTGTAGAGAATTCGATGTTGTAATAAAGGGATATGTATATTGACCATATAGTATGAATATGTATATTTTCATTCCAATAATTTAATAATTATATTAATTCCGTATTTTTTATACTTTATAATTTTTTTAGTAACGAGTTTGATAAAAATTAGATTTTAATACAATAAAACTCAAATTGTATTTTTGGGTAATATGAAATTTTATATATAAAATTTCTTTTATTTAATTAACGATTTTTATAAATTAATCATATTTTAATAAAGTTTTATTATTAAATATTATATATTAAATATAAATGAAAATATATTTTTATGATGTGAAAATATAATTTAGATAAGGTTCAGAAAGATATTATTATGAAAACTAGTATTTTCAATAAATGAATATTTTAATTAAAGAATTTAATTTATAATATTTCTAAAATTATCCTTATAAAATAAAATTTATTATTGGAATAATCACATCAAAATTATCAAATATTCAATTTTTCATAATTTTCTGACATAGTCGAATTTTTGGGTAAAAATTTAATACAGAATAAATACACAACATGTATTATGAAAAAATAATGACCCAAACGTGATTTAATATGTTCCATAACAGGTATACATGACCAAATATATATTTTTACCCTTAAAAATAATTTTTTTATTGGGGTTATTTTATTATTTTTATAAACCCTTTATGAATCCTCCCAAACCTATATTATATTTTAAGGTTTTAAATAAATTCATTATAAACATGAATCACATCCACATCACCAAATGCTATTATTTTAAGGTTCTTGGTATATGTACTTATAAAATAATTAAGAACACACTTTTTTTTGTAGAAACCATTGGAAAAACTATGGCATGGTTTGTGGTTTTGATTACTTTATTCTATAGATTCTAAAACCTATGTTTGGAAACACCACTACAAAACAGAATTTTAACTGTGCTTTCCTTTATCAGTGCTAGATAAAATCCCTGATAAAGGCACCCTTTATCAGTACTAAAAAAGGTGATAATAAATGTCCCCTTTATCATAACTAAAAAATCAATGATAAACGGGGTTATTTATTAGCTCTAAAAAAGACCTCATAAAGGGAGCACCTTAGCAGTGCTAATAAAAAAGTGCTTGTAAATGGGGCCCTTATTAGAGATAAAAAATGATGATAAAGGGGTTATTTTTAGTATAACTATTAATAAAGTGCTGATAAATCCCCCTATAAGCGCTATAAAAAAGTACAGATAAAGGGGGTCCTTTATCAGTGCTAGTAAAAAAGTGCAGATATAGGGGTGGTCTTTATCAGTGCTTTTTTACTAGCACAGAAAAAGGATAAATATCATAAAAAATATTAATAATTAAAAATAATATATTAACCTAAATATATATTTATATTTATATATATAATATATATTTTTAAGTATGATTTATATTAGGCTAAATATGCATTTATACTTAATATATAAGATATTTAGTGAAAATGATTTATAAAATAATTTAAAAAATAATATTAATTTATAATTTTATAATTCATATTTATTAATAGTATTTTAATAAAACTTTTAAGATATTAAAAATCAAAAAATAAATTAACACTCTAAAATATGTTGAAAACGTGACTTAAACTTCAACCGACCATAACTTTTTGTTTTGTTGTCTGTTTAGGCTCTACCACATATCAAATTGAATCCTATAACTCTATGACTACTGACTTTGGGGAATCCCTAGTAACATATTTAGTCCAAAAGGCCCATAAGGCCTCCAGAACTGAGTTATTAGTCAGGGTATCTTAATTTTTTAACATTCTATGGAGTTTCATCCTCATTTAAGGGGGTCTTATTGTCATTTTTGGTGGGGGGCTAAGTTTATTTTTAACTCTTACGTTAATATTGATATTATCATTTTTAGGTTTTATCATTTTTCATATTGTGCTATTATTTATGAAAAAATATATGAAAATATATACATATTTTATATATACTCACACATAAAAATTTAATTTTATAAATAAATATGTAAACATATTTTTATATAAAATATATTTATAAATATAATGTTTATATATATATATATTTGTTTGTGTTTTGAAAAAAATATATCTATTTATCAATATATTCTAATATAAACATATATAAATATAAATATATAATATATGTAAATAAATATAAATATGTATAATTATATTTAGAGATACACACACACATATATATATATATGTATTTATTTATTTATTTATAAACACACGTATACAAATTCACACACACACAAAACATATTTTCTATATATATTTTAATATATATATATATATGTATAAAAAATGTAAAAAATGTAAAAAATATAAATATATAAATATATCATAAAATATAGAACAAAACAATATAGGTTAGTGGAAAAGTTGTAGACATGTGAAGGGAAGGTATCAGGTTCGAAACTCGCTAGAGGCAAAGGCGTGCGCCGAAGGCTGGAATTATGTAAAGTGATTATAAAGGGAGGGGGATAACTCAATAGATTAGGTAATAAGAACTGATAAAGGGTGTGAGAAGTGCTAATAAATGGTGTTTTGGGTAGAGGTTAAAAAAATTACCCTATATCAGCACTTAAAAAACACTAATAAAGGGGGAATTTATCAGCATTTTTTAGCATTGATAATGGGGGGCTTTAACAATGCTAAAAAAATGATAAAGGTGAATTTTAATAGTACTAAAAAATCACTAAATAAAGGTCACCTTTATCAGTGCTAAAAAACACTGATAAAGAACCTCTTTATCAGCACTAAAAAAATTTCTAATAATGACTGCCTTTATCAATACTTTTTTCGCACTGTAAAAGAGGGAATTTATTAGAACTTTCTACAAGCACTGTTAAATACAACCATTTAACATTTTGTACATTATCAGTGCTTCTATAGCAATGATAAACGCCTTTTACTAGTGATGTTAAAGGCCAGATTTTTACTATTGAAAATAATATTGTGCTCTCCTCTCTTTTCCTATGTAAACCCACCCAAGATCCCATTATTCTTCCCTCAAAATAATTGGAGAATGAATATAATATTCCATTTCATCTCTATATCCCTCCCAAGGTTCCCCAAATACCTCAATAATCTCCTCCCAATATTTTGGAAGCACCCTCTCAATGTAATGGATCCTCTCCATATCCTCTTTATCCAAGCACCTTCTTTATGTAATTCCTTTTGTATTTCAATTCCTACTGGTGAGATATGATCTTACAGACACCTATTAATTAAATTATGATTTAAAAGTGATGATATAACCCTTTAACTATCATTAATACCTCCAATGATTTATTATATACCACTATTATGCTGTCAAAATTATCATGTGATGTTTCCAATCCAAACTTTTATTCAAGAACCCTTTTGGTATTATGCATTTTAATTCCTAATTTTTCATGTTTTATTTTGTTCTTAAATATCCCACATACTTCAATTATGATTTCAAAGTGATGAGATATTCCTATCACTCTCATTAATCCCTCCCATGATTCATTATTTACCCCTGATATGCTTCCTAAATTATCTGATGATTTTTTCATTCCAAAACATTATATTGTGAAGTCCATAGCCATATCCAACCAAGTTTATTCACCTAGACATAAATATCCTTGTTTTACTATGGAATTTGATCAATTTATTCTAAAATCCTTATTTTTTATATTAAATTTGATTAAATATGATCCCATGTTAAATGATTTATGAAGAACACTTATTCATTTACATGATATGAAAGCAATGGGTGCGCCTGAAATTATATAGTGCTTTAAATAATTTGGTAATATTTTAATATCATGTGATGTAATCTATTGCATTAGGGAGTAATCCTAATCCATTATGGGATTTTTTCCACCATGTTATGATTTCTTGGTTCTTGTACTTGTCCAATGTTTATAATGTCATGTTTAATGTTGTTTCCACATTCCTATGCTTCCTTTATGTTATCATGTTGTATCATGCCTCCTTGTTCAATACTATTATTATCACCTATTTTATGACCCATTTAAATTCCTATTAACTAAAATTTTATACTTTCAACATGTTATTCTTTTTTTATTCCCTTACTGTGCTTTATAGCTCAACCACTTATTTTGTATGTTCCTAGGTTATCTCATGAAGTTTTAAATAAGAAATGGAATATTATAACCATGTTAAAGAAATTTTTCTATATTTTTTTTGTATAAATTTATAATGTTGATGTTCTGTGTACCTAATATACCAACTAAACAAGGATTCTTGATCTCTTGGGTTTCACCACAAGTGATTTTATGTAATAAATCATGAAATAAAGTGTATTAAATTAAAGGGTTGTCATATATTTAATACCCCTTTATATTTTATATCCTAAATATATTTATATTAAGTAAATTTGTTGTTTTATTTGATTTATTTATTTCATGGGGATTATGATTCAAAGTTACCAAGTGGTAAGTGTTTATGTTAAAATCTCATCATTATTCCAGGTTGTTTATGTTTAAGTTTCCATTAGGGGAATTATTTAATCCTTCCATATCAAACCAAATATTTTTTATTCTCATATATTTATATCTATAAATTACATGTTATCCACTCAATTCCATCAACTTAAGTACTCAAGATATTTAAAATAACTTTTTAGGGAAAATAAATTTTATTTATATCTTCGGTCGAAAATCATTTTTCTTCTATATCCATGTTTTAAAAAATTGTTTTCATGATTGTTATAAACATTATAATAATGATTTATTAAATAAATTTTTACCATTGTTTTACTTCCTAAAAACATTTATAAATGAATATTCTTACCATTTTTTTAACAAGGTAAATTTTAACCTTTTTACAAAAGTGTGAATGGAATGTTCTTTTTAACTTATACAACAAAAATGAAATTTACCACTATCATGAAAGCTCATTGATTTGAAAATTCCATTATATGTTTATAAGTTTATTTTTAAATAATGTTTTTTCTTTAATAATTGTGAAATTTTTAGATTTTAAATAGGGTTTTTCAAATTAAAAAATATTATTTTCCTGAATAAAATTTCTATTGAGCTTTAGAAAGTATTTTCATCTATGTCAACATTATTTGTTTAATTTTATACTTTACTAAGGTTCTACTTTTATTATATAATAAAAAATATTTATATGGATATTTTATGATCATATTTACTAGGGAAAGTATTGAGATTCAATATTCTGGTTCTTCCAAAACATATAGTTATTGATTTTTAGGGCATATCGATTAGGCTATTTTGTCTAATCATATGATTAATGCATTAGACTTATTATGTGACGGGATGTGGCCAAGAATTACATAGACCTTAGATGTATCAGTAAGTCTCATGAGAAAAACTATATTATGTTTCTGGATAATAACATACAAATTTATATAGATGTCTTAGCATGAGGTCTTGATGGTGTTTTTAGATGTCTTGGTAAAAGGCCTCAATAGTTATCTCAGATGTCTAGAATTATACATTCCATAATTTTAAATTAGTTATTAATTTCTATATTATTATTTTATTAGTTATATAAAAGGATATTTTTCTATATCATGTGATAATTTATATAGAAAAGTTTCATGATCTATTATTTCAATATTATTCATACCTTATTTAACTTTTATTTTATGCATTCCTTTATTGAGCATCTGAGATCACCCTTTATTAGGTTTATTTTCCCAAAGATTCCCATTACTTTTTTATCTAGATGGAATAAAGATGATACCAATTTAAACACTATGTTTTATTTTTTGTTTTCTAATGTAATGTGGGATTCAAGAATGTATCTAGTTTACCAAGAATACTAAACTATTTAGTCATTTTGGATTTGATACCCCTTATATAGTGCCAATGTAATAAATTAATGAACTTATCTAGGATACGGGATTTTTTTCATTAAATTTAACCCCACAATTATTTTACCTTATGTTTTTTATAGAAACTATGTGGTCTATGTATACGACATCATTACACATCATGTACTCACTACCACTTGAGCAACACGACCAGAAGTTATTACTAGGTATGTAGTTGGTTGTAAACATATTATAACTCATGATAAATTATGATAGATACATACTAATATAGCTATGTCCTATGAGTCAAAATAAGGATAATTAAAAGAAAACCCAAACTATGTGATGTGTCTCTGGATATACAGATCATGTGAAAATGTTTTTCCACACTAGGCACCCACCGATTAATTTATAGTGTGTCATTTAGAATTAAATGTTTAATAATTTCTATTCATTTAATTTTGAAAATGTACAATGTGTCTATACTTTTTACGTGTCTTTCACTTCATGGGAATTACCATAAATACACACCACATATATTCAAGACATTACATGTGGACATATACATCATGCAGAATAAATGCCTTGACACACAGAACAACACACCGTGTATGTAATGAAATTATATATCAGAATACATTTCAAGTAAATAGATATTATACGATAAATACCATAAACATCATAAGTCACACACCACATAGAGTGAAAATACATGTTTTGTAAGTATTAAATCCAAGAAATGTGTTTAATTAGTTGTATAAGGGTATCAATGCATCACCTCCAGTACACATTGTGTACTAAAAAATTTCAAATTAAAATAAATTTTAATTTATTAATTTAGAATCACACATGTTTGGAATGCTAAGGAATATTTGGATTGTTAATTAAAATAAAGGTTTAATTAATTAATATTAATTTATTAATTTGAGTAAAATTATCTTAATAATTAATGAATTGAAAATAATGATAGAAAGTTTGATATGTATTCATTAAATATTGTGAATGATCTTGAGCTTGAATAATCGATGTATATATTGGGTTTCTATTTAATTTAATTATATGATGTATGGTTTTTTTGTGATAAATTTATTATTAAATTAAATTTTATGATCTATAAAGCCTCCCTACCACATTTATTATGTATAGGACTGTGTGTCCAAGGATTATTTTAAGTAACCCTAAACCCCTAGTTACCCTCACCCATGAGTGAGTATGAATTTATAAAGGATGGATATCCATGAAATAAGAGATGGTTTAGGAACCAATATGGCATAAAACCAACCATGTAGATATAGATGTTAAAAGAATAATGTTATAACTCATTCCAAAATATTGTATCAAGGAGTTATTTCTCATAGGATTAAGGTTGGTTTATCTTCCACTCAATAAACCAAGATTTAGTTTATAATATCCTTATCATATCACTTGTTTATTTTATTTATTAGTGCATTATTATTTATTAATGTGACACATGGTTTATTTTTTATTAAACATGATCACATAATGTAAAAAATAGCAAGAATTATAAGATGAAATAAAATAAATTATTATGAATAACTTATTTTATTAGACATAATTAATTAATTATGTAAAATTTACATAATTTTAGCAGGAATATAAAGAATAAAATAAAGAATATTCATTCATAAGTTTAAAAAATTGTAAAATAAAATATTATATCTAATATCACTATTACATGATTTTAAATGAAACCTTACATTAAAGTATTGGTCAAGCCCCGTCAGGATACTTTTATTTACTAGGGAGTTATAATGACATTTTTAGGTTTACATAACCAAATTATCATCAAGTGTAGCTACCCCAATAATAATAGTTTTAATATGGAAAAAATAACGGAGTAAATTTGAGTTTTTTATTTTGGGATTTGGGAGTCCACTCAACTGAATAAGAAACTATGAGTTAATATAGTTCGTTGGAATATCATACCTAAATTCTTTTAATAATTTCATACGTCCATTTTCTAGTTTATCTAAAGTGGAATATGTGTCTTTTCCACTACAATGTCTATGAAATTGGATATTACAAATACAATAGTGAGGTATGTTTGGATTTTAAAAAATATTGGAATACTAATAAAATTTATTTATTACTTTGAACTTTGTAATCAATATAATGTACAAAAATATGATTTTATTTGTTATATAAATTAGAAAGTCCTTTGACAATGAAAGTATCCCTATGATCTATCTTGGACAAAGACAATCACTTAATTAATGGTGACACTGAAGTGTGACATAGGTTCTTGTGTGTCATACTATGCCAATAGTGTAATTTTAACACAGTAGAGTCCCATGTTTCTGGTTATGCATCTAAAGAGGTGATTGGGGGGATGTCTCATAGAAACATGTGGATGATACATTTGATCTCCAATTCCTTATGACATCATCCATGACTACTGATATCTATAATATTTATGAATATATGGATCCATACACCTTGTTGTATCATCTCTACTATCATTACTAGTAATTAGAAAGAAAAGAGAGGTATGAGACCTCCAAGGAACTCTTTACATGAAAGCTTTGAGAAGGCGTGTCAGGTGAACCTCATGCAGTTAAGATGATTGAATACATTATAAATTTAGAAATTTTAGGATTCAAGATACCTAAGGAATTTTGGAAACACATCATATTTACTTTAATTACATTTAGTTTTTTATATTTTTTTGAGGATTTCAAAATGAATAATATAAAGAAGATACACATGGATCTCTTGACTCTAATTCAATAAGAGGATAAAGATGCGAAGCATGAAAAATATTTTCTCTTTATGGTGAAAAAAGTGTAAATGAAATTTTAAAAATGGTATAATTCTAACCAAAATTCTAAGGAACCTATGAACCATTATTCCAATAAGAGAAAGATCTAGAGATAAGATAAGGAAATGAAAGCAGTGTGTTCTAAATGTTGTAAAAAATTCCACTGTATGAATAATTTTTCTTTAGTAAAGAAGTTATGGTAAGATTTAGATAAGTTCATTATTCATTTTAATCTTTCCACTTAAATAAATTATAAATTATATAGTTTATGGTTCTCAAATTTTTATCCAAATACATGAACTAAGTATATTTTGAAATATTACCAAATTTGAGGTGGATCTTTGTGTTTCCAATGGAGAAATACTAGTTATTATGGTTTTAGGATACTACCATCTAAAATTGTTGATTAGATTGATTATAGTTTTAAATAATTTTTATTATGTTCCTAATGTAACTAAAAACATAATATATATGTCTAGTTTAGACAGGGATGGATTTATTACCACATTCAAATATTTGAGTTAATACTTTTATAAAGATAACATATATTATGGGATAGAATATAAAAAACAACCAATTTTTACAATAATATGAAAATTAAATTTTTGTAATAGATAAAAAATAATGTTCATATAAACCTTCTCACACCTAGTTAAATAGTCAATAGTTTGGTCATTTAAACAAGAATCAATCAACAAAGTTATATCAAGAAGGGTATTTATATATTTTTTGAAATAAAACCCTTTGAGACATGTCATCCATGTTTATTAGGAAAATGAACAAATATTTATTTAGTATAAAAGTTGAAAGGGCCAAATAACTTCTAGAATTAGTTCATACTTATGTGTTAAGATCTTTTGAACTAAAATATATTGGTGAATAATATTACTTTATAACTTTTATCAATGAATTTAATAGACATTTATTTTTCTACTTAGTGAAGTGTAAGTCTGATTCCTTTATAAGATTTAAGGAATACAGAAATTAAGTTGATAGTCATCTTGGTGAGAAAATAAAGAATTTCTTATAAGACTATGGTGGAGATTATCTTAGACAATATTTCATCAATTATCTAAAGGATTTTTTGTTAATATCTAAAATAAAACATCCTAATACACTATATTGGAATGGATTCAGTGAAAGGAGGAAATATACCTTATTATTCGTGGTGAGATCGATGAACCGTGGTGTAATTATTTCATTATCCTTTTTGGGATAAACAATAAAAATTTTATTCCACATACTAAACTATATTATAGATAATTAAACAAGTGAAATTATATAAGAGTTGGTGTATGTTAAGAAATCCTTTTTACCAAATTTACATGTTTGGTGATGTGAATTATTTTTTAAAGGTACTTATAGTAATAAAATTGAATCTCATGTCACTAAGTGTATCTTTTTAAGAAATATCAATGAATCAATGGGATATTATCTATATTCCCCCTTATATAAAATTTTAGTGGTTGGGAAAAATTACATGTTCATTAATAGAGAGATCATCTCTACAAGAGAGAGTGTGATAATGGTAGAATTTAAGAAAGTTGAGAATCAAGATATATAAGAGTTAGAATATGCACAAATTTCACAAGATATTGTAGAAAAATTTGTTCCAAATATTCAAGTACTATGTAGGAGCACCAAATATTTTAGAGAAACAGAGAGATATAGTTTGGTAGTTACTAAGTAAGGTGACACATTATTAGTTGAAAATATTGAACCACCATACAATAAGAAATTAGTAAGTAGATCATATTTTCTAAATTGAATGAATAAATTATTTTTTAAATTGATTCCATGAACCAAAATTAAGCCTTGGTTTTAGTAGGTCCTCCAGTAATGTAAATCATATTTTTTACAAATTGTTTTTCAAGAAGAATATAAAAATAGATGGTAAATTTTGTACCTATAAAGAATGACTAGTTTCTAAAGGGTTTAATAAACACACATGAATATACTATGAAGAAACCTTGTAGCCAATCATTTTTCTAAAATTCATTAAAATTATACTTTTCATAACATCTTAAAATGAGTATGAAATTAAAAAATGGATTTCAAGATATACTACCTTAAATAAAACCATGTGGAAGATGTTTATATAACATAACTGAATGTATTGTGGCACCAAATAATTCTAATCAGTTATATAAGTTATAGAGATCCATTTATGGGTTGAATCAAACATAAAGATAATGTAAAATTAATTTTTATGAACCCATAAGGGGATTTTATTCATAACTAATGAATGTGAGCCCAATGTCTACTCTAGGTTTAGTGGGAGTGCATTTTTTTCGTAATTGTACATATTGATGATATATTACTAATAGGAAATAAGATGTGGGTTTATAGTCAGAAAACATGTGGTTAAACAAATGATTCTTCATGAATTACTTAAGTGAAGCAGCCTACATTCTAGGGATAAAGATCTATCATGAATGATCTAAGAGGGTGATTCAACTAAGTCAAGGTACATATATTAACAATTTATTGAAGAGATTCAATATGAAATAGTCAAATATGGGATTATTTATAATGTAACTTTGTATAAATCTCTATAAGAAAATGTTTCCTCAAACAAAAGAGGGGAGATATAGAGAGGGAGATATTGAGTAATATCCATTATAATTTTATGATATGATCTATTGTGTATTCCATGTTATATACCAAGTTGATGTTGGATATGACTTTATTAGGGTATGAAGATATTAAATAGATCCAAGAGTGTTTCAGTAATCAGTTATAAAGAATATCCTAAAGTATATGAGGCATATAAAGGATATGTTCCTAGTTTATGGAGGAGACAAGGAAGTTGTGATCTAAGGATACATATATTCTAGTTTCTAAACCTATCATAATGAACTGTAATTATAATTTGGATATGTATTCTACCACAATAATAGAGTTGTGAGCTATAATAGTTATAATCAGAAAGTTTTCACAAATTCTACAACTAATTACAAGTATATTTTAGATTCCTATATATTTAAAGAATCAGTTTGGATATAAAATTTCATCTAGAATATTTATTTTATACCAAGTAGTAATGATGTTATCACACAATATTTTTATAATACAATAGAAATGGTTCTGGAAAATGATTCTAGGTAACATCAATGGATGAATCTCATACTTCAAAAGTATCACCTCTTGAGGTATTTTTATCTGAGGGATGATGTCTTAATAAGTAGAGAAGATATAGAATAAAAGTTTGTGGTCTTTTTTACTAAAGGCATATCTCAGAAGAAACATGAATAAAACGAGAGAGAAGGTTGATTGAAGGTTGTTAGAAATTAGATATAGTGAAAGTGGGAATTTTTTAGAGTTAGTGTTGATATTTCAATGAATCTATTAATGATTATTATAATATTTAAAAGTGAAAAAATTCCTTACTCAAGAATATCTATACAAGAAAAATGAAAATTTCATATATATAAAAATTTAAATGAAGAAAAATATAAATATTTTCTATCATTAATCAAAGTATCTCCCATTATTGTCTTGATCTTTGTTTGAGATATTTGAAAAATATTACTATAGTTTAAACCAAAGGATGTCCCATACCCAGTGGAATCCATGGGGTAACTAAATCACTTGATGTTTGAGTGGGATTCACCCATCCATCATGATGTTCTATAGTATTATAGTGAAAATAAGGAAGTTGAAGAATTATTTAGGTTTCAAGGATCTTCATCCAAACATCAACACCACCATGAAATTTTTTCAGTGGTTTATATAATCACTCGAGATCACTCCTTGAGTGTTTTCTCAATTATTCACGTGTTATAGTGCATTAATAAATGCTATGAATAGTTAATTTATCATATAAATACTTCTCCTCCCTTACATTATATCTCATATAACTCCTTAATAAGTTATTTCTAATGTGGATGGTTGATAAAAGTTATTGGTACCTTGAAACTATACACCCAGGATGCAATAAAATCATGATTTACATGCAAGACTATACAATATATATATTAGGATTTCGTGCATATATCCTTTAATCTCACACATTCAATAAAGTCTAAAAAACATTATTCCATTTCAAATTATATTGTATCATATACAATAACTTGTGAAACTATATTTAAAACTACTTTTTTGAATACTTTCCAAAATATTTTCAGAAACCTTCCATTAAATTAACCTTGTATCATGTCATTTGTAACACATTTTTAATACCCATAAAAACTATTCTCTATTAAGTATAAGACAATTATAGAGTACCTCTATAAGATAAAATTATACTCTATTCAGTCAACCAAAAAGTGTGACCCTGCATTCCTTTAGATCACGGAAAAAATATATGAACTATTGGATCCAAAAATATATGAAAAGACCAGCCTCTAAAAGAACACCAATGATAGTAAAGCTATAAAGGGATCTAGATTGATATCTTCAAAACACATGTGTCCTTATACCTATTTCCACCATTCAATATCATATGAAAATGTGTGTTCCCATATTTTCTCTTTGTCCAAGACAATGAGTGATTGTGTGACATAGAGCATGTAAATCCCTTATAACTAACACATATATTATAGAGTCTCAAAGTATAGACTAACATGGTTGATTAATACATAACATGTCATTCATCCTTATAGATATTAAAATATCATGTCACTTATCTAGATAGACATAGAATATCTAGGTTTGGTTTAACTATCCCACAATATATCTCAATCAAGTGCCCAAATTTCATACTCATCATATAAGAGGATAAACCCCATCTTGGTTGTGCTCCAACCAATGACATGATCAGCAAAATAACCAACCAACCTCATATTAGCTAAGTCAATGTGTTGAACTTTGTAAGTTGAGTATCAAAGTATGAAGGTCCTCATATAAGGCAACTCATTGAACTTGGGTACTAGGGACTCCAATATATTTTAAAATCCCTAGTATACCAAGGAATTCAATATGATAATCCATGTGGTATACTTTATGGGTCATCCATTGCGCAAGAACACTTTTTTATGTCTCAAGAGAATATTAGGTATTTCTATATGATAATCTTACTTATGATAAACCCAACATTTCATCATAACCTATAATACTCCATGATGAACATCAGTTAGGGATAAATCGAAGTCATACTTTGGGAGGTCAGTTGTCCTTACTCCTCATAAAATGTATATATATATATATAATGTGAATGAATGATAAAGTGGATACTTCCTTCAAATATGACATATTACATAAACTATTTAAAGAATATTTACCAAGACCAACATAAACTCATGCCTATCATATTAGATATGAAAGACCACAAGATATTCATTATGTATACTTCACATTAAGGGTTTTGTTAACTCATTAAATAATATGTTATTACTTAAAAATCTCTATGTGACCTTCTAATAAGATCCTCCAACTAAATATTTAGTGAGAAACTTCTATAAAGTAAGAATGTTTGAATAACAATGATATTTAGGAACTGTATTCCTTATAGTTAAAAAACGTGAGAATATTAAGACTCCTTAACATCACAGCATAAAATGTTACGATGTTAACTTCTTTTTTCTTCTTATAAATCATTATAATTTAATAATTATCATCCTTGGAACCATTTCTATCAAACTTTTTCATTGAAATATAACTGTAAATATTTACATTATTTCATTATCAATGCTTCCTAAACCCTTTTAGGAAAAAGTAACTTTTATTTTGATATAGTAACTAATGAAACACTTTAAATTTATCTTTACCTCCATATCCTAGACATGATTAGTATAGAGTGATATCTACTTTTTTATGATAGATAATATGACTCTTTATAGTTCTCTTTACTGTCATACCCTAAACTCTTTTAATATATCAAGTGTAAATCACTTTTAATTTTATCGGTACAATCCTTATGTAAATAGTGTTTTCACTTTATTCACAATAACTAAATGAAAATATTTACATTATGAATTATCATCACATATCCTAAACCATTTAATATATTGAAGGGAAAATAACTTTTATTTTATATTGGTATAATACTTTATTTAAATCGTTGATCTTGTATAAGTCCAAACCTACTTCTAATTGATTATTATACATTATATTTTTCATAGAATATCTTATTAAGACACAAAAACCCATTTTTGTTCAGGAAATAATGCTCATTTCCTTTTAATGAGAATATTTAACAAATAAACCATAGTTCCAATATCATATATGGAATTCTAGGTGTTTGGATAATTTTAATGAAAAGAATATTTTATTAAAATATACCATTGATGGGTGGGAATCACATTCCTTTGTATTTTAAAAAATATATTGATACACACTTTATCTTAGATAAAACATATTTTATTAATATATTCTTATAAAAAATATAATTTATAATCAATGAATCATAAATAATATGTGTTCAATTAATCATATTATTATTTTCATAAAAACTATTATTTAGATAAAAAAAATTTCTTATCCTATAAGATTTATGAGATAAAGATACACATCCTTTAAATATATACATCCAAGATTGACACATTACTTTACTTTCAAATTATCTATGTAAATTGTTTTATTTTAATGCAAACTAAAATCTTAATAAATTATTCCTTTTAATTTTAACTCCATTATTTTTACAACACTTGTAAAATAAAAATTTCATATCACAAACCTATCATAATTAAAGAATAAATTTCTATAACAACCATACCTGACATTGAAATTCTATGGAGTTTCAAAAAAAACCCATTTGGTAGTTAGGATAATCCCGTCATATGGAATTATTACAGCTCCTTCCCAGTTTTACATTTTAAGTTCCGATGAACTCCATTGGATGCATGAAGAAATATTTTTAACCCTTCATCTATTTTTTTATTATGGGTTAAACTTTTACCCACATTCACTCTCTACAAGGTATCAAGACATAGATATTATAATCCCAATTCATCTATTATCAACACTTTGAGAATATTGAGTAAAATTTTCTTAAATTTAACAATATTGTAATAACATTTCCAAAAATGAAAATATGATGAATTCCTTAACCAGTATAAGCCATGTTTTTTCTCCCTTAAATCACATTTAACAAATAATAGACAATATGTATTAATGGAAAATAATCTTATTTTATTAAATAATAGTTGTTTGTATGCTCTTATCAAGAGTAAAATGGGATAAACACATATCATGATAAGTTCATCTAAGTTTTTAAGTTTCCAATTATTAAATTTAGTAACTCCTTTTCTATATTACTTGAAAAACTTCAAGTTTCATTATTTAGGTTTCAAATGACCTTCACTAACTACTTGAACAAATATTATTGGGCCTTTATAACTATTTGTTCTTCTTCTATTTTGATCTTTTTCCTGATTTTGATTTCCATCAAACACCTGAGAAAAGACATCAAATTCCCAATTCATATATCCTCAACAATATCACAATATTGGGTAAAATTTTAATGAATTCATTCCTATTTATAGAACATTTACATAGATGAAAAAATAATGAATTCATTAACCTAAATGAGCTATAAAGAAATATTTAATCTATCCATTTCATTAAGATACTCAACCATATTGAATATCATTTTATATTCACAGTCATATTGAAAAAATGTGATTAAAATTTATTTGGACATCATGCATCTAACACCTTTGAAACCTAAAGTGAATCATTTAATGCTTCTATAAGCATCGAGATTATCTTTTTTTAATAGTTTAAAGACTTGATTACTCAGGAAAATGCTTCTCTAAAATAGAAAATATTTTTATTTATTATATAATTTTACTCAGTTAATATTCTTAGTAGTATCTTACATTAAGATTCCCCTTCCAAGGATTTATCTAAAATTTTATTTTTATGATGATGATGAAATTCATCTATAATAATAGGTTTCATAAAATAAGTATCATGTATTATAACCAATTAATATGCAATTTTATTAAATGGTATCCCCTTAAAATGATGATCCCTTTTAAATACCCTATACCTATTAGTGGTCCAATATCTATATTTCCCCAATAAAATGTCACATATTGGGTGTGAAACTCACTACTTAGTTATTTAGGTAGGGAGTCATCCTAATCATATAATATATGAATACAATATATTTGTTAAAAAAAATACTTTTCCCAATCCATCATATAGAAAAACCAAATTTTATTCTTCTAATATCCCAACCCATTGGTTTCGTAGATAGTGTAACCTAAAGAAAACACAAAGAATATGCATACAAAGGACAATCCAGTGGCACCCTATTTGGTGTGAAATTGACCAAGGATATTACAATGTCACATATTACTTTCTTAACTTGCACAACATAATCCAGGGTCACCCCTCTTTGGTGTAAAACTACTCGATTAAATGATTGAGGTCTTAACAAGTGCCACATAGGAAGGAATTTAACAGCTAGTATTTAAATGGGATTTAATCTCACCATCATATCTCATGTTATTTTCATTATATGGATACTTATAGTGATTTAGTTTAGAAAATTATTCTATCCACCAAATAAATATGTTCAAACCATATTGATGTTTAACACTTTATACAACTAATATGTTTTCATTACTCACCCAAAATAAGAATTAAAGTATATAAACACATACATAAATACATTATATGCATAAGGTACATGTATTTTTCATGTGAATTTATAGATCTATATGAGATTTATAATATTCACATTAGTAAACCAAGAACGATAGATATGCAACCTCATTTTCCATTTTATACAGGGCCTAAGCCTTCTGGATGCTAGGTGTTTTGGCCCCAAGTTCCTCTACATGGGGAGACTTTTATTAAGAGAGAATTCAATTCATGATAATTCTGACACCTAATATGCATAAACTATAATCGAAAACATGATTTAACTGAATAACTTCAACTTAAATTGAGGTCAATGTAGATGAAAAATTAATTCAATATTAAACATAGCATGTATTAAAAGTCTCTTTCTCTTAGAAGTAGTTTAAAATTTAAAATAAATCATATAATATTCAAAATAAAAATAGTTTATAACCACAGATACAAAATAAATTTAAATAAATTAACATTTCAAATATCTAAACATGAGATAACCATTTATGAAAAATTTATCAGTAAAATAAAATTAGAAACATTTTATAACTTTATATTTGTGATAGAAAATCAATAAATATGAATATAAAAATTTTATATTCATTATAATATGAACACTTTTATATCTATCATTATATGAAATTTTATTTTAAATTCATGATATTTTATGAATTATAAAATATTTATAATCCGATTTCTATTATGTTAATATTTTACATAATCTAAATATCATATACTTAATCATAATTTAAACATTGATCATATCATTTATCAAAACAATTTTTATTTTTCTTAAAAAATAACTTAATAAGGCCCCTTTAATTTAAATAATTAAAATTAATTAACTATAAATATTTTATAATTTATATAGAAATAATTTATGTTTTAAAATTATTTATTTAATTTATATGTCTTTATTAAATACCCCTTATGATTTCAAAATAAAAATTTAATTTCTAGACCATAAAACATTCCATATATTTTTTAAAGGTATCTTAAATATTTATTTTTAATATTTAAGAAATATTTATAAATAAATGTTTCATAAATATTTATTAATTAATTATAAAACATTTATAATAATTTTTTTAATAAAAATTTTATTCATTAAATAATACCCATAAAATACCATTAAAGATAATTTAAAAAAATCAATTTGTAAGGGAAATTTAAAAAATGTAAATGTCACGACCCACCTTTGGAAAGATGAGAGAAGGGGTGGAAAAGTGACCCACCCTTCCTTACTCAATATGAATACAAGATAATAACCCCCCGAGTCCCATCCCCAGTAGGCCCTGGAGTGGGGACTAGTATCAAGGGTATATATTATCACAGTACGAGTGGAATTACCCTTTTATTATTTTAACAAGATCGAAAGATAAGAGAAGCCAAACACCAAACACCAAGGTACAATATGTATAAAAAAATAAACCCAAATCCAAAACCACATGCATGTTTTAAACCAAACTAAAACAAAAGTAGAAGAATCTCCAAAGTGAAATACCAAAAATTAAAAAGGGAAACTAGACAAGAGAAAGAAAATTGGGCACCTGATAGAAAAAACACTCAATGTCTATACCAGTAGGGGCCCACACGGTCCTAAAATCCCTCCTAGAAACCTGAAAGTAAATATAGGGTGATAATACAAGTATACTAAGTAGGGAACCTAAATATATCGTGCATAAGTGGGGAGACATTTTAATGCCCCGTGAAAAATAGAATTAACCAGACACCGAGTAAAGAAACTAACCACCCAAATTCACAAGTCACACTCTCCCAAATATCACAATCCAAGTATATAGTAGTATAACACATCATTACAGGGTACCTTGCACCACCCTCCCACTGTTCATCTAGACATCCCATGTGTCAAACCTCCCCTGCAAGTTTCACTCCCATATCCTGCCTGAACACACCTGGGCCATAACCATCCACATATCCTGCCCATAAACACCTGGGCCACAACCACACAACCTTACCACAGACACCTAGGACCTATTACAACCTCATCTCAGACAGTTTTACCCGCACACACCTGGTCTCAACAAAAGTCACACATCTCGTCTGAAGACACTTGGGCCTCATCTCAAAGACACCTGGGAAACTAAAACCACACCTCTCACTCGAAGACATCTGGGCCTCATCCCGAATACACTTGGGAACATTCTACCTAAAATAATATATTCCTCATATCCATAACAGAAAACGTTTTGAAGGATCTAGGCTAAAACAACACACTATGCCAAAAGAGTCTTGGGATAAAGTAACCACCTCATGCCATCACAGCCTCTAGGAGAGGGAAAAGAAAGGAGCTAATGACTAGGGAAAACAGCCTCCTCCATGAGATGGGGTTGTTCGGGACTAAGTGCTCAACATGGGTGGGGTGCACTCTAAACATGAATAAAATACATGATTAACACTAAAAAATCACTCTTACAATCCTATGGCTTATAAAACAAAGATCCATGTATGTGCCACAACACTGCTATCCCTACGACATGCACAAAGCAACAATCCCAAAACTCCCTATTCCAGTTGTCATGTTTGAAAAATTACAGTTCAACTATTCCTTAATTTATAGGAAACTAGTAGGCACAACCATAAGCAGAAACAACATCAAAATAGAAACATCAATGTAGTGATTCAACAGTTCACTTGTGGTTTTTATTTTAAGAAAAAAATACAAAGGGAGATGCCTCAAGCCATGTCCTTGACAGGTTGCGGCCACAACACAACCAAATGTAGTTCAGCTGGCTACAAGATCATCAAGTCCACAATCAATCAACCTCTCAAAAGTAGGTTCTATTCCACAACCAGTTCTACCCCATGATCTCAACAACACCACCACATAACTTGTACAAGGCACCAAACAGATTCCTGATGCATATCATTAAAACAGATCAAGCAGTTTACATATTCAACCAACACCGGTCACCATGTTATTCATTTTCATTTTTTTAAATGAGGTGATCACATAGGGTTTACTTTCATCAGGAATCCATTTAAATATCCAGGTATAAGTGATTAACCCTTTTTTCATGTTGCACCTTTTTAATCACTACCATGTCCAGAAAATAAAACATTACTTCTGCACAAAAAAGAACCACCAACAACCATGATTTTCAATAGGCTTAAGCCTGTACAATTCACAATTCAGAAAATAATAACAACAACATCATCTCTTCCCCATCCGCCTTTCAATTGTCAACCATTTATTATCTTTGTTAGAGGCTGGGTTTCAATTATCTCATGGAAAGATTGTTATACCCACCCCGTATGATGCACGTAAAAGAGAGACGAAGGTAGAATTTCCTACCTTGATGATCAAAGATCAACATTTCTTCCTCATGTCAAGAACTTATAGTAGAACATTATCAAAACCCCCCAGTTTTCCCAAAAAAAGGGGGGGTTTAATAAGATAAGTGAAACCCCAAGGAAGGGATGATCTAAGGAGTGCATATTGATCCCATGACATCTTGGTAACAGAGGAAGGGTTCGAGAATCTCACACCAGAGAACAAGAAGGAAGAACCAAGGCAAAAGGATATCTCATCCCTTAATTAGTTTTAATGGGTTAATTATTTAAGATACACTGAATTATTTCATTAATGAGTGGATTGTATTAAAACCTATGTTTTATCCATGTAAATGTTTCCCCACGATAACAAAAAATTAAAACAGGGGTTATGGACTTTGAATCGACCTTATATTCCTTAAAATGAGGATTTAAATGCATTTTACATGAGAGTAAATATCATTGGGGAAAACTGTAAGAAGATGGAAACACTATACACCAAACCTGAAATTTGACAAAGGAAAAAGCATGCTGTTGGAAATAGCCTACTATTCTGGGAACACTGTTTATGAACTAAAAATTTGGAAAAGGGAATAACCTACTTGTTGTAAATTGCCTACTATTCTGGAAAAACTATTCATGAACTAGAAATTTGGAAAAGGAAAAATCATTCTATTTTAAATAGCCTACTATTCTGGAAACACTATTCATGAACTAGAAATTTGGCAAAGGAAATAGCCTGTAGTTGGAAATAGCCTACTATTCTAGAAACAATGTTCATGAACTAGAAATTTGGCAGTGTTGGGAATAAGTCTCCTTGACCTCCCAGAACACCTCAAACCCCATATTTCTACAAATTAATGGATTGAAGATGTCCGAGCCATTACATTAGATACCTCTCAAAACATTCTCATCCCCAAGAATTAAAAACCAACCTAGAAGAAAAGAGGGGTCTGAATAACCACCCTATAAAATACCTCTCAAGGGAAAACCACCATGAGTTGTTCAGAAGCTGGAACAAAACCTCAACATCTGAGAACACTCCCCCCAAGAGTAATCACATTTAAACAGCTAAACCCAACCCAAAGATCACATTGTCCTGACACATGTGTCAGGGAGTTCCTTCCTACAGGTCAAGATATTATCCGCTTTAGGCAGAACTGACTCACCCACATAGGTTTAATTGCATCCACATTAATGTGTCTTGAATAGGAGTCAGGTCCTCCATTCCCCACACATTCATACACATCATATACATCTAGAGAATAAGGTAACAATCATTCTATATCTAAACAAGTCAATCATAACATCACATCAAAGGTACAAAAAAAGAAATCATTAAAGAAAAATCAACACAAAAACATAAAATAGCTATAGGTACTGGACATGCATATGGGACTCCATCTCCCAAGTACTCTCCTTGACACCACCGTGTCACCACAAGACACAAACCAAGGGAAGAGAATGCCCAGAAAACAACTTCTCTTTGTGGTCCTAGATCTCTATAGGCCACTTCTTGAAGGTCGCATCATCATCACCATCGATCTCACTCCAATCGACGATGTGTGAGTCTTCATGAAGATAACGATGGAACTGTGATACATGGAAAACATAATTTATCCGACTCATATACATGGGAAGTTCTATTTAATACACCGTGGATCCAACACAAGACAATACCTTGAAAGGACATAAAAATTGGGGAGAAATCTTACTCCCATGACTGAACCATCACTGCCCACGATGACGGGAAACCATTAAAAACAAATGGTCTCCCACCTCAAACTCTAATGGTCTCCTCCTATGATCATAATATAACTTATACTGGTCCTGAGCTGTATTCATCCTATTATGAATAAGATGAACTTTCTCTGTGGTTCTCTATACCACCACTGGCCCAAGAAAACCTACCTCACCAACCTATGTCTAGCACACGGGTGAACATCATGGCCTTCCATACAAAGCCTCAAACAATGCCATGCCAATGGTATAGTGGTAACTATTATTGTAGAAAAAATCTACCATAGGAAAGTGTCATACCCATGATCCCCCAAAATCCAGAACACATGCCCATATCATTTCCTCCAATGTCTAGATAGTCTTCTTTGTCTACCTATTTGGCTGGGGTGGAAGGTTGTGTTAAGGCATAGCTGGGTGCCAAAATCATGCTGTAATCCCCACCAGACTTGTGAGGCAAACCATTTATCCCAGTATGAGACAATGGACCTCAGAACTTCAGGAAAACTCTCCACCTCATCTACATACCTTTTTTCTATAACACTCATCGGTCTTGACTCCTTGATCACCAAAAAGTGAGCCAATTTCGTTAGTTGATCCACCACTAACCAGATAGCATCGTAGCCTCCTTGAGTCATGGGTATCCCTATGATGAAATCCATTGAGATGTCATCCCACTTCCACTCAAGGAAATAGAAATGATGGAAAAAAACTCCTAGAATATGGTGTTCAGCCTTTACCTACTAACACACCAGGAACTTTTCCACAAACTCTGCCACTACCCGATTCGCCCCAGGCCACCAAAACTATCCTTTTAGGCCTTTGTACATCTTGGAAACTTCGGGGTGTACTTCTAGGGCTGAGCTATAGAACTCAAGAAGAACATACTCATGAATCACCTCTAGAACAAATATCCTTCCACATAAAAGAATCAGATTCTGACCATCCTTCGACCACTCTTCAGGATCATTGCCTTGGTCAATGAAATCACTCATCACTTCATCCTTTTAGTCTCCACACTGAGACTCCTCCACCCACTGAATCAGAGAAAACGACACCTTTATCTAAAAAAACATCCTCTTCCACCATCCTCCCTCACATCTAGGTGCAAGGCATCCAATTCTCCCATTTCTCTCTAAGCATCTACATACTCTTGAACTACTTCCTTCTATGATTTTTTGATCAAAGCATCAACCACAATGTTACCCTTACCTTCGGTGTAAGAGAACTCGAAGTAGTAGTATTGTAGAAACTTCACTCATCTATGTTGCCGCAAATTCATATCCCTTAGGGAAAAGATATACCTTAAACTCTTGTGATCTTTGAAGACCACACAGAGCTCCCCGATGAGGTAATGCTTCCAAAACTTCAATGCGAACACTGTTGTTATAAGATCTAAATCATGGGTGGAATAGTTACACTCATGAGGACATAACTTCCTAGACCCATAAGAGATCACTCCCCACTACTACAACAACACACATCCCAAACCAAGTCCAGAAGCATCACAAAACAACTCAAATAAAACTCCTTCCTCTGGAAACCTAAGCAATGGAGCACTGAATAGTTTATCTTTCAGATAGCTAAAAGCTGCTTGACACTGCTCACTCCATGTGAAAGACTGATACTGCCTAGTCAAAGCCATCAATGGAGCTTCAACTCAAGAGAAGTTGGGAATAAACCTCCAATAATATCTTACCAACCCCAGGAAACTACGAACTTCTGCCACATTCTTGGGTGTTACCCTAGAAACAATTGGCACCACCTTTGACGGATCCACTGCTACCCCTTACTGAGACAACACATGTCTATGAAATTTCACTTCTCATGTCAAGAACATGCACTTGGACAACTACCCATAAATCTGTTGGAATCTAAGGACCTACAAGACTATTCTGGGATTCTCAATATGCTCCTCTTATGACCTAAAGTAGATCAGAATTTCTTTGATGAAAACAATTAAGAATAGGTTCAAAAAGTTGTAGAAAATAGGGTTCATGAGGCTTATGAACATGGCAGGTGCATTCATGACACCAAACTGCATAAATACGAACTCAAAGTTCCCATACCTGCACCTAAAATCCATATTCAAGATATCACTCTCCTTCACCCTAAACTGGTGATATCTAGACTACAAATCAATCTTATAGAACCATCATGATCCCTTTAATTGGTCAAAGATATCATTTATCCTTGGTATAGGGTAACGGTTCTTGAGTATTACCTCATTCATCCTTCGGTAGTCTATGCATAACCTAAGACCACCACATGCCTTTTTCACAAAAAAAAAACTAGAGAACCCCATGGAGACATGCTAGGTCAGACAAAACCCTTCTTTATCAGGTCGTTAATCTGAATCGACAACTCTCACAACTCTTAAAGTTCTATCCGATAGGGAGCCATCAAAAGTGGATGAGCACCAGGTTGTAAGACTTTCATAAACTCAACGTCATGTAAAGGGGGTGGATTTACAAACTCATCAGGAAATACATCCAGAAAATCTTTGAAATCCCCCATAACACCCACCATATATGAATTTTCCAACTCCGCTGACAGTATGGCCAACATAGAATGAAGAGGCTCCACACACCAACTTCCCATTTGACAACTTTTCTCGCTGAAAAAATCCAAATACTGAAATTCTTTGTTAGAAAACATGACTCTTCTTCCAAAGAATTCGATAACAGAACAGATAGAGAAAAACCTATCAATTCCTATAATTAAATCGTACAACTCCATCAGCAATAGAAGAAGATCCATACTAGACTGATATAGCCTTAACATTAGTTTAGATCCCCGAAAAACTTAAAACAAACTGGTCTGACCTCCAAATGGTGTACTCAACATCGGGGGTATGGGAAGTATTTCTACGTCTAGTCCCAGAGCATGGGAAAGATTGGGTGAAACTAAAGAGTGTGATGCCCCCGAATAAAACAAATTAGAAACAAGAGTTCCGAACAAACAAATCTTACCTCGAATGAACTTCGGCCCCACTATCACTGCTAACTTTGTAGCATGCAACTTTCTAGGCCTAGATTTTCTACCTCTATGCTATCAACCACCTCCTCAACTAGGCCCTGATTGATGTCCCTGAGGAGGACCCTGAGGTCAGCCTCCCCCAACAACATCTCTCCTCAGAAGAGTAGCGGCCTACTATTGAAAGGGCCTCAATGAAAACTGTTGCTGCTGAGGTGGTTGCTGAACCTGCCCACCCCCACCAAAATGGGCATGAGATGGGAACTGGATCTCAATGTGCCCAAAAAATCCACAGAAAAAGTATCTCGGTTCTGGTCCCATAGGAAAAGGGTGAGGACCAGAGGATCGAAACTGGAACTGTTGAGGCCTACTCCTCACTGGTCGAAACATAGAAAGCCATGTTGTTGGAGATCTGTTACTGACTTCATTTCTCTTTGATAAACCTAGCTAGATCTCCTCTAATAGCACACCTCCTAGCTATTACATCCTTTCCACCACCACATAATTCTTCTGAACTACCAAATATGTCGGTAGGGTAAAGTTAGTAACAACATACTGAAGAGATGGTCGAAGTTCCTTCTCTAAACGCCTTGTCCGAGACTCCTCATCTGAAAAGAGGTATGGAGAAAAATGCAGGAGATCCTTGAACTTGATCCCCAATTCCCTGACCAACATACTTCCATGCTTAAGAGAGAGAAATTCTTTCCTCTTCTCAGATTTTTCCATAGAAGAAAGGAATTCCTCTTGAAACCCCTTCTCAGAAATGGCCCATGGAACCTCTATCTCCATATTTTCCCCAAGGTAGAGAATCTACCACTGACACGATGCTACACTCATCTAGATGACTGCCAATGGGACCTAGTACTTCCTCAGAGCATGGATCGGAGTGAAGACGATCACCAGCTCCTCGATCCAGTCTTTTGTTTCTACGTTAGAGACGCTTCCCTCATACTTCCGGAGGGTCTGTCGTTGGAAGGAATGCAGAGTCTGCTACCACCTCTCTTCCTTCTCCTCTCGGTCAACCCTATACTGATCAGACAGAAAATATTGTTGAGCCTCAACAGCCCATGCCACACATGGATGATGTCTAGGTGCCTTAACTACATGGTAAACAAGGAATGTATAATCCCGAGTAGCAATGAATTTTACATAATATTTCTTTATCATCTTAAAAAATTATCTCCCCAAGATAACCCAATTAATATAAGAACACAAGTCATTATGATGCATTTACCTTTCCTATGGTCTCTACCACACAATCAATACTGGCTAACTTGGTCATTCGATAGTCTCAGAGTCTATGCATCAGATCATGGGGTTCCCTAAAATTTCGTGTCCTAGCCGATCTTCCCTGACATATGTCACTCACCAAGATTTCCTAGCATTGTTTCCCTACCATCCCATGCAATTATCACTATTCCTAACTCCATAATCTATCCTATCTCTCAAACATCACCTCTGATACCATTATTTCATGACCCACCTTTGGAAAAAAGAAGAAAGGGGAAGAAAAGTGCCATTCCCTTCCTTTCTCAAGATGAATACGAGATAATGAACCCCGGAGTCCCACCTCCAATGGGCCCCAGAGTGGCGACTATCACCAAAGGTATATATTTTCACAATATGGGAGGAATTATCCTTTTTTTAACAAGATCAAGAGATAAAATAAGACAACCACCAAACACCAAGGTACAATATGTATAAAAAAATAAACCCAAAGCCAAACCCACATGCATATTTAAAAAAAATAAAACCAAAGTACAAGAATCTTCAAAGTGAAATACCAAAAAAGAAAATGGAAAATTGAGAATTATTAGGAAAACTAAACACCAACCAGCAACAAATTTAATCATCCAGACTATTAGGGTCCCACATAGTATTCAAATCCCTCCTGGAAATATGAAAGTAAATGTAGGGTGAGAATACAAGTATATTTAGTAAGGAACCTAAATCTCGTATGCAAAAGTGGGGAGACATTCTAATTCCTTGTGAAATATAGAAGTAACCAGACACCAAGAAAGGAAAATAACCACCCATCCTTAGAAGGAAAACTCTCTAAATATCACATGAAAAGTATGTAGTAGTATAGCACATCATTACAGGGTACCCCGCACCACCCTCCCACTAGTTATCTAGACATCCTATGAGTCAAACCTCCCTCGAAAGTTCCACTACCATATCCCACCCACACACACCTGGGACACAACCATCACCATATCCTTCCCAAAAATACCTAGGCAACAACTACACAACCTGCTCATATACACCTGGGACTTATCACAACCACATCTCACATAGTTCTACCCACACACATCTGGGCTCCACAGTAGTCACACATCTTTCCTGAAGACACCTAGGCCTCATCTCGAAGACACCTAGAAAACTGAAACCGCGCCTCTCACCTGAAGACACCTAGACCTCATCCTGATGAAACTTGGAAACATTCTCACTGAAAACACCTAGGCCTCATATACATAACAGAAATCTAACCAAAGTTTCTGGGCCAAATCAACACACCATGCCTAACGGGGCTTGGGATAAAATAACTGTCTCAAGCCATCACAACCTCTTAGAGAGGGAGAGAAAAGGATCTATTGACTAGGGAAAACACCATCTCCCATGAGATGGGGGTGTTTAGCACTATGTTCTCAATATGGGCGGGGTTCACTCTAAACATGAAGAAAATACATGATTAATACTGAACAAGAACTCCTCCCATCCTATGGCTTCTAAAACAAAGATCCAATCACGTTCCACACATTTCTACCCATACGACATGCATAGAACAAAAATCCCAAAACTCCCCATTCAAGTTATAATGTTTGAAGAATTACATTTCAATTATTCCTTACCTATTGGGAAACTAATAGGAACAACCATAAGCAGGAACAAAAAACAGAAATAGAAAAGTAGTGATTGAACAGTTCACTTGTGGTTTTTATTGTAAGAAAAAAAAAACAGAGGGAGATGCCTCATGCCACATCTCCATCAGCTTGAAACCACAACATAACCAAAGGTAGTTCAGCTGCCTATAAGTTCATCTAATCCACAATCGATCAACCACTCAATAGTAGGTTTTATTCCACTACCAATTCCACCATGTGATCTCAACAACACCACCACATAACTCGTATAGGTCGCCAAACAGATTCCTCATGCATATTATTAAAATAGATCAAGAAGTTTACATATTACCAACACTGGTCACCATGTTCGTCCTTTTCATTTGTTTAACCAGGGTGATCACACATGGTTTACTTTCATCAGGCACCCATGTAAATAGCTAGGTATAAGTGATTAACCCTTTTTCATGTTACACCTTTTTAATCACTACCATGTCCAAAAAACAAAGAATTACTAGTGTACAAACGAGGACCACCAACAACCATGTTTTTTAGTAGGATTAATCCTGTACAATTCACAATGTAGAAAATAATAATGAAAACATTATCTCTGCCCCATCTCCCTTCAACTTAACAACCATTTATTATCTTTGTTAGCGGTTAGGTTTCAACTTTCTCATGGAAACATTGTCATACCAACCCCACATGATTCAGGTAAAACAGAGATGATGGTAGAATTTTCTACCTTGATGATCTCAGATCATTGTTTCTTCCTCGCATTAATAACTTATATTGGAACTTGATCGATACCTCTGGGTTTCACCAAAACAGGGAGGTGAAATAGGAGCAGTGAAAACTCAAGGAAGGGATGATATGAGGATTTTAGATTGATCCCATGACTTCTTGGGAACATAGGAAGGGTTCAAGAATCTCACACCATGGAACAAAAAGTAAGAACCAAGGCAAAAGGATATCTCGTCCCTTAATAAGTTTTAACGGAGTAGCGATTTAAGATACAATGAATTTTTTTATTAATTAGATTATCACATTAAACCCCACAATTTGACCAAGTAAATGTGTTTCCACCATTAAAAAAAATTAAAATAGGAGTTATGGCCTTTGAATTAGCCTTATAGTCCTTAGAACGATGCTTTAAATGCATTTTACATCCAAGGAAATGTCAAAGGGGAGAAACTGTAGAAAGCTGGAAACACTATACACCAAACATGAAATTTGAAAAAGGAAAAACCCTACTGTTGAAAATGGCCTTCTATTTTGGAAACACTGTACACCAAACATGAAATTTGAAAAAGGAAAAACCCTACTGTTGAAAATGGCCTTTTATTTTGGAAACACTATACATGAAATATAAATTTAGCAAAGGTAATAGCCTGATGTTGGAAATAGCCTACTATTCTGAAAACACTGTTCATAAACTAGAAATTTGGCAACGGAAAAAATCTTGCTGTTTGAAATAGCCTACAATTCTGGAAACACTATTCATGAACTATAAATTTGGAAAAATAAATATCCTACTATTGGAAATATCCTACTATTCTAAAAATGTTGTTCTTGAACTATAAATTTGGAAAAGTGTTGGGAATAAGTCACCTTGACCTCCCAAAACACCTCAAACACCAGATTTATGCAAAGTAATGGACCAGAGAGGTTCAGACCATTACAGTAAAACTTTGAAAGAATTTTTTTACCCTTATGTAGTAGGGGTTATGTTCATTAAGGTAAAATCCTTTAACTTTATTCAAGCAACCTGTGTAAATGTAATGCTTTAATTTTCCCTCAAATTTAAAGGTAATACAAAGATTACCTTTATGCAACCTTATTCATGTAAGGGTGGCCCATTAGATATTACTTGTGTCAAGGTTATACATAAACTACCTTAAAATGGGTCTAATATATAAAATATTACCTTTATGTGCACCCATTTTCATAGATTTATAGGGGGATTACCTATGTACAGGTGACCTACTCCGACCTTTATGAAGACCCCTACATGTGAAGGTAAAATAACAGTAACCTTTATGTAGAACATTTTTACATAAAGGTAGTCAAGGATGACCCTTAATTTGTCCCCCTATGTAAGGGTGAAATGGAATGACCCTTATGTTTATTGATCTATATAAGGGAAAATTTTTATGGCCTTTACAAAGAAATCTTCTTCATAAAGGTAATTAATTTTATCTAGAATTCAAAAATGACTCATTACACTTCGTGATTTATTCATTTAAAGTAATATTTCCCAAATTTAAATAATTGAATTGATTTTATGCCACTGATGATAATCAAATTATTCTAATAATGATTATTAGAACATAAATAATAGACTAAATCCCTTACAAAAGGATTTCCATGCCAGAAAAATGAAAACTGCATCTATATAAATTGAAATGAAGAACACTGTTATTATTGTTTACCATTTACCAATGTTCCTTTTTATACTATATTGATCTATGTTTCATATGTTTTATAAAGATCACTGGAGAAAAATCTAATGGGCATCCCACCTCCAAAGGTATCCACATGCAAACTTAATTGTTCATTTTTTTAGTGGGATTCACCTATCCTTCATAATGTGATAGCATCTTATAATGGAAATAAGGAAGATAAAGATATTTTCTAGTTTCAATGATCCTAATCCAAAAATCTACAACACTTACATCATTTGAATGTTCTTTATATAATCAAATGAGGACGATCCTTTGATTTGTTTTCATTTATTCATGTTTTATAATGAATGTATAATGGCAAAATCCAATGCATTCATCATATAAATGATTCTCTCCCTTGAATTATATATCACATAACATGTTAACAATTTAGATCCAATGGGGATTATTGATCAAAGTTATAGGAAGTTGAAATTATGTACCCGTAATACATATTAATTGTAATTTTATTTCTAGACTATAGAGTATATATATATACACACACACATAAGGTTGTAGGGAATATCTCCCTTAGTTAGTACCCTATAATCAACTGAATTTTATCCTTAAATTATTATAATATTAATTAAGATATTATCACATGATTATTATTTTCATATGAAATTAATTGTGATAATTTCCTTAGTTTATTAGTTATATGGAAAGGTTATATAAATTCCCTACTATAATGAGAACATATAAATGTTGCGGTGAAATTCTTAAAATTATGTATTATAGTATATATGAAATATACTAGATGAGATGTGGATGATGTTTGACTATTAGTTTATTAAGGATCACAAGACATTGATACTTATTCTCATGAATTTCATACTTGGTAATCTCTAAGGGAGTAGGTTAATAGGACAAACCTACCAATAGAAATTACACACGGTATATGTTCCATTACATATTCTGATCAGTAAAAATGTGTATTGGTCCTTATAATTCAGATTATTATTAATGTATATGTTGAATTATGTACTTTTCTGTATGTATGAAATCTATGATGACATATGCTCATGGTGTGGTAGTATATGTTTCGTGCATAATAAGTGATATGATATTAATTGAACAATTTAAGAAATGATTTATATTTTTTGAGTTAATGGAAGAATATATCTCAAGAACTTTGATTGAAATGGAACTATATCCTTAAATCCTTATAAGATAAGTTCATATATGAGTTCATTTCAAATATATTAATAAATAGAAACCAAGAATATAGGTTGATGACACAGGTACGCAACCCGCTTGATGAGATATCAATACATAGGTATTATATTTCATAGTATCATTTATATGATTTTTTTGTTATTGTGACATTAAAATATTTTTGTATAGGTACCTTGATGTGTTTCAAGATGTTGATATTGGAATTTAGGTGAGTATAACCAATGCCACTGTGAACGAGGCATAGAGGGTCACACACTAAGAGTATCCATAATCTCAGTTAAATTATTTTTGAATCTAATATTAAGAATAAATATTAGTCTTAGTTTATGGAAATATTATTATTCAAGGTTGGTTTATCACATAAATTCAATCACACATTATTCAAGTTTAGAATAAATGTATATTTAATATTAAATAAATATTTTTTCATGAGTCAGTGAATAAAATATTTATTTATCTCTTATTTTTTAATATCCAAGTTTATTGCATGTCCTGAGAATATATTATTATTATTATTATAGTATGATGTAAGGTTAACTTATAATAAATAATTAGATAAAGGGAATTTGTACAATTACTAACTGTTCGATCATAGTTATATAATCTAATTTTTATAATTTTTAATAGAGTAGAATTTTTGTGCACAAATAATTCTCCCCAAATAATTCCCTTGAGCAAGAGTAAAACTCCCCCATCTTCCCTCTCCAGAATAAGGGAGAACAAGAGAAAAATATATCATGCTAGAGATATTTATTATTGCGACCTATAAAAAATTACACAAGGTGTTAGGTTTCTCAATTCTAGAACATAGAATAAAAAGAGTGATGTTCATCATTTTTTGGAGCATGTGTTGATACTACAAGAGGAAGTATAGTTTGGATTCTTCACCTTAGTGTCTCTATGATGAGAGAAGCTACCAAATTGATCAAAATTAATTTCATGGTTCAAGTTACTTCTTATTTTTAAATTAATAATAAATTAAATATGAAATATTCTCCCCATAAAATTCTATGATTATTTTCATTATGTTCCTTATGGTTTATATATTTGATTTTTTTCATTTGTTCAATGAGTTTTCCAAGATTGTCTATTAGATTCGATGAAAAACAGTTTTTGCATCACCCAGACCACTACCTCTATTATTTGAATCCCTCAAAAAAAATTACATTTTTAAATGAATTTGAAAAATTATTTATTGGATTTAGTGACTCCTGGATGATAATTCATTCTTTATCAATAATGACCAGGCCATGAAAATATAGTTATTTTTTTTATAATGAAGAACATTATTTAACTACTTCGGGTAAAAAAATAATTTCATAAAATGAATTTGATTATAAAATTTACGGTTCTATTATGAACCCTAAGAAATAACATCTATTTTATGGGATGATATCAATTCAATTAAATGATATGATATTTTTAATATTTACGGTCATAATAAATTATAATTTTTTATTTTAAAATATTGTTAATACATGAGAAAATTTGATAAATATAAATATTCTTCAACATAATATAATAGGAAATTGTTTTTATATCATAATTTAGAGACATAATATTTCATAAATATTAATAAAATATATTTTATAAAGGGATGTAATACGAGATGCCTAAGGAATCTCACATACTTGATTACCTAATTATTGTGTCAAAGTCTCTTGAAGGATATGCTATTAAAATATCTGAGTAGGATATTTTGTATCCTAATGTGTTTGTGGTATAAAAATGGGTATATATCCATAATTACCTATCATATGGACTCATTATTACAACAGGGTTTTTATAGGTTAAATTTTATCGGAATCAATAATTGTTGATGGATTTTAGAGCTAGTTTGGTTAAAAAATTAACCATTATTATTGATGGTGATGTGAGTATTCTTGATGTTTAGATATCTATAATTAATGTATCAATATATTTTAAGAAGTTTTAAATCATATATTTGGAAGAATTTTGATTATGTTTCAGGATATTTGGAGAAGGATGATAACATTTGAAAGTGGTTAGAGAAGATCAATCTAACTTGAAGTTTGATGTTTTTAGAAGTTTCATATTATTGAGAAATTAATGGAAACAAATTCACTATATATGTAAAGGTCACCATTACCAAGTCTAGGAAAAATGTAAAATGTCAACATTACTATATATATAAGGGTTGTGGATATATATTTCAAAAAAATCTAAGTTTTAAACAGTTTGTATATGTAATAGTAAACTTTACTGATTGAGAAAAATGATAGTCCCTATGCATGTAAGTATCAGAAGACTAATTCACTGTATAAATAAGGATTTAGAATATATTATATAAGAATAATTCATTTAATAATGGTGATATGTAAAATTAACATCTTACATACTTTAAGAAAATAGAAAAGGCATAACACATCCTATAATAAACTAGCTTAGATCGACCCCACCCGTCACCCAAGCTACTCTGCCAAAGGGCTGAAGTATGTTTACATTTAAAAAAATATTGAAAATAGTGTCAAGTTATAAAATATAAAACTAGTGGAAATTATTTTACCCATAAATAATAATAAAAAATCTATTGAAAACACCAAGAATATTGAATGGTGTTTCCATACATTAATCATCCATGCAAATGAAATAAATAGTTAAAAATAAATATACAAACCAAAAATGTAAAAAACAAATGGAAAATACCATGATACATAATCAATAAGATTTATTAATCTCATCTATAAATATTAATTTTATTGAAAAAACAAAATGATTTAATAATACACAAAAAAATAAAAAAAAATGACCTTGGGAATTCCAAATTCACCTTGTTGAATTGGTTGGTGTATAAACATACCTAAATTAAGAAAAAACTTGATCCATATCCTAAAACATCTCCTAGTTACCCATGTTAACTCACTATATACCAACACATCCTTAAATGAACAAAGTGAATGATATCTAACCTGATAGAACATTCTAGGTACCTATATAAAATCATGAGAGTTATATACACACATATGTGCATGAGTGTGTATGTTGGGTATGAGAGAAACATGCACTATAATATTCCACCAAAGTTTATATAAAATTCCTTTTATAAAATATTTAATAATTTATAGTTTGAACATATATAGAAATTAGAATTTCTAACTAAAGGCATATAAAGAAATCCAGTATCTTAGATATATCTTTTTTTTAATCGGGTAAAACCTTTTTGTACAACAAATTCACATCCACTTTGAAAAACTATGTTCTCAACATAAGAAAATAAATCAAAATTACCTTTTTCAAAATCGTTTTCAAACCCCATTTTTATCAAAAAAAGGGGTTAGAATCCACCATTTTGAAATTAAAAACTTTAAAAACTTAAATATATGGAATTCTCATCTCATGAAAAGCATAACCATACCATTTTACTACATTAGAAAAATTTCATAGCACCCCCCAATTCACCCTACCCTTTCAAAAATTGGTTTGAAAATCAAAAAACAATATAAAAAGATAGAATTAATACACAAATAACTCCATCATATAAAATAATTATAATTTAAAAAAACACGACTATCCAAATGATTCCACTAAACCCAAAAAAACTAAAGGATACAATTAAAGTATGGAGTGGAGATCCCTTGATATCATCATCAACTAGTCATCATGGAAAACCACACCAGACTCAAATAATATTATTTTGGGACAAGTATCTTAGAACACTTAGTTGTTTATATAAACCTAACTATCATCTCGTTATCTTAATTGTTCTAGTATGTCCACATAATCCATCACCATTGAGCTATATATTTTATCCCAGTTTTATTTTTTAGTCAAATTGGGCCATAATCCTATATATAAAGAACAATATAAACTAGTGTAACACTCATCCAAATATTCTACTTAGCTACCTAGGATTCCTATGATATAATTCATGTAGAGGTTTTCAACAAAAAAATACATATGTTCATCACATGAATTAATAATAAAACATAACATTTAAATATAATCTCACCATGAACACCCACTGAGTAAATATCTCTTTTCACAACAATGAAAAGTCATCACATAATAATAATTCAATTCATCCCATTAGGGAACAAGAAAATATAATGAATCACACAATGGAAAAGCATTATATTCTCTCAAAAATTAAGAAAAATATTTTAATTAATTCCAGTCAAGCCTCTAAAATTAAATTGGAATTCCAAATCACAAAACCATCTTGATCACAAACCTAGGAATATTTCATTAAGTACATAAATTCCATTAAGTCCAATATAGAAAACTATGTTACATAACCTTATTTAAAAACTAATATCTAATCAATACTTTAAAAACAAGGTTTCCATCCTTAAGAGTCAATTTAAAATAAAAAATCTCTTTAAATAAAAACAAACCCTTTAAACATGGGTTTAACACTTTAGAAATTAGAAAAGGGATAAAACCCTTCATTTAATCTATGACTTTATTTCTAATATCCTTTCAAAAAATTTCACAAAAACTTGTCGTACATAAAATTTTATTTCAAAATGAATAATTAAAAATACTTTATGTTAAGTAAAGTTAACTTTGAAAATAATATACAACCTTTTCATGAATTTTTTTAGAAATACCCAATCCTTTCATGTTATGATAAATAAAGGAATTGTATAAAAAAATCAATCTATTCCAATCATAAATTAATCATCTTCAACGGATAAATCCAACACTCACAAGGAGACAACGTCTATAAGACCAAAATAATAAAAACCCCATGATTATACCCATTCAAAAGACTATATTCAACTTATATAGCTATTAGGATTGCTGGTAGAAAAAGAAAACTGATGGAAATAGAATTAGGGAGATGTGGAGAAGATTAATGATGGAAAATGTAGAATTTACCTTCAATAAGTTATTGAATCCAAGAAGAGGAGGAAAAAATAAAAAATGAAGTAGAGTTACTCCTATGGATCTCCTAATTGATACACATGAATTAGGAAAAATGAATACACAATAGGTTTTAATATGATTATTGTAGAATATGAAATCCATAAACATGAAATGTATACACATACATGTCATATAGTGACTCCTCCCATCATGGGGAGACTCATCCCCCTAAAAATAGGTAAAAATTTTCCATCACTTCCTAGGGTTACATCATGTAATGAATTAACATCCATAGTGAAATGGTCCTTTCAAGGGTTGTCCTCATGAAGCAACACTCCTCTTCACAGTATGAAGCATCATCCCAAAATCTAGGTAGAATTGAAACCATTATATTATGATTATTTCACTAGATGAACATTCCATTCATAGTAGAATCTTCCCCATGATTGAAAATTCATGAAGTAAAAATCTTAAAATGAAAGGTTACAATTCATATAAGTAAATTCATTTACAATTATGTTTGGTACTTTTATAAATTTTGAAATATAGTCACTGGTCATTCTATGACATAACATTGTGAAGGTGTGATAAACACACATTACTAAAATTTCACAATGTTAATTACTCTTAAGAAATGGGGATCCCTATCATAAGAGTAAATTTTTTACTCTTAATTTTAGGACTTCTCCAAAAATATGACCCAAGCACCAATCAAGGTGAAACCCACTAATATTATAGCACAAACCACTATATATAAAATTGAAAAACCAGAAATACAACAAATACACCTCCAATTAACCAAAACTAAATGAAATTTTAAATTAAACCAAAAAAATAAATTATCATTAATACAATAGTGTCATGGGGATGCATAATTGTCCCCACCATGACACTTTATTTACCCAATAAATTCATAGTTAGAAGTAGAGCAATGAGAATTAAAAAACACCACACTTTAAATATAAAAGGTGGGGGGTTTGGGGAAAATCAAGACGTTCTTGTGAGAAAGGGGAATCAGATGTCATGACCCACCCTATCTCAATTTTAATAGTACTCAAACCAACCAAAACATGACCTTATAGAAACCTCCTCAAAACTAGAGATTTTCAACTAGTTGTAGTGGTCTAAGGAGGTATTGGGGGATGGAGGTTAAAACCCCTTTATCAAAATAAGAAATAATGGATAAATAACCAAGTATCATCCACATCATCACATTATATTGCATAGAGGTGATAAACTTATCCAATAATAATAAATGGATACAGAAGTAAAACATTAAAAAAGGATCTCCCACCAAGTTGATCACATATATAATAAATATAATAATGAAGAATAAATAAATTAAAGGAGGATAAACTATGTACATGTGACTCTCTTAAATACTAGTCTCCAATCCCACTCGAGCTACTGTAGCTCGATCATCAATAACATAGCATTTGTTCCCAAACTAACCTATTTTTTCAATAAATTGAGAGTTTACTCAAGTACCATAGTGTAATGATGGCCCGAGCATGGTGTGGGTAAAACACATAAGGGGACCACTAACATAATCATGTACTAACTGGTATATTATGTGATAGTAGAAAAATACCAAAATAAAAACAATATCTCAATACCTACTTTGACCAGTGAAAGAATTTATCTGATCATGTCATACTAACCGTGTTAACCACAGTACCACAAATACACTAATAGAATACACATATAAATTATTCTTATCCCAATGACCATCGTCAATCCTCAAGTTCGTGACCTCAATTGACCATACATACTTCGTCCACTATTAGAGTGTCTCTGAGAATGAGAATCACTTGAAGGGAACCATTGTCAATAATATGTGAATCCCAATCTCATATATTTAATGATGAGAAAAAGATCCTTTGGAATCATCAGGAATCCATCAACTTCATAGCCTTAGGGTGAAACCTATGGTAGTACCTAGGAATTATTAACGTTAGGCCGATGTATGACTCCTAAGAGGTGGAGGACCCAGAAAATCATATATTTCCAAGTGTGACTGATTCCTAAGAGACCCAAGTAATCAAAACGAATAACCTATTGAACCCATGGTCTATCTCTTGGTTATCCAGCATAATTCGACTCCGTAGTCGAACCAAACCTATTATGCCCACCCAATCCTATGGGGTATCCTAGGCATTGATCGATGGGATCCAACAGTCACCGCCAATATATCTAATATGTATGCTCAGGAGTATATTACCACCAAGTACCTCATAACACCTTTTTATTTTCCGGAATTGTAGCCATTAATAATGGTATAATGGTATCACAATTCATACCCTAAGCTCCCAAATCATTTGAAATAGTCTCACTATATCAATGGAATCCCATAAATCTTGGGTATTCCTATATTCATGAAATCACATAGCTCTGATACTGGATCCTAGATACCACCTCTAGGAATCCACTACTATATCGACCATAGACACAGAATTATATTAAAACTATGAATCAACCACCCAAATACAATGATACAAAATCCCAAACATACCAGGCATATCTAGGTCTCATCTCTTGCAACAGACGATTCTCATGAATCTTGAGAAATCACATCAATTCTAGGCCTAATGAAAGATTCCCATGCTTCTTGTGAATTCACATGTCATCAAGTATAAATATAAATCAAAATAAACATTCAAAAAGGGTTATTTTAATTCCCATTCTCTTCATCATAATTTCATCCCTATCAATCTCACACATCGATTCTGGTTCTAAGGTGACACCAACAACCATCGATACCCAATTACACAGACCCACTTAGCATCGGTCTAACAATGAGGTAACCATTTAAATACTTTGGTTCAGTACATAAGTGGATCCATCTCTCCTGGGAATATCGATCATAAACTAGTCTCCTAGGAAAATTACCATCAGTCAAAAAAATTTATGATTCTTGGTAGTACCAACCTAAAAAATGGCCTCTTGACATCAAACGGTAGGTCACATAAACATCATTTTATAGAGATGTCTCATGGACCATCTCAGTTCCTAAGTCCAAATTGTTTGGTCTACTCACCCAACATTATACCAATCTAGAATAAGGTTATCCACCTAGACTAAATATTTATTATTGGAAAAGGAGTGATCACTCCTAACCAACACCATAACCCCCTTGGCTATGAGGCAACCCAATCATTACATACACAGATATTACATATTATTAAATGAATATTATTTACAATATTCCATAACTATCAAGGTTTTGTGTCTCTAGAAATATGGATACATAAAATATCTATATCATATCAAAATAAGTTATTAATAACTTACATGATTCTTTACCATATCAAACATATATTGTTTCTTCATATATTGAGGAAAAGGAAACATAATAAAGGGTGAGATTAGATAATCAATAAGGGCAAAAAAGGGATATATCAATCAATGATCATTTTAAAGTATTGCATGAGTATAAGGGTATGATAACATCATACTCACATTTGAAAATTATTCCCAAAAATTCATATATCAGAATAAAGGTTCATTGAACAAATCATAGTGGTTCATAAGACACCAATCATAAAGGAATTAAATAACAACATCTATGAGAGTATAAAATTAGCATAAGGAAATGTTATAAGATATTGGCATAAAGTGTGGAATAATAATAATCATATGAATATTATTTCAAGGATAATCACCAATATATTCATCACATTCAAGGATTGTACTAACCACACATGTACTTATTTTTGTATTTGGATAACCTCGTGTGTATCCTTTTTATGCAGGGTCTAACCACTAGTGTACAATCTTTTAGAATTTGGATTACATATCATGTATCCTTTAATATTTACCTAATTAATTGGAGGACTATAAGAGAAAATTAATTATATAATCATAATAAATTTATATTTATTTCACAATATCATTAAAACATTTAACATTTCATCATAGCTTAACTCATGGAAAAGAAAACAAGTTTCGTCAATATTTCATCATCATAATCAATAACCATACAAAGAATGAATAAAGATAGATACATTGTATTTTATTCCTATTAAATCATAAATAAATCATTAAACTATGTTTCTATAGATGAAAATACCTTTAAAATATCATTAGAACATTTCTTGAGGAAAATACCCAAATAATTTTGATATCACTTATTTAAATTCAACAAAATTCAAAATATTTAAGAATTATTCTTTTGAAAATAACTATTTAAATTTTAAATTTAATATTCAAATCATTGAGTTTTCATGATGTAAGGAAAAGTTATTCATGTGATATAAATTGAAAATAAAATTGTATTCACACTTTTGATAAAAACTACCTTATTCATATAATGACAATAAGATTCCAATTAAAAATATTATTGAAAGAAAAAATTATTGAAAATTAATTTAATAAATAATTTTAGGATAGTGAATATATTATTCATTACATTTTAGATAAATATAGACATGGAATAAAGTATTATATGATGAATAAAAAAATAGAGTCGATTTTCATTAAAAACATTATGTCATGCTTTTGAGTACTAAGAGAGAAGAAAATGAATGGAAAAATTTTTATTTCAAAAAATAACTAGATAATAATAAAAAAATTATGATTTATGATATATATATATATATATATCATAAAACGTCATCTTCATAAATTTAATCATAATAAATCCTGACAGAAATGTGATTGTAACATAAAACTCTTTCCTCAAGTCTAAATTGCTTCATAACCTCTCTAACATCCTACTTAATAAAATAAAAATTTATGATAATTTTATAAAAAACATATCCATACCTATAATACCATATAGGGTCCAATTATAACATTTCAAAAATAATTTATTAAAAATTATTTGTTAAAATCATCATTTTTTGGTGTTAACTGTTTCATTTTTTCATGAAAGTTTCAGTTTATAGTTTTTGGTAGTAAGACGTTGATAATGGTTAAATTATATATATTATTTTAATATTTATTTAAATATCATATATATTCATTATATAATTATTTATAACTATTAAAAATATTTATGTGTATAAAAATTAATTACACCATTCATAGCGACGGTAGTCCATACATACATATAAAGGTTGTTTTTATTTTTTAATGAAAAGAAGGAAAGAAATATTAATAATATTTTATAATTAAATAATCATAATTATATCATAAATATCATATATATTTATTAATTTAGTCATTATATCCATCAATGTTTTGTAGGGATGGAAAATGAACTGTATTGGTGTCTGGAGATTATAGTCAACACGTACGCACGAGTGATATTTTCATTTACCATTTGATGGAAAGGAGGTGGAAAATGGTTGTGAAATAATAACAATAATAAAATGTTAATATATTAAAGATAATTTATGCGTAATTTAATTATGGATAATGTGGGTCTAGAAGATATGGAGAAATAAAATCAAAATATCTTGGTTAATATTTATACCTCTTCCTTGAGAGACCCCCTTTGGATTACACATTATGCCTTAAAAGATTGGTCTTAAGAAAATATAATGGGATATAGGAAAACTATAAATAATATAGGAAGGTTTTTTGTAGTAATTGGATTATATATAATGATCAATTTTTGTGAATAATGGAGGGAAAGATGTTCACATTTATGAGTGAGGGGAGGGACACACATGAAATTGCTTAAAAGATATCAATAATATGAGGACACTTCGATGTGAAAGTGGATCCAAATTTCTAGGAATTAAAATTTAGGATAATATAGGGTCTAAATATTTTAGTTTAATAAGAATTGGACAATTTTATGTGGCATTATCACCATTATCTCGTAGTTTAATCCCCCAAGTAAACTCATTTTAACCTTAACTGTGGTAAATAATTATCATTTTTACTATTCATTATGAATAAAAATTAAGTTAGACTTATAAAATTATTTTAATATTGATGATTGAAAATATATAATTTGTTTTAAAATATTTAATTTATATAAATAAAATAAATTCACTTTACAATAATTATGAAAAACAAAACGATTTTTTAGAAAAATGCATTTTTAACAATAAAAATGAATTTAAGTTCATTAATTATCTGGTATAAACTATAAAATAGATAAAAAAATATTTTATTGAATCTATAAAAAATAAATTTCATTAAAATAATTGATCAATACTATTTTATTTATTTTATTATGATAAAAATTCACTGCTCATATTAAAACAGTTTTATGCAAAAATCACTATTTTTATCATTAAATTGTTTTCTTCATTAATATAGTATTGTAGGGATTATTATTAATTTATTCATATAAATTATAGAAATATTTTATTAAAAACATGTTTTAAATTTTTATCATTATAATTTTTTGATAATAACAAATAAAAAAAATACATTTCTTTAAAAAATAGGTCTTTTGGTCATTAAAAGACTATTATAATTGAGTGATTATCAATACATTTTTATCATCCTTAACCATTATAAATATATTTAATAATGTGGTTTATACTATTAATAACTTACAATACAATGTTAAGGATATAACATTTTACTATATTTAGACTCGTGGTTGTGTGTAAATCAATCTATTGAATACCTCAAGTATATTTTGAATGAAATACATATAAAATCTTGGGGTGTTACATTATACCCCCATAAAATGAATTTTAACCTAAAAATTAAATCAATATAATAAAAATTAATAAGTATATCTCTAATTCATCACATCTTTATGTTTCTATATAGCTTCCTCAAATTTTTGACTCCTCTAGAGAATTTTAACCAGGTGAGTATTCTTATTCCGAATCACTTTATCTCTACATTCCATAATATGTACATATTTTTATTCATAGAAAATATCAAGTTATGGTGATAAGACCCACAAGTTTATTACATTTTATGGATCAAGTATTTACTTTCTAAAAATAGATACATTCAACAAATTGTGAACTTGAGAGAGGTTTGGTGGAATCACAATGTGATACACTATAATATCTACCTAATAAATAATATCAAAGGGAAAAATACATCTAGGTATTAAAATTAATTTATTACTAAGTCTCATAACCTTATTACATGGAAAATATCCATCGGAATACCTTCTCACCAACTTCTAATTCTAGATATAATCGATGATTTTCAACATAACTTTTTTGTCAACTCTTAGTTGTCTTATTGTTATGATAAATTGATCTAACCTTATCTTCCATTTCCACTGCTAGCTCAGTCTAAATAACTTTAATTCTCTAAAATTATTATAGAATTTTGTATTTATTCACTAATTTCCATAAAAGGGTTTATAAGGATTGAAATAAATGATGAAGTAAAAGCTATTTTTATAGGAGAAATTTACTAGAGGAAGGTGTTGATCCCAACCCCCTTTGAAATCTTGGGAATAGGATCACTACACATCCTATAGGGTTTTAATGGTACTATTATACTATCCATATATATGAAAATGAAAGTATTACTGATACAAAAATTTATATCCATAGCTTGCTAAATACTTCACTATAACTTCTAGGAAAACCTCGAATCTCAATCAGATGAAATAAAATGTGGTACTCCATGAAATCATACCACCTCCATAATATATATCCTATAAAACAGATCAAGAGATAAATATTATCTAATAGAAATAACATTTTACAATTTCATAAGGTTTTCAACTATAAACCAAATAGAATTATATCCTTTAGACATTTATGGGAGTTTAATGATGAAATCCATGGTAATGTTTTCCGATTTCAATTATGGTATGGTTAATGGTTGTAACATTCACTTAGACTTATATCTATCAAACTTAACATTATAACATACCAATAACTAAGATTAATACTCTACAATATCTCTTTTCATGTTGTCCCACCATAAATTATATTTCATATCTCTATACATATTCTTATTTTGAGGATGAATTGATAAATATGAGATATGAGCTTCTTCAAATTAATTTTTCTTCAAGTTTAGTATTTAAGGTACACATAATCATTTCCTATAAATTATCATTCCATCATAATCAAGGTTGAACTTAAGATAATTTCTCACATTCTTTTTTAGAGCTACATCCTTCTTTAGTTCCTCTTTAATCATCACATGGATAGGTTCTTTAACAGTCATTTTAGAAAGATAAAATTCATCCCATTATTTCAATATTTCAAATTAAATCATTTTCAAATCCATAGATATTTGATATTTTTTGATCCTTATCATCAAAAATCTTGCATGATCCATTAAAATCAAAGAATAATCCACCTTATTAACATTATTAAGGTTAAAATGTTTTTATCAATCATAATATTTAATAAACTTAAACCATATTATCTGGTGTATATTCAAATATTTCTGGGTGAATACATAAGTTAAAATTTTATGGTCAGTATACAGGTCATGCTTTTCTCTATTAAGATAATGCCTCCAAATATTTAATTCAAAGATTACTATTTCTAAATCTAAATTATAATATGGGTAATTTTACTCATGAATCTTCAATTGTCATAAGGAATAAGATATCACCATATCATTCTTCATAATAACCCAACTCAAACCCTTATGTAATACATCCCTATAAATCACAAACCCTTATCCATTATAGGGTAGTGTGATCATAGGTTCACCGACCAAACTTCTCTTCAATTCCATGAAATTTTCCTCACATTAATCATTCCAAAGTAACATGAATCCATTTAGGGTTAATCTAGTGAGTGTATTAGATATACGTGATATATACTTCACAATTTATTGATAATTTTCATTCAATAGAATAAAATAATGGATTTTTTTCATAGTGGTTTTTCTAGGTCAATTTTGAAATCAATCTATCTTTGATGGATCCATCAATATGACTTCTATTAAGATTATATGACCCAAAAATGAAGCTTTATGTATCCAAAATTCATACAGGGTAAATTTCTCATACATTTTTTCCATACATTGGACTTTCAGTACATTCCTCAAGTGATTTAATTCACTTTATTGTTCCTGGAATATATAATAATATCATCTAAAAAAACTCCCACAAACTGATCAAGCTAATATCTAAAGGATATTTTAATAAATTTTTTGAAGATCATTGGGGAATTAATAAGACCAAATGGAATAATTATAAATTTGTGGGGACAATACATCATATAGAAGGTTTTATTGGGTATGTCTTCACTTTTGACTACTAATTAGTAGTATCCAAATCCAAGACCAGACATGGAATTTTTTTTATCTTGTCATAATTGATTAAAAAAATACTTATTTCCGGGAAGAGGATACTTATTATTGATATTTATATTTTAAAGTTCCAAATAATCAATATATATTCACACTTATCCAAATTTATTATTACAAACAAAGAATATGGGAACCCCATCGTTATGCACTAGACTAAATGAATCCCTAATAAAAATTACCCTAGATTTGTTTATTTAACTCTTACAACTCAATTAGACCCAATATATATGCAGTCTTTGAAATAGGTATAACATCGTGCATAAATTTTAATGAAAACTCATCTTCATGATTCATAGGATGATAAGAAAATTCTTCCATAAATACATAAAAAAATTACATCAAAATACGTATATCTTTGATATTGAGTTTCCCCCCAACCATCTAAGATAAATACAACCCTTGAATAAGAAACATGACTTATACAATGGATTTAATTTCTGTTGGATGTTCTTATTTATCCTCACACTGATAGATGATCATAGTTTAATTTAGAATATCAAATTTGAATTACCTTACTCATAAATTCATTTAAGGTCTATATAAAGAAATCCAATACATTCCTAAAATCACATCAAATTAAAATATGGGAAGAATTATATTATTTTTAGGAATAAAATTCCCATAAACATTAATGAGAGAAGAATCATTGACCTAAGATGTGATTATCATACTATTAATATTTTTTACTATTAATTAAAAATCTAATCATTGTGGTGATAATGTGATACCCTTTAAAAATATTTATATATAAAATTGTATATATAATTAGAATTAAATAAGACATTAATAGTTCTATAGTGGATGGAATTGTATATTTAACCACTTCTCTATCATACCCCACATCGGAAATAATGATTGCATGATATTTCAATTTATCTCTGTGATTAAGAGGTTTTTGAAAATGATCATTATCACTGACCCTTGGATTTGTGTACTGGTTAGTATAATTACCATAATCCTTTTATTTGAAACATTAGAGTGTGATGGTTCATTTTGTGGAGTTTTATCTCCACTCATATCATTTGATAACTTCTTATCATCACTTCAACATTCGATTGACTGATGACATTCCTTTATATACTTAAATAATTTACTAGTCACCTTAAGATGATATACACCATGTTTCATTCCACGCTTATGGAATAAATTAATAATCATATTCTTCCCTATATGGTTTTTATTATTAGAATATCCTTTAAATTCCATGTTTCTTTTAGTATTAAAACCATGAGATTTATGGGTTACTTTGGTCACCATTTATACCTTGATAGAACATAAAATTATTTATTCATAAAAACTAAATTCTTTTATGAATATTTCCTTTTATAGACTTACTATTAATTCATAGAATAATTGATCATTCTTGATTTCAGGTTGGTTGATAATGCTAGAAGTGTACCTCACAAGTCTTTTAAATTTTTCTCGTATGTACTAATGGATTCACAATCGTTTAATTTTATCTCAAGGAATTCATTATTTTTTTTAATATGATGAATAAAATGAAATAAATTATTGAAAAATAGCCTTTAAAATTATCTCAATATACAAAGTCAAGTTCTTTTGGCTTCCCTCTGTTCTTGATAAGATAACGGTATTGATTTATTTCACCTTCCAAATGATAAACAAGCAAAATAATTATTTAATGCTCTATGCACAAGAAAATTGAAAATATAATTTTAGTGGTACTAACTCATTTCTCAAAAATTAGTGGATTAGAGGACCCACTAAAAGAAGGAGGATGTTGTCTAATGAAAGACACAATAGAACATTGTTCCCCTATTTACTCATATGGAATCTCGTCATGATAAATGGATTAAGAAAGATCGATAATCAAAGAAATGCTATTTTTAATTTGAGATACCATAAAATTTGGTTTCTCAGGAGGAATATCATTTCATTTTCCATCACATTCAGCATTAATATGGACCCTTTAGGTTTTATCCATTGAAAAAAACCAAAAATTATAGTATGATCAACAGTAATCACGGTGGGTAATAATATAATTATGACAATAATTTATAGGATGTCTAAATCATGACACCTTTATTTTAATCATGACACTTTTGGTTTATCCAAGTTTATCCATAGTCATCATCTATTTAGATCCACCCAAATGTTTCATAAAGAAAATTTAAATTATCCTAAGAATATCCCTCATGAGTGTCTATCTTGGTGTGAAGTCTTATACCCACTCATCTTGCACTGGTATAGAATGAGTTAATACTTAATCCACCCCATTTAGAGTTGTTACCCCATAGTTTATGTATGTAATCATCACATCAACATTCCAGTATCCAAAAAATTGATGTATTTTCTTAGAAAAACACACACCTTTATTTACTATAACTTAGGATAATATCTTATACTTAGACATTTCCTAAGGGTTCTCATTAAATTTCTCTCATCCTAGTATCCAAAAATAAATAAACATTTCTATGAAACAAATGGAGGTGAATAGATCTCTACAAACATAAATATTACATCTTATTATATGAATATTTCTTACATTTAATTATAATCCATGCCCGAATAGTAAATTTTTTGTGTCTTTAGAAGCTTGGATACATAAAAAACTATTAAATCAAAGATCTAAATCATCACCCAAAAATTTCTTCACCATTGTAACCCTACTTTGACATATCAAACTTATAAAATTTCTTTATATACTAGGAAAAATAAAACATAATAAAGGATGACCTCAGATGCTCAGTAAGGGTAAATAAGAGATATATCAATCAATGATTATTCTTAATAATAAACCAAGTATATGCGTATGATAACATGTGATTAATGTTTTGAAATCATACCTAGAAATTCATAGATCATAATCAAGAGTCTTTTCATAAATCTTGGAAGTTCATAAGAAATAAATAATAAAGGAATCAAATAACATAAGTAATGAAAGAATAACATTGGTGCAAGGTATTTTTATAAAATATTGGAATAAAATGTATAATAATCATAATCATAGAAATCATATTTCAAGGCTTCCCACCAAGAAATTCATCGCATGATAGGATTGGGTTAACCACTCATGTACCTACTTTGGGCATAGGATAACCTCTCGCGTACCCTTGTTGGGATTGGTATAAACACATGTGTACCCACTTTTAGGCTTCAAATAACCTCTAGTGTACCCTTTGAGGTCATAATACATTAATAATTTATCAATAAATTTTATTTCTATAAAAAAATCACCCATAACACAATCATAATAAATTTATATACATGTCACAAGACCATTAAAGAATTTATCATTTCATTATATCTTATCCCATGGAAAAGAAAACTGGTTTCATCACGATTTTACCTTCATAATCAATAAGTATCAAGAGAATGAATAAATATGGTAACATAGTATCATATCCTAAGTAAAGGATAAAAAATAATATAAGGATGTTTTTATAGATGTAATAAATTTACAAGATTACTAGAACATTTCTTGATGAAAATACCATTTTCATTTTAAATAAATTATTTAGAAACAAAATAATTTAAAATTTATTAAGGAAAAAAATTATTTGAAAAGAACCATAGAAATTTCTAAATTAATATTCAAAACATTTATTGGTTATGATAAAATTAAATTCAATTTGTGCAGTATACGTTAATACTAATATTTCATTCACACATTTGGTAAAAAGTACCTCATTTAGAAAATGACAAGAAGATTCCTTTTAAAACTTTTTATAGAAATTAAAAAATGGTAAAAATGAATTTAATAAATCATTAGAGAATATTAAAAATATTCTGTAAAACATTTTACATAATATATGGACATGGAAGAAAATATTCTCAGTCGTATAAAAGAATGGAATTGGTTTTCTTAAAAAACATTATTTTAGACTCTTCAGAACCTAGAAATACGAAAATGATAGGAAAAATGTTATTTACAAAGAAAGTATAGGATAAAAAATATATAAAATTTAATGGATATGTTTTATATAACTTCATCATTATAAATTTAAGAAAAAACAATTTTGGTCAAAATGAGATTGCAATGTAAAAATCTTACCTCAAGTAAAACATTCTTCATAATTTCCCTAACTTCCAATATAATAAATTAAAAAAATACTATAATTTTATAAAAAATATATATTCCTACCCATAATACCATTTATAGTCTACTTATAGAATTTCAAACCCAATTTATTAATAAACGTTTATTTAAATCGTTGTTCTCAAGTGTTAACTATTTCGTTTTTCATGATTAATTCAGTATTGAAGTTCCAATTATTGTACATTGATCATGGTTAATTCATATCCATAATTTTAGTCAGTATATAAATATCATATACATTCATTATATATATATATATATATTTTATTTATTTATAACCATCCATAAAATTATAAATGGAAAATTTAGTTACACCGTTTATGGAGATGATAGTCTTTACGTACACATGAATGTTGTTTTCATTTTTTAATGAAAGGAAATGAAGAAAGATAAATAATATTTTACCATATCATAATAATAGATATATAATAAATATCATATATATTTATTAAATCCATCAATGTGTGTTAGTGATGGAAAATGAACCATATTTCTATGTGGTGGCGACATTACACATGTACGCATGAGTGATATTTTTATTTCCAATTTGATGGAATGGAGGTGAAAATTTGTATGTACATGTCAGAACCCATCCCCTAGGGCCCATACATTGACATACCCCAAGCCCGCCTCCCTAAGGACAGGGGTTGGTGACTAGTGTTGAAGGTGTTAACTTGCAAGTTGGAGGAATTTTACTAAGTACCTATTTGCACACACACACAACCATATCCAAAAGATGGAAAAGTAAACATGCATGCCACAAAACAACCCCTGAGTAAAAGTGCAAACTGTAGGTCAAATGGGCCAGAATAAAAACCCAACAAATGATAAACTGAAATATAGAAAGTAAAAGGAAAAATCTAAAAGTCGTCTGCTGGAAGACCCACTTGATACGTAAGTGTACAGTGGCTATTAAAAGTCGAAGAAGTACGCCCCGCTTGCCTGGTATCATTGAGAACCACTTTGTCCTAGGCCACCAAGTCCTCCATTAAGGTGATGGTCATCTGCACCATACACAACATGTGCGGGTGAAGCCTATGCAGGGTTGAGTAACAAAATATTTATTAGGGACACCAAAAAAACAAGGAAAGACCACAAATCAATCCAAAAAAACCACAAAGCATGATCACCTAACATGATCACGATGTAATACAACTCACACCAGGTATATTCTAGAGTAGGAAAGTAAGACCATCAATCATATCATCGAACAACATGTGCTATTGGAGAACTCTTCCTCAATGAGTACAGTGGGCCTACCGAGTCACATAGAATCTGCTTCCGACGAATATAACACTATTGTGGTACTCATCCCTGATGATTACTGAGTATGATGGGTCACACAGAAGCTAGTCCCCACCGTAGGCATGTCGGGTCACATAGATGCTGCTTCCCACCTTGTCCATAATAAGGCACTCCTTCTATTGAGTAATGTGGGTCTACCGAGTCACACAGAAGCTGATCCCCATTGCGGGCCTACTGGGTCACATAGAAGTCGCTTCCCACTGGTCCATAGTATCTGATCCACATAGTGTCTCTTTTCAGTAGTCTTTAGGTCTCTTAGCTAACAACAGGGTTTCCACATATAGAATGCTTGATCTTCGGATAACCTCTCCCTAATCCATTCATTGAATTTCAAATTGCATTAAATCCTTCATAGAGTATTCCAAAATATCCTCCATGTCTCAAGGGTTCCAATTCCATAAATGCCTAGTCCAACGGATGCCTGGTTTGAAAGATATTTGTGTTTTTTCCAAAAAGAAGTCGGTTAGGTTTGGGTCTGGTCTGACCCGATCAGACCTCCCCGACTAGACCTGGCCCGGCCTGGGTTTGGCCCGGTCTAGTTAGTTGGGCTGTTGGTCTGGCCCACATTCTTCCTAGTCCACCTATATGGGATGCAACAAGAAGCCACGACTAGTCAGATTTCCTGCATACGGTTAGGGGACTACATGCCCCTAAGAATCATAGCCCACAGTTGTGAGCCACATCTCTACCGCTAGTCAGTGTCTCCTCCCGCTTCACCGTGTCCCGATCCGGTTGCATTATTCACCTATGGCATGACTACTGTTTGACCCATAGGCCACCGAGTCTGCACCAGTGGTCCATTATTCACACTGACCATGGCTTCGACCTCTGTGGGTTGTCTCTTTCCCTACAAAGGCCTTGAATTTTCCTTGCCTCTATTTCAAATGTTCTCCCATGAAGAAAGCACAAGGTGGAGGGGATCGGGCCTTGTTCATGTCAGACCGCACCCTCCATGTTAGAGTTTTTTAAACAAAATGGGAGGCTTGGGATCTTAGTTCTATCAATAATAATTTAATCCAGGATTGAAAATCCCGGAAAGACACCCTCCTGAAATAACGCATGATCCGCAGATCAACCTGTTCGTGGGTTGATCCGCCTTTATCCTTTTTAGAATGAAGAATGGGGAAAATCAATCACAAAGAAAACCCATACCACGATTGACGTTGGTCATTGAAGTGTTATTCCCTCAAGTATTCAAGCTTCGTTGGCTTTCATTGCTTCATGGTTCCATTCTTCATAAAGCATCGACGTTGATAGCGATCCTACCAGCATTCATCATTCGTTATTTGAGGGAATCCTTACACTAGGTTCTTCAATGAATTTCCACAATTTAATTATCAACACTGCAATGTGTTAACCCATTAAAAGAAAACACATTGCAACGTTTTTGTTACACTGTGATGTTGTGTTTTTACGCTTCAATTAATGCATCATTACACTGCACAAAAACAAGCCGTTAATGAGGTTCATTGAACGTGAATCATTATTGCACCACAACACAACTGTCTGCCTCTCAATAGTGAGAAAAGAAAAAAAATTGTTTAAGTTATTTTATTATTTTCCAAAAAGTCCCAAATCTATCTTTTCTATCCGACCCTTGAAAGTAGAAGTTTGGTCCTTTCTAGGAAAACCTTGACATTATGAGTTCATTGGTTCCCTCATATTTTTGATATGATCACCAATTTAAATTTTAGAAAAACCCACTTGAACGTTTACTTAAACAAACTTAAAAAAAAATCAAAATTCCATTCTGATCTCACCAGGCCTTAGAATCATGTGCTGTCAAAGTGTGTGGTCTTAAAATAATTCCATATAATTTTAAAAAAAATTACACAAAAATTATGGGACAATACATTACTCCCCCATTTTTTTGATTCATGTCCTTGTAAGCCAAAACAAAGGGTAATCAAACAAGTGGGGGTACTCAGCATGAATCTGAGCCTCTTATTCCCATGTACTCTCCTAGTAGTACCTGTGCTGCCACTGAATGCGCACCAAAGGAATAAACCATACACAAAGCAACCATTCTTTTAGATCCTATATCTCCATTAGGAACTCTGAAAATTTCACCCCATCGTCAATGTCCATCTCACCCTAGTTGATGACATGTAATGGGTCATGCACGTACCTCCTCAGCTGAGACACGCGAGAAACCTCATGCACCCGATGCATCTGTGGAGGAAGATCTAGGTGGTACACCACCTCACCAACTCTGATCAAAATTTGAAAAGGTCCAATGATCCTCGGAGATAGATTTCCACCCCTGCCAAATCTCTACAAACCCTGTCGGGGTGAGACCCGAAGGAACACATGGTTTCCCTCCTCAAACTCTAAGGGTCTCCATATTCTATCGTCACACAATTTTTTCCCTCTCTGTGTAGTCCTCATTCACTCCTGGATGATATGCACTTTCTCAGTGGTAGCCTGTACCAACTCTGGACCCGTGAGTGTTGACTCCCCTAGGTCTGTCCAGTATAGAGGTGATCTGTATTGCTGCCTGTACAAGGCCTCAAATGGTTTTATGACAATGGTGGAGTGATATATATTTTTGTATGAAAACTCCACCAGTGGTTGGCGGTCCTCCCAAATATGACCAAAATCCAGAAGCCAAGCACGAAGCATGTCTTCCAGGGTCTATATGGTCTGCTCCATCTGACCATCTCTCTAGGGGTGAAAAGTTGTGCTGAGGCACAGTTGAGTCCTGAATGACTCATGTAATCCCTTCCACAACTGGGATGTAAATCATGCCTCATGTTCTGAGATTATCTTCAAAGTAACCCTCTGTATCCACACTATCTTCTAGACTTAGATGCATCCCAATCCCTCTACTGATCCCTACTGTTGGATGGGTAGGAAGTGAGCCAACTTGGTGAGTCATTCAATGATCACCTAGATAGAATCATACCCCCTAGACATGCGTGGTAACCCCATTATGGATTCCATCAAGATACCATCCCATTTCCATTTAGGTACCACATGTGGATGTTCCAAGTCTACTGGGACCAGATGCTTGGTATTCACTTGCTGATAAGTGAGGTATCGTGAAAGGAACTCTACCACCGCTTTCTTCATCTCTGGACACCAGTACTAACATTAGAGGGCATGGTACATATTCACCACACCAGGATTTACCACCGAAGGGGACGTATGAAACTCCCACAACAACTCCTCCCATTATGTCATAAGTACTATGGTGGGTCCTCTAAAAATGATGATTTGATCCCCACCTATCAAAAATACATCAGAAGATTGTCTTGTGGATAACTCAGCACGTCGAGACTCACAATCAACATCCAAAAGCAATGCTTCCCTAAATCATTGTAAGAGTGGGGGAGTGATAGTCATTGACTGAAGGTAAGGTACTCTATCATTATCCATGAAGGATATCTTCATCGTAGCTAGCTGCTCTATCCCCTCATTCTGCAGTTGTAAACCAGACCTCCTGTTAAGCGCATCTACCACCACGTTCCCCTTCTTAGGATTATAGACTATATAAAAGTCATAGTTATGGAGGAACTCTAGAAATCTCTACTATCTCAAGTTCATGTCCTTCTATGAGAAGATATTCCTAATACTCTTGTGTTCGGAGTGGACTGTGATCTGTTCACCCCATCAAGTAGTATCACAACATATTCATGGAAAAGACCACTACTATTAACTCATGGTCATGGGTTGTGTAGTTCATCTCATATTGCCTCAACTTCAATGAGACGTAGGTGATCACTACTCACTCCTATAGCAATACATGACCCAGTACAGTCCCTGATGCATCGCAGAAGGCTACATAACCAACACACTATTATGGAAGTCTCAATATGGGGGCACTCATCAATCTCTGCCTCAACTCTGGGAAACTCTTCTGGCACTTATTCATCCACACGAAGGGTTGTTCCTTTTATGTCATGTATTATAAAGGCGATTCTACTCTAGAAAAGACAAGAACAAACCTACGTTAGTATCTAACCAACCCTAAGAAAATATACACCTCATTCTTGATCCTTGGTGGCTCCCAAGCAATTACCACCTCTATCTTCTCCAGATCCAATGAAACTCCAACCTCTGAGATGATGTGTCCAAGAAAGTGGACCTCCTAAATCTAGAATTGGATATTTGAGAGATTACTGTAAATCTAGTTCTCCCATATTGTATCTAAGACTATTCGAAGGTGTCTAGCATTCTCCTCTTCTAACACTGAGTACACCAAGATGTCATCAATGAAGACTATGATGAACTGGTAAAGGTAAGGCTAGAAGATCCTGTTCATCAGTCCCATGAAAACTGTTGGGGAATTGGGCACACTGAAATGTATCACCAAAAACTCATAATGTCCATACCGACATCTAAAGGATGTCTTCAGTATGTTCTCATCCCATAACCAAAGTTGATGATAGCCTGATCTGAGGTCAATATTCGATAACCACCTCTCTCCCTTCAGTTGGTCGAAGAGGTTATCAATCCTCGATAGTGGATACTTGTTCTTCATGGTCACCTGGTCCATGCATCGGAAGTCCACGCATAGCCTTAATTTCCCGTTTTCCTTCTTGGAAAACAATATTTGGGATGCCCATGGTGAAACACTAGATCTCACGAAACCATTCTCATGCAAGTCCTCCAACTATACCCTCAATTCAAAAAGCTCTACGAGATCCATCTGATATGCCAGTGTTGATATCGGTGTCATCCTGGGGTAAAGTTCGATGCCAAAGTCTACCTTCCTATGAGGAGGTAGTCTAAAAACATCCTCAGGAAAGGCATCCTCACACTCATCCACCACTATAGGAAAGATCAAATTCTTCTTGTATCCTACACCATGGGTGAGGCTCACAAACTAGTGAGAGATTAGCTTCACCTTCCTCTGATAAAGTCAATCATGTGCTGCAAATTTTACCCTCTCACCGGTGAAGGAAAACCTGGTCCCATATTTGGAAACACATCAGACTTTGTGCCTAAAACAATCAATCTGTGCATGGACTGTGGATAACCAGTCCATTCCAAAGATGACATCGTAAGGACTTGACACCACTACTAAGAGATATCAATAGAATCTCTCACCTCATAGAGTAAGCTCACACTATCGGCACCAATGTGTAATTGTAAAATCCCCTCCTGTAGGAGTCTCTAATTATAAGGATCGAGCCAACAGCTCCACTAGAATCTTAGAGCCTCAAATGAGGTCAGTGGAAGGGAAAGAGTGACTGGCACTTGTTTCTATACCTCCAATGGCCCGAAGGCCTTTATTTGTTTATTTAATTCTGATAATACACCTTTCAAGGGGTGATATGAAACCCTTACAAGGCTCGTAGGAATTAATATCACATGGCCCATAGGCCTTAGAGGAATTCATTGCCCGTAGGATTCAAACATTATATAAAACCCAGACTAAATACTTGAAACTTCTCCTCACCAGCATCTTCATCATGAAATTAGCTATCCATCTTCACATGACTCTCCAGTTAGGCTTTCCCGTGCATGAAAAGGCTTGTCCTAATGGAAGGTTCCATACCCTCTCATTCTTGCAATCTGTTTAGCTTCTGCTATGGTGAAATCACCATTCTCATCCTCCTTCTGGAGTTTGTTTCTTTGTAGGTTGTTTGGTGAGCATCTACACTTAAAGTGGCCCAATGTCCTTGAGGTGGCTTGAAGGCCTTACTGACCTGAAGGCCTAGGTGGATTAAAGGCCTTAGAGGACTTGAAGACCAAATTGGTGGCCTGAAGGCCCAAACGGGGGAATAGTCCGAGCTTCTATGGTGAAAAAAAGTACCTATTATAGTTCTCACTACAGTCTGATATTGTACATGCTATAGTTACTGATACAGTACCTCAGAAAATATGCCTCCTCCTGGATTTAATCCCAGGTCGCCTGAATGAACTTAAGGAGTCCTCACCAACCAGACTGAGACTCATGTGCCTGTGTCTATAAGAACTAAAAATAATGTGGAGAAGACATAGATAATACCTATAATCATATTTGGAGCTCCGTGGTTATAGTATTCCATCACCTAAAGCTGGCCTCACACCTATCTTCCGACTCCCTAAGCCCATGGTGAACCACCTAGGGGTTTTGGTGGTAGCACCTCAAACCTTCATCAACCGAATTCCACTCAGCTTACTCCCCTTCCACATCCACCACCCTTCAAACCTCCTCGATTGAACCTGTACCTTTGTCTTGAAGGTCCCTCGATCATTTGCTAGTCATCTGTGCTGCAGTTTGGGCAGTCATTATCCATATGTCCTTGGCCACTACACATGAAGCACAACATGGTTCCCTACTAACTCTCTCTACTTTGGGAGCCCCGTACTACTGACCTCAAGTCCTAGGGTCATCCCCTGAATGATATGACCCACTTGTGTCCCCTTGTCTACTGCTTGTTTGTCACCACTGAAGACTCTACCACATGATGTCTACTGGTGGCTCCGGCTATTGGGGCCTTCTCTTATAAGAATCTATCCACAAGGGATCGCTTCAGCACTCAAGCTTGAGTGGGGATGCTGAGAGACACCATAGATGCCCGGGTGTCTCATCTATGTACATGATAAAAGGTACGGTTCCTAAATAAAGGGTCTCGCAACATGTTTATAGAGTAGTGAGATAGGTCTGTAAACCTCACAGAGTACTCATCCACTAACTTGCTACCCTGCTACAGGTGAACCATCTCTTGTATGTTCATAGAACACAAAGTCATAGGGAAAAAATCCTCCTAGAAAAGCTGCTCGAAGTTTGTACATGTTAGGGTCGCCTCATCATTTGTATGAATATTCAAGCTCCTCCGTCTCATTGCCAAGCCCTACATAAGGATCACGACCAAGATCGTCATCTGATCAAGCAGTGTCCTAACTAAGAGGAAGACCCACATCATTGCCACTAAACAGTCCTCAGTGACCTGAGGATCTCTCTCTCCCCTGAACCTGAGAGCTCTCTATCTATGAAACATATGCAAGGCACTGAGTCTATGTACGTCCTCTACTGGTAACACTGGCAGTAACTACTGATCAACAGGTGGTGTAATCACCGACGCACCACCCAAAAAGGCCATCTCTAGCACTGGTATTTGAACTGACACATCATCGTTATGCAGGCTGTCCACATGATCACGTATCCGAATCCAAGCTAGCCATCTGCATGGAGGAATTATGATGTAGATCAAGGTTTAAAATAGTCAGAAGATTATACTTATTTAGTTGACTCTTATTCAATAAGATAATAAGGATACACTTATTCAACCATTGTTTTCATTAAAAGAGCCAAAAAGTAGAATTCAAGTTCCCGGTGCATGGATACATCAGTAGCCGCACCAAAACTGGACTTTCTGAATCTGAAAGTCAAAATTAGAACATTTAACACCATTTCACAAACACAAAACAACAGAATCCCAATCTTTTAGGTATAAACGACAACCTATGATACCACATTTTCATGACCCATCTCGTAGGGCTACTTTCATGAAATACCCCAAGCCTGCCTCCCAAAGGATAGGGATTGGTGACTAGCACTGAAGGCATCAACCTGCAAGTGGGACACATTTTCTTGAGTACCTATATGCATGCACACACAACCACATCCCGAATCTATAAAAGTAAACATGCACACCACTAAACAACCATTGAGTAAAAGTGAAAACTGTAGGTCAAATGGGTCAGAATAAAAACCCAAAAAAAGATAAACTGAAAATAGGAAAGTACAAAGAATGCTCTAAAATTCATCTGATGGATGACCCGCCTAATGGGTAAGTGTAAAGTGGCTACTAGAAGCCGTAGAAGTATTCCCACCTTCCTAGTCTCACTAAGAACCACTGAGTCCTGGGCCTCCAAGTCCTCCATCAAGGCAGTGGTCGTCTGCACCAGACACAACATGTGTAGGTGAACACCGTGTAGGGGTGAGTAACAAATACTCAGTAGGGACCCCAAAAAACAAGGAAATACCGCAAAGAAATATAAAAAAAATTGATAAGCATGATCACTAAACATGATCATTAAGAAAGATAGCTCACACCAATTATATTCTAGAGTAGGAATGTAAGACCATCAGTCATATCATCGAACACCATGGGCTATTGGATAACTCCACCTCAATGAGTACAGTGGGTCTGCAGGTCACACATAAGACACTTCCCTCTAACCTAGAACTATTGTGGTACTCATCCTTGATGAGTACCATGGGTATGTTGGGTCACACATAAGTTGCTCGCCACTGTGGGCATGTTGGGTCACATAGTAGCCACTTCCCAACATGGTCATACTAAGGTACTCTTCCTGTCGAGTACTGTGGGTCTATGGGGTCACAGAGAAGATGCTCCCCACCATGGGCCTTATAGGTCACATAGAAGATGCTTCCCACTGAGCCATAGTATCTGATCCACATAGGGTCGCTTGTTTGTAGTCTTTAGGTCTCAAACAACCGCAGGGTTTCCCCACATAGAATGCTTAATCTCAGGAGAAACTTTCTCCAAGCCATTCGTCAAATTTCAACTTCCATGAAATCCTTAATAGATTATTCCAAAATATCTGCCTCATCATGAGGGTTCCAACTTCACAAACATCCCATCAAATAGACTCCCAGATTGAAAGATATTGGTGTTTTTCCAAAATGGTGTTGGTTGTGTCCAGGTCCAGTATGACCCGATCTGACCGACACGACGCGACCTGGCCCAGGGTCCACTAACCTAACTTGGGTCTATAAACACAAATAAGACCCATTCCATCCTGCGTCCAGTCCATTAGGGCGCGGGTCCGGCCTGACCCGATGAGGTGGGTCCGGCCCGACCCGATGGGGTGGGTCCGACCCACTAGAACAGGTCCAGCCCACACCCTGCCTGGTCCTCCTAGAAAAGAAATGGATGAAAGGTACATCTATCTCCCCCCTTTTCCTATGGTTTTTCTGCAGGGCCACCTTCTCCATGGTGGTCAATCAATCGTAGCCATCCAGATTGCTCGCATGCCGTTAGGGGGCCACATGCCCCTGAGAACTGTGGCTTGTTGTTGCGGGTTGCTCCACCAACACGGTCGAGGGGCCACATCTCTACCACCATCCTCCCTCTCCTCCTGCTTCATCATGGTCTGAGATGGACACATCAATCACCTCTAAACACCATTTTGTTTCACCACCTCCTGCCCGCGGCCGCTGACGCGTGCCACCGGGTCTGCACCGGTGGTCTTTTCTTCACTCCAACTGCACCTCTGGCCTCCATGGGGTGTCTTCTTCTCTAAGAAGGCCTAAAATTTTCCTTTACATCATTTTTAAAGTTTTCCCATGAATAACACAAAAGGAGAAGGGACTTTGGCATTGTTCAAGTCGAACTATGCCCTCCGTGCTAGAGTTTTAGAAAAAGGGGAGTCTTAGGATCATAGTTCTATCAACAATAATTTAATCCCAGATATAAAACCCAATAAAGACACCCTCCCATAATAACACATAATCCAAAGATCAACTAATTCGTGGATTGATCCACATTAGTTGTTTTTAGAATAAAAAAATAAAAAATCAAGCACAAATAAAACCCCTACCTCAATCGATGTTCATTGTTGAAGTGCTCTACCCTCAAGGATTCAAGATTAGCAGGTGTTCGTCACTTCCCATTATTGTTCTTCATAAAGTGTCAACATTGATTTCGATCCTACTAGAGTTCGTCATTAATCGTTGGAGGAAATCCTTGCCATTGATTCTTTATATAATTTCCACGATTTAATTCTCAACTCTCTAATGCGTTAACCCATTAAAAGAAAACACGTCACAGTGTTTCTGTTACGTAACGACATTGTGTCATTACACTTGAATTAATGTTCCATTATGCTACACAAAAACAATCCATTAATGAGATTCATTTAAAGCACCTCATCACCACACCACAGTGCCACTTTCCACCACTCAACGTCGAGAAAATAAAAATAAAATAACTTTTTATGTTAGTTCATTATTTTTAGAAAATTTTGAAAACTATCTTTTCTGTCCGACCCTTGTCGGCCTAAGTTAGGTCCTTTATAGGTGAATCTAGGTGCTCCAAGTTCAACTGTTCCCTTGGATTTTTGATCTGATCTATGATTTAAATTTTAGAAAAAACCCACTTGCACACTTACTTAAAGGAATTCTAATGGTTCAAATTCTATTCTGGGCGCACCGAGCCTCGGAATCATGTGATGTCAAAGCGTGTGATGTAAAAATAATTCTATATAATTTAACAAAAATTACATAGAAACTCCACAACATTATAGTACATCATAATAATAATATAACATTATATTTATGATAATATTTTCATAATGTTATTATGGATATAATAGTTTTATAGGATATGAAAGAATAAATAAAATTGAAAGATCTCAGTTAAGATTTATACCACTTCTTTGAGAGACCTCCTTTGACTTAATCCTAAATAGATTAGTCTTAAGAGAATACCAAGGGCTCTAGGAAAAAGGGAAGTAATCTAAGAAGGTTTTAGGGTAGGTATTGGATGATCTAAAAGGCTAAAAAAAATTGAATAAGGGAGGAGGATAAGTGGTTCTCCTTAAAATATGGGGGAGGGACACAAATAAATGTATATCAATGATTTCAATAATATAAGGTCATGTAAATGTGATGGATCCTCAAAATGAACATGAATTATATGGTAGGATAAGATAATGTCTAAATTTATTCAAACAATGATAACTAGACATGTTTATGTGACATTATTAACATTATATTTTATTTTTACCTCCCCCAGGTAATCTCGGTGGGAATGGCCCAAAGGCCTTCATTTTTATTATTATTTTGATAATCCACCTTTCAATGGGTACGGTGGAACCCTTACAAGGCCCGAAGGCTTAGAGACAATTACGTGAACCGCAGGTCTTAGAGAGAATCACCCAGACAAGAAAACATGGAACTGCTCCTCCCCAAAATATGTCGTGATATTAGCACTCCACCTTCGCAGGGATGGTCGGCTAGTTGTCCTATACAAATCTTCAGAGGCATGGTACTGATGGCAAAGCCATACCCTCTCATTCTTCCAAATCTGGTTATCTCTTCTCTAGTGAATGTGTCTGCCCTGAATCCTCATCTGAAGCCTTTTTCCATGAATTCAAACTAGTATATCTGAATTCAAGTGGCCCGAAGGCCTTGGGGTATCCCTAAGGCTTTAAGGTGGCCTGAAGGACTTTGAGAATCAACTGTCCAGAAGGCCTTGAGTGGCTCGAAAGCCTTGCAGGACCTGAGACCCAAACTGGTGGCCCAATGGCCCAAATGGATGAATAGTTCTGGATGCTATAGTGTCAAACAATACCTGCTATAGTACTGCTATAGTACTTATACAGTACCTAGGAAATATGCTTCCACCCGGATTTAATCTCAGGTCTCTTGGATGTACCTACCGAGTCTTCACTAACCAGGCTGAGGCTTATGTGCTTAATTGTGAACAAAAATTAAGTTGACATAATTAAATTATATTAATTACATTGATTAAAAATATATATAATTTTTTTTACAACATTAAATTTCTATAAGATCCATAAATTCACTTTAAAATAAGTGCACAAAATGAAATGAAAACCATTTCTGGACAAAAACTTTTTTTGGCAAAAAACTAAAATCTCTTTCATTTCGTATTAAAAACTAAAAAATTAATGTTAAAATATTTTATTTGATCAATAATATATACATTTCATTAAAACCATTAATCAATAAATATTAATTTATTCTATCAACACATTGTACACATAAAAAAGGTTTTATAAAAAATAATTCTTTTTATATTTAGAATATTTTATTCTCATTTCCTAACCTAATGTATGGATGATTAATCATTTATTAATATAAATTATAATTATATTTTTTTGAAGTAATTTTTTCAATAGTGATCAATATACTTTATTTAGATAATAACATGTAGAAAACTACATTTTTTTATAAAATATGTCTTTTATTCATTAAATTATTTTACTAAAATCGAGTTAATATTAATACTTTTTTATCATCCTTGACCCTTATACATATATTTCATAATGTAGTTAATCCTATACATACCTTCCTATATAATGTCTAGGTTATAAAGTTTTTCTATATTTAGACTCGAGGCTATGTGTAATGAAATATATCGAATACCTCAAGTTTATTTCCAAGTAAATATATATAAAATCTTAGGGTGTAAAATTATACCCTTTTTAAAATGAATTTAACCCTTAAAAATTGATCACTATGATAAAAAACTATGGATATCTCTACATAATCATATAAATAGGTTCCCATGTATCTTCCTTGAATTTGTGATTCCTCCAGATAACTTTAACCAAATGAGTATTAATATTCCATAGCACTTTATATTTATTATCCAATAATTCTATCGATTGTTCTTTATAGTAAAGTTCATGCAACAATGGTAAAACCTCTAAGTTTATTACATGTGAAGGATTATGTATTTAATTCCAAAAAATAGATACATGGAATATATTTTTAACTTGATAGAGGTTTAGTGGAGTCTCTAAGAGAAAATATACAGTATCTACTCAATCAATAATCTTGAAGAGACCAATATATCTAGTGCTCAACTTTCTCTTATTCATGAATCATGTAACCTTATTCCATGGATAAATACATAGGAATAGATTCTTCCTAACTTCAAATTCTAGATCATGTCAATTATTATCATCATGACTCTTTATTAATCTCTATGTTTCGTTGATGTGATACTGAATAGATCTGAATTTCTATTCTATTTTATATGCTATCTCAGGTATCAATTGAATTCATTCACTTACATCATCCTATCATGTTAGAGTTTTTCAATTATATCCATATGAGGCTTCATAAGGTTCCATTTGAATTATCAAGTGAGAACTATTTTTAGAATAGGATTATACTAAAGTAAGGTTTTTATCCCAACCAACTTTAAAATCCATAGAAAACGATCTTAAAATTTCTTTAATAGTTTGAATGGTCCTATCATACTAAACATCAATATGAGGATGATAAACTATAGTGAAATAAAAATTTATACCTAGATATTGTTAAAGACTTCACCAAAATTTAAGGGTAATCCTTGGATCTTGATTAGATACAATATAACATGGTAATCCATGAAACCTTACCACTTCCTTAATATATATCCTATAAAGCTGGTCAAGATTAGAATCTTCTCTAACAACAATAATGTGTGATGACTTTATATGGTGATGGACTATAAACAAAATATCTATGTGTAATTTATATGTTTTGGGGAGTATAATGATGAAATCCATGGTGATGTTTTCCCATTTACATTATGGTATGGGTAATGGTTGAAACATCCCCTTATAATTATGTCTCGTATCCATAACCTTTTGACATACCAATAACTCATATGCATACTCCATAATATCTCTATTCGTCTTATCGCATCAGAAATAATCTTTCAAGTATATATACATCTTCATAATTCCATGATGAATAGAGAATGATGATATATGAGATTCTTCCAATATATTTTTCTTCAAGTTTGGTATCAATGATACAAAATCTTGGTTCATGAACCCTATCATTATATCAAAATCAAGGTTTAACTCAAGAAAAATTCTCACATCCTTTTCTAGATTTACATCCTCTTTTAGTGGCTCTTTAATCTTCTTATAGATATATGGTTGAACACTAACTGAGAAAGTTAATAGTTCTTCCCTTCCTTTAGGATTTAAAGGTTCATCAGTTAAAAATACACATTTATTGAATCTTTTTCAATCCTCACCATCGATAAGAAAGAATGATCCTTTCGACTCAAGAAATCAGTAATCTAGTTCAATTTTCTAGGATGGTAATGTATTGAGTATTTATAATCTTTAATTAACTCCAACCATATTCTCTAGTGTATATTCATCTCTATCTGGGTGAATAAATACTTTTAACTTTTAGTATAAGTAAATTTGTCACACCTTTCTCTATAATGAAAATGTATTCATATCTTCAATGCAATGATTACTATTGTTAAACCCAAATCATGAGTTGGGTAATTTTCCATGTGAAACATTAATTGGAATGGGGAATAAGATATATTAATATCATTCTATATAAGAAAACATCTGAGACCCTTCTTTGATGCATTGATATTAATGAGAAACCCTTCTCCATTACAGGATAGTGTGAGCATAGTTTCACTGACCAACCTTCTCTTTAGTACCTTGAAATTTTCTTCACATTAATTAGTCTAAAGGAAATTGAATATTTTCTAGGTTAACTTGGTAAGGCATTTAGATAACCATGATAAATGAATCACAAAACATCGATAGTAACCATCCAATCCAAGAAAACTATGGATCTCAGCCACAGAGGTTGGTTTGGTACGATGTTTAATAACTTTTATCTTTGATGGATCCACTAATAAACCCTCACTTGAGATTATATGACCTAAAAATGAAACTTTATATAGGAAAATTTTACACTGTATATTTTCCATAAAGTTTATCCTTCATTGGGATTTTCATTATAATCTTTAACTGATCTTCACGTTCTTCCTTTCTCTAGTAATATATAAAAATAGAATTGATAAAGACTAGCACAAAATGATCAAGGTAATCTCTGAAGGATATATTAATTAAATCCATAAATATAGTGGGGGAATTATTAATACCAAATAGAATCACTATAAATTCATATTTTACATACCTCGTGATATTTTTATGTTCTTAATATTCAATGTAGAGTCACATTAATACATCTTTATAACTAAAAAAGGAATATGTTCAATAGATGGTGGAGCTATTTTCTGAATTAACCCCTTTTCTATATTCAATTGGATTTACTTATTCATTTCTGATAACTCAATCAGGTTCAATCTATATGGTTTCATTAAAATAGGTGTACCAACAAGTATGAGTTCAATTGAAAACGCAACTTCAAAATTCGGGTGAACACTAGGAAACTCTTCTAAAAATACATTTAAAAATTCTCAAATAATAGGATTATCATCGATGTTGAATTTTTCCTCAACCATATAAAACAAATATCTCATTTGAATTTGAATCAAGACCCAAATAATGGATTTAATTTTCATTAGAATTTCATTTTTATCCTCGCATCAATATATTAGCAAAGGTTGATTCAAAATAGAAAATGTGACTTCCCTTCCTTAACAATTCATATTATCTTTATATAAAGAATTCCAATACTATCCCAAAATCATATCAAATTCAACTAGAGTAATAATAATAAGATTTAAAAAATCACATTCCTGCATACATCAATTGAATAAGAATCATATACTAGAGATGTGGTCATTATACCATTATGAGTTTTCACTACTAATTCAACATTTAATCATTAAGTTTTTAATGTGATACACATAGAAAATTATTTATATATAAATGAGTTATTAGAAAAATAATAAAATAATATAGTATCATTTCTATAGTAGATAGTAATTATACCTTTCTCCACTTCATTATCATACCCCCATCAATAATGGGGATCATATCAGATTTACCATTTTCTCTGGTATTAAGTGGGTTTTAACATTGATCAACATTATTAACCATCGGATTCAAGAACCAGTTATTATAATTTTGATACTCCATATATTTGAAACATTGGAGTATGGGTGGCTAATTCTTTGGAGCTTTCTATCCGCTCACATCATTTTATAACTTCTTACCACAACCTTCACATTCGATTTCCCAATGAACTTCCTTTACACACTTAAACCATTTAATATCCCCATGATACAATTTCTTCTATATTTATTTTCACACTTATGGAACAAATGTAGACTCATCTTGTTACCTCCATGTTATTTATTATTATAATTTACTTTAAATTCCATCATTCATTTCTTATCAAAACTATGATATTGATGAGTGACTCTGATCTTAATTTCTAACTTGATATAATATCGAATGATTTATTAATATCTACTGAAGTATCTTATGGGTAACACACTTTAGAGACTTGGTTTTAAACCACTGATGAATTGATAAATATTAGTTTCAATTTTTATGATAATACCATAATCATGCCTCATAAGTCAAGTAATAATTTCATTATAGGTACTATTGGTTTCATCATCCTTCTACTTTAGATCAAGGAATTACTTCTCCATTTTTTGATAAAGAATATGAGGAAAGTACTTGTTAAAAAATAAACTTCTAAAATCATCCCATCTCATAGATACTAGTTCTTCCTATTGCCTCATGTTCTTGATAAGATTCAACCAGTGACCTAATTCACTTTCTAAAAGGTAAAAAACCAATATAACTTTTTCAATCTATGATCATTGGAGATTGGAAAATATCTTTACAGTGGTGCTGATCCATTTATCCAAAATTAGTGGATCAAAGGTCCCAATAAAATTAGGTGGATATTTCCTCATCAAGGACTCAATTGAAGTTTTTTTCTTATTTTATCATTTGGAATCTCATCATGATTAATGGGTTGATAAATTTCTATGATCATAACAATGACATTTTTCATTCCATATCATAAAATTTTTTGTTTCTCATGAGTATAATCATTTTATTTTCAATAAAATTTAGGTTTAACATGGTTCTTATGGGTTACAAACAAACCAAAAAGCAAAATATTAGAAATAATAATCATAGTGGGAAATAATATAATCATGAAAATAATTTTTAGGATGTCTAAATCAGGAAAACATACTTTTAATATATCACACCATATGTTTATCCTATGTCATCCATGGTCATAATGTATTCATATCCTTCATAATAGTTAATAAAAAATTGAAATTATTCCATGAATACCCTCTAGGAGTGTCTATATAGGTGTGTAGTCTTAGGATCACTCGTTATGCATTGTTGAGGATTGATTTAATACTTAATCATCCTCATTTAGAGTTTTTACCCATAGGTGAATCTATGCCACAACTATATCCCCATTATAGTATCCGGATAGGTATTTATTCACTAGGAAACCCACATTCCTTTATTCATAATAACATACAACTTTTTCCTACACATAGTATTTTCCATGGGTTCTCGCTAAATTTGAATCATCCTAGTTCCTTAAAAATATCTAAACCCCGATCATATACTAAGTGAGGTGACCTAATCATTAAAAAAATAAATATTACATCTTATTAGATTAATATTATTCACATATCATTTGAATCCATTCCATAACTATATTATTTTAGTGTCTTTAGAATCTTGTATACATAAAAAACCGGTACATAAAATATCAACATCATCTCCCAATAATTTCTTCACAGCTATCACCATTATTAGACATATCATACATAGAACATTTCCTTGTATCCTAGGTAAAAGGAAAATAAATAAAAGGTGAGGTTTGATGCTTGGTAAAATTAATTAAGGGAGATATTAAAAAATGATAATTTTTATGAATAAAATAAGTATAATGGTATGAAAACATGAGATTAATATCTGAAAATATTACCTAGGACTTCATATATCATAATCATGAGTTAGGGAAAATTTTTTGGCATACATGAATCAAAAAGGTTTCAAAGAATATGAGTCATGATAGAATAACATTGGCATAAGGTTGTGTCATATAAGATATCCATAAATTGTGGCATAATATTTTTCATAGAAATATTATTTCAAGGCTAACCACCTAGAAATTTATCACATGTTATGATAGGGCTAACCACCTGTGTTCTTTTTTAGGCTTGGATAACCTCTCATGTACCCTGTTTAGGCAAGGGATAACCACCAATGTACCCCCTATTGGGCTTGGGATAACCTCACATGTACTATTTGAGTTCATAATACTTTAATGTTTATCTAGTTAATTAGATTTCTATAATGTACCCATCCATAATATAATCATAATCCATTTTTATTTATGATATAATATCATGAAAATATTTATCATTTTATCATAGCTTAACTCATGCAAAAGAAAATGGGTTTCATCAAGATTTCATCATCATAATCAATACAATTATTAACAAATAATAAATATAGTTAAATTTTTATATAAATATTAAATCAAAAAACATCAATGTATGTTGTTATAAATAAAAATACCTTTAAAATATCACTGGAAACTTTCCTGAGTAAAAAAACCTTTCATTATGAAATCACTTATTTGAAGTCCAAAAAATTTACAAAATATTAACAAAATAATTTTCATTAAAAAGAAATATAGAAATTTATAATGGAATCTTTGAATTATTTTTTGGTAATTATTCTGAAAAAATTCATTCAAGCGATATACATTAAAACTATGATTTCATTCACACCTTTGATAAAAAGTACCTCATTCAAAGAATGACAAGAAGATTCTTATTAAAAAATTTTATAAAAAGTAAAAAATTGGTAAAAATGAGTTCAATAAATCATTGTATAATAATAAAAACATTATAGAAAATATTTCAGAGAAAATTTGTACATTGAAGAAAATATTCCCAACCAAATAAAAAAGCAGAGTCAGTTTTCCTTAAAAACATTCTTTCTATCAATTGACCAATTAGAGAGGAAAATGAAAGGAAAATTTTTGATTTAAAAAAATAACCATATAATAAAATAAATAATATTTATGATAGATAAATCATATAACTTCATCATCATAAATTTAAGCATAAACAGTCCTAGTAAAAATGACATTTTAACATAAAACCCTTATTAGTAGTCTAATTTGCTTCATAAGATCTATAAAATCCTTTATAATAAATTAATTTTATTTATAACTTTATAAATAAACCATATTCATATCTATAATAACATATATTTTCCAATTATAACATTTTAACACCCATTTTTTAATAAAACTTTTTAAAAAACATCATTTCTGGGTGTTAACTGTTTTGTTTTTTCATGAAAGTTTCATTCAAGCATTTCTAGTCCTTGTACTTTGATCCTAGTTAAAACATATAACTAATTTTAATCATGATATAAAATTCATATATATTCATTTTATAAATATTTATAACTATAAAAAAATATTGATGGAAAAATGAATTATACCATACATGGAGACAGTAGTTTGTATGTACACATGAACAATGTTTTAATTTTTTAATGAAAATAAGGAAAGAAGGATAAATATTATTTTAAAATTTAATAATTATTATTATATCATGAATATAATATATATTTATTAAATATGTCATTATATTCATCAAGGTGATATGGTGATAGAAAATGAACCACATCACTATGTGTAGGAGGTAGTCCACAGGTATATACAAGCACTATTTTCATTTCCCATTTGATGGAATAGAGGAGGAAAATGGTTGGGTAATAATCATGATAAAAAATTAATATATTTATGATACTATATTCATCATTTTATGATGAGAATAATAGTTTTATAAGGGATAAAAAAAGAAATAAAATTGAAATAGCTCGGTTGATAATTATACCTCTTCTTTGAGAGACCTCTTTTTCCATACAAATTAAACCATGAAAGATTATTCTTAAAATAATACCAGGGGATTTAGGAAAAAGTAAAGTAATCTAGGAAGTTTTATGGGTAGTTCGTTTCTGATATATAATTTCCAAATTTTGTGAGTAAGGGAGGATAGGAGGTGCCCATTTTAAGTGAGGGGAGGAAAACACATGGAATTACATAAAAGATTTCATTAATATAAGGTCACTTACATGTTAAAATGAATCCAAATTAAAAATAATTACAATTTTGGATAATATCATGTTTAAATATCTTAAAAAATAAAAAATAGACATTTTTACGTGGTATTATTAACCTTATGCCTTAGTTTTACCCCCCCCCCCCCTCTAGTAATCCCAATTTAACGTTAATTATGGTATAAAATTTAATTTTTTTGACTATTATTTACAAAAAAAATTAATTTGATCAAATTTAATTATTTTTTTTAAGTATGGAATTCATTTTACCTGATTTAATTTCTATAATTTTTAGAAATTATATTTAAAATAAGTTCAAAAAACACAATGATTTTTTTTGTAGAAAACTGCATTTTTAGGCATAAAATATAATGTACATTCATTCCTTGCCTAGTAAATACTATAAATTTAATTTTAAAATGTTTTATTAATTCTATAATCAATAAATTTCACTAAAAAAAAGAATCACTAAGATTTAATTAATTTATTCTTATAAAATTACATTGACCATATAAACACAGTTTGAGAAAAAGTAATTATTCTTGCCTTTAAACGATTTTAATTCATTAATAACCTAATATATGGATGATTATTAATTTATTAATATAAATTATCAATATATATTATTGAAATAATTTTTTTAAAAGTGATCAAAAAACTTTTTTGGTAATATCATTTTGAAAATAGGTCTTTTAATCACTAAATGATCTTATAAAAACTGAGTTATTATAATTTTTTTTATCATATTTAACTTTGTACATTTATTTAATAATGTATTTAATAATATTGATAAATTCTATTATAATGTATTGGTTATAAATGATTACGATATTGATATTTTGGGTTTCATGTAAATAAATCTATCAAATATGCCATGTTTATTTCAAATAAAATACATATAAAATATTGGGGTGTAGCATTCTACCCCGATTAAATTTAATTTCATCCTTGACGTTTGGTCATTATGAAACAAAAATATAAGGATATCACTTCTAGCTCACATCCTCAGGTTCCAATATAGATTAATCAATTTTATCATTCCTCCATAGAACATTAACCATGTGAGTTGTATTTTTCTGTATCATTTTATCTCTAAGATCCAAGATTTATAATAGGTATTCGTTATAGGGATTATCATGATCCAATGGAAAAACCTCTAATTTTAGTACAAGTGAAGGATCAACTATGTACTTCCTTTAAAAAGATATATAGAACACCTTGTAAACTTGAGAGAGGTTTGGTGTAAGTTCTAATAGATAATCTATAGTCTACAATCAATCAAAAATATCAAAGGAAACAATATATCCAAGGCCCAAAAATAACTTATTCTTTAATTGAATAATGTTATTCCATAGATAAATCCATATGAATACCTTCTCGCCAACTTTTAATTCCAAATCTCACCAATTATTTTCATTTTAAATCTTTTGTTAACTATGAGATGTCTTGATGTGATACTAAATAGATCTATCTTTCTCTGTTATTTACTCTACTATCTTAGGCCCCAAAAGATTTGGTTCTCTATCTTTATCCAAATATATTAATTCTCTTTACTTATTTCCATATAGGTCTTCAATAGGATCCATATAAATGTTTTGGTAATAGCTATTATTATAAGAGAATTTGTCTCAAGTAAGGTGTGGATCCCAACAAGCATTGAAATCCAGATAATATGATATCAACATATCTTCTAGTTTATGAATGATCCTATCAGACTGACTATGCATATGAGGATGATAAAAAGAACTAAAACACAACTCTATATCCATATATTGATAAATAATTCACCAGAACATTTTGGTGAACCTTATATCTCGATTAAATATAATATAACATGTTTCTAAATGAAACCTTACCACTTCATTAATATATATCCTAGAAATATTATCATGAGATAAATCTTTTTTTATAGTAATGACGTGTGCCAAATTATTAAGGTGATTGACTACATCCCAAATAAAATTATGAACTTAAGACATCTTGGGGAGTCTGATGATGAAATTCATGGTGATGTTTTCCTACATCCATTATTGTATATGTAATGGTTGTAACATCTCCTAAGACTTATGTCTCTAATCCCAACTTGTTCACATACCAAGAACCAAGATATAAATTCTACAATATCTCTCTTCATGTTATATTTCTAGAAATACTCTTTTAAATCTCTATACATCTTCTGAATTTTAGGATGAATACATAATGATGAGATATTATATTCTTCCAATATATCTTTTTTCACATAAAGTATTAAAAGGAAACATAATAAAAAAAGGACCAATATACCTAGGAATTAACTTCCTTTTCTTCCCAAATTTAATAACATTCTTCTAAGGAGATATGTGATGGAACACCATATCACTAACTACAAACTCTTAATCTCATTAAAAATTATCTATATAACATTGGTATTGAATTTTTTATTCTTTAATGTGTCATCGAATGGTCTGAACATCATCTACAATTTATTGGAAAAGGTCAACTATCAAATTACTCCCTCCAAAATTATCCCTATATTTTAGAGTATGACATATCTTCCCATATAGAGCCTCATATGTTGTCATCTGAATTCTAGAATGTAAACTATTGTTATATGAGAACTCTTCTAGATGTAAGTGTTAATACAAATATACTTTTAAATCTATCTAACAATACCTCATCATATCATCTAGATTTTTAATTGTCCTATCAGATTTACCGTCTATATAAGAATGATAATCAATAGTAAAACTCATATCTATCTCCAAATATTTCTGAAGACATCTCTAGAACCTTTAAGTAATACATAATGGATAGTGGTTCTCCATGAATCCTCTATCCTTCCCTTATGTATATATTTGTGAGTTGCTCAAGAGATAAATCTTCATTGATGTAAATAAAATGTGTTGACTTTGTAAGGTAATTGGATAAAACCAAATTGATTAATGGACTTTAGATATTTTTGGGAGTCCTATAGTGAAATCCAAGTTGATTTTTCCCACTTCTATACTTGTTTGTATAATGTTTGAAACATACCCTTGGTATTTTTCGTTCATCCATAAATTTATAGCATACCAAGAATGAAGATACATATTCTACAATATCTCTATTCAAGTTATCCAACCAAATGATTTTTTAGATCCATATACATATTCTTACATTGTAAATGAATATTGAATGATGATTAATGGGAATAATCCAAAATTCCCTATTCAGATGTGGTTTTTATGAGACACATATCCATGTTCCAAACCTTTTAACTCCATTTTTATCAATTTTGAATTATGGAGTATTCACTACCATTTTCTATAGCTATACACCATATTTTTGGGATTTTTTGATCTTCACATGAATATATAGTTGAGAAGTCACTTGGTAATGGTAGGATTTTCACCTTCCCTTATATCTTTAAGGTTTATACTTTGAAAATACATGACGATTGAGTCTATATAAAATCTCATAATAGATAAGGTAGTATGATCTTTCATTATTAAACCATCAACAACATTTTTTTCTTTCCCAAGGTGGTAAAGTATTGAGCAGTCATAGACTTTGATTAGATCCAACCATATCCTTTGGTGTATATTTAACTCCTATGAAAATATATATTTCAAACTCTTATGATCAATATAAATATCAAAATTCTCACCACAGAGATAATTTCACCAAATTTATAATTCAGAGTTCACTATTTCTAGATCAAATCATGCATTGGGTAATTTTTATCATTAGTTTTTAATTGTCATGGGGAATAGACAATTAACTTTTCATTTTTCAAGAAGAAAATATTCTAATACCTTATTTGAGGAATCACTATATATTACAAATCCTTTTATACCTCAGGGTAATGTATTCATAGGTTTTATGACTAATTTTTTATTTAGTTTGTTGAAACTTTCTTCACATTACTCTATCTAAAGAAATATTACTCCCTTTCATGTTAACGTGGTTAGTGTATTTGATAGCCATGAAATATTTCTAAAAAAATTTGGTAATATCTTGTTAACCCAATAAAACTATGGATCTTATATATAGTGGTCAGTATAGGCCATTGTTCAATAACTTCTCTTTTGAAGGATCTACATATCTTCCATTACCAGTGATTACATAACACAAAAATGACACATTTTGTGTCTAGAATTCATATTTTCTAAATTTTTCATACAACTACTCATTTTTTATATTCATCAACATAATCTGCAAATTATTTTCATTCTCTTACTTTATCTTTGATAATATAAGAATATCATCTCCAAAGACAACCCCAAACTGATCCAGGTAGTATCTAAAGACTTTATCCATTATATCCATTAAGATGGAGGGGGAGGTAATTATTTAATCTGAATGTAATCACAATAAAATAATAGTGTTTAAACCTATTTTGGAATGTTATCTTTATAATATCCTTCATTTTGACCTTTAACTGATGATATCTAGATCGAAGGTCAATCTTCGAGAAGTATTGACCACCTCTTAGTTGATCAAACATGTTTCCGATATAGGGTAAAGGATATTTATTCTAAATTTTGATGTTTTTTATATCACATTAGTCAATTAAATTAGAATTTATCAATAATTATTATTAATAAAGATGATTGGTGTTCCCCATGGTCGATCACTGGGGTAGATTAAACACTTCCCAAAATCTCCTTTAGCTTCATCTTTAATTCCTACTATTCAACAGGATCAATTCTATATGGAATCTTTGATATAAGAATATATCTATATATAAATTCAATAAAGAAATCAACCTCATTCTCTAGGGTAAGACTAAGTATTTCATCTAAGAATACATCATTATATTCCCTTACAATAGGTATGTCATCAATATTGAATTACTCCCTAATCATTTGAGTCAAGAGTCCCTTATTGTGGGGTATCTAAACCCATATTATAGAATTTTATTCCAATGGGAGATAAATTTTATGTTGATACTTGAGAATAAAATGATCTAGAATATGAAATGAGATCTCCTTCTCCCAAAAGTTTATATGGGATCTATATAAGGATATCCAATCCATACCCAACATCATTTCAAATTCAACCAATGGTAAAAGAATTAGATTTTCAAGAAGTACCCACCCATTAATATTAATTAGATAACATTTTTATATCTTAGATCTGATCAATGTTCCACCAGGTGTTTTCATAGATACTTTTATATCCATTAATTGAGGTAGTGATTCCACATTCTTAGAAAAATTTTATGCTATTAAATAATGTGATGTACCAAAATCCAATAACATACTTGCATATCTAAAATTAAGAGTAAGTGTACCTTGCATCACTTCATTATCATGATCTACCTCGGTGGTAGTTATCTTTAGTTCCCTTCCTTGACCTCCAAATATTTTTATATTTTTATTAAAGAGAAAGGGATAAAAATCCAATAAAAATACAGATAAGGTGGTCTCAAGTAATGAAGTCCCATATCATTTGATCGAACAAAAAGAATACCCTCGAAGGGAAAGTAATGAGGACTAGAGAAATTAAGAGATTGATCATTCTGAGATACTATAGAATAAATAAAATCTACCATAACATTACCCTATCTCTAATTATAAAGAGTGGACATTTGAGCATTCATAAGGTCCTTGAAACACCTAATAGAGTAATCAATAGACCAAGTGATTAGACCCTTAATAGCAATGGAATTAAAGATATCAAACAAATCTATATTGACCTCCATGATAGAGATGTCCCTATGATTACATAGCTTGAGACCAGAAATCATGGAAAGGGCCTCCACTTGGAGAGAGTCTCCCTGCCCCAAGAAGACTGAAAAGGAAGAAATCATAGAACTAATATCATCTCTGATAACACCACCACTGCACATAATGACCATGAAACATGAGCCGGCATCATTCATCTTGATCCTCGATGAATGAAAACTCCATTTAACTCATGTACCATCGGCTGGAGGAGCTAATATTGGGGATGAGAGCTAGGATATGAGTGGGGAAATGGACAGGGAAACCTCTAAAACTTTATATAGTTTACATAAGTCCATAATAATATTTCTGGTTTTGAAGAGCATACCCAAGTTAGAAGGTTCCATATGCATGTGCCTTATTTCATTTCATGGGGTCCAGAGAATCCATCAACCCATAATAAAAATAATTTCCCATTCCCTTCATTCCATGTTGGGTATGTCCATCACAAGTATCCACTATTGAAGGAAGAGATCTATAGAATAAGTCCAATCAGACCAGCCTGTAAGCAGTCTGAGGGGGCTTCAGATGACTTTAGCCCAATCACTATTGTAGAAGAGGTTCACCTTAGATTCAGTTTCTTATGCTCTAAAATAGTAACATTTTGAGGCCAATCTAACACCTCTTTACTAGACATTTTCATCAAAGGGTAGAAAATCATACCAAAAAATTACCTTGGTTCTTCCTCCCACACTTTTGGAAATTAAGAGATTGAAATCTATTCCCCCCGTGTGACTTATCATAAGGGTTACCTTGGAATTCCACCTTCCTTTTTCTCTCTCCAAAGTATTTAGAGACCCCATATTCAATATCCATATTTATCTCGCATCAAAAAAAATATTTAAATCTTCCATATTCTCTTATGTCCAAATCCTTTCAAAGACTAGGTTTTAATCCACTAACGAAAAGATCGATTTTACTTTATAAACCAGAGATAAAATTAGAGGTGTATAATATAATCCTATTGAAGTTTTCTTCATATGTTATATTATATTATTTATAGTTTTCTTCCAACCTTAATAACTCACTAAAAGAAATAAGTAAATAAATCCCTAAAAATAGTTTGTCAATAGTATGATATAAACCAAAGAATATCCCCTATGAGTGTCACTATGGGTGGGAAATTACGCCTCTTTGTCATGCACCAGGTCATAGTCGTGTTAATACCCAACATACCCTATTTGGGGTTATTTCTCCTAGTTATGACTATTCCAAAGCCTGAATCCACCTACCAATATCTATATAGAGATATATTTTGTAGGAAAACCACCTAATCAAGACTTTACCAATATATCAGGATATAATCCTATACATAGAATCATGTTTAGAGTTTTCCAATAATGTTATCTAACCTTAATTCTAAAAATATCTTCTATAATATCCAAAAAAATAAACCACTATGTTATACCAACTACACTAACCCAATATAAACACTCCGTTATTTTAAATCCTTAATTTGATTTAAAAGAATACATTTCATAAATAATAATATTCCATGGAATGATATGTTCATTTTCTTTAGATACTTGTTACTTAATAGGCTTATTTTACAAAACATGAAAATATTTATCCTTAAAGTCACCATACTACACCATCCTCTTGACATCTCATTAGTAAGACTCAACCTCATAGACTAAAGAAAAAAAACATAAGAAATTAGTATGATAAAATTCTCAAAAATGGGTGAATAAAAATTTCATCAAGGATGAGTTCATAAGAATAATTAAAAACATGAGCATAAGAAAAATTTCATAACATCATGAATGACAACCATAAAACATAAATGGGCTTCAAAGTACATGGAATAATAACTTAAATCCAAAAAAGTTAAAAATAGAAACATAATAGCTATAACATGGATTATAATCATTTAACACAAATCATGAATCATGAGATTGTAGGAACATAATTAATAACATAATTTAATGATGGTACAAACATTTTCATAGGTAAACATTACTTTCATGAGCCACACCATCAATACCCATGCTTTCCTGCAACTAAAATATACTCATTAATACCTATCTCATGATATAAAAACTCTTAACTAATGGATTATAGGGTGATATAGGACCCCACCCATCATTTATACATACTTTTGTGTGCCACTTGAAAATCATTCACTTTTCACATCATAAATAACCTATGAAAATAAAATGGGTTTCATAAAACATCCAAATTGTATATAATAACATCATGAATTAAATAGATTGATACCAAAAATAATCATGTAATTAAGGAAAATATTTGGTGAAACAAAAAAAATCCATTATATATGTAAAATTTTAATATAATTAAAAAAAATCAAGAAAATATCTTTTTAAAAACATTTTGTATTCATCATTGTTAAAGTTATAGTTTTGAGTATGTTTTCAAAAATATATAATTTGTTTTTTAAAATAAAAATATGTAAAAATAAAAACTTTCAGGGAAAAATATTTTAATTAAAAACTATTTTTCCCTAGAAATAAAAAGGGTAAAAAAATTAAAATGTAAAAATTTGTGAACAAAATGAAAAGTAAATCAAGAAGAAAGCATATTACTCAATAGAAGAAGTTTAAGTTTCCAGGTCCTTTAACTTTACCATTTATTTCTATAGAGGTGTTTTAACCAATTTTATAATAAATAGAAACATGGTAATTACCTATTTTATAATCATATTCATATATATTTCTACTTATAATCTAAATTAATAATAAGTCTCTTAATGTATCATATTATTATAATCTCATTTCAACATAAGGTGTTAATAACCTTGACTGTTTTGAAATAGGTTTGAAAAGTGGTATTGATATTCTATATTCTATAAGATTTTATAAATTTTAAACCATTAAAGTTATTGTAATTGATATTTTATAAACACATATAATGTTATATTTTACATCTCATCCCAGAAGCCACTATAACTGATGCCCCGATCCATATCGTTACATAACATCAAGCATTCCTCCCTATATAACACAGACTTCCAATCAGAATCAAGGGTCAAATGAGATACATGTGGAGAATACACCCCCTTTCCTAGAGTAATTAAATACTAAAAATCTAGATAAATAATAACTCAGTAAAATTATCAATTAACAACAACAACCATACATCATATGACAGATCCCAAACTGGGTACATTCTAATAACCAAGTGCAATAATAATTACATATAATTCTAGTGTCAAGTGAAACAAGAAAATACAAAATAAGACATGCTAAAATAAAATACACAAAATGGGTATCGAAATCATACCAATCCCCTAATCTATACTCCATACCCAAATTTCAACTCAACCATATATCATATGGCCTTTACCCTTATCCCCATCTACAACCATAAAATATTCTTGGGTACCCAATAGACGCTCGAGAAGGGTGTGTGTAAAACTTAGTAGGTCACCACCAATGGTGTATAAAATAACATAAAGTCTATAATAGTGTATTAATAAGTATATAAAAAAATATACTATTAGATAAATGAAATAGGAATCTATTATTCCCAAGGGATCTTGGTTCCACTATAGTACCAACACACCAGACATGCTTCATTCTATTTTGGAAGTCTGAACTATATATCAAGGTTTTAAATGATTTCATACAAGGATAATTACTTCGAGTATCCCAACCATAGAATGGATCACCATGACCAATATCCATTCTCAATGAGGACTTCCTTGACCAACATCTATAACTTAGTGTGGACCTCCATAATCAACACCCCTTCCTCAATATGGACTGCCATGACCATCATCTTTACTTCAGTGTGTATCATATTGATAAACATCCATTCCTCGATGTGGACCACCATCAACATAATCCACATCATGGTTTCAATATCCATGACCAAAAACCATATCCATTTAACCAACAAACACTTCTCGTTGTTTAACACACTTGACCCTTTTTACAACATTGATACATCAAGGGGATCACCACTTCCATTTATCTCAATTCACATGGTTCATCACTTTCATTACAATTAAACTCATTCCATAACTAGGTCATTTTAAAATTTATTCACAACCAAAACCATTAAACATACTTCTTAACTATTTTATAACAAGAACATACACCCCCCAAGAAAAACCATTTATCACATTTACTCACTTACAAAACAAAACTCATTTAACTTATTCAAATTAACCCAAACATCCTTTATTATATTTTATCATGATAAAAATAATTATAATTATTTTATTCTCATAAAACATTCAATTAATCATTTAAAAACTCAATTCCCATGTTTAAGGGAGTGGCTCACCCCTTGGGTGACCATAGCCCCAAACAACTCCTCAATAATGGATCCCACAAGGTCCATGAAAGGTCCAACACATCATTTAGACTCCCAATTTATCATTTATGATTGAGGAATTAAATTTGAATCATAATGACACAATTACTCAGCCATATACACATAGATTAACAACAAGACTATGGGATCTAGATTTTGGACCACCTACCTCAAGTTCATAGACATGTACTCATCCAACATTGGCCCTTGATTCAAGCCCAAGAAACTCTCAATTCCCAATCAAATAATATATAGAAAAATCTTGTTTCTAGGAATTTAGAAAGAGATAAACCATCCCACCAAGGTTATTTAAGAAAATATAATAAATATTAGTGGTAGGCTAACCCACAGCTTCAATTTTCAACCAATGGTTCTTAAAATGACCAAGAATCGATGGGTTGATCATTGGGAAGCTCGAGAAGAAGGTTTCATAACCATTTATACTAGAGGATAAAATAAATGGTAAAATTGGGTAAGAAAAATTTAAGACCAAGGGGAAGAATGTGAAATTTTATCCACTTTAATGAGGCACACGGTTGGCTAAACCATGCACCAACCATGCGGCCTCCTCTGTCTAAGAGAGGGTCGAGTAGCATGGTTTGGCTGGGACACACACAATGTTTGAAAAACCTTGCAGTGCCTATGTGACTCCCTCCATCCAAGGGAGGTTAGGCCACACAGTTTCCTGATCATGGCATATGGTTATCTTTAAATGTGTGAAAAATATGTACTATAAACTGGATGACCTCTTTTCTTTCCCTTTTCACATCCCAAACCCACGAGAAACCACCAAATCCACTCATTTTCATTGGTAATCATTTAATTATTCATTTAAAAGGAAAAACAACTTTAAATTAAATGAGATATTCCTAATATGAGGGTTAGGATCTTACAACCTCCATGCTTTATAACAAATCATATTTGAGATTCACTCCCAAGCATTGCTAATCCTTTAAGGTAACATTTTTGGTACAATGGACCCACATATCCACCTCCCTCTCCCATTTTCCCACTTTAATGTTAGTATGATTCCATAAAAATCATACCAACAACAAGTTCTTACCTCACAAGAACTTCTCACTATGATCCACAACATGAAATGGATGCTCCTCAAAGTACACATTAGCCTTAAGCTCAAAATCATAAACACCTATGACATGAGATGAGTTGGGGTGATACTTATATAGTTGTGACGCATGGATAACACCGTTCATTACACTACACTATTATAGAAGATCCAATGGGTGTGCCACTAGTCTAATCCTCTTGACAATATCAAATGGAACCACATAATAGGGTTCTAAATTTCTCTACCTCTCAATATGATACTAACACAATATCAGAAACACATGAAGGTACAAAAAATCACCCACTATAAACCTTAGGGTTTGATGATGATGATTATAATATGAATTATGTATACTCGAGGATGTATCTATATGATTTTGAATCAAATTAACCTTCTTTGACATATCATTCATGATACTTGGACCCAACAACTCTGATTATCTTACTACCATCCAATATAATGTATATCTACATGGACTACCATAGAGTAACTCATGTGGTGCCATATAAATAGTCATCTAATGACTATTTTTATTGGAGAACATAGTGAGTACTAATTCTTTATCCCAAGATCCACCAAATTCTAGGATGAATTCCCTGAATATGCACTCTAACACCTGGATAGAACACTTTGACTTCCCATCTATCTATGGGTGGAATGTTATACTCAAAAACATATGGGTACTAAGAACCTTCTTCAACCATTTCTAGATGAATAAATCAAAATGAGGAATATGATTCGAAATAATACTCTAAGGCGCCCTTTGAAATAATACTATATCTTGTACATATAGGTCACCCAACTAGTTAATGGTTAAAGTCTTCTAAATCAGCAACAAATGATCTACCTTAGTTAACTGATCCACAATCACCCAAATTATGTCATTATTATAAGGATCCCTTAGAATTACAACCACAAAATCTATTAAAACATCATCCCACTTACATTAAATAATGGTAAATGGTTATAACAAACCACCTATCCACTGATGCTCAGCCTTCACCTACTAACAAGTGTAGTATAATGTCATTGAACTTGCAATATCCCTTTTTATTCCTAGTCATTATTACTATCTCTGAATATCGTTAAACATCTTGGTCAAGCCATGGTGCACCACATACATCAAAGAATGAAACTCATGAATAATCTCATCTCATATACAAGTAAGAACACTAACATGACTATAAATATAAATAATATCATCCTAATCAATAGTCCAATCATAAGGTGGAACCCTATCATCAAAAATGCCTCTTAACTCTAGACATTATTAATCCTTATACTACAGTATTTTAACATGATTCAGAAGATATTTCTCAAATAGATAGGTAAATGATTGTCATCATATCATGCTCCTCTTAAACATCTAGATTCATCTCAAAAAAATCCATCATCTTCCACTTGAAACTAAACTTTTTAACCACCTAAGTCTTTTTATTCTAACTCAATAAATCTACAACATTGTTTTCCTTATTAGTCTATAATCTAACATGAAGTTAAAATACTACAAGTAATCAAAACATCTTTGTTGTTGAAGATTCAAAACACGCTATGAAAAAATGTACTTAAGGCTATTATATTCATTATAAACAAAAAACTTCTCACCCAAAAGATAACACTATTGACATTTTATGGAATAAACCACCACAACCAACTTGAGATCTCATGTAGGATAATTTTTCTCATGTGGTATCAACTTTGGTTATCCATATTCCATGAATCGATCTCCATACATCAACACTAACCCAATTATGATCCAAAATGAATCACAAAACAAAGTATACTCCTTACACGGATTAGGTAGGATCAGTATTTTTATAGTGGTAAAATGATTCTTCAGCTCCTAAAACACTTTTAACAAACTTTATACCACTCAAACCTTATACCATTCTTGTTCAATCCTTAGAGTGTCACTTCCAACTGAGAAAATTCCTTGATAAACCTTTTATAATAACTGGATAATCCCAAATAATCCTTGAATATCAAAAAACAATATTGGGTTTTTCCTAAGAAACATATACTTGAACCTTCTCTAGTTCCACTGACACACCTTTCTCTATGATGATGTGACCCTAGAAATGTACCTTGTTAATCCAAAAGTGATACTTTTATATCTTGGTGTAAATTTAATGGTATATTAGTGTACTCAAGATGATGTCAAGAAGTGTGGCATAATCTTCATGAGCTTGTGAGTACACCATGTTTTCATAAAAAACTACAAACTAATCCAAGTATGGGTGAAATATTAGGTTCAAAATATCTATAAACACAGTAGCTGATTTATTCAACCCAAAAGGCATAATGATGAACTCATATAAATTATACCTTTTTCAAAAAAGAAGTTGGTGGTATATCAAAAGGTCTCACCCTTAGCTGATGATTCCCTAACCTCAAATTGATCTTGGAGAACACACAAGAACCATTTATTTGGTCAAATAAATCATCAATAGATGAAAGAGGATATCAATTCTTAACCACCATCTGATTAAACTTCCCATAATCAACACACATCCACAATTTTCCATAAACTTTACTACCAAACAAAACTATAAAACCCCATGGTGACATATACAAATAGATAAAACCTTTATTATATAATTCCTGTAACTAATTTTTTAATTTATTAGAGTTCTATAGGTTCTATTCAATAATTAAGAATATTATTTTTCTTAACTCCATGCATTATCTCAATTGTGAACTCAAGCTCTATCTCAGGTGGAAGCCTAAGAAGTACTCAGGAAAAACTTACTGAAACTGATCCACCACTGGAGGAAATACATTATGATTCACTCCCCCATCATCAATATAAATACACAAAACTTGGGATGTGATTTCACCCAATTATGGAAGAACTGGCCCTCTATAACCTGGAAAGATATTTCACTCCCCATGATGGAAATAAGTGTTACCATTAGGAGATGTGAAACTCACTATTAGATGGTAACAATCAATGTGATCCTAGAATGCAACCAACTATCCCATCATTATTATCCTATCAAGTCCTATCATCTCATGTACATAAAAGTCCCAAAGGAGATGGTACCCACCAAACTTGAGGGATACTCCTTACATTGATGAATACCATATGACTACACCCCCAACAGCGTGTCGATTGACATCACCCCAAATATATAATCCACTACCAGATAAAAAATCACTTAAAAAAGTAAAATATAAATGAGTGTGAGGATATTGTGTTAAATAATGTGTGAGAAATAATAGAATCTACAAGAATCATACCTCAAACAATCAATTTTATGTCCTCGGTACCAACCTTATTTAGCTGAATAGTATGAAACTATCTTATTCTACTACCCTAGGACTCTATCTGAGTCCCTTGTGTTCAAATTCCCTATGGATATAGGCACTCTCATCCTAAATTTCCACGTCTACTACCTCAACCAGTATTGCTAGTGGAACTCCAACTGCCTGGCTAATATAGGGTAGTTAATCCCCTATTATTTCTCGATATTGGTCTAGACCCTCTATCACTACCCATCCACTAAGTGTTCCTATATATTATCTATATATGGACCATCCTTCCACATTCATGGAACTCTAATGGGGGTTTAAGGCATTAAACACACATTTGGATAGACCTTCCACACTGATAGAAGATCACGTGAATACAGAACTAGGTGGATGGCCCACTCCCCAAGTTTCCCTATTCACCATTACCCTAGTTAAAATTTTCATGACAGTGGTTCTTACTATCGAAAGATGTAACACTAGATTGACAAACTCAAATATTATTCCTACCACCATAATCATATTTCAGGTTACCCTCAGAAATGAGAGCTTGATCCTGTAATAACTCATATTTTTAATGTATTATTTTTTGGATATTCTATAGATTATTTTCAAGACCAGGAACTAAGATGAAATGTAATTCCATGGCCTAGTATTACCAAAATAAATGTTTGAAATATATTAAATATCACATGCGTGCAGTTTTCCAAAAAAAGTGGAATAAATTCAAAAAAAATCCCAAGATAAAAAATCTGAGGGCATTGTTGATTTTAGAACATGGATTTTACCCTAGTAATGACTTAAACTTTGTTTCCATGGGTCATTCATAGAAAAGTTACCAGGGATATAGAAATGAATAAAATAATAAATTATTTTATTTTATTTTTATTTCTTTATGAAGTGACTGACAATTCTTTAAGTTGACTATTATGTTTCAATTCTAGGGTTAGCTGCAGAACCCTATAACTATTAGAGAGTCATTGGAGAGAGTGTCGAAGGATTTATCTTAGACTAAAAATGACCAAATCATGTATTGATGATGGATGCACAAAAAAATCACGGGATCTCACCATCTATCATAGTGTGGTCTTATTATTCATCAATGGTCGATCCAAATCAAGGTAGGTCATTTGTTTATTTACATATATTCTCTATTCTTGATTCCAATTATGAACATGAAAAAATTGAATAACGGATCAATTCATTGATCATGAATATTACAGGATGGGTTTTATTATAGGGATTTTATCAGGATAATTCTTTATGATTGATTATTTTTTTTATTATCATTGTAAAAAAATGAACCAATATCAACACGAAAATTGATTGAGGTTTTTTCCACTTGATTGTTTTTGTTCTTTTCTACCCCTATTATCCATTCATTTTGAGTGTTCTTTTTTTGGTACGTGGTTCAAAATTTATAGATGAAATCGATCATTATATACACATTTCCCAGTGAAATGATATGATATCCTAGATTTATGAGGATCAGGACATGGTGGTTAAATGAAAATGGAGATGACAACAGATCAGATGATGTAGATTCTTAATTTTCATGCTCTTCATCACACAACGAATAATGATGAATGATCCCGTTTTTGAGTGGATAAATATCATGTAATGTGTTAATGGGTGATGGAATGACTCAATGAGGATCGATCTATGATTTTTTGGTGAACCGATCATCAGATCTAAGGCTAGAGAAATGGATAGGATGCGTGGAACTGGAACTAGATTTCTGTAAAATCTCATGCTACACGGTGTGTAAACTAGATCTAGACACTGTGTGGGATTCCTTGTGTGATAGCTAGGGTTTTGGGAGAAATTTAAGTATCACAAAACATGTGACCCTATCACATGATATGTGGTATCTACCTAGAGACTCAGAGTGTACCTCAGAGGGTACACAAAAATTTGTTAGAGAACACAGTTTGGAGCACACCATGTACTAACCAACATAGACATGACCTATACCAAGTACATGGGCAATGTCATGTACCAGAACATGGGTAAATGTACACATTGTAAAACCCATGTACTGGCACATGGTAGACTACACGGGTAGCCTATATACCATGTACTTCTATATAGACATAATCCATTTACACGGTCAGGACCTAGGGTCAAGGGACACATCATATAAACCTTATACATGCTATGTACTTTCTTAGACTTGGATTGGTGACCTTTTCCTCTATATGTTGGGAAAAAAATTCTTAGAGTATGTTCCCCTTATCATTTCTCTAAGGGTTAGTATGAAATTGTATCCTACTCTAAAGACCATGATCCCTTCAATAGGACTTCTTTGATAGATTCATTTTAATTCCTTCATGGGGATGAGAGTGAGATCCTCTATTCATCTTCATTCCTTAGGTGGAATTCTTGGTATTGTTGTGACCAACATTATGTGAGTATTAATCCTCTACTTAGCATGTTAATCTCAATCGAGTTTTTGGCCTCACCCCATGGACTTGGGAGTTATCCTAATATATTTATCATATCTCTGATACATTCATCATGTACTTCTTAATGGTGATACCCAATGAGCACTACCTCTCAGATGGACGTCATCAATCCTATCAAACTCAAAAGTGTGTTATCCCAGATGAGTTCTTTATGGAATCTTCGACTGGAATTCTAGTCTAGTATATTATAGTTCATACTTACCTTTAGAATATGTCTGTATTTTTTTAGTATATATATATATATATTATATGTGATGTAGACATATACCTGTGTAGAGATTAATGTGTTTTCCGTTAGTGTGTGATTTGTTGTTTCTTGGTGTCCTATAGCGTATTGTTATAATAATCCCTACACGAGCTTCCCCCGCACATGTCGTGTCTTGTGAAGATGATTGAAATTTTGGAAGAGTTCTAGATGGACTAGGACCCTGTGTTTCTTAGTGAGATTGGAAAATTTTTGGTGTGTTCCTGTGTATTTTTGACAACAGTCCCTAGTACTTACCTTTAGGTTGGGATTTTGCTTCATAATAATTATGGTGGGATTGTATTTGACCCTATTTATTTTCTTTTACTTCCTTCCATACTCTGATGGTGGGTTTTATATGAATGCATGCTTTCTTTTTCATTTGTTTTTACATTTCAAAATTGCATACACTACTAGAAGAATAAGATGCATCCACAGACCTATAGCCATTGTTTTGAAACTATGGCTATAGGTGGATACAACCACAATTATGTGGCCTATAGCCACCGTTCTAAAATCGTGGCTATAAGACTTTTTTTCATGGCCAATAGCCATGGTTTTCAAAACTGTGTCTATAGCCAAACAATATGGCCACATTTATGTGGCCTCCAGCCACAGTTTTTAAAACTGTGTATATAGGCCTTTTTTCAAGGGGATATAGCCACGGTATTGAAAACCGTGGATATAGGTATCCCACCCTTGCGCGGGAGAAAAATTTTCCCACCAAAAAAAATGTCGAAAAAAACTATTTCCATAGTTTTTAGGATACTGTCACAGTTTTTAATAATATATATAAAATATTCTATGTGTATATACACAATAGCCTTGATGGTGTAGTGGTTAGGTCACTGGAGTCTGTGATATTGGTTTGGGGCACTGGTGTTAAGTGTTTCAAGTTCATCTTTCAGGATATGGACTCTAGTGTTGGCGCAACTGCTAACATATCCATACACTAAGACTCTGGTCACCTTCTTTTCGACTCTATTCATGTGAAAAATGGTTATAGGGAAATATGGTACATGCATCATATAATAATGGTTTGTGGTTTCCATGCCCTTCTGGAGTTAGCTCTCCAGATACACTCATTGACTACGGTACATCTTATTTACATTCAGGATGCCTCTATGATGTATGACAGCTAAGATTCAACATCATGATCTTGAAGATGATCCCCTCGGTGATGAGGCATCGATATAGGGACAAATTTCCAAGATGTTACCTCCAAGAGGTCCACCATCTATACCCCCACCTTTGGAGAAGCATGTGGTATACACAGTACCAATGGATGAGGTGTACAAGATAATCAAACTTCATGAGATTCAGAAGTAGAGATCCCTCCAGTTATGTGGAGAGACAAAACCATAAGTAGATGAGTACTGTCTTGTGGTGGTGACCCATGTTTTCAGTCTAGTTAGGACACCAGCAGATCAGATGGTGGTATTGGCAGTGAGCCATCTTCACAACTTAGAAGGGTTATGGTGGGGTTTGGTGACTCATCCTTACAATGATGTAACTCTTTCATGGATAGAGTTTGAACCCCTTTTAAGAGAGGATTTATCACCGGTTATACGAATGGTTGTACATATCAATCATCTTCTGTAGCTCTATGTTGGTATCATGATAGTAGATGAGTATTCATAGAGGTCTTCCAACCTCTCTAGGTACACAATGGATATGGTTTGTAACAAAATTTTCAGGGCTTAGAACTTCAAGCGAGGCATGTGTAAAGACATTTGGACCAGTGTTATACTTCTATGAATTCTTACCTATGTCATGGTGATAGATTTATATTTGATGGTTGAGAGTTTCTTAGTTGAGGAGATACGTCCAGTGGATGCCGGTAGTTGGAAATAAGAAGGAGAGACCTCAGCAGCAGGGAGACAACATCAATATCAGAGAACTGGACATGAGAGATGTTTTGGGACGAGGTCCCAGGATAGAGGATATATAGTTCAAGCCTCATAGGGTGGGTCTAGTCCTCATAGGGAGAGCTGGTTCTACTCAAGTGATTGTAGGGGAAATATTACATGAGATTGTTTGAGCCGCCATACAACTGATAGAAAAAATGCAGATGGGCCACCAAGGAAGAGGAAACAACATGAGAAGACAGGTTCAAGGGGAGGAATACGCGTAAGAGGGGCTGGGAGAGTAGTAGGAGGTGGTCTACGCTTTTAATTATTACCACCACTACCCCAGGTGGTCGATGATAGGCTTAGAGAGCTAGATGATAGGGGCATGGATAGATGCAGGCGATCAAAGAATATGACCCAAAGGATCTTGGAATGATTCAAGGTACAATATCTATCTTCTCTACCTTAGATACAGTAATAATAGAAACAAGTTCTATTCATTACTTTCTTTCCAAATACCATTTAAAAGACTTACATATTTCAGTTGATCCCTTGGCTCAAACTTTACACTTAGATACTCCTACTGGAGAAGACGCAATGATCACAAACTTATGCTGACAATGTGACCTGAATCTTGGAGGTGAGAGTTTATGTTGGGATATATCTATATCAATGATGAGGTTTTATGATGTAATCATATGTATGGACTATTTATTCATTGTTTATGCCTAGATTGACTATTTTAGGGAGAGGATGTGATATGTCTATAGTAATGGAACTAGGTTTTCCTTTGTCGGTGAAAAGGAAACCTAGGTGGTGCAGGATGGACTCATGCATAGGAGGGTGCATCAAATTACTCATCAGTTGGCTAGCCTAACCCTTGGTTTAGTGTATGTTATTAGTTTTTGGTTTCTTATAGTGGTGGAGGAATATGAATAATTCTTCCCTAAGTATGTTCCATGTTTACCTCCCTTCCATGAGATAGAATTTTACTTTGATCTACTCCCTGAGACAACACTGATATCTACACCAGCATATCAGATGGCTCCCATAGATCTTTAATATCTTGGGTTGCAGTTATAGGACTTGTAGAGGAATTGATTTTTTAGACCCATTGTTTCCCCCTGGGCATCCCCAATTTTGATTTCCAAGAAGGAAGACATAATATTTAGGTTGGGTATGGACTACTGGTTCTTGAACCAGGTGATCATGAAGAACAATTATCTACTATTGAGGATCAATGACCTCTTTGATTAATTGATAGGGGAATGATGTTTCTCAAAGGTTTACCTCAGGTCATGTTATCACCAACTCTAAGTACACAATGAGGATAAACCAAACACAACATTATGATGTCTCTACGGTCACTATGAGTACTTGGTGATTCCATTTGGCATGAATAAATCCCCAGAAGTATTCATGGGACTCATGACCTGGATATTTAATCCTTTCTTGGATAGATTTGTGGTAGTATTAATAGAAAATATCCTTGTGTACTCAGTTTCTGAGGAGGATCACATGAGACACTTGAGGATAGTTCTGGATACAATCTGAGATCCCCAACATTATGGAAATATCTAGAAGTTCCTATTATGGATTCAGATAGTCCACTTTCTTGGACATGTTATCTTAGAGGATGATGTGATAGTAGACTCAGCCAATGTTGTCATAGTTTTATCTTGGGATCCACCTAAGAATGTGATGGAGTTGTGGAGATTCCTTGGGTGGTAGGATATTATAGGAAATTCATACCTAATTTCTCTAGAATATCAGCACCCAGGATACCATTGACCTAAAATGGGCAGCCTTTTGTGTTGATAGAGAGGTTCTAGAAGTATTTTTAGCAGTTGAGTCAGAGTTTGATGAGTTCTCCCATCTTGATATTTCAATATGATGGCGTATAGTATGTAGTGTTCTATGATGTATCAAGAACCAGGCTTGGTTGTGTTTAGGTGCATTGAAAAGTGGCGATTTTCTATGGTTCATGTTAGATGGGGCCACTTGATAAAAACTACATAACCCATGATCTTGAGTTAACAGTGGTAGTCTTCGCACTAAAAAATGTGTTGACCCTGCCTGATGGGATACCAGTTTATCATATATTCTGATCAAAAGATTCTTAAGTATATATTCTCTAATAAGGATCATAACTTGAGATAGAGGTGATGGAAGTATTTCTTCTAGGATTATGAATTTGAAATTATCTATACTCATTGTAAGGGGAACAAATTAGTTGATTCTCTTAGTAGTATATCCTTTTCATATTTTCTGAATGAGGCATTAGAGTAGTCGGACTCATCGCAATTATCCTTTGTTAATGGAGATAGAGCAGCTTACCTCTAGTCAGTGTTCATCACCTCTCCACTATTATAGTGTGTTAGGGAGGAACAACTTGGGGATGATGACTATGAGACCCAATGTACTCAAATATCCATTGTACAAGCTCTTGATGGATTTTCAAAAGGTGGGGAGCATGTCGTTCTTTTAGGAGGATGCATGATGGTATGCGTGACATTGCAAGCGGAGGTTCTAATAAATTTTAATATATCTCCTTTGGTGGTACATCCATGTGTAGAAAATATGTACCAGGACCCTTGATGTTAGTTTTGGTGGACACGGATGAGTAAAGGAGTTGTATAGTTTGTCTCTTTATGCCTTACTTCTCATCAAGTGAAGGTTGTGCCCAAAGTTATAGTGGGTTTAGCTCAACCCCTTGAGGTTCGAGAGTTGAAGTGAGATGAGATATACATGGAATTCATGATGGGATTACCATATACATCCCAAATACATGAATCCATATGGGTGATCGTAGACTGACACACCAAGTCATCGCACTTCCTAGATATCTGAGAATAGAGTTCAGTAGAGGGATTCAAAAGCCTCTACATATAGGAGATAGTCCAATTCCATGGATTCCCATCAATGATAATTTATGACCATGATGATCGCTTCACATCCTGGTTGTGGTAGGGATTGAATAAGGTGTTTGGGCCTAATTTATGATTGAGAACAACATTTAACCCCCAAACTTATCGTATGACTGGGCAGACCATTCATGTTCTAGATGACATGTTGTGAGATTTTGTGTTATACCTTTTTCATAGTTGGGAGTGTCACATAAAATTGGTGAAGTTTTCATAAAAAAACCGTTTTTATTACACCATTGGTATGGAACCATTTGAGGACTTTTATGGGTGACCCTGTAGGTCATCACTTCGCTAGACTGACTGAAGAGATTCATCACTCATGGGCCCCGAATTTGTGTGAATACTACCGAGAAGGTGTAGATCATCCAGGAGAAGATGAAGAATGAATATATCCATAAAATTTTTTATATTTATAGATGAAAGAGGTCATTAGTGTTCTAGGAAGGAGACCTTGTGTTTCTACGAGTTTCACCTCGACATGGATTATGGAGATTTAGCTAGGGAAGAAATTTATCTCAGAGATTTATCATCCCTTTCCAGATACTATGAATAGTTGACGAGGTGGAATTTTACTTAGCTCTACCTTCAAAGTTAGACCGGGTACATGACTTATTCCACATGTCACAATTAAGGAGGTACGTGCATGGACCATAATAAGTTATCCACTAGGGTGAGCTAGACATTGATGATGGATCTACTTTTGCTGAGTACCAAATAGAGATTGAGGATCAGAATAAGAGGATCCTTCGTGGGTTTCCAATTCCTTTGGGGCGTGTCTGGTGTCATCATAGGAATTATTAGTAGAGCATATGGGAGCTGGAGGCTCAAATATGCACTCAATATCCATATATTTTCTAGTAACCACTACTACAAACTAGGCCTCTAACAACAATAGTATTTATCAACCCTTGAAAAAATTGATGATAAATATAATATTTATGAGTGTTTTTTTTAGTGCTGATAAAGTGAACCTTTATCAGCACTTTATTTTTAACACTAATAATGGGAATCATTTATCAGTGATTTGTTTTTAGTGCTGATAAGTGGGTACCCTTTATCAGCACTGATAAATATTTATTTAATCAGTGCATTTTTAGCCCTGATCACTACAATAGAATCGCCGTTTAGCGGTGGGTTTTTTTGCATTTAACGGCGGTTGAAACCGCCGCTATACTGTTTGGCGGTGGTTTACAGAAACCGCCGCCTAATATGGAGTCATCAATCTATTAGCGGCGGTTTTTAACGTTTAGCGGCGGTTTCAGGAATGCATCATAGGTGCCTTATTTCGCAGCCGTTTTCATGAATTTAGCGGCGTTTTTAAGAGCCCTGGATATTGCTTTATTCACGGCGGTTATAACCGCCGCGAATAAACTCAATTTCCAGCAGCGGTAAAACCACCACTCAATTCAGGTAAACCACCGCGGAATGAGGCAACCATGAAGCTTCTATTTAGCAGTGGTTATTACCGCCGCTAGAAGTAAATTTTATTTTACGTTTAGAGGCGGTTTAAACCGCCGCCAGTATACATTTTGCGGTGGTTAAAACCGCCGCCAAAAGCTTCCCAGAATAAAAAAAATAATTCATGGATTATGCTGCACCACTGCCCTGAAAAACAAATAAAACCACAAAAAACAATCAAAGGTTCCAACACATTCCACACACTCATATATACAATATCCTAAATAGTAAATACTAGGAAGATAAAACTCCATTGATACAAAATTGTAACATCCCAAACTGGATTCCACTAAATCTTATAACTTCACTTTCTTAGGATAGATCATCCATATCAATTCCACTCTACTTATAAAAATTTATAATTGATGAATTAGTAGTTATATTAGTACCAACCCATTTATATAATGATTTTTTTGGTTTTTTGGCCCAGAAACCATCCTTAATACTTATAATAAATTTGAACTGATGTAATAGATTAAATAACCCATTAGAAATATATTGTTATAAAAAATCCTATTATGGGAATAGTTTTAGAGTTACATTGGGATATAGCTTTTATAAGAATGTGGATATTTCCAGTGAGTCTTAGTTGACATATTTTTATGTAGGAATATAGGTTAGGTATTAACTACATTGTGGTGAGTGATGTAGACCAGAGTTTTTAGTAGAAAAGATAAGTTATCCTAGTTCTATGGATGACTATGTAAGAGGATCGAGTTTAATAACATCCTCAATCTGGGTTAAAGTTCAAGATGTAGTTATTGATGTTGGTTGAATGTGTGCGCATTTAATGATGATTTCATAATACATGTGATTATGAATAGACAATTTCTATTTATTATTAAGTGGATGATGTAAATCTATGTGGTAGGAAGTGAACCACAGGTTGTTCAAGGATGGAATATTAGTTCTAGATGAGGCTTCAGCGTATGCATGGATGGATTGTCGTGATGGAACATGGTATAATTATGTTGAATCACATCCAGAAACCATGTTTAGTTGTGGGCAGAGTGTTTTTCATGGAAATTAGATTCCTATTTTTATTAAAATGATGAATATTAAAATCCTATGGTGGGGAGAATCACACAGGTCATGGAAAATGTAACCTTTGGGAGAGTGGTTGTAGAAAGAATAGTCATGAATGGTATAGAAGAATGTTCTGGAATTCCAGTAATTAAAGTTTCATGACTGGATAGCTTGTAATGAATCAAAAAATGGAATTAATAATCATAATATAAATAATTCAGGGATATAATGATAGGTAATAATTACCAGACAGACCATGATTAAGTGGAAATTGTGTTGGGAATGCAGTTCAAGTCATGCAGTAACAGTTCAGTGATCAAAACAGTTATGGTTGGAAATGGTCCATTGTAACCATCCTAATATTGAAGTATTTGGTAGAAGTTCTTTTCTTAAAATTCATGTTTTTATAAGACATACCAATTGTGCATCAAATTGAAATCCATCTTCGAGATTATATTTTAATTTATAAATTTTTCTTGCCTATATTCATGGACTTATGCTAATTTATCACCCCTCAGTCACACCTATATCTTAGTGAACCACCCTTGATTTAGAACATTCTCATGAAATTTTAGAAGAGCTAGAGCATGTTTAGATACTTTTGACGCTTAAATTAGACATTTTCAACAATGGGCCTCACCAAAGTGTCCACAACACTATCCCCTTGATCACTCTAAAATGACCCAATTTGTTCAACACATCAACAATGGGTTTAACTCCTAGTCATCCAAAATCTCGACTACCAATTCAAACACAAACCTAAATGGAATGATGTATACCACACTCAAGAAATGAAGACATAAAAACAAACATCATAAATAAATAAAATGCATAAAAAGAAACATGAGAAATCAAGGAAATTTTAGGACATGAAAATATGTGGTGGAAACTATGTGCCACAAATGTTACATATACAAACCATCTATTTTCATTTTTGTTCAACACATCAATAGTACAACTACTCAGGGTCTGATGATGCATCGTCACCCTCTCCACCTTCATTTCCACTTTGTGTTGTCACCTATAAGAACATTATATTGAAAATTAAATACGGTTACATATTTATATTAAAACTTAAAACAAATGAAAGTTAGAAAGCTAAATGATTCTGATTTTATGTGATTTACCTACATACCACCAATCGATGCACTCCCACCGGGGGCATATCTGCTCATCTGCTGATGTAGTTCAGTCAAATCTTTCTGCAATGCAGATATCTGATCCCCCTCCTAGTGAACTATGTTTCGTAAAGAAACAATCTCTTTCTTAGCATCTCCAGGCTGACTAAAGTCAGGAGTAGGTACAACAGCTATCCCCGGTGGCCTGCTAAAAAACTCAGATGGCACGGGTCCCAAACCCATCCCGTGTACTCTCCCAGGATGCTCCTTCCCAAGGACTTTAGCAACCGGGTCATCTCAGGAGACAGAGTACGAATGCGCAAGATTAGCATCCCATAGTTCTTTAATTTTGACCTATAAATCAAATATCAATATATATTAACACAGAAAAAATTGATAAGAAGTTATTATGATAAAAAATTGACTTCATACCCCAACTTCTTTAGAAGGCTCATTAACAAAACATCAATCTGATTTCTTGTGAACATCCAACCACAGTTCAGTTCTGGATGCTTCATGGCCTAAACTTTGTGACTGCATTAATCAAAGATAAATCAAAAATTCAATATATTAAACAGATAATATTGTCTTATAAATATTTAAACTAATTAAAATATTACCAATGAACTTCAATTTCTAGAAAAACTTTTTGAGCCCAAAGTGTGCGGGATGACTTGCTTTGCTCGGTTTGACGCATTCTGTCTTGATAGATCCTGAAATAAATAAAATGAAATTTAATACTGATGTATTGAATGTCATTTCCTTTTCATATACATGTATAAATGTAAAATGTGGATAATATAATAATATATATATTTCAATACCATCCTCTTACGATCCTAATGCCTATCAATAAACACTTTCCACTGCTCTTTTGGTACCCCACTGGGTAGCTTCTCATACATTTGCAGCATGGTCAACGAAGCATCATTGACATCACACCACAATCTCCATTTAAAATCTTTCCACTTCTCACCTAGATTTTTCAACGTCCACTTCCGTGCTATCACATCAGTAATGGTAAAGTGGAAGAACATCTGTATACAGAAATTCAATTTGAACATATTAGTAACATGACATTAAATTAAACCATAATGTAATAAATTTACCTTGATTTGATAATCAAACACTTCATTTTTACATCTTGGAGCCATATGTCTCCAATCATCATATGAAATGGGAAGGGAAATGGGCTCCGCTGCCAGCTGGCCTAGAATCTGGCCAAGCAACCCCGCGGCATCATTCGTAGGGACCCCGTAAGAATCAAATGACACAACAAACTTCTCTCCATTCAGATTCCAAACATCTGAACTTTTTTTTTCTCCACTGTTGCATTTTTTTCATCTTTAATGAGAAAACAATTAGTATAAAAAAATGAAATAAATTTATTTAATTAAAATTTGTACCTATGATAGTGACACTCCAGTATGTCCAGGATGAACTGGAAGGGGCACGTCGCTTCCCCACTGCTGAGGCTCATGAAGGGGGAGTCCACAAGTCAGCCTCTACTAGGACATCTACAAATGGTGTGAGAGATGGTGCATGGGGAGATGGTGCATGGGTGTCGGTATTTGGTGCATCAGATGTTGTGGGGAGGGAGACAGATGGATATTCATCTATCGCAAAACTGGATGAAATAATGTAACGCTTCTTCCTTGGTATTCTTGTCATTTAATCAAATAAAATTAAGTTCAAAATATATATTTCAAAAAAATTATGCAGAAAAAAAAATTAAATATGATAATAGATGGAGTACTAACAGACAAAATATATATAACAATGATAATGAATGACTGCAGAAATGAAAAAAGTGGTTGCTGAATAAATAAATAATTGTACATAAAATCATTTTCCCCTTCAATCATGTCAGTTTCCTACTCCATTGTTTCATCCACTTCATTCATCCTTGCTAGACTAATATTTTCAATATCATGATGGGCAAATAATTCTGCTTCCTGTTGCTGATTAAATTCAATTTCAGAGGTCAAAATTTCCACTTCATCACCCATATCATACAAATCTCTTTGTATTACATGAGAAAATACACTTCACCCTTCATCGACAACATCATTCACATAATATACCATTTTTGCTTGTGATGCTAAGATATATGGATCATGCAGTTCACGATCACCAACATCCATCAAGCGAGAGAAGTTCACAGAAGTAAATTGCAAGGAATCTCTTTTAACGCCTCTGATAATATCGACCCATTTGCATTTGAATAAAAAAACCAAAAAATGTCCATGGTTGTTTAATTCAATAATATCATGCAGCTTTACATAGTATTCCACTTCAGAAAATGTAAATATACCACTATTCTGTGTTCTCAAACCCACTTCTCGATCGACTATAAGAAATCTAAAGCCATTCACATTATAAGCGTCAATCTTTCTAACTTATTTTAAAGGACCTCTAGCAAGAAACTTCAAATCTTCTGATACCTCTGCTCGAGTATCAGTATTCATGATCTGAAAAAAGAAATATACTTTATTAGATTTACAAAATGTATGTGTCAAACTAATATTCGTATTTATTGCAATATTTATGAACTTACACATCATGCAAACCAATCTACAAGCTCTTTATTAACAGATTTCGTTATATCATTCTCATTTCATCTTCGGCCTCTCATTCTTCTCTTTTTTTTGTATCCTTAACTCTTTAATAAATGGATCTGCAATTTCACTATTTAGCAGCACATATCTATGTGCCTGTAATAATTCCAATTCAGTCAGTGTCACATTTGAGGTCCTCCCAACTGATCGACAATAGCAGGAAATATTTTGGATTTCTGATGTATTTGAGATAGAGTCGATGTGTCATCAACACGTCCAACTCGATTAAATCTTGTCTCAATATCATCCAAGTATCGAGAACAAAAGGTAAGACACTCTTCAGCCACATAGCCTTCAGCAATTGAGCCTTCTAGTTTAGCTTTATTTCTCACGTATGATTTCAAATGCCCAAGATGTCTGTGAAATAAAATAAACATAATTATGCATTTAATTAAGTTGCAAAAATTGTTTATTTAACTAGAAAACATATAAATAAAGTACCTCTCAATTGGATACATCCATCGATAATGAACGGGGCCTCCTAATTTAGCTTCCTCAACCAAATGCATAGTTAAATGCATCATTACAGTAAAAAAGGACGGAGGAAAGATCATCTCCATTGCGCAAAGGGTCAATACAAACCTCTCCTGGAGGTTGTCAAGCTGAAATGGATGTAGAGATTTCTCACATAGTATTCTGAAAAATGTGCTGAACTGGAGTACAACAGCAGTAATTTTTTCAGGTAATAATGTATGCAATGCCAATGGTAGTAACTGTTGTAACAAAATATGTGAATCATGGATTTTCAATCCATGTAACGTACGATTCTTCAAGTCAACACACCTCAAGATGTTACTTGAATACCCATCAGATACCTTAACATTCTTTAACATTCAAAATAATGTATCTTTATCCCTATTTTTCATTGAAAAAATTGTTGGAGGATACTTTCCATTCTCATCTGGCTAGAGATCGTGTTTTATGTTCATTGCTTGTAATTATTTCCAAGCATTGAGATGATCCTTCGACTTTCCATGCTCATTACGAAATGTCAAAATCAAATTTTCACATACATTCTTCTCAATATGCATCACATCAAGATTATGCCGCAACAAATTAAATTACCAATACAGAAGTTTGAAGAATATACTTTTTTTCTTCCATTGTTGCGTTCCAGTTTCGCTTGACGATACACTTCGGACCCGTTTTCCACTATCATTAAAATGATGAACCTTCCCAAATTCTATTTCAACATTTTCAAGTTGTGCCAATATTTCAAAACCATTTAACAACTTTGGAGGTGGTCTACGATCAATGGAACCATTAAATTTTGATCTATTCAGCCGAAATCTACGAGATGCATCGAGAAATCTTCGATGACACAAGAAGCACCATTTTCTACTGTGAGGTAGCCGTTTGGTCTCAAAATCAAAGTTACAAACGGGAAAAGCCAAACCTGTGTAAGTGTTCCAACCAGATAAATTCCCAAGCCCAGGGAAGTCACCAATGGTCCACATTAAAGCAGCATGCATTTTGAACATTGTTTTAGAAGAAGCATCAAATGTCTCAACACCGTTGCTCCATAACTCCTGCAATTCTTCAATCAAAGGCTACAAGTATACATCAATATCATTTCTAGGCATTTTTTTCAGGAATAATCATCGAAAGGATAAAAGATGGTTGTTGCATACACATCCACGGAGGCAGATTATAAGGGATCAAAACAGCTGGCCAAATGCTATAATTGGTACTCAAAGTCCCAAATGGGTTGAATCCATCGGCAGCCAATCCCAATCGAACATTCCTAGGATCAGATGAGAAATCGAGATGTAATGAATCAAATGTCTTCCACGATTGGGAATCTCGTGGATGTCTCATTAACCCATTATTGTTATTATCTACAGAATGACACTTCATGTGTTCGGCGGTTTTCGATGACATGAATAATATTTACAATCAAGGATTCAAAGGAAAGTAACGCAAAACCTTTACAGGTGTGCTTCTTTTCTTATTCTCCATGAAATTATGTCCATTCATACTTCCAACATCACCCTTTGCCTGCCATCTATAAGAAGAACATTTCTTGCAATTCTGTCTACTTGAATCCTCTCCCCAATAAAGCATATAATCATTGGGACACACATGTATTTTTGTATAATTCCGACCAAGCTTGTTAACAACTTTTTCATATCATAAAAAGATTCTGGGATTTTAGCTTCAGGAAATGAATCACGAATCAATTCTAATATCATAGACATTGCCTTATTTGTAATTCCACATAGACATTTGATATGGTACAACTTTAGCAAAAATGAAAGCTTTGAATATTTCAAACACCCACTATACAACTCTTGATTTCCATCATCAACTAAATCATGAAACACTTTTTACTCAGTGAAGTTTTCTCTTACATTTGGCTCTACGGAATCAATAGGAGGATCTAATGATATGTGACAATCTTGATCTGCCTGTGTTATAGTCTCAAAAACATCACTTGTCACGTTGCAATTTGTAGCACCCTCTTCTGGTTGTTCTGATATGTTTTGATGCTGATAGTGGTGTCTTGCAGTTCCAAATACATCATTTATTAGGTTTTGAATTTCATTTTCCATTGTCGATGAACTTGGGACCTCATTATGCATATTAACATCAGTGCTCAATATTTCTGTAACATTCGATTCTCCATGCCAAATCCAACACAAATATTGAGCATGGAATTGCTTCAGTATTAAATGTTCATAAACCTCATCTCTCTTCAACCATGTTCTAAATTTACATTTAGGACATGGACATTTTATTCTCCCTTCAACGAATCGATTAGAAATTGAAAAATCTAAAAACTCATTCAACCCCTTAACATACTGAGGTGTGTTCCTCGGTAATGTGATCCAGCTTTTATCCATGTATATCACAATGCGCCTACACAAAAACAAGGAATCAAACATGAGACATCTTCTATAACCCCATCATCAAAAACAAATAATGATGAACAAAATTTCCATAATATAAGTACATTGATATATAAGCCTCTAGTGAAATATATCATGTAACACTACCACAAAAATAGTTTTTCACAGCGCCCCCCATTATCATCACTAACGAAAAAGCGCTGATAAAGGCACCCCTTTATCAGCGCTTTTTTTTAGCGCTGATAAAGGGACCCCCCCCCCTTTATCAGCACTTTTGTTAGCGCTGATAAAGGGCCCCCCTTTATGAGCGCTTTCTTAGTAGCGCTGATAAAGGGTCGGCTTCAAAAAAAATTTAAAAATATATTAATATATAAATATAGTTATATAGTTATATAAATATAATATATAATTTTTAAATATATTTTAGATAAGTATAAATGTACATTTACACATATTATACTTAATATTGAAGATATTTAGTGAAAATGACTTCTTAAAAAATTAAAAAAATATTTTTAATTAATATTTTGATAATCATTATGGAGTAATAGTCATTTAATAACAATTTGAGAACTAAAAAAATTAAAAAAATTAAAAAAAAGATCCAAAATATGTTGAAAATGCAACTCAAACTTCAAACGGCCATAACTTTTGATCCGGGTGTCCGTTTGAGCTCTACCACATATCAAATCAAAGCCTGCGACGAGCTCTACGTCCCTATGACTGGGGGGAACCCCAGTCAAGCGTTTTTCGAGGCCAAAAGAGGCCCAGAAGGCCTCTAAAACTGAGTTTTTTGTCGGGGTACCCAGATTTTTTAACATTTTGTGGATTTTCAAACTCGTTTAAGGGGGTATTATTGGCTTTTCTTGGTGGGGACTAAATTTATTCCAAGGTATTAAATTAATATTGATATTATGACTTTGAAATTTCATCCTTTTTTATAATGAACTACTTTTTATAATCAAATATATAACTATATGTACATATTTTTTATATATTCGCACCTAAAAATTAAATTTTTTAAATAATTAATTAAACATATTTACATATAAAATATATTAGCTTTATCTAAATAATAACTAATATCCATTTTATTTAAAATACCAATATATGAATATTTATATACATATATATTAATCTAACTATATATATATATATTAATCTAACTATATATATATTAATCTAATAACTATATATATATTAATATAACTACATATATATATATTAGTATTACTATAAATATATATATTAATATCACCATAAATATATATATTAATATCACTATATATATATTAATATAACTATATAAATATATATTCATATAACTATATATATGTTAATATAACTATATATATGTTAATATAACTATATATATGTTAATATAACTATATATATGTTAATATAACTATATATATGTTAATATAACTATATATTAATATAAATATATATTACTATACGAATAAATATAACTAAATATATATATATATAGATATAGATATATATTAATACCACTATATATATATATATTAATATTACTATATATATTATAATATAACTATATATATATATATATTATAATATAACTATATATATATTAATATAAATATATATTACTATATGAATAAATATAACTAAATATATAAATATATATATATATATAGATATCATGAATTGGAAAGCAAATCAAAATAGAGTAGTGGTAAAGGCTTAGGCACGCAGGGGGGAGGTCTCGAGTTCAAAACTTGGTGGAGGTAGGGGTGCGCGCTCATGGGGAATATTGGAGCAAGCGCTGTTAAAGGGTGGAGGGGGGTGCGTGGGGTGCGTGGGGTGTTGTATAGGGGCCGAAAAGCACTGTAAAAGGGGGGGTTTAAGCGCTATAAAAGCTCCCCCCGATTGGCAGTATTTTTTAAATTTTTAAATTTTTTTTAAATTTTTTTTTACTTTTATCTGCACTAAAACGAGATCGCTGATAAAGGAAGCGCTGATAAAGGGGTCCTATATCAGTGCTTTTCGGAGCACTGATAAAGGGGACCCCCCCCCCCCTTTATCTACGCTGGCTTTATCAGCGCTTTTCTAGCGCCTTATAAAGGCCATTTTTAGCGCTAATAAAGGTCGTGTTTGTAGTAGTGTAGAAATATATCCCATGTATGATAGGGGACATCATTAACATACCATGGATTCATGGGTAGGGGAACATGTTTATATTGAGATATTTTATTTATCTGACTCTCATGTACATATTTATAGCTAATAAAGTTATTATACAACAACCAGATTGAGGTCATGATGAATTTACTATATATTAAGACAAGGGCTAGTGTGGGCTGGATGTGGCTAGATCAGGGAAAAATCAAGGCATTATCGTGGCGTGACCGTGGTGTGACCGCGGTGTGACCGCGTCGTGACCGCGGGGTGACCACGGCGTGACCGCGGGGTGACCGCGGCGTAACCGCGGCGTGACCACAGCGTGACCGCGGTGTGACCGCAGCGTGTTGGCCTGGTTCAGTGACATACGCAGGGCCAAATCACGAAATTACCATGGAGTGACCGCGGCGTGACCGTGGTGTGACCACGGCGTGACTGCGGCATGACCACAGCGTGTTGGCCCGGTCCAGCGACATCCGCAGGGCAGCATCTTCCACTTAGTTTCAAATAGGATGATATGGATGGCATGAGAGGATGTTTTCTCATAATATTTAAAGAAATGAAAGATAATCTGTGATGACTAGAGGATTGGATGACCCCTGATATACCTAATTCGGTGAGGGCTCGAATGCTGGTGGAAGAGGGGTTGTTGTGGGCTTGAATGCTGGTTGAAGCAGACTGAAATGATGGTGGAAGGGGGCTGGTGTGGGCTGGATGTGGCTGGAGCATGGCCAAATCACGGAATTACCGTGGCGTGACCGCGGCGTGACCGCAGCATGACCGCGGCATGATCGCAGCGTGACCGCAGCATGATCGCAGCGTGTTGGCCCGGTCCAGCGATATCCGCGGGGTAGCATCTTCCACTTAGATTCAAATAGGATGATATGGATGGCATGAGATGATGTTTTCATAGAATATTTAAAGAAATGAAAGCTAATCTGTGATGACTAGAGGATTGTATGACCCCCTAATATACCTAATTCGGTGAGGGATCGAATGCTGGTGGAAGGGGGCTGGTTACAGGTGTTGGGGGGATGGTGCGGGCTGATTCGAAGGTGGCAGGGGGCTATTGCGGGCTGGAATGCTAGTGGCAATAGGCTGAAATGAAGGTGGAAGGGGGATGGTGTGGGCTAGATGTGGCTGGAGCAGGACCAAATCATGGCATTACCACGGTGTGACCGCAGCGTGACCGCGGCGTGACCCCAGCGTGACCGCGGCGTGACCGCGACGTGACCTCGGTGTGACCGCGGCGTGACCGTAGCGTGTTGGCCCGGTCCAACGACATCCGTGGGGAAACATCTTCCACTTATTTTCAAATAGGATGATATGGATGGCATGAGAGGATTTTGTTTCTCATAAGATTTAAGGAAATGAATGCTAATCTGTGATGACTAGGGGATTGGATGACCCCTGATATACCTAATTCGGTGAGGTTTGGAGATCTAGCAATGTGTAGGAATACCTAGAGGAATTAATACCCCAATGGGATCAGGAAAATAATAGGTTACATAACATGTAATCTGACATTACTGGTACTGTGGGACCCCTGGGCTGTGGAACTGGGCTTTTGGTTGGATTTAAATATCACATGCCATGTGACATGGGCACACAACATGGGACCCATCTTAAAAGTCTAATGGAACTTAAAGAGTGTCTTGGTTAAAACAATCATTTTAATAAAAAGATGGAAACCCCTATAGGGATATAAAAAGGGTTAATTACGATGTGTGCTTTTTGACTAACAATGACATCAAGTATAAGGAAAACATCAATGCAATCATGTTAAGCAAGGTATACCACTGTGAGTTTTTGCAGATAGAGCACCTCCATTAGAGGGGTTTTATTACAAAACCATGACTTATTTATCATGGATATTCACACTATGTTTAATTTCATTGTTCATATACCAATCTATATATAGATTTTAAGGGAATGTATCCTTGAAAACAATTATGTGATATATATAGAGATATAAGAGAGGAATAAAAATATGATATGGATGTAGATATTGACACACATATGCATATATCCTTAGGGGATGACTCAGATATTTTATGGTCATGGTTCTCAGACCTATAGATGATAACATTTATATATATAAAAACATAGAACCAATGATTGGTTAGTCTTCATAGATATTCCAAAACACAGCTTGATGTGAATTAAGGATTATTAGTATCATATAATACCCTGGAGGGGGACATTAATTTTATGGTCATGATGTTTAGACCATTGTGTCACAAAGTTTAATATCCTATGAAAAGGACCATGGTTTTGATAAGACATTACAAAAGTAGAATCTGATGTTATGTATTTGGGGTATCCAAAAGAGATTCATACCCAAATTGGAAGGTGCAGAAGAATATAATTTCATAATTTATTTAAATACTAAAATGATTCTCAAATGTTTAAACTTTAGGGTAAAACAATAACATTGAATAGAATGGTTTTGGAAGGTTTAAAACATACATTATGAATTCCTGAGTCAATAAGAAATAGAGACCAACTGGTGAAGAATGACCATTACAAATAGTGGAATACTAATACCATTCTCATTCAACAGAATCTAATGGTAGTAGGTTGGATATTTTCTCAATCAGTCCATTGATTGATTATGTGGCTTAGGTGGAACTATCTTCCATGACTGAAAAACACTTAATAAAGGAAGATAGTGATTCAGGAATCCTATGATGGTTTCCGAGATTGAAAATGAATTAACATCAACAAATCAACACATATTCTAGGTTGGAATAAGAACTAAATAATCCTTTTTGAAAATTATAGTGGACAACAATAAAATCTTTATTTAGAATGAAATTTCACTAAGGGGGATACTAGGGGAAATTGTTGGGAAGGGGGAGGGGAGGGGAGGGGCAGGGTTTGGGCATGTTGGAGGGGAGGGGAGGGGAAGGGCTGGCCAGGTTGGAGGGGGAGGGGAGGAGAGGGGAGAGGATGGGCAGGGGGAGGGGGATGCTGGGGGAAAATATTGGGTAGGTTGGAGGGGAGGGGAGGGGATGGGGCTGGGAAAAATGGAGGGGATGGGAGGGGTGGGGAGAGGAGGGGCAGGGGGAGGGGGCTACAGGGGGAAAATGTTGGGCAGGGGGGAGGGGAGGGGTTGGGGCTGGGTAGGATGGAGGGGAGTGGAGAAGAAGGGCAGGGGGAGGGGGATGCTGGGAGAAAATGTTTGGAAGGGGGGAGGGTAGGGGAGGGACAAGATGGAGGGGAGGGGAGGGGAGGGCAGGATGGAGTAGAGTGGAGGGGAGGATTCTGGAAGGGGGGAGGGGTGCAGGGGGAAAAGTTTGGCCAAGGTAGGGGGCAGCTGGGGGAAATTGTTGGGCAGGGGGGAGGGGAGGGGCGGGGCCTGGGCATGTTGGAGGGGAGGGGAGGGGAGGGGAGGGGATGGGCAGGATGGAGGGGAGGGGAGGAGAGAGGAGGGGTAGGGGGTAGGGGGCTGCTAGGGGAAAATTGTTGGGTAGGGGGAGGGGAGGGGAGGGGCAGGTTGGAGTGGAGGGGAGGGGAGGGGAGGGTGATGGCAGGGGGGCTGCTGGGGGGAAATGTTGGGCAGGGTGGGAGGTGAGGGGCTGGGGCTGGGCAGGATGGAGGGGAGGGGAGGGGAGGGGAGAGGAGGGGCAGGGGGGCCGCTGGGCTGGGTGAAAATGTTGGTCAGGGGGGAGGGGAGGGGAGGGGAGGGGAGGGGCAGGATGGAGGGGAGGGGCGGGGAGGGGCTGGGCAGGATGGAGGAGAGGGGAGGGGAGGGGCTAACCGCGGCGTGACCGTGGCATGACCGCAGCATGTTGGCCTGGTCCAACGACATCTGCAGGGCCAAATCACGGCATTGCCGCGGCGTGACCGCGGCGTGACCGCGGCATGACCGCAGCGTGACCGCAACGTGTTGGCCTGGTCCAACGACATCTGTGGGGGCAGCATGAGTATCTTTGATGTTTGGTCATGACACAAATGATGTTTGGGTGGGTCATGACACAAATGATGTTTGGGTGGGTCATGACACAAATGATGTTTGGTCCACCCAACACTAGAAAATACATAGCATGAAACTGATCACACCCTGCTCCTTTTCCTTACTATCCTTAATGACATCTTTCACATCTACCATGCTTAGTCCTTAGTCATTTTGAACTAGGAATATCTCAAGGTTTTCTTCCACAAACTCTATCACCCCTCTATAGAATAAAATCCTAAGGATTATTTTATTAATAAGAAATGTTTAGAGGAAACTGTTATTGAGTATGTATTTAAAAGTTGACATGACCTCCATACTGACCACTAGGGATGGTTGAGTGCTAAAGCTTTCAATTTCCATGGCTAACACACAAAAAACAAAGTACATAAGTGATCCTAGATGAATCATAATAATTTTCATCCCTAGAGAAATAAAAAAATAAATATTGATACAAAAAAACTATTATTAAAAACATCAACTATCTAGATAAAAAATATATGCATTCATAGATCTAATCTTCAATATGTTATAGTGACTTCTTTATTAAGATGAATGAGACTTTAATAACTTATTATCAATCACCTCAATATTTTCTATCACATTAATTTACATAAATAGTATAATGGGGTAACATCATAAAGAATATTGCAAGCATATAAGAGAAGTTTCATGAACCTAACTCTAATCTCATTCACACTCAAACTCTCACATCGAAGGTTGATAAACTCTTCGCACTACATTTCCTTCAACGTCAATGATAATAAATTATCTCAATATTAACTTTAAAATTTTCCACAATACACTATAAACTCTTCATGATAACCCTAAAAGAGAATCCACTATAGACGAGCTTCACGATTCAAAGAACTAATAGCCGATAAAATCTATTTCCCCTTCCTTACACAGATCAATTTAACGGGAGACTTAGGACCTTTTATCCACCTCTCTATATCCTAATTAGAGGCAGGTCCCTCAAAAATTAAAATTATTTGTTGCTAAAACTTATAGATATTGAGTCCTATCATAAGGTCCTCATCAATAATGATTTTTTCCAATGGTATAATACAGTTTCCAACCACGGTTCTTCTCTTAAGGAGGGCACCCAATTAATCATCCTTCATAAATTGTTTTTTGTTGTTTATTTAAAAAAAATTAAATGAAGCATGAAAATAAAATTGGTATGTGTATATAATAAAATAAAACAAATGAGACAATGAAATTAAAAGTAAATTCAGTAAATAAGAGAATGGATAAAATAATTAGTGTAAAAAATGATCTAAGGTTCATTCATCATTTACAATATTAATTTTATTTTTTTATCCTCATGATTATATATCATCCATTCAAACAACTTCTACTATTTAATGTATGAGTGATCAGTGTGATAGATTGCCTCTCTAAATGAATTAATTCACCACACTCTTGATGAAGAAAACATGAAATATACCTCTCTCAACAGTGTTTCATTGTGAAATCTCATAGTTAAATCTCAAATGTTATTATTCTCCCTATATACATAAATGATCCACTTGTAAAACGAAGTGAAATAAATTAGTATAAATAATTTGATGGTTAGAGAAATTGTCATGAAAATTAAAAGATGAAATTAAATACATTCACCCCATGCTTGAATAATATGTTGTCACACTAAGAACCAAAATTAAATTGTTGAATTAGAAATAGACATCTGAAAACATGAACATCGCCCCTTCACAAAGAATAGGTTAGATATCCATTAAAATATATATTGTGAGAGTCGGGTGAGGAGAAATAAATCGTGGAAGAAAGAAGAAAAATGAGGCCTTGGGGGAAAGCCCTATATAGAATTAATTACACACAAACCCTTCTTGGGGATTTGATTCTTATACCTAATGGAAAACCAAAAAAACCTAAAGGAGAAAAAACCCTACCTAGAAGGGAAGACGGTGCAGCTTCCGGGGTCGCGGGGGGCCGGGGATCGCGGGGTCGCAGGGTTGCCGGGGTCGCGCGGGGTCGGCGAGGTCGGGGTCGCGGGGTCACCGGGGGAAGCGGGGGGCCGGGGGAAGCGGGGGAAGTGGGGGGTCGGGGTCATGGGGGAAGGAGGGCCGAGTGTTAAAAAACTAACGTTTCACGGCGGTTTATTATAAACCGCCGTGAAACCTTTTTTACAAAAGGTTTAGTGGCGGTTTTGTTGTAGTGGATAATGGTCAGAATAAATAAAATGAAATAATTAAATAAATAAACAATGTGTTTATTAAAAAAATATTACAAATTTTATTAATTAAATAATTATTGATAAAAATAAATAAATTGATTATAAATTATTTAATATTAAAAAATTTATTAATTAGATAATTATGATAATTATGATAATTAATGTTTTTAAATTTTATATATTAAATATATAGATATATATTAATACATATAAATATGATTTATATATTACAAAATATTTATGCACTTTACATTAAATAGTCATATATTTATTGAATAATGGTTTACAACTAAAAATTAATATGAATTAAAAATATTGAATAATTTTATAGTAATTAGTATATAATTGAATTTCATTTGATTTTTCAATTTAAAATGGATCAAATGTGTGTTATATTGATTTCACATATAAGTAATTAATGAATTTTTATGTATTAAAATTCACACACACAAAACTCTTCCATTTTTTCAATATTTTTAATGTGTACTTATTCTTAATTTATTCAATTTTACTCATTTTTAACATATATGCTTACACTTAAAATTAGATATTCACTAATAATGTTAAAAATATCTTTGTAAAAAAATATTTATAAATAAATATATTTATAAATGTATATTTAATATATTTTTACATTTATATATTTATAATTATAAATAAATAAATATTTTTTAAAAAGTAATTATATAATTATAAATAAATAATTATATATATTTAAATAATTATTAAATTTATAATAAATTTACTAAAATAATGAATATATTTACTACATATATATATTAAATATATATATGTATAATTATATAAATATATATAATGATATAAATATTATTTTTTAAAAATAATTATATAATTATAATTAAATAATTATAAAATTATAATAATCATATTTAAAAAAGAATATATGTACTATATTTATATTTATATAAATTTATTAAATATATATAAATATTTACAATATTTTATTTATAATTATGATTATAAATCCTTTATCAACACTTCATTAATAAGCTCTGATAAAATCATCTTTATTAGTGGATTTTTAGCACTGATAAAGATAGGATTTATCAATGCAAAACAAAGCACAGATAAAATTAATTTTTATCAGCACTATAACTTTTACATTGAGAAATATTTATTTTATCAGTGTTTTTTAGCGCAGATAAAGAACCTTTTTTTATGATCACTTAAGTAATAAGAACTGATAAAAGGGCTCTTTATCTGCCCTTATTTGTAAGCATTGATAAAAGTGTGTCGATCTATTTTAAACACCCTAACCATTTTTGAACCCATCATGATATATAAGCTTTCCATGGAATCCACCTCTTGCTGACACTCCTCCTTAGTGAATCGAAGGTCGAATCACCCCACTCGACTACCTATAGTTTCCCCAAAAATATCATCTGATATCTAGTATTCAATTATAGTTAGGGTTTCTAAAGAGGGTCTCATATTTTCTTCAACCTAGCGTGGAAGGAATTCTTATTTTCTTTGTGTATTTTTTGTTTCATTTTTGATTTTTTCATCTATGATTTTTTTATGATTTTTTGTTTATGATTTTTTTGTGATCCATTGTATAGGGAATGATTTGTGGTACATTGTTTGTATTGACTACTGATGTATAATCCGTTTTTTATATCTGACACTGAACCTTGTATTTTTCCATTATTGTTTTACTAATTTTTATATATATCTTATTACTAAATATTTTTTTAATATATGTATATAAATGTGTAAAATTTTTCATGTATATTCTTTTCATAAAATTGGGTACAACTGCAAAAGAGGCACACAATGTGATAATGAAAATACAGGTAAATCACTGGCCTAGGGACTTGACCTCATGATCATGCCCCAAACCACTCCTCACCCTTACCACCCTAGCCGAGTAAGGGGGGAAGTTTTTCATGTATATTCTTGTTTTTTTCACTACTGGTTTGAGGCACATTGGTGGTTCCCAAATGATTATATATATGATGTCACCTTTCAAGGACACCTTAGTGAACATGTAGTTTTAGATTCTATTTTTTAGGAACTACGTTGTTGGAGTGATGTATGGTCCTCTATTGGTTATATGTATTTTAGGATCTATTTCCTCTTAGAATTCACTATGGTCTTTAGTTTTCTTATGGACCATATTCAAAGGGTTCATCCCCAGTTAAACATATGGGGTTTTATCACATCAAGCCTTCACTTTTTGAATCATTATGGTGTCTGTATAGTTCACGTTATGATTGAATAATGGGTTTTTTATCTATTTGATATTTATTATAGACTATAAGTGTGTTTTTATACTGGTGTGACATGGGTATGTGTCTATATAGATATTTCATCACTTATTTCCATAGTTTTTTGTCTAACATGTATGTATATATTGGGTAATGATGATTTTCGGTCTGCATGTCCATTGACCCCATGGGCATGCTAAAATTTTGTTCCACCTCTTGTAATAATTTTTTTCTATTTGGGGGGGGGGGCCTCCAATTTATATTTTTATTACACCCAAAGTTTAAACCATCATTTAGTGAGTTTGAGGTGTGTTAGAGGTCATAAGATGATCTGAATTGGTGTTGTTTGGGTAATTCAGGCTAGGGTCATTACACAATCCATATTATGGTTTACCCCTGTAATGTTTAGTGATAATATCATTTATTAACTACCTTCATCTCCCTCCATTTTTTCAAATTCAAATATCACTTATTATTGGATTTGTAATATCTAGGCACTCATATATTCTAGTAGAAATTATCCATATTTAGCTTATTACAATTGGCTATAACTTTCACTTTTGATAATTAATATCTTATATGTATTTACTTATTTATTGTATAAAATTAATATTTTATGAAAACAATAGGATGGATATTAAATGAAAATTGATTCACTCTAATTGTTTGAAAAACAAATATGAAGATGGAGTTTAAGAGTTCATCATGTTTGCAAGAGAGAATGCATATGATCCTTCTAAAATCCTTTGTCTGTGTCTATGTTGTTGTTTTTGAAGAAAAATTAGTCCAAAAGAATTGGAAGAACATTTTATTTATCACAGAATAGATCAAATCTATAAATGTTAGACTAAACATGGAAAAAATTGAATTTTGACATCCATTAGGATGATAATACAATTTATAAATCATTTGATATGAATACCTTTGTAAAAGATGATGGAGATCGCATGGAATAAATGGAAATGAAAATTGAAGATGAACTTCATGATTTTATAAAGTTGTTTGAGTAGTTAAATATATGTTCCAAGAAACCATTATATACCATTTGTACTAAATACACAACATTGTAAGCTGTATTGAAGTTATATAATTTGAAAGTTGTCAGTGGATGGAGTGACACCGACTTTACAGAAAAACTTGGTCTTATGAAAGATATGATACCAGAAGAAAATAAACTACCATGAAAAACATATGATGCCAAATGAATGTTACTTTCAAAGGGAATGATCTCTAAAAAATGAATTCTTGTCCAAATGATTGAATACTGTTTCGTAAGGACCATGAATCACTCATAAAATTATCTAAGTGTGGTGTAGATCGATACAAGAAAAATGAATCAAGTCCTTTGAAATTTTTATGGTACTTTCCTGTAATTCCACAGTTTATAAGACTATATTGATGATGGGAAACCATAAGAAAATTAAATGGCATGTAGATACAAGAATTAAATATGGGAACCGATGTCATCCAACAGATTCTGCTTACTAGAATAAAATTGATTATGAGTTTCCTGAAATTGGAGATAAGCCCAGAAAATTTCTCCTTGCATTATCTATATATGGAATAAATCCTTTTGGTGTAAAAATTAGAACTCATAGTACATGGCCCATCATGTTGGTAAATTATAACATGCCTCCATGGTTATGCATGAAGTGAAAATACATTATGTTGTCTCTTCTTATATCTAGTCCAATGAAACCGGGTAATGATATTGATTTCTATTTGGATATATTGATCGAATATTTGAAATTGATGTGCGATACAAGTGTTATAATGTATGATGATCATATAAGTGAAGAATTCACATTAAGTTACATATTTTATGGAATGATAAATGACTTCCCTGCTTATGGAAATTTATCAGGCTATAACATTAAAGGAATGATGGGGTTTTCCATTTGTGAAAAACGCACATACTCAGTTCTGTTGAAACATTCCTAAAAGACATTGTTTTTAGGACATAATAAATTATTACCTCAATGAAATAAATAATGATCTTGGATGACAACATTCTATGGGAATATCTAACAAAGTACAATTTTGTCTCTTTCAATGGGAAATCAACTATAAAAAAAGTAAAAAATATTGACACTTTTTTTGTTAAACCATTTTCGAAAAACCTTACAAAATCTTATTAGAAGGAGAGATAAATTTTTCTTAAATTAATTTATCGGAATTTTTTTTATGTCAGAAAGTCTATTTATGTCATGCATATAGAAAAAAATGTATTTGATAGTGTTATAGGAACATTATTAAATGTTCTTGGAAAAATGAAAGATTGCATCAAGGCTAGGTTGAACTTGATTGAAATGGGGATATGGGAAGATTTGGCACCAGTGAAGGGTAAAAGGCTTACTTTTCTTCCACTAACATCTTACACTCTATCTAGATATGAAAAATTACAGTATTGGGTTTTGATTACTAGTGTATAAGTTGCATAGGGGTATTCATTAAATATTAAGAATGTTGTGTCAATGACTAATAGGAATTTACAAGCACTAAAATCACATGACTATCATGTTTTGTTAAAATATTTAATGCATATTTATTTTTGTTTCATTTGGCCTCAAAATTTATGACATATATTAATCAGAATCTAATTGTTTTTCAAAGCCATATGGATTAAAGTTATAGACCCGATGGAGTTTCCCATCATGAATAATGATATTGTAGATATATTATGTGAATTAGAGATATTATTACCACTATCATTATTTTATAAAATGGTCCACCTGATGGTTCACTTGTTCAAAGAGGTTCAACTATGTGGTCATGTCCATTATAGATAGATGTACCCCATTGAATAGTATATGAATATTTTTAATGGGTATGTCAAGAATCGAAGTCATCCAGAAGGTTGTATTGCATAATGATCTATTATTGAAGAATATATTGAATTATGTAGCAATTACCTATTAGATGTTGAAATCATAGGTCTCCCAAAGTATCATTACAAAAAACGCCTTATAGGAAAAGAGATTTTTGGAAGAGATGTTATTATAATTACTTTGAAAGAGGAGGATCAAGCACATATTTATATATTAAATAATAGTGAAGATTTTTATCCATACATTGAAGCACAAAAATAAATTCTTAGAGATTTGAGTCCATCAACGGATGAATGATGAATATCAAATACACATAATCAATAGTTTATAGGATAGTTCAGATATCAAATTTATAATAAGTTATTGGAAAATACGAATTCAATTGTTGAATGACTTCAATGGGTAGCCTGAGGACTGAATGAAAATGTTATATCTTACACTAGTTTTGTAATCAATGGTTATACGTTCTATACAAAAAAAACATTATGAATTTAGTGTAATGAAAAATAGTGGTGTTACGCTTGTGGCTAAAGTGATGCACATATCTCATTCCAAGGATAGAAATGTATTTTATGCAAATATGTCATATTTTGGAATAATCTAACTGATATACGAGTTGGATTATACAAAATTTCATGTTTTTCTTTTTCGTTTCAAATGGGTTGACAATATTAATGGAGTAAAAGTTGACGAAATGGGATTTGTGAAGGTGAATTTTAGTATAGAAGGTGAAAAAGATGATCCTTTTATAATGGAATCACAACAAGTGATATTGTTTTATGTCTCTGATCCAATAAACAGGAATTGGTCAATTGTCCTTTTGGGGACTAAAACAAATTTTGAGTCAGATGAAACTCCAATTGTGGATTCCACTTTGATTGGGACATCACAATCAGTTCATGTCGGTCCCAATGTAGGCAATGTCTTGTACGTTAGAGGGGACTACAAAGAGGGGATTTAGATTCTTGAAAGAGGAACCAAATCCTTAAAACCTTTAAAGAAAGAATGAGAGTTCAATAAGAATGTAAAAGTGTTTTTTAATATATTATGTTTTTCCTCATAATATTATTTTTTGTCTAATACATTAACATAATCTAAATGAAATGTTTGAATACACATGCAGAAAATGTCTTCTACACATGATGATGTTACCAATCCCTTATAAGAACAAAATATAATGAAGTAAACCATTTGGATATATGAAAAGGTAATGTTATGATATACTTTCCGTATTTTAATGAAAAATTATATAATGGAACATTGATTTAATTTTCATTATTCCTTGCAGAGTTTGTTTGTTTTAGAATATTTCAGTCCATGTGTCATGCATTTTAAAGAATAGAAATGATGTTGTCTCTACTCAATCATAGAGGTAATATTGATGTTTGCATTGTAAAACCATTGTCCATATAATTAATGTACTATTTCATATTTATGTTTCATTTATTATTTTTTATTATTAATCACATAATAATTATTTTCTTATATATGTGGGTTATTTTGTTTGAGTTGGGGTTATTTTTCTAACATTCATGTTTCTTCTCCCTTAAAACCTTTGGACCCCTATAATGGTGCATTTATCAATTTCTTTCAAGCTAGCTCCACTGCCTTTGCAGGATGAGAAACAACACTGCCTATGCTCAATTAAAGAGCTAATCATGATGTTTACATAGTAAAATAATTTCCCATAAGATTAATTTATTGTTTTATATGTATTTTTAATTTTTTTGATTTAGTATTACTCACATAATAATCTTTTTCTTATAAAGTTGGATTCTTTTTTTGATCTGAGGTTCTCTTTCCATCTTTAATCCCTTTCCGTGTTGAAACATCCGCAAACTTCTTCACCCAGAAAACCTTTCAATCCTATAGTGTTGAAAATTATCACTTTCCTTCAAGTTTCATCCACTCCTCAATCACAAAGGTAATCTTGATATTTGAACAGAAAAATCATTGTCCATAAAATTAATGTATTATTTCATATTTATGTTTAGTTTATTTATTTTTATAATTACTCATTATAATTTATTTCTTATATAGGTGTATTTATTTTTTCAAGTTGAGGTGGTTGGTTTGAAACAAATCATGCAGTGTTGGAAGTTCAATAAATAAAGTCAATGGAAATTGTGATAACATTGATAGTTATGATTTTTTTAATGTATGTAATCATTTTTATTTATGTAATTTTATAAACCAATGTTTGAAATTCCTATAATATACTATTTTTTCTAGTATTTATGTTTTAAATTTCATTTCATTTAAATTATAGATTAGGACTTTTTTTGTTGATATCTAGTGTGTTTCTGGTGCTGCAGTGTGCTATAACAGCACACTACAATATGGACCATAATCAGTTCTTTTAAAAGTGCTCATAAAGGACACATTTATCAGCGCTTATGAAAGTTCTGATAAAGGTTTCCTTTACTGGTGCTAATTAAAATCACTGATAAATGGTTCCTTTATCAACACTTTTCAAAGAATTGATAATGTTATTATTTATCATCACTTTTTTATCATGGATAAATGAACCCTTTATCAGTGATTTTTTAGTGATGATAAAAGTATTGGGCTTTTAACATCACTCATGTAGTCAGCAATTTTCTAGTGCTGATTAAATCCATTTATAGAACTGTTAAAAGTATGTTTTGTAGTAATGAACCATTGTTTTAGAATTTCGGGGATGTAAATCCCCAAAGGGGGAGAATTTAATAATTTAAATTTTCCATTTATTATTTTTAGATACTATATGGATTATTTTTGAGACTTGGTTCTAAGACGGCATATGATTATAAGGAGTGGTTTTCTTGGAATAGATTTTTAAAATATATTAAATAACACACATGCACAATTTTTTGGAACAAGTTGAATTACTTCTAAAAAAGGGCATGGATCAGAAATATGAGGGAACCATTTAGTTTATAATGCGGAGTTTTCCCTAGGCACGACTTAACCTTTATTGACACAAGTCTTTTGTGGAAAAGTCTTCATGGGTGCAGAAATGAATAAAACAATTAATTATTTTATTTTATTTTTATTTCTTGACATGGTGACTAAAATGTTTTTAAGTAGATAGTTATGATGGAACTATAGGGTCATCCACCTAACCCTAGAACCATTTGAGATCCATTGGAGAGATCATTGGAGGATTTCTCTTAGATGAACGGTGACAGGATCATGTATCGATGATTTATGCGCAATAGATTCAAAGGATCTCACCAACAATCACAGAGCAACCCTATTATTCATTAACAATCAATCTGGATTGAGGTCGGGTGATTGTTTATTTTCATTTCTTCCATGTTCTTGATTCCTATGATGAATGTGAATCAATCAACAAACAGATTGATTTGTGGATAATATGTATTATGGGATTGGTTATATTACAAGGATTTTCTTTTGATAATTCTTTGTGATTGTTAATTTTTCAATTATCATTATAATAGAAATAAATCAATATCGACATGAAAATTGATTGAGGTCCTTTCCACTTGATTGTTTTTTGTTTTTTCTCCCCCGATTCCCCATTCATTATGGTCATTCTTCAATTGGCATGTGGTTCAATGTTTGCCGATGAAAAGATCGTTGCACACATGTTTCTTGGCGCAATGATCAGATATCATAGATCTAGGATGGAAACAACATGGTGATGGTGTGATGATGGAGGAAAAATTATATTGGATGATGTAGATACCCATTTTTTATGTTATTAAACATTCTATGAGTAATAATGAACAATCCCATTTCCGAGGGGATCGAAGTCCCAAAACATGTTAATCAGGAATTTCATGATTTGATGAGGCTCAATCTACAATTTTTTTTGAAAAATGATCTCTATATTGAAGGCTGGAGAAATGTCTAGGATGCATGCAACTGAATCTATATTTCTAGAAAATCTTGTGGTACACAACATGTAAATCGGATCTACACAAAAGGTAGGGCCTCATGTGCGGTGAATAGGGTTAAGTGTAACAACCCAATGTTTTATCAATGGAAATTTCCTTTTTTTAATTATTTCATATAATCACATGAAATTATAACACAATGAACAACTAAGTACTATGTGATCTTTAAACATAATATTGTCACATATGTGATTTGAATTTAAAAAATCTGACATACACAACTGTGATCAGTAAGATGTTTGGAATCCAATAAGACAAACTTAATTTTTTGTAAATAGTAACTGACCCTTATGAATAGTAATGTTACCCTCATGAAGCATAATATGACCCCTATGAATAGTAAATCGACCAAGTAAATAGTAACCTTACAATAAAAGTATAAATAAAATTTATCCATCTTATCAGTGATAATACGACAGTGTTGGCATTTTTATAAGTCATAAATATATAATTAAAAAATTATGAATAATTTAATAATTTAAAAAGAAATTATTTTCATAAAATGTATCCATAAATTATTGTTTTTATTTCTTATAATTTTAATATAATTTTATAAGACCTTGAGTAATTTTTGAAAGCATTATAAAATCTGTCATAGTTTTAAATCTGTATTTTTTAAGTAAATTTGGATTTTAATTAGAAATTAAATTAATCATGTTTAGAAAATTATTTTTGAAAATTGGATTTCATTTTTTAATTCTATACATCTAAAAATCGTTAGAGTGAATTTTTGGTATTTTTCTAAAATATTTGAATTTTATGAATAGTGAAATACATTAATTTACAATATGTATACATTATAAGATAAATGGAATATTCCTGGAATCATGGATGAAGTAAGAAAACTTAGTTCTAATTCACATGAAATTACTACTATTTTTGGTCATGTAATAATCACTATTTCTTATCTTTTGGGAAAATAATAAACTAAAGATTAAAATATTAAGAAAAGCCTCCTCCCCTCCACTATAATAACCACCCACACTACCCTCCTCTCTTCACTCCTCTTAAGCCTTATACCTTCCCTAAATTCTGCCCAAATCACTACCCAAGATCCCCCCCCCAAGTGCATCAGCCCTTGGTCTCCTCAACAGTCCAAATCCTCTCCCCTTAAGAGGCTCCCAAGGAAGATTAAATGAAGAGGTAAAGTCCTCTTTTATTTTCTTTCATTTTCTTTTCATGTTTTTTTGTTCTCTTTTCTTTCTTAACATATCCTCATCCAAATGGTATTAAAACTACAATACCATAAATATACTATAAGTTTTTTATGATAATGGGATAATTCATTATCATATCTCCTTTACCCTCCTTTTATACGAAAGAAATGAAAACATTGACTAAGATTGGTTAATTTATCACATTCAAGGACGATGAGTTATCAATTTCTATTACCATATTCAACCCTATTCATGAAACCATTTTTAGCATTGAACCAGAATATTAAACATTTATTTTATCTTATGTGTTGTTATTTAATCCTTTTTCACACATGATGTAAATAATAATACAAAACAAGTAAATTATAAGCAAAACTGCAAAATTAATCTAAGAGTTTATCATTAATGTCTTATATATTGATTCACCTTCACTCTAAATAACCAAATGAATTTTATAACCATGTAATATTCAATATGTTTACTAATTTTATATAATGTTAATTCTTGACAACCAAGCTCATCATACATGTTCATCTGAACATGAATATAAGTGAACTGATCATTAAAACCGTGGAAGTAAATGCTCCCAAACAATGAAATTGAACCTCTTAACTAATAAAAAAGGACATGGATGAACTTAATAAGGTTATAATAAATAAATAACATGTAGTTTAAGATCTCTATTTATTTATTAATTAACTTAATTTTATTATTCAGGTCATTAAGATCAACCGAAGAACGCTATCAGACTTAAGGTAAGGGATCCTCTCTTTCTCACATTTATTCAAGAATATCATCTATGTTGTGTCCTTTTATGCATAATTTATAATGTTGGGGTATGATTTTTCACCTTCCAAATATTTCTCTAAATATTTATAAAATACAAGAAATCCATTTTCTCTCTCATTAATCCATCCTCAGTTCACCTGATACCATGCTGATATTCAGTAAGGGATTCTACACGAACCTCCCTTATTCCTTCAAGTTGCTCTATCTTTCTACCATCCCAAAGGATGTTATTTATTATGTTTATGTAAATCTTATAAATGATTTGTATACTTTCCAAAATCATTTATTAGGATCCATTCATCATTCACTTTTGGGGATATACATGTTTTTAAATGATTCCCTCATCAATACTTCCCTATAAGAAAACCCATTTTAAGGGAACTTCTCGAATTCGTAACCAATTTCAAATTCACTCTACCATATGTGTTCATCCAACATTGTTTTTATAAAACTATTTTTTATGAAAACCTTCTTGGATCACTTATATTTTTTAATAAATTTTTATTCCCTTTTCTATTTTAAATGCTTTTTAGTGTTTTCCTTAAACCGCACTAAAATGTTTCAATGCTAAAAATTATTAAATATTCTTTTCACATGTCATGACTTATATTTTACATCACTTACTATTATATAAGACTATTTTACCTTATTAATTTCCATGTATCTTCTAATTCCTTTCTTTCATGGACACTTTTATGATACTCCCACTTATTATGCTTTATGACATGATTATGATACCCATTTCATTCCATGGGTGACCTTATGTTTATGATTGATTATTTATGATTCTATATGTGGAATGAATATTCATGAACATGTTAATATGGGTATGCACAGATAGCACTCCAATGCATTTGGTAGATTATAGTCTCAAGAGACGTTATGTGCAACAGTCTGGGCGATTAGCCTTGACTCGTGTTACCATGTGCAACTATCTTGGTGGTTAAACATGAAATGTGCTCCTCTATGTGCAATGAACCTTGAATCATTCTAAAGTCGTGATTTATGTTTCTTTTACATTGCTATTATTTTTTTATCACGTGTTTATGTGTTATGATTCCATGTGTTTCATTCCTTTTATTTTCATTATTCCATTCCCTCTAACCCACGTGTTAAAGTTTTATTACTATTATTTTTTCCCTTACTTGTCTTATAGATCATCCCTTCATTCATGTAATTCCTAGGGTACCCTTTACAGATGTAAGGTCTCAAATTAAGTTAGGATCTCTTTATGAAGATTAAATAAAGAAGTGTTTGTAGTCCCATGTTTTCAATTTTATGTACCTAGTCTTCAAAGACACTAGACTTCACAATCCTTGGCTTGTTTTATGATGTATAATTATGCTTAAAATCATGTAATGTTTTTCATAAAAGGATAAGGTTGCTATATTTGGTATGAAAGGATGGTTTAGTTATTTTTGGATATTAATAATAAAGAACTTTATTAATAACATTAAGGATGAGACTAAGTATAGTAAAACACCGCTAAATTTTGGTAACTATAGAGTAATTGGTTTATCAATAAAATACATCCCTATCTAAATAAAAATAGTTATAGATAGATTTGGTACAGATGTATCTAGGGGTAAAAACAGAAAACACTACTTTGAGTTAAACTCATATGGGAACTGGTGCATGACAATGGGCCTTACTTTACTCTTGGTTTGATGATCCTAGGGGATATGATTTTGTAAATTCTCGAGCTTGGTAAAAACCATTATCGAGGGAATGAAAAAAATCCCATAATAATATAATTTAAGCAATAGATTAAGGATAACCTAGATTGAAACACAGAGAATCACAAGTTAAGATATACTTTTACTTAACAAGTTTATCCTCTTATATTCAAAGATTCATTTTTATGCTCAATACCTAATTATTCAGGACGTCTAATTAAACGATTTTTTCTTAGTTAATGATGTAAAATAGAAGAACATGTTCCAAAAATAAATGTGATAGGGAATTTGAATATTTCCCTAATGATATGAATGATATGATGGTAATGGGTTCTCAAAACATCATGACGGTACTTTATTAGCTGGATCGAGTTATAAATAATAAATTGAATCATGTGGAACTCCATCCTCCTCTAAGGAAAGTGCATGTTTCCATAGAATCCTTCATGTGGAAAAGGCCTCCCATGTTTAGTGGATCTTTTGATCCCATCCTCACAGAACAATGGATTAAATCCATTGAAAATATATTCATTATCATCTAGTGCTTAGAAGAAGAGAAATTTGTGTTAGACGTATATCATTTTGATGGTGAAGCAGATCAGTGGTGGATACTGGTCAAGAATATGGGGCCCTAGGAAGAAATTGATTCCATGGATTGGGAGGAATTTAAGAGAATTTTTTCAATAAATACTTTCCCTAAACCCTCCGTCTCAAGATTTAGAGAGAGTTCATCGAACTCAAGAAGAAGGAAGATGAGTTAATAAGGGTGTATGAAGAAAACTCTACAAGGCTTTCAAGGAACACCTATGGTTTTTTTCATAAATATCGAAAGTTAGGTGGATCGCTTCTTTAGTAGACGGATGAAGATTCTACGAAAAGTGTTGGAGATTCAAGACTTTGACGGCTATGATGAGATTGTCCATTATTCCCTTAAGTTTGAAATGGAGATTGGAGTCTCTCAATGGTATCGTGGGCTTGACGACAAAAAGAGGAAAATAGAATCTAATGCAGGAGGTTCTATAAATATATTCCATGATGGAATGAAGCTATATCATCCCACGTGTAAAAATTATGGGTATAATTATCCTAGGAACTATCTAAAGGGAACTAAGAATTACTTAAAATGTGGAAAGTTGGGACATTTGGCTAAAAACTGCTGAAGAGATATGAAAAATATCACTAATGTGGAAGAATAAATGGAGGTTCAGATCAACACTCATCATATAGTGTAGTGTTACAATTGTAAGGATAATGGGAATTATACGAAAAATTTCTCTAAGTTAAGGATTGTTGGAGTCAATCAACAAGATCCTCCAAGGAAACAAGGAAGGGATTATGTTATCACTACTATTGAAGTAGATCCGGACCATGATGTGGTGATAGGTACACAATTTATTCATTCAATAATAGAAAACTTACTATTTGAGTCTAGTATTATACATTCTTTCATATCTTTCAGGTTTAGTAGAACTATTTAAACACCACCTAAAAATTTGGAGGTTAATTATCTGTGAGAACAAAAATGGGAAAATTGTTGCATCTATGGTTTATAAATACTTCACGGTTAATGTTTGTGTACTAAACCTCCCATAATATCTCATCATACTTTTTTAGTGGAGTTTGATTCTATATTGGGAATCGATTGGATATCTTTATACAAATCTAACATCAATAGTCGGGAAAGGGAGATCACTCTGCACATCCCAAGGTATCCTCCAATTCTTTAAAAGTTTAAGGAGGAAGATGAATCTACTTTAAAATAATTGTATCAAGTGTATATATTAATTCCTTATGATCAAGCATGTATAGATAAAATGATTGAGAGAAAGGATGATTCTTTCTTGAAGACATGCCCATTATGAGGGATTACACTGATCTATTCCCTGAAGAGTTGTCTTGTCTTCCTCAGGATCTAGAGTTTGATTTCTCAATTGAACTTATTCCTAGATCTCTGCCTATATCAAAGACACCTTATAGAATGACCACTATGTAGATCAAGGAGTTGAAGAAGTAGTTGCAGGAGAATCTAGAGAAGGGTTTTATATTCCTGAGTGCTTTACCATGGGGTGCGCCGGTCCTCTTTGTTAAGAAGAAGGATGGATAAATGTTTCTCTTTATTGATTATCAGGAGTCCAATAAAACCATGATAAATAATAAATATCTCTTTCCATGGATAGATGACTTGTTCGATCAACTTCATGAGGCCATTTATTTCTCTAAGGTTGACCTTCGGTCAGGATATCACCAATTAAAGGTGAGGAAGGAAGATATTCCAAAGACTTCCTTCTAAATGAGGTATAGACACTATGAGTTCATATTTATGCCCTTTGGAATCACTAATTATCTATAAATTTTTATGGATTTAATGAATAGTGTATTTAGATATTACTAAGACAAATTTGTTGTAGTATTTATCAACAATATTATGATATACTCCAAGATAAATGAGGAACATAAGGAGAATTTGAATACTGTGTTAAAGACTTTGTGAAAGGATAAGTTGTATGAGAAGTACAATAAATGTGAGTTTTAGATGAATAAAGTATCATTCTTGGGGAACTTTATAACAAAAAAAGGAATATCTGTGGACCCTTCAAAGACAAAGAAAATTGAAGAGTGTCCCATGCCAACATATGTAATGGAGATCCTTATATTTCTAGGTCTTGACGGGCATTATCGATGATTTTTGAATAACTTTTCATGATTTACAAACCCAATGAACAAGCTAAATTGGAAGGGTGTAAAGTTATTATGGACTTAGGAATGTGAAGAATGATTTAAGGATTGGAAAAATATGTTAATCACTATGCCAGTACTCACACCCCCAATAAGTGGAGAACTCTTTATGGTGTACAGTGATGCTTCAAAGAAATTCTTTGTCTACATGCTGATGAAAACTGATAAAGTTATAGCATATGCCTCAAGGTATCTGAAAATACATGAAAAAAACTATCCTATGCATGATCTGGAGTTGGCAGTTGTGATCTTTGCATTAAAAAATTGGCGGCATTATCTCTATGGGGAGAAGTGTGATGTATATACTAATCACAAGAGTCTAAAATATATATTCACACAAAAAGATATTAATATGTTCCAATGAATATGGATATATATCATCAAGTATTATTACTGCCCAATCCACTGCCATCTTGGTATGGAAAACAATGTGACAGATTCTCTAAGTAGAAAGGATCTTGCATCTTTATCAGTGATGATAATTGAAAAGGATCTGATCTTTTTAGAATTAAAGAGGATAGACATGGGAATAATTGAGGGAGTAATAACATAAATCCTTTCTCAAATAATTTTTTAACCACCCCTCATGAAGAAAATAAAGGATTCTCAAAGAAAATATGTGGAAATTTAGAAAAGGGTGGAAGCCATTAAAAATATCAAATCCTCTGAGTTCGTGATTGATGAGGATGGAGTTGAAAGTTTTGGGTCACGATTATGTGTATCATCCAATCCAAAGATAAAGAAGAATATTTTTAATGATTAAAATAGCTCAACCTTCTCTATTCACCTAGGGAGCACAAATATGTATCGAGATCCATGAGAGAAATTTTGGTGGGACAATATGAAGAAGTAGATTTCTGAGTATACATCAAAGTGTCTGGTATGTCAACAAGTGAATGATGAAAGATATAAGTATAAGGGGATGATTCATCCACTACCCATACCAACATGGAAGTGTGAGAACAACACTATGGACCATTTCACTGGACTTCCAATGACATCCAGAGGAAACAATGCTATATGGGTCCTTTTGGATCATCTTACAAAGACAAATCACTTTATCACGATTAAAGAGGAATTATCATTGGATCAACTTGCATATATATATATATATATATATATATATATCAAGTAAGTGGTAGGGATGTATGGAGTACCACTTTCTATTGTATCTAATCGAGATCCGAGATTCACCTTGAAGTTCTGGAAAAGTCTCTAACATGCTCTAAGCATTGAACTGAACATCAGTACAGCCTATTATCTTCAAACAGATATCCAATCTGAGTGATATATTCATACATTGGAAGACATGTTGAGAGAATGTTCTATGGACTTTAAAGTAGTATGATACCAACATCTTCCAATGGTCTAATTATATTATAATAATAGTTTCCACTCGAGCATCCAAATGGAACCATACGAAGGCCTTTATGGGAAAATGTGAAGAACACTGGTCTGTTGGGATGAAGTTAGTGAGTGTAATATTCTAGGACCTGAAATGGTCAATGAAATGGTGGAGAAGGTGAACCCATTTAACAACACATCAAGATAGCCCAAATCTAACAAAAGAGTTATGCAGAAAATCATTGACAAGACCTTGAGTTAAATGTTTGAGACATGGTATTTCTATGCATATCTCCATGGAAGAAGGCCATGAGGTTTGTGAAGAAAATAAATTTATGATTTAGGTACATCGACCCCTTAAATATTCTTGATCGTATCAGAGATATAACTTATCAACTATCACTTCCCCCTACAATGTCCAAAGTATAAGATATCTTTTATGTATCCCTATTAAAGAAGTACATATCATACCCTTCACATGTACTCTCTTCAGAGGTGGTATAGTTGGAGAATGATCTTTCATAAAAGGAGCATCTAGTGAAGATCCTAGATCATGGAGATAAAGTTCTACATAACCAGACTACTCCCTTGGTCAAAGCACTATGGCAGAACTATAAGTATGAAGACGAAACATAGGAATTGGAGGAGCCAATGACAGAAAAATAACTACACCTATTAATGGCTTAGAATGTAAAACAAAATTCCAAGGATGAAATTTCATAAGGGGTAATAATTTAAGGACCCAATGTTTTATCAATGGAAATTACCTTCTTATAATTATGTCATATAATCACATGAAATCACAACATAATGAACTATTAAGTACTATGTGACCTTTAAACATAATATTGTCACTTATTTTATTTGAATTTTGAAAATATGACATACATGATTTTGATCATTAAGATGTTTGGAGTCTGATAAGACACTTAATTTTTGGTGAATAGTAAATGACCCTTATAAATTGTAATTTTACCCTTATGAATAGTAATATGACCCTTATGGATAGTAAATTTTCCAAGTAAATATTAACCTTACCAATGAAAGTGTAAATAATATTTATCCATCTTATAAGTGACATTATGATAGTTTTGGTACTTTTATAAGTCAATAATATTTAATTAAAAAAATATGAATAATTTAATAATGAAACAATAAAATGAATTTTCTTAAAATGTACCCATAAATTATTGTTTTTCTCTCTTCTGAATTTATGATAATTTTATAAGACCTAATGTAATTTTTGAAATCATTATAAAATTAGTCATAATTTTAAAATATATATTTTTTGAGTAAATTAATTATATTTAGAAAAATATTTTTGAAATTTGGATTTTATTTTTAAATTTTACATGTCAAAAAATGGTTAGGGTGATTTTTTTGGATTTTTCTAAAGTACTTGAGTTGTTTATGAATAGTGAAATATAGTTATTTACCATATATATACATTATAAGCTAAATAGACTATTCCTAGCATCATGGATGATGTAAGAAATATTAGTTCAAATTCACATGCACTTATTAATATTTTTGGTCAGGAAATCATCACTATTTCTTGTCTTATGAAAAAATAATAAACTAATGATAAAAATATTAAAAAAAACCCTCCTCCTCTCCACTATAAAAACTACCCACACTCCCCTCTTCTCTCCACTCCTAGAAAGCCTTGTACCTTTACTAAATTATACCAAAATCACTCCCCAAGATCCTTCCCCATGTCCATCATCACTTTTTCTCCTCAAAAGACCAAATCCTCTCCCCTTAAGAGGCTCTCAAGGAAGATTAAATCAGAGGTAAATTCCTCTTTTCGTTTCTTTCATTTTCTTTTCAAGTTCCTTTGTTCTCTTTTCTTTCCTAACCTATACTCATCCAAATTGTATGAAAACTCTAGTAACATACATGTACTATAATTCTGTTATGATAATGGGATAATTCATTATCATATCTCTTTTACCCTCCTTTTATACAAAAGAAATGAAAACATCACCCAAGATGTGTTATTTTATCACATTCAAGGATGATGGGTTATCAATTTCTATTATCATCTTCAATTGAAGTCATGAAACCATTTTTATGGTTAAACCAGACTATTAGACATTTTTTTATCTTATGTGATTTTCTGGAATCCTTTTTCACACATTATGTAAATAATAATACAAAATAAGTTAATTGTGATCAAAATCTCCAAATTAATGCAAGAGTTTATCATTAATATTTTATATAATGATTCCCCTTCACTCCAAATAACTAAATGAATTTTATAAACATGTAACATTCTGTATGTACAATAATTTCATATAACTTCAATTCTGGAAAACCATGCTCATCATAGATGTTTATCCAAACATGAATATTAGTGAATCGATCATTAAAACCAAGGAAGAAAATACTCCCAAACAATGAAATTGAACCTCTTAACTCATAAAAAATGACATGGATGAACTTAATAAGGTTATAATAACTCAATAAAATGTATTATAGGTTATTTAATTATTAATTAATGAACCTAATTTTATTATTCAGGTCATTAATCTCAAGCGAAGAACACTATCCTACTTAAGGTAAGGGATCCTCTCTTTCTCGTTTTTATTCAAGAATATCCTTTATGTTATGTCCTTTTATGTGTAATTAATAATATTGGGGTATGATTTTTCACCTTCCATGTAATTCCATCATGATTTATAAGTACACTTGATACCATGCTGATATTCTGTAAGGGATTCTACCCAAACCTCCATTATTCCTTCATGTTTCTCTATCTTTATTTCTACCCAAATGAATTTATTTGTTATGTTTATGTAAATATTATAAATTCAGTGTATAATATCCAAAATCATGTATCAATATCCATTCATCAATCTCTTTCCTGTATATACATGTTTTTAAATTATTCCCTTTTCAATACTTCCCTATAATATAACCCGTTTTAAGGGAACTTCCCGAATCCATACCCAATTTCAAGTGAACTCTACCATATGTTTTAATCCACCATTTTTTATAAAACCAATTTTTTTATTATAAAAACTTTATTGGACAAATTTTGGTTTTGTTCTAAAGATTTTTCCCTTTTCTATTTTAAATTATTGTTAATTTTTTTTCTTAAAACTACACTAAAATGTTGTAATGCTAAAAATTATTAAATACTCTTTTTACATATTGTCACTTATGTTTGAAATCACATACCATGATATATTCCTATTTTGACTTATTAATTTCCATTTATGTTCTAATTCTTTTCTTTCATGGACAACTTTATGATACACCCATTTGTTATGCTTTATGACATGATCATGATACCGATTTCTTTCCATGGGTGCCCTTATGTTTATGATTGTTTGTGTGTGATTATATATGTGGCCAGCATATTAATGAACATGTTATTATGGGTGTGCCTAGATAACACTCCAATTAATTGGGTAATGTTTAGTCTCATGAGATGTTATGTGCAACAGTCTTGGCGGTTAGCCTTGACTCATGATACCATGTGCAACGGTTTTGGTGGTTAACCTTGACTTGGGCTCCTCTATGTGCAATGAGCCTTGAATCATACTAAATTCATGATTTATGTTACTTCTAAATTACTATTAATTCATTTTTATATGATCCCATGTTTATGATTTATGATTTCATGTGTTCCATACCTTTTATTTTCATTATTCCATGTCTTCTAACCCATGTGTTAAAGTTTTATTACTATGATTTTTCCCTTACCAGGATTTTAGTTCATCTCTTCATTAATTTGATCCCCAGGGTAGCCTTTTCAGATGTAAGGTCTAAAAAAATGTTAGGAACTCTTTATGAATATTAGATAAAGAAGGGTTTTTTTAGTCCCATGTTTTCAATTTTATGAACCCAATCTTCAAAGACACTAGACTTCATGACCCTTGGATTGATTTATAATGTATAATTATGCTTAAAATCATGTAATTTTTTGTGTAAAAGGAATGTGTTTCTATATTTAGGGATAAAATAAAGTTTCACATGGAATGTGATCCTGTCACATAGCGTGTGGTCTCTCCCTAGAGACTCTACATGTACCTCAGAGGGCACACAGACACGGATTGGTGTAAATGAGTTGGAGCACACTCTGTACTCCCCTATATAGACACAACATGGACAAAGTACATGAGATAAGTCATGTACCGGAACATGGGTTCATGTACACAAGATAAAAGTCATGTTCAGGAACATGGGTAGAGAACACGGGCAGCTTACGCATTGGGTATGTCTATACATACATGGGAAAAAGACATAGTCCATTTACACAGGCAAGACCTATGCACAAGGGACACAGTGTGTAACCTTTATACATGCTATAAACTTTCTTAGACATGGATTGGAGCCCTTTTACTATGTATCCTAGAAAATTGTCATTAAGGTGAATTACCCTTATCATTTCCCAAAGGGTTATTATAGAATCATCACCTATTCCCAGGACTTCGATACCTTTAGCATGACTTCTTGGATAGAGACATTGGAATCCCTCCAAGTGGCCTAAAGTGAGATCCTCAATTCAACTGTGTTCCCTAGGTGATACTTTAATTCCCTGACCTCAGAATCCCAGAGTCAGTGCATTATTACGTATCATTGGCATGATCACAAAAGATCAAGTCTCGAAAGACCGATAAGTTTAGTAGCCTTGGAAGTACTAGATACATTCATAAGGTTTACATTACATCGTAAAATGGAAAACTACAACAAAATAATTTCTACAGAAAACACTGAGATCCCATAGACTATCCCTGCAGATCATTCATAAAATACTTATTTGCATCCTGGGAAAAATAAAACATATAAAGGGGTGAGCTCATATGCTCATAAAGGATAACGATATATTAAAAACTTTCATAAATAAGTACAAACATTTAAGGCAATATATAAGATTAAAACAAAAGCCTTTTAAACTTTAACTTCAACATAATATGGAAAAGATAAAATCAAATAATTCCATTTAATTATTCGCATGGATATTCTACTAGTCGAATAATCACATGCAATATCAATAGCCACTTTCATAATGATGGAATGCATAATGCCAAACATTCATAACTACATATTCAAGGCCTTGTGCCGAGACTAAAAATAAGATTTTTTCAAGGCTTTATGACAATAAACTAGTATTTCTCATGAGACCTACCGATTCCTCGAGGAGCTATAGAAGGCTCCAACCATCACTTACTAAGTCCAATTCATTCCTCATATGAAAAGGTTTAAACATAACATAAACATTCCTATTAAAAATAGCATACAAAATGTCAATACTTTATCCATAAACCATGAATGGTGTAAAAATAACGCATCCAAAGACAAACATATCACAAAAACCTTCAATACAATATGGAATATTTGTATCATAATAAATCAACTTCAAAAAATTTTAAAATCCATCAATGTATGTTGACATAGATGAAAATTATTGTTAAAATTCTTTAAGAGAAATATCCCTTTTTCATGAAAACATTTGAAAGTAACACAATTTATAAAGGAAGACATTTAAAGACATTTTTTGAATCAAAGTGTCCCATACGAATTTGAAAATTTTGAAAGGATTTAAAATTTTAAAACATTCATTTCCATATAAATAAATCCTTAAAACCCATTTTAAAAACATGGACATTAAAGAGAATGATTTAGAAGAATAAATATTTAAAACATTTGAAATGAAGTTTTAGTAAAAAAAAGTACCTTAAAATAATCCCTTTGAAAACTATTTCATGAAACATGGACATGGATAATAAATATGTCCCAGTAGATTCTTATGTAAAGACAACCTCAGATAATAAAGAGATTTTGAAATTAACCCTTACCTTGCACTTTCCTTTGGTCGAGGGTACGTTTAACCTTCTGTATAATCACCATTGTATGTTGTTATATTATACCAGAACCATATTTGTATTTTTTATATCATAAATGATTCATTTATGACTTTATACTACCCATTTAATAATTATTTTCATGTTAAATTAACATTTCAGGTAATAATCTATTTCTTTATCTTACATATTTTAACTTTTTATTCTTGATCGTATAATTTAGATCATGATTTAAATACTTCCAGAATATAAACCTTGATTTATAAATCATACATATTTAGAATATAAATATTTATAATAGATAGATATATGAAATGAAAAACACTGTTTATGGATACAGTAGGCCATACGTACGCATAAACGTTGTTTCTGTTTTCATATCGTATTGAACGAAAGTAAGTGAATAAGATATATGTAAGTAAATAAATACATATACATATATAAAAATATATATCTCCAGTGGAATTATTATGTCATATATTACATACTTATTAGTAATATATATTTTTATAATCATCGATGAATGGTGAATTTGGAAATGAATCTCATCACGTCATGGGGACGATAATCTGTACGTACGCACAAGCGATAATATAATTTTCTTAAAGGTGTTGAATTGTATGGTATATTAATTTAACAGAGAAATTAGAATTTTATTTTCATTATTCATATACAAATTACTGGTCATTATTTCCATCCAAATAAGATTGTGTTGAATAACAAATTACACCACAGTGTGGAGACGGTAAGTTGTACGTACGCAGGCATGGTGACAGTATCATTCATATGATGGATAAAATAATGAATATGGTTGTTACATATTTAAAATAAAATCACAATATTTATAATGTACTGGATTTATTATTTTGGTATGGTAATAACAAAGAAAGAGTAAGTGGAAAAAGAAAAGAACTTGAAAGAGGGTGGTGAAATCATTACCTCTTCTTCGGGTTCTTCCTTTTGATTTGATAAAATGGGATCCTTATGTTGGATTTATGATCAAACTAAGTCCTCTAGGATTAAGTTAGGATAGTTGGGAGGATATATGGGTATTTTATGTCTGATCCAAATGGCTTTGGAGGTGTGAATTTGGGAGAAGGGGAAGTTCCCTTTTATAAGAGGGGTGAGGGGCACCTTAGAAAAAACTTAAAATATTATTTTATAACAAAATAATTTTCGGTTTCTAATGGCTAAAAAAATGTATTATTTAAAGGAAAATGTGGGTCTGGGTCATAGACTGCTCAACCAATAGGTTTTAGATAGGTTTGGGTCACTATATTGACCATAGCTTTTATATTTAACTCTTAGTTAAATAGTTTGACATTTACCGTGTCTCTTTGTATTTTTATAATATATGGTTAATAAACATATTATAAGCTTCCAAGAGAACCCCAAGTGGTTAATTAATGAAATATATAATAGTATTTTATACCATTTTGTGATCCTTATATTTTTATAAATATAATACAATTTCATAATATAATATTTGTTTTAAAAACTCTTTTATGTCAATTTTGACACTATTTGGTATTTTGTTTTTTCTAAATTTATAAAAACATTATTACATCAAATAAAATTCATTTAACCAACCCTAACATTTCATATTAACCTATAAAATTAGTGGAATTCATAAAAATTCTCAAATTACATTTATTTGGATATTTATAATATCAATTATTTTAATCTATCATTAATATGATTATTACTGCATCATCACTGTGTCATAAATAAATTTAATTATTTAATTTATAAAAATAATAAATAACATACCATTATGTAGGAAATATTTTTAGATTTCTAATAAATTTTTATAGTATAATTTATCATATTTTTAACCCTATATTAGAAATGGTTTAGTTATTAAACATTGAATTTAACACTTTTAACTCTTCTTTGAAAAAAATAATAATAAATGTCCTAATCTAATACAAGTGGACCTAAAGGATCATATTTTATTCCTATGGCTGTTTTTGTCGAATTACACTTATCCAATAGAATTAGGAAATGTTTTAGGGTAATAATAATGTCATTTTTACCCTTAATTACCCTATTTACTTTTAACTGTGGTAAATTAAAGTAAAAAGTTACTATTCACCAAAAATTATTTTCATCTTATTGAACCACATTTTACTTAATTATATCAACTGTGTCTATATAATTTTTGAAATTCAAATCCCAGAAATAGTAAAATTGTGTTTTATGTAAATTTGCAAATGCTCCTAGAAGGTGGGTAAAAGACGGTAAAAAGTTCAATAAAATATTTATATATCTAAAATTATTATAAACTGACACCAATTAGTTAAATTGAAATTACATAGGTATTATGTATCTATTTTGACCTAAAATAAATTTAAATAAAATAAATAATTATTTAAATAAAATGTCAGTTTTAAACAATAACTTAGTGTTTTTCACTATTCATCTAAAATTGAAACTATTCAAAAAAATGCCAAAATTTCACCTGAAGATAATTTTGTTATTCTGAATTCAAAAATGTGGTCTATTTTACCAAATTAAAGACTTATAAGTTTCATTTATTAATTTAAAATTAATTCCAGTTGTCAAAACCAAAAAGAGTGTTTTTAAGAAATAATAACTAACAAAAGATTGATACTTGTTTATGTTCAATTTGAAAAAGAAATTATTTCCAATGAATAACATTGGATTAAATGGTAAAAATATAATCTATTTATACTTCCAAACCATTAAAATGTATAATTTAACACTACAAATTATTTTTATTAAAAAAAGTTGCTTTTAGTTAAAATATAATATTTTTCACTATTCACCCACATATGCAATAGTATCATAACATTATTATTATCCAATAGCAGCATTTGGGGTATACTCTGATGATTTGTACATTGATTCGTGTATGGTCCCAATTCCTTGTAGATGAAGCATTGTACATTTGAAACTTTTTTCTTACCCTTGAAATCACGTACTTGGTGTCCTTTTTCTCCACACTTATAACAAAATCCCATTCCCTTCGAGCATTTACCAAGGTGTTTCTTTCCATAGTTATCATATATTGCAAAATCCTTCTTTTCCCTCTTCCCTTTATCCATATTTATATCTTCCATCCTTTTCTTCTCTTACTTTCCTTCAAAGTCATATGACATAGAGAATTCTTTACTTATCTTATTAACACATGATACTATTTCATCATATGTTGAGAATAAATGGGAGACTATTTCCCTTCTAAATGTTGGATTAATACCATGAATGATATGATCCTTCTTACTCTTTGGATCATACGTATTGCTGGTGTTCACATTCCTTCTTCTGGGCGTCATTTCTATACAATGGCATACACTTGGTTAGTTTATGAATTGTAATGAATAATTCCAAACTTATAAAATACCTAACTTAAATTAAATAGTTTATGGACATAATCGATAATCATAAAAAATGTTTTCCTTGATGAAGTATATACTCATAAACCATTCATAATGGTTTGTAAAGAAAATGAGAATTATCCTATTCATATCCCCCTGGAGTGTCGTAACCAAGAGTGCAATAAGGCCTGTGGTCATGCACCAGTTCTCGTTCAAGTAAAGATCAATGTGGTGTTTTTGGGTTTTACTCCTATGTACATATGTGCCAGAGCTGGCTCTACCTACTCATATCCATACAGGAATGTATTGCTTGGAAAACTCACAAAATCTCTACATTACCAAAATTTTAGGAAGTTATTTTATAATAATCCTCAAATTCAATCTTAGGGATATGTACTCTAATCAGAGTTTACCTAAATATAGTTCCCAAGGTTTGTACTAAACTTCCTCTGATATCAACTGTAATACCCCAACCCCATAATCTCAGAGTCGGTGCATTATTACATATCATTGGAATGATCATAAAATATCAAGTCTCGAAAGACCAATTATTTAAGTATCCTTGGAAGTACTAGATACATTCATAAGGATTACATTACATCATAAAATGGAAAACTACAACAATATTGTTTCCAAATACAACACTGAGATCCCATAGACTATCCCTACAGGTCATTCATAATTTACTTTTTCGCAACCTGGGATAAATAAAACATATAAAGGGGTGAGCTCAAATGATCATTAAAGATAACGATATAGCAGAAACATTCATAAATATGCATAAATATTTAAGGCAATGTATAAGGCTAAAACAAAAGCCTTTTAAACTTGAACCTCAGCATAATATGAAAAAGATTAAATTAAATAATTTGATTTACTTATTCAGATGGATATTCTACTAGTCGAATAAGCACATGCAATATCAATATCCACTTTCATAATGATGGAATTCATAATGCCAGAATTTCATAACCACATATTCAAGCCCTTGTTCCAAGACTACAAATAAGATTTTTTCAAGGCCCTATGTCAAGACCTTAGTTTTCCTCATGAGACCTGCTAATGCATCGAGGAGCTATAGTAGGATCCACCCGCCACTTACTAAGTCCAATGCATTCCTCATATGAAAAGGTTTAAACATAACATAAAAATTTATATTAAAACTAGCATACGAAATGTCAATAATTTATCCATAAACCATGAATGGCGTAAAAATAACACATCCATAGTCAAACATATCACATAAACCTTCAATACAATATGGAAGAGTTTTATCATAATAAATCAACTTCAAACTAGTTTAAAATCCATGAAAAGATGTTGACATAGATGAAACTGATTTGTAAAACTCTTTAAGAGAAATATCTCTTTTTTAATAAAAAAATTTGAAATTCAAACAATTTAGAGAGGAAGACATTTAAACACATTTTTTGAATCAAAGTGTACCATACCACATTGAAATATTTTAAAAGAATAAAAATTTTAAAAACATTCTTTTCCATATAAATAAATCCTTAAAAACCATTTTGAAAACATGGACATTAATGAGAATGATTTAGAAGAATAAATATTTAAAAAATTTGAAATGGAGTTTTAGTAAAAAAAAGTCCCGTAAAATAATCCCTTTGAAAACTCTTTCATGAAAAATGGACATGGGTAATAAATATGTCCTAGTAGATACTTACGTAAAAACAAACTTGAATAATAATGAGATTGTGAAATTAACCCTTACCTTGCACTTTCCTTTGGTCGGGGGTACGTTTAACCTCCTATATAATCACAATTGTATGTTACTATATTATACCAGAACCATATTCATATTTTTTATATCATACATGATTCAGTTATGAATTTATACTACCCATTTAATAATGATTTTGATGTTAAATTAACATTTCTAGTAATAATATATTTCTTTATCATACATATTTTAAATTTTTATTCTTGATCGTATCATTTAGATCATGATTTAAATGATTCCAGAATATAATCCTTTATTTATAAGTCATACATATTAAGAATATAAATATTTATAATAGATAGATATGTGAAATGGGAAACACCGTTTATGGAGATGGTAGGCCGTACGTATGCATAAATGATATTTCTGTTTTCATATCGTATTGAACGGAAGTAAGTGAATAAGATATATGTAATTAAATAAATATATATATATATAAATATATATATCTCCAGTAGCATTATTATGTCATATATCACATACTTATTAGTAATATATATTTTTATAATCGTCGATGAATGGTGAACTTGGAAATGAATCTCATCGCGTTGTGGAGACGGTAATCCGTACGTACACACGAGTGACAAAATAATTTCCTTAAAGGTGTTGAATTGAATGGTATATTGATTTTACAGAGACATTATCATGTTATTTTCATTATTTATATACATATTACTCATCATTATATCCATCCAAATAAGATATTATTGAATAACAAATTACACCACGACATGGAGACGGTAAGCCGTATATACGCACTCATGGTGACATTATCATTAATAGGATGGATAAAATAATTAATATGGTAATTCCATATTTATAATAACATCAATGTATATATAAGTTACTTTAGTTATTATTTTGGTATGGTAATAACAATGAAAGAGCATGTGGAAGAAGAAAGGAACTTGAAAGAGGGTGGTGAAATCATTACCTCTTCTTCGGGTTCTTCCTTTTGATTTGATCAAAAGGGATCCTTAGGTTGTCTTTCTAATAAAACTAAGGCCTCTAGGATTTAGAGAGTATAGTTGGGAGGATATTTGGGTAGGTTTTGGCTGAACCAAATGGCTTTGGAGGTGTGAATTTGAGATAAGGTGAATTTCCCTTTTATAAGAGGGGTGAGGGGCACCTTAGGAAAAACTTAAAATATTATTTTATAATAAAATAATTTTCAGTTTATAATTGCTCTGAAATGTATTATTTAAATTATAAGGTGGGTATGGGTCTAAAACCACTCAACCAATAGGTTTTAGATAGGTTTGGGTCACTATATTATCCTTATCTTTTATATTTAACTCTTAGTTAAATAGTTTGACATTTAACATGTCTCTTTGTATTTTTATATTATATGGTTAATAAACTTACTATAAACTTCCAAGAGAACCCCAAGTGGTTCATTAATGACATATATAATAGTATTTAAGCCATTTGTAATAACCTTATATTTTTAGGAATATAATAAAAATTAATAATATAATATTTGTTTTAAAAACTCTTTTATGTCAATTCTGACACTATTTGGTATTTTGTTTTTTCTAAATTCATAACGACATTATTACATTGAATAAAATTAATCTAGCCAACTCTAAAATGTCATATTAACCTATATAATTAGTGTAATTCATAAAAAGTTTCAAATTACATTTATTTGGATATTTATAATGTCAATTATTTTAATCTTTCATTAATACAGTAATAACGGCATCATCATTGTGTCATAAATAAATTTAATAATTTAATGTCTAAAAAACATCAATAAAATACCATTATGTAAGAAATATTTTTATATTTATAATTAATATTTATATTTTAATTTATCTTATGTGTAACCCTATATTAAAAATTGTTTATTTATTAAACATTGAATTAAACACTTTTAACTCTTCTTTGAATAAAATAATAATAAATGTCCTAAACTAATCCAAGTGGATATAAAGGATCATATTTTATTCTTAAGGTTTTTTCAGTCAAAGTACACTTATTCAATAGAATTAGGAAATGTGTTAGGGTAATAATAATATCATTTTTACCCTTAATTACCCTATTTACTTTTAACCGTGGTAAATAAAAGTAAAAAGTTACTATTCACCAAAAATTATTTTCATCTTATTGAACAAAATTTTACTTACTGATATCAACTGTGTCTCTCGAATTTTTGAAATTCAACTCACAAAAGTCGTAAAATTAATTTTTATGTAAATTTGCAAATACTCATAGGAGGTGGGTAAAAGACGGTAAAAGGTTCAATAAAATTATTATATATCTTAAATTATTATAAACTGACTCCAAAGAATTAAATTGAACTTATATAGGTATTATGTATCTATTTTTACCTAAAATTAATTTAAGTAAAATAAATAATTATTTAAATAAATACTCAGTTTTAAACAATAACTTAGTGTTTTTCACTATTCCTCAACAATTGAATGTTTTCAGAAAAATACCAAAATTTTACCCTAAGAAAATTTTGTTATTCTGAATTCAAAAATTAATTCTATATTACCAAATTCAAAACATATAAGTTGCATTTATTAATTTAAAATTAATTCCCGTTGTCAAAACCAAAAAGAGTGTTTTTAAGAAATAATAACTAACAAAAGATTGATACTTGTTTATGTTCAATTTCAAAGTTAAATTATTTACAATGAATACCATTAGATTAAATAGTAAAAATATAATCTATTTATAATTACAAATCATTAAAATGTATAATTTAACACTACAAATTATTTTGATTAAAAAAAGTTGTTTTCAGTTAAAATATAATATTTTTCACTATTCACCCAAATATGAAAGTTACCAGAAAAACACCAAAAAATTATTAAAACTAAATTTTTATGTCCCAATTATAAATAAGAAGTTTATTTTTTTCAAATTTAACATATAAAAGTTTCAAATATTGGATTTAAAAAAGGTTCTCCATTAAAAGGTGGTAAAATTGCATTTTAAAAAAATATTTCTTTTGTCTGAAAAAATGAATTTGTTTTTTTTTCATTATGTATAAGAAACTCATAAAATGGTTTCTAAATTTATAAGTATTATATAAAGTTCAAAATTTAGTTAATATTATTCATAACTTCTTTTGAACGACTAGTTTTCTAAGTCGTGGTGCGCTTGAACTCTGTGTTATGTGTAGTGCAAGTTATTGAATTACTTTGAAGAAATAGCGTACTATGAAATATTGGGGTGTTACAAAAGTTCTTGGTATCGTCATGACCGATACTATGTGGGCACCAATTCTCTACTTAGTGGGTGAATCCATAATGAGTTGTTTGTATCACCCCATGGCATTGGGAGTGATCCTCATATGTGTATCATATCTCTAAAACCTTATTTGTGTACTTCTAACGAAGAGACCTGATGAGAACTAACTATCAGGTAGACTCCATCAGTGATATTAGACTCAGGAGTGTGTTCTCCTAGATTAGTGCTTTGTGTAATCTTAAATCTAGAATCCTAGGTTGGTATACCTCAGTTGAGACTTGCCTTTAAACTGTTTTTGTGTTTGTTGAGTAAATATCAATATTATTATTATATGTGTTATAGACATATACTTATTTATAGATGACTATATATTCCTTTGTTTTATGATTTGTGGTTTAGTGGTTTCTTATTGATTATTTTTATACTAACCCTTGTATGATATTTTCCAACATGATTTGTGCCTTATGTAGAAGATATACCTTTTGATGGAGTCCTAGATGAACCAGGACTGGACAGTTCTTAGTGAGATTGGATAGACTGAGGTGTGTTCTAGAATCATTGTGATATTAGTCCGCAGTACTTACTTTTAGTTTGGCCTTATGTTTTAGACTCTTTTTGATGGTATTTTATTTGTCCTTGTTTATTTTATTTTACTTCACGTCATACTTTGGTTGTGGGATTTAGAAGTAGTCATGCATGATTGTTTAGTTATTTAAACATTTCAGAATTGTAAAGGCTTAGTGATGTGTTCGTGTGTATGTGTAACTATGATAAGGCCTCTCATTTCAGTGATATTCCTACTCTTTACTAGTCACTATCCCCTGACCTATTGAAGGTGGGATTGTAGAGTTGTATCACAAGCCCCTTTGTGACAGGTCATGACAGATCGGTCACCACAACAAACCACTTCAAATAAAATATATTTACCTTTGACATGATCTCTTATCTAATACATTTTTTAAAATTTCTATACATAGCTACCTCAGGTACACCCTCTCCAGAAAACATCAGAGGGTAATGCAGCTGAAAATCTCTTGTCGGATCAAATATACTTGATGCAACCCTCCCTATTTCTCTCCCTAAAATTTCATGAAATGGATGAAGTTATCAAGTAACTACTCTTCCCCCCATTACCTAGAACCAACTATAGTTCTTATCCCACTACAATAATATCCATCCTATATCAATGTATGCAGAAGTATAGACAATCAATAAAAAAGTTGGTAAATGAAATAGTTTTCTATTATCTCTTTAGAATCATGGTTCCACTATAGTACCAACACATTAAACCATCTTCGGCATATGATGGAATACTGAACCATATATCAAGAGGTTACAAAATTCTATATAAGGGCCATCAATATGAGTTTATTAACTTTGGTGTGGAATGACATCACCAGCATCTATTTCTAATGTGAACCTCCACAGACAACATCTTTACCTTGATGTCGAATGCCAGGACCAGCACCCATTCCTCGATGTGGATCTCCATGACCATCATCTTTACCTTGGTGTGGACCACCTTAACCTACACCCATTACTCAATATAGACCTCTATGACCATAATACACACTATGGTATGGACCTCTATTACCAAAACCCATATATATTTCATCAAAAAACACTTCTTAGGGATTAACACACTTGAAACTTTTTACCACATTAATACATCATGGGGATAACCTCTTCCATTTATCAAAATTCCCATGGTCTGCCACTTTCATAAAAATGTACCCAAATATATAACTAGACAATTTTACCATTTAGTTACAACCACAACCATTAATATACATCCTAACCATCTTATAACATTAACATGCCCCAAACGATTTATCACATTTACCCACTCATAATCCATAAGTCATTTAACTTATTCAAGTTAATCCAAAAACCCATTTATTCTATGTCATCATGAAAAACATAATTAAAAGAGTTTAATGTCATAGACCCTTTAATTCATAATTTAAAATCTCAATTACCATTATTAAGGGAGTAGATCACTCCTTGGGTGACCATATCCCCAGTATACTCTTAAACAATAGATATCATGAGCTCTGTGAAAGGTTCAAAACATCATTCAGACACTGAATTTATCATTTCCTAACACGTAATTAAATGCATAGAATAATTTCATAAGTACAAAACCACATAAACATGGATGAACAAAAATAATATGGGATATAACTAGTAGACCACCTACGTCTAGATCATAGATAAGTACTCATCCAACAATGACCCTTGATTCAATCCCAATAAACTCTCAATGCATATTATAATAATATGATAGAAAAAAGGGTTTAGGGATTTGTATAGAGATAAAAATATCTAATAAAGTTTCTTCCAAAAAATATAATAAATATGATTGGTATAATCACTCATATATTTTATTCATAACTAATGGTGATTCAAATAAATAATAATTGAAAGAGATTAATCCTTGGGAAGCTTGAGAGGAATGGTTCATAACCCTTACTGTTAGAGTTGGTAATGATGGATAAATTTGGTAATAAACATTTAACACTAAGGTGAACTTTTTTTGTAATTCCCCCACATTAATGAGGTGCACAATTTGGCTACATGGTTGGACAAACCATGCACTAATCAAGTGTCCTAGTCTGTCTAAAAGAGGGCTGGGACACATGATTTGGCTGGTCTGCCCACATGGTCTGAAAACCCATGTGGTGGACATGCACTTGAATATATCCAAGGGAGTTCAATCCACATGGTTTCCTAGCCATTTCACATGATTATCTCAAACAATGCGTCAACCGTACACTATGCACTGGATGACCTATGTTCTTTCTTTTTCACATCCTGAACCCTGAGGACATCATCAATTCCCCTTATATTCTTGGGAGTAATTTTATTAAAAATTAAAAAAAGAAAACCATGATGAATTTAAATGATACATACCTCATAAAAATGTCATGATATTATATTATAACTTACTTGAATGGTGTTTTTAGTCAAGTTTCATGAAGATGAAATTGATGTAGAAGTAGTTTCATTTCATTTAACGATATCCATGGATTTCCTTATAATGATTGTTCCTTTACTTATCCATAAAGATATATATTAATGATATATATTACATATTTTTATCTTATATACTCAGAAAATATAAACCAAAACTATCCATGATAGTGTCAGTGAAAAACATGACACATTTATTCTTAGAGGCAGTAGTTCGCACACATGCACAATTCACATTTTTATTTTTCTTAAAGGATGTAGGAAAAGAGTTAATGTGTGTTCCATAACTATAATAACATAACATTATAATAAGTATACTAATGTTTTAATTTTTATATGGTGAAAAGAGACATGGGAAAATAAATGAATATAAGGTAAAATGGAAATAATAAGAAACAGTTAGAAATATATACCTCACTACATGGGTTATCTCCATTGCAAATGGAATTAAACCATTGAGTGATTTTATTTTATGAAAAATAGAATATACTTATGGTATATATAAGTGATTAGGATATTTTTGGTAAGATTTTGTTTCATAACTTAAGGGTTTTTGGTATAAGTGGAAGTGAAGATATGCATGTCCCTTTTATAACTGCAAAAGAGTGGAATTTTTCTAAATACCCAAAACTTTTCAATAAAGGAAATTCATTCTCAAGTAAAATTGTTCAAAAATTGAATAATAAAAAATAGGGGGATTTATATGGTCATTTCAGACCTCTACATCACACAATTACAAGAAAAAATTAACATGTTAGGAATTTTACCTCTTAGGTTACTCATTTTATCATTTTGGTTTTCACCATGGTAACTAGTTTTTACTTTGGTAATTTATTCTTAATTCACAAAAATAAAATGTTTATTATTATATAATATGGACCCAATTATTCAAAATTTTAAATCCATTTTGTTTGATTCATTTTTTATAAATGATAAAATATAATTCTAAAATACTAAATGTAAAATATTTTTTTTGAAAATTATAACTTAAATTATAAAATATCAAATATGGGTTCATCAATTAAAACCAACATTTTTATAATTATAAATTATCATATAAAAAACATGTATTATCTTATAAAAAGGTTTCATGAATTTATAATTCATACTTATATACCAATAATGTCCTAAAAATCATGTTATTTATAAAAATAGTATTTTTCACTATTCCCCAAAAAATAAACCCATTTAGAAAATTTTTCAAAATTCATATTAAGATAATTTTTTAATGATAAATTCAAAAATGAATATAGTATTTCATATTCACAACTTAATATTTTAAAAAATTTATTTTTAATTAAAAACATCAAATATATTGAAAAATATTTTTATACGAAAATGAATTTCGGTATACTAAATATTCTATTTCCTATAAATTAATAATTAATCTAGTTTTAGTCCTATATTCTCCTAAAAATATATTATACTTGGAAAGAATTAAATTTTTTAAAAAAAATTTATTAGTTGGTTATTTGTACTAATTGGGTCTATATTTAAACAAAAAAATTTTTTATTTTTTTTATATGTATATATATATATATATATATTTCATAATTATGTTACCACTATTTATTCGTTACAATTATATAGATATCTTATACAAATCTATATTTGTTAGGTTATGGTGTTGTGACTATAGAAAGCTATCGAATATCATTTTTTAAAGAAGAAAAACTCATGTCATTACAAATACGTTCTTATATCGCATCTCTACTATATCCAAAATAGTAAAAAAAAGAAAAAAGAACTTATAATACCATATTTTCACACCCCACCCCATATCACTCTAAAAAATACTTGTACTAGACTGAAACTTTACCTCAGGTGTGCCTCTATGAATGCTAGTGGCTACCTATTAATAGTGGGGGTCTAAGGAGGTATCGGAGGATACTATACCCTCTATATCAGAGTAAGTAACGAAGGATAAATAAAAACTATTATACACATAATCAAATCAAGGTGATAATAGATAATAAAAATATCCACTAACAATATATGAATGAGAAATAAATACAGACATACAAATATAGTTATCCACCAAGAATATCACATAAACAATAAAGATTGAAATAATGAGTAAATAAAGAGTAGGATCCTCAAGTACATCCTTGAGAATCTCCTCAATAAAAATCTCTAATCCCACTCATGTTTCTCAAGCTTCAGCATCAACAAAATTATACCAAGCCTCATCCCAACATGTGCCTACAACCCAGAGTGTGTTTTCTCATAAACCTCAGTGAAATGGAAACTCGAGCAGGATTTGAGTACAAAACTCAATAAGGAAAAACCAATGAGTGCCTATACTAACCTGTATTGTTTTTTGATATGAGCACATGAAATCTTAAAAAATAATCCATACATAAATAGAAGAACAATACATAAATATAAATAAAATCTCAATGCATGCTTCATCCAGTGCTATAATGTATCTGAGAATGTAATGCTAATTATTCCAACCAAAATATCACCATCACCCCAAGCACATGCACATATAACATGGGCTAAAACCAACAACCATATTAAATCCTCAAATCTGTTACCCCAGTCAACTATACCTACTTCGACTAATATCAGAGTGTCTTTGAGAATGTGAATCACCCCAGAGGAACCTTTGGTCACACTCTAGGGATCCCATCATCATACCTCTATTGATGTCTTAGGGCATCATTAGGAAACCTCATACTTAATCCCTCAGTCTAAACCCCATGGTAGTATTAGGACATTATCAATGTTAGTTTGAAGTCTAATTCCTATAAGGGTGAGGCCCTAGGAAATACTATATATCTATGCATGGATTATTCCTAGGTAACCCAATAAATAAAAATAAATACCCTCCTGGATCCCATAATCAATATCTTTATAATCAAATGTAAAATGGATATTTAACTAAACCATATCGAGGGCATCCACCCAAGCCTAGGTATTATCCTAAACATCATTCAAGGGAATCCAATAGTCACCCGCACGATGTCTTAAATCTTTTAACAGGGATATATACACACCTAGTACCTCATACCACCATTTAAATAATGGGCATCTCAAACATTCTCAATGGTTGTATAGTATATTTATTTTAATCCTAGTTTCCTCAGGAATTATCAATGGTCTCATTGTATAAAAGGAATTGCGAGCCTCTTAATAATTCATGTATTCATGAAATCATATAGCTCTGATGTTGGATCCTAGGTACCACCACTAGAAATCCACTATTTTATCAACCATATACACCAGATTATATTCAAACTATGAATCATTCCCCAAAATACTATGAGAAGGGATCCCAAAAATATAAAGCTTCCTAAGGTCTCAACCATATAAATACGTAATTCCAAGTAATAATAAGTAATAACATCAGTGTTAGCACCAAAGGTCAATTTCAAGTCATTTGGGATAATCATGTTTCATCAATCACAAATATAAATCAAAATAAACATACAAAAAGTGATAGATGAAAGCCCACAATCATCATCATCATCTCAATTCCATCGAGATCCCAAATCAGTTCGGGATCTAAGGTGACACCCACAATCATTACTACCCATCCACATGAACCCTCTCAAAGTTTATTTTTCAATGGGTTTCCCATTTATTTTCTCTATGTTAGTACATAAGTAGATGTTTCCCTCCTGATATCCTCAATAAAAAACTAGTCTCTCATTCCAACTCACTTTTCTTGGGAAAGTAACGCTTCCCAAAAGTTTAAACACATAAAATGGCCTCTAGGCCTCAAAGTTAAACTCACATAAACATCAGTCTCAGTTGATGGATCATGACCCATCTTAGTTCAAAGGTCCCATTCAGTTGGTCCACTCACCCAATATGATCCCAATCCAACCTAATATCATCCCCCTAGGCAAAGTTACAAAAAAGAAAAAAAATTTGATCACTCTCAACCAATACCACGACACCCTTGGCATGGAAGCATACAAAAATTATTTTAGGCCCATATATTTTATGGAATAAAATCAAACCTAACCTTCTTCTTGGATGTGTCTCAAGGGTCTCACCTGGCCCCCTTGTTCCGATCATCTAAATCAACAACACACCTCTTTTAAGATGATGAATCTTCTCCTATACCAGGGTCACTATGTCTCAGAAGGTTTTTTCACCCCCATCTAGGGGTATAGAAGTCACATGGAATACCAAAAGTCATTAACTAAACCATCGGTGGTTGTGGAATCATACTAAGGCACAACTCCCCATTTTTTCAATGGAATTTAATTTGGTTCACCCTTGGTATTAAATAAACTTCACATTTTAACATAAATTAATTCTTTAATTTAAAATAGTACTTGATTTAATTGAAGGGTAATCACCTCTAGTGTTGATCCTATTGACCTCAGGTGTCATAAACAATAATATAAACCATAATTCTAGTACATGAGACCACCTACCTCATTTTGAAGCCCATTCCCATTTTTACACCACTCAGAAACTCACCACCCAACCTCACCCAATCTCTCCTTGACTCAACTGGTTGCCTCCCACATCCCTTATCACCTAAACTACACCAAGGAATCATACATAGTTAATTATAATCATTTATAATTAAATAAAAATTTTAAACCAAATAGTCATAATGGAAATTTTTTTATCGAAAGTCTTCATCAAATTAGAACCACATCCAATGGCACCCCAAGGGATCATCTAACATCCTCATCTCTACATTGAATGAAGGCCCCATTATAAAATTCAAAATCAATAGAAATTTCAAATTAATTTAACCCAAAAACCTAAAATAAATTTATTAATAAATATTCCTTGAAAATGACGATCCACCACGTGAAAACGGAGTTACAGGTCACCCACTTTCCAGGAAGAGTAAATGTTCCATATTATTCAGATGATTCCACTATGATCTAGTAGAATTAGAACTGAATCCATAACCAATGGAAGAAAAATTAGAGTTAAAGGTTGTAGGAGATAAATAGGAGTTGGAGGAGGATGAAACATACCTAATATCATAGAGAAAACACCATCAAAGGGAACCCCAAGACAAAGAGGAGAACGGAGAAGGAGGGGGTTTAACTCCCTTCTCATGCACACCAACAATAGGGGAATGGGGTTACCCCCTTCTAAAATTTTAAGGTGTGGAAATGTAATTATTCTCCTTTTAAATCCCATAATCTAGCTAGTGGATTTGTTATAATTTTCACTACAGTAACCATCCAACCTTTTTTAGGCTTCTCCAAGCCACCGAAATACCTAAAGAACTTCAATACATGTCCCAAAACATCCTTTGGAGGCCTTCCATGCCACATAAATTTCTTTTGAATCTCAAATAAAAATTTAACAGGGCCACTAAACTCACAATTCAATGCTCCTTCAGAGACATTCACACTTGTACGGACATGGGGAACAATATTAAAAAACTATTAACACTTAAAAAAGAAAATAATCAATCCTCAATAAATATGAAATATCTCTAATAATAATAAATCACATAATAAAGAAACATAAGGCTTAAAATCACAGATACCGTCAAGAGGTATCTCCGAAATTTAGAATTCATATAAAATGTTAATAAAAAACACCCCTATAAAAATAATATCACTAAAGAAAAATTGTTCCCACAAAATACATCAATAGAAGAAACAATCATATATAATTCAAAAAAAAAATTCAGGAAATGAATCCAAAATACAAAAATAGGATACCAATAAAGAAATTAGATTAAAATCCAAAAATATTCAATCATATTGAGTTCTAACCACATCTAAGACTCCCAGTAAACCACTCCATGATATGATACTAGGATAAATTCAATATATCTCATATAAGTTCAAGATTGGTTTCACTATTTTAAAAAATATTTCAAAAATTTATTAGTGACTAGATTAGGATAATAGGAATCCAAATCCAAAAAGTGATTCACACAAACCTTCTATTCTTTCTCACCCTAATGAAGGCTCACAAACTCAGTGGATCTCACCTCTAATTTTTTGGGAGTTTCTAGAGAATTTAGGGTTTTCTGAAATAATCTATAACCAATCCAAAGACTCATGTGGAACTTTATCACCATAGAGGGTATATATATAATAATTTAATAAATGCTCATGTTTCACCTTAGATAAAGGAAGGTTTTGGATCAACGACTCTATTCAATCTCTATAGATAGTGGAGAACTATAAGGGATATATCTAAGAAATTAGAGGAATATCCCTAAAGATAATCCCTAAATACAAAATTACCATATTCCGTCAAGAAATTTCTAAGATACTATAACAACCCAGACATTATAAATGGTATTTTTTTCTAAATAAATTTGTCTTATAATATTATACACATACAAAACATAGAAAAACAAACAACACTATAGAAAAAAGCATAATATTATTAAACCAATAAAAATATTATAAATGAAATTTTTTTACCTTGATATTATTTTAGAATAATGATTAATGATGTAATTAAGGGGTATTTATATGAGAAACCAGACCATTGGAATAGTAACCCGACCATTAGAAATAATAATTTAACCTCAAAATAGAAAAATGTAATATGAATAATATTTATCATGATTATTTTAATAAAATATAAATATTATAATTCTATAAAATAATTTTCAATACTAAGACTCAAAAAAACTATAAGCACATTTTTAATAAACTGTGTTTTAATACATAACATAAAAATCATATTTTTCTATTAAAAATTTAAATTACCTAAAATTATTTTTATTAAAAGAAATTTATATTTTAAATCAACTTCTTAAAATTTACTGAGGTTCAATTTTTGATATTTTTTTGAGAAACATCAATTTTTATATGAATAGTAAAAATATTGTTTTTCAAATGATGCATATTTTATGAAAAAATAATGATGTAATAATGACTTGTTAAATTTTGAAATTTTTATCACATAACAAAATAAATTTAATAAGATATATGGATTATTTATACTTATTTTACAAACCATAAAATTATTTTCCAAAGTATAAGTGAGAAGTATTTCATTAAAAAACAATTTTTTATTTTTCCACTTTCCTTTTTAATAAACTAGTTAATTCAAATAATAAAAAAATTAATGTCCAAAAAACCATTTTATTTTATTTATATGTGATTTATAATTACAAAATTATCACTATTACATGGTTTACCTTATAAATTATATTTTATTCAATATTTGTACTCAAAAATACCCCTCTCCTCAAGTATAAATAACCCCCACCCCTCCCTTAGAAAACCACTTTCCTTACACTTACCAAAGACAAGGATATACCCAAATCCCCTATCTTAATCCCCTTATAATCCTTAGGTATGTTCTGGAGTAAACTCACTTCAAGACTCAAATGGGTTTATCTTCGTAGAAAAGTAGCAACATCGAGTATATGGTAAGTTTTCATCAACTCTTCCCTCTTTTTCCTCTTCTCTCCCTCTTTTTACCTATACCTTTCAAACCTAAATATTATAATATTAATTAATAATTATTTTAAAATTATATTAATTGTTTTTCCTAATTTAATGATTATATTTATGACATATTTATATTTCATAATTCTCTTCCTCCCCTTTTGATAATGTCTCGTCAATGTTCAGTTAACTGCCCACAGGGATGTTGTCAACTCTCTTCATATCAAAAACACTACAGAAGATTATATTAAATATATTTATAAAATATAAATATATTTATTTCTATTCTTATGTATTTAATTTTATTAATTTTTAAATATTAAATAAAATGAGATCATTAAATTTAAGGGTGATAATATATTTTAAGAAAAATATGGCATCAAAACATTTCACATTTAATAACAGGAATTAAGAAATATAATCCATTGATTATAATTGATAAATAGTAAAAAAAAATTAACATAATTATGTTTTAGTTCCAAGTTCTAATAAAATTAATTTTATTATATAGGATCTAGAAAAGAAAAGAAATAAAAAGTGATTTCTGGTAAGGGGAATCTCAAACCAAACTCCTTCTTTTTTAGGATATATCCTCTTTCACATTATTATTAGTATGGATATTCCCATATTTTCCTTAATTTAATTTAAAACTTATTACCTTTTTTTGTTGGTATATATATTTTTATACCTTCTCTAAAATATTTATAATCCAATTATAAATATTTTTTAAAAATGAATTTATTTTTCTGAAACATCTATTGGACTTCTCTTTTGTTTTTTCTTCTTCAAAGAGAAATTATATTTTATTCCAAAAATATGATATACCTTATTAATTTTGGAACCCCAATGTTAACTCATTAAATTATTATTTATGAAATCATTATGAAACACATTCCTTTCCGTTAGTTTATTTCATGACAACAATTGTTATATGCTTTTTTTCCATGTGGCATGCATGATTTTGAGAATTTTATGATGCTACAAGTTGGTTAGTAGTTATATATTCCTATAATTCATTGTTTAAATTGATATATCTCATGATATTATTTTTATTATTCATGAACATATTCTTATATTTCTTTACAATTATAATGTTATGATTTGTACAAGCATGTTATGTGTGAACATGATTCTATATTTGCTCAGAACTATGTGTGGTATTTGAAATCAATATTATGATATTTCATTTTTATGTATATAACACATTCCATTAGTTTTAAAAATGATTCCTTGTTTATTATGATAATTATATTATACTTATCATTTGATTATGATAATTAGTATTCATGCCTATGTACAATTGATTTATGTTTTTTATTCCTTCTATAGTTTCCCTCCCCTTACTGGTATTTTAGATCAACCCTTTATTTTATATATATCATTAGGCGATTACATGTAATAAAGATAATTTGATAGATTTTAGGTGGGAAATAATAAGGATTTAAATAATGTTTATGTTTTTTTATGTAAAAGCGATATATGAAACTGATTTTACCAAACCCCATTACCTTTTGATCCTAGAATGTATAAAAAATATGTTATTTATATTTAAAATGATGTAATAGTCATGAAATTGAAATTTGTTTTACTATAGTTGGTATAAGTTCATGGTTAAGTAAATTTTTTAATTGGGACTATAAAACATTAGCTAAAACCCTAGGGATACATTTGTGTTTTAATGGAAATATCAAATGTTTTGGTAAGTATATGAGCATGTGGTTTCAGAGAAATGAAATCCCTATTTAAATACTACAAGTTGATGTGTCTCTAGAATATATGTACCTTGGGTTAAAAACTCTAAAAAGTTATTATTAGGTATTAACTATATAGTCACCTAGTGTGTGATAAAGAGGCCTTACTGCACACTTGGTTTGAAACTCCCAAAGATATGCTTCAATTAATCACAATCTCTATACAATTCATTATGAAGGAAACATATAAAAATTAATTATTTATTTTAATTTTGAAAATATTTAAGCATAATATCCTAGATAAATCATTTGAGAAGAAATCTACGATAAAAAAGGGATCTCATAATATATAAATTCATTATTAATTTTTTCATGAAGATAAATTATTTATTATTTATTGATTTATGTTTTGTTCAAACCGATTATATTTTAGAAAATGGAGGGAACCTAGAGAAACTAGACCATCAACCCCTATTAGGGACAATAAAATGAATGTCCAAACAAGATTCCTAATTAAATGGGAGGTGGAGTTCAAAACTTCATGGAAAGTCTTACTCATCTCTCTCAGGCTATGAATTATAACCTAAAACATATGGAAGGTCCACCTTGAACAAAACAAGAAACAACTAGCTATTAAGTCCATTATAAAACAAGACCCACCAACATTTAGTAGATATTTTTATCCACCTATCATGGAATTTTGGGTTATCTCAATGGAAAATATCTTTTATTTGATCCACTTTTCTATGAAGGATAAGGTTACCTTGGTTGTCTATCATTTAGATAGAGAAGCTAATCAATGGTTGGTGTTGATAAAGAATATGAATCTAAAAGATTAAATGGAAGATTTTGAGTGGGAAGAAATTAAGAATATTTTTCTAAATAGTTATTTCCCTTGAACTCTTCAAAAAAAGATAGAGATATAGTTATTATATATTAAATAAAAGGTGAGTGGATTTTTCCTAACTTATGAAGAATATTTCACAAGTCATGCAAGATACGCCTCTATTTTTGTTTTAAATGATGATAGAAAAATAGATATAATCTTTAGTGTCTTAAAACCAAACCTCTAAAAGACTATAACTATCCAAGAAATTGATAGTTACGAAAAATTATTTTGATGTTATCTCAAATTTGAGATGTAGTTCATACAATTATCCTAGGGTTATGATAATAAGAAATGAAAGATGGAGTTTCATGCTGGATAATCAAATGTAAAAAAAGGAAAATAGATCCAAACACCCACATGTCAAATATATAAAAAAAAATAATTGGAATTTACTAAATGGGATAAGGAAATACCTTAAGTGTGGGAGATAATCTCACCAAACTCATGGATATTTAAGAGATGTGAAAAATTAGTCCAATGTGAAGGAAGGAAGGAAGGAACCCTCAAATACACCAATAATGGTTTAATGACTCAAATGTAGGGAGAAAGTTAAATGTGAAATATAGTGCACTAAACCATATACTATTAAGGGTAATCAAATTCATCATCCATTAAATCTTCAGGAGTAAGGGAAAGCTTATTCCATCGCCACCACTAAAGAGGAGCCTAAAAATGAATTAATATAAGGTACAATTTCCATTCACTAAAGATTTTAAAAAGTTTTATTTTATTATGATTCAATGAATTCCTTATATATATTGAAAATTTTATAGTATTGTTGAATCAAAATCATGTACCTTGAAGTTGATATATTCATAAAAACACCTACTGGCATTATCAATACAACCTTAGTGTTGGACTCTTCTCATGTTTGTGTTTGTGGGAAGATTATTATGATGACTCTAACAGTATGTCCATTTGTGGAATTTGATACAATATTGGGCATGGATTATCTCTCATTATATATATATATATATCACATAAAAAATTAGGAAAAAGATAACATTCTATATTCTAAAAAATCTTGTGCTCCTATAAAAATAAAATTAACATCATGAATCTCCTTTGGAAAATTCCTTGTTGGTGTGGGTGTGGATACCTAGTAAAGAATAGTATGTTAACAAAATGTATTAGTAAAAGGAAAGTGTCAATATTGATGAAATTACCATTGTGAGGGAATACACTGATGTATTTCTAGAAGAATTATCTAGAATTCCCTCATATTTTGAGGTACAGTTCTCAACAAAACCCATACCCAGAACCACTCCTATCTCCAAATTCCCCTATATGATGACCCCCATTAAACAATAGGGATTAAAAAATAGCTATAAGATCATTTATAAAAAGTTTTCATACACTCTAGTGCATCACCTTGGGGTTCATTGGTGATATGTTTTCATGAGACATGATGGGTTTATGTGGATTTTAATAGATTACTAAGAGCTCAACAAGATAAAAAAAATAGAATAAATATCCCTTTACAAGGATTGATGAATTTTCTGATCAACTATGAAGAGATCAATACTTATCAAATGTGTATCTTCATTCTAGATATCATTAGTTAAAGATTAATAATGAAGATATTCAAAATCAATCCTTTCGTATATGGTATTGACACTATGAGTTCATAGTGATTCTATTTAAACATAGTAATCCCCCTAAAATATTCGTGGATATGATAAATAGATATTTTAGAGACTACCATGATAAAAAAACTAGTCTTTATTGATGAAACTGTCTTCTAATCCAAGTGAAATAAGGAGAAAAAAAGATAATATAAGGATTGTGTTGTTGACATTAAGAAAGGAGAAGGTGTATGATAAGTTAATCAAGCATGAATTTTGGATACAGAAAGTTGCATTCTTGGGTAACATGATAACAAGTGAATGAATTTCTTTAGACCCTTCTAAGACAAAGTAAATTGAAGAAGGTACCAAACCCTCATGTTTCATATAAATCCATAGTTTTCATGGGTTATATGGGTACTGGTTATGGTTTTTCATGAAATTATCACAATTATATATCCCACTTTATAAGTTAACATGGAAAGGGGTAAAATATTTCCTGATAGAATAATATGAATAAATCATTAAGGACCTCATGAAAGGTATTGTACCAATACTCACATGACCCTTAAGTGGAGAAGGGTTTGTGATATATGGTGATACTTAAAAGAAATTATTATGTTGTGTACTCATATATAATGAAAAATTGATAGCCTACATCTCACAACTATTAAAGATCCATGAGAACAACTACATGATGCGGGGTCTAGAGTTAGAAGCTATGGTATTCAATTTAATGATTTAGTGGCACTACCTATATGGTGGGAAGTGTAACATATATAAATATCACAAGAGTATAAAATATATATTCATGAAGAAATATCTCAACATGTGTTGATCAATATTGTTAGATATGATCAAGCACTATGATTTATCTATTAACTACCATCCAAGAAATTTGAACAAGGTAGTTGATGTAATGACCCATGTTTTGATACATGGTATAATTACAAGGTAATTTTAATTTTGGTGCTTGGTAGACGACATGTTTTGTAAAAAATTCTTAGAAATAAAATTTTGGGAGTTTTAACACTTAAATTAATTGTGTTTATACTTGGTTAAAATCTTAAGAGGTGCCTCGGGTGCTCTGTCGAGTTCTAGAAGTGTCGAGGTCCAGAAACTCAAAAAAATGAGAAGCTAGAAGAGATGCATGATTATTATGATATTGTGTGGCCATCTAGTAGAAATTTCATAGCTAAACTAGGGGATATAAAGACCACATACAATTTTTTCTAACTATGTGAGAGGGTCCACATGGTCGTGTTGTTTGATGTATGATTTTGAAAGAGGGAAATTGCATGTTTTGTGTACGGTTTACAAAACTATGAGCATAAACCATGATATCCCTCCTTCTAAAGTATTAGAGGAATCATGGTTGGAACACAGTTTATCCAACCATGTATCCAAACTTTGAAACCTATTTTTTAAGTGTAACGTCCCGGTTACAGAAGCCACCTAGAGGTGCCCCGTACCCGGTTGGTCACATGGCCTCAAGTGTAGTTCCCCGAATTCCAGAGGCTATCAACTAGAAGCGAGGGCCTTGGGTGTGATATTGGGGAAACTATTCCTTCATAGGCAGAGTAATGTAGTGGAAGAGAAACATATAACAATAGAAGAAGCAGTAATAACGGCATACAACAGTAAATAGTGGAAGACTGAAAGTAATAAGCAGTTGGAGAACATATATAATTATGCATGATATATATGTCTAAGAAAGTAGCCAAACATGTCACAATAATTAAATAAATTACTAAACCAAATTACAAAAGAAAACAAGAAAAAAACTCCTCAGCATCGTAAGCCTCAGCTTGGTCCCATGCTCTCCATCTCCAAAGCTGTCAAGTACCTAAAGTAAAAGGGATCTTTCCCTTATCTATACCAGCCGCAATATAATCTGTTTGGGACCAAAATCAGAAACCAAATAAGGTGTGAGACTAAATACCTGTAGGAAACCACCAAGAGATCTTTTCCTGACAGTTAAATAATATATATGGAATGTAATGATCAAAAGAAGCAATAAACAAGGAAGTGCTCAATAGTAAACATTCCTACACTTTCAAAGCATTCAAATATCACATATCAAGTAATTAGATAATCACAAACATGTAACACTCAAGGATGTTCTCACAGCTGAATCCTCCCTAGTCCTACATAGAAAACACAAGAAACCCTCTGGTTTAGCTTTAGCACAGACTCTCTGAAGAAGTATTCACCGTCAATTCCCCATATAGTCTCGTATCAATAACTACAAGTCACTATGGGGAAGCACTTTCATCTCATTCCCCATGTGGCCAGTGTCGAGGAATTATAGACACTCTGAGGAAAGTAGTTATTTCAATTACCCCTATGGTCTCACATCGTAATAGTAAAAACAAACCCTCTAGAGAAGCCCTCACGTTCATTCTCCTTACGACCTACTTCACTAAGTTCTCACAAACCTATGTAAGTCAAACGAGCACAGAAATACATGGCAGCCAAAGTAAACCTCAATAACTACTTGTCTAAACCACTATAGCATAATATCATGTCAGATAAAACACTCCATCCTAAAAATACTAGGAATGAAAAACAAAGCAGCAACCTAACATGCAAAACTAGACCAAATGGTCAAAACAAGAAAACATGGGAAAAACCTCCATAGCATAGAAAAATAAACCCTATTCACAACATATAACCTTTATCCAATCAACCAAGGCATAGCGGTCAAACATTTGGGCTAAAAACATAAACAACCAATACCATGTTCAAGGGTATTGGGAACTTTTGAACATATAACTCAAAAACTAACTATGGAAAGGCACAAATTACCTACCTCGGTGTTGCAGGATCGTTATACATGAACCTCAATCCTTGAATCACCCCAAAACATAGTAGATCTATAAAAATGTCTAAAATGTTCAACCCATGATATCTCACGAGAGATAAGGAATCAGAAAAAGGTGATCAAGAAGAAGATAGAACTCAATGATGAAATTCCAACGCAGCCAACGGATTTTGATTTGGAGAACGAACTCTTGATCAAGGGATCGGTAAAGATCTATGTCGTATGGATACTCTCAGATGAACTAGGTCATGTAGATATGTGTTTCATTCATCAGACACAATCCGGATACATTTAATGAAAAAAAAAGTACACGGTTTGTACTTTTGAAGTAGACAGTGTGTACTTTTGAAGTACACTGTGTGTACTCGCCTTATTCAGCCCCCATATAAGGCGGTCTGCAGGTCACCTCACACAGCCATGTGCATGGCCATTACACGGCCAGCACTCGACTACCCATGGTAACTGATTACACGATGTGTTATCATAAAGTACACGGTGTGTTCTCATAAAGTACACAGTGTGTACTTAAGAAATTTTTAAAAGCTCCCATTTTTCATCAAAAAAACCAGAAAAATGAAAACATACCTGAAAATAAAATCCAGGTTCTTAAAAACATCCCCCCTTAAATAAATTCATAGCCAAATTTCCCTAGCAAGGCGGCGTAGAAGAAGAATCTTCAAACAGCTCTGGCCACTGTGATCATACATCATCCTTCCTTTCCCCAGTATCGTCTTGTACTCATCTGTTCTGCCATAGAACTCATACCAGAGGAACATACTAGCCATAGAGAACCTTTGTACTGTGATCAATAATCCAGATAGGATGCTCCTCAAATGAGGCATCCACCTCTAACTCAACCTCCTCAGGATGAAAAACATGAGACGGGTCTGAGATATAACGTCGAAGCTGAGAAATGTAAAAGACATCATGCATATCCTGATACCTATGAGGTAACTACAACTGATAGGCAACTGACCTAACTCTCTCCAACACCTCAAATGACCTGACATACTTTGGAGAAAGCTTAACCTATCTCATAATCCTTTAATTTTCCAACCATGTTGTGACACACAGGAAAACCTGATCTCTGAACTCAAACTCCATAGGTCATCTCCATCGATCAGCCTAAGATATCTATAGAGACTATGCAGTAGTCATCCTCTTTCGAATCAACTCTATCTTCTCTGTGGTCTCCTGGACAAGATGAGGTCCTAGTATAACTGCATCTCCTGCCTCCAACCAGCATAAGGGCGATCGGTATGGCCTACCATAAAAAGCCTCATAAGGTTCCATCTGAATAGTTGATTGAAAACTATTAGTGTAGGAAAAATATATAATAGTTATGCACTTCTTCCACAAACCTCCAAAATCTAGGGTTCATGCTCAAAACTTTTCCTCAAGCACATGAATCATACACTCAGACTGGCCATCTATATGGGGATGGTAAGTTATACTCAGAAGTACATGTGTACACAAAGCCCTATGAAGTCCCTACCATACTCAAGAAGTAAAACGAGAATACATTTCTGAAACAATGGAGTGTGGAACCCCATTTAGACGTAAAATCTCTCGGCTATACAACTTTCTAACTCATCAACACTGAAGGTCTCTTTGATTGGCAAGAAGTGAGAACCCTTCATGATCCGGTCAACGACAACCCAAACTACATCATTCCCTTGAGGCGACCTTGAAAAAACCTATCATAAATTTCATCGAAACATTGTTCCATTTCCACTCAGGAATGGGTAACTACTGCAAAAGCCATGCTGGTCACTAATGCTCTGCCTTTACCTGCTAACTAGTGGAACACCTCATGATGAAACTAGCAACATCGCTCTTCATACATGGCTACCAATACTGACCGTGTAGATCATGATACATCTTTGTGACACCAGGATGAACTGCCCAAACTGAGGAATGGAAGTCCCACATCAGCTCCTCACATATATCTGCTAACACCCATATGCACCCATGGAAATGCAGGATCTCATCCTCACCTATGGTCCATCCAAGAAGAGGGTCCTCTCCTGACACGATTTCCTATAGGACTAGGCTTTCTGAATCTGATAGTTTCCTTATTCGCACTCGATCAAGAAGAGTAGACGTAACATCTATAGGAGAAAGGAAAATTTTCCCCTGTCTATCATGCACCTCCAAATGCATCTCGAAGAATATAGCCATAAGATTCCACTCACTACCGGCCTCCTAAATTGCCTATATCTAAGTCCTCCTGCTCAACGCATCAGCTACTACATTGCCTTTTCCAAATGTATAGGAAAGCTCAAAGTCAAAGGACTGAAGGTACTCACCCCATCTTTGATGTCTCAAATTCAGGTTATACTGAGTGAAGATATAATCGAGACTTTTGTGGTCTGTGAAAACCACAAAATTCTCTCCCAAAAAATAATGTCTCCAACAATGTAAGGTAAGAACAACTGTAACCAACTCAAGATCATGCGTCGGGTAATTCCTCTCACGTGGCCTCAACTGCTGAGACCCGTATGCAATGTCTCCTTCCCCCTGCATAAGCATTTCTCTAAGCCCAATACCTAATGCATCATAGTACATGGTATAACTCTTTCTCAAATCTGTAAATACGAGTATCGGTGCTGAAGTCAACTTCCCTTTCAGCTCCTGAAAGGCTGACTCACAAGAATCTTTCCATAAGTACTTCGCACCCTTCTTAGTCAGGCCCATCAGTTGCACTGTTAAGTGTGATAATTCTTATATGAAATTCCTTTAGTAACCAGTCATCCCTAGAAAAATCTGTACCTTGAAAAAATTATTTAGATTCTCCCAGAAAACTATTTCTCTCACTTTCTCTAGGTCTACTAATACTCTTATCTCTGAGATAACATGTCCCAAGAAGTGAATTTGGTCCATCCAAAAGTGGCATTTTGATAGCATAACATATAATTGGTGCTCTATTAGTGTTCTCAGAATGATCTCAATATGGGTATCATGGTCATGTAGAGTGTGATAGTACACCAAGATATCATCCATGAAGATTACCATGAAGGAATCCAACTATGGATGGAACACTCGGTTCATCAGTGCCATGAAAACTGCAGGAACATTCGTGAGACCGAACAACAAAACCATATACTCGAATAGACAATACCTTCTCTAGAAGGCTGTAAGAGGTATATCATATGGTCTAATGCACAACTGATGGTAACTGCATCTTAAGTCAATCCTCAAGAACACCCGAGCTCCTCAAAGCTGATCAAAGATATCATCAACTCTCGTCAACGGATATTGGTTCTTGACCATCAACTGGTTAAACTTCCAATATTCCACACAATGTCTGAGGGTACCATTCGCCTTCTTCTCAAACAAGATAGGAAAACCCCAAGGAGAAGTAATGGTTCAGATAAAACCCTTTTCCTGAAACTCCTCCAATGGCTTCTTGAGCTCTTGTAACTTTGGTGTAGCCATCCTATATGAAGGAATGGACACCAGTGCTGCTCCTGGAACAAGATCAATAGAAAAGTCCACCTCTCTCTCCAGAGGAAAACCTGCAAATCCCTCTATAAAGACATCCTTGAAATGATCTACCACTGGAGTAAATTCCATCTATGAAGTCCCCTTTTCATCCAGATAAATACTAGCAATCTGGGCTGTAACTCCTCCCAACCCATGATGCTCGGGTCCTGCTCTGCTCGCCTGGACATCCCATTCACCCTTATGAAGAAACGATCCACCCTCTCATGATGTGAAACTCACCCTACGGTGATAGAAATCAATAAATTCCTAGAAGGGAACTAACCATCCCATTCCGAGAATGACATCATAGACTGTCATCTCAAGGACATAAAGGTCCTATAAGAAGTGACACCCACCAACCTCAAGAGGGAACTCCTTACACTGACACAAACCAATTTTTCTTGTCCCAAATAGTGTGTCCAATGTCAAGAAATCAAAAGAAGTAAATATATAGAGCCCAAGACTCTCCTCAACAGCAATAGATTTAAATCTATGGGAAGCCCGTATATCGAAAAGAGAAGAAGCTAAAACTGAGGAAACTAAGATTGTACCTAAAATTGTAGAGGGTCTAAGATCCTACTTCTTCTGAGTCTGCTCCACTGAAAAAGTATGACCTGCATCTCGGCCATATGACCCTACCCGACCACTCTGAGATGATCCACCCTGTTGTCACTGAAATCCTAGTGACTGAATACCACGGATGTGACCTCCACCTTGGCTTTAATGGGGAGAAGAACTCCAGTTCCCAGACTGATGAGAAATTGGTGGCATTACTCATGAACACGGAGTCATAGAAGTACCCCTGACCCTAGCTGCAGGTGAGAAGATCTGACATAAATGATAAAGATGACCCATCTTGCCGCAAGATCAGCACTCCCCTGGGTCTCTTGGGCAATGTGGCCTCATATGTCTTCTCTTCCTGAACTGGTAGAAAACCACATAGCTACCCGAAGAAGTGTCTCCCCTCCTTGGATCACCGAGAGAATACCCCTTGTGTCACTTCCTACTATTAGTAGGAGGGCCACAAACTCTGGATATCGAACCTCCATAGCTCAAAACTCCAAAATCCCTCAAATTGTGATCTGTGATAAATGTCTAGTTGATGATAGAAGTGATGGAAGTCAACCTGAAGATGTTCACCTAAGATCGGATGTCATTCCTCAGACCATCCTCAACCTTCCTTTCTAGGAATAACTCATCACCTCCCAGAATACACATGAAGCACTACAGCTCAGTGAATCAAGAATAATACTTCATAATGGAAACAGTACCCAACTCCAGAATCATGAACTCTCAGGATGGATCGACCCTCAAGGTCTCTAGATAGAAGTATTTATAAAAAGAATGCTGGAAGTCATCCAAATCCATAACCTGCTGGTGTACTGCCTGTGAGATCGTGTACCACCATCTCTTGGAGGAATCCTGAAGCATATATGTATCAATCTTGACCCTCCTCTCTGGAGGCGTCTCCAGATGATCGAAGATGGAAAGCATGGCTTCTAATCATGATTATGCATCCTTAGGTCCTCCTTCCCTGGTGAAAGTGAGAGGATACTCCTTCTAGAAAACCCACGTCAAATCTTCCATAGTAGAGGAAGGATGTGGTACTCCTCGGAAGGTCTGCATGTACCTCATGAAGCCCTCTCAGAACTATGCATCAACACCTGTGTCCGGAATGGCGATCGATGCCAAGACTGGAAAAACTGGAGGTTCTGCCGGTAGTCCCTGATCAACCATATCCAGTGTTTGATCACTGCCCTGTAACTAGCGTAAAATCGGAGGACGTCTCGGTGGCATGAATCTGCAAGGTCAAGCGCACACCTTAGTTCAAAATTAATAGGGATTGAAAATTATAAGTGTAAGAAGGGAACAAGAGAAATAAAGTATTCAATTTTTTAAAACATGGATACATAGTGTGTAGAATTCCTACACAGCGTGTTCCCTTAAGCCTTCACATGGGCGTGTACTTCTGCCAACTTAAGTCATGTAACACCCCATACACATGGCATGTTGTCCTAAAACATAGAGTGTACTTGAATCCTATTCCCCTTCTCGAGTTCTTTTACATGGCTAATCCACACGGTTCTCTAAAAACAAGACTACACAGTGTGTTAGTTCCAAGCATGGCGTGTACTAGACGAACTTCACTGACCTGTGTTGTTAGTGAAACAGATAGATACATAGATCACACTACAAGGAGTGTTCCAGCAAGACATGGTGTGTACTAGGAAGATTTTTCCAACCCGTTTTGTTTGTTATATAATCGGGTACTCAGGTTACACTACACGACGTGTTTCAGATGGACACGGTGTGTATTAGAAAAGACTCAACCGACTTGTGTTGTTAGTGACACAGCCAGTTACACAGTTATACAACACGGCGTGTACATATGGTACATAGCGTGTCCTACCAAAGATTCCAAACCTCATGTCCTCGACCACATAGTCTGAGACACAGTTATCGACTATACGGCGTGTACATATAGTACATGGTGTGTACTTAATAAAAACAGTTTCTCCCTGAACAGAAGAACACATGACGTGTATTCATCATTACACGGTGTGTATTCTTGGTTTTTCTAGACAGTAAGCCTTATAAATCACTCTAAAACCCAGAAAAACATTGAAATGAACAATAAAGTTCCAAATTCCAATCTTTGAGGGCCTATAATCCCCAGGAATCAAAGATTGGCATATTATACATGTCATGTATAAACATAGCAGAGCAATGATCTACCAAATTCTGGTTCATGGGGGCCCATAACACCTCAAGAACCATAGTTTGGCTTTCATTCACCCAAAAATTTCATAATTTAATTCTCTATCAAAAGCAGGCATTCTATCAAGGATTCTATCACAACAACATGCATATCTATAATAACATATATCACAACAACATGAAATCACTAATGCAACCTAAATGGCATGGAAAGAACGGAAGAAATGTGATCTCTAGAAAGTTCCTACATGATGCATGAGATGGAATACCCTCATCTCATCAGGTTGCAATAGAAATAGAACCTCAATAACATCAAAAATAACAGAAAAAAACATGTGAATCACCCAACGGTGAAAATCAAATCAACTGTAAAATTTAAAAACCAGAAAAATTGAAATAACAAGGTAGATTGGATTTTCCCTATACAAGGGTTAGCTACTCATGAGCACAGCTTATTACCAAGTACCAATTCTATCCTATCCCAAGCTATAGGCTCCAAATAGTAATTCAAGAAGAAAAGAAACCCTCTGATACCGCTTTTTAATGTCCCGGTTCTAGAAGCCACCCAAAGGTGCCCCGTACCTGGTTAGTCATGTGGCCTCAACAACATTACCCAAACGCCAAAGGCTTCTGAAGAGTAGCGAGGGCCTTGGGTGGGATAGTGGAAAAACTATTCCATCATTGACAGAGTAACATAGAAGAATAGAAACAGATAACAATAGCAGAAGCAGTAATAAAGGCATAAAACAGTAAACAATAGAAGATTGAAAGTAATAAGTAGCTGGAGCACATATATAATGATGCAAGATACATATGTCTAGGAAAGTATCCAAACATTTCATAATTCTGAAATACAGTACTAAACCAAATTACAAAAGAAAACAAGAAAATCACTCCTCAGCATCGCAATCCTCAACTTGGTCTCATGCTCTCCAGCTCCAAAACAGTCAAGTACCTGAAGTCGAAGGGAACTCTACCTTATCTATACCTATTGCAACATAATATATTTGGGCCCAAAAGCATGACCCAAATAGGGTGTGAGACTAAATCCCAATAGGAATCCACCAAGAGATTTGTTCATAATAGTTAGTGAATATATATGATAGGTAATAAGAAAAAGAATTAGTAAACAAGGAAGTTCTCAATAGTAAAAATTCCTAAAATTTCAAATAATTCAAATACCTCATATCAAATAAGTTGATAATCACCAATAGGTAACCCTATGGGATGTTCTCACAGCCTAATCCCCCTTGTTCCTACCTAGAAAACACAATCAACCCTATGGTTCAGCTTTAGCACAGACTCTCTAAGGAAGCAATCACCATCAATTCCCCCTATAGTATCTTATCGGTAACTAAAAGGTGCTCTAGGGAAGCACTTACATCTCATTCCCCATGTGGCCCGCATCGAGAAACTACAGACACTATGAGGAAGAACTTACATCAATTCCACCTATGGTCTCGCATCATAATAGAAAAAAAAAGACCTTCTAGAGAATCCCTCGAATCCATTCTCCCTATGGTCTACTACACTAGGTTCTCACGGCCCTATGTAAGTCAAAAAAGAACAAAAAAACATGGAATCCAAAGTAAACCTCAAGAACTACTTGGCTAAACAACTATAACATAACATGATGTTAGATAAAACACTACATCCTTACAATACTAGGTATGGAAAACAAAGCAGCAACCTAACCTGCAAAACTAGACCAAATGGTCCAAATAATCAAACAAGGTCAAAACCTCCATAGCATAGAAAAATAAACCTTGTTCACAACATATAACCTTTATCCAATCAACCAAGGAATAGAAGGAAAATATTAGGGCTAGAAACAAAAACACACAATACCCCATTCAAGGGTATTGGGCAATTTAGCACATATAACTCAAAGAATAAGTATGGAAAGGCACAAACCACCTACCTCGGTGTTGTAGGATCATTATACATGAACATAAAGACTTTAATTTCCCAAGAACACCGTATATCTAAAAAAACGTCTAAAATGTTCAACCCACGATATCTCATGAGAGATAAGGAATCAGAAAAAGGTGCTCAAGAAGAATAGAGAACTCACTGATGTGATTCCAACACAACCAACAGAGTTCGATTCGGAGAACAAACTGTTGATTTGGGGATCGGAGAAGATCCGTGATTAGTCACTAAAAGTGGATAATATTCATTTTTAATATCTTTATATTCATTATTTCAAAGTCCATAAACATTGTTTTTAGTGCATTGCCTAAATAGAACTTTATTTCTCATCTTAAATGAAATTAATGTTTAAAATGAAAATTTGGTCCCAATCCTTCATCTGTTTGTGGATATCATTAAATTCATTTTATGAATTTTATATTTTGGGATATTATTGATAACATTATTTAGAAAATTTTATCTTTTAGGTCCGATGGATGAATCCCAAGGGAAGATGGATATTTTTGCACCTCAATGCAGAAATTGGATGGAAAAAGCATAATGGGCCTAAGGACCATCAAACAAATGTGGGGCCCATAAACCAAGCCCAATGAAGCTCAAATATTTAAAGTATAAAGATATAAATATTAGGATAATTTTATTAAACTGTGTCCGCAGCTAATTCTGATTTTTTTCATGTTGATAAAGGGATCTGAAGTTGAGATTTAAATGGTGGGCCTGACATAAATGTGCATAAAGTCCTCCCACCTTTTCGACCATAACATCCAAAACTCTATGCCAAATTTCTTTAAATTTTTACAGCTACTATAAGACACATGGATGAAGATATTTTTCTTCTACGACTGCTGATTATTCGGCCATATTTAATGTCAAATTCGAATGTCAAAATGGATGATGAATCTGGACAGTTTTCCGGGTCAACTTCGAAACGTCAATTTCCTTTTGATTCTTCACCCTCCTTTTGACTCTCTTAATTATTGGGGGGTAAATTTATTGTTCAAGGTGGTACTAAGGATCTTAATATGCCTATATAAGGAACTTGTGGTGAAGGTAATAGGCATCTCATATTTTTCTTGTCATCTTATGTTGCTTGTTTCATTATAAGGTTATGCTTCCAAATTTCTTTTGTAATGTTTTCCATTTCCATGTAAGTTTCTTTTTTGTATCTTTATGTTATTAATAAAATTATTTCTCTTCTAAATTTTCCACTTATTTTAAGAAAACTATATTATCACAAAGCACAATGATATCTATGTGTTTTTTTGAATTAGTTCACACATAGGTGTGAATTTCATTCACACACACGGAGGAGTGCTCGTTATTTCTACGGTTTTAATTTCTTCAATCCAATTATTGTTATCCATCTTCCTCCCACCATTGAGTGTATACTATCAATGTAGGTCTAACCCTTTAATGGTTTGATCATAGGAGGATGCAAAGGATAGATTGAATGTTATTTTATGAACAAATTGTTGTTAATTGGCTAATTAATTTAAGACTTTTATTCTTCAGTAATTTCTACTCTTCATCTTTACTGTGTTTGAGCAAGATAAATAAAAGTACTAAATGACCATATATCTTGGATACATCATGAATTTGGTTCTCTATGTGTATAGGGGATTATTAATTGTGTTTAGTAAGCCCCAAACTAGAAAATGATGAAGGTAGTGTTATTTTTGAAGAATGGATTCATCAAGAATTAATAAAACCAAAATGGTCTAAAGAAGTAAAATTAATTCAATCCACCCCGAGCATAATCCTAAGATCAACCCATTTTCATTGATTTTAATTCACTTAGATTTATTAGTGTTCTTTAAAACCCCCCAAAATCAAAACCAATGTTTTCCACTTCATAGCCCATCCCCTACAAAATCATAGCGTCTCAAGGTTACTTCTTCGATCCCTGTGGATTCGACCCCTACATGTACTACATCAACCACTTTTACCAGTAGGGTAAATTTGGGCGCAACCAAATTTTGGCGTTGTTTCTGGGGACCAAGTAAGTTACCTTAGCCACTCATCTTCTTTTCTCACCCCAAATTCTCTTTTCTCACCCCCATTTCTCTTATCTTTTCCCTTTTCATTACTTTGAATCAAAAATTCAATCAACTCAAATGGATTATCTTCCACAATACCCCTTGATAAACCAAAGATATAATCAAATGGAAAATCGACATTGGGAATCACCTATATTTTTTAATTACTTTGATCAGCCTTTGAATGAATACCCCATACCCTGTAACATGAAAAATTAATGGGATGATGATTATTTAAAGGATCAATTTCCATATCTTCCGAGGATGATTGAAGAGATCAAAATTAATGAATTTTATGATGTCCAAACATCGATCAATCATAATCCTGAAAAAATTCTTGAACATTTGTGTGAAAAATGGTTAAAATGAATTCAGAAGTTTCATCACTGAGGTTAGAAATACAAAACATTGAGACTTATGAGGAATCCATTCACACTCAGAATGTCCCTTCCACATCACTTATAGAAAAATCATGTTACCCACATAACTCATTTGAATTTAGTGAAGAACCCACTTTATAATCTTGGAAAAAAATGTTGTATAATGAAGATAATTGGTTCGGTAATGTTAAAAGTCAAGATAAATAACATGAGGGAATTGTTAATGACTGTCTAAATCAGGATAAAATTAATTTCATGAATTCAAAAGAGGGAAATTTTTCTTCATGGATTGAATGTCCAAAGTATTTCTCCAATGATGATTTTTTAGAAACACCAATCACTGAACCATTAGGAGAAATAACAAACATAAAATCCATACCCATTCATGAAACTAATCTAATAAATTTTGGGGTTGAATCTTCAATTAAAAGGGAACCAATTGTGTTGGGAAATTTTGAAAATGAAATTGATTTTGATTCTAATTATTTTTATGTGTTTTAATGTCCTATCCAACCTGAACTCAAAATCATTATCCTTCCATCCCCAAAACATAATTCCATCATAGGTGATACCCATGAGCATACTATAGTAACTCATTCTTCTCATGAAATCAATAATGTTAGATTGAACCTTTACGTCTTATGAAAGACAAAAAATGAAACTAGATCAACCATTTATGACATTCCTTGTATCTTCATGTTCATTTTAGAAAATGGATTTATTTAAGGAAAATATTCTAAAAAACAATCAATCTCAATCAAGTTGAAGTGGAGAAAGATGGCTTCATTAAAATTTTGAAAGTTCGAATTGGATAAGTTGGGGGGTTCAAGTCAAGCTAATGACATTAAAAAAAGCACTGCACGGGAGGCAACCCATGTTTTTCATTTTTCCAATCATTTTGAATTATTTTTTTATGTTTAGAAAAAATTATTAGACAGTTGACATGTTCTTCTTTTAAGATTATGGATGGGTATGAAAGGGGAGAACCATATTCATCTGTGTCAGGCGGTGTGATCCCTGAGTAATACCTTACCCAGAAATTTTAAAGAAGACAATGTATCATCAGTTTGATTTAAAAAAAAAGGAAAAATCATAAAAATTATGATACTTGGTATTAAATAAATCATTGTGTTGTTTTTTTGTCTAGTTTTTTCTTCTTTTTATTGTTTAGGGACTATTTTTAGTGATACAGATTCAATCAAGGAGGAACCTACATTCCCCAAGAGATCAAAAGAGTAATCTGGAGAATCATGAAATTTAACTTCAAAACCAGGTGAATTTGTTCCTTGTTTATCATTTTCAATTTTCTCTTTGAACTCCTCTCCTACCCCCTTTCTAATCGTTCTTTTCTTTAAACACTCAAGAAATGTTATTCTATGTTGGGGGGAGATAAAAAATGATTTTTTTAATAAGAACATGCATGGAAATAAAAATTCCATTAACCTTGAATATGATAACACACATTGCAAACTCTGAAATTGGATATCGAAATAATTTTTCATGCCTTGATTCTGATTTTAATGCAAGTTTAAGTTTATGAGCATTGTTTTTGGAAAGTGCAGTTGTTCGATGTGATTTTTCAAAGTTTACATTTTCATCCTCTTAATAAAAATTCCACAATGAACATCTGCTGGATCTTTGGTGAAAATTTGGGTTCTTGGGCCCCTTTCATTATAGCATAGGGTTCTGGGGTCACTTTTAGTTTAATTTGAGTATCCAAAATAAAAAACAAAAAAAAACTGAAAAAAAATAATGACCACATAGAGCAATGTTTTGTCCAAATTTGTGGCATCTGGAACTTGGGGATCGTGACTCCATAGTTGTCTTACCCAGAGTTAGGCTTTATATCTCTATTGTAGAGCATGGAATTGACAATATGTGTGGCTTCCAGCACTTGGGGATCATGAATCCATAGTTTTCTTTCCCATAGTTAGTCTTTTAATATATATTGTGGTCAAAAAAACAAAAAAAAAATCAAAAAAAATGGATACTCATCTTAAGGTTTAATGTGATTCCCACCTAGCACTTCCATTTTCCCCCTTGAACAATAAAATGGGCCACATATCTTTTGTGATGCACAACACATTATCATACTTAATTGAAATTGGATCAAATGCGGCGATGAATTTGAACAAATGAATGATCTTGGGCTTGGGATATGCTTATGGACCTAGCTTGTTTTAAATTATTTTTATGGATTTCATAATTTTTTTGGTATTAGGTCTTTGGGTGAGCAATGTGTATTAAAATGTTTTTGGAAAATGGGATTCAAATTTAATATTTGTAATATATTTTTTTCGGGACTAGAAAAACTCAAGGTGGGGGGTGTGATTAGTCACTAAAAGTGGATAATATTCATTGTTAATATCTTTATATTCATTTTTTCAAAGTCCATAAACATTGTTTTTAGTGCATTGCCTAAATAGAACTTTATTTCTCATCTTAAATGCAATTAATGTTTAAAATAAAAATTTGGGCCCAATCATTCATCTGTTTGTGGATAAAATTAAATTAATTTTCTGAATTTTATATTTTGGAATTTTATTTATCACTTTATTTGAAACATTTTATCTTTTAGGTTTGATGGATTAATCCCAAGGGAAATTGGATATTTTTGCGCCTGAATACATAAATTTGCTGAAAAAAGCATAATGAGCCTAAGGCCCATCAAACAAATGTGGGGCCCACAAACCAAGCCCAATAAACCTCAAATTTTTAAAGTAGAAAGATAAAAATATTAGGATCATTTTATTTAACTGTGTCCGGGGCTAATTCTGAAGTTTTCATGACGATGAAGGGATCTAATGTTGAGATTTAAATGGTGGGCCTGACATAAATGCACATAAAGTCCCCCCATCATTTCAATGATAACATCCAAACTGATGTGCCAAATTTCCTTAAATGTTTACAGATACTAGAGGACACATGGAATAATATATTTGTCTTCTACTACCACTGATGATTTGGCCATATTTAATGTCAATTCGAAAGTCAAAATGGATGATGAATCTAGATAGTTTTCTGAGTCAACTTCGAAACGTAAATTTCCTTTTCATTCTTCACCCTCCTTTTGAATCTCTTAATTATTGGGGGGTGAATTTATTGTTGGGGGGTGTACCTAAGGCTCCTACTATTCCTATATAAAGAGATGGTGGTGAAGGGAATAGGCATCTCATGTTTTTCTTTTCATCTTGTATTGCTTGTTTCATTGTAAGGGTATGCTTCCAAATTTCCTTTGTAATGTTTTCCATTTCCATGTAAGTTTATTTTTTGTATATTTATGTTCTTAATCAACTTATTTATCTTATATATTTTACATTTATTTTATTAAAACTTTATTATCACAAATCACAGTGATATCTCTCTGTTGTTGTGAATTAGTTCACACATAGGTGTGAATTTCATTCACAAACACGGAGGAGTGCTCGTTATTTCCGCGGTTTTAATTCCTTCAATCCAATTATTGTTATCCATATTCCTCACATAATTAAGAGTATACCATCAATGGAGGGATAACATTTTAATGGGTTTATCATAGGAGGATTCAAAGGCTGGATTGAATGTTATTTTATGAACAAATTGTTGTTAATTGGCTAATTAATTTAAGACTTCTATTCTTCAGTAATTTATACTCTTAATCTTCACTGTGTTTGAGAAAGATAAATTCAAGTACTAAATGACCATATACCTTAGACACATCATGAATTTGGTTCTATAAGTGTATAGGGGATTAGTAATTGTGTTTAGTAGACACCAAACCAGAAAATGATGAAGGTGGTGTTATTTTTGAAGAATGGATTCATCAATAATCAATTAAACCAAAATTTTCTAAAGAAGTAAAATTCATTCAATCCACCCCGAGCATAATCCTAAGATCAACCCTTTTTTTTATTTGAATTCACTTAGGTTTCATAGTGTTCTTTAAAACCATCCAAAATCAAAACCAAAGTTGTCCACTTCACAACCCATCCTCCACAAAATCATTGCATCTCAAGGCTACTTCTTCGGTCCCTGTGGATTCGACCCCTACATGTACTACATCGACTACTTTTACCAGTAGGGTAAATTTGGGCGCAACCAATCGGTGATGTATGGACGCTCTCAGAAGAACTAGGTCGAGAAGAGATGTGTTCTTTCTGTCAAACGCGATCCCGATACGTTTAATGAAGAAAAAGAAAGTACACGGTGTGTACTTTTGAAGTATACAGCATGTACTCGCCTTATTCGGCCCCCACATAAGGCATTCTCTAGGTCACCTCACACGTCTGTGTGCACGACCGTTACAGGGCCAGCACCTGACTACCTGTGGTAACCGAGTACATGACGTGCACTTAATAAATTTCCAAAAACTCCCCTTTTTTCATCAAAACACTAAAAAAGGAAAACATACCTGAAAAGAAGATCCAGGTTCTTACATTAAGGGTAAATTTTCTATTTTTCCCTTAATAATATTTAAATCCCATTTTCTTCTTTCTTTCTTCTTTTCCAACAACTTGAGGCTCTTCCTTTATCCCATGGGTTCCTTAACCTTCCTCCACTAGTCTTGGTGATATCTCTCCCATATGAAGTCGGAATTAATATTTGTTGGTCATATTGGATCCACATTATTAAGCTCTTGATTCCTCTTTATTCCTTTCATGGTTTCTCTTCTATTATAATATGCTATTTTGGTAGGAGATCATTCTTCCTATTATCAAGGTGTATGTATGCTTCTTCAATTTCTCTCAAACCAATCCAAATTAAACCTCAATGTTGGATGAGTATATTTTCCTATGAATGTGGTAGGTGGTCTATAGCTCTTTCCCCAAGTTTATATTGATTTATAAATATTATCTTTGTGTCGCGCATTGGCCTTCCCTAAGCATCGCCCTAAAATGAGTTCTTATTTTCTAAATTGTTATGTGAATGATTTATTACTCCCGTTAATCCTTTATATATAATTATAAGATGTCAACATCAATTTTATCCACACCTTTGGGTGTGAAAATTGATTATTTATCTTTTATATAGTTTTTTAAAATATAGAATGCCCTCTAAGCGTTTGGATTGGACTGTAAATGAATTTCCTCCTTTCATTTAGTGTTTATAAACCATTAAATTATTTTTCCATGTTTGATAGCTTTCTAAATTGATTGTTTTGGGGAAATTATTTATGAATTTTTTATTTGATTCTTAGTTAGGCTAAATGAATTGTTGCAAACAATGCCATGTTTTATAATACAACCCCTTTGATGATGTGTGTTTCTCTATTAACTAAAAAGTGGTGATTAGTGATTTAAATATTTCTTGGCCTTATAGATTTGTGTTTTCTTTATTCCATTATGTTATTGTTAGATATATCAAATTCTTAATACATGGTATAAATTATAATCTTAAATGGGTTTAATAAAAATTTCATGGACTTCTTTATGACTAATTATTTCAAAGACCAACCACCATCTAAGTGGGTTGGCATGACTTGATTATAGAAAGCCTTTCCATGATAAATTAAATGGATTTATTATATTAAAATACATGCTTAATGATGGTTTTATTTACTAAATTAATTAAATGGTTAAATTGATATGAATTATAAAGGGTGGAAAGTACACATCAATCATTACATTCTTTATTACATATTTAATTGAATTGTGATTCCCTTGGTTATATCAGCACAAGATAAGTGTAACGCATGTGACATAATACCTCATGGATTTTATTATTATTATTTTTATTATTAGTTGTAGTATTATTATGCCCTGGATATTGGCCATGGAGAAATGGTAAGGTACTTGTTGGTAATGGAATGTCACTCTCCCTTACACCGGGTGTAACGCCCCAACCCCAATTACCCAGAGTATGTGCATTATTTTAATACATTAGCATGATTATAAGGAATCAAGTCTCGAAGGACTGATCGGTTCAGCAGTCTTAGAAAATAGATTACATACATGAATGTTACATTTCACTTTAAGACATACAAAACAACATAAATAATCTTTATGAACGCCATTATTGTAGAGACCCTAAGATTGACGTACATGGACATTACATTACTTTTGCGGAATACTTAATACATAACAAAAACAGACACACAAGGACCGTAATAGTTTAGTGTCTTTTGAAACTTGGAATGTAATCTTCTAATCGTGGTGAAAGATCTTCAACATCTCCCATAAAGATCTTTCACTTTTTGTTTCCTGACCTAAAACCTTTCTTTTGATCCAAGGGGAAAATAAAACATAAAAAGGGTGATCTCAAATGCTCAGTAAGGGTAAGCATGGATAAAATAAAACATACCATATACATTGGAACTTAAAAACATGAACATAATGTTTAAACATTAAAATCTTGAGCAACGACATAAAACGTGGAAGTACATAAGGCATAGATCATAATGGAACATAAACCATGATAAAATAGCATGGGAATAAAACATTTAATTGTGGAATCTATTAATCACATGTAATGATTTCCATAGTAGCCAAGGCATTGCTGCCAAGACCATCTTAGTGGAAAAAGTCCCATTCTGAATCGAGTTCACTCCTCGTTTCAGTCCTGTAACACTGAACCGGATTAACTTACCGTTCCAGCCATGTCTATCTCATGAGATTTAAAATCTTTACCCAATGCATTTAAGGGATATATAGGTCCCACCCATCTCATAATTAAATCATTCTTACTTGTGCCACAAAAAAACATACATCATTCATAATAACCCAATAAACAAAATGGGTTTCATAAACATCATTCCATCATCACATAATCCATATAAAAGAAATGGATATCATTTCATAATAAGAAAAGTGAAACCATTTAAATCATAGAGACATGATAATTGAAACATACACATATGAAATAATGTCATCTTAGATGAAAAATGGTTTGGATAAAATACTTGAAATGAATTCTTGAGGAAAATATCTTTTCTTCTTCAAAATCAATTTCTTTTCACCAAACGTCATGTAATTTTAAAAGAAAGTGATTTTGTTGAAAACAGTAATGAAATATTTTGGAGGAATCTTCATGAAAATAAGGCTTTATGAAACCGTAAAAATCCTTTCATGTCGTATAAGTTAAAAAAACATTCTTCTCGTACTTTTGTCGAAAAAGTCAAAAAAAGTACCTCATAATGTAAACAAAGGAAAGATTCCTTACATACCATGTAGTAAAAGTCAAAAATGGGTAAAAAGGACTTTAAACATTCATGAAAACAGTTTTATAAAATTTGTACATGGATGATAAATATAACCCCAGTAAATACTTACGAATAAGCAATCTCGGATAAAAATGAGATTTGCAAAATTATCCCTTACCTTATGTCTGATATGATTCGTATGTATCTGAACCTCCTGTATAATAATTTAAATAATGTCATTGACTTATTACAGAATCATATTCATTGTTATGATATCATATATGGTTCACTAATGACTTTATATTACCCGTTCTTTTGTAAATTCCATGTTAAAGAGTGTTTTGGGTAAAATCGTTTCATTTGTCGTCCATGTTTTGACTTGTAATTATTCATATGATTACTTAGATCGAGATTAAATAATCCCAGAATATAAAAACAATATTTATATATAATTAATAATATACATATATATAATATATCGATAAATGGAAAGAAATACACCGTTCATGGAGACGGTAGGCCGTACGTACGCATGAACGTTGTTTCCGTTTCCTTATTGAGTTGAATGGAATTAAGTAGATGACATACATATATACATAAATCCATTAGCTTTATAATGTCATATATTTAATTATTATTTCTTATATATACTTTATAATCATTCTTAAATGGTTAACATGGAGAATGAATCTCATCGCGTCGTGGAGACGGTAGTCCGTACGTACGCACGAGCGATGATATCGTTTCCATAACTATTGAATTGAATTAGAGTGGATGATAAAATATATCAGAATCAGTATGATGTTATAATAACTATGTATAGTTATTCTTTACACCATTATACCCATCCATGTAAGGTGTTTGTGGAAAAACAGATTACACCACGGCGTGGAGATGATATTCCGTACGTACGCACGCGCGGTGATTTTGTTTTCCGTAGGATGGATAGAAGGTGAAATGGGGTTGTTTCATATTTATAATAAAAAATCATTATATTAGTGATACTGATGTTATTATATTATAATGAAATAACTAAAGAAGAAGAAGTTGAAGAAGAAAGAAGCTTGAAAGAATCGGGAGAAGAAATTACCTCTTCTTCGATACGCCTCTTTGAAACCTCCTCTTAGGGCACTAAGATTAGTCTTTAAAGTAGACCAGAACCTCTAGGATGTTTCTATGGAAGTGGAGAAGATAATTTGGCAGGGTTTTTCCGAGCTTGAATGCTCAAATTGGTGTGAGGAGGAGAGGGAGGAGGTGCCCTTTTATAAGGGAGGAGAGGGGCACCTTTGGAATTCTCAAAAATATTATTTTATTATAAAGTCATGTTCGGTTTTAAATATCTCCAAATTGATTTATTTATAAGCTAAGGTGGGGATGGGTTTAAATCCTCTCATCCAATAGAATTTAGACAAGTTTAGGTTCCTATTTAAACCTTATCATTTAGATTTAACATTAAGTTAAATAATTTTACTTTTACCGTGTCTTCTTGTGTTCTTGTATTATAAGGTTAATAAAATTACTATAAAAAGCCAAACGAACCACAAGTTGTTTATTATTAATATATATAACCTTATATAAGTCATTTGGCCTAATCATAGATTTTTATGAATAAAATAACAATTAATAATATAATATTGTTTTAATAAACTATTTTATGTCAATTTTGACACTATTTAGTAATTGATTTTTGTGAAACTCATAAATGAATGATTAGTTAGAAAAAAATTAATTAAATCAATACTAACATGTCATATTAACCAATAAAATTATTTGAATTCATAAAAAGTCTTAAATTACATTTATTTGGGTATTTATAAGATCAATTATGTCAATATTTCATTAATAAGATAATTACTGCATCATTTTTGTGTCATAATAAATGATAATTATTTAATCCCTAAAAATTATAAATAAATTCCTATGATGTAGATAATTGTATTACCTTTCTATAGACTATTCATGTTCGAAGTTTCATGAAGTTTATCACTAAATTAAAATTATTATACTTATAAGATTTAAGAAAGTGACATGTTGTCACATTCTTTGGTTTTAATAATAATTAAATTATTTTCATGGACAAAAGTCCATTAAATGAATCTAATCTGACCCTTAGGTGATATGGGTCGACTTTTAGTCATACAATAGTATTTTGACATGTGTTAGGGTAATTGTATAATATTATATTTACCCTTAATTACCTGATTTACCTTTAACTATAGTAAATAAAATTTACCGTAGTTACTATTCATAATTCCCAAAAATAAAAAGTAGCTTATTAATATAATTTGGAATCACTGATTCCAAATATGGAATTCATTTTTCCAAATTCAATACACAAAAGTTTCATAAATTAAATTAAAAATAATCTTGTTGTCGAAAGAAAACGGGTTTTTCTTTAAAACATTGCAAAAGATTGAATTGAATTAACCTACGAATTTAATGTAAAATAAATGCTAATGACATACATTATATTAAATGGTAAAAATATATTCTATTTATAATTTAAAACCATTAAATATTATAATTTAACTATAAAAATTATTGCGATGAAAAAAGTTGTTTTTAATTAAAATATAGCGTGTTTTTACTATTCATCAAAATATGAAAGTTACCAGAATAATATGAAAAATTTATCCAAAGTAAATTTTTATTTCTTTATTCCAAAGAAGAATTTTATTTTGTCAAATTGAACTTATAAACATGTCAAAACTAGATTTAAAGTGGGTGCGCCATCAAAAGGCGGCAAAACTGCATTTTTTTTAAAATACTTATTTAAGCTGAAAAATTTATTTTGTTCTTATACCATGTTCTAGAAAATGTGTAAGATGAATAATAATGTTATAAAATTCAAAATTTAGTTAATACTATTCGTAACGGCTATCTCATAATAATATTATAATAATATATTGTTGTTTAGTAAAACCAGGTATTGCGTACAACACACACTATCGAGGAAGGTCGTGATTGCGTGTAATGCAAGCCAAGTCAGGGTTACGTGTTGTGCAAGAATCCTTCGTTGTTTCATATAACATAATCCAACCATATTTCATTTATACATTAAATATATATATATATATATATATACTCAATGTTGCGTAGAATAACTATTATCAAAATTATGTATAACACGATCTAAGAATAGTGTTGCGTATACTACAAGCTAATATGGTGTTGTGTATAGCGCAAGGTAATCTTGGTGCAGCATACAAAACATAACATTAATGAAATTAAAAGAATATTTTTCATAAAATCTGGGTGTGTTACATTCTACCCCCCTTAAAATGAATTTCGCCCTTGAAATTCGTCTGGGTTATAAATGGTTTACTACTCGAATGTTTGTTTAATAGAAACCCACATCGTAAAAAGGAATACCAAAACATGGCTTTAAAAACTAAAGTATGAAATGTAATGGTTACCCAAATTAAATCATCACTGGGTTTCCACGTAGGAGAACATAGATGAAAATATGGATATGGAAGAAAAATCTAACCATCAAGTTCTGATGGAGAGTGGTAGAGAACATGGCTATGAAAAAGCCAACAATCACAAAGCTATTGATTTGTGATGATCTAAGGTAACATCTGATTCATTGGATATAAGGGAACTAGGACAACATTTTTGGTTTTCAAGATCATTTCCCTAAAGTTGAGGAATTAAAAGAAATACTTGCATGATTTTGGTACAATCTCATTGTTGTTCGAGAATTGAACAATTTCCACTTCATCCCTTAAAGAAATGAAGTTGAATTTGTTATTCGTGATGTGTTAGCAGATCATGTGATAGAATGATGGGTCATTCCATCTCTTTCAAACAAAAGGTTATCAAAAGTTATAAGTCCATCTTATGGTTAGATTAATCGTATATGGTTCCAAAAATGAACTTATACTTCATATATCATACCGCTTAATAAAATAAAACTAGTTTCTAATAACCAGGGACTTCCTGTAGGCCAGTGGTAGGCGATAAAGGCCAGTCGCACTTTGGTTGTGTGTTCGATTCCCACATCCTTGTCCGACGCGATGGGTGGTCGCCCGTCCTACAGGTTGTCCTTTTTCTAAAACTATATTACTATAACATCCCATCAATAATATCAAAAAAAACTTTTATCATTAAACAATACTAACTTATGTCCAACATAATCTATTCCAATCTGTAGGCTTATCCATAATACCGCAGTCCACTCTCATAATATAGTGAAAATGATTACCAGAGATTTAATACCATCGTTGATCCCCATATATCATAAGATATGTCTTGTTGGTCACATTCCAAACATTCGAAGGCCTTAATCATGTATTCTCTTGAAAAATGAATACCCATTGAACCTTAGTGAAAACATGAATGCAGTTAAAAGTTAACACTTTCAACATACCAAAATCCTTAAAATTCTATATACTCAAACCATGATATCAATTAGTCCGTATATCAATCATGAGCTCATGAATACAATCAAACATCTTATTATCTTCTTATTCCTTCATTATGCGCATATCATTACTTTACAAAAATATATGAATAACCTTCCATGGTTACTGGTACCATTCAACATATACATTCAAATACTTTTAGGAAAAACAATAGTGTAACAATCCTTAGATGATTCTTTATTCCATAGTACCATTAACTATACAACATAACTCTCGATAAACATACAATCATTCCACTACCTTCTAAAACAACCGACTGAGCTTCAACACTTCTCTCAGCTCATATATCATTTGTAGTCTCATCATCATCATCCACATAAATACTACCCATATGACCATGCTGATTCTCATCATGATATTTTCCATTAGGGAATTGGTTTGCATAATGCCCGTACATTCCGCATTTAAAACATCTAATCATTGTTTATGTCGTAGCAATACCATTATCCTTGTCCATGGTGTTAACTGAACCTTTTCCTTTGCACTTACTGGCTTTGTGTCCTTCTTTTCCACACCCAAAGCATCTTCCAGTTCCTTTGAAACAATCTCTCTGATGCCTCTTCCCACATGATTTACATGAGGGAAATTGAACATTCTTTCCTCTATGATCATCATGAAACTCCATCTTTCTCTTATTATCTGAGTCGGGAAACTTACCAAAGTTGAGATTATTGATCATATTATGAGATTTATGATTAGGCATAATAACGATGTTTGGACTTCCAGATCCCGTTTCATTTGGCTTCTCATGAATAAAATCATTCCATTGTCTATCATATCCTCCATTATCGTGAATCTTCCTGTTTCCAGCCATTTTTTAAAACCCAAAAAGAATAGTGTGAGAGGAAAAAATCATGCTAGGGAAAACAACATAGTAAAGGGGGAGTACCCTCAATATCTAACTTCTTAAGTTAAATTCTAAGATCCTTAGAGCAATTCTAGGACTATAACCTATACGTAACCTTAGAGACATACCTAGACATACCTTAGAAATATCTCTAGGGATCTCACTAAAGTTCTCACATCCTAGTTTCCAAAGGTTGACTAAACCTTTCCTCTGATACCAACTATATAGACCCTAAGCTTAACATACATGGACATTACATTACTTTTGCGAAATACTTAATACATAACAAAAACAGACACACAAGGACCGTAATAGTTTAGTGTCTTTGGAAACTTGGAAAGTAATCTTCTAATCGTGGTGAAAGATCTTCAACATCTCCCATAAAGATCTTACACTTTTTGTTTCCTGACCTAAAACCTTTCTTTTGATCCTGGGGGAAAAACATAAAAAGGGTGAGCTCAAATGCTCAGTAAGGGTAAGCATGGATAAAATAAAACATATCATATATATTGAAACTTAAAAACATGGACATAATGTTTAAACATTAAAATCTTGATCAACGACATAAAACATGGAAGTACATAAGGAATAGATCATAATGGAACATAAACCATGATAAAATAGAACAGGAATAAAACATTTAATTGTGTAATCCATTAATCACATGTAATGATTTCCATAGTATCCAAGGCATTGCTGCCAAGACCATCTTAGTGGACAAAGTCCTATTCTGAATCGAGTTCACTCCTCGTTTCAGTCCTGTAACACTGAACTGGATTAACATACCGTTCCAGCCATGTCTATCTCATGAGATATAAAATCTTTACCCAATGCATTGGAAGGAGATATAGGTCTCACCCATCTCATAATGAAATCATTCTTACTTGTGCCACAAAAAAAACATACATCATTCATAATAACCCAATAAACAAAATGGGTTTCATAAACATCATTCCATCATCACATAATCCATATAAAAGAAATGGATATCATTTCATAATAAGAAAAGTGAAACCATTTAAATCATAGAGACATGATACTTGAAACAAACACATATGAAATAATGTCATCTTAGATGAAAAATGGTTTTGATAAAATACTTGAAATGAATTCTTGAGGAAAATATCCTTTCTTCTTCAAAATAAATTTCTTTTCACCAAACGTCATGCAATTTTAAAAGAAATAGATTTTGTTGAAAACAGTAATGAAATATTTTGGAGGAAGCTTCATGAAAATAATGCTTTATGAAACTATAAAAATCCTTTCATGTCGTATAAGTTAAAAAAACATTCTTCTCGTATTTTTGTCGAAAAAGTAAAAAAGTTCCTCGTAATGTAAACAAAAGAAAGATTCCTTACATACCATGTAGTAAAAGTCAAAAATGGTTAAAAAGGACTTTAAACATTCATGAAAACATTTTTATAAAATTTGGACATGGATGATAAATATAACCCCAGTAAATACTTACGAATAAGCAATCTCGGATAAAAATGAGATTTGCAAAATTATCCCTTACCTTATGTCTGATATGCTTCGTATGTATCCGAACCTCTTGTATAATGATTTAAATAATGTCATTGACTTATCACAGAATCATATTCATTGTTATGATATCATATATGGTTCACTTATGACTTTATATTACCCGTTCTTTTGTAAATTCCATGTTAAAGAGTGTTTTGGGTAAAATCGTTTCATTTGTCGTCCGTGTTTTGACTTGTAATTATTCATATGATTACTTAGATCGCGATTAAATAATTATAGAATATAAAACATGATTTATATATAATTCAAAATATACATATATATAATATATCGATAAATGGAAAGAAATACACCGTTCATGGAGACGGTAGGCCGTACGTACGCATGAATGCTATTTTCGTTTCCTTATTGAGTTGATTGGAATTAAGTAGATGACATACATATATACATAAATCTAGTAGCTTTATAATGTAATATATTTCATTATTATTTCTTATATATACTTTATAATCATTCTTAAATGGTTAACATGGAGAATGAATCTCATCACGTCGTGGAAACGGTAGTCCGTACGTACGCACGAGCGATGATATCGTTTCCAAATTTATTGAATTGAATTGGAGTGGATGATACAATATATCAGAATCAGTATGATGTTATAATAACTATGTATAGTTATTCTTTACACCATTATACCCATCCATGTAAGGTGTTGGTGGAAAAACAGATTACACCACGGCGTGGAGACGGTATTCCGTACGTACGCACGCGCGGTGATTTTGTTTTCCGTAGGATGGATAGAAGGTGAAATGGGGTTGTTTCATATTTATAATAACAAATAAGTGTATTAGTGATACTGATGTTATTACTTTATAATGAAACAACTAAAGAAGAAGAAGTTGAAGAATAAAGAAGCTTGAAAGAATCGGGAGAAGAAATTACCTCTTCTTCGATACGCCTCTTTGAAACCTCCTCTTAGGGCACTACGATTGGTCTTTAAAGTAGACCAGAACCTCTAGGATGTTTCTAGGGAAGTGGAGAAGATAATTTGGCAGGGTTTGGCCGAGTTTGAAGGCTCAAATTGGTGTGAGGAGGAGAGGGAGGAGGTGCCCTTTTATAAGGGAGGAGAGGGGCACCTTTGGAATTCTTAACAATATTATTTTATTATAAAGTCAAGTTCGGTTTTAAATAGCTCCAAATTGATTTATTTAGAATCTAAGGTGGGTATGGGTATATATCCTCTCATAAAATATAATTTAGACAAGTTTAGGTTCCTATTTTTACCTTATCATTTAGATTTAACATTAAGTTAAATAATTTTACTTTTACCGTGTCTTCTTGTGTTCTTATATTATAAGGTTAATAAACTTACTATAAGAAGCCAAAAAACACCAAGTTGTTTATTATTAATATATATAACCTTATATAAGTCATTTGGCCGAACCTTAGATTTTTAGGAATAAGATAACAATTAATAATATAATATTTGTTTTAAAAACTATTTTATGTCAATTTTGACACTATTTAGTAATTGATTTTTGTGAAACACATAACAGACTGATTAGTTAGAAAAAAATTATTTAAATCAATACTAACATGTCATATTAACCTATAAAATTATTTGAATTCATAAAAAGCCTTAAATTACATTTATTTGGGTATTTATAACATCAATTATTTCAATATTTCGTAATAAGATAATTACTGCATCATCTTTGTGTCATAATAAATGATAATTATTTAATCCCTAAAAATTCTAAATAAATTCCTATGATGTATATAATTGTATTAGATTTCTGTAGACTATTCATTTTTGAAGTTTCATGAAGTTTATCACTAAATTAAAATTATTATACTTATAAGATTTAAGAAAGTGACATGTTGTCACATTCTTTGGTTTTAATAATAATTAAATTATTTTCATGGAAAAAAGTCCATTAAATGAATCTAATACGACCCTTAGGTGATATGGTTCGGCTTTTAGTCATACAATTGGATTTTTACATATGTTAGGGTAATTTTGTAATATTATATTTACCCTTAATTACCCGATTTACCTTTAACTATGGTAAATAAAATTTACCGTAGTTACTATTAATAATTCCCAAAAATAAAAAGTAGCTTATTAATATAATTTGGACTCGCTGATTCCAAATATGGAATCCATTTTTCTAAATTCAATACACAAAAGTTTCAGAAATTAAATTAAAATTAATCTTATTGTCGAAAGAAAATGATTTTTTTTAAAACATTGCAAAAGATTGAATTGATTTAACCTACGAATTTAATGTAAAATCAATGCTAACGATATACATTATATTAAATGGTAAAAATATATTCTATTTATACTTTAAAACCATTAAATATTATAATTTAACCATATAAATTATTGCGATGAAAAAAGTTGTTTTTAATTAAAATATAGCGTGTTTTTACTATTCATCAAAATATGAAAGTTACCAGAATAATATGAAAAATTTATCCAAAGTAAATTTTTATTTATTGATTCCAAAGAATAATTTTATTTTGTCAAATTGAACTTATAAAAATGTCAAAAACTAGATTTAAAGTGGGTGCACCATCAAAAGGCGGCAAAACTGCAATTTTTGAAAAATACTTATTTTACCCGAAAAATTTATTTTGTTCTTATACAATGTTCTAGAAAATGTGTAAGATGAATAATAATGTTATAAAATTCAAAATTTAGTTAATACTATTCATAACGGCTAGCTCGTAATAATATTATCATAATATATCGTTGTTTAGTAAAACCAGGTATTGCGTACAACAGACGCTATCGAGGAAGGTTGTGATTGCGTGTAATGCAAGCCAAGTCAGGGTTGCGTGTTGTGCAAGAATCCATCGTTGTTTCGTATAACAGAATCCAACCATATTTCATTTATACATTTAATATATATATATATATAGACTCAATGTTGTGTAGAATAACTATTATCAAAATTGTGTATAACATGATCCAATAATAGTGTTGCGTATACTGCAAGCTAATACGGTGTTGCGTATAGCGCAAGGTAATCTTGGTGTAGCATACAAAACAAGACATTAATGAAATTAAAAGAATATTTTTCATAAAATCTCGGGGTGTTACAATTATTCTCTTGGCTTAACCCTACATATCAATCACAATACACTTCTTAGAATCCTAGGTAAAATAAAAATAGAAAGGGGTGAGCTCAAAGGCTCAGTAAGGGTAAGCAATACAGCAGAAACTTTCATAAATAAGCATAAACATTTAAGGCAATGTATAACTAAAACAAAAAACTTTTAAACTTAAACTTCAGCATAATATGGAAAAAATAAATTGAAATAATTCCATTTACTTATTAACATGGATATTCTACTAGTCAAATAATCACATGAAACATCACTAACCACTTTCATACTGATGGAATGCATAATGCCATACTATCATAACCACATAGTCAAGGCCTTGTTCCAAGACTTCAAATAATATTTTGTCAAGGCTTTGTGCCAAGACACTAGTTTGTCTCATGAGACCTACTGATGCATCGAGGAGCTATAGTGGGCTCCACCCATCACTTACTAAGTCCAATGCATTCCTCATATGAAAATGTCTAGACATAACATAAACATTCATATCAAAACTAGCATACTAAATGTCAATACTTTACCTATAAACTGTGAATGGTATAAAAATAACACATCCACAGTCAAGCATATCACAAAACCTTCAACACAATATGAATTATTTGTATCATGATAAATCAACTTCAAAACAAGTTTAAAATCTATTAACGGATTTTGACATAGATGAAAATGATTTGTAAAAATTATTGAGATAAATACCCCTTTTTAATGAAAACTTTTAAAAGTCACAAAATTTAGAAAAGAATTCATTTAAATACATTTTTTAATCAAATTTTACCATACAAATTTGAAACTTTTTAAAGGAATTAACATTTTAAAAACATTCATGTTCATATAAATAAATCCTTAAAAACCATTTTGAAGACATGGACATTAATGAGAAAGATTTAGAAGAATAAATATTTAAAACATTTGAAATGATGTTTTAGTAAAAAGTACCTTAAAATAATACCTTCGAAAACTCTTTCATAAAACATGGACATGGATAATCAATATGTCCTAGAAGATACTTACGTAAAAACAACCTCGGATAATAAAGAGATTGTGAAATTAACCATTACCAATTTGGTAACTTACGAAACATACAACCCATGAAAGAGGTATCATACAATGAATATGTAAATACACATGAATTAAAGTGTATTACACAAAGAATACAATTATGGGTAGTAAATACACCACACAAAAGGTAATAGTGGCAATATGGCATGAATCTCACGAGAATAAGGAGTGAGATGAAAACCTCTTACCTTGCACTTTCCTTTAGTCGAGGGTACGTTTAACCTCCTGTATGAAGACTATAGTATGTTATTAAATTATACCAGAACCATATTAATTTTTATGATATCATACATTATTCATTAATGATTTTATACTACCAAATTAATAATACTTTCCATGTTATATTAATATTTCGGGTAATAATCGCTTTCTTTATCGTACGTGTTTTAACTTGTTACTCTTGATTGTATCACATAGATCACGATTTAAATACTTCAAGAATATAAAACATGATTTATATATCATATATATTTAGAAAATAAATTTTTATTATAGACATATATATGAAATGGAAAACACCATTTATGGAGACGGTAGTCCATACGTACGCATAAACGTGGTTTCTGTTTTCATATAGTATTGAACGGAAGTAAGTGAATAAGATATATGTAAGTACATAAATACTTACATATATAAATATATATATCTTCAGTAGAATTATTATGTTATATATGACATACTTATTAGTAATATATATATTTTTATAATCATCGATGAATGGTGAACTTGGAAATGAATCTCATCGCGTCATGGAGACGGTAATCCGTACGTACACATGAGTGAAAATATCATTATTTTGATATTATAATAATATATAATTGGATGTTATATTATATATAAATAATACTTATCATTTTATACTTATTATTTACATCAAATACACATCATTATTATACTCATCCAAATAATAATTTATTGAATAACAATTACACCACGACGTGGAGATGATAAGTTGTACGTACACACGCATGGTGACATGTCATTCAATGGGTGGATAGAATAATGAATTTGGTTGTACCATAATTATAATAACATAACAGTATATATAAGACAATGGATTTATTATTTTAGAATGGAAACAAAAAAGAAAAAGGAAGTGGAAGAAGAAAGAAACTTGAAAGAGGGGGTGGGTGAAATCATTACCTCTTATTCAGGTTCTCCTTTTGATTTGATCAAAAGGGATCCTTAGGTTGGATTTCTGATCAAAATAAGGCCTCTAGGTTTAAGGGAGGATAGTTGAGAGGGTATTTGGGTAGGTTTTGGCCGATCCAAATGGCTTAGAAGGTATGAATTAGAGTGAAGGGTGAGTTCCCTTTTATAAGAGGGGTGAGGGGTGCCTTTGGAAAAACTTAAAATATTATTTTATAATAAATACATATTCAGTTTATAATGTCCCCAAGTTGATTTATTTCTAGGATAAGGTGGTTATGGATCGAAATCCACTCAACCAATAGGTGTTAGATAGGTTGGGGTAATTTTATTAACCTTATCTTTTAGTTTTAACTCTTAGATAATTAGTTTGACATTTACCATGTCTCTTTGTATTTTTATATTATATGGTTGATAAAATTAATATAAACTTCCAATCCACCCCCAAGTGGTCCATTAATGATACACCTATAATTATATATTTCCTTTGGCTGAACCTTAGATTTTTAGGAATATAATATCAATTAATAATATAATATTTGTTTTAAAAACTCTTTTATGTCAATTTTGGCACTATTGGGTATTTTGTTTTTGATAAATTCATAATAGCATTATTACATTGAAAAAATTCATATAACCAATCCTAATATGTCATATTAGCCTATAAAATTATTGGAATTCATAAAAAGTCTCAAATTACATTTATTTGGGTATTTATAATATCAATTATCTTAATCTTTCATTAATATGGTAATTACTGCATCATCATTGTGTCATAAATAAATTAAATTATTTAATTTATAAAAATTATAAATAAAATACCATTATTTAGGAAATAGTTTTAAATTTCTAATGAATATTTATAGTCAAAAATATTACTTATCTAACACCATATTAAATTTCAATTACTAAAAGGTTTTTGTTTTTGTCAATTTTGCAGTTACATTAAATTATTTAATCTAAAATGTCATTATCATTCATAAGTGGATCCATGGGGTCCCAAAATCGACCAAAGATGCCCATGGTCGGCCATTTCTAATCCAATAATGTTAGGACATGTGTTATGGTAATTTTGAATTATTACAATATTCTTTTTACCTTGAATTACCCTATTTACCTTTAACCGCGGTAAATAAAAGTAAAAAGTTACTATTCAGCAAAAATTATTTTTCTCTTATTGAACCAAATTTTACTCCTTGATAATAACCGTGTCTCTCAGATTTTTAAAATTCAACTCATAGAAGCGGTAAAATTAAGTTTTATGTGAATTTTCAAATTCTCCTAGGAGTTGGGTAAAAGACGGTGAAAAGATCAATAAAATTTTTATATATTTAAAATTTTTATAAACCAACTCCAATGAATTAAAATGAACTTATATAAGTATTATGTATCTATTTTTACATAAATTAATTTAAATAAAATAAATAATTATTTAAATAAAAAATCGGTTTTAACCAATAACTCAGTGTTTTCACTATTCATCAAAAATTGGTGTTTCTCATAAAAATACCAAAAATTTGGCCTAAGATATATTTGATATAATGAATTAAAAAATGATATCTATTTTACCAAATTCAAAACATATAAGTTGCCTTAATTAATTTAAAAATTAATTCTTGTTTTCAAAACAAATAGCGTGTTTTTAAGAAATAATAACTATCAAAAGATTGACACTTCCTTATGTCGAGTTTAAATGTGGAATTATGTCTGATGACCAACATTAGATTAAATGGTAAAAATATAATCTAAATATACTTTAAAATCACTCAAATTCATAATTTATCACTATTAATTATTTTGATTAAAAAAGTTGTTTTAATTAAAATTTTGTAATTTTCACTATTCATCAAAATATTAAAGTTATTAGAAAAGTACCAAAAATTAACCCTAAGCCAATTTCGATATTATGAATCCAAAAAAGAAGTTCATTTTGAAATATAAAATGTATAAAATTTCAAAAAGTGGTTATTGCTATACTTAACTTCTAGTTTGATTGGTTGTGGTGTGTTAGAACTCAAAGTTGTGATAACACAGGCTATTGTATTATTCAAAGAGAAGCATACTGTGAAATCATGGGGTGTTACATTCTCCCCTCCTTCAATAAATTTCATCCTCTAAATTTATGATTGGTATTGGAAACTTGGGGTTGAAATTTCAAAATATCATAGTTGAAATCCCCATTGAAAAATGGATTAATGAGACCTCTATTTAAAATAAAGAGTGATAAGTATAAAGGTTCCCGAAAATAAAACATACTAGGGTTCCATGTAGGAAAACATGGATATGGAAGAGAAATCTAACCATCAGTATCTGATGGAGAGTGGTAGATAACATGGCTATGAAAAGGCTAACAATCACAAAGCCATAAATTTGTGATGTTCTACGGTACTACCTAGGACAACGTTTTTGTTCTAAGTTACTTTTCCAAATGTTGAGGAATTTATTTAAGAGATTGGATAAAATCATAAGGAGATATAATAACTTTATAATTAGAGTTTTATCCATTAATAAATATCTACCACAAACTCATCTTTCACTCCAAAACATAATTCAACTCAAAAATACTCTATCTATCCTATCTTATAGGGTTCCAAATATAATGAATTTATAATTCACATATCAGACCCTTTAAAAAAAGAAACTGCATTATACAATCAAGGGACTTCACATAGTCCAGTGGTAGGAAATAAATCCCAATCGAACTATGGTTGTGGGTTCGATTCCTGCAGCTTTGTCCGATGCGACGGGTTGTCACACGGTCTGCATGTTGTCCTTTTATAAAAATCCAAAAATAACCTTTCAAACTTAATCCATTCAAACCTTTAGACTTATCCAAAATACTACTATCCAAACTCACAGTCCAAAATTTATAAGAAAGTTAAACACAATTACGATCTTTTTCTTCATGTAATAACATGTGAACACCTTCATCATGTATTATTTTAAAACATAGTAACATCATTAATTACCATAAAACCATATTGATTACATTCATACTCCCTTATTCTTTATAGAATACTGGATATACTCCTTCTATCCAAATTTTTTGTAAACTCAAACAATGACAAATCATTAATCAGTTTCAAGGTAGTCAAGAATATCCAATATAATTTATTCAAATCAACCATCTCTTATTCCAAAATCACTACCTCATTATCGGGACCATATTAAGGATTACCTTTCCTTCAACCATGTATTTTCGAAAAAGTGTAGCATACTATTAAGTCACTTTTCATAAAACCATATAATCTCAAATCCTCAATAAAATAGTACTATAGTAACATCCTTATTTATCTCCATATTTTATGTAACTTGTATATTATTGATACAACACTCAAATGAAATAATTCTATAATAAAAACATAATAACACTAGTCTTTCTTCTTCATTTGAGGTAGTATCATAACATGATTATTATCCAATAACATCATTTGAGGTATACTCTTATGAATGGGATATTGATTCGCGTAGTGTCTCAGCTCCTTGCAGATGAATCATTTTACATTTGAAAACTTTTTCTTACCCTTGCAATCACATACTTGGTGTCCTTTTTCTCCACACTTATAACAAACTCCCATTCCCTTCAAGCATTTACCAAGGTGATTCATTCCACATTTATCAAATATTGGAAAATCCTTCTTTCCATTATTCCCTTCATCTATATTTCTTTCTACCTTCCTTTTCTTCTCTAGCTTCCCTTTAAATCCATAGGACTCCGAGAATTATTTACTTCTCTTATTAATACATGATACTATTTCTTCATATGATGATAATACATGAGAGGCTATTTCCCTTCTAAATTATGGCTTAAGACCATGAAAGATATGATCCTTCTTACTCTTTGGATCATGTGTATTTTTGGAGTTATCATTCCTTCTAATGGGCACCATTTCTAAACAATGGAATACACTAGATTAGCTTATGAATAGAAATACCTAATCCCAAACTTGTAAAGTACTTAACATACATTAAACAGTTTATGGATATAATCCATAATCATAAAAAGGTTTTCTTTGAGGAAGTATATACTCATAAACCCTTCATAATGGTTTGTAAATAAAATGAGAATTATCAGAAGCATATCCCCTGAGAGTGTCGTAACCAAGAGTGCAGCAAGACCTTTTGTCGTGCACCAGTTCCCGTTCGAGTCTAGCTCAAAGCGGTGTTTTCGAGTTTTACCCCTAGGTACATCTATTTCAGATCTGCCTCTACCTGCTCGTATCCAGACATGGATGTATTACTCAGAAAACTCACAAAATCTCTACAATACCAAAATTCTAGGATGTTATTCTATAATAATCCTCAAATTATATCTTAGGGTAATGTGCTCTAATCAGATTTTATCTAAATCTAGTTTCCAATACACACGCTATTGTATTATTCAAAGAGAAGCATACCGTGAAAGCTTGAGGTGTTACACCAGGTGTTGAGCATGACATCCCACACCATTGGCACTATTTGGATGGTGGGTAGGACACAACATGTCCCTTGTTTTGAGTGTTATCATAGAAACACACTCACCATCTTGAGTTATGAGCATGAAGTATCTAATTCATTATGAGATGTAGGTCTTGTACCCCTTTCTTGACCTTATAGGCTCATTTAAAGTAGTTATAGATGCATGAGTTACACCTCAGTCCATCCATCACCTGGTATTCTATATATATGGCTACTTATGTCTGCATGTACTTAGTCTATATAGGTGAATGTAGTATATAACTATACTATGTATATATAATATTAATATATATAGTTAATGATCAGAATATCATTTTGGCCTATACTGAAGTAGATAGAGTTGGCCTGGTGTCCTATTCGAACTTGAGACAACTGGTATTTATTTTTTCATTATTGTTTATTATTATTTATACCTACACACTATTGTACCTTATATTTATGGATGGGTTTTAGCCTTAGATGCCGTTTTTTGTGTCCTACTGAGTATATCTCACATCCTTCTCAGGCCTCCATTAAACTGGGGTACCCAAGTAAATCTCATGTTCGTAGGACCATGTATTATTTCTTGCACTATCATTCATGTACCTATGAGTTAGAAGTAAGGTATTGAGATGAAGATCAGGATTCTCAATGACATCTCCATCAGATATATTTATTATTTTCTTATTCATGTACTACACTTTTCTATGTTTCATGTTGTATGTATACTATTTTAGTTTGTGTATCATCATATAGACATGCATGCATTGTTGTATATGGAATTTACCATCTCTTATTCATTTTATATTATTCTTCTACTTCTCATTATTTAATTTATTTCTACTTAAACTATTGTCTATTATTTATTTTTTCATATTCTACTATGCTACTCTGATCATGAGGGTATAGTCTCCCCACCATAACCTCATAAGACTTTCACTGCTAGTTGGAAACCTCTGTCATATGGGGAGGCATGATTGAGGACATGTGGTGACCGGTTTGGATACTTGGTTTATAAGAATTTTGGTTGGGACATTAAAAAGTGGTATCGAAGGTTCTTTTTTTCTTTTGTCTTACTATTTGTGGCTGGTAGATAGTAAACTATGAATGCATTAGGGATTAGTAAATAGTTGTTTATTTAATTGATCACCCCTACCATGGATAAAAGTCTATATGGCCAGGGCTTGGATTGTTGTTTGTGATGTTTTCTATTACACTTGATTATGATTTCACGTTGAGTAAATCACATGATTTCAACTAAAAAAGGATATATGAGATTTATGGTATTTTCCTCTTTGACCAATATGGAAAGTAAATAACATTACATCCATTATTATAGGCATTTAGATATTCACATGCCATACATATTCCATGACATGTAGTTGAATTTGTAGGTTTCCTGTAGATTGTGATGATGTGCCTTGTGTGTTTATTAGCCTGGTTGTAATATACCATGTTAGGTATTTTAGTGATGTGGTTAGTTTTTTAACTATATGGGTATTTATTTATCAAGAATTTTTATATAAGATGCTTGGGTGATTTATTTATCATGTTAATCATCTTACTTTATTAGGTAATTATATTCCGTGATTCCTAATTATTTATCATGTCTCGCCTATGTATCATGATCTTATTCTTATTATTATGTTCCACTATTTTTACAACTTATTATAACATTACTATTTATTATTTTGATATATATAATTGGTTTCCTGGATTTGTTATGATTAAACAAGATCCATTTTCAGTTTTAAGGAGTTTGGGTGCCTTATAAATTTGGGAATGGTAACCCGTTTATTCAAACAATATTTTGAGATTTGTATATATATCTAGAGACTATTTTTAAAATGTAAAATATATTAAAGATCAAATTTCAATGTCAATTGGTTTTTATTAAATGAGAGATAGTTTGTGGTCTATAAAGTGTATGTGTTCTTTATATATTGGGTGGTGTAAACCCATATAATCAAACCATTAAATATGACCATGCTATATTTTGAAATGGTTATAAATGAAAATGATATTTAATTTTGATCTGAAATAAATTTTTTTTCTTATGGACCACTTACGTTTCTCAGCCCTAATAGGATGGTTATGTTATTTAAGCTTATTACATAAACCCATTAAGGGTAATTTAAAAACTAAAAATGTTGGTGGTTTATTCTATAAAGGCCTATGGCCCTATCACACATGGATGGATATCCATATGGTTAAATTATTAAATGTACAACTGGACCCAAATATGTTAGTTGAGGCATGTTTCTTATGAGATAACCCACTACAGGTGTATTGAAATTTGAATAATTAAACAACATATGTTGGGTTTCATCCTGATGAACCCAAGTTGTCTTAATGGGACCCTTCTAGGTCTCTTTATCTTTCATGACTAGGTATTTAACTAAACCCAATTGCGAACATACTTATAGATAAATAAAATGATTAAAATAAATTTATATGATAAATTTCTTAATTATGATAGGATTTCAATAAATGATTACTGTTTAAAAGGAATGTTTGATAAGAATTTCTCATTTTCCCTTAAGTTGTTAGTTAAATTAGGCACCAAGTTATTTTGTTTTATAATTGGTACTTTATATTCTGGTTAAATCTTTTAAATGTTTAAACATTGAATGTGAATCAATGTAATAGCATAAAACAAAACCTTAGGTTGTATACTTAGTTTAAATTCTTGTGTAAGGGTAGTTTAAATATCTCATTGAGATGTCTTGGAATGAAAATGTAAGCATTTTATGTATGACTTTTCCCTTTTAGCAAGCGATTTAATGGCAGGTGTAGGGTCTAGTGAAACGTTTTTGGCCTGACTAGTGATAGGTTCAACACTTAATCTTCTATAAGGTGTTATCTATAGGTTTGTATCACCCTTAGAGATTAAATTCCTTACTAAATTTTGTGAGTTGTTAAATATATGGTTTCATTCGGGTGTCATTTTCACTAGTAGGACTCTTAGGTTATAAATGAGACCCTTGTTTGGATGGGTGGTTTTGGTATCCTTGACTTTGTTATGGGATTGATCATCATAAAATTCTTGGTTTCTTTAGGTTAGACATGCCTAGGGCATGGTCGGCTGCTTAATAGGTTGTGTGACCCTCTCCCCTTCCTCAGTGATAGACGACTTAGTGCATCTTCATATAGGTTAATGGTCGTATGGGGAAATAAGAATCTGGGATAAAACTCTTGTATAGACCACCTGATACTAAGTTGCATAGAGAAGACATCCTATGTACATTATCAAGGATATGACATATTACTACTGAAACCTTAGGGTAGTGTGCATTCATATACACAAAATATGTTGTTTTGTTGAATGATATAATGAACTGATCGAGTTTTTTGGAAACATTGAGCCTTGATACGTTGAGTACATTATTGGGTAATGTTCAGAGTAGAGTTACTTGGGCGTTAATGTAATCAAGTTCTTCCCAATGATCTTAATGACATTCCAAGAGAATCATGTGTTTTTACACATAGATAAGAATTGTTTTGGAATATAGGATAAGTTATTTGTCGTTTTTTTTATCATAACCTAAAGAAGTATCACTCAGGAAATTAAGGTGAATATGATATAGCATTATTATGAGTAGCTATTATATCTCTCCTTTATATAAATATAATACTCTTAAGGTGGAGTGCATCACATCAGTTCAAGTGAATTTGTGTACTTCTGGGTAGAAGGGACATAAACGAGGAATACCTTTTGAAAATGGTTTGTGTTATTTTTGATGTCTGTGAGGTTGGTGAATCTTGAAATGTTTTGATGATTTCTCAGTAACACAAAGTTGATGTGGTTAAATGTGTACCAAACCCTTAATAACACCATTGGCCATGGATTGAATTCTGTGGTAAAGGCCTATGATCAGTTAATGACGATGTGTCAAAAAGAGAATCCAAGCTTCTTCCAAGAAGTCAACTAGTAGTGATTTGACTATTCTTTATTCTGGTAGTTGGGGTTTTGTTGTTATGGAACCTTACCAAGAACTTCATATTGAGGTAATATAAGTGTCTTAGTTCCTTTAAAAATAATTGATATCTTCTTAGTGTACTCTTTCTTAGTGATGATCATGTCCCCTATCTGGGTATCTTCTATGATGCATAAAGAGAGCGTCAGTTATACACTTAGCTAAAAGATTCAAATTTCCTTCTATTTCAATAAATAGGTTTTTTTCAAAGTTCCACACTAGGTGTGTAGTTTTTGTTGAGGCATTGTTATTCCTAACCGATACCTAGGTTCTAATGTTGAAACACCTTGGATGGATTCCTAGACACCGTTTTTTGCAATCTGATTTGAACTCCAGGTGTATTTTGATCTAGGCTCAGTCAATGATCTGAGGTGGACATATTGGCATTTTATTAACATCTCAATTATAAAAATGGAGTATGAAATACCTTGGATTAGTTACTTGGACTCTATTTTTATGAATCTGGGATTATCCTCGACTTCTTTTCAGACTTCAAGGTAATGTTTAAAGGGTGTTGGTTTTGGTGGGATGGATCTTGGATACATCCTTGTTCATGCTAAGTCATGAGAGATTAAATGGTCAAGTGATGATTTGATTAGGGAAATTCACTAGAAGTTAGGCATGGGTTTCATTGAATTTTCTAATGGTAAACATGAGTTTCCTTATCAGAAAGTGTTGTATTTTAGTTTGTATTATGCTAGCCAACTAAGCCGGGTGTTTAGAGAATAGTCACTTGATGGTTTCTCATCTTGTTTTCTTTTTTTAATGAATATGACCAGTGAAGAACAATTTTTAGTAGGACTTTAGGTAGAGGAGATTGCAGTATGTGTCAGTCAGGGCTCTTCATAAAAATCTAACATGACCTGGCTAAATGAGGTTAGTGGGGAATCGACCATCAGACCAATTCAAAATCATTCTAGGGCATTGTTAAAATGCTTAGTGCGTGCTTTGTAGTCAATTCTAATAGTAAAGGTACCATGGCTCGTAATTTGACCCTTTTTATGTCGAAATATATGGTGGGAAGCACCTTTGACCATATTTTTATAGGGACTATTACATGATTATGTCTCTATCTAAACAAAATCAAGTATGCACTATTTCAGTGTTTCAGTTGAAAAAAGAGCATTGACTTGGGTTTGGAAGGCTTAAGTGCCTTACACATAAGTAATGTGTGAAGGTGTGTTGGGTGTTTTAGAAAATAATGCATCCATTTGAATGAAACTTCATGAACCAACTATGTCAGGTGATGTTTTTATTATTTCCCCAAGGTTTCTTAGGGATAAGACGTTCTAAGGTGGGGACTATTTTGACATGTTGTTTTTGGCCATGTCCTTCCTCATTAATCCTCTAGTATTGGTGATATCTCTCTCATCCATAGTCGGAATCAAGTGTCTTCAGTCACGTAGGATCCACATTGGTAATATCTTGATTCCCCTTACTTTCATGGTTTCTCTTCCAATCTTTTTCACTATTTTAGTGCGAGATCATTTTCCTTAATTTTAGGGAGGATGTTCATTTCTTCAATTTATCTCAAACCAGATCAAATAAAACCTCGATATTAGACAAGTAGAGTATCCTAAGCATGAGGTAGGTGGTCTATAGATATTTTCCCAAGTTTAATTTTATTTATTAATATTGTTAGTGTGTTGTACACCAACCTTTCTCATGCATCACCCTAAAATGAGTACTTTATTTCTAAATTGTTATACGCCTAATTTATTACTCCCATTCATACTTGATATGTAATTAGAGGATGTAAAACTCAATTTTAGCTACCCATTTGGGCGTGTCAGGTGATTTTTCAAATTTTATATAATTTTTTAAAATCTATAATTCCTTCTTGGAATTCATTGTGGATGGTAAATGAATTTCCCATTTAAAGTATTTTTTTTAAACAATTTTTTTTCAAGATTGGTAGATTTATAAAATTATTCATATGGGGAAATAAGTTATTCCTTTTTAATGTGATGGTTGGTATTCCTAAATGAATTGTTCTTAAAAATTTCAGGTTTTATAATATAACCGCTCTAATGAAGTGTGTGGTCTTCTAAACTAAAAAGTGGAGATTAGTGATTTGAATTTTTATTGGCCTTATGAAAATTGTTGTTTCTTATGAGATTGTGTTATTTATAGATATATATCATTCTTAGTACATGGATTCAAATGATAATCTTAAATTGATTGAATACAAAGGGAATGGAATTATTTGTGACAATTTTTTTCAAAGACCAACCACATTTTACATGGGTTGGCATGACTTGATTATAGAAAGCCTTACCTTGATAAATTAAATGGATTGATTATATTGAACAATGTGATTAATTAAGGTTTTCTTTACTAAATGAATTAATTTTTTTAGTTGATATGATTTTTAAATGGTGGTAGTCTGTTCAGATCATTTCATTATTTAATATAATCTTTAGTTGATTTGTGGTACCCTAGGTTATATTTGGGATCGATAAGTGTAATGAATGAGAGATAATGCCTCATGGATTTTATTATTATTATAATTATGCAATTGATATCGGTTGTGGTATGATGGAAAGGGACTTATTGGTCATAATGTTTCACTCTCCCTTACATCGGGTGTTGAGCATGACGTCTCACACCATCGACACTATTAGAACCATGGGCAGGATGCGCCACATCCTTTGTTTAGGGTTTTTGTATGAAGACACACCAACCATTTCAAGTTAAGATAAATAAATCTATCATTAAATATGAGATTTAGGGATTGTATGATTTTCTTTAGCTTATAGGATCATTTATAATGGTTATGGATGCCTGAGTTATGATCTAGTCTAGCCAGAACCTAGTATTCCATGTATATGGATACTTATGTCTACACATACTTTGTCCATATAGGTGGATGTAGTATATAACTATAATATTTATAGGTATCATTACTATATAAATAGTTACTAATTAGATTATAATTTTAGCCTATACCAAAGATGGTAGAGTTGTCTAAGATTCCTATTGGAACCTCATCCAATTGATATTTTTAAAGGTGGGATACATTAACATGCACAATACAAGAAAATGTATTGAGAACTCTACCCCATGACCAACGCACCAAACCCCATACCCTTTCCACCACAACCACTTGTGGGGGAAAATAATTGAGACCTGAGTCAACTGGTATTTATTTATTCAGTATTTTTTATTATTATTTATACCTGGAGATGGTTGTAACTTATATTCATGGACTATATTTAGCTATAGAAACCATTGGTGGTATCCTACTAAGTATATCTCACACCTTGTTTGGGTTTCCATTTCACTGGGGTACCCAAGTAGATCTCATGTTCGCAGGACCATGAATTATTTCTTGTGTTTTCATGCATGTACACAGTAGTTATAAGAAAGGTACCGAGCTAGAGCTCATAATTCTCTAGGAGATAACCCTCAATGTTTTTTTATTATTTTCTTATTCATGTACTGAAAAGTTTCATGTCTCCTTCTTTTGGTATATTGTTTCAGTTTATGTATCATCATATGGACAAGCATGATTTTTTTATATGGGAATTGAACATATCTTATTTATTGTATATTATTATTCCACTTCTATATATTTTATTTAAAAATAATTCTTCTATTGTATATTATTTATTTATTAATATACCAATATGATACTCTACTCATAAGGGTATTGTCTCCACACCATCAACTCCTTAGACCCTCACTGCTATTCGAAAACCTATGACATGTGAGGAGGTGTGATTGAGGCCATGTTGAAATTGGTCCAACTACTGGTTTTATAAGAAGTCAGGCCAGGATGTTACAGTTGATTCTCTTACTAGAAAAGAACCTACTACATTATCCATGATGTGGATTGAGAACTTGTAATGACCCAAACATTTAAATGATATTTGTTTCTATAATAAATGATTGTTATATATTATATAATTTTATAAATATACAAAATAAAGAGAAACCAATAAAATTTTATCTCATTAATAATGGTCATTACATTAGTCAGTTATGAAACCAATTTAAATTTCAAACATTACAACTAGAAAAATAATAATAAAATAGCTAAAATGGTAAAGTACAGATCGCCCCATTCTGGTAGATACAAATCCCCCATGGAAAATAATATAAAAAAGGAAAAACTATTATTAAACCAATAAACATCTTTAAAAATAAAATTATAACATTAGGTATAAATTTTAATTAATTTTGAATGAAAGAATGGAGTGGTATTTATAGTTTATAAAGGGAAATGTGATCATTGGGATTTGACACTTATATGATGGTTGGTAAAATATGACCATTGTTCAATATGATTATTGGATATTATACCCTTGTTTGATAATTTTACCATTATAATTAGTGTCTATAAGTATTAATAACAAAGTATAATTGTTACAGAAAGGATAATTGATGGGACCAGCTAATAGAGTCATGCCGTTTGAAGCCCATTTATACAAATTTGGGAGGGAGGTAGCATAATTGAGGTTCACCCTTGACCAAGACCAAACTGATCTTTAACAAGTTAATCTTGAATGAAATCACCTATGGTATAATTTCAAGTTAGTGGATATTACCACTTATTATATGTTAGTCGAGCCACCCCATGAAACTGCCACCACCACACACCTCACCCTTAGGGAATATGCGGGAGTAATAAGGGGTTACATATCTAGGCCTTAGTTTCATAAAGTGTGACTTCATTTGTATAAATAAAATGGGTATTCTATAAATCCCAATTCAAGAATAGTTTTACTTAATAAAATATATGTTTAATTGAGATGAATTTGATAAATTGATTTTTGAATTCAAATGAAACATAATTTCATTTTTCTAGAAAATATATACAGTTTTATAATAAACTCATGTATTATAATTAATATTTTTTTGAAAAAATAACCTTATAAAACACTCTCATAAAAAAATAAATGATAAAATAATTTTATAATGTCTTAGGAAATTTTTTATAATTTTCCAGAATTTGATTGTGCCTTAAATACTACTATTTATAAATAAATAAATGTTTAATATTTAAAATTAAAAATTATAATTTTTTATAGAATTATTACGGAAAAATAAACATTATATTTTAAATTATCATGTAAAAATTAGGTTTGGGTAAATTTATGACAATTTTATAAAAAAATTATTTCTTTCATGAATAGTAAAAAATTGAGTTTTGTGTTTTCAGAATATTTTATGACTTCATTGTTATTTAATAATGTTTTAATAATTAATTAAACACAATAAATGACCTAAAAATAATTTTATTAATATTATGTACTTTAATATATTTTAATCAATTTTTAATATTATAAGTGACTTTCGAAAGTCAAAAAAGGAAATTTTAATTTTAAAACCCACTACTTTATTGAATATTTACATTTCCAAAAAAAATAAGTATTAAGAAATAGTGTTTAGTTCGGTTGGATTAAAATATAATAAAATGTGGCCCAAATTTACAAATCCAAGATAAAAACCCATGGTTAATCCAATGGTTTTTTATTTTCTACAACCTGTATTTCCAAGACCTATATTAGGAAATTATTATCAATTCAATCACTTTTACTATAAATAAAAAACCATTTTACCATTTCACTTCAATCCCAATCTATCCTACATGAGGTTATGATGATTTTTTCTCCCAATGATTCCCCCCAAGGTGTTCTCAATCCCCCAAGGTCTCATTCTCATGTTTTAGGAACAACTCATAAAGGTAAGGGAAATCTCCACCTCTCTTTTCCATGAAAGTTCCCCTTTCATGTGGTATGTATTATAATTTCTAAACTATGTTATTTTATCCTCTTTATATTATCCCATTACTATAATAATATTCTTTTATTAATGGGATTCTTGTATCCCCTCTCATTTTACCATTTTCTAAAACTATGTTTTAAAATTGTCATGCTACCGAATTTACTTCTCAAATTTCCTTATTTTACATGAGAAATTATATTTTACTTTTTATTTGAATACCAAAACCTATTGTTTTCAATGGGTATTCAATTAGGTTTAAAAATAACTTTTTTATTCATTTATTTACATATATGACCCCCACATTTTCTTTTGTGGGTTAAAAATGATGTAATGTTTATGTCTTTAAGCACTTTTTTATGCCAAGATTTTGATAGGAAACCCATTATTTATTCTCCATGGGTTATTAATAAAATGATTTATTTTGATCTATTTGGCTCATATTAAGTTGATACATAAAAATGGTTTACCCCGATATCTCTCTAATGAATTGGGTAAATAATTTAATCTCTAGAGTGACATGTTTTATGATACCTTTGGGAATAACCTTGGTAATTTTAATTTATGACACATTGGTGATAAACCTTGGTGGTATTCTTATGAATGGCTCATTTAAGTGTTGTAGCCACATTTCCATGTTATTTTTCATGTTATTATTATTATTATAAGCCTCTTGATCATTCTTTATTGTTATTCCTCACGTTATTATTGATATGTCTCATGATCACATGCTTTTTGTCTCCCTTACATATTCCCTTACTGGGCTTCATTCTCACCCATTTCCTTTGATGTTTATACCCAGGATATGATATATAGTAAAAGTAACTTAGGGTGAACCCATGAAGATTTATTCAATTTTATTTAGCATATTGTTTTAAGTTTTCATGTATTATATACCTTATTTCCAAGAAAATAAACTTTAAAAGATTCTATATTTTTACTATGTAATGAAAAGTTATGTAATAAAAAGGTATAATTCCCTAGTTGGTATTAAAGGATAGTTTAGTTATTTGTGAAAATTATGACTTGAAACCTTTATGAATAACATTAGGTATAAGTCTAAATATAAAAAAAACATCATTGTGTTTTTGTAAGTATTAGGTAATTTGTTTCCAAACAAATGCATCTCTACCTAGATACTACAAGTGGATGTGGCTCTGGTACAGATGTAACTAGGGGTAACACCCAAAAACAATGCATTGAGATAGACTTGATCAGGAACTGGTTCTTGACAACAGGGTTTATTGCACAGTTAATTTGTCACCACCAAAGGATATATTTTATCAGCTTCTTGGGGCTCAATTATTCTACAATATTGACATTTGATCTATGTATCATCAATTGATTGTGAAGAAAGAAGATATTCCAAAGTGTTCCATTTGAAAAAGATATGAGCATTATGAGCCTTTTTTTATTCCCCTATTCTTGACTAATGCTCCTATTATATTTATGGATTTGATGAATAGTGTCTTAAAGATTACCTAGATAAATTCATGGTAGTTTTTATTGATGATATTATTATATATTCCAAAAGTATCAAGGAGTATAAAGATTATCTAAATGTTATATTAAGAACTTTGAAGAATGATAACCTATTCGGAAAATTCAGAAAATGTGAATTCTGTTTATAATAAGTTGCATTATTGGGGAACATTGTAACCAATGAAGGAATCTCAATTGACCCTATGAAGAACAATTTTATAGAGGAGTGGAATAATCCTAGAATGGTAATTGAAATTCATAGTATCCTTATTTTAGAATAATATTATAGTAGGTTTGTAAAAACTTATCATTACTTTATAATCTTATGAATATGTTAACTCATAATAGAGATAAGTTTATCTGGAAAAAGGAGTGTGATGAAAGCTTCCAATAACTGAAGAATATATTGGATACTACACCTATGTTAACTCTACCCTCTATCAAAGAAGGTTTTGTTGTTAATAGAAATGCTTCTGTGAAAGGGATTGGGTGTTTCCTCATGAAACGTGAAAAGATGATTGCTTATTCATATAGATAGTTAAAGCCTCATAATCAAAATTATCCAATGAATGAACTAGAGTTAACTGTAATTATTTTTTATCTTAAAATATAGAGGCACGATATTTATGGGGAGAAATGTGATATATACACATACCCCCAAATTTTGAAGTATATTTTCATGCAAAAGTAATTAAACATGAGACAAATGAGATGGTTGTAACTTCTTAATGACTATGATTGTTCAATTCATTCTCACCCTGGAAGAACAAAAACAATCATTAATGCATTAAGTAGGAAAGACCCAATTATGTTGGAAATTATGAGTATTTAAGGAGGTCCATTGATCAAGGACCCGATAAAGTTGGACAAGGGAATCATAAGGGAAGGGACATCATCAACCCTATCCTTAGTGATTTTTCAACCATCATTATTAGAGAAGATCAAGAGATATCAAAGATAAGATCTTTTGATAAAAAATAAGATAGAGGTTGTGAATAATGGGAATTTTTTGGAGTTTAATATTGATCAAGAAGGTGTATTGAAATTTCATACAAGGCTATGTGTTTCATCTATCCTGAAGATAAAGAAGGAACTTATGGATGAAGCTCATAACTCTACATTATCTAAAAATTATGAAAACTATAAAATGTATAGGGACCTTCATGATAATTATTGGTGGTATAATATAAAAACGTATATTGTTGAATACACTTTTAAGTTCTCAGTGTGTCAAAAAGTGAAGACAGAGTGATAACTTCCAAAAGGGGTATTACAACCACTACCTATACCAACATTGAAGTGGGAAAATATCACTATATACTTTTTCACTATTATCCTAAGAATATCCAAAATAAACGATGTGATATGGGTTTTATAGTATCAACTCACAAATACTGTCCATTTTATTGCTATTCATGAAGATTTCTCTCTTTACCAACTTTCCAAGATATACGTAAAGGTAGTGGTGAGGTTATATGGGGTTCAAATTTCTATAATTTATAATTTTGATCCAAGGTTCACATCTAAATTCTTGAGTAGTATTCAACATGATCTGAATAAAAAATTGAATTTCAGTGTGGCTTATCACCCCCAAACTCATGGCCAATCAGAAAGGGTTCTTCATACACTCGAGGACATGCTGATAAAATTATTAAAAGAGTTTAAAGGTGTATGGGATCAACACATTCCATTAGTTTATTTCTTATACAAAGACAACTTTCACTCAAGTATTAAAATAGAACCATATGAAGATCTATGTATGAAGTGATATAGAACTCCTACATGTTAATATAAAATTGTTGAGAGAAAGCTACTTGGGACTAATATTGTGCAAGAGATGACAGAAAAGTTTCATTCCATCCAACAACATATAAAGGATAGTCAAATTTAGTGGAAGATATATGTTTAAAATATTCTAAGGGACTTGGAGATTGATGTTAGAGAAATTTTTTTTCATTAGATATCAACATGGAAGAGAGTCATGTGGTTCATGAAGAAAGGGAATCTTAGAACTTGGTAAATTGGATCCTATAAAAACCTTGATCATATAGGAGAAGTGGCCTATCATCAATAAATTACACCAAATTTGGATCAAGTTCATGATTTATTCTATGTATCTTTTTAGAGGAAGTACATACCTGATCCCGCACATGTACTAAATTCAGAGGTGGTACAACTAGAGCATGAACTCTCTTATGAGAATTATCCAGTATAGATCTTAGACCGTAGAGAACAAGTTCAATGAAAAAATACTACCCACCTCATAAAATTGTTGTGGAAGAACCATAAATATAAAGAAGATAATTGGGAACCAAAGGATACAGTGATGAAAAAGTACCCTCACCACTTCTCAAATGAGAGAATGACTTGAAATTTTAGGGACAAAATTTCCTAATGGGTGAAGAATGTAATAACCCATATGTTTTAAAGGATATTTATTCTTGAATAAATGTTTGTTAAATATTATATAATATTATACACATACAAAATAAATATAAACAAGTAATTTTTTATCTCATTAACAATGGTCATTACATTAGTCATCTATGAAAGCAACTAAAATAAAAAACATTACAACTAGACAAAATATAAAATAAAATAGTTGAAATTGGAAATTATGGATCTACCCAATCTACTAGAATCATCACCCCATATAAAATAATATATAAATGAAACAAGATATTATTAAACCAATTAACAACATAATAAATGATAATATAACATTATGGAGAAATTTTAGTGAATTTTAAATGAAAAATTAGAGTGGTATTTATAGGGTATAAAGGGAAATGTGACCATTTATATTTGACCATTATATGATCATTGGTCAAATATGAATGTTTTTCAATATGACTATATGAAACTATAACCTTGGTTGATAATTTTACCATTATAATTAGTGTCTATAAGTAGCAATGAAAAAGGATAATTGATACCAAAAGGGGGATTAATGGCCTCAACTATTAGATTTGTGTCGTTTGAAGCCCAATTTTTCGAACATGGGAGGGTGGTAGCATAATTGGGGTTCTCCCTTGACCATTCCCAATCCAGGCTTTAACAATTGAATCTTTATTGAAATTTTATATTTGAGATGTTCAAATTAGTGAATATTACCACTCAGTCGATGTTAGCCAAGCCACCCCATGAAGCTACCACTATCACAAACGTCACTCTTAAGGCATAGACATGGGTAATAAGGAGTTACATGTCTAGTACTTAGTTTCATAGTCTTTAATTTTCTTGTATAATTTTTTTTATTCCATCAATTCCATTTTTCGAATATTTTTTCTAAATAAAATATATGTTTAATTGATATGAATTTGATAAATTTTTTTAGAAGAAAATGAAACATACTTTTATTTTTATAGAAAATATATACAATTTTATAATAAAATCATGTATACTGAAACGTTTTTTAATCAAATAGTCTTTTAAAATAATTTCACTTAAAAATAAATGATAAAATAATTTTCTAATGACATAGAGAATTTTTCAAAAGTGTCAGAAAATTGATTATTCCTTAAAAATTTAAATTTTTAAATAAATATGGATTTATATATTTAAAAGTAAAATTTATTATATTTTGAAAATTATTATGGAAAAATAAATATTATATTTGAAATTAGCATGTCAAAATTAGGTTATAGTGAATTTATGATAATTTATTAAAATACGTTATTTTTATGAATAGTAAAAAATATAGTTTTGGGTTTTCTGTATATTTTATAACATCATAATTCTATCATACAGATTTAATAATTAATTAAAAACAATCCAAGAACTAAAAAAATGTTATTTTATTAATATTATTTATTTTAATATATTTTATTCAATTTTTGAAACTATAAGTGACTTTGTAAAGTCTAAAAAGGAAAATTTAATTTTAAAAAAAATTACTTTGTGGAATATTTACTTTTCCATGAAAAAAGAAGTATTAAAAATGTTTTTTGGTTCTTCTGGATTAAAATTTCATAAAATTTGACCCAAATTTCCGAAACCCTAATAAAAAAAACCATAGTGAAGCCAATGGTTTTTCATTTTCCACAACCTAGTTTTCCATGACTTGTATTTTTAAATTATGAAACGATTAATTCACTATTATGATAAATAAAAACTGATTTAACCATTACCCTTCACTCTCAATCCATAATACAAGATGTTTTTCTGATTTTGACTTCCAAGGAGTCTCCCCCAAGGTGTTCTCAATCCCTTAAGGTCCCATCCTTATGTTTTAGGAACAACTCTACTAGGTAAGGGAAATATTCCCTTCTCTTTTCCATTAAAGTTTTCTTTTTATGTGGTATGTCTTATAATTTCCAAACAAATTTATTTTTTCCACTTTTTAATATCAAATTAATATAATAATAGTCAGTTATGAATGGATTGCCCTTATCCCCTCTCATTTTAACCTTTTATAAAACTATGTTTTAAACCCATCATGCTGCTGAATTTAGTTCTCAATTTTCCCTCTTTTACATGAGAAATTAAATTTTCCTTTTTATTTGACTACTCAAACCTATTTTCTTTTAAATGTGTATTCAACTAGATTTAAAAATGAAATTTTTATCTGAGTATTTACATATTTGAGACCCAAATTTTGTTTCAAGGGTTAAAAATGATGTAATGATCATGTTTTTAAGATATTTCATATGCTAATATTTTGATATGAAACCCATTATTTACTCTCCATAGGTTATTAATGGAATGATTTATTATGTTTTAAATGGATCACATGAAATTAACACATATTAATTTTTCTCAATGATATCATTCCAACGCATTGGGTAAATAATTTAATCTCTAGAGATGACATGTTTTACGATACCTTAGTAAATAAACTCAGAAATTTTCCTTTATGGAACCTTGGTGATATGATAATAAATATCTTATATAAATTTTGAATCCAAATTAACATTTTATTATTATTGATATTTTTAATATTATATTAATCTTTATCATAACTTAATTTTATGCCTCATGTTATTATTGATATGTCTCATGATCACATACTTTTTATCTCCCTTACTTATTCCTTTACCTGGCTTCATGATTACCCATTTCCTTTGTTGTATGTCCCCATTATATGAGATATAGTTAAAGTAACTTAGGTTGAACCCATTAATACATATTAAATTTTATTTATAATAATGTTTTAGTTTTTCATGTACTATGTACCTTATTTATAAGAAAATAAACTTTAAAAGATCCTTTGTTTGTTACATGTAATGAAAAGTTATTTAATAGAAAAGAAGGATTCCATAAAAAGACCCTATATTCATGGATACGAAAAGGACGGATCTATAAATAATAATGTAAGGTAATAAATCCCACATTTACCATATTATTTTCCAACCATCTATCCATTATAATATCAAAGAAGTGCAAAGGGATTATTTAGAGCATCGAAAGTAGGTGAATGTAATAAAGGAAAGCTTTATGAATTTCACATTAATAGTGGTAGAATTATTCAGTTTGTAATGATAATTTGTGTTACATAATCACCTAAGATTAATAAATAGATATTGGATAATTCACATCATTCATCTTTCTTGATCTATCCTGGAATTACTAAACGTATCCTGCTCTTTGGGAGTACTTTTGGTGAGATAGTGTGAAGAATGAGACTACTAACTACACAAAAAAGTGATTGGTATTTCATCAAGTTAAAGTAGAGAAACCAAATTCAAAGGGGGTGATTCAACCATTTCCCATAACCACATGTAAATGGGAAAACATAACCATATAAATTTCTACTAGTCTCCTGAAGACATCCAAAGGAAGCAATGAGACATAGGTTTTGGTGGATTGAGTCATTAAGATTACCCACTTTATCAACATTCAAGAATATTTTTATCTTGAAAAATTTTCCAAGATACATGTAAATAATGTGGTGATATTTCATTGGTTACCATTTTCAATCATCATAGATCATTATCCATGTTTCACTTCTAAATTCTATAGGATGCATCAACATACTATAAATACTGAATTAAATTTTAGTACAGCCTATCAGCCCCAACTGTTATCCAATCTGAAAGTACCATTAAAACTTTTGAGGAAATACTAATATTTTCATAATGTAATTTAAAGTAGTATATTGTCAATATTATCCATTAGTTGAGTTCCCATATAACAAAAACTTCCACTCGAGTTTTTAAATGGGTCCATATGAATATCAATATAAGAAGTGATGTAGAACACAAACATTTTGGGATGAAGTTGGTGAATTAATTATCCTTGGGATTTATCTTATGCAAGAGATGATAGAGAAGTTTCAATATATCCAAAAACATATATAATATTCTAAAATTAATAAGAATATCTAGGTTAAACAACATTGAAGGGACTTGGGGTTTGATGTTGGGGAAAAATTATTCCTTCAAATATCCCCATGGAAGAGATTCATGTCGTTTCAAAAGAAAGGAAAGATCATATCTATGTATATTGTACCCTTTAAGATCCTTGATCACATCGGATCAATGGCCTATCATCTAGAACTGCTACCAAATATGGATCATGTTTAGTATGTGTTCCACATATCATTCTTGAGGAAGTACATACTCAATCCCTCAAATGAAAAATCTTATGAGGAGTGGGATGTGAATATCATGGATCATTTAGATAAATTTCTATTCAATATGATAACTAATCATGTAATATTGATTTAATGAAATCACAAGAAGAAATAAGCAACGTGTGAACTAGAGGGAATAATGAAACATGAGTTCCCTCATAAATTATCAATTGATAATAAGAATGGAAATTTCAGGGAAAAAATTATAAAGTTGGGAATAATGTAACAACACAAAATTTATAAATGATATTTTTACCTAAAAATGTGTGTTATAATAGTTTACACATACATCAAATAGATAAATTGACAACATAATGTAAAAGAAATAGAATATTAGTAAACCAATTGACATCTTAGAAATAAAGAATGTAGAACCTTTATATTATTTAAAGAGAATAATGAATGAATGAATGAAGTTGTATTTATACGAGGTAATTTGAAAATTGGAGTAGTTATGTGACTATTCAAATAGTAACCTTACCATTGTAATAGTAAATTGACTGTTGGGAATAGTAACCCAACAATTAGGAATAACAATTTGACATAAAAATTAAAATAATTAATTGACATAAAAATAATTATGATTAATTTGAGAAAATATAAATATAATAATTCTATAAAATAAATATCGATACAAATAATTCAAAAAAACTATAAAAACATTTTTAATAAAATGTATTTTAATTTATTTTGTAAAGATCATAATTTTTATATTAAAAATTAAACTTACCCCTGAAATAAAAATATTTTGACAAAATTAAATTCTTTTTTGGAATATCCCAATGTTAAATTCATAATATATATGGGTTATTTAAAAACACTAAACTTATTTTCCAAACCTAAAAATTATTTTCCAATGTTTGAAGTCAAAAGTATTTAATTAAGAAATAATTTTTCATTTTTTCCACTTTTATTTTTAATAATCTATTGAATTTAGATAATAAATGGAAATAAAGTCCTAAATAAATTTTATTTTATTGATATATGATTCATAATTCAAAAATAATAATTATTAAGAGATTTACCTTAGAAATTATATTTTATTAAATATCTTAACACACAAATACCCCTCTTCTCAATTATAAATAACCCCTCACACCTCAATTGGAAAAACACATACCTTAAACTTAAAAAAGAAAAATATCTATGCAGATCCCCTCTCTTAATACCCATATAATCCTTAGGTGTTTTCTAGAGTAAGACACCTCTAAGTCTCAAAGGAGTTTAGTATTGTAGAAAAGATGAAACACTGGGAAGAGGGTAAGCTTTCATTAACTCTTCTCTTGTTTTCCTATTATATTCCTATTTTCCCCCATATCTTTCAAACCCAAATCTTATAAAATTTATTAATTATTTTATTAACATTATATTAATGATCTTAAACAACTTTAATGATTATATTTATGACATATTTATATGTCATAATTTTTTTTGTCCACTTTTGACAATGTCTCATCAATGGTAGGTTAACTGCCCATGAGGACGTTTCCAACTCTCTACATATCACAACTATTATGTATGATTTTGATAAATTATTTATAAAATATAAATATATAAATATATTTTTTTCTAATATTCTTTAGTTAATCTTATTAATTTAAAAATATTCAATAAATCAAGATCATTAAAATCAAAGTGTGGCTATATATTTTAAAGGAAATATGATATCAAAACATTTCCCCTTTAACAATGGGAATCAAGAAATAAAATAAAATTATTATAATTAATAAATAGTGAAAAAAATGAACATAATTTACTTTTATTTCTATATTTTAACAAGCCGAATTTTATTATATAGTAGGTGAAAAAAACAAAATGAAGCAGGATTTATGGTAATGGGATAACTCCTTATTTTTGGGTTAACTTCTCTTTCACATTTTTCCTAGTAAGGTTGTTCCTCTATTGTACTTAAAATTTCCTTTCAAAATTATTTACTTTTCATTCTGGGGATATAAATGTTTCTACCCTGTTGAAATTATTTCTAATCCATTTACAAATATTTTTCAAAAAGAACTTTATTTTTTAGAAACATCCCTTTGACTCCGCATGATTTGTTTCTTCTTCATAGAACAGTGGCTTTTTTATATATGATCTCCATTATTAATTTTGGAACCCAAAATTGTATTACTTTTATTATTTATGACACACTAATTAAACTCATTCATTTCCATGGGTTTATTTCATAACTATGATTTTTATATATTTCCCTTCTATGTGTCATGCATGATTATGAGAAATTTGTGATCTGATATGTAGAAATGGAATTAAATATCATGTAGGTACCATTTCATGAGGAAAAAGCATATGGGTTGAGAATTTAAAATTTTTCATCACTAGGATGATAGAACTTTTCGTCTCTTGTGATCTGAGTCCCGGTATCTTACCAAGTATCTCACATGAATTATTCAAAGCATAAAATTAAATCGAAACATATACCTCATTTGATTTAGAAGTGTGTTAAACTAATTCTTAGAACCATCAATAATTTCTCAGCAGATCTGAAGCCAAACCCATATAGATCATCCAAAAATGCTCGAAGAATCCATATGTTCATCGTTCATTGAATTCCAGGTGCTAGCACGAAACTCTAATGAATCCTTCGGCATCGTGATGATCACCTCAATCTGGTGCCTTTGATATGTTTATAATATTTTTGCATCAATGCTCAGATAGTGAATTTCTCTCTCTGGGAGGTGGGAGTAGAGATAATATCTCATTCCCTTGGAATGAACATAACCCATTAAATGATCGTCTCTTCTAATTATATAGTGGGGTGATCAAAATACTTGGAAGGGTTCCCTGACCCTTGGAATTAAAATGGCCAATAAATAAGAAAAAAATAAATATTTATGGTGAACTAAACTACATCATAAATATTATTTATGTTTTGTCACATACCTATAATATATATTAAATATAGTATATGATGAAACTAGGCCATTTAAGTTGACTCATAATTCTAACTTATATTAAACAAACCTAGAATATTAAAGAAATATTTATTCAAATATTATTTTTATGGTGTACACTAAATATCTCATGAATACTTTTAATAAATAAATAAAAAACAATTATTATTTACATAAATAATAATGAATTTATTTATTTATCACTGATCAATAACTTTGATAACCCTCATACCCCATAGTGAGGACCACCATGTCCTATATACCTATTCAACTAAATATGATAGATTCTTGAATATGATATTTTGTGTGACCCTCTAGGCCATTATCTTCATAGCAGTGAATAGTATTCACACAGTATGAATAAATTATAGAAACCCATAAAAACCCCTAAAGATATTATAAATTGTCATATCCATGATAAACAACCTACAAACACATCCTATGTAATATAATCACTTTATCTTTAAATATTTCATAAAGTATGATGTGCACTTGTGTTATCATCCTTTTTAACATTATTATTTTTTGATTTAACTGGAAAGATTTACATTTTACTACATTGTCCAAGTATTTTTTAAGGTACTACCATCCTGATCAACTTGACCTGAGATATATTACTTCCTCAAATTGGAAGTGATAAATTCTATCTTAATCATTCAATTAATTCCATACCACCAATGACGAAACCAACACAAGCTACCTCACCGTGATTTAATTTTCATCGTTTTTACCTTGCATCAATGTACATGATCAAATGGCACACATTGATAATGATCTCATGTCGTGATACCAATACACATGTCTATATATAGTAATAATCAATAACACCTAAAACATGTGGTGTTCCTATTAGCGGGTTTGTCCTCGTTATCTCAACTACTAGAGATCACCATATGAAAACTTCATGAGATGAAGTCTCAATTATTATGAGCCCCATCATCTTATAGACATTCATATACTGTTTCTAGTCAGTAAAATGTATCTAGACCGTAGGAAATATATTTAATATTAATTTCATAGTATCTTGAGGTTCTCATTATAGAATAGGATATGCTCTAACCTTTTGATAAAATAATTAACCTTTGGACAATGTCATTTAAATAGTGGATGCATAAATGTTTACATTATAATAGTAAGAGTATGTAAGGCATATTTAACTATATACATGAAATGGTAATCGAAAAGTATTTTTCATGTTGGGTCTAGGGAACCCACTATTACAAAACCCCCACCTGCACTAGAGACGACTTGATAACCATCCTTGTTAGCTCTCACATGATTAAGATCGTGTTTTAGATAAGTCATAGATTTAGTTGTTGGGTCTACCAAATCTCTATTGTGTGGCTATTTTGGTATGTTAAACCTCGTCTCATTGAGTAAAACATCTCAAAATATGTAAACCCTAAGTGTATACCTTTTTTTCCACTATCAAAACTTGACATCTTAGCTAGTAATATTAATATAATTATCATAATGATAAAACATTACTAAGTATATAAGATTCCAAGAACTGTAAAAAAAATTATTTAATTACTACTTCTTAGTTACCTCATAAGCTTAAATGTACTCAGTATTTGTAGGTATGGATAGCACTAGATTGTATGATCTTGTTTCACTCATTACCTTAAACGGAATGAGTTATTATATCAAACTAATCTAATGGATGACTAGTTTGTCTACCCTTGATAACTAGTATCCAAACCACTCCACATACCAGGTATATATCCTTTGTACTTGATTTAGTACTATTATATAGTTCTGACTACTTCCCTTGCATTACTTTTAGGATATAACTGATATTTTCCTATGATAAATTATAAGGTGGAAATGTCATATCTTATACAAATCAAGGAATGCATGATTTATCCATCATTCAAGCATATATAAGTCAACTCTCCACTTTAATCTCTTACTATTCCTATATAGGTCTTCTTGGATAGATACATGACATGTGACATTGGCAATAATTATCTCTCAAATTGTTCTAACTTTTATTTTTTAAAATAAATTGTTAATATATGTATGATTGACTTGGTCTAAGAAACCATTAGATTTACCTCAGCATATCCTTATCTTTATAACTTAAGTTTCTAATTTAAGTCAATATCTAGAGTATTACTTTCATTCTGGTCTTATTTAACTATAAGACCAATAGTTTTTTTCCATATGTTACCAAACGTATTTAACGTATAAAATAATGGCGCTACCACTAACCTCTAGTAAGAACATGGTAAAGATTCATTCAAAGTGAATGTTCTATGATCTTTTTGGTTTCTTTAAACCAAATATGGGTTTAAGTAACTTGTACCCCTTATTGGAATTCTATGGTATCACCATCCCATTCTGGTTGTGTAGTAAAGACACCTTCCACAAATGATGGTTTTGACATCCAATTCCTAATAATATGATCATTTAAATTAACCATGAGAAGTAAAATTCTAATGTTTTTAGGAATATCGACTTTATATAACCATTTGTTCCTTATTGGTGACATGCTTGTACTATCCATGTATCGATTCACTTGAATACCCACCACAATATTCAGAATAATAACCCCCCTATAGTTTGATATATGGAATCAATTTTTTAATTTTAATTGATCATGACAATACTAGCTAATTTTCAAATACTACCTACTTTTAAGAACTGTTATTATCAATGAATAAAATATCACCATCCACAATGAATATAAAACCATTACTATTATCTTATTCATCCTATGCAGTGTGTTTATTTTGAATGTTCCCCTTCTATGAGATCATTTGGAACTTATTCCTATTCAATTTACTTGTGTATCACTGACATTGACAAAACTCAAGTCAATTTTACTCCCACTATCTCGAATAGAGATGTTCACCATTTTATATAAATTTATTCTATAACTTAACTACAACTTTTCTATCATATGTGTCACTTTAATTTCCCAAGAAAATTTTAGGATAATTACATTTGATTCTCTTTTTTGGTTGGCTTTATGTAAGTTTTTTTATATCCTAAAAAAAACTTTGCATTAAAACACATGTTCTTATGAAATTATGGATTTCCATCATACTATGACTCATATGATATCCATTTATCATTATAGTTGGAACATGGTTATGGGATAACATATTTATTTTAACAACATGTCTCAAAAAATATATAATTCAATGAAATTCATATATGTCAAAACATTGGCTCTCCTTTACTAACATTGAAATCCTGATGTGTATAAGGAAATGTGAATTTAGGAATTACTCCACACTAAATTTTATGGATCAATTTTCACATGTAAAAATTTTCATAGACCCTATTTTTAGAATAATACCCCTGATATGGATAAGGTAATGTGCATTTAGTAATTACACCACGCTATATTATATTGATAGATGAATTCTTAGTCAAGATATTATTCGGCATACCAGCTTGAAGAAAATCATATCTTCTAACCATTTATATATCACACTTCACATTAAAATTCCTTATAAGTATAATGAATTATACTTACCACTACCTTACCCTTGGAATAGTTCTCACTTTCTATCTGAACTAGTTTCATAATCTTTATGGAATACCTTTTATTTCTAAAGGTTTGTTTGTCCAAAACTAAGTAAGTATATACATCGATAATACCTAATGTGTTTAGCTCCACTAGGTCTAAATACCATATTGGGTTTATCCTTGATGTCCACTTTTAGTTTTTCTTGAAAAATAATTATCTTTCTACAACTAGGTATATAAGTCTTACATTTTATATTCATCATGTATTGTCTGGGATTCAAGTATCACTGAACTATTTGTTGAGTATTAAACACCACCAAAAACATTCATTCTTGAACTCAGAGTAATGTATCCTTATGTCTAAATGACATGTAAGATAAATTTTCTTTAATACTCAATAAATGTTCTACCTGAATAATTTACTTGGCAATTATAAGTTGTGTGCTTCTTACCACTAACTTAGGAACCACCTTTTCTTAGCTACTTGTAGAACACATCTTACTTATAGTAACTTTTTTATAATTACTTTTATTATTTTATTTGAATACATATATGTAATATTCATATTGTATTTAGTACTAAATAAGTATGACTGAAGTATGATTTTTTTGGTGAATATACCTGAAGTAGTAGATACTTGCTTCTTCGATTCATTTTATTTCCTTTAAACTTCCTTAGATTTAATTTTGTGATATGTGAAGAAAATAAAATCCTATTTAATACCTCTTTCGTTGAAGGACATATTGAACGTGCATTTGGCATCACTCTTTACATTGGACTTATTGTCTTTTCTTTCAACTTGTTCACCATAAGACCTAAATATTTATATTTCTTTAATGTTCTTAATACATGGTGAACCTTGCCTAAAAGGTAATTAAGTGCTTACACCATCCTTTTAATTTTTTAATCTTAAATGAAACTAGAGTAAATTGATGAAAAAGATGTAAGAATGGGATGTCTTGAAAGATTTTGATCCACCTTTCATATTTACACGTAACTAGTATAAGTATCACCAATTCATATCTCGCTTCACTTTATACTCATAAGCTTCTCGAAAATGAGTCTACACATATTATTATCTATGTACCAATATATTATCCACAAATTACATCATAAATTGATGATAACATTATGACATAACCATCATATGTGTCTTACATGAGTCTCTTGTAAGCAATTTTACACCCTTGCTTCATGTGGTGGCTTAATAGGTATTGGGGACACCAGAACCTTGAATTTATGATATTTTAGTATTGTGTGAAAGCACCTATAATACTCATTGAAAAATTATACTATATATTAAATTTACTTTTTCCAATAAATATCGTAATATGTCTTGTGGTATTACTTTCCATTTTCTACAAAAATATAAAACTAGCATATTAGTACTTTTATCTTGATTACTGATTTACAAATAATTGATCAACTAATTAAATGATTAAATGAATCCCCCTATTTTATCGAATTATATGAACACTCTATACTATAATGGGAGTACTTTATCGCATGATTATTTTACTAACAAGGATACTTGAACTTCCCCTCATAATCTACAAGTTATGGCTACACCACTACTTGGAGAGTTCATGTTTGGAATTTGACTAGCCAACCACATTAATACATGGTTCCTTGATCTATTGAGTGAAGTATCATATTCTAAAATAATAAACATTATATTCTCAATAATTTCCTCTAAAGTTGATGAAATATATCTTTGGGTAATTCCTTGCTTCCAACTTTAGTTAAGTCAACTCATCACTCTCATAAGAACCCACCAATAGTAAGAGGCTTCATCAACTTTGGTTGATGAGCACCCCAAACACCTAGTTTTGTTCAAATTTGAATGATGGAAGGTGTTTTTGAAATAATATCTCTTTGATAATTTTTAATATTTTCAATGTATGTAATCCATTTCTATTAATCTTGTTCATTCTGTGTTGCCATGACCATAATTGTACATTAATAAAAAAATATTCATTGATTCTTTATGAATTTTAATGTTTATTATTTTATGTGTTTTCCCATTGTCATGAAAATATATAAAATAATAAACCAATGCATAAAGGTAATAAACTACCTGACTGGTCATGCACATCTAAAACATGATGATCCATTTAAACTCAATAGACCATATTTGAACTGGGGCTATCATACCTGAGCTGTTGCTTGACTCATGATGCGGCTCATCCCTATCCAGTATATCAACTTCTAATATAGATTCCACCATGACTTGGTGTTGTTTGCTGATTAAAATGTCCATGTCATAGTAAAATAAATACTCTCACGTATGTGAGGGTATCTTGGGAGTATAAAATATAGAAATGTCACTTTTATCTTGGATAAAAGGCCCTTATACATATTTAACGAGAAAAGAAATGATGATGAACATACTGTCTTGTTTAATTACAATCATCACACATAGATAAATAACTAAATAAATAAAATTAGATGTAAACATGGTCCATTTCTCAAGACCAGACAACATAATTATTTTAAGCATGACACAAATTAAACAAGTACAATGGAATTAATTAAATTTAAATAATTTAATTATATTCAACATAATTTTTAATTTTTTTTAATTATAAAAATTAAATTAAATTAATTATTTAATTTAATACCAAAAATAAATTAGTTATTCGGCGTAATAAAATTATTATTTTCAAACGAAAATTAATTTTAATTAATTTAGTTTAATATTCTAATTAAATTAATTAACTTAATTAATTTTGATAAATTAAAAAACTAGTGGGGGATGAAACCCTAAGCTATACCAAAGGGGGTTAAGACGAACCCACGGAGGCCCATTTCGGGATGTGGAGACCCCATCTGGGGTGTTCTAGGAAAGACATAACTTTCTTGACCTTTTTAGGTGGGTAATATCTACACATGCACATTTGGAGGCTAGTTAAGAATCCCAAGACCATCTAGTAGGGGCTAGGACCATAAACCAGTTTGGGGGGGTCACATCGTAGTCACTGCATGACACATGAAACACCACGAAAGTGGGGGGTTTGCTTTTTAATCACTGAATAAGTCTTATCTTGTGGGTTTCTCCATGGTGTGTACAGTGGCCTAGGGGATCCAGCCATAGTGAGGAGAAAATGGTAGAAATAATGAATTCCCATACAACGGTGGCCTCGTGGTGACCTCATGGAGGTTAGTCGGGAGTGGGATTTAGGTGAGATAGAGGGATGTTGTAAGTTGCTCGTGCAGGTCAGCAAATGGTTAGAAGGAGGGAACTTTTGACCGAGCGGTGGGGAATAGAAGCATATGATGACGGGTCTAGATGAGGTTGTGGGGAAGGTAATGATCAGCTGAGAAGTCTTGTAGGGGTGATTACTTTTGTAGAAGGCTAGTGAGGAGGTGGTCGACCCATGAGGAGGGGGATTCTTGGCTTCTCTAAGAAGTCGAACCTCTCCCTTTTTCAATTTTTAAAATTAATTACCTTTTTTAAAAAGAATCCCACAAAATCAAAAAAAATTCTATTGAATCATAAATAAGATTCACCATTTTCCTTTTGTTTGTTGTTACCCCAAAGTGATGCCTCCGAATAACTTTAAAAAAGAAAATTTTCATCTATTGTTTTTTGAAAAAAAATTCATCCATACCTATTATTCCATAGATGTGTGGAATTTTTCATCATCAATTAAGGATTCCATTGGCCGGATATTGGATGGAATAATATGGGGTCACTTAAAAAATGAGAAACATGTATATAATTTTATTCTTCATATTTTTGAATTTAGTCATTTTAAAATCTAAATAAACATGTTTGATCCATAATTTTTTTTTTCAGATTTTCAAAACATGGTCTTCCAAAATCGTATCAAAGAATGGTCAGATCTATTTGGACTGAATTAATACACTCTACATATATTAAAAGATAATTTAATTTTATTAAATCATAAAATTTACATTCTCCCTCTAATAGAAAATGTAGGAATAGGGGTACAAATCAAAAGTTATTGGGGTGAGGATTTAAATTTTTTCATTTTTGCGACAATATAACATTTCATCTTTGGTGATCTAATCCCTGGTACGATTTATAGGATATTAAGTGATTTTTTTAAATGTAAATAAATTAAATCAAAATGTGTACCTTATTCGATTCAATGCCATGTTTTATTACTGCTCATTTATAGTGACCATTTCTCAAAGGATCCAAATTCAAACCCCTTTATATTGTCTACACATACTCCAAGAATCCATACATTCACCATTCACCAAATTCTTGGTTCTACCACATAGATCATAAAAATCCTTTAGCCTTGTATTGATAACCTTGATCACATGACTTTGATCCATCTAAGGTGAGCTTAGATCATTTCTTAGAGAGATACTTTTTCTCTTTAGAAGGTGGGAGGAGATATAAGCTCTCATTTCACTGGAATGAACATTTCCAACATAATGAGCCTCTCTCTTTCTTATATAGTGGGAAGATCAAATGCCTAGAAGGGTTCCTTGGCCCCTAAAAATAAAACACCCACTAAATAAAAAATAAATACATATTTATGATGAACTAAACTAAGTCATAAATATTATTTATATTTTATCACATACATGTAATATATATTAAATATATTATATGATAAAACTAAGTCATTTAACTTGACTCATAATTCCTGCTAATAATAAACAAACTAGAAATATTAAAACAATATTTATTTGAATAATATTTTTCTAACATTCACTAAATACCTCATGAATTGTTTTAATAAATAAATTCAACCCAATTATTCTTTACTTGGATAATAATGAATTTATTTATTTATGGATGATTGATAACATGGACAACCCTCAAACCCTGTGGTGGGGCCCACCATGTCATATATACCTATTCAACTGAATATGGTAGATTCTTGAATATGTTATTCTGTTTGACTATCAAGGCCCTTATCATGATAGTATTTTATAGTAATCATAGACGTGGAGTCAATTCTAGCAACACATTAAGACCCTAATGAGGTTAGGAATAGTCATAGTAATGAAAACCAACCTATAAAGATGTGTTATGTAATATAATATCATTGAATTTAGATATCTCATAAATTGGAATGCACACTTGTGTCATCATCCTTTCTTGCTTTATTATTTGTTTATCTAATCATACAAATTTACCTTTGACTGCCTTAGACAAGGATTTATAAAGGTTCTTCCATTCTGATACACTAGGATTGAGATATATTGCTTCCTCAACATGGAAGAGACAAATTCTATCTTGATCATTCAACCAATCCTATAAAACCAATGACACACCCAATACAAGCTACCTCACCATGATTTCCTTATCATTGTTTTTTCCTTGCATCAAAGTATGCGATAAAATGGAACTTATTGATAATGACATAAATTCAAGAGACCAGTACACATGTTTGTAGATAGGAACAACCAATACCACATGAAACATGTTGTGCTTCTATTGGTGGGTATGTCCTCATGATCTCAACTATGAGAGATCACCATGTTCCAGCTTTGTGAGATGAAGTCTCAATGCTTATAAACCCCAAGCACCTAATATTCAGACATCTACTATGTCTAGTTAGTATGATGTATCAAGACCATAGGAGATATATTTAATATTAATGTCATAGTATATTTAGGATCTCATTATATCTTGGGATCTAGAATAACCTTTTGATACAATAATTAATCTATGGACATTTACATTTAAATAGTGGATGTAGAAATGTCTACACTATAATAGTAAGAGAAAATCATGAATATTTCATTATATACATGAAATGGTAAATGAAAATTACTATTAGAGTTGGGTCTAGGGAATTAAATATTACAACATATACCTCCAATTCATTTGGTAATGTGATATATCTCATGAGATTATGTGTATTATTCATGAATATTGTTCTATATTTGATCATAAGTATGATGTTAGGATTTATGCACATATGTTATGTGTATAATTGATGATATTTTTGTTACTAACAATGTATGAAATTTGACCACTATGTTATGATGTTTCATTATTATAAATACGCTATATTCCACGTCTTTTAAAAATATTTACCTCATGATTATTATTATGATCCTATGCTTATGATACAATTATGATGAGTATTCTCACCCATGTATTATTGATTCTTGTATCTTATTACTTCTATTTTATCCCTCCCCCTACTAAGATTTTATCTCACCCATTATTTGATGTATATCCTTAAGTGATTAAATGTACTATGGAGAATGTGAGAGATTTTTAGAGGATAAAGTGGGACTGAAAGAATTTTTAAGTTTTATTATGTATTAGTGATGTATCACTACCACAAAATCGGGTTTCTTCATCACCACCCTTTATCAGTGATAAAAAAGTGATGAAAAGGGGGTTCCTTTATTAGTGATTTTTAGTGCCGATAAAGCCCCCCCCCTCTTTATCCATTCTTTTTTAACTATGTTAAAGGGGACCCCTTTGTCTGCTCTTTTTTAGTGGCGCTGATAAAGGGGGGCTTTATTAGCACTTTTTCCTAGCACTGATAAAATGTAAATTTCAAAAAATAAATTCATGAAAAATAATATATTTTTATATAAGTATATTTATATTGATGTAAATATAATATATGTTTTTTAAATATGTTTTAGATAAGTATAAATAAATGATTACATTTAATATTTAAGAAATGTAGTGAAAATGGCATTAAAATATTTTAAAAATATTTTTAATTAATAATTTTATAATTATCATCGACTAATAATCATTTAATAACAATTTGAAGACATAAAAAATCAAAAATAATAATAAAAGATCTAAAATAAGTTGAAAATGTAACTCTAACTTCAAACAGCCATAAATTTTGATCCAAATGTCTGTTAGAGCTCTACAGAACATAAAATCAAAGCCTATGACAAGATCTACGTGAAAGTCACCCAATAGAATATTTTGTCATATTTTTTAGGCCTAAATAGGCCCATTAGGCCTCCAAAAATGAGTTTTTAGTCAGGATACCCCAATTGTTTAACATTCAAATAGATATAACTTCTAATCCAGATGTTTTCTAGGCCTGTACCACATATCATATCAAATATTGTTTTATTTTCTTCGATTTGACTAGTTGTGGAGTTGAAACAGACTTCTGTATTAGAAGTAATGGTCGTTTTAACATTCTACGGCTTTTAAAAAACACAAATATAAGTATTTATTCATAAATATATATCTGTGTGTGTGTGTATTGTGTATATGTATCTAGGTATTTATTTATTTATTTATAAACACACATAAAAACAAATTTTACAAGTATATTTAAAACTAATCTTATAAATATATATTTATATACGAATAAAAAAATATAACTAAATATATTTATATTAATATGAATTTATATTAATATACGAATAAATATAACTATATATATATATTAATATATTAATAAATATATATGTATTAATATAAAAAAATATATTTATATTAATATGAATCAATATTAATATAAGAATAAATATAACTCTATATATATATATATAAATAGATATATCATTAAATAGAGAAAAAAACTAAATAGCTTGGTGGTAAAGTTCCAGGCGTGCAAGGGGAGAGGTCTTGGGTTTGAGTTTGGGTGGAAGCAGGGATGGGCTTGTGGGCAAGCGGGGGGTGTGCGGGAAAGTGCAGCACACAGGTGAGTGGGAGAGGTTCTTCCTAGCTCTGATAAAGGCGGGGGGTCAAGCGTTGTTAAAAGCTCCCTGAGCATTATATTTTTTTTTACTTTTTTAATTTTTTTTGACATTTATTAGTGGTAAAAATATGTTAATAAAAGGGGTATTTCATCCACACTAAAAAGGAACTAATAAAGTACCTTTTTATCATCGCTTTTTTAGCACTGATAAAAGGACCTTTATCAGTGATTTTCTGAGTGCTAATAAAAGGAACCCCCCCATTTGTGCCTCGATTAAAATAACTTTTCTAGCACTATTAATGCCATTTTATAGCATTGATAAATACCATATTTGTATTAGTGTATAGACCTAATTTTCCTAAGATACTAAATCCTTTGATCTTGGAATATATTATTATTTTGTTATTTATCATAAAAACAATTTAATAGTCATATAGGAGAAATTTGGTTCTTAATATAGGAATATCTAATTAAAAAAATGAATCTAATCCTTTAATGCTTCGTAACTCAAACCAAACAATCCCTATATACCCAAGGGATTAAACCCAACCACACAAATCTCCAAAGAAAATAATACTTCATAAAACCCATTCTTTAAAATCAAAAATATTTTAAAATGATTATAATACCCATTTTAAAAAACCACATGCATGTTTAGAAAAATTCTATTTCATTTGGAAAAACTAAAACAAATTCATCTCAAAACATAAAACCCAAAATTCTTTACCAAGTAATTTAAACACATTTACACTATCCTTGAGAGCCATTAACTTATTTAAAATAAGAATCCTACTCAATATTTATAAATTTATCCTTTATTTTCAAAATTCCCTATGAATTTAATTATAAAAATAATTTTTTTATGAAATCCACTTCAATATTTAAAAAAATATAAAAATAAACTTTCCTTTTAAAAACACTTCCCAAAACCCATAATTAATTAAACCACTTTAAAAAATAATAAACGTAAATAATACTTTACAAAAAAACCTTTACACCTAGTTTCGAAAAAGTAAAAATTCCCTGATATTTCCTTTTCAAATAATACAAATAAATTAGTTCGAAGGAAAAACACCTCATGAAATTATCTTTTTCACAGAACTATATTTTAATGAAAAAAACTAAACAACATACATGAATTATAAAACCCTCTTTGATATATATCCATCAAATGAAAATTATATAATGAGTTATGATAAATCAAATGAGGTATAAAAAAACTTTTAAGAGGAATGACTATTTTCTCATAGATTAGTCACATGTTTTGGTTGACCACACATGGATATTTTGGAAATATATAAAATGATTTTAGAACCCATCCCATGAGCTCTACATAGTTTTCTAGGTCATGTGATCTTACCACACAAATCTAATTACTTTATATGTTTTTCTCAAAATTCAAGGAAATCCCCAAAGTATATGATATATCTAAATAAAGATCAATTTATAATCAAAATATTCAAGAATGAAATCCAAATTAAAGACTAAAATCCTGAATAAACATGGAAACTTATGGTTAATCAAGAAAGGTAGTGATTAAGATACTACTCATGAACTTCCTCTTGAGTTCCAACAGTCCAAGTATCCATAATACCAAGATACACCCAAGTAAAAAGAGGGATCTCTGATACTATTCTGTGGTGACTCAGACCGGGTGACCCAACCCAGAAGCTGAGTAGCTCTACCATATTTCCAAAATCACATTCCTAATCACCATAGTATAAAAAAAAGTGTCGAGGAATCAAAGGTACAACAAGAAAGAATGTATTCACCCATAAATCATAATAAATAAGTATTGTAAACTATTGATAATTCATCATAGTGAATCTATACATTAGATTTCCCTTAAAATGAAATAAATAGATATAAATAAATAATCCAGAAAAAAATGGAATAATCTAAAGGAATATATAATGAGAAATAATCAAAAAATTTAATTCACCATGACACAAAAACTGTGAAGAAATAAGAAAGGTCATGATTGAAAATCTCCAGGATGTTCTACAATATAAATCAAGGTTATACCAAAAATCTATGTTTCCTCCAATGATTGATATGATGGTTTAATAAAGTTAAAGAAAAAATTGACCTATCATGTCAAGAACTAAGCTATTGAACCATGAATTATATATTATATATTAATTAATATTGACTTGGTGATTTATAAAAATCATGTAGGTTTGGTGGTTTTTGGAAAACCATTAAATTCACATTCAAATTTCAATTGTAGAGACTTATTAGAAGATAATCAAACTAATGGAATTTTAAGTAGAATAAATTAGATGTTGATAGGTAGTTACTTATTTAAATTTAAATTTTAAAACTCTTAGGATATAAAAGAGAGGTGATTGTGTAGATTTAAGGGAGAATATTGAATAATGAAAAAGGAACTGAATTTTATGATGGAGTAAACGGAAGAAGAAGGTTGGTTCGGTAAAATGGGATTTAATATATATCTAAATTGGAGAGAGATTTGTGTTGGATAGGAATATATTATATATTTATTTTGGGAAATATGAGAGTTGTTCATAAATTACAATAAAGTAAAGATAATATCGGAAGTTCTATTGATCATATCAATATTTGAGTATAGAATAAGAATCATGGATTATGGAATATCATGCATACAAATGACCAATTAAATTAACGGAGAATACGGTGAAGATAATTAATATATTTAAATTACTCAATCTATATATTATTGTTTTCCATTGTGTGCAGTTTTAATAAATATTAAAGACTCAAATCTTTTCAAAATGAGTTTATTATATCATGAATTTTAATCAAAAGTAGTATATGGAATTCATTGGAGAATTAACATATAAATGTTTGATGTAGTTTACACATGATGAACTTGGAATAACCTTCATGTCAATAAACCGAGAAGAGACCAACAAGTTTTAAAATTTATCTATTTTGGATTAATGTGAAAAGAAGGAGATGAGAGTGATTTTAACACCCTGGGTTATTATGAATTAATTTTTTTCAAATAAATTAAATTTATTTGATGTATTTCATTGCATGTGACACTAATTTAATCTTTCTTTATACGCAACACGATTTTAAGAATGCACTACATGCATCACTGACCCTGGATTGCGTTATATGCGACACTAAGTTTGGCTTATTTCAAACAGAATACCATGTTCCTTCAACAACTTTCCTTACACGTAAGACTGAGTTCCACTGAACTACAATATAATATTAATATTTCTATTAAAATGTTATTAAAATTACCAAATATCCATTGGAATGGAAGTAACAAATAAGATTAAATTAATTTTGAAAATATAGTTGAAACATGTATATAAAATCAATTATTTGGTGACCAATTAATTATAAATGAAAATAAAACACTTTTTAAAATAAAAGAAAATCTTTTTCAGAAAAAAAAACTATTTTTATGCATACAAGTGTGTTTTATATCAATATAATAAACAAAAAAATGTATTATTTAATTTAAATAAATATATATCTTATATATTCAATAAAATATTCAAAATTCATCTTATTTTTTCTAGATTAGTGACACAAATAAATCCAATTCTAGGTATAAAAATAAATATTTTTCTAAAAATTAATTTTACCATCGTTTAATGGCTCATATATTTAACAACTAAATATTTACACTTTTATAAATTTTATTTGAAAAAAACAAACTTCAATTTTGAAATAATAACGTCAAAATTATCTTAGATTTAGTTTTTTATTTTTCTGAAATATTGCATTTTTGATGAATAGTGAAAATGCTGAATTTTAATTGAAAACTACTTTTTTGTATAATTTGTTTATATAGTTAAATTATATTTTAATATGGTTTAAAAATTCAATTAGATCAATTATACATTAATTAATCTAATTTAGTTCATTTTTTATCAATTTCACATTTAAATTGGATGTAAAAAACTCAAAATTTTGAACCTTTTCACTTTAAACAATTAATTGTCTCATCCTATCTGCGGGATTAATTTTAAAATAATTTTTTACACTTATATGATTAGAATTTGGAAAATTTTATTCCATATTTTTAATCAGAATAATTTTTAATGTCTAATAATTTCAACTTAGTTTTTGACCAAAAATATTTTTGAAATCAATTAAAATTAATTATAGTGGTTAAAAGGAAAATGAGTTTACTAAGGGACTAGACTTTAAACTTAAGTGGGGAAATTACCTAGAAATTTTTTGAAAATACATATTATGACCATATTTTTACCATTTATCCTCTTTTATCGAATATATATCACTATTGGGGGTAGATTATGTAATGGATACCTCACAATAGTGTTTACCTTTTGGTATTTATAAGAATCACTCCTCCACTATAAAAGGGAACCCCCCCCCCCACTTCTTCACACCTCTAAATAACATTAATTCATCCAAAACCTAACCAAATAAAATCAAAAAATCCCTCATCTTATCTAAAAATAATCACTTTGAGTATAAATTAATCCAAGGAATTCCTTTGGTGTAAACCAAAAGGAGTTACCCAAAGAAGAGGTAAAATTCTCCAATGAGCACTTTTTTTTTAATTCTTTCTCCATCCATTAAATTATTATTATTAACATATTTTATAATAAACAAATTATATTAAATATATTAATATTTTTTTATGTTATGGTCTTGACCTACAACTATTCATATATCCATCAAACGGGATACACAATCATTGTTCGTGTGTACGTTGGACTATTCCCTCACGAACCGATGTTGTTTGTTCTTCCATTACCACCTATAAAGGTTTGAAATAATTATGTAAAAACTATTTTTATTTGATATTGATTATGTATTTATGATTATATAATTATTATATAACACATACCTTCAAGCATTAAATTTTCTTTGAATACGATAACATCGTTTGTGGACGTATAAACTACTGCCTCTTCCAAGTGATGTGATAAGTTTATACTTTACATGAAATGTATTAAATTTGGTTTTAATAAATATATGTGATATATATGACATAATAATTCTAATTAAATTATAATATATATATATATATAGACATACATATTGCATTTACTTTCTTTCAGTCAATACGACAAGAAAAAGGAAAAAACATTAATATGTACGCACATCCTACCATCTCTATGAATAGTGTATCAAATTTTCAATTAATATATTTTATATATTATTTTAAAAACATATATACTAAATATATATGAAATTTAAATATTTTTTTTACATTCTATAAATTTGGAAATCAATGATCAAATAAATAAGATAAAAAATAACAAGTCAAAACTTAAACGAAAAACAAAGTGTTTATTACCTACAACCAAACTTTAACATGGAATTGTTAATAAATGGGTAATATAGAGTCATGATAAAATCATATATATTATGATATAAAATAATATGGTTTTTTGGATATGTATAATAGATTTATATTTATTATACAATTGGTTTTAATATGTAAGAAAAAAGTAAATACTTAAGGTAATGGTTACTTGTCTCACTTTTATTTATGTAAGATATATGTTATATTCACCACTTATTATTATTGTGTAGTGTATATACTAGCCTATTACATGTTATATCATGAATTTCCTTTATTTCAAGATATTAAAATTTTCAATTGATGTTATTCATTCACGGGTCTCACGATTCAAAAGTTACTCAAGTAGTAAGTGGATTTATGGTCTCACTTTTCTTTATGTGAGACTTATACCATATTCACCACTAATTTACTTTTTTGTGGTTTATATAATGAAAAAGAACATATTGTATTATTATTATCATTAAAATTATGGTTATTTAAATATCTATTTGATTATATCTCTTTGATTGGGTTTACGGTTCAAAAAGTACTAAATCAATAAGATAATTTCATCTCAATTTTCCTTCTTTGAGACACATGTTATATTATGAACCTAAATTCTTTTATGAGGTGAATATAAAGACCTATGACAAGTTATATCATGAATATTTTTATTTCCATTATATTTTAAGCATCATGTAAAGTCATTCTCTCATGAGGATTATGATGCAATGTTACTAAAGTGGTAATGACTTATTTCTACAATCTTATCATTGTCAGGATTCCTTATGATTATGCTTACATTGATGAAATATTATGATCCATCCCTCAATAATTCTAATTTATTTTCTTATACTATGGGTTTTCATGATATGTTCATGTAATTGTTACATTTTACATGCTTTTGTGATTAAGATGATTTAGAAAATGTTTTTTATGAAAAAATCGACCTTACTACCCTCTTTCGTCAAAAATCTGTTTTATTCAAAACCCATGTTTTATAAAAATGATTTAAAATGATATTTTAAGATCATTTTTAATGAAAATTATTTAATTTTTTTAAAAAAATTAATTTCCAAATATTCCTTTATAATTTATAAAGGTTATTTTCAAAGGAAAATGTTTTTAAAATGGTTTATGTATTAAAAATTATTTTTTTATAGAGGAAAGTGTATTTAAATAAAAAAATATTTTTAATTATTTTTAATTATTACTTTATAAGTTTTAAAAGTGGTTTTCAAAATAAAGTATTTTTAAAATGTTATATGTTTTAAAAAGTGATTTTTAAACAAATATTAATTTCCATGTGATCTTTCAAAATCCTTCTATATCTAAGATAAAATCCTTTGATATAATTTATGATTTATAAGGGATATAATACATGGATACCATTAATATCCTTTATATAAATGATTTATTTTTTATGGAATTATGTTTATGGAACCCATTTTTCCCATGGGTCAATCATTTTTCAAATAGACTATTAGGGAACCCGTTTATTTTACATATGATAATAATGTTTCAAATATATTGAAATGAATCCCATTTCATTTCCATGGGTTAATCAAGTTAATAAATAATAATTTTTTTATGATTTTTTATGGTGATATGAAAATATTAGTACATTATTCATTTTGTGTTTCATTGAAATTTCTTATATGATTGGGTGGCCCAGATAGCATCGGGTAATCCCGTTATAGCTTATATGATGGGGTGGCCCATATATTGTTAGGTAATACTATTATAGCTTATACTCTGGGGTGTCCCAGATAGCACCTTGTAATCCCATTATAGCTTATATGATGGTGTGACCCAGATAGTGTTGGGTAAGCCCATTACAACTTATACGATGTGGTGGACCAGATTGCACCAGGTTATCCCATAATAGATTACATGACTGGTGGGACCTATATCTCCATATAATACATTAGGTAATATTTATATCTCAAAAGATAATGATGGGAAAAAGTCTATGGGATTAATCTAATATGGGAATAAGGTATTACCTGGTCAACTAAAAGTAAAGGGTTGCAACTGTGGATGGTGTTGTGTCTCTATAGTAACTGTATACCCCATGAAGTTCCCTGATATATTTTGGAAACGAACCTTGATTTATAGGTAATGATTTTATGTGATAATGTATATTCCAAAAATTCAATGTATTAATCCTATTATATAATTTAATCTCTTATCATCTCAATTACCTAATGATTCATGTCTTATGAACTGCCAATATTTATACCATGACTCTTTATTATGATCTTTCATATGCCTAGTGTGATATTATAATGTAAAAATCATGTTTTCATACCCTTATACTCATGTTATGCTTACATGTCTCCCTTTTTTACCCTTAATAAGAATCTAAGCTCAACCCTTTATTATGTTTCCTTTCCCTGGGTTGTGGAGAAATGTTTTAAGTAGGATTACTGAAGGGGAATATCATTATGGGTGATGTTGAAGATCTTTCAAAAAGTTGTAAGATTGTGTTCCATTATTCCAAATACCCTAAACTATTATGGTCCTCATGAAAGTACTTTTTTAATGTGCTAAAGATTCATCCAAAATGATGTAATATCCATGTATTTTAATCCTAGTTCACTATAATTCATATCAAAGGAAAAGTTTAGTCATCATTTGGAAACTCAGATGAGAAAAAATTAGTGAGATCTCTTAGGATATTTCTAAGGATATATCTAGGGATATATCTAAGGATAAGTCTAAGGATGATTCAATGTTTAAGAAAATTTCATAGAACTTTGGTAAAGGATTAATGGAGTGGTTTCCAAGAAAATACATCCCTATATAGATACTAAAAGTGGGTGTATTAGGGGAATATGAAGATGTTATGAATGTGGAAAAGAAGGGCGAAAATAAGGAAACTGAATAGAGAAAATTAAAAGTTTAGTTAATGCAATGGGTGAGAATAATGGCCTCTCTAATGTAGCATTGACTATAGAATTCTTTAAATGTGGAAAGTATGGGAATTATACAAATCAATTTCTTAAGGTAAATCCCATGAAGGAAATATGTATGGTTTTAAGATTAATAGTCTTTTTATTGATGATGGAGAGACCATGAGTGACATATGAAAGGTATATTATTTTATAATATTACTATTTCTAATAATTATTAAATTGAGTAGACACGATTCATATTTTAGATATATAGAAAGTAGTATTAAGGAATGGGATAAAGAATCTTAGTTGATAGATTAAGGAAGAGGTATAATGATTAAAGTATTAATTTATTTTAATCAAGTACTATGTTATATTAATTATGAAGTATATAAGGATTTCTTATAGAAGTTTTTATTTAAGGATTATCAAGAATATGATATATGAGACTTAGAAAATTTATTTAATGGAAAGGTTACATTAACGTAAGGTAACCCTTAACATGTTCCAGAGTATGAGAAAATTATATTTGGTATGGATAAAGATATGATCATATAGATAAAGTAAATTGGATAGTATTTATGACCTCATAACTAATGAAGGTTTTATTGAAAAAGTGGTTTATTCTTTCGTTTATTATGTTTATGGTACTTTTGGATTTAAGGAATATGTACAAAAATATAAAATCATTTTTAATTCTTTCAGGTACTTCTTAACTCCACTTTTTGATCATGCTTTGGTTTTGGTTCGTTTCAGGTTATTTTGGGAAGAACATTAAAAAAAATTAAACTTTTTGGGTTGTGCACTTTTGGTGCACATTGTTCCAAACCATGCACCCACCCAGGGTAAACTATGTCAGCCCAAATAGCAGGGCTTTTATAGTTGGCGCATAGTTTAAAAAACCATTCACCCACCTAGTATAAACTGTGAACCCCACTAAAGGGATCATAGTTAGGGAACACCATTTAACTAATAGTGTGGCCCTGTCCAGCTAACCATGTGAATGGGAGAAATTAATTTCAAAAAATGTTAAAAACAATTGAACCCTCATTTTATTCCCCACTCAGACCTAACTCATCATATCAAGATTTATAATATTGTAAGGCTATCAAGGAACCTTTTTTTGATCCTCTTAACCCCTTTCTAGGTGGATCAAAGCATGTTGAATCTTGTTTGATCTCCCCTGCATATGTGAATCTTCTCTTCTTGGTCTCTCTGAGTCTCTTCTTCTCTCCTTAGGGTTTTTTTGGATCTCTATGTTATTAGAGGATATAAACTCCAATGTTTTAGATCTTTAATCTATGTTTGATTCTAAAATATCTATTGTTGACATTCTTCATTGTTGAATCCCATTATGCATGTTGTGATATGTGATATCGTGATCCCAAGGTAGGTGGTTTTGTATAATTATTTCAATTTATTTAACTTTGGATTTCTTAATCATTTTAGTTTTTTTTAAATTAAATTGTGAAAATCCAATTTAGAGTTAATTGAGATTTTAAATTACTTTTTCATGAAATTGTGGGAAAATCCCAAATTCCAAAGAATCAGGGTGTGCTTTGAATTTTATTAAAATTGATGGAATTGTGAAATTGATTTGGAAAATTTATTTGAAATTGGTATTTTAGAAAAATGGAATAAATTATTTTGATAATAATATTGGTTGGTTTTATCCTGAAAAGGTAATTAATTGATTAAACCCCATTTTGGTTCTTAAAGGGGATTTGGCATATTGGAATATGATATTAGGAAATTGTATTTTAAACATTTTCAAGATAATTTTTCCATTATTGATTGATTCTTGAGGACATGAATTCTACTGTATTTAGTGAGTTATTTGGGACAAAAATTCTAGGTTTAAATTTATCGAGAACCAGATTGATGACTTACAAATCTAACAAAAGTGTACATCGATAGATCTTATCCACAAAAGGATATTTATTGATCACCCTCTAAAAAGTGTTTAATACATTTGTGTGCAAAATTATATTATCACTATATAAGAGTGTGATGATCCCATAATATGAAAATATCTTACCTCTTGAAAGATGACCATGTTTCTCATTTTTGATTACTTCTATATATATGAAATTTTTATAAAACTTCTTTATATATGCCTTGTGAAGTTATATAAAATGATTATTGAGCTATAATTTTAAATGTTTCCATTAATTGAAATGAAAATCATGATTTTTTTTAAATATTTTCCTATACTTCCATCCCTATTTTATTTAATATTGAAATAATTATTTTATTAATTATTGTGACATATTATTATGGAACACTTAGTGAGACCCTGCTGGACTTTTAGATCACACCCTAACATTTCCTTAATGCATTTTTTGATTTCCTTCTACCATGTTTGAGCAAGGGGAAAGCACTAATGAGAGGTTGTTTCTATTTGTCAATTGATACTAGAGTGTTATTTTCATCAGGACTTGGGTTGTTTTCTTGTATTTTTTTCACTTTTGTGATGTACTATTTGGGATTTGTTATACCTATTTAACTTCTAGTACATTATACTTTGGCAGTTCTCTTTGACCATACTTGTATCTATTTATTATAATGTTTTCATGGAAAAATTGTTCCCACTATATCTTGTATGATGTCAGGTTCTAGTCGCCAACCAATGGGTATTGAGAACATCTTTCATGATGTTATAGGATCTCCTTAGTTATTAGGGTATCTAGGGTGGTTCTTGAAAAAGGTGTATTAGAGGTGTAGTTTAATAATCTTACCTTAATGTCAGTATACATATTAAGTTATCTTATCAAGACTTAGGAGGTATTTTCGAGTGAGTACCTAGAAAACTCTAACTGTAATGATCCTAAAGTCACTGTAGGTGGTTTGTGAAAGATGTGTTGATAATTATTTATAGTATTTTCCCTGGTTTTGATTTGGATATATTGAAATCAAAATCTTTTTTATCTATTTGATGGGATTTATTTCTCTATTTATCTTGTTTGAGTGTTGATCTGTGTAATGATATGAAGTTTAATGTTATCTAATGATGTTTTGTAGTTTCATGCCACTAATAAGATGTGTGAATCAAATATAAGAGGAAGATGCTAATAAATTATAGTGATAAAATCATTCTCATGAACTTGAACCTAGTTGAGGTTGTTGTGTATGTTGTCTAATCTCTGGGACACACACCTGCACCTGCTCCCATTCAGGATCCATCTATAGAAACTTAGAGGGATGAATTTATGATTTGTTCTTAGGATTTCCTTCACTATAATACACTGGTTTTCCAAGGCTCAAACAATCCTAAAGAGGCTAAGTATTGGTCTAGAAGAGTTTAAATTTTATTTCAGTTCTTTGAAACACCTGATTCTATCAAGGTGATGTGTTCCACCTTCAAGATAGAGGGACATGACAGGAGATGGTGGGACACAATGGTGACAGAGGAAAAAAATGATGGCATCGGGTTAAAGGACATTAAATTCTTTTCACTGAATAATTCTATCCAATGTGGATGGTGTTGGACAAGGCTATAGAGTTTTTCAAACTTGAGAAGGCTGACAGGACTGTAACATAATATGCAAATCGATTTGCAGAGCTTGTGTAGTTTTCATAAGATATTGTATCAAATGAGAAGATGAAGAATCAATGGTGTGATATGGGACTATGATATCATATTCATTATTAGGTTTTATTGGTGAAGCTCCCTTCTTATGCTAATTTGTTGGATAGAGCATTGATGGTCGAAATGGACCTGGCTAGTAACTCAAGGTTGATGGGAGTTCCTTTTTCTTCTAGTTGAAGTTTGGTGAGTTCCATAAAAGGGAAAGAGAAAGAACATTGAGTCTCATGGTGGTTATTTAAATAAGGTTTATTATAGAACTCATGTAGTGCTAGGAAGAGGCCCTTTAATTTTATACCAGTGTGGAAATATAGGGAATTCGAAATGAGTTTGCACTAAGGCACCAAAGATATGTGGTTCCTACAGACACTCAGGCCACTTTCAGAAGTTATGTTATGTCTATTATACTCCATGTAGTATAATAGGATCATCATCACCAAAAATTAATTTGATGCAATAAGATGATTCAAAACAAATGGGTTACATGATTATATAATAACCATAATATACTAAATATAATGATATGTTGTAATGTTAAGGGTTTGACCTACACCTACACACACATCCATCAAATGGGATACATAATCATAGTTCATGTGTATGGACACTAAAAAAGGGTAAATGGCATTGATTTTTACATGAGATAACGGTGTTTTAAACCACCACCTAATGTCTTAGCGATGATTATTAAATTTGTCACATATTTCATGGTCTCTGCCCATTTAGCATCATTATTTAAAATTTAGTGGCGGTTTTTTAAGTGTCATTTTTTGAGAATTTTGTGGTGGTTTTTTATTTAAGAAAATATTTGAGGGAAATATAAACAAAATTAAAGAAACCAAAATAGAAAATATTAGCGGTGATTTATTTTAGCAGCGGTTAAGTGTAAAAACTTCTAATCATTTATTATTTAATGTATTTATCAGTGGTTACTTAAAACACCAACTAAATAAAATTTCTTTTTCTAAAAAAACTAATAAAAAACTAAAAATATAAAAAACTAACATATAAAAGACTAATACATAAATATATGATAAACCCATCATACATATATCATACATCTATAATCATATACAAAAATCCATCCATTATAACCTGAATCTAAGTCAACCCATACATCTATAAGTATATATATAAAATATGTCCAACAATACCCAATGCCCAATATGCATCTGTTCCAAAACCTCCACTACATTTGTCTACCTCCACATCATGTCATCAACTAAAATATACCACATCATCTAACTAAATATAACAAAAAATTAAACAAAAATTAAAAGTACATATAATAAATCTGAATTACAGTATAATAATTTATAAAATTTTAACATATCTTGGAAACTAAGAACCATCACGACCGCCTTCAGAAGAATTTCATAGATTGGAAAAGTGAACCTTTTTCCTATTGTTGGCATTTTTCACCTACAATGAAAACTATAATTTTTTTGAAAAGAAATTAAAAATAAAAATGATATAGAATATATTCAAAATGATATAAATTAAAATTCATATTTTTCCAATCAAACAGAATAAATTTTAACATAAAAAATAATATATAATAATTTTAAAAAAAACATAAATATAATTATTTCAGATAATATTCAACAGTTGAAACTAAATAGGGATAAGTAAATATTCTAATTTACATTTTAATTTATGTGATGTGTGCTTGAAATTTACTTAACAAACATATTTTAATTATTTTGATATCACAGTATGTCCAATATTTAAAAAACTAATCTTCGGTGTTTTTCCCATGATTGAAAATCAATTTGAGGCCGTTAAATATGGTTTTGACCATTCCACGCACGTTTTAGTGTTTTAAAACAACAAAAATGTATTTAAAACCATAAAAGGAAAACCTTAATTTAGAATGATTTGTTTTTTGTTCTTATATTTCAAAATTAAATGTATGGTTGTTTTCCTATGATTTAAGGGAAATTCAACATTGTTTTTCAGGTTTTGACACCCCGACACTTGTTTTTAAAGGATTTTGTATCTTTCAAAAGTATATACCAAGTAATTCCTACCATAGCACATGTAAAATTGACAAGTTGCCTATGATTACACATAAAAAACTTGTTGGTTGTTTTTCCATGATTTCACATCAATATGAGGTTATTTTCTATGGTCTCGACTGTTCCACGCATGTTTTCATGTTTTAAAAAATTAAAAATGTACTTATGACCATAACATGAAAACTTTAATTCAGAATAATATTTCATCAGTACTTACATTTCAAAATTAAATATACAGTTGTTGTTCTATGATTTCGGGGAAATCTGACATCATTTGGCTGGTTTTGACCCCCCAACACTTCTTTTTAAAAGATTTTTTACCTTTCAAAAGTGTGTAAAAAAATATTTTGACCATGTCACACATCATATTTACAAGTTTTCTATGATCACATGTAAAAAAACTCATTGGTGGTTTTCCCCTAATTTCAGATCAATCTGAGGTTGTTTTCTATGGTTTTGACCGTTCCATGCACGTTTTATTTTTTTAAATCACTACCAACATGCTTAATTACATAATAGAAAAAACATAATTTAGATTGATCTTTCAAAGGTTCCTAAAATTCAAAATTAAATATATGGTTATTTTCCCATGATTTTAGGGCAATCTTACTTTTTTCCCGGTTTTGACCCCCTGATACTTGTTTTTAAAGGCTTTCGAACATTTCAAAAGTATATACCAAGTAATTACGACCACAACACATTTTAGATTTATATTTTTTATGTGAGTACACATAAAAAAACTCATAAGTGGTTTTCCCATGATTTCACATCAATATGAAGTCATTTTCTATGGTTTTAATCATTCCACGCATGTTTCAGCGTTTTAAAACACTAAAAACATGCTTACGTCCATAACAAAAAAAACTGAAATTTAGATTGACGTGTTGTCAGTTCATACATTTAAAAATTAAATTTATAGTAGTTTTCTCAATATTCCAGGTCAATATAACATCTTTTTTCTAGTTTTGACCCCCAACACTTGTTTTTAAAGGCTTTTGTACCTTTCTGAAGTGTATACCGAGTAATTCCAACCACACCGCACATAATATTGAAGTGTTTTCTATGCGTACTGATGAAGATAATATTTTCATTATTTTTCATATGTTTTTCAATTATTTAACCTCTAACAATTAATCAATTTGAGTTTATTTGTATCATTTTAGTGTTTTGGTGAATTATGGTCTTAATTGTAGAAATTGTTTAATTTTGGAAATTTAGAAGTTTTGTAGAGATTTTGTTCTTCGGGCATATCATTTATATTTTTTATCCAAATTGTATTATTCCTTTTTTAGGCTTTATCTTCTTGTGGTATTAATTTTATCCTTTTGGACCCAAAGCTCAATCCATCATTGGAAACCTCAAATTCATCTCACAATTCAGGCCTTGCAAACTGTGCATAAAACTGCATAATTTTATTGTGGGGGCCATATCCCATTAATGGCCAAACCATTGGAGATGAAATTTTACATTGAGCTTTAAAACATCCATAGTAACAAGTTTCATTAATTTGGACGTTATTGATTATTTCATTATCAAGGGTATTAATTCATTGGAACTCGAAATATTGGAAAACGAAATGTCTGTCTTGAAGAATTAAATATTCTGAGCGAGTTGGCCATAAATCCTTCATTTCCTAGACAATGAAGCTGAAATTTCGTTTTTAGATAGATGAGAGATGGAGGAATAACTTTAAATGACTAATTTCCAAATTAGGTCATTTATTATGCCAACTGGACTCAAACTTTCAGGGGAGTAATTTTGGAGGGAAATTTTCTACTCCCCAAGCCTATAAATAAGAGTGTTCACTTCCATTCAAAGGGGTTGAAGAAGGTGCAAGAAAGTGTATGATAGAGGATTGAGTTCTTGAATTTATTTGTATTTTCTATATTTTTACTTAGTTTCATCATTCTCTCTTCTTCCCATTTCAACTGTAATACCATTCACATAGAGGGTTAAACCTTTGAGTGATTGGGGAAGGGGGAGTTTCTCTTTTGTAATGTTGGAGTTTTGTGCTTAAATGTAAAACTTTATCTTTATTTTTATAACTTCTATTATTAGTGTTTAACTATTATATTAATGAGATCATGTTTTTAGTTTGGTGTCTTCATTTTTAATAGCTTTGGTTAAAGACTTTTAATCTCCCTCTACCTAGTGCAATTTGTCTCGATCGAGCAGATTGTGTTAGGTGGTGAGTGTCCAACGATCGTTGGCACGTGTGTGGAACTAGTAAACTTTTTTTAGAGTTATAAGGAGAAATTATTACCGATCAGGACTTGCCTTAGTTTTTTAGGGAATGTTTGTGATCTTCCATGCACATATAAGTGATTTCTATTTTCTTATTTAACCAAGGGTGATTGATAAATCGATCGAGGAGTCTTTCATTTGTCATTGAAAATGAAGAAAGGTAAAATGATCTTTGTGAATATGATTACATTAAAAAATGTGATCCTACCCTGACCCCATCACTCTCTTCATCCATTAGTGTTCAACATTTCTTTTCAATTGCTTTCTTTATTTTTCAACTAAAACAATTTCAAAAAGAACCTCTACTTCTTTCTTTAATTTAAGTAACAAACATAATTTTTGTGCACTCCTATTTGGAGACAATTTAGGTTACCCAATTTTTTACATTTTAACTTAGGTTTTATTTGTTTTTTTCACACCCCGTGATAGGCATGTGTCAAAACACAATGTCCTTTCTAGGGATTTTGTGCTAACAATCCATTTGTATATATTTGACTCTTTTCAAATTAAAAAAAAATAGGAAAAAAATCTATTTCCATAATGTTCTAAAATGATTTTTTCTTTAATTCATGGAAAATTATCCACGAGTGAAAGAACCAATTTTTAAATCACCTTGGTCTACAGAGGATAGTGTTTATCTTTTGGCGAAACAGATCAGGGGAGCTCGAATCCAAATCAACAAGAAGGATGAATTCAAGGATCTCATTCAAGACCTTAAATAACACCTTGAATAGTCAATACTGGAGGGATTGTCCAGATAATTAGTTTATCTCCAAGAGTACTTCCCAGAATTTTATCAAGAAATGGTCGAAGTGCAATAAGAAGAGGAAGTTTGAATAAATGATCAATTGCAAGTTCTTCAGGAAGAAATTCAGGACCTGGACAGAAAAATGGAATGGCTAATTGAATATTTTCACACATCCCAAGAGGAACCTGAACCTAAACATGAGCCATTAGTGGAAGTGGATTCCCCTCTAATACTTTATGTTTAAGAACCAAGAGAGAACATTATGGAATTAAAAGAAGATTCATTTTTCCATTCTCATACATTGTTAAGGAAGATTAATGATTAATATGTGCCTTATGAAGTATGTATGGGAGATCAACAAGATATGGATGAGTTCTGGAAGGAGTGTGAGGAACTAATTGATCCCCCATTTTATCATAATGTAGAAGATCTAACATCATTTAAGGAATAAATCACCAAAAATCTAGAATTTTAAGAGAATATTGAGGTGTTTGACTTCCTACCTCATGTTAATAAAATTCATCTTCAAGAGGAACTTCCCACTGAAGAAGAAATTGAAGCCGAGAAAACTCAGAGAGATGATATTTTCATGAACTCATTGTATTCTAATTTTGTTGAAACTAAATTGAGTATAACCTCACCATTCATGAAATTTTCATATTCGAACAACTCATGTATTGTCTTGGACGACGAGGAGGAAAAGAAAGATGCTCTTAAAGAGGAAGATTTGGAGCTCCCAAAACATGTTGATCATTTATTGGAGGGAGTTCAAGATGGAATCCAAGTGGATTTTCCTAAGGAAAAAGAGACACGAGATGGTTACATTGAAATGGAGGAATTTGATATTTATCCTTTATGATTTAATTTTGTTCTAATTGAATTACACTCTAAATTTCCCTTTGATTTTTCCAATGATGTGGCATACCTTCAGCAATCACTCGAGAATAAAGAGGAGGGTGTGAAATTGGAAACTAAGAAAGATGAGGACTCATTCTTTTTCCTACCCCCACTAAGAAAATTATATCTTATTATACTAGGGGTATATTTAGTGTACTATACCCATGGTTCCCTCAAAAAAAATTATGAATAACATGATGTGAAGAAGAAGTTTTGTTGGTTCATGAGAAAGAAGCTTCACCCACCATCAGATTGGGGATAACCGATTAGAACTGCCCATCTGGAGGCAGTCAAAACCCAGGGAACACTTGGGGGATTAAACCAAGATCTATCCTTATTTTCTCATCCTATTTATTTTTTAATTTCTTTCATTAAATGCATTATGCTTTATTTTGTCCTTTTTCTTGTAGGTTTTTAGTGTGAAACACTTAGGAACTTAACTCAATGTTGCATTACCAATAAGTCAGGTTGTACCTCTCCTTTACACTTTCTTATTGTTATGATTCATTTTAAAAGTTTCATACAGGTTAAATCTACTTGAATGTGTTTATTACACTGCACCAATTTAGTGTGGGGGAGGTAACCTTGGTGGTTTAGGTTTTTCATTTTTTGTTTGTTTTTCAAAAAAATTGTTTTCAAATTTTGTGTGTGTGTGTTTATTTTTCAATTTTTGGTGTGTTTTTGAAACTTTTGAGCTGAAATGATTATCATTTCCATTTTTGAAACCCATGTCATTGATTGAACTAATTTATTCCATTTAATTGAGCTTAAATGAATGCTTAAAATGATTTTTTTTTCAAGTTTAATTCTTTGGGAATTTCATGAAAAATACTCGGATTTTTGAATCTCATGCCACATTTCACTGTCTTTATCTTTGAAATCACTTTATTATGAGCCTTCTAAACCATTGTTGTTATATTCTACTCATTAAAATAACTTCTTGAGAGAACCATACCATGCTTTTCTTAACCAGAATTTGATTCATTCCTTTCGAAACTTGAGGGTTTGAGGAACATGTGTTTTAAATGATTGAGGAATTTTTTTGGTTTGAAAGTCCCATTTTCAAGATAATCTCTTTTATTTTGGCCTACCTTGTACATTTAATCCTTGTATCCCATATAAGATATTAACATAATATTATGTTAGCCTCATTACAATCCAATTTTCACTATCCAACCTTCTCTTGAAGTGAAATGGCATGATCAAGTTGAACTAAAGTGTGGGGGAAGCTGTCTTGTGTTGTGCTGCCTCATTTGGTGAAACTTTGGGTGGAAAATAAAATTCTGAATAGATGTGTGTGATGATGAAAAATAATTATGTTGAAAGTTGTACCTTTTCTGGAGCATTCATGATAAGAGAAGTTGTGCTTTTCTGGAGCTTCTATTGGAGGAAGAAAGTCGTACCTTTTCTGGATCTTTCAAGAAAAATCATGTTTGAGAAGATTGAAATTTTCGCTGCTAAAATGATGAGATGTTTGAACATTTCTTGATATTTTATTATGATGGAGCTTAATTTTTACTAATGGGAGTGAGGAGGATACCATACTTGAGTGAAAATTACAATTGTGCAATTTTGCTTCAAAAAGAGCCAAGCCCACCTCATTCTGCCTCATAATTTTTCACATAAAAATCGTACCAACCGAAAGCCATAGAACAACCTTGAAAAGTAATCATGATAAAAAAATGTTCTTGACTCACATAGGTTGGATAAGTAGGAGTTTTTGAAACCTATGGTGACCCTTGCATTGGTTTGGATGAGAAAAACTTTGTTGAAAATTGATATTTGTGAGATAAGAGAAAACTCATGTGAGGTAGGTTTCTTGTGTGCATGGGAGGAGAAATAGAGGAAAAATATTGAATTAAATGATTTTAGAACTTTGAATAATTGTTATAGATGAGGAATTATTTCTTTTATTTCTTGGTGTGGAATTGGTGGATCTAAATGGCATGTGTTTTGAATTTGCTTTGATTTGATTTTGATTTTGACTTGTCTGAGAGTCCAAGTACTAAGTGTGGGGTAATTGATTGAGATAATATTTTAATTATTTTTCATATGTGTTTCAATGATTTAACCCCTTAAAATTAATCAATTTGAGTTGATTTGTATCATTTTAGTGTTTGGGTGAACTATGGGCTTAATTGTGGAAATTGATTAATTTTGGAAATTTAGTAGTTTTGTGGAGCTTTTGTATTTCGGAAATATCTTTTATATTTTTAATCCAAATTGTATGATTATATTTTTAGTCTTTATATTCTCGTTTTCTTTATTTTATCCTTCTGGACCCAAATCTCAATCCATCATTTGAAAGCTCAAATTCAGCTCACAAGTCAGGCCTCAAAAACTGTGCACTGAACTGCATAATTTTATTGTGGGGCCCATATCTCATTAATGTCCAAACCATTGGATCTGAAATTTTATATGGAGCTAGAAAACATCCTTAATAACATGTTTCAATAATTTTTACGCACCTGATTATTTCATTCTCAAGGTCATAAATTTATTGTAACTCGACATATTGGAATATGAAAAGTGGAAGAATTAAATATTATGAGTACGAAAGCCATAACTCCTTAATTTCCATGCCAATGAAGCTAAAAATTATTTTGTAGATAGATTACATATGGAGGAACAACTTTCAAGAAGGACCAATTTTCAAATTCTGTCATTTAATATGACAACTAGACTCAATCTTTCAGGGAGTAATTTTGGAGGGAAATTTTCAACTCCCCAAGCCTATAAATAAGAGTGTTCACTTCCATTCAAAGGGGTTGAATAAGGTGCAAGAAGGGTTGTGCTGGAGGATTGAGTTCTTGAAGTTATTTTTATTTTCTATTTTTTTACTTAGTTTCATCATGCTCTCTTCTTCCCCTTTCAACTATAATACCCTTCACATGGAGAGGTAAACCTTTGAGTGATCGGGGAAGGGGGGGTTTCTCTTTGGTAATGTCGTAGTTTTATGCTTAAATGTAAAACCTTATATTTATTTTTAATGACATATATTCTCAGTGTTTAAAAATTCTCTTAATGCGATCATGTTTTGAGTTTGGTGTATTCATTTTTAATAGCATTAGTTAAAGACTTTTAATCTCCCTTTACCTAGTGCAATTTCTCTCGATCGAGCAGATTGTGTTAGGTGGTGAGTGTCTAACAATAGTTGGCACGTGTGTGGAACTAGTAAAATTTTTATAGAGTTATAAGGAGAAAAAATTACTGATCGGGACTTGACTTAGTTTTTTATGGATTGTTTATGAACTTCCATGCACATAGGAGTGAGTTTTATTTTCTTTTTTAACCAAGGGTGATAGATAACTCGATCGGGGAGTCTTTCATTTTTTATTCAAAATGAAGAGAGGTAATATGATCTTTGTGACTATGATGACATTAAAAAGGTAATCCTACCCTAACCCCATCACTCTCTTCATCCATTAGTGTTCAAACTTTATTTTCAATTACTTTCTTTATTTTTCAACTCAAGCAATTTCAAAAAGAACCTATTCTTATTTCTTTAATTTAAGTAACAAACGTAACTGTTGTGCACTCCTCTTTGGAGAAAAATTAGGTTACCCACATTGAAACATTTTAACTTAGGTTTTATTTTTTTTGTCACACCCCAGGATAGTCATGTGTCACGTACACATCAAAAGAAAATTATTGGTGGTTTTACCATGATTTCACATTAATCTAAGGATATTTTCTATGGTTTTGACCATTCCATGTGCATTTTAGTGTTTTAAAACACTAACAAATGTTTAAAGCCATAACAGGAAAACTGTTATTCAAAAATACATGTCATTGGTTATTACATTTGAAAATTAAATCTAGGGTTATTGTCCCATGATTTAAGGGTAATCTGATGTCCTTTTCTTTTTTTTACCCCTTCTTGGTTTTTACCCCCTGACGTATGTTTCTAAAACTTTGATATCATTTAAAATTTCTTATTGATTAATTCAGATAAAACTACATGTTGAATGAATTTGTTTTCTTCTTTTACATGTCACAACTAATTCAATGGTTGTTTCCCCATGATTTCACATCAATATGATTTTTTCCTATTTTTTGGATCGTTAACCATGCATTTTAGTGTCTTGGAATACTAATGATTTATTTATGGGAATCATAGGAAAACCATAACATACATTTATGTAGCTTTAATTCCTACATTTCTCAAATCAATATGTGGTTTTTATCCTATGATAACTTTTTTAATCATTAATTCTTTTTAAATGATAGCTGTATAATTAATAAATAATTAATAAAATTAATGTTTTATCACTATTTATAATATTAGTTTAATTAATTACTAAAAAGTATATTAGTTATTTTATATATTTTGGGGTTTGAATTTGATTGTAGAAAGATAATTTTACTTTCTAAAACGTTGTGTATTTCAGGGAAAAAAATCATTTAGTGGTGATTTTTATAGTTGAGTGATAGTTTTTATATGTGTTGTTTTTAGTATACTCAATGGTGGGTTTTTATTCAATCAAAAATGGGTTTTTATTAGAAAAACAAAAAATAACATGAGAGAATTTAATATAACCATTGCTAAGTTATTTAGCGATGGTTATCAGGAGTTGTCTATAAATAGAAAAAATAAATTTTTGTAGTGATTATTATCATAAATTATAGCTAAATTGATTATGGATGTTTTCTGTGTTCTTTGAAAATGTGTAAATGATCTATGGAATTTTGAATTTACCTCAGTGGAATAAGATATAAGGCTAGAAATTTCCTCGAGGATCATGTTGGACATCCAATTAAAAACAAAAACTAAATCATTTTCCATTTTCAATTTCCATTGATCTTGTGTTTTCCTATAACAATCTTGTTATTTCACTTTTTCTTTTAATATTGTAATTTTCTATGTGATTCCATATCAACGACACTACTCAAACCCCCATCGGGTATAGCAATAATAGATTATGTCACCCTACCAAAGACAGCTAATTGAGTAGGCCTAGAGCTCATCCCCTATACATATCCAGGATTCTCCTTCCCTAAAAATATTCCAAATATATCGTTCTAGGAAACTGATGCTGATTGTGAAGGGTTCACATCACAGAATTATGGAATTTTAAACTGTTAATACAAGAATATTAACAATTATTTTTCAAAATATCTGAACATCATAGTGTTATCTAATTAATAATTTTTTCATTAGTATTTATTATTATTTCAAAGATATAAAAATATAATATTGAAAATTATATTATAATAACAAAAAAACCATAAACCCAATTAATTGGGGCCAACTCGATGTATCAAATAACACCAAATTTGCATCGTTTGATCCATGTAGCTGGACCCATTTAATTGGGATTAATTATATTTGGTTGTTATAATATATTTTTCATTATTAAATTTTTATGTTAATGAAATTATATGAAATGGTAATGAAAATTACTTACTCCAATGTCTTTGGTATGGTCGTTTAAAAAACTATCATCGGTTTTCTTATGCACTTTAAACCACATCTTTGTTCGGAAAACAAATCAACCAAATTTATTATCCTTTATAAAAAATTTAAACAAGTTAGAAAAAAAACATTAGTTATAATAAAATGATATAAATAATGATGAATAAAATAAAAACCAAAATTTTTCTTTTTATCAAAAAACACACCTTGCAATGTGAGGAATGAATTTCTTCTCATAATACACATAATTTTTTTAGATAATTTCTACAAAAATAGAAAAAATAATAAAAATATAATTGTATTGTTTTTAAGTTATTAAGATACTATAAAATATGAAATTATCTAATGACATGCATCTCTGTTTATATCGACAAAGGGATTCCATTTCTAATGAGAAATGCCTTCAGGAAATTTCACATAAATTTCTTGTGAGGTCAGAGAATTGTCATTAAAATCGTGACATAATATCCATTTAAAATTTCTTCTTTTCTTGCCCAAATTTTTCAATGTTAATGGGTGTGAAAAGGAGTCAGGAAAATCAAAATGAAAAAACATCTAGAATTAAAAAACATAACACATTATCAGTATATTATAAAATTTTACTCATGTCTTTTAAATTATTTTTCAAGGAATATTAAACTAATATTACCTTTACTTGAGTATAAAATACCTCATTTTTTCATGTTGTAGGAATATTCCTCCAATATTTATAATTAATGTGAAAGTTCACTGTCTCACAAGCAAGTTTCCCAAGAATATGCCTATAGATTCCAGCAAAATCACCAGTAGGCACCCCAAACTCATAAAATGGAATGATAATATTAAAGTCCTTTAGGCCCCATACATTTACTATGTTCATAGTTGTATCCATTATATGGTTTTCTTTATCTTTTTAAAAAATTCATTAAAAATTTATTAAAATACAATGTTTTCTTTAAAACATTTCATACATACAAGTAATGGTAACTCACAAATATCCCATAGATAGAGGGGTGATGAACTACTCCATCACCAAAAATGAATTAGGTGGTGGGATACCAACAACATCTAGGGAAATGGATGGCTTGTTAGAAATCTTGGGTACAATAGAATAACTAGGTTCCATAGAAGATAAAGGTAGTGGTGGCGTGCTCAAAGATGTTGATCGACTAATATGCTGAATTTTTTTATTCTCGGCATTCCTGCATTTAAAATGGTTAAGGATTGTATTGTTACAAATTTATTTTGTATAAAATAGATTAAAATTATTGGATTTTTTTTTCAAAAAAATGAATATTTTTTATAAAACATTTTTAATAGAGTTTTGTTGGATTCTAATGGAATTGTGATGTGTAAGAAAAAATCTTTGAAGGAAATTATTTCTTGTGTGAAACTGATAAATATTAAATAAAATGGATGAATCATATAGTATGACTCACTATTATATTTTAATATATTATTTGAATATTATATATATTGAAAAAAAAATTTATAATCATAATTGAATCATAGGGTATTTATTGGAGTCCTATATCATATCATATGGTATATATGTGATATAGTTTATGTAATATAATATTGCACTTTATATTTCCATATTGGTTATTATTACAATATTAAATGTTTTTAATTATTTATATAATCATTGATAATAAATATATAATCATAATTATGTTCATAAATTATTATTTAAAAACATCCATAAATTTTGGTAGCTACAAATTAGATGTATCTATCAGAAAATCTTATTTAATGAAGTAATGAAAAATAAATAATGTGATCCATATATGTTTGTGGTAGTGTTAAAGATCCAATACTTGATTATTCTCTCTTCTCACCTCTTCCTTATTAATATTCAATGATAGGGTTATAAAAATTTTTTTTGCAATCTGTCGATATTGACATTGTAAATGTAGATTTTTTTATCAGTATAAAAATATTAGAGGCAAGATAAAGAGAACTATTTATTTTTGATCATCATCAAGTAAACTTTATCGATATAAATCATAGTTTACTTGTACAAAACATAGTTATTTTACTATATTTTTATTTGATTTTTATTTTTTAATGATATATTCATATTTAAAAGGGTTCCATTCACAATATATGAGAATATGATCATATCAACAAACCCATTTGAACCCATTCATGTATGATTAACAACAAAATTTTGAAACCCTTTTAATATGGATTATAAAAATATTTTTTTCCTTGATTGATACTAAGCAGCGATCATAGTCTCTCCAAGTAAGTTATGTATAAAATAATTATAGTTATAGGAATTTTTATGCAAGAAACCAAAATCATCATACACCAAATGAGTACCATCAAAAAAATGCACTCACCTAGTAGAATTCATGAACCACACCAAAGGGGATCATAGTTAGGGCACACTGTTTGACTTATTGTGTGGCCCTATCAAGCTAACTGTGTGAATGAGAATACTTAATTTCAAAAAATGTTAAAAACAATTGACCCTCTTTTTACCTCACACTAAAACCTAACTCCCCAAATCATGATTTAGAAGATTGAGATATCTCTTAAGGACCCTTTTTATCTACTCCAAAACCCCTTTCTAGGTGGATCAAAGCATAGTGAATCATGTTCGATCTCCTCTAGGTATGTGAATCTAATCTTCTTGGTCTCTCCCAGTCTCCTATTCTACCCTACATAGGGTTTTTTAGATCTCTATATTGTTGGAGGATCTAAAATACATTATTTAAGGTCTTGTATCTAGGTTTGATTCTTATATCTCTGTTTCTGACATTCTTCATTGGTGAATCTCATTGTGGGTGTTGTGATATGTGATCCTGTGATACCAAGTTAGGTGGTTCTTTTTAATTTTTTCCAATTTATTTGAACCTAGATTTCTAGATTATTTTAGTTTTATTTCAATTAAATTGTGAAAATAAAATTCAGAGTGAACTGGGATTTTAAATTTATTTTTCATGAAATTGGGGGAAACCCCCCAATTCCATTAAATTATGGTGTGATTTGGATTTGATGTAAATTGAAAAAATTGTGAAATTGATTTGGATGATTTATTTGAAATTGGTATTTAAGAAAAATGGATTAAATTTTTTTGATATGAACCCTGGTTGGTTTTATCTTAAAATAATCATGAATTAATTAAAAACCCATTTGGTTTCTTAAATGGGATTTGGCATATTGGAGTTTGAAATGGGGAAATTATATTTTGAATAGTTTTGATATAATTATCACATTATTGATTGATGTTTTAACACATGAAATACTAGGTATTTAGTGATTTATTGGGGAAAAAACATGCTAGTTTTAATTTACCTAGCATCGGATTTATTCTTTAAAACTCTAACAAAAACATACCATATTAGATATTATCCTCGGTAGGATGCTTATTGAGCCCTCTCTGACTACTGTCTGATAGACGTGTGTGAACATTTCCATTATAACTATGTGAGTGTGTGTGGTTTTCCCATAACCTAAAACTATCTTATCTCTTGTAAGATGAACATGTTGCTCATTTTTGATTACATTGATATATATTCCATTATTGAAAAACTAATTTAGATATTCATTATGAATTTATATAAACATTTTTATATAAAATGTTTATTGGGATATTGTTTGAAATGTTTCCATCAATTGAAATGAGAAGTATGATTTGTTTCAGATATTATATTACACTTCCATGCATGTTTTATTTAAAATTGAAAAATTATTTGGTTAATTATTCTGACATATTATTATGGAATACTTGGTAAGACCCTACTAGGCATTTAGCTCAAAACCTAAGTTTTCCTTTGGGTATTTTTAGATATCCTTATGTCAGGTTCAAGTAAGGGGAAAGCACCACTGGGAGGTTGTTTTTGTTTATCAGTTGATATTAACATATTGTTTCTATTAGGACTTGGGCTGTTTCACTTGTCTTTATAGTAATTTGATGACATACTATTTAGAATTTGTATACCTGTTTGACTTCTGGTATAGTCTCCTTTGGGAGTTTTCTTTCAGCATACTAACTTGTATCTATTTATTTTTATTTTTATATGTAAAAAACATTCCCATTTTATATTTTATGATTATAATTACTATTCACCAACCCATGGGGATTGGGAATTCCCTTCAGACTATACCAAGACCAGCTCAGTTGTCAGGGTATTCGAGCTGGGTCCAAACAAAGTGGCATCATAGGTACAAGTTAATCATCTTTCCTTGATGTCAGTATTCAAATTGAGTGATCTTGTGAGGACTTGTATGGTAGTTTCAAGTGAGTGTTTGGAAAATTGTCACCATAATGATCCTTAAGTCATAAATGGTGGTTTGGGAAAGATTTATTAAGGATTAGTTCTATCCTTTTACCTATTTTTTATTTGGATATATTAAAATAAAAATATTGTTTGTCTATTTGTTGGGATTAATTAAAATATTTCTCTGGTTTGAGTACTGATCTATGTAATTTTCTGACCTTCAATGTTGTCTAGTAATTTTGTATAGTGGAATGACTCCAAGAATATGTTTGAATCTAATCTAGTAGTAAGATACTGGTGAACCAAAATAAAAAATCCCCTCATGAAAAAAAAACTAGTTGAGGTTATTGTGTGTGTTGTATAAGCTCTAGGATAGGTACCTGCACCTGCTCCCATTCAGGATCCAACTGTGAAAACTTATAGGGATGAATTCATGATTCGTTCTCAAAATTTTTTTCTCAAGAATCCACTGGTGTTCCAAGGCTCATATGACCCTCAAGAGGCCAAGGATTGGTTTAGAGGAGTTGAAATTTTATTTGAGTTCTTGGAAGCACTGGATTCTATCAAGGTGATGTATACTACCTTCAAGATAGAGGGACATAACAGGAGATTGTGGGACATGATATTGATGAAGAATAAGCATGATTTCCTAGAGTTCAAGGACATTAAAGTTCCTTTCAATGAATATTTCTATCCAAAGTTGATGGTTCTAGCCAAAGTTATATAGTTTTTCAAAATTTAGAAGGCTGACTGGACCATGAGAGAATATGAAAATAGATTTATAGAGATTTTGTAGTCTATACCTGAGATTGTATCAAATGATAGGATGAAGACTCAACGGTTTAATATGGTACTATGATATGATATTCATTATGAGGTTTTCTTGATAAATATCCTTTCTTATGCTGATGTGTTGGATAGAGTGTTGACAGTTGAAATGGACCTGGTTGGTATGTCAGGGTTGATGGGATTTCCATTTTCTCATAGTTTTAGTTCATTGAGTTCCTTCAAGGGAAAGAGGAAGTGTGAAGAGTCTCATGGTGGTTCTTGAAAGAAGGGTAATTTTATATCTTCTTTAGTGCTGGGATAAGGCCCTTTAATTTACTACCAGTGTGGAAAGCTAGGGCATTCGAAGTGGGTTTTCACTAAGGCACCCAAAATATGGGGTTCCTATGGATGTTGAAGTCACTTGAAGAAGTTATTTTATGTCTATTCTACTCCACATAGTGGAATGAGATCATCATCACCAAAATATCATTGTGATGCAATTAGATACTACATGAAAAAAGGGGTTCAATCCATAAGCATCTGAAATAAAGATTATTCATGTAGTGAAAGAGTCTTTAGAGAAAGCTGATATGGGTCCAGAACTGTGAGAGGTACCATCATAATAGCATCATATTTAGTGACTATTTTATTTTACACTACTTCATTTCATTTGTTTATATCAACTCATGTCAACAAATCTGCTAAATCTTCATATGAAGCTTCTATCTTATGTAATGGATATTACTTCACCCCTTAGAACGAAGAGAGATAATGGTCTCCATTTTTCGGTTTTCATTTTATTGTTATTAGATATGAATCATTCTTAGTATTTTATGGTTCCCAAAATAAAACATCTTGATGTCATATTTTGGATAGATTGGTTCATTGCATAAAAATCATGAGTTAACTGCAATATTCGGCAGGTCTCCATTGTGGTGCCCAATGGGGTTATCCATATATTTTAGGGATAATGGGACCCAAGGTCACGTAGATCTTGACCTTCTTATCTAGAGTTAGGGAAAGTAATATTCGTGTTCTTTTTTGACATGGAGTGAGAGCCATTGAGTGATGATATCCCTCTATTTTTTATTGATTTTACAAACATTTTTCCTATGAAATTATCTAGTTTTATACTATTAATAAAGGTAGAGTTTTCTATTGATTTAATACCTTAAACTCAGATGATATGTATTCCTTCTTATTGTATGGAACCATATGAAATGAAAGACTTAAAGAATTAGTTGGATGATCTTCTAGAGAAAGGATTTATATTCCCGAGTGTGTTTCCTTGGGTGGTGCCTATTCTCTTTGCTAAGAAAGATAATGGAACAATTAACATTTTTGTTGATTACTATAAACTAAATCGAGTGATAGTAAAGAAATAGTAATTTTTCCATAGATTGATGACCTGTTTGATTAGTTCATGGGGGAACTGGTTTTTGAAGATTTATATTTGATCTAGATATCACCATTTGAGAATAAAATAATCTTACATTTATTAAACCACCTTCCAGACCAAGTATGTCTACCATGAGTACCTCATCATTCAATTTGGTCTAACAAATTCTCCAACATTATTTATATCTTCAATGAAAATGATCTTCCATGATTATCTTAATACTTTCATTGTGGTATTGGTCTATGAAATCCTTATTTACTCTAAGTCCAATGAGGATCATGTGCATCATTTGAGACTAGTTCTAGAATTATTTAGAAATCACCAAATCGATTCCAAGCTATCAAAATGTTATTTATAGATTCAAGAAGTGAATTTTATATGGAACATGGTGTCAAAACATGGTATCTCAGTTGACTATGAGAAAGTGAAAGATGTTATGACATGGGAGAAACTGCGTAATGTTTTTGAGATTCAGATCTTCTTTGGTCTGGATAGATATTATCATTGATTTGTAAATTATTTCTTGAATTTGGTTTCTCTAATGACCATCATAACTTTGAAGGGAGTAAAGTTTTCTTAGAATGATAAATTTAAGAGTTTTCTTATTGATCTAAAATTTATTTTGACTACTACACTGGTTTTTATTCTTCTATAGGTTGGGTAGGGCTATGTGATCTTTTGTGATGCATCAGGTGTGAGTTTGGGTTCTATTCTTATGTAGGGTGATCATGTCATTGCTTATAGATCTCAGCAGCTTAGACAACACAATAAGAATTGCCCAACCCATGAACGTGAGATCACAGTAGTGATGCATGCTTTTAAAAGTTAGAAAAGTTTCCTTATTTTAGAAAGTTTTATCATGTATTTCAACCACAAGATCTTGAGTTATATCTTCTCTAAAAAAGTTATGAATCTTTTACAGATGCATTGAGTGGAAAACCTAATATCCTTTTACTTTGACATCACCTATACCCCATGGAAAGGGAATTTCATTGTATATTCCTTGAGTAGGAATCTTCCGACCCAGACCATGAAATAATCATCACAAGAGTGGAACTTTATCAATATTTTTTCACAGTTTCATATAGGAGTTTGAGAATATAAGGGCAAGGTTTCCTTCTCTAGTGTTTAGCTTACCTTCACACTTCCCGAGATGATTATTCAGGAGTAGTACCTTGATGATTATTTCCATAGCATTAGAAACTCTCTTTATGGCGGGGAGACTGTTTCTGAGTGATTTTTCTCCATAGTGGATATTCTATGTTTTTGTAATCTATTTGTTGTACCGTTACCAGTAAGGAGAGCTATGATGGGGAATTTTCATAACCCCCAATGGGTAGGTCACCCATGAACCACACAGATGTTTTATGACATGTGGTATCAATTTTTGTGGCTAGTTATGAGATAGGAAATCTTTGATTTTGTCTCTTATTATAATATATTCCAACAGGTCAAGGATGAGCACCAGAGACCTTCAAATTTTGTTTAGCCACTTCCATTACTGTCATGGAAGTGGGATGATATCACAATGGACTTTTTGGTGGGGTTTTCACATACCTAGAAAAATAATAATGTGATATGGGTTGTGATCAATCAGCAGCCTAGATCAGATAACTTTATACCCATTCATGATATGGAAAAAGTTGAGAAACTGACAAGTCTCTATATGAAAGAGATTATTCTTTTTCACGGAGTTACATCTGCTATAGTATTTGATAGAGATCCCTATTTTACTTCTCATTTTTACAGAGGTCTTTAGGAGGATCTAGGATCTCAGGTACATTTGAGTACAGTATATCATCCATAGTAAGATTTCCAGATATAGAGGGCTATAAAGATTCTTATTGATATTATTCACGCATATTTCCTTAATTTTGGTGGGGTTTGGGATGACCATTTAGGGCTGGTTGAGTTTTTATATAACATTAGTTAATAGTCCATGATAAAAATGGCTCCTTTTGAGGACTTGAAAGGTCAGCCTTGTAAATCTCTATTACATTGGTTAGAGATTGGTGAAAGTTCATTGGTTGGATTGATCTTGGTTCTAGAGATGATAGAAAAGGTTTAATTGATTTTTTAGATAATGTTGATGGAATTGAGTTGGTTTAAGTCTTATATTGATCATCATCATAGACCATTGAAATTTTTAGTTGGTGATCAGGTGTTCTTGAAATTTTCACCTCAGTTGCGTCATTGATAGATTGGGAGGAAAAGGAAACTCTCATCATTTTATAGGACCTCTTGAGATTTTTGAGAATGTGGGGAAGTGTCTTACTATTCTATACTTCTTCCAAAATTGATGTCGATACATAATGTGTTCCATATGTCATAGTTGTGAAAATATCATTCTAATACATCTCATGTTCAATGATAGAGTGATATCGATATTGAGACTGATTTATCCATGAATGAGCATTTAGTCAATATTTTTTATTCTGAAACCATGGTTCTTTGTGGGTGTAAAATAGATTTGGTTTGAGAGATATGGTATCATGATTTTCATATTCATGATACATGGGGGCGAGAGGCATTGAAGAGAGAGAATCAGCCTCATCTTTTTAACATGGATGCTTCTTAATAGGTTTTATGGGAACATGATGTATATAGAGTGGTGAGGTTGTAACTTCTTGTTAATATTTTTATTTAATCCTTAACCATTCTTTTTTATCATGCTCTGGTTTGGGTTTTTTTTGGTTTTTTTAGGAAGAACATTGAAAATTTTTGAACTTTCTGTGTTGTTCACAGTTGCTGCATGGTTCTCCAAACCATGAGCCCACCTGGGGCTAAATCGTGTAATTCTAAATAGTGAAGTTTTTCACCACTAGTGCATGGTTTGAAAAATTGTGCACCCACCTAGTACAAACGGTGCACCCCATCAGAGGGGAACACAGTTACTATACATGGTTTGACTAACTATGGTACCCTACCTAAATTACCGTGCGAATAGGAAAAATCACATCCACAAAATGTGAAAAATTTCTTGAACCCTTTTTTTACCTCCCACTCATCCCTAACTCCCCATTTTACGATTTCCAAGATTTAGAAGGATCTCAATGAACCTTTTTGGCACCTCTAAACCCCACTCAATATCCTATAAGTATGTGAATATTATCTTCTTGGTCCCTCTCAATTTCTTTTTCTATCCTTCTTAGGGTTTTATAGATCTTATTGATATTGGAGGATCTAAATTATATTGTTTTAGATCTTGAATCTAGGTATGATTCTTAAATCTCTGTTGCTGACATTCTTTATTAGTGAATCCCATTATGGTTGTTTTCATACGTGATCCCATGATCCCAAGGTAGGTGGTTTCATATAAGTTTTTCTAATTTATTTAATATTTAATTGATTCATTATTTTTGTTTTCTTTTAAATAATTATGAGAATCCAATTCAGTTTGAATTTGTATTTTAAAATGATTTGGAATTAAATTGGGGGAAAATCCCAAATTCCAATAAATTGGGGTCTGATTTGGATTTGATAGAAATTGATGGAATTATAAAATTTATTTGGAAAATTAATTTGAAATTTTTATTTGATAAAAATATATTTTTTTATAATAACCATGGTTTTTTATCTCAAAAAAAGGAATTAATTGATCAAAAATCCATTTTGATTTTTAAATGGAATTTGGAATTTTGGAATTTAAAATGGGGAAATTCTATTTTGAATAGTTTTGAGATAATCTTCTCATTATTTATTGATGTTTGAGAACATGAAATCCTAGGTAGTTAGTGATTAATTTAGGAAAAACACACTAGAATGTTATTACTCTAATACATGATTGAAACTTTACAACTCTAAAAAAATGTACCTCGGTTGGTCTTATCCTCAGTAAGATGTTGATTGAGTCCTTTTGACTAGTATCTGAGGGGCGTGTGTGCAAATTTTCATTATCACTATGTGAGTGTGTGAGGATCCCATAACCTAGAACTATCATACATCTTGGAATATGAACATGTTGCTCATTTTTTATTACTTTTACATATATTGAATTTTGGTAAAAATTATTTACATATGAATTGTGAATTTATCTAAATTTTTTTATATAAAATCTTTATTGATCCTTTTTTTGAAATGTTTCCATCAATTGAAATGAAAATCATGATTTTTTTAAATACAATCTTATACTACCTTGCCTGTTTTATTTAAAATTTAAATAATTATTTGGTTAATTATTGTGGAATCTTATTGTGGAACACTTAGTGAGGCCTTACTAGGATTTTATCTCACACCCTACCTTTTACTTCAAGAATTTGTACATTTCTTTATTCCAGGTTTGAGAAAGAGGAAAGAACCACTGGGAGGTGGTAGTTGTTAATTGGTTGATCTTGGAGTGTTGTGTATGTTGGGACTTGGGATATTAAACTCTTTTTTTCTAGTACTTTTATGATTCACAATTTGGATTTTTTTATACTTGATTGACTTCTGGTACAGTCTCTTTTTGGAGTTTTCATTGAGCCTACTGGATTGTATCTATTTATTTTTTTGTTTATTTGGAAAAAAATGTTCCCACTTTATCTTGTATGATGTCAGGTGATAATCGGAAGCCCATGTGGATTAGGAATTCCCTTATGGACACGTCAATCCCAGATCAGGTTTCTGGGTACCAGGTTATCCAGGCTGGTTTGTGAAAAAATAATCTTTGTAATAAGGAAGCATGCATGTTTCTAATAAGGATTTATGGTAATCTGGGTTATTACAATGTTTCAAGAGAGTACATTATGAAGTTATTCACCTATTTAGTATGTGACAAACAAGAGCTACTTTATGATATATGAAGGATCAAAGTTAAGATGATTTCGAGTAATTTAGAGACCTTCTTTCGAATTGTTTGGATTTTCATCTTTCGAAGGGGTTATAAGGTTAACCATTTAAAGAATAGTTTAAGTTAAAATTTGGATACAATTTTAGAGAATAAATTTTTATCCCTCCATATGAGAATTTACACATATTGGGTAACCTATGTTAACCATTGTTTTATGATAAATAAAGATATATGGAGTGACTTATTATTATATTAATGGCTCTTATGATCTGTTAGTGCTTCGGGTATAACAAATTCATCTTCATTTTTGGAGTAAGAGATATAGTTGAGATTTTTCAAGAAAAAATAGAAGGGTGAGGTTGTGCATATAAAATGGAATGAAATAAAGTAAGTATATCTATTTTTTAAAATTCTTAAACTTTAGTAAAATGGTCTAAAAAGGAAATTTTGTCTCGTTACCATTATTCTTGTTGATATCATTGACCTTTTTCAAGACTCTTTGGTTTATGGATTTGTGATCGTTAACATTATATTGACCATGTTCTCTATCATTATCCATCAGAATATGATAGTTATATTTATCTTTCTTGTCCAGGTTTTCACTTTCCACATATGTTCTCCTATGTGGAAACCTAGCTATGAATTACTATGGGTAACCGTTATGTTTCCAACATTATTTTTTTAAAGTAAGTTTTTGAATTTATTTTTACGATGTGGGTCATATAAAAGAAAATTTCCAGGAAAAAAATTTTAATGACACAAATGACTTTTTATGGTGAAATTAATTTTTAGGGTGGTAGAATGTAGCACTCCAATTTTTTATAAATTAATTTTTTCGAATAAATTAAATTTCTTTGATGGATTTCAATACACCCAACACCAAGTTAAGATTTATTTATACACAAAATCATGTTAATCTTGTGCTACACAAGGCCCCGATGGGTAGTGAACCCAATACTAAGTTTGGATTTCATTACACAAAATACCAAGTTCCATCAATTTCTATCATTACACACAATATCCAGTTCTACAAACTACATCACACTATTAATATATTTATTAAAATATTATTATAATTACCACCTATAATTTGGAATGAAAGTTACAAATAAGATTAACTAAAAACTAAAAATATGATTTACATATGTATATAAAATTAATTCATTGGATACTAATTAATTTTAAATTAAAATAAAACCCTTTTTAAAATAAAAGAAATGTTATTTCCAAAAAAAAATATTTTTATGCACACAAGTGTGTTTTATATCAATAGATTAAACAAAAAAATTATTAATGATTTTAACGAAATATATATATATATATTAAATAAAATATTTAAAATTCTTCTTATGTATTTTCTAGATTATAGATAAGAATAAATCCAATTTTAGGCATAAAAAGATGTATTTTTCTAAAAAGTGGTTATACTACATTTTAATGGCACGCTTTTTTTAAAAATAAATATTAAAACTTTTATATATTTTATTTTAAAAAATAAACTTCATTTTTTAAATAGTAATTTAAAAATTGTCTTTAACTTAATTTTTGAAATCTTTATAACATATTTCATTTTTTGATGAATAGGGAAAATACTGAAATTTAATTGAAAACTAGTTTTTTTGTCTAATTTATTTATATAGTTAAATTATATTTTAATATGGTTAATTAGTTTAATTTGATCAATTATACATAAATTAATCCAATTTAGTTTATTTTAATCAACATCACATTGAATTTTTATATAAAAAACATTTCAATCTTTTTTACTTTTTCAATTTAATAAATTTGTTGTCACGTCCCATCTCTAGGATTAATTTTAAATTAATTTCTTTCAATTATATAATTATAATTTGGAATCATAAAAATTTATAGTTTATAAAAATTTTAAATTAGATTTTTTCTAAAAAAATATTGAAATCAATTCAAATTAATTACAGTGATTAAGAGGAAAATGAGTTTATTAAGGGACTAAACTTTAAACTTAAGGGGGAAATAACCTAGAAACATTTCCAAAAGAAATTTTATTCCTATATTTTGACCATGTTTAATATTTTATATAATATGTACCATTATTTTAGTCACATTATGTAAGAGAGACCTCTCAATAGTGTTTACATTTTTGTATTTACAAGAATGCCACTCCTCCTCCACTATAAAAGGGTACCCCCCCCCCCACTTATTCACACCTCTAAATAATTTTGAATCCTCCAAAACCTACCTAAATAAGCTCCAAAAATTCATCCTATAATACTAAAAGACTCAATTTAGGAATAAATAAATCCAAGGAAGACCTTTGGTGTAAACTGAAAGGAGTTACCCAAAGAAGAGGTATCATTTTTCAATGAGCACTTTTGTTTTACTTATTTATCCACCGCTTAAATTATTATTATTCCATGATTATATAAAAACCTCAGTATCCAAAATATAATTATATTTTGTTGTGTTGAGGTTTAAACTTACACCTACACACACTTCCATCAAATGAGATATGCAATCGTTGTTCGTGTGTATGGAGTACTAACGCTTTGCGAACTGATGTCGTTTTTTCTCCCATTACAGCCTATAAAGGATGGTAATAACAATGTAAATGATATTTTTATATGATACATGTGATATTTATTATATATTTATCCTTATTTAATTATTATATAACCATTTTTTAAGAATACTATAACATTATTTTTGGATGTGTGGATTACTGCCTCTTCAAGGTGATGTGATTCATTCACACATTACATAGAATTTATCAAGTATGGTTTTAATAAAAATAAGTGATATGTATGAAATAATAATTCCACTATAATCATAATATATATATATATGTATCATTTACTTTCTTTCTTTCAATACAATAAGTAAAAGGAAACAACATTCATGTGTGCATACGACCTACCATCTTCATGAATGGTGAATCTCATTTTATATTTATATCCATTATAGATTATTATAAATACATATATAATGAATAAATATTATATTTATATCGTGTCTTAAATTTTATAATTGAGTAAATCATTATCAAATATATAAGACCAAAAATAACAAGTCAAAAGTTATATGAAAAACAAATTAGTTATTACCTCAAACTTAACTTTAACATGGAATTGATAATAAACGTATAATATAAATTAATATTAAAATATTATATGGTATTATATATAATAAAATGTTTTATGGTATATATATAATAAACTTATATTTATTATACAATGTGTTTTAACAAACACAAATAAATTCAAGAGTCAAGGTAAGGATTTTCTCATCTCACATCTATTTCTATGAGATATATGCCATATTCACAACTTATTCTTACATTGTGGTGTATATTATAAGGCCCCAACATTATAAATTAAAAAATCATGAGTTTTAATCATGAAATTAATTTATTTTAAATTGAGGATCTTTTATTGTTTATAGTTTTAAATATTTAGTCCATAACTCATACATAACAACTCAAATATTACAAAGTAGGCACTTCTACTCAATATCCACTTTACACAAAATAAAACTTTAAATAATAATTGGTTAACTTTCATGATCAATCATTATAATTTTCTTTTTGATCTCATCATTGTCTCAATTCTCCCTTAAATCATGTGAAAAACATTTTAAAACATGGGATGAGCACAAAATATCAGTAAAAGGATATAAAAATAAAGGAAACTATATGTTCATTAAAAACATTAAAACACATGGAAAACACTTTTCTTGAAAAAATTATAATTTTACACATAAACATCAATAACATTCCATTTAAAATATAATTTATTTTACCTTTAAAAAAAATTATTCCCATAAAAACTATTTAAGAAGCATAGAAAATTCATGTATACACCTTGGAACATCATCATGTAGAACCATTAAAGAACCCTTATATATTAGAATAACCATACAAACAACTCCCAATATAATTTTCGAGAGAAGAAAATCATTACCCAATGCATTAGAGAATTATCTTAGAACACTCATCATTTAATATATAATGGGATCACCTGATACTATATGGGAAAACCCATCATTTATAATGTATAATAACTAAAAAATGAATAAAACTTTTAAAATATCATTTTAAAAACATGGACATGGAATAGAATGATTGTTTGAAGTAAAACCATAAAAGATGGTTTTTTAACAAAAAACCCCTTACCACTTGAGAAACACTTGAATCACAAACCCCATTAAATAATTAAATTTAAGAAACACCAAATACCATGAGAAAATATAAATTCATTATATATAATTTCAAATTGGTTTTATATACACTTTATAAAATAATAATGGTTCATAACATCATTAATTTCTTCAATAAATGGAAATTGAGACGAAATCCATTACCTTGAGTCCGATTTGTCATGTATATAATTTATCTTCCTAGATAATAAATTTATATTAATTATTAACATTCTTGAGAACATTTTTCAAGTTTATTATACCTTTTATATCACTTATTATCATGTTATAACAATTACTTAATTGTTTTAGTTCACGTCATATGTCTTGGTGATATTCAATACTTGAGTCTAAAATGAAATTGATATATTTTCTATAGTAAAAGTGATAATTATTCCATCATCTAGAAAATAATAATCATTATATAATTATCACTTTTATATAAAAATTATATTTTTAAATCCATACATTACATATAGATTTGAAAAATGAAGTACATAGCAAGCATGGAGACAGTAGGTCCAACATATGGAAGAGTAACGTTTTAATTTTTAAATGATCATTATGAAAATAAAGTATGTATAATTTTATATATACACAATTATCATATATAATTAATATAATATTAATCACTTATATATATCATCAATTTTAATTAGTGATGAAAAATGAATCACATCGCTTCGTGGAGGTGATAGTTCACACGTACGCAGAACGATGTCATCATTTTTATGTGCATGGAAAGTGAAAAATACATTATATATTATCCATTAATAATGTCAAATATGTCATTAATATCATATATAAACATTTATTTCATACTTATAACCAGTCTTGAGAGACAGTGATGTAAACAAATTACCTCAGTTCATGAGGTGGTAGTCTATCGTACACATGAATGATAACTTATTTTCTCATTTGATAGAAGTGAAGATGGATTAAGTGATGATTTTAACATAATAACATGTCAGTATATTTATGATACTTTATTTATTATTTCATAATGGTTGAATAATATTTTAATTACTTATAATAAGAAACAAAACAGAAACACTTAATTAAAAATGATACATTTTCTTTAGACAATCTCCTTTTCTTAACACATTAAGACCACTAGGGATGGTGTGGTGCCTAAAATAATAGCTCTAGAATGTGTGGAGGGGTTCTAGGAAGGTATTTTTTTAGATATTTTCTAACCCAAATAGGTTTTTAAATGTGATTAAAAGATACAAATAGGTTCCCTTTTATAAGAGAGGGGAGGGGCACTCTTGAAATTCTTTAAAATATTAAATTAATATAAATTACTTTTTTATTCCAAATTGATCCAAACAGATTTATTTATAATATATGATAATTATAGGTGTAAATAAATTTATAAATTAAATTTATAAATGTTTTTACTATTTTATTTTCCTTATATTTTTTTCACCACTATTTAGTCCCTTTAACTCTTACCGTGACAACTTGAATTTTTACACTTTAAGGGTAAATATGGTTACAATAAAATTAAAAATGAAGAATAAATGGATAATTTATTTTATTTTATACCATATCCCAATAATTTGGAAAATTTTACACTTTTATGGATTTCATATCATTTAAAAAAATATTCTTTATTTTACAATATCATTAATATCAATTTTGGCTGTAACAACCCAAAATTTTGAATAAATCTTGTTTCCTAATTTTGGGTGTTATTTTATTTTATACTCAACAAAACTGTTTCATATGATAACATTAGTATAATTAAAATGATGCCTTTGGGTTTCGACAGTTATATGATCGTTGGTCAATATGACCACTGGAAACTAAACGTTTCGATTATTGTCTCTAAATACAAGTGATCTTGGTTAATTAATATAGAAAGAAGATTTGATGGCCTCATCCAGTAGTCTCGGGCCAATCAAATCCCATCTAAAGGAACTTTGGAAGGCGGTAGCACCACTGGGCTTTGCTCTGGACCAAACCCATGCCAAACTTCATCGTGTGAAGCTAGAACGGAATCACCTTCTCGAGAAGTTCAAACTGATAGAAATTACTACTCGTGCAATGTTGGTTGAGCCACCCCAAGATTCTATCACCATAGCACACCTTACTCTTAGGTCCTATGTTGGTGTTATAAGGGTCTATGTAATAAGACTGTAACAGCCTTGTGTAATCCTTTGACTTAAATAAAAATTTTGATTTCTTCTTATGATGAAGTTTGTGAATTTTCAAACGTCCTGATAAATATAGTATGCATATTTTTGATGAATTGTAGAAAAAGGATATTTTAAAAAACTTTTTTAAACTTTAAATAATTAATTATGTGAAATGATTTTAAAAAAAATGGTCTTCTGTAAATGTGTTTGGTAAAAAATTTGGAGTCTAATAAGATCAACTTAATTTTTGATGAATAGTAAATTATGAATAGTGATTTTATGCTTTGGATTAGTAATTTGACCAAATTGATTAGTAATCTCATTTAAATAAAGTATTAATATAATCTATACACCTTTATTAAGTAATGTGATTCAATAAAATAGGTAAATAATTGTTTCAGAAATTATTAGTCAAGTATTAGTTTTTTTCGGGTGAATAGTGTTTTTTAATTAAAAATTGAATTAAAAATATTTAGAAAATTATTTTTATAAAATGGATTTCATTTTTTATCCAAGCATCGATATTATGTTAAGGTAATTTTTGGGGATTTTTCTGGAAAAAACGAATTTTTAGTGAATAGTGAAAATACAGTTTTTAAGTTATGGGTGTTTAATGACATCATTAAATGATATATTAAGTATGTAATCAATATGATCGAATTATGAATTGTAATATAAGGTATGAGGTGTCCCAAGTGGCCAATACCATGGGAAAATACTATGGGTAAGCCCATGGATTTGCCAATACCACCAATGAGGTGTCCCTTGGCCATTAATGCCATGTCCCCTAACTTTCCCTATAAATACCAAGCCATTTTCTCATCCTTTCCATTCCAAAATCCTCTTAAACGGAGTTATGGTCTCATTACCTATCAAGGAGTCCTCCCAAGGTTCCCTCAAGGCTCCCAAGGTCCCAAACTTCAAGATTTCTAAGTTACTCTTCAAGGTAATGGATCCTACCTCTCTCTTTCTTTCCAAGTACTCTTTTTTATATCATTTCATTTATTCTCCATGTTATTATGTTGGGGACGTTATTTTATATTCATCCTAATGTCATATTCATGTTAATATTATGAGATACCCCCTCTTTCTCTCATCAATTCATTTTAATAATGTTTATGTGGTGCCGTTAGGCTGCCGAATTTTTAAGGGATTCTTTCACCCTTCTAATTTTCAAGTTCTATTTTCATGTCAAGTATTTCAAGTTCCTTTTATTATTTTGTGGTATGATATCTATATCAATAATACTGATATTTTATGTTTATATGATGAGATACCCTATTTTACCTCATCAATTCATTTTTTTGAAGTTTTAAGTGACGTCATTAGGCTGCCAAATTTTCAAAAGAGAAATCTTATTTTTGTCTTCCTTCCATGTTTTTCATTTCATATGGTATGTCTTTAAAATTTCATTACCATGTTCTTATATCCTTTATATCCTATCCATATACTATTTTATGGATCATTTATGAGTGGGTGAACTATTTCCCCTCTCTTTTCAGTATTTTCTAAAACCCTATAACATAGCCGTTATGCTGCAGAATTTTCGTCTCAAAATGTCTCTCCCTTTTTCTCAAATTATTTTATTCTGTTAAGTTAATAATCAAATATATTTATTCTATATTAGTATTCACATATATATCAAAATTTTATATTTTATTTCTGGGACGTACATACATTAAACACGCTTCCCTTTTTCTGTGGGTTTAAAGTGACATTAAGATCGTGTCTTTAAAGTAGTTTCTAAAATGTTATGACTATGAAATGAAACCCATTTCTTTTATGCTATATAATTTTATATGAGATGATTGATGATGATATATGTGGATCACATGATAATAAAATCAAATTTAAGGGTTCTCCCTGATAGCGCTCCAATGCATTGGGTAAAGACTTAATCTCTAGAGATGACCATTTTTAACGACGCCTTGGTGAATAACCCTGGTAATTTTTAATGACACCATGGGGATGGACCTTGGTGAAATGGAAATTATTTTATAGGTTAAATTTTTTATCCACATATTCATTTTATGAAATACGTTATTTTTAATTATGATATGCCTCATGATTTCTTTCTCATGCCCTAAAATTCTTTTTCATGACTTTTGATGTATCTCAAGTTCTCATATAAAATGTTTCCCTTTTTTCCCTTACTGGGCCTTCTGCTCACCCTTTCCTTTGATGTATGCTCCTAGGTTATGAGATGATGTAATGAACTTAAGATGAATAAATTAATAAGCCTTTCAAGTGTTTAAGAATAATGTTTTATTTTTTCATGTACTATGTTCTTGGTTTCCAAGACACTAAACCTTAAAGATCCTCGGTTTTGTATAATGTAATGAAAGTTTATGTGATAAAAAGGCGGGATGTAATATTGACACTATTCATTATGTGACTTTTTAAAAATATCATAACAACAAGATAAATTAGAAAAAATTATTATAAAAAATCAATAACATATCAAATTAGTCTATAAAATTATTTTATGGCATTAATTATCTCAAATTAAATTTATTTTAATATTTTTAATATCATTTGTTCAAAAAAAAATTATTAAATGGTTACTGCATCATCATTATGTCATCATTTAAGGTAATTATTTTATCATATAAAAATTGTATATAAATCACCATGGTGTAGATAAATATTTTATCTTTAAAATTATTATTTTTAGTCAAATATATATTCCAAATAACCCAACTTTAAAATTTTTGTAATTATTAAAACATATGTATGGAATCTTTGACTTTTCATAAAAATAAAATACTATAAAGGGATTAAATTCATCCAAGTGGCTCCAAGAGGTCATAAAATAGGTCCAAAGATGATTTTTGTCACAAATAACTCATCCAATAAAATTTTTACAAGTGTTAGGGTAATTTTATAATGTTTAAAATATTATTTTTCCCTAAAATTACCATATTTACCCCTAACTGTGGTAATAAAAAAATTACTAAATTTATTATTCATATTGTCCTAAAATAAAAGGGAATTATTTTCTAAATTTTAACCTTCTAATTCCAAATAAGGTATACATTTTTAAAAATTCAAAACACATAATTGGATAAAATTAATTTAAAATTAATCATGTTTAAATGGTGAGAAAGTTAGTTATTAAAGTGAAAACAGTTATAAGATTAAAATATTTTTATATCCAAATTCAATTTGAAATTAATTAAAATAACCTAAATTTGATTTAATGATATATAATTTATCTATTTATAATTTAAAACCAATCAAAAATTTAATTTAACACTAAAAAATGTTTATTTAAAAAATTTGTTTTCAATTAAAATTCAGTATTATTCACTACTCATCAAAACATGATACTTATTATAAAAATACCAAAAATTCAAAAAAAATTAAATTTTGATATTAAACTTTAAAATAATAATTTTATTTTGTAAAATATAATTTAAAAAAGTTTCTAATCTATATTTAAAACAATTTTACCAACAAATGGTGGTAAAACTACTTTTTAGAAAAATACAGTTTTTTAAGTGTAAGAGTGGATTTATTATTATATCATTTCAATAAAAACATAGGATGACTGTTAAAAATTATATTGAAAATTATATATATATATATATATATATAATTAATATAATCCAAAAATTGGGTTTTTTTATTTTACTGGTATAAAATAAACTTGTGCACATTTAAATAGTTTTCCGGAAAAAGATTTCCTTTTATTTTCAAAGAGGGTTTCATTTCCAATCATAATTAATTGGTAAATGAATTAATTATATATAAAGTTTTAAACCATATTTTTATATTTCATTTAATCATTTTCATACCATCCATTATAACTTCTATGTTATAATGGTAATATTTAAATAATAGTGTTTAGTTGTTTGTTCAAGCTCGTTGTGGTGTATCATATACGTTATCAAATATAGTGTTTTCTTTAGAAAAAACTAGAGATGTTACATATATACTACCCTATGGAATGATATATAATTAATTTAATTTATTTCGTGATATTAAAAGTTTCAATTGATGTTATTCTTTCACAGGGCTCGTGATTCAAAAGAAACTCAAGTAGTGAAGGGATTTCTAATCTCACTTTTATTTCTACATGACATATACCATACTCACCACTCATTTATTTTTTTGGGTATATAATGCACATGGATTTATTCTCTGATTACTATAATTAAAAATATGGATATTTACATATCCATTTTATTATCTCTCTTTATTTAGGTTTACGGTTCAAAATTTTCCAAATCGGTAAGGTAATTTTATTCAATTTTCCTTCTTTGAGACACATGTTATGTTATGAACCTACATTATTTTACAAGGTGTATGTACTACCCTTTGACATGTTATACCATTAATATAATTATTTAGATGATATTTTAAGCCTCGTGTAATACCATTATCTTTTGGGGAATATGATTCAAAGTCACCAAAGTGGTAATGGTTTATTGCTCTGATCTCATCATTATTAAGATTATTTATGATTATGCTTACATTTATGAAATGTTACGATCCACCTCTGAATAAATCCCAAGAATTTTATTCTCATATGGTTATTGATTATATCTTCATGTAATGGTAAAATTATCCACTCTTTGGTACTTAAGATTATTAAAAAATATTTTTATGAAAAACCAACCTTATTTCCCTCTTCAGTCAAAATTCTGTTTTATTCAAAAATTAGGTTTCATAAAAAAAATTAAATTTTTTTTAAATGCTATTTTAAGATAATTTTCAATGAAAATTATTTTAAACAAAATTAATGTTTTAAAAAGTTATTTAAATGATTTTCAAAACTTCCTTTATAAGTTTTCAAGGTTATTTTCAAAGGAAAAGGTTTTTAACATGTTTTATGTTTTTAAAAGAGTTTCTCAAAGAGGAAAGGATAATTTACTCATGAATTTTTTTTGAATGATTTTTAACGATTCCTTTATATGTTTTAAAATTTATTATCAAATAAAATAATTTTTAAAATATTATATGTTTTAAAAAATGATTTTCAAATAAAGGTTATTTTCTAAGTGATATTTCAAAATGATTCTCCATTTATGATGACATCCTTTGATATAGTTTATGTGTTACTATGGATATGATCTAAGGATACCATTTATATACTTTATCTAAATTATTTATGTTTTGATGGAATGATGTTTATGAAATGCATTTATTTTCCACAGTTCAATCATGTTTCAAAGAGATTGTTATAGAACCCATTTCTTTTCCATGGACTAATCATGTTTCAAATAGATTGAAATGAAACCCATTTATTTCCTATGGGATAATAATGTTATGAAATAATAATTTTTTTTAGGATTTTTATTATGATATGTGATCTCTTTGTAAATTATCAATTTTGTGGTTCATGGTAATTTCTTGTATGATGGGGTGGCCTAGATAGCACTGGGTAATCCCATTACAGATTATACGATGGGGTGGCTCTATAGCATTGGGTAATCCTATTACAGCTTATATGATGGGGTGTCCCAGATAGAACTAGGTAATCATGTTAAATATTATACAATATGGTGGCCTAAGTAGTTTTGGGTAATCACGTTACAACTTATGTGATGGGGTAGCCCATATAGCATCATGTGAGCCCGTTATATCTTACATGATGAGTGGGACCTATATCTCCCTTAAATTCATTAGGTTGGAAATTTATATCTCATGAGATAATTATGGGAACAAGATAATGAGATTGACCTACTATGGGAAGAAGGTATAACCTATCTAATAAAAATAAAGTTCTACAAATGGGGATGGTGGTGTGTCCCACCTAGTAAGTGTATCCCCCATTATGTGGCCCGATAAGTTTTTAAAATGATACTTGACTTATAGGGAATGATTTTACATGATTATGTGTATGCCACAAGTTCCATATCTTATAATAATGTTATTATTTCATAGATTATGACCTTGATTACCATATTATTCATGTCTTATGAACTTCTAATCTTTATGTTATGGCTCTTGATTATGATCTTTTATATACATGGTTTGATCTTCAAATGTTATAATCATGATCTTATACCCTTATGCTCATGTATGCTTATATGTCTCCCTTATTTACCCATACCGAGCATGTGATATCATACATTTCTTATGTTTCATTTACCTATGTTATAAATAAATGTTTTAAGTATGAGTATAAAGGGGAAGATATTTAAGGAATATTTTGAAGATATTTCACCAAGTTAAAATATGTTGGTCGGAGTGGACACTCAAGAGGGGGGTGAATTGAGTTCCAATTAAAATTTCTGTTAAAATATTTTCTGGTTAAAATCCCCTATTTATAAAATAAGTTAAACTATAGTGAATTTATATAGATTTTAAATGTTCACTTAGCTTATCAATGATTGATTAGGTCTCAGTTAATTTAACCACAAGGTAAAACTAACTTTTGAAGCTAACCTATTTATTTATAATAAGTGTAAACACTTTCTAATATACTATAAAAGTAGATTCAAAATAGTTTTGTATTTCAAAGTAATAGTAGTGGAATAAATAGGATATATGTGGTATACTTTAAAAATAAATAAAATATGCACAACAAATATAACAAGAGGTTCAGTCTCAAGCCGAGACTTAGTCCTCTCATATATATATAAATTTGATTGACACCCTGGATCGGGGTTAACAACAGTTTTACAAAACTGTCTAGGCCACACAGGGACCTCTACCACTATTCTTAGTGGGAAACAAAACACAGACCAGGTCACACAAGGAACTCTTCCACAGTTGATGTGGGTAAACAAAAGTTAAGAGAATTTGAGTGAGGATTTTGATATCCTACAATTCAGTGTAGGAGACAGTGTGTGTAAAGATATATAGAGTACACCACACTGCTCGAAAGTTAGTAAATAAATCACATAGAGAAGATAGATGAGATTTTAGAAAGCTCTGGTGATTATCAATGTAGCTCTGGACTCGTTGGATTCAGCAGGAATGCTTCTGAGTCCTTCTCTAGTTTTTTTGTTGAAAAACAGAGTGTTGTAGTTAATCTTGTCTTCTTCAGGAGTGAGAAAGATCTCTTGATTTTTCGTGTGTTCTTCAGCAGTATTGGATTGCACTCATGAGAGTCCTCTTAAGGTCTTGCACTCTCCTTCTTGTTCAGGATTGTTCTTCGTGTTTCAGCAGAGTGCACTTGGGTTTATGTAAGTTCTTCGTGTTGTATATTCACACTTGCACACTGCTTCTCTTCTTGTTTCATTGTTGCTTGTTGCACGTGTACTGCATCTTAGTATTTCTTATATTCCACGAGTTCTTGCTGTAGGAATGATTCCCTTTTCATAGGTTCGAGATACGGTTTCCTGACATGCCAACAACTATCATTAAATAACATTAATTTCATTAAAAACAACAAATATGACCGTTAGAATTATTTAAATAATATTGACAAAAGCTTAAGAAATGGTGTCACAGTGATTATAGAAACGGTGTCTTCTTCACGGTGTCTGGTCACGGTGTCTGGTCACGGTGAGTCCTTCACGGTGTGTCCATACTTAGACAAATATCTGTATTTGGACAAAGACAGTGATATGCAGAATATGGATTAAGGTTAATCATTAGAGAATAAGAGACTGTGAATCATAAGAATAAAGGTGTGATAATATATGTGAGATTTGTGATTATGCATAAGACATGTAAATAATAAAGAGAGTAATTAACATCCATAAGATTTTTTATCATAAAAACATGATGTGTAGCTATTATTGAGATTGAAGAGCATTAGCAAGATGTGCAATGAAGATCAAGATTAATTAACAGTAATGAGATTTGTGACCATTAAAACATGATTAACACATGATGAGTCCAATAATCTCCCCCTTTTGATGATCACAAATCATATATAGGCAGAATATAAATGACATGTAATATTAAATATACTAGCATAGCAAAAACATTATAGAACTGATACTTTTAGGTTTTCTCCCCCATTTATACTATTATAGAACTGACACCTGTAGTTTTTCTCCCCCTTTTGGGATTATCAAAAGGTAGAGAGAATGAAATGAAACACTGCATTTGGCATTAAAAAAAGGGTTCAGAATACAATGAAACATGAAACAACAAAAGACATCCCATCAAAAAGAAAAACAGTCCTCAGACTCTTCATGGATCCACCTTGTCTTTGCCTTTATCAGCACTAGGAGCTGGTGCTAAAGTAGAAGAAGGCATAGATGTGGTAGACAACGAGGGTAAGGGTAGAACTTCAAAAACAGATGGAGCCAAAGTAGGAGTAGTAGAAGATCTAGGCCGTGGTTGGTCATGAATGACTGGCTGGATCTGAGAAAGAGCTTGGCTAACTGTCATGGCAGTTGAGGCTAAGGCAGGTAGACCAGGTCTAAGGGGTGCAGCAACTGGAGAAACTATAGCAGTACTCTGCACAAGAAGATACGACTTCAAAATATTGATGAAATCAGTAATGATTTCACCACCATACTGCATAGCCTTTTCAAAATCATCCTTATTCTCCAGAAATCTGTCCAACAAACTGGTGAACTCTAAAAGTTTCTGAACTTGATCCTTAAACACTTGAGTCACCAGAGGGATTCTAAAATTTTCCACAAGATATTTAAAGTGATCTGTCATATCAATTTTAGAGGAAATCCGGGAGAGATACAAATCTATTTTCTTGGAGATCTCTTCTTGAGCATCATTGGCTATCTTAGAATGAATCCTAACCAATTACAATGCTCTATAACTATTCTTAATCACTTCTGACAAAGAAGATAGATCCAAGACATTGGAGGCATTCTGAAATTATTCCTTTATTATGGATCTCAGCATAGAATCATCCAAAGAAGGTTTGGAGATCTGGCCAGAAACAGGTGAAGCCTTGACAGCTTCGGTTAGAACTTTGAGCTGTTTCAGAACTTTTTACAGACATCCAGTGTATTCATATGTAAGTTTATTCATATTTTCCACAAGCTCTCTCATGCGTTTCAGCATCTTGTTGTGCCTTTTTTCAATCTTTTCATCAAAAGATAGTAGGTATGGATGAACATGAGACACAATCTCCCTAGAAAGGATGGAATCATAAGACTCAGGAGAAACAGCAATAGGTGCAGGGGTAGAAACAGGAGCAGGCTCTGATCTCAAAGATAACTCATTATGAATACTTGCGACTATACTTTTCAGATTTGCAACATCAGCACTAAGCAGCTTATTCTCCACTCTGACTTCTGGAATTTCTCAGATCATCCTTGGTTGAATATGCAAGATAATATTTTCCATGATAATTGATGCATCTTCTTGACTTAACTGAGTCACTGGGAAAGGTTGAGTGGAGACAATTTTCTCAACTCCAGCTAACAAAGACTCTCCAAAAACTTTCAGATCATATTTGGTCACAAATGAGTGAAGCTCAGGTAAGGATGTAGGTAAAGGTAGAGGTTCAGATTCTGGTTGAGGTTCAGAGTCATCTTCAGACTCAGATTCTGATTCAGATTGAGGTTGGGGCTCTGGTTCTGGATCTGAATGCGATAAGGACTTTAGTTGAAATAGATAAGAAAGATCCATTCTAGTTACTGTCACTTGTTGTGACTCATTCAAATCATAAAAGCTTGGGAACTCATACCGAGAGTACACAGAAAAAGTGACAGAAGGTTGAGAAGCTTCATCAGATCCAGCTTCCACAATATCAATATTTTGAGGTTCCTCCCCCTCAACTTGTGCTTCCCATCTAGATTCTTGAGGTTCAGGAACATGGACAAGATCCACAGGAACATCCCTAATCTCTTCAGCAAACTCTTGCCTTTCCAGCTAAAAGGGAATTTCCATTCTTTCTTCAGCAGATCGAATAATCTCAGGAACCAATTGTTCCACTGGATAAGCTTCCAGACTTGCTTATTTCTCAATAGAAAGAGTCTCTTCAACAAGATCTGCCTCTAAGGTTGCTTGCTGTTCTGAAACAGGAAAAACCAATTTCTTTGAAGCATTGGGATGAGCTTCTTCCTCATGAAGAACAATTGAAGGATCCTTAGTCCTTTCCTTTTCAACAACAACTTCCTCTCCTTGAGGTATTTCAGCAGGGATAACAACAGGGACAACAGACCTTTCCTCTTTAACCGGAACTATTTCCATTGGAGGTATTACAGGTTCTTCTCTAGGTGGTACTTCAGTTGTTACCTCTTGTTGTTCTTATTCTTCTGAATACTCAGCAACTTCATCTGGTTCCAAACTAGGATCATCTAGGTTTTTAGGCCTTCTTGGATAGTCAACAGGATTAAACTTTTTATACAGTTGATCACTATCAACAACCCACTTCTTCTTCCAGGGGTTCCAGCTTATCTTCATCCTTCTGATGATAGGCATGGATATGCAGACATCAAGGTCCTCTAACTTTTCTTCATTCGGTCCAACCATCCCTTTTGCAACTAACATAGCTAAAATCATCCTTGAGTAAAACAGGGAGGTGGATTTGGAAGTTACTTTGATCAGCTCATAGATATGGTTGATAACATACTTACACAGATTGATCTTATTGCCATTCTTCAACAGGTGAATCAAGAACACATCCAGATACTTCATCACAGCAAAATATCCTTTTCATGGACTAACCAAATTCTGAAAAAACTTGAACAGAAGTCTTATCTCCCCATCTATTTCAGCAGCTATGGCCCTTTTCTTGGTTCTATTTCCAGTTAGACTTTCCAAAGCAGTCTCCAGGTCAAAGATTTCGGTTGTTGGAGGAGGGTCTCTCTGGTAACATTCACAAATTCCTTCATGTGGAATTCTTAGGCATGTAGCCCATAACCTTGAAGAGAAAGAGCACTCCTAACCATCGATCCAGCTGGTCACCATAAAGTTTTCTCCAAACTCAAAAGAAAACTTCACATACTGATAGAATTGAGATACTAGTCTCGGGTAAATCGGTATATTCTGTCCAGTGAACCATTCAATCCATCCTTGTTCTATTACAACTTTCAAAACTAATGATCTGCTAGATAGCAACCATTCAGGGAAAACCTCTTTTTCAGGTACAACTGTACGGCTTACCAGGTTTGGGTTTATAGGTCCTTTGGGAGCTATCCTCGGTATCATATTTTGTTTCATAGAGTGGCACTTCTCAGACGAGGGTGAAGATGGAAACTTCATCCTTATCATTAACTAAAGGTTCAAGCAAAAGGGAAGAGAAGGTTCAGGAGAGAGTTCGGGTAAGGAATCGAATGAAACCCTTATGTTTTATCATTTGGGAATGTCAAATGTCATAAAAACAAAGATGCGGGAAATCAAATAGCTGTGAAATAAAAATTACCGTGATACGGGTAAAAATAAGAATAAACATAATTCTCACGGTGAGACCGTGAGTAGGTATTACGGTGAGACAGAAAACTAGTCATCACGGTGAGACAGTGAGAATCCTGTGCAGTCACGGTGAGACAGTGAGCTAACAGACCATGAGCATAAAACAGTAACTTAGAAATAGTAAGTATGAAACTGTAAAGTAAAGTACAGTAAATTATTAAATGTTAGAATCAGTCAGATATTTACTTATGGTTAATCATACCAAGATCATGTATGATGTAGTCTAATCTTTCAGAATTTAATGGTTTAGTGAATATATCAGCAAGTTGATATTCAGTACTAATGAATTCCATAGTGATATCACCTTTTTGATAATGATCCCTCAAAAAGTGATGTCTTACATCAATATGTTTTGTCCTAGAATGAGAAAAAGTATTCTTAGAAATATTAATAGCACTTGTGTTGTCACAATTTACTGAGACATGTCTGAATTGATATCCATAGTCTAGTAATGTGTGTTTCATCCACAAAATTTGTGCACAACAGCTGCCAACAGCTACGTATTCAGCTTCTGCAGTTGATAATGCAACTGAATTTTGTTTCTTACTACACCATGGTACAAGTGACTTGCCTAAAAGGTGACATGTTCCAGAGGTGCTTTTTCTATCTAGGTTACATCCAGCAAAGTCAGCATCAGAATAAATAACTAATTCAAATGATTGTCCTTTTGGATAGAACAGTCCTAAATTGGGAGTATGCTTGAGGTGTTTGAAAATTATCTTTACAGCATTTAAATGTGACTCTTTAGGGTTTTCTTGAAAACGAGCACACATACATACACTAAACATAATATCAGGACGACTAGCAGTCAGGTAGAGTAGATTTCCAATCATTCCTCTATAGGTGGTTTGATCAATAGATTTACCATTTTCATCAGGATCCATCTTACAGGTGGTACTCATGGGAGTGTCACTACTTTTTGTACTCTCCAATCCAAAACGTTTTAAAAGATCTCTAGTATATTTACTTTGAGTTAAAATAATTCCATCATCATTTTGAAAGATTTGAAAACCAAGAAAGAATTTAAGTTTACCCATTAAACTCATTTCAAATTCATTTTGCATCATTTTTGAAAAATCAGTACATAATGTAGTTTTTAAAGATCCAAAAATAAAATCATCTACATAAATTTGTATAACTAAAACATCTTTATAAATTCGTTTTATAAACAGATTAAGATCATCTATTCCTTTTGTAAAACCTTTAGAAATTAGAAAAGTACTTAATCTATCATACCAAGCTCTTGGAGCTTCCTTTAAACTATATAAAGCTTTTGATAGTTTGAAAATATGATTTTGAAAATGAGGGTTTGAAAATCTAGGTGGTTGTTAAACAAAAACATCCTCAGCAATATATCCATTTAATAATGCACTCTTGACATCCATTTGATATAGTTTGAAATTTAGATGTGCAACATAAGCAAGTAAAATCCTAATAGCTTCTAATCTGGCTATTGGAGAAAAAGTCTCCTCATAGTCAATACCCTCTTCTTGAATATAGCCTTGTGCAACTAGTCTAGATTTGTTTCTAACTATGTTTCCGGATTCATCTACTTTATTTCTAAACACCCATTTAGTGCCTATTATGAAAGTATCCTAAGGTCTTTCAACAGGATTCCAAACTTTATTTCTTTCAAACTGATTGAGTTCTTATTGAATAGAAATTACCCAAAATTCATCATTAATAGCATCATCAATGTTTTTAGGTTCAAGCTGTGACAAGAAGGCTTGATGTTCAACCTGATTTCTAAGATAATCTCTAGTGTGTGTCCCTCTATCAAGATTTCCTACAACAACATCTAAAGGATGATTCTTTAGAATTCTAGTTGATCTAGTAAAGGTAGGAATAGAAACATCAGGTTCATCGATAGGTTGGGAATCAACAGAAGCAGGTTCTGGAAAATTTCTAGAACTGGTTGTCTTTATAGCAGGTTCATTTGATTTGTCATTAAGGTCCAGAACAGATAAATCTTCTTCAAGATTTTCAAGAGAGGTTTTAGGCTCATGTGGATCAGTTTCATCAAACTTGATGTGAACAGATTCTTCCACACACTTGGTTCTTTTATTGAAAACTCTATAGGCTTTACTAGAAATAGAATAACCTAGGAAAATTCCTTCATCACTCTTGGATTCAAACTTTTCAAGATTATCTTTGGTATTAATAATAAAGACTTTGCAGCCAAAGACTCTAAAGTAATTGACTTTTGATTTTCTATGGTTCCACAACTCATAAGGGGTCCTCTTAAGAACAGGTCTGATCAAGACTCTATTTATAATATAAAAAGATAAATTTATAGCCTTATCCCAAAAATAAATAGGCAGGTTATATTCATTAAGCATGGTTCTGGAAATTTGTTGTAGGGTTCAATTCCTCTTTTCTACTACACCATTTTTCTGAGGTGTCCTAAGGGTAGAAAAGTTATGACTATAGCCATTGTGTGAGAAATAGGATTCAAACTCATGATTCTCAAACTCATGACCATGATCACTTCTTAGAGTTTTAATCTTAAGTCCACTAAGATTTTCTATATATTTGGAGTATTTAGAAAAGTAAGAACAAGCTTCACTTTTGTGATCTAAGAAGTATACCCAAGTATATCTAGAAAAGTCATCTACTAAGACATAGACATAGTGCTTCCCATTTAATCTAGAAACTCTAGATAGTCCAAACAAATCCATGTGAACCAACTCGAGAGGTTGAGAAGTTGAAACTTCTTTCTTTGGTTTGAAAGATATTTTGTGTTGCATTCCCTTTTGAAAGGGATTACAGACTTTGTCATTTGGAAACTCAAGTTTGGGTAGGTCTCTCACTAAGTTATTCTTAGTAAGTTTTCTAAGTGAATGTATATTGCAGTGTCCTAATCTTCTGTGCCAAAGCCAAGACTCTTTATGAAAATCATTTAAACAAGTAATATTTTGCATGGATAAAGAATTTTAATCAACAGCATAAACATTTTCATTTCACAAGGCAGAAAATAAAAAAGCATTTTTAGAATTATAAACATTGCAAGAATCATTTTTAAATTTAACATTAGAACCATGATCACATAATTGAGAAATACTTAACAGATTATATTTAAGTCTATCAACAAATAAAACTTTAGAAATTAATACTGAGTCACTGTTTCCAATCTGGCCTAAGACGATGATTTTCCCTTTAGAATTATCACCAAAGGTGACAAAGCCTCCATCAATTCTGACTAAGATTTTAAAGCATTTGAAGTCTCCTGACATATGTCTTGAACATCCACTGTCCAAAGACCAAGTCTTCCTACAGGATCTCTTTAAGAATGTTTCCTACAAAATAGATTTAGATAGTAAATGATTTTGGTACCTAGATCTTCTTGGGTCTAGACAGGTTAGCAATCAAAGCTTTCGGTACCCAAATTTGTCTTATGGGTCTCTTAAAATTTATATAATCAACAGACTTTTAAAGATAAACCTTATTAGATCCGTGACTATGAATATAACTAGTTGAAACATATAAATGTCCAGAACTAGAACTAGTAGTATTCTGCCAAATTTAGGAATAAATCTATTCTTAGTAAACTGTCTCTGTCCAGGTTTGTAGCCTATTCCAGTAGTGTATTTTTGTGCAACTTTCTTTCCTAGCATTTGAGTTAGTGTATCCTTTCCCTTTGTGAATTTCTATAAATCCTTTCTGAGTTGTTCATTAGACATTTTCAGTTTAGTGTTCTCCTTTAACAGTTGAGAATTTTTCCATTTTTCAATAGTATGTTCAGTTTTAAAAGTAGTAGTGAGAGAATGTTGTTTCTTTAATGATTTGTATTTATCCTTAAGTTCATTGCATGTCTCTTCTAGAATATTACAATATTCAAAGAATTCCTCACTAGTCATGTTTTCAGAATCAGAATCAGATTCTGCCCTATCTTCAGAATAATAAGAATTTAAAGCAGGATTATCTAAGATTACCTCAGATGTGTTTTTCATAAAACACATGTTTTCCTTATTTATGGTTTCAGTCTCAGAAGCTTCAGATTCACTGGAGCTATCCTCAGAAGCACTCCAAGTAGCCTTCATAGACTTTTTGTACTTACTGCCCTTATAATCATATTTCTTCTTGAATTTGAGCTTTGGGCAGTCTGCTTTAATATGTCATTTTCTTTTGCACTCATAACAGACAACTTCATCACTTTTATCTGACTTTTTCCAATCCTTCTTCCAATGTCCCTTATTGTCATACTTTCCTTTGTAATTTTATTTTCTGAAGAATTTATTCTTCCTATAAAATTTCTTAACCCTTCTAGTTATCTGAGCCATTTCAGGATCACTATCAGAGTCTGAATTTTCACTAGTTGAACTGTCAGTAGGTAGTTGAGTTTTATCTTTGTCCTTTCTCTTTGAAGCAGTAGTCTTGAAAGCCACTGATTTTCTCTTAGGTTCATCATCTTCCTCTCTATTCACCGTGAGTTCTTCCTCATACATCATAATCTTACCAATAAGTTCTTTGACAGGTAGAGTAGCAATGTCACATGACTCTCTGATTGAAACAGATGTGCCTCTACATTAGTCTGGTAAACATCTCAAGATTCTCATAATTTGTTCCTTTGCTGGAATAGAATTTCCAAGTTAATTCATTGTATTGACTATCTCATTAAACCCGAGATACATGTCAGAAATAGGTTCATCAGTTTTCATTTTAAAATTATCATATTTAATAGTATAGGTATTTAATCTCATTTATTTAACATTGGTTGTTCCTTCATGAGAAACACCCAAAGTATCCCAAATTTCAAAAGCAGTTTTACAAACAAAAATTATGTTAAACTCTTCATCTCTTAAAGCACAGTACAGGGCATTCATGGCTTTATAATTATTATTGTAAGCAGTCTTTGTAGGTTCATCCCAAGTGTATCTAGTAGTAGTGAGAAGTTTATATTCTGATTCTATGGCAGTCCAAATATCAAAAACTATGCTTTCTAAATGAATTTTCATTTTAAGTTTCCACTGAGCATAGTTTGTACCATTGTAGAAAGGTGTCTGGTTAGTAGCAGAACCCTCTAATCTATTATCCATAACTAGATTTTAGAAAGATAATTTAAAGAGATAAAAATTTAGAATTAACAGAAATTTAAGATCTTTAAAGATGCAACAAAAATCACAGTTGAAAAACATAGTATTTCAAAAATCTTTAAACAAAAACTAATCCTATGATACCAAATGTTGGTCGGAGTGGACACTCAAGAGGGGGGTGAATTGAGTTCCAATTAAAATTTCTGTTAAAATATTGTCTAGTTAAAATCTCCCTATTTATAAAATAAGTTAAACTGTAGTGAATTTATATAGATTGTAAATGTTTACTTAGCTTCTCAAAGATTGATTATGTATCAGTTAATTTAACCACAAGGTCAAACTAACATTTATAGATAACCTATTGATTTACAATAAGTGTAAACACTTGATAATTCAACTATCAAAGTAGCTTCAAAATAGTTTTTTATTTTAAACTAATAGCAGCAGAATAAATAAGATATATGTGGTATACTTTAAACTTAACTAAATGATGCACATCAGATATAACAAGTGGTTCAGTCTCAAGCCGAGACTTAGTCCTCTCAAATATATATAAATTGGATCCACACCCTGGATCGGGGTTAACAATAGTTTTACAAAACTGTCCAGGCCATGTAGGGACCTCCACCACTGTTCTTCGTGGGAAAAAAAAACAAAGACCAGGTCACACAAGGACCTCTTCCACAGTAGACGTGGGTAAACAGAAGTTAAGATAATTTGAGTGAGGATTTTGATATCCTCCAGTTCAGTGCAGGAGACAGTGTGTGTAAAGATATACAGAGTACACCACACTGCTCGAAAGTTAATAAATAAATCACGTAGAGAAGATAGATGAGAGTTTAGAAATATCTAGTGATTATCAATGTAGCTATGGACTCGTTGGATTCAGAAGGAATGCTTATGAGTCCTTCTCTAGTTTTTCTATTGAAAAACAGAGTGTCGTAGTTCATCTTGTCTTCTTCAGGAGTGAGAAAGATCTCTTGATTCATCATGTGTTCTTCAACAGTATTGGACTTCACTCATGAGAGTTCTCTTAAGGTCTTACACTCTCCTTCTTGTTCAGGATTGTTATTCTTGTTTCAGCACTGTGCACTTGGGTGTATATAAGTTCTTCATGTTGTATATTCACAATTGCACACCGCTTCTCTTCTTGTTTCATTGTTTCTTGTTGCACGTGTACTGTATCTCAGTCTTTCTTATATTCAACGAGTTCTGGAAGTAGGAATGATTCCCTTTTCATAGGTTCGAGATACAGTTTCCTGACATGCCAACAACTATCATTAAATAACAGTAATTGCATTAAAAACAACAAATATGACCATTAGCATTATTTAAATAATATTGACAAAATCTTAAGAAACAGTGTCACCGTGATTATAGAAACGGTGTCTGGTCACGGTGAGTCCTTCACGGTGTGTCCATACTTAGACAAATATCTGTATTTGGACTAAGACAGTGATATGTAGAATATGGATTAAGGTTAATCATTAGAGAGTAAGAGAATGTGAATCATAAGTATAAAGGTGTGATAATATATGTGAGATTTGTGATTATTCATAAGACTTGTAAATAATAAAGAGAGTAATTAACATCCATAAGATTTGTTATCATAAAAACATGATGTGTATCTATTGTTGAGATTGAAGAGCATTAGCAAGATGTGCAATGAAGATCAAGATTAATTAACAGTAATGAGATTTGTGATCATTAAAACATGATTAACACATGAGGAGTCCAACAATCTCCCCCTTCTTGATGATCAAAAATCATATATAGGTAGAATATAAATGACATGTAATATTAAAGATACTAGCATAGAAAAAACATTATAGAACTTATACTTGTAGGTTTTCTCCCCCATTTATACTATTATAGAACTGACACCTGTAGTTTTTCTCCCCCTTTTGGGATTATAAAAAAGTAGAGAGAATGAAATGAAACACTGCATTTGGCATTAAACAAAGGGTTCAGAATACAATGAAACATGAAACAAAAAAAGACATCCCATCAAAAAGAAAAACAGTCCTCAGACTCTTCAGGGATCCACCTTGTCTTTGCCTTTATCAGCAACAGGAGCTAGTGCTGAAGTAGAAGAAGGCATAGATGTGGTAGACAACGAGGGTAAGGGTAGACCTTCAAAAACATATGGAGCCAAATTAGGAGCCATGGAAGATCTAGGTCGTGGTTGGTCAAGAATGACTGGTCGGATCTGAGAAAGAGCTTGGCTAACTGTCATGGCAGTTGAGGCTAAGGCAGGTAGACTGGGTCTAAGGGGTGCAGTAGCTGGAGAAACTATAGTAGTACTCTGCACATGAAGATATGGCTTCAAAAGATTGATGAAATCAGTAATGATTTTACCACCATACTGCATAGCCTTTTCAAAATCATCGTTATTCTCTAGAAATCTGTCCAACAATATGGTGAACTCTGAAAGTTTCTGAACTTGCGCCTCAAACTCTTGAGTCACCAGAGGGATTCTAAAATTTTCCACAAGATATATAAAGTGATCTCTCATATCACTTTTAGAGAAAATCTAGGAGAGATACAAATCTATTTTCTTAGATATCTCTTGTTGAGAATCATTGGCTATCTTAGAATGAATCCTAACCAAGTCTAATGCTCTATCACTGTTCTTAATCAATTCTGACAAAGAAAATAGATCCAAGCCATTGAAGGCATTCTGAAATTATTCCTTTATTATGGATCTCAACATAGAATCATCCAAAGAAGTTGTGGATATTTGACCAGAAACAGGTGAAGCCTTGACAGCTTCGGTTAGAACTTTGAGCTATTTCAGAACTTTTTGCAGATATCTAGTGTATTCATTTGTAAGCTTATTCAGATTTTCCACAAGCTCTCTCAAGCGTTCCAGTATCTTGGTGTGCCTTTTTTCAATCTTTTAATCAAAATATAGTAGGTATGGATGAACTTGATACAAAATATCCCAAGCAATGAGGGAATCAGAAGACTTAGGAGAAACAGCAACAGGTGTAGGGGCAGAAATAGGAGCAGGCTCTATTCTCAAAGATAACTCATTATGCAAACTTGCTACCATAATTTTCAGATTTGCAACATCAGCACTCAGCAGCTTATTCTCTACTCTGACTTCTTGAATTTCTCGGATCATCCTTCGTTGAATATGCAAGATAATATTTTCCAAGAGAATTGATGCATCTTCTTGACTTAACTGAGTCACTGGGCAAGGTTGAGTGGAGACAATTTCCTCAACTCCAGCTAACAAAGTTTGTCCAAAAACTTTCAGATCATCTTTGGTCACAAAGGAGTGAATCTCAGGTAAGGATGCAGGTAAAGGTAGAGGTTCAAATTCTGGTTGAGGTTCAGAGTCATCTTCAGACTCAGATTCTGATTCAGATTGAGGTTGGGGTTATGGTTCTGGTTCTGAATGAGCTAAGGACTTCAGTTGAAACAGAGAAGAAAGATCCATTCCAGTTACAGTCACTTGTTGTGACTCATTCACATCATAAAAGCTTGGGAACTCATACCGAGAGTACACAGAAAAAGTGACAGAAGTTTGAGAAGCTTCATCAGATCCATCTTCCACAATATCAAGATTTTGAGGTTCCTCCCCCTAAACTTGTGCTTCCCTTCCAGATTCATGAGGTTCAGAAACATGGACAAGATCCACAGGATCATACCTAATCTCTTCAGCAAACTCTTGCCTTACCATCTGAAAGGAAATTTCCATTCTTTCTTCAGTATATGGAATAATCTCAGGAACCGATTGTTTTACTGGATAAGCTTCCAGACTTTCTTCTTTCTCAACAGAAAGAGTCTCTTTAACAAGATCTGCCTCTAAGGTTGCTTGCTGTTCTGAAACAGGAAAAACCAATTTCCTTGCAGCATTCAGATGAGATTATTCCTCATGAAGAACAACTGAAGGATCCTTAGTCCTTTCTTTTTAAACAACAAATTCCTCTCCTTGAAGTATTTCAGCAGGGATAACAGCAGGGACAACATCCCTTTCCTCTTCAACCGGGACTGTTTCCATTGGAGGTATTACAGGTTCTTCTCTAGGTGGTACTTCAGCCGTTACTTTTTCTTGTTCTTCTTATTCTGAATACTCATCCACTTCATCTGGTTCCAAACCAGGATCAACTAGGTTCTTAGGCCTTCTTGAATAGTCAACAGGATTGAACTTTTTATACAGTTGATCACTATTTTCAACCCACTGCTTCTTCCAGGGGTTCCAGCTTATCTTCATCCTTATGATGATAGGCATGGATAGGCAGAAATCAAGGTCCTCTAACTTTTCTTCAATCAGTCCAACCATCCCTTTTGCAACTAACATAGCTGAAATCATCCTTGAGTAAAACAGGGAGGTGGGTTTGGAAGTTACTTTGATTAGCTCACAGATATGGTTGATAACATACTTACACAGATTGATCTTATGACCATTCTTCAACAGGTGAATCAGGAACACATCCTGATACTTCATCACAGAAAAATCTCCTCTTCTTGGACTAACCAAATTCTGAACAAACTTGAACAGAATTCTTGTCTCCCTATCTAGTTCAGCAGCTATGGCCCTTCGCTTGGTTCCATTTCTAGTTAGACTTTCCAAAGCAGTCTTCTGGTCAAAGATGTCGGTTGTTGTAGGATGGTCTCTCTGGTAATCCTCACAAACTCCTTCATGTGCAATTCTTAGGTATGTAGCCCACAACCTTGAAGAGAAAGATCACTTCTGACCATCGATATAGTTGGTCAAAATAAAGCTTTCTCGAAACTCAAAAGAAAATTTCTCATACTGATAGAATTGAGATACCAGTCTCGGGTAAATTGGTCTATTTTATCCAGTGAACCATTCAATCCATCCTTGTTATCTTAAAACATTCAAAACTAACGATCTTCTAGATAGCAACCATTCAGGGAAAACCTCTTTTTCAGTTAAAACTGTACGGCTTACCAGGTTTGGGTTTAGAGGTCCTTCGGGAGCTATCCTCAGTATCCTCTTTTGTTTCTTAGAGCGGTGCTTCTCAGACGAGAGTGAAGATAGAGGCTTCATCCTTGGCATTAACTAAAGGTTCGGGCAAGAGGGAAGAGAAGGTTCAGGAGAGAGTTCGGGTAAGGAATCGAAAGAAACCCTTATGTTTTATCATTTGGGAATGTCAAACGTCATAAAAACAAATACGCGGGAAATCAAATAGCGGTGAAATAAAAATTACCGCAATACGGGTTAAAATAAGAATAAACATAATTCTCATGGTGGGACCGTGAGTAGGTATTATGGTGAGACAGAAAACTATTCATCATGGTGAGACAGTTTATAGTCGTCACGGTGAGACAATGACCATCCTGTGCAGTAACGGTGAGACAGTGAGCTAACAGACCGTGAGCATAAAACAGTAACTTACAAACATTAAGTATGAAACTGTAAAGTAAAGTACAATAAAGTATTAAACATTAAGATCAGTAGGATATTTACTTATGGTTAATCATACCTAGATCATGTATGATGTAGTCTAATCTTTCAGAACTTAATAGTTTAGTGAATATATCATCAAGTTTATATTAAGTACCAATGAATACCAAAGTGATATCACCTTTTTGATAATGATCCCTCAAAAAGTGATTTCTTACATCAATATGTTTTGTCCTAGAATGAGAAATAGGATTCTTAGAAATATTAATAGAACTTGTGTTGTCACAATTTTTTGAGACATGTCTGAATTGATATCCATAGTCTAGTAATGTGTGTTTCATCCACAAAATTTGTGCACAAAAGCTGCCAGAAGCTATATATTCAGCTTCTGTAGTTGATAATGCAATCGAATTTTGTTTCTTACTACACCATGATACTAGTGACTTGCCTAAAGGTGACATGTTCCAGAGGTTCTTTTTCTTTCTAGCTTACATCCAGAAAAGTTAGCATCATAATAACTAACTAATTCAAATGATTGTCCTTTGGGATAGAACAGTCCTAAATTGAGAGTATGCTTAAGTTATTTGAAAATTCTCTTTATAGCATTTAAATGTGACTCTTTAGGGTTTTTTTGAAAATGAGAACACATACATACACTAAACATAATATCAGGACGACTAGCAGTTAGGTAGAGTAGACTTCCAATCATTCCTCTATAGGTGGTTTGATCAACAAATTTACCATTTTCATCAAGATCCATCTTACAGGTGGTACTCATGGGAGTGTCACTACTTTTTGTGCTCTCCAATCCAAAATGTTTTAAAAGATCTCTAGTATATTTACTTTGAGTTAAAATAATTCCACCATCATTTTTAAAGATTTGAAAACCAAGAAAGAATTTAAGTTCACCCATTAAACTCATTCCAAATTCACTTTACATCATTTTAGAAAAATCAGTACATAATGTAGTTTTTGAGGATCCAAAAATAATATCATCAACATAATTTTGTACAACTAAATTTTTTTTTGGAAATTCGTTTTATAAATAGAGTAGGATCATCTATTCCTTTTGTAAAACCTTTAGAAATTAGAAAAGTACTTAATATATCATACCAATCTCTTGGAGCTTTCTCTAAACCATATAAATCTTTTGATAGTTTGAAAATATGATTTGGAAACTGAGGGTTTGAAAATCCAGGTGGTTGTTTAACAAAAACATCCTCAGCAATATATCCATTTAATAATGCACTCTTGGCATCCATTTTATATAGTTTGAAATTTAGATGTGCAGCATAAGCAAGTAAAATCCTAATAGCTTCTAATTTCGCTACTAGAGCAAAAGTCTCCTCATAGTCAATACCTTCTTCTTGACTATAGCCTTGTGCAACTAGTCTATCTTTACTTATAACTATGTTTCTGGATTCATCTACTTTATTTCTAAACACCCATTTAGTGCCTATTGTGAAAGTGTCCTCAGGTCCTTCAACAAGATTCCAAACTTTATTTCTTTCAAACTGATTGAGTTCTTCTTGCATAGCAATTACCCAAAATTCATCATTAATAGCATCATCAATGTTTTTAGGTTCAAGATGTGACAAGAAGGCTTAATGTTCCACCTGATTTCTAAGAGAAGCTCTAGTCTGTGTCCCTCTATCAAGATTTCCTACAACAACATCTAAAGGATGATTCTTTAGAGTTCTAGTTGATCTAGTAAAGGTAGGACTAGAAACTTCATGTTCATCGACAGGTTGGGAATCAATAGAAGCAGGTTCTAGAAAATTTCCAGAATTGGTTGTATTTATAGCAGGTTCATTTGATTTTTCATTAAGGTCCACAACAGATAAATCTTCTTCAATATTTTCAAGAGAGGTTTTAGGCTCATGTGGATCAGTTCCATCAAACTTGATGTGAACAGATTCTTCCACACACTTTGTTCTTTTATTGAAAACTCTGTAGGCTTTACTAGAAATAGAATAACCTAGGAAAATTCCTTCATTACTCTTGGATGCAAACCAGTCAAGATTATCTTTGGTTTTAATAATAAAGACTTTGTAGCCAAAGACTCTAAAGTAATTGACTTCATGTTTTCTATGGTTCCACAACTCATAAGGGGTCCTCTTAAGAACAGTTATGATCAAGACTCTATTGATAATATAACAAGTTGTATTTACAGCCTCAGCCCAAAAATAAATAGGAAGTTCATATTCATTAAGCATGGTTCTGGCAATTTCTTGCAGGGTTTTATTCCTCCTTTCTACTACACCATTTTGCTGAGGTGTCCTAGGGGCAGAAAATTATGACTATAGCCATTGTGTGAGCAATAGGATTCAAAATCATGATTCTCAAACTCACGGCCATGATCACTTCTTAGAGTTTTAATCTTAAGTCCACTAAGATTTTCTATAGATTTGGAGTATTTAGCAAAGTAAGAACAAGCTTCACTTTTGTGAACTAAGAAGTATACCCAAGTATATCTAGAAAAGTCATCTACTAAGACATAGACATAGTGCTTCTCATTTAAGCTAGAAATTCTTGATGGTCTAAACAAATCCATGTGAACCAACTCGAGAGGTTGAGAATTTGAAACTTCTTTATTTGGTTTGAAAGAGATTTTGTGTTGCCTTCCCTTTTGATAGGGATTACAAACTTTGTCATTTGGAAACTCAAGTTTGGGTAGGTCTCTCACTAAGTTCTTCTTAGTAAGTTTTCTAAGTGAATGTATATTTCAGTGTCCTAATCTTTTGTGCCAAATCCAAGACTCTTTATGAAAATCATTTAAACAAGTAATATTTTGCATGGCTAAAGAATTTAAATCAACAGCATAAACATTTTCATTTAATATGGTAGAAAATACTAAATCATTTTTAGAATTAAAAAAATTGCAATAATCATTTTCAAATTTAACATTAAAACCATCATCACATAACTAATAAATACTTAACAGATTATATTTATGTCCATCAACAAATAAAACTTTATAAATTAATACTGAGTCAGTGTTACCAATCTGGCCTAAGCCGATGATTTTCCCTTTAGAATTAACACCAAAGGTGACAAAGCCTCCATCAATTCTAACTAATCTTTTAAAGCATGAGAAGTATCCTGGCATATGTCTTGAACATCCACTGTCCAAGTACTAAGTCTTCCTACAGGAGCTCTTTAAGCAGGTTTCCTACAAAACAGATTTTGATAGGGAATGATTTTGGTACCTAGATCTTCTTGGGTCCAGACAGGTTAGCAATCAAAGCTTTCGGTACCCAAATTTGTCTTGTGGGTATCATAAAATTTGTAGAATCAACAGACCTTGAAAGATAAACCTTATTAGATCTGTAACTATGAATATAACTAGTTGAAGCATATAAATTTCCAGAACTAGAACTAGCAGTATTCTGTCCAGATTTAGGAATAAATCTATTCTTAGTAAACTGTCTCTGTCCAGGTTTGTAGCCCATTCCAGTAGTGTATTTTGGTGCAAATTGCTTTACTAGCATTTTATTTAGTGTATCCTTTCCATTTGTGAATTTCTCTAAATCCTTTCTGAGTTTCTCATTAGAAATTTTCACTTCAGTGTTCTCCTTTAACAGTTGAGCATTTTTCTCTTTTTCAATAGTAAGTTCAGTTTTTAAAGTAGTAGTGAGAGCATGTTGTTTCTTTAATGATTTGTATTTATCCTTAAGTTCATTGAATGTCTCTTCCAGCATATTACAATATTCAAACAATTCCTCACTAGTCATGTTTTCAGAATCAGAATCAGATTCTGCACTATCTTCAGAATAATAAGAATTTAAAGCAGGAGTATCTAAGATTACCTCAGATGTGTTTTTCATAAAACACATGTTTTACTTATTTCTGGTTTCAGTCTCAGAAGTTTCAGATTCACTAGAGCTATCCTCAAAAGTGCTCCAAGTAGCTTTCATATCCTTTTTGTACTTACTGTCATTGTAATCATATTTCTTCTTGAATTTGAGCTTTGGGCAGTCTGCTTTAATATGTCATTTTCTTTTGCACTCATAACAGACAACTTCATCAATTTTATTAGATTTTTTCCAATCCTTCTTCCAATGTCCCTTATTGTCATACTTTCCTTTGTAATTTTATTTTCTGAAGAATTTCTTCTTCCTATAAAATTTCTTAAACCTTCTGGCTATCTGAGCCATTTCAGCATCACTATCAGAGTATGAATTTTCACTGGATGAACTATCAGTAGGTAGTTGAGATTTATCTTTTTCCTTGCTCTTTAAAGCAGTAGTCTTGAAAGCCACTAATTTTCTCTTAGTTTCATCATCTTCCTCTCTATTCACCTTGAGTTCTTCCTCATACATCATAAGCTTACCAATGAGTTCTTTGACAGGTAGAGCAGAAATTTCACATGACTCTTTGATTGAAACAGATGTGCCTCTCCATCGCTCTGGTAAACATCTCAAGATTCTCATAATTTGGTCCTTTGCTGGAACAGCCTTTCCAAGTGAATTCATTGTATTGACTATCTCATTAAACCTGAGATACTTGTCAGAAATAAGTTCATCAGTTTTCATTTTAAAATTATCATATTTAATAGTAAAACTATTTAATCTCATTTCTTTAATATTGGTTGTTCCTTCATGAGAAACACCCAAAGTATCCCAAATTTCAAAAGCAGTTTTACAAGTAGAAATTTCGTTAAACTCTTCATCTCCTAAAGCACAGTACAGGGCATTCATGGCTTTACAATTATTATTGTAATCAGTCTTTGGAGGTTCATCCCAAGTGGATCTAGTAGTACTGGGAAGATTATATTCTGATTCTATGGTAGTCCAAATATCAAAACCTATGCTTTCTAAATGAATTTTCATTTTAAGTTTCCACTGAGCATAGTTTGTACCATTGAAGAAAGGTGGCATGTTAGTAGCAGCACCCTCTAGTCTATTATCCATAACTAAATTTTAGAAAGATAATTTAAAGAGATAAAAAAATTAGAATTAACAGAAATTTAAGATCTTTAAAGATGCAACAAAAATCACAGTTGAAAAACATAGTATTTGAAAAATCTTTAAACAAAAACTAATCCTCTAATACCAAATGTTGGTCGGAGTGGACACTCAAGAGGGGGTGAATTGAGTTCCAATTAAAATTTCTGTTAAAATATTGTCTAGTTAAAATCCCCCTATTTATAAAATAAGTTAAACTGTAGTGAATTTATACAGATTGTAAATTTTCACTTAGCTTATCAAATATTGATTATGTCTCAGTTAATTTAACCACAAGGTCAAACTAACTTTTGAAGCTAACCTATTGATTTACAATAAGTGTAAACACTTTCTAATTTAACTATCAAAGTATCTTCAAAATAGTTTTGTATTTCAATGTAATAGCAGCAGAATAAATAAGATATATGTGGTATACTTTAAACTTAAATAAAAGATGCACAGTAGATATAACAAGAGGTTCTGTCTCAAGCTGAGACTTAGACCTCTCAAATTTATATAAATTTGATACACACCCTAGATCAGGGTTAACAACAGTTTTACAAAACTGTCCAGGCCACGCAGGGACCTCTACCACTGTTCTTCATGGGAAAAAAACAAAGACCAGGTCACACAAGGACCTCTTCCACAGTTGACGTGGGTAAACAGAAGTTAAGAGAATTTGATTGAGGATTTTGATATCCTCCAGTTCAGTTCATGAGACAGTGTGTGTAAAGATATACAGAGTACACCACACTGCTCGAAAGTTAATAAATAAATCACGTAGAGAAGATAGATGAGAGTTTAGAAAGCTCTAGTGATTATCAATATAGCTCTGGACTTGTTGGATTCAGCAGGAATGCTTCTGAGTCCTTCTCTGGTTTTTCTGTTGAAAAACAGAGTGTCGTAGTTTAGCTTGTCCTCTTCAAGAGTGAGAAAGATCTCTTGATTCATCGTGTGTTCCTCAGCGTTATTGGATTGCACTCATGAGAGTTCTCTTAAGGTCTTGCTCTCTCATTCTTGTTCAGGATTGTTCTTCTTGTTTCATCACAGTGCACTTGGGTGTATGTAAGTTCTTCGTGTTGTATATTCACACTTGCACACTGCTTCTCTTCTTGTTTCATTGTTTCTTGTTGCACGTGTACTACATCTCAGTCTTTCTTATATTCTACGAGTTCTGGCAGTAGGAATGATTCCCTTTTCATAGGTTCGAGATACGGTTTCCTGACATGCCAACAACTATCATTAAATATCATTAATTTCATTAAAAACAACAAATATGACTGTTAGCATTATCTAAATAATATTGACAAAAGCTTAAGAAACAGTGTCACGGTGATTATAGAAACGGTGTCTTCTTCACGGTGTCTGGTCGCGGTGATTCCTTCACGGTGTGTCCATACTTAGAAAAATATCTGTATTTGGACTAAGACAGTGATATTCAGAATATGGATTAAGGTTAATCATTAGAGAGTAAGAGAATGTGAATCATAAGTATAAAGGTGTGATAATATATGTGAGATTTGTGATTATGCATAAGACTTGTAAATAATAAAGAGAGTAATTAACATCCATAAGATTTGTTATCATAAAAACATGATGTGTAGATATTATTGAGATTGAAGAGATTAGCAATATGTGCAATGAAGATCAATATTAATTAACAGTAATGAGATTTGTGATCATTAAAACATGATTAACACATGAGGAGTCCAACAAAATATTTTGTTCCAACATTCCAAAGTCACTAAACTATTATGGTCCTCATATGTGTGCATTTTTAATGTGTTGAATACTCATCCAAAATGATTTAATGTCCAGGTATGTTAACCCTAGGTTTATATAGTGATCCATTTAAGTTAGTCAGCTATTTAATTAACCATTAAATATATATTAAGCTTTCATGGGTATTAACTTCACTTAAAATTTTATAGGTAGTGATCTTTGGTGAGGAGTGATGAAAGGCATAGTGTATCGAGTACAGAAACCATACGATGGAGAATAAATAATTTCATATTTTTGACCAAATTCCAATTTTTTATTTAATCCTTAACCCTCATTGTAATTTTAATCTCTATTACCTGTTTGGGTATGAATTATTTTGTTTTATCCCTTACTCAACATGCAACAAATAGATGAAATGAAATTAAATCAAGTAAAGATGAAAAACATTATTTTTACAAGGTTATACATCAATATGGGAAACCTACTCCTTAACATGATTGGTTATAAACCATAATCATGGAGTCTCTTAATAACTATAAACTAAAATTATTAAAAATTATGATTCACACACCAACATTGTTTATCACAATGGTAATAATATATTCAGCTTCTCACTGATGCCATAGAGCCCCGCAATGATCTCCATCTATAAATAGAATCCTATTGGTTCAATAGATTTACATATTTTTGATGAAAGGTTTTATTTACAACACTTATTTGAATTTGACCTCCAATTGTCACGTTATTTCAAAGAATCCATATAATGGATCTCATTCCACTTAGCACAAGTTATTAAAATGCCAGCAGCTCTTAACAAACATAACCTAATACTCAGTATCTATTTCATATCAACTTCATACCTCTTCAAAAAAAACTCCCCATATATATTTATCAATTAAATATCAAGATCATGTAATCATCAAAAAACTTGTAACTTTGTATACACTAAAATTATTTACATAGTAGGTAATAATATCAATAACACATTAATTCTTTTCTCTCTTCTAATATTTCTTTCCAATACTTTAACTGATTCCATATAATAGAATCTAGGATGGTTTCTTTTCCTTTCTTTCCTATGGTACCTAAATGATGAATATACCTCATCATAGTATCAATATATTCCCTTTATTCTTCTTATTTAAGAGTTCATGGTTCTTTGCTACTGGATCAAGCTCTCAGTATTCACAAAAAATTGATAATCCCCTCTCCTTATTTTTCTTTTTATACATAGGTCACCAGAAAATATGTTTTCTATATTGTAAAAATACAAATAACATTTGAATAATTCAATTACCTTCAAGATGAAGGCCATCAATTTTTTATTTATATTGTATATTCCCATTTTTAACTAGGTTGAGGTTAAACCATACATATCTTAAAATATTAGATCCATAGGCCTAATACATGACCCTTATGCCCAAATTCCAGACACACAAAACAATTACTTCCCTAGATGATCCTTAATAATTATACAAATATCCATACATTGAAGGTCAACAAACCAGAAATTCCCCATGAAGAACTGCATGGTACCTAGTACAGATGGTAAAATCCATACCCTCTCATTCTTTAAATCTAATTAGATTTCTATATATGGATTCTTACTTCTCTTGAACATATTATTGATTTGCCTATTGTGTGTTTGATTTTTTTTACTAAGGAATCATTTCCACCTACTACTTCATATCACTTCTATTTGTGAGCCAATGATCACCATTTACACCTAATATTACCATTATCTTCCATCAAAGGTGTATACAACCGACCATCACCATCCACACACCGCCATCTCCATTGCCACCCAATCCCCATGAACCATGATGGCATGTTATTATGGACTTTCAGGATGACCCACCTGACCAATGTCGATGGGGTCCTCCATTGAACTAACACCTACCACATACCCAATACTCTAACTACTACAAATCTTATGGTTCCACCAGGATTTGATCCTAGGATTAATGCATGATTATAATGTGTATTTTCTACAATGTCATACCCCAAATTCTTTTGAATCATTTGATGAAACTCTTATTTATAAATGGATTGTATGTGGGTGTATCCAAAGATATTTATTCCCATTATCAGTAATCTTCTACATGGGTGTGTCCCAATATTATCAATTATTATTTTTTCTTCAACCAGATGTCTCCTATAACCTTATATGAGTACCCCTTATTTTCCATCCATCTCATTTTTCTCTTTTCCTAGATAGACATAGATCTTAGAGATACTTCCAAAAATCTTTGTTGTATTATAATCTTTCCCACCACCCCATGAAATTTGAAAATAAATATACTTTATTTCTATATTAAAACATACAAACAATAATATTTTTGGTTTGGTAAATTTCATTTTGGATTGAAAGATTCTAAAAATATAATATTCTCCAGATCATATGAATATTTTCAAAACACTCCACTAATCACATATTATCTTTCATAAATCTCTCTCGGGATAATTTTAGATCATGTCTCATCATGTATTTATAATATTTATATCATTTGAGTATGGATATAGAAATAACAAAAAATCATCATAAATAATCAATTCTAGAAACTCTGTTTTTTAACTTGAAAAGGCCTCTCAAACTTTCACTTGGTATAATATTATCTATCTCAAACAAAAATATTGAATCAAAACATTATTTTTGTTTAGATTATATAATATCATCATGAGTACCAAATGATTTTATTTAATCATTTTCTATGATTTTATCATTTAAACTATATTTAAATCTTCTCAAAGTACTCATGTTTGATCTTCCTTTTCATATCTTGAATATCATATTCACATAATTATTTATCTTGAATCATATTCCCTTTTAAGTGATTGTGATGTTTATAATAGTAAATATCATCCTAAGCATCATCACAAACCATTTTCTCTACAGAACATAATTTCTAGAAACATCACTTTTCAATCTATAGAAAACTCAAATTTTCTTAAGTGTTGTAGTTATACACATCACTAAAGTAGTATGAGGCTTAGAATAAAGTCATATGTTGGGAATAAAAGTTATACACAGGAACATATAATGTTTTACTCACATACTTACAATATAATACATGACAACATGAAGTAATAAATAAAAGATCAAATTTTTAAACTAATTCTCAAAATCATATGTTCGGGTGTCTTAAATTAATACATTGTCTTTATTAAATCCTTGCATGAAAGATTTAGAATTTTTTTAGCATACAAATAAAAAATTCAAGACACTTTTATTAAGATAAAAATCTTCTTAATCCACTTTGATCCATTCTAGAACACTTTCAATCACCTCTAGATGAATTCAAACGTCTTTGAAAATTATCAAAATATTTTTGAAGTGTTTCAACTCAATATCAATGTCCATTGTAGAATATAAACTCAAAATCGAGATTCCTTGTGAACCTTTATTTTTTTACACAAATCCATATTAAAATAATCTATTATAAAAACATTATTCAAGTTTATTTTAACACTAAATTTAGTGTCATTCAATCTTAGTTACAATGGGATAGTTTCTCCAACACCTTGGGTCTTAAAACTCCCCAATAAGCTATAATTTAACTCCATCAATAAATTTTTTAAAAGATATTTATAACATAAAAATCCTTAATTTATATCAAATATTGTATATAAGTTCTCTTTCTTTCATTATCCTAAGTAACCTAATTCTATGAGTATTGCCTCTATCAATTGTCTACTGTAATCGGTTCCTCGCCAAGAAGCCAGATCTTCCAAACACCATTGATAACTTATGAAACTATCTTTATATATCCAATGGAAACAATATCAACCTAATTTACACATATACATGGGAATCATTCATGTATTCCTTTAAATGGATGGAACCTCACTAGATAACCCTTGAAAATTGATTCTCATTGAAAACATACATATTGGTAGGATACATTTAAAAATATATATAATCGCACACCAAAGGGATATTAAAGATACCCCTTTGGATTTATTTTCAAAAATTTCAACTTAAAAACACAATAAATGCAGGTCAAAATTTTACAAGCAGTACAATTTTCCTCTCCTCCTTAATAATAATAAATACAAAGGATCAAATTTTTTCTCCGACAATATATGTTCATACCATGAATGCAAGGGAAGGTCTTGGTAGGGTAAATTTTTCTCCCATACTCATATTCCTTTAAGAAGAATATTATCCATTTTTAATAATCCATTTCAATTGCTTCCAATTTGTTCCATGAGATAAGGGTGGAACTGGATGTTTTTTAGTAATGAGCCTTAGGCAAGTCAACTCTAAGTCAACTTGTTTTAGCCAGATGTAGAAAACAATAGTGATTTGTTAAAAGTATCAATGTTTTACATATAAATTTATCTATATGGAAAAAATTATAAATTAATTTCTTTATGGATATCTAAATATGTCTTAGATACATTTCAATAAAATTCAATTATCTTAATAAAGGCACAAAAAATGTTCTAGTGTAAATTGTTCTTTCCCCAGTTTTTTGTTAAACAATCTTCCCCTTGATAAATTGATGAATCATAATCCAAATAGTGTTAGGAGAGTAAAAATAATACCTCATTTATTTATTTTCTACTTTTTTTCTAGATTATATATTTAAAAAACTCATTGAAGCTTTCACTCCTTTGAAATCTCCTCCTCAAGTGATGTTTTCTATTCACCACCATGGTTGTCCTCTAGAAATTAGATCCAAAAATATTGATACTAGGTGATTTATAATATCAATTAAAAATTAATACTGATTAAAATTTTAGTATATAATGATAGATTAATATTTGGTTTTATTGGAATCATTTCCTTAAACTAATTTTCTCTTTTCTTATTCACATTTTATTCCCTTTTTCAAGATATAGTCAACAAATTTTCGAAGTATGTTGGTCTTCAAAAAATATGTAATTGTAACTCTAAGGATGAGACTTCTTCTTAGACCCAATAAATCCTTTATTTGAATGTATAAAGTATCTATAACTCTTAATTCATTATTTATTATTGATTTATCAAATATGTTCTTACTTTTTCATCCTAGTTTCCATTTTTTACTCAGCTTCAATCTTAGCTGGAATAGGATTCTTTACTTGAGATATCAAGGAAATTTCACTATTTTTATACTTTTTAATCTTTTTATACAACTCCAAATGATCATTCCATACAACTAAACACCCTTTTGGTATAGTATATTTATTCATTTTCTATGTGAACTTCATCTTTGCTGCATCAAAATTTTCACTTGAAATCAATGGTGTTTTCCCTTTTTCACTCATTATCCCTTTTTTACTAGGAATCCATTTAATATATCCTAAAACTCTCTAACCAACCTATTTCCACCTTCTAAAAAATTATTCTTTATCATTTGAGTTTCCTTTCTTATTCAACCTCTCAAACTTATCATCTGTGATATCTTCCACTATGTAAATCTTCTTATACCTTTCTTTGACTAACTCCCTTTTGGGTTCTATATTTCTCCCTTGAACATTGATCTTCATGTATATTTTTAAATTGTTCATGATGTATCATTTTATAACATAATAGAAACATATTATTTTATTTTATTTCACATTCTTCTCATCCTTACTGACTTATTAGGAGTAATATTCTAATCTTGTTTTTTCACTTGATTACTCCTCGTGGAAAACATACATTTGTTTTTTGTTTTTCATCTATTATAGTGAACTTTTCTTTTCACATGCATGAGAAATATAATGATATAGTATATAATATCATTCATAATATGTGCGAACATTCCTATTTCAATTTTTATAGAAATTATCCTATTACTTAAACATGTTTCTCAAAAAAATATTCTTATTATTCTATGAAGTCTTATTCAAACTAGTAGGTTTTACTATTATTTTATCAATACCCCCCCCCCAACTTTATCCCTTTTTTTGTCTCAGTAAGAAAAATATTTTGAAAACTTTCATTTTACCTATTTACAAACCTCCATAGAAATAAAAACAATTTCCAAAAATCACATTTTTTCTATACTGTTTGTCCATATATATACTTATTCTCATTTGTGTAGTTTTTCCTATTTTTAGGATATATGTGGAGAGATAATATTATTTTACATGATCACATACACCCTTGATACATTGGTGGGTTCTCAGAATTTTTATTTTCCCACATTTTTATATTATTGTTCTTATATCTTTCACTATATTTGCAAATAAATTTTGGAAACATATTTTTCAGGATAAAATAATACCTTATTTTATGGTATTGGGGTGGATGCTTCTCTATATTATCTAAATATTTCATTACTAATAGTGTGATTATATTTTGAGGGAGAAAAGTTCTCTGAACCCAGTGTGGTAGTACACTTTCTTTCAGCTTCTTAGGAAGTTATATGTTGTGTCACTTCTATATTTTTTAACTTTAACTATAACTCAAGAAACTTCTAGTTGAGGGACCATTTTTTCCTAAACTAATTTTATAATCTATTATATATATCTCTTAAAATGCTAATTTTGTTCTTCATGTATCTTTGTAATATATTATAGTGAATTTTAATGATATTTCACTCTTTTTTATTTTATATAAAATTGTGAATCCTTAAAATTCACTATGAGTTTATTTAACTTCTCTAATACATAAATTAAATTAGTGAATTGATCTTTAAAAACCTCTTTATGAATATTTGTTCTTTGTAACACTTCATTATTCATAGTGTTAGGATCAAAAAGGGACCTATCCAACCTTGAGAGGGGGTTGAATTAGTGTCAGTGTAATTTTTCATCCAATTTGAACTTTTATCCCTAGTCACCTATTCACTTGTTTAGTGAATAGATATATATATTTATATATATCTCATTTGGTAAGTGAATATGTATATATAATCCAGATAATCAACTCAACAATAAAGCCATGATTTTTTATGAGGTTCAGCTCTATATGGATGACTTCATATTTCATTACATGTAGTTATCATCCCATGTGAAGGAAACGGTATGGACTTGAAATTATTATTATGGCATTGACTAGGTATAAAGAAAGAACCAAATTTTTATTCAATATATGAAACCAACTAGGCTATCCTCCAATAAATTCTAGGATTTTGACCTTCTCCTTGTGAAGAAGATCTGTAATGGAATTTTGTGTCCCTCCTGGACAGTTTTGGTGATCTCCTTCCTCAACTATAGTAATAAAATATGATACCTAAATAAATATTAGACTTATATAATAGTATTTTGTAGGCTTAAATCCACATAAATATTTCCTATGTATGATCAATTGATATATTCCACTCAATATATTCTCTTTATTCCTTTTCTTCTTCTTCAGTGTGTGAGAAGACTCCTTTACATACAGTATTGGTTCCATATTTCACTCTATTTGATACTTTAGGGTTTTAAATGGATATAGTGTCAGATAACATTTTCTATTTATCTTATTCATTTCTTATTAATAGCACTAGGGAACCTTCTTCTAATTTTTGATATGAAATATCTATAAGATGTTGTTGTACCAGTTCTTCTCTTTCTCTATCATCAACCTATATAATATTCAAAAATGCATAGTTGAGAATCACACATGTAATTTTGTTTTCATCCCAATATATATTCCTAGCATAATGAAAACATGGTTCTTTGAATTATTCTTACAATTTTAATATCATCAAGTCTCGGACTTTAAGTCTCCCTCATTAGTCTTCCCAAAATCTTGTAACCTAATTTCCATAATTCTCAGTATTCAAATCTCATGAAATATTGGTCTTTAAACTCATGAATCTCTTATTTTATATCAACCTGTAGACTTGTCTTATTTAATTCATTATTTTCACAAAATATTCTTTATAAAATTCCATGTATAAAAGAAAAACATGCATATTTTAATTACATTTAACCATCATTTCTTCATAACTCATCCTTCTTCTTCAATAGCTAGAATCGTGGAATGGATCATGGATTTGTGATATTTTAACTTGAAATAATATATTATAATCATTAGATTTTGATATCATAATAGTTTTATAAGGGAATACAAACTTAAAGACACACACTTATAGACATGATATCAAATAAGTATGTAGAATAATTACAATTCACCTCAAATACTTATTCTTGGTCAAATAAATATGATGGGTTGAAGTATTATGATCACAGAAAAAACATACAATCCATCTCAATATTATATGATATCCCTATTCATCTCATTATTTTTAATATATTATGATGTGAATCCGTCTACTACATAATAAATTAAATCTCAGTAACCCATCATTTCACTTATTTGGTTCTCCTTTAATCATAGATAAGATCATGATCATTTATTTGATAAAGATTTTTGATTCATAAAGAACATCAAAAAATCATCAACTAAATAAATTCTCTTATTGTTTCTTCAGAATATAAATTATAGAATCTCAAATTTTCATCCAACAGATTCTCCAAAATACCCAAAGTCTTATATCAATAGTTCTTGGTTGACCATGTAAAACCATGGTTGGTGGATCGATCGTATGATAAAATTCATTCTTATAGTTAGTGGGTAGTCCACCTAGAAAATAATTCAAGACTTTACTAAATTATATTAAAAAAATTATTTAACTTTTTTGAAGGCTCTTAATCATTATTATGCTTAGTATGATGTCTATGCAGGTTATGAATATATAGTTTCACTTAATGTTTACACATCACCTACATGATGGATATATAGAGATTGTATGATATTAACATAGCACATAAATTAAGTGTACGCAAGTTCTATATGATTTTTATTAAACACCAATGGATGGTTATATAGGATGAAATAATTTTTAATTAGGTTAGCGAGATGATGCTTAAATATCATTAAGACATAGCTAGTTTTATAGATTTATTTCAATTGACTTCATGGTTGTCCCAACTCAACATCGACCTCCACATGCCTCTATCCAAGTATGTTTTCATAAGGATGGAATTTTTATTTTCACTAAATCTAAATGAACTAGATTTAAAAGTGAAATACCAACTAGGATTATCTTTAGATTACATTTTTAATAAAGTTAATGATTCTTTAATAATCCAATAGAAGCAACTCCAATGGAAATAATTCCATTATCACATTAATATAACAACATCTCACAATTCCTCCAAGCATTGCATCTATAATCCATATCTATTGTTCAAATTTTAACACATTGAGTCATCTAGACATGGGAACTCTTCTTCATTACGATGTGAACCACGGAAGTAGCCAAATTCCATGATTAAAGTTTTTTCTTCAATTTTCATGTAATATTCACTAAAAATTATATTAACTTACTTGGGAATTACACTCTTCTCAATATTAATCCTAGGGTCTTAGAATTACTTATAATATATTTTATATTTCAAATATCAAAACACACTGACCGAAAAATACAACACAACACAAAGTGGGATCAACAATATCACCATTTTAATTTTTTTCCAATACCAACCATAAAATGTTATGTCAATATTTGTGACCCTTTGGACATATGATGTTTCTCCTATTCCACTTTATTATTCATGTTTTAATTTTATTATCCACTTCCCCTTATTTATAAAAAATAATTCAAGAGAGGGGATTATATCACTTCATTTTTAAGAAATTTTTTAATAATCAATCCACTATAAGTATATATTATCCATGATCAGTGTAGAAAATAATAGGGTTTGACTTATAATTCAAGAATGTCCATAATCAATAGAATATGATAACAACTATTAACATTTTCAATTATCTTCCTCAGAGGTTATTCACTTGTTTACATGATGATATTACTTGTGGATTTCAATTTTTTGTAAATATTATCAAACATTTTCAACCTTTATTTTCTAAACTCACTCAACACACAGATTAAAAATATTCAAGTGAAACTAGTAGATTTTTGTTTCAAATAGCCTTGGAATTTTCCTAATATTTTTTATCTTCTTTATCAATGAATAAAAGAATATTCCCCTTTTAATTTTAGAATAAATTATTTACAACCAAGGATGATAGGGTGAGTATTCATACCTTTTCAATGAAAAAATTTTATGAACCTTCTAGAAATTATATATTCATATAAATTAAATGATCCTATAAGTTTCTAAAAAATGAAACCATTAGGGATACACTCAACCTTCACATCATCAAGAGTAACCTAATAATCAATTAAACTTTAAAATTCTAGTTGTTGAGATAACACCAAGATGATATCATTCATATTTTCTTAATCATAGAATATTCACATCATCAAATACTCTTTAGGATATAATGTATTTAATTCCAATAAAGGTAGGTACTTCCATCACTTAGATGTATGGTTTCTGATATCCCATTGAACTTCATCATGGTTGGTATTTTCTCTAGATTTTATTTATAATATCATTTGATAAATCATACCAAGATTTTGAATTCATCATATCTAAAATAGTTATTCATGATTTTTTCATTTCATTTATTCTCCATTTAGGGACCAACATCACCTTTAATTCCCTACATGGTTAGAAAAATAATAATAAAATGATTGGGATACAAATTTAACCTCCTTATTCATCAATGTGAATATTTATATTGATAATTACTTCTCAACTAGTTTTCCCCTTTTAATTTAGCTCCTTACTTAGATAGACTCTTCAAGCATTCCCAAACAATTTTCAATTTTTATTTTTCTTTGGTAAGCATTGGTTCTTTTCTTCTCTATATAAGGGATAAATTGTTTTAATTAGAACCAAAAAGGTGAAGGGGATATGACCAAAATACATATTAATAGATGAAATATTTATGGAATATATTTTTGCTTGTATGAAAATTATTATTTGTATGCATTGGGTATATTATTTTGTGTGTGTTGGACACCCAAACCATTTCACCCATGTAATATATCATTAAATAAAATTATTTCATGTGTATATGAAACATACAATGAGTAAATGAGTTCATGAACCATTCATGGTATTTATTCATGTGTTTAATGGTATTAATAAATGAGATGATAATAAAGGAGAATCCAAAATTCCCTATATAATCTACTTCTATACAATGGATGTATGTAGAGTGATATTCTCATTCCTAGCCAAAACTCCTTGAGACATATTTATATCTTCCATCTTCCTCCTTTTAATATAGAGGTACTATCATATCATAGAGAAATTATGAATCCTATCTGAACATCATTTGAATCATATCGGCCAGTGGATACACCATGGTGGAGGGATGATTTTTCCACTCAATGGTCTTTATCAAACCAATGAAATGGATTTTGATGATATTAAAGATTCTGTTTGGTGTATGGTATAATTATTTATAGAATTTATTCATTTTAGTATTTTATATAGCTTTGTATTATCTATAATATACATCCTTATACAAGAGTTTTTAATCGCTTATTATTGATATGACAAATTTTATTAGATTCTAAAAAACCCTCCAGTGGTATCAAAGTGATCCATGATCATGTTCTATGAAATCATGCTTCTAAATGAAGAAGAAATCGAAAAAAATAGCAACATCTCACATTTCTAGAAATTAAATTTCATAACTAGATTTCCTTTATGTAGTTAGGATGTGAAAAGGTAACCAATACCTTACCCTTAAGCAGCTGAGATGTGTAAGGGTAACCAAGGATTTACCCTTACATAAAGTGGAATGTGTAAGGGGCATATCACCTTAACCTTATATAGATAGATCTACATAAGGGTCACATGGCCTTATTATTATGTGTAACGTGTTGTGAAAGGGTGTGATATTGTTTACCCTTAGGCATATTTACCCTTAAATGATATGCTAGTATGTAAGTGTAATCAGTTTTTTCCTAAAGCTATGTAAAGGTAATTAATTTCTTACCCTTATGTGAAACACAAATATGTAAAGTTTATACCCTTACTCAGTGAGGTTTCTTAGAGATACATAAATTTAAGATGGTGTCTTTCCTTTATTCAATAGTTTCAAAAGGTCGTGTAGAGGTATATTAGGACTTACCATTATGTAAATCATTCACATAATGGTCTTAACCTTATACAAAGTGTCTATGTGAGGGTAAAGGGAGGATACCCTTATGTGGTAATTGATTCCTATGTAAGGGTGAAAAAAATTATTAATTTTTTTAAACGTAAAATGGTTTTAATGATTTATAAAAAATATAAATCATCATAAAAAGTATTTTGGGAATATTTAATTTATAAAATGTTTATAAAATTATTAATTATAAATTGTTTAGAATTAGTTAAATGCTTATGAAAAATTTTATACCCAAATATTAAATGTTAAAGTTTAAAATACCTCTTAAAAAATTATATGAAATAACTTATGATCTAAAAATAAAATTTTTTATTTATAAATCATAAGTGATAATTTATAATGGGTTATAAATTAGGAAATAATACCACATTATAGAATGTTTATATTTAAATTATGAATTGTTCAAAATTTATTACATTGAATTGTTAAAAATAAAAGGGGCCTTATTTGGATATTATTTAAGACACATCAAAAAAATTGATGATTAATATGACTGTGGTTTAAATAATGATTATATATATAATATTTAAATTATGTAAAATTTTTACATAATAAAAATTGAATTTTAAATTATTTATAATTCATAAAATATTATATATTTGAAATAAAAATTTCATATAATGATAAATATAAAAGATTTTATATTTTAATGAATATAAAATTTGTATATTCATAATTATGGAAAGTCCATAATGTTAAAGAAGAAATTATAAAACAGTTTATAATTAGATTATATTTATGAATTGTTCATAAATATTTATCTCATGTTCAAATATTCGATTTTTCAATTTATTTAAATGTAATTCCTTTCTATATTCAGGTTTAGTATATTGTTCAAAAAATGTGAATATTGTGTATTATATTGTTTAATTATTAAACTAGTTCTAGGATAGAGCCTTACATTACATTCTAAGAATGTCTCTATAATGAATTTATATTTTTATCTATATTGAAATTGGTTTATATTGAAGTTATTAGATTGAATTTAGTTATTGAATATTGTTTTTTCATATTAGGTGTTAGGGTTTTTATGAATTTAATTCTCTCTTGAGTGATGTATTCCTGAGTTGAGGGACTCAGGGTCAGACTACCTATTTACCTAGAGGTCTATTCCTTTTCTAGGAAATTGAATTGATTTGACTATCTATCACTCTAGGATTACTCATGTGAAGATTTTAAATTTAATATATTTACATGCCTTTATATTTAAGTATTCATGTACCTTAGGTATATGATGTATTTGGATATGTATGAATATATTTGTATTCTATTTTTTGGTGAGTAACACAAACTTGTGGGTTGTGTATATAATTACACATCAATATAGTTTTAACATACGGATTTGGTTGATAGGATAGGATTATAAACTAAATTAATAAAAACATGTAAACATAAAATGGAATAACATGATATAATATGGGGAGATGAAAAATCCCCTTTATGTACTAAGTGTTATATTCCATTTAAATTGGAACTTTTCAAGACCACAATCATTCAAATTGGTGTTTTTTAGCTCAGCACGAGTACCCCTAAATTATCTTATGTATGGAAAGAAAGTTATAAGTAACTTTGGATTATTTTTTAAGTATTCCAAGATCTAAATGAGTATCCCTTTATTGTAATTTTTTGTATTATTTTTGGAATTTACTTTTGGTTACACTAGTTGGGAATCCCTAATGATTAGGATACTAGAGGAATAAAGTTCAGTTTATCCATATGATTGATAAGAAAAAGGGTTGATATGATACTCTACCTAAATAATACTAGCTTATTTACATGAACAAACTGGTATTAATCAAGGTGAAATATGGATATTGTCCTGCTAATAGATATGATTAATATTTAAAAGAGGTATTTATGTTAGTGTGGAACCATTTAATAAAATTACTTATTAAATTATTAATAATACATGATACTCATATGATAAAATATTCTATTGTAGATAATATCATTATCATCATCATGATAAACTCTATAATCAAATACTTGATAAAGATAAGCTTAATGTAATCTACTCCTCAACTGGTGACTTAAGAAAGGTTCTTAAGAATTATTGGTGATCTAAGATGTAACACCCCAATAATTTGTTTATTAATTTTAAATAAGTTAAAATTAATTATTTTAATTAATAATAATACTTATAAATAATTATAATTTATAACTTTTAAATTAATTAATGTTCTAAACAAACAAATACTATTTTATAGTATTATTTTTATATAAATGTATATTTTAATATGAATATATATATATATGATTATTTTAAATAAATTATTTTTTATCAATAGATTATTTAATTAAATATAAAATATATATATATTGAATATTATAATTATTTTGATAAATACCAAATTATGTTACAAATATATTCACTATAAATATGACAACCCAAGATTTTATGGTATATTTCTTTATAAATAATTTCAATCTATTAGAGAGCTTATTTGCACACAACACTGAGTCCCTACAAAATAATTTTTTTTGTAGTTTTAACCAAGCCATGAACATAATTTTTCCACTTCTGTGATTTGAATTTCAAAAAAAAATATAGACACTGTTGTGATCATTAAGTTTTTTAGAGTCTAATAGGATCAACTTAATTTTTTGGTGAATAGTAACTTGACCCTTATGAATAGTAATGTACCCTTATGAATATTAATTTTACCCATATGAATAGTAACATGACCTTTATGAATAGTAACCACACCCATGAAATTAACAATAATATTTAGGCACCTTATAAATGAGAGTGAATGTTTTAAAAATAAATAATTAACGGTTGGTATTTTTGTGAGTAATAAATATTTATTTACAATTTTAAATTAATAAATTTATTTAAAATAAAATTCATTTTCATAAAATTTATTCCAAAATAAATATTTTTCTGATGATAATTTTATGAGAACTCAGTTTATTTTTGAATGTATAGTAAAATCAGTTTTAAAATTAAAATCTGTATTTTTCATGTAAATAATGATTTTATTTAAAAATAAATTTCACATATTTAGAAAATCATTTTGGTAAAATGGAGTATATTTTTTAATTATACACGTCAAAAATTGTTATGGTGAAATTTTGTGATTTTTCTATAATACTTGAATTTTCTGGGAATAGTGAAATTTGAAAATTTACGAAATATGCTAAATAAATGAATTTCTGCATCATTCTTGGGTCATGGATGATGTAAATGGTCATTGTTTTGAACTCAAATACACTTATTACTATTTCTAGTAACATGAATCAAGACTATTCATATTCTCGAGCCAAAAAAATAATGTTTAAAATAATGAAAATACCCTCCTCTCCTCAACTATAAAAACAACCCTCACTCCCTCTTATATTCACTCCTCTAAGACTTTAAGCTTATCAAATTTCTGCTAAAATACTCTTCACTAGTCCCTCCCAACCTATGGGATCCCTTTTTCATGAAAAAATACCAAAAAACCCTTCTATTAAGGAGGTTCTCATGGAGGATATTTCAAGAGGTAAACTCTCTCCCTTTTTCTCTTAATTTCTTTTTCAATTTGTTTTATATTATTATATTATCCTAACCTAATCTATCTAAATGATCATTATAAATCTAGTATAATATATATACTATAATTATATCATTTTAATAGAAGATACATAATCAATCTCCTTACTCTCTCTCTCTTATTTTAAAAACTAAATCATTATCCGGGAGGTTCCAATTTACAACCTTTGTGGACGACGAACCCTCATTCATCATTTCCACCTTCAAGTTTGTTCATGAAACCATTTTTTTGGTTTAACTAGATTCTAAAATATTTATTATATATTATTTAATGATTCTGTAACCATAATTTGTACATTATACTAATTAATATAACAAAACTATTTCGTTATGATTGAAAACCCATAGTAAAGTCTAAACGATTATCACTAAATGATTTATCTAATAATTCATCCTCATACCGTGTAACCAAATGATATATGTAACCATTTAATTTTTTTTATCTTCATTAATAATATATAAATTCAATCCTGGATAATTATATCTATTCCACCTGAACATTCATACTTATAATCAAGAGAATTGATCATGAATATCAAGAAAAGAATGCTCCAGAACGATGTAATTCAATATTATAAATTATCAAAATGCCATAAATGAAATTAATAAAATTATTATAAATTATATAAATGACTAATATTTTATTAATTAAACTATTAATAGGTCTATTTTCATATTCCAAGACATTATTTTCAAGTGAAGAACACATTCGTACATAAGGTAAGGGTTTTCTCATCTCACTTCCATTTTTTGCAAGATATTCCTTATTCACCACTATTTCATATGTATGGTGTGTGTATAATTCCCATTGATGTATCATATCATGAATATATTTATTTTAATTTTATTAAATGTATCATTTATTATTATTATTTTTGAGGCATATGATTTCATTGATTACAAAGTGGTAAGGGGTTCCACTCTAACCTTCATTTTTCCTTCGGGTTATTACTTTACTATCCATACCCAAATATAATGCTTATTTATTTATTTTAAATCTTATATTTTTTATATGTTCCAAAATCATATATTCAAATCATTTTATCTTTCTTTATGGTTTTTATAAGTTTTAAAATAGTTACCTTATTAATTCTCCCTGATAAACCGACCCGATTCAAGTGAACTTTTTGAATTCTTACCCATTTTCAAGTTCACTACATAATATATTTTAATCCATAATTATGTATTTAAAAATCAAAAATTTTATCATGAAAAAAATATCATGGTTCAATTCTATTTTTATAAAAAAACATGTCATTCTACTTTAAAATCACTTCAATATTTTCCTTAAACCGCACTAAAATGTTTTATTTCCAAAGATTCATTAAAAAATATTTTTACATGATATCCCTTTTGTGGGAAAACATTTATTCCTAAAATGTAATTTAAATGCCTCTACATTTTCTTTTATTGGATAAACATGTTTAAAATATAATTTTATAACAAATAAAAATGTTTTTCCAAAAGAACTCATATTTCTAAAATAAAAAGGGTTTTATCATCTCACATTTAATTCTATAAGATTTACAACTTGTTCACCACTTATTCCTTGCATGTGGTGTATGTAATTCCCTTTAATATATAAAATTATAAGTCTTATTATTCCTATGATATTATATGTAATTAATAATTAAATTTTTCAAAGTGGTATGAAACACTTTGGAATGTTTAATGATCATTTTCCTTAAGAGTTTATCAATTATTTAATTAGAGTATTTTAAAATATGGATATGATTCAAATATTTCAAAGTGGTATGGGACACTTTGATATAAAGATATATTTTATTATACATATGAGTAATGAATTGGACTTAGAAAGTTGTGGATGGGCCCGCTATATCCCCTCGATGCATCAATAGGTCTCATGAGATAAAACATAATTGGGTTTTGGCAGAGGCATTACCCTAGTATTTTTAGAAGTCTTCGATGAGGCCTTGACAATAGGTTAATGATTTCCATCATATAAACCCCCTTATTATATTATTTATATATAAATCATGTGATTATTCGACTATTATAGTATCCCTGGTGAATTTTAATATGATTATTTATATGGAATTATTCATTTGGTTTTTATTACAGCCATATTATGCTCAAGATTATGTTTCAGTGGAATGAGTTATTCACTTTGACTTATTTTTTATGATATCTTCTGATGTATCACTTACCCTTAATAAGAATCTGAGATCAAACCTTTATTATGTTTCATTTCCCTAGGTTATGAAGAAGAAAACCTTGAATAATTTTTCAAGGATATAGTTTATTTGATATTGCATCATGTTTTATTTTCTTTTTCCAATGTATTATGGCTAACATGACTGTAATTTGGTCTTCCAAGACTACTAAACTGATCATTCCTTACGGATTTTATTCCATATAATCATTCCAATGTATTAAAATAATGCACCTCCTTCGGGCTTCCAGGGCTCGTGCATTTACATTTTGTATCAGAGGATGTTTAGTAGTAACCTTGTAAACTAAATTTATAAAACATAGGTTAGGGAACAAAATACTAATATATACTTCGTGGTTAAGAATATAAGAACAACCTAGAATTTTGGTAAGGTGTATATTATTTGGATATTCCTAGAAAATACATCCTTGTTTGGATACTACAAATGGTCATGATTCTAGAACAGATGTACCTAGGGGCAACAAATATGAAAAGGTTTTCCTAGTTTGACTTAGGGTAACATGGTACATGATAGCAGGACTTACTGTGCACCTGGTTTGACACTCCCTAGAGATATGCTTAGGATAATTCATATTTTTCTTACATACCATTATGAAGTATTTATTCTTCTAAAGTAACCAAAGTATATAGTTCTAGGATTTATAATGCATAAATTTATGTTATGTACTATACCATGATTAGAGTTATAGAATGTCCATAATTTTATGAGCTAATATAGTATATGTAATTGTTTATAAATGGAACCAAGAAGAAGGAATGATAACTCCACCAATGCACGTGATGAAAAGTGTAATAAGGATCATACAGTTCATGGTATTAAGAAAAAAATTCAAAGGTAAATAGTCTCAAATGTATCCTCATCATATGATAAATAATACCATGTGTTAACAAGATAAGTAGAGAATTATATGAGTCTTATGTCTTTGAAGGGAAGTATGAGAAGAAAAGGATGGAAGAAGAAAAGATGGATAAAGGGATGAATGGCATGAAGGGTTTTCCTACATGTGATAACTATGGAAAAAATAACCTTGTAAAATTCATAAAGGGAATGATATTTTGTAATAAGTGTATAAAAAAGGACACCATGTTCGTGATTTCAAGGGTAATAAAAAGGTTTCCTATAAATTCCCAACCCTAGTTGCCCAGAGTTGGTGCTTTATTACATTACATTGGCATAAGTACAAGAAAGTAGTATCCCAAAGGAATGAATAGTTTAGTAGATTTTGAAATCTAGATACATACATAAGTTCAACATCACAATTTGAAATGAAATACAATATATGAGTTTTATTGGGAACATTCAAAACTAAATTTATCCATGCGGTTCATTCCTAATAAACTTATTCATGTCCTGAGAAAATGAAACTGAAAAGGGGTGAGATCAAATGCTCAGTAAGGGTAAAAAATGCAGTGGAAGATATCATAAACATAAAAATTAAGCATGGGGAATAATTAAAAACACATGCCTTTAAAAATAATAAACTTGAACACATTATGGAAGGAATACGAGATGAGTAAATATTGCCACAATAAAACATAATAATGGGTATTCTACTTGTCAAATAACCACATGAATTGTGAATTTCAAGATTCATAATGAGGTAAATGAATATTATGGACATTATGAAACATACCGATAAGGCCTCATCCAAGACATCAAAAATTTATTAAGGCCTCATCTAAAACCATATCTAATAATGGGAAAGGCCTCGGCCAAATCCATAACTATTTGTCTCATGAGACCTACTGATGCATTGAGGGGCTATATAGGGCCCCATCCATCACATAATAATTCTAATGAATTCCTCATATTAATGGAGATAAACATAAAAAACATACACATTCATATTGAAACAAACATATGAAATGTAAATAACATTCCCCAAATATTAAGCATAAACAAGAACCATTCAGATTAAATTGGTGAATGGTTTTAAGACAGCACATCCAAAGTCAAAATAATCATAAAAAATTAAAATAAATGTGGTATATTATATCATAAAATATTAGTTTCAGTAATATATAAGAATCAGCAATAGTGTTGAAACATATGATGATAAAATCATCAAGTAATTCTTGAGATAAATACTCTTTTACTTTGAAAAGAATAGTTCTTTAGGTAAATTCTTTGTATAAAACCATAAATGAAGTAAAGTAGTATTCTCATAATAAAATGAGTGATTTTATAAAGATAATAGTTTCCAAAAAATAGATTACAGTGTTCCCTTGAAAATAGGTAATAATTTGAGAAATTCCCTTGAGTCGGGCTTGTATTTCGAGAAGAATTTTTAAAAAATCATTTTAAAACATATAATTACCCATAAATGAAGGTAAGATTATAGTTGGTACATGTATATATAACATTAAAATATAATTTATGATGATTAAATATTAATTAAAAATAATTTAATTGAGGTATGTAGATAATAAAAGTAACCCAAATGAAAATGGAGGTTCAGGTGGAAAACCCTTACCTAAGTTTGAAGGTGTTCCTCACTTGATCTTAACGACATGAATAATCAAATTTAGGTTCATAAATTAATGATTTAATAACATAATATACATTTAATTGATTTATTTTTAACCTTATTAGGGTCATTCATGGCCTTCTAATGGGTTAAGATTTTCAATTTCATTGTTTGGGAGTGTTTTCTTCCTTGGTTGTCATGATCGATTTACTTATATTAATGTTGGTATAAACATGTAGAATGAGAATGGTTGTCCAGAATAGAAGTTTTATGTTATTATTGAACAACCATAATATTACATGGTTATAAAATTTGTTTGATTATTGGGAGAGAAGATGAATCATTATATAAAACTGTAATGATAATTGTTTGGTTTAATTGGCAGTTTTTTATCACAATAAACTCATTTTGATTTATAAATTAATATCATGTGTAAAAAAGGTTTATAGAATCTTAAATAAGTTGTAATAAATATATTATAGTCCCATTAAACCATCAAAAATGGTTTTATGACCATAATTGAAGACGGTAACAGAAATTGAAACCCATCGTCCTTGAATGTGATAAATTAACACATCTTGGATAGTGTTTCCATTTCTATTATAAAAGAAGGGGAAATGAGAAATGATGAAGAATTATTCCTTTATCATAAAAAAATTCTAGTACATATAAGGTAATAGTTTAATCATAACATTTTGATGAAAGGAGGTGAGGAAAAAAAGAAAATAAAGGAACTTGAAATAAAAGAAATGAAAAAAGGAATTTACCTCTTGAAGTAATCTTCCTTGAGAGCCACTTTAGGGGAGAGGTTTTGGTCATTTTATGAGACCAAGGGATAATATAAATGGTTAATGATCATGGGAGGGTATTTGAGTAGAATTCATACATGGAATAATTCTTGAGAGGAAGGAAGATAATAGGGAGTGAGGGGGTTTTATATTGGAGGAGAGGAGGGTTATCCAATTATTTTACTCATTATTTTATTATTTTGGAAAATAAACCCAATAGTATTGATTCTTGTGACCAAGAATAGTAATATGTGCATGTGAGTTCGAACTTAATATTTTTACATCATCCATGATTCTAGGAATAGTGAATTTAACTGATAATGTATATATACGGTAAATTACCGTATTTTACTATACATCAATAATTCGAGTATTTTAGAAAAATACCAAAAATTACCCCTAACCATTTTTTGTTGTGTATAATTAAAAAATGAACTAAACTTTTTTAAAATAATTTTCTAAATATTCTTCATTTAATTTTTAAATAAAATCATATTTTTTTCAGGAAAATAACAATTTTAAAACTATAATTCATTTTATATCACCTTTAAAAATTAATCAAGATCTCATTGTCTTATAAACATAAGAAAATAAAATAAAAATATGATTTACTATTCATATGGGTAATATTATTATTCATATAAGTGTATGTTACTATTCACCAAAAATTAAGTTTGTCTTATTATACTCTAAATATCTTACTGAACGCATGTGTGTATGTCAGTTTTTAGAAATTCAAATCACAGAGGTGGAAAAATTATGTTTACTGGATAGGTTATAAGAAAGTGTTGTTTTGTAAAGAATTAGTGTTTCATTAATTCAATGTTAAATTTATGTGTAGAATATTGGGGTGTTACATTTCCAATGTATAATGCTTCAACTGTGAGGAGATGGGACACTATGTGAATCAATGTCCAATGCATCAGATAAAAATACCCCAAATGATGCTATTGGATAATGATCAAGTAATTTTACTACCATAAATTAAGAGGAATAATTAATATGTATATTTAGGAGTTATTTCATTTTAATATTTTATCAGCAATGTACTAGTTATAAGAGTTATGTAATATATGACGATTGTACTATAGTACTTTTTCATTAAGGATTTGAGACTATATGTTCATGGTACTACGAAAGGATATTCAGTAGAAAGTTAAACTTTTTGGAAAACACATGATTGATGGAAATAAAACCCTTAATATATTTATGATTTTGAGATAATTATGAATAAATGATTGACTTTTAAAAGTATTTACTACCTTGGAACTGATTACTTACTTGTCGACAAGTGGTCTATGCTATCATCGATGGAGTTTACAATACTTTTGGATTTAAGGAATATATCAAATAAAATGTATCATAATTAATAAATATTTAATAATTCATGCTTCTAATAAGGTTTTTTGTTAATTCAAGTTATTAACATATTTCAAGAGGATACATGATTATGTTATTCACAGGTTTGGAATGTAAAAATTTAGAGTTGCTTCATGGCTATGTTCATCTTGAAAATTTAGTGACCTTCTTTCTAAAGTATTGAATCAATTTATTTTGGAAAGTTTAACCATTTATTAATGGTTTAATTTGATCATTTTATGAGGTTTTATAGGTTAATGTTTTACTTCACCACATGACGCAATCGGTGCTAAGAGATAAAGTATAGATATTTCAAGGTGTAATCAAGGGATAAGATTGTATTTATGAAATAGAAATGTATATTTATACTCTTATAGAGTAGAATGATTCCTCAACTTAATGAAAATAGTCTTAAATAAAATTTTTTCCTATTATCATAATATTTGATAATATCAATTCATTTTTTACATTAGTTTATATTTTTTAGTAATAAACTTTCATCTGAACATGGTCTCTATCACTTTCCATCAGAACTTAATCGTTTCATTTTATTCCATGTCCATATTTTTACTTCCAACTAATGTCACCCCATATGAAAGAATAATTTTTTTGGTGACCACCTCATTTCCCTTAACCTCTTTTTAAGAGATCATTTTATTAACCCTATTTCCAATTTGGGTTTACCACAAGGGTATTTTCAAGCATCAACCTTTAACTTCTGAAGTGCAGTTTTGAATTGTGAGGATGTAATTCAATTGAGGGGAATATTTTAACACCTCATTAATTTTTTTAATAATTTTTAATAATTAAAAATTATGTGTTTTCATTAATAATAATACTTATAAATAATTATAATTTATATCTTTAAAATTAATTATTGTTCTAAAAACAAATACTATTTTACATTATTATTATTTTTGAAAAAAATATTTTAATATTAATATATATATTTTATTATTTTTAAAACATTATTTTTTATCAATAGATTATTGAATTAAATATAATATATATATTGAATATTATAATTATTTTGATAAATACTAAATTATATTATGAATATATTCACTATTAATAAAACACCCAAAGATTTTATGGTATATTTCTTCATAAATAATTTCAATTCATTAGATAACTTATTTGCACACAACACTGAGTCTCCTCAAAACAAATTATGTTATAGTTATAACCTAGCCATGAAACATAATTTTTCCACTTGTTTGAATTGAATTTCAAAAAATGGACATAAAACATTGTAATCAGTAAGTTTTTTATAGTTTAATAGGATCAACGTTTTTTGTGAATAGTAACATGACCCTTATGAATAGTAATGTACCCTTATGAATAGTAATGTTACCCTTCTAAATAGTAACTTGATATTTATGAATATTAGTCTCACCCATGAAAGTATAAATAAAATTTAGGCACCATATAAATGAGAGTAAATGTTTTAAAAATAAATAATTATGTTTTGCATTTTTCTGAGTAATAAATATTTATTTACAATTTTAAATTAATAAATTTAATTAAAATAAAATTCATCTTCATAAAATTTATTCCTAAATAAATATTTTTTTGTCTTGTGATAATATTATGACATATCAGTTGGTTTTTGAAAGTATTAAAAAATCAATTTTAAAATTAAAAGCTATATTTTTAAAGTAAATAATGATTTTATTTAAAAATTAAATTTTACATATTTAGAATAAAATCATAAAATGGTGTCAATTTTTTAATTCTACACCTCGAAAAAAAATTTGGCATAAATTTTTGGGATTTTTCTGAAATACTTGAATTTTTGGTGAATAGTGAAATTTGATAATTTACGAAATATGCTAAATAAATGAATTTTTGCATCATGATTGGGTCATGGATGATGTAAATGGAAATTTTTTAGAACTCAAATGCAGTTATTACTATTTTTTAGTCACAATAATCAAGACTATTCATAGTCTGGAGCCAAAATTATAAAATAATGATTAAAATAATGGAAAACCCCTCCTCACCTGCACTATAAAAACCACTCCTCAATCCCTCTTCTCTTCAATCCTCTAAAACTTTAAGATTATAAAATTTATTCCCAAATACACTTCCCTAGTCCCTTACCACTGCTAGAATACCTTTTTCTTACAAAAATACCAAAACCCCTTCTCTTAAGAAGTTTCTCAAGGAGGATATTTCAAGAGGTAAACCCTCTCCCTTTTTCTTTTAATTTCATTTTCAATTTGTTTTATATTCTTATCTATTCCTAAACTAATATTTACAAATTATAATTATAACTCTATTATAATATATATACTAGAGTTATATAATGTTAATTTAAGATGCATCATCAATATCTTTACTCTCTCTCTTTTATTTTAAAAACAAAATCCCCATCTGGGAGGTGCCAATTTACAACCTTCGTGGAAGACAAAACTTCATTATTTATTTTATCCTTCGAGGTTGGTCATAAAACCATTTTTATGGTTTCACTAGATTCTAAAATATTTATCATATCTTATTAATGATTCTGGAACCACCATTTTTACATGATACTAAATAATATAACAAAAGTAGTTTGTTGTGGTCAAAACACCACCATAAAAATCTAAATGATTGTCACTAAATGAATTATGTAATGAATCATCCTCGTACAATGTAAAAAAATGATATATATATAACCATTTAACATTATTTATGTTCATTAATAATATATAAATTCAATCCTATAGAATTATATCCATTCCACATGAATTTTTATACTCATAATCAAGTGAACTGATCACGAATATTAAGAAACAAATGCTCTGGAACGACAGAATTCAATATTATAACTTAACAAAAGGACATAAATTAACTTAATAAAATTATAATAAATTATATACATGTCTAATAGGTTCTGAATTAAATTATTAATGGGTCTAATTTCATATTACTAGACCTTAAGGTCAAGTGAAAAACACATTTGGACATATGGTAAGGGTTTTCTCATCTCACTTCCATTTTTTTGAGATATTCCTTTTTCACCACTATTTCTTATGTATGGTGTATGTATACAGACCATTGATGTATCATATCATTAATATATTTATTTTCATGGTATTAATTTTTTCATTTTATTACTATTAATTTTGGGTCATATGATTCTATTGATTACAAAGTGGTAAGGGGTTCCACCCGAACCTTTATTTTTTCCTTTGGGTTATTCCTTCACTATTCTTACCAAGATTTAATGCTTATTTATTTTTGTGTACATATTATATATTATTTTTTTATGTTCCAAAATAATATATACATATCATTACATATTTTTTTATGGGAATTATATGTTGTAAAATAGTTGATTTCTTAATTCTTCCTGATTAACAGGCCCGATTCAAAGGAATTTCTCGAATTCTTACCCATTTTCAAGTTCACAATATAATATGATTCAATCCATAATTATTTTTGTAAAATTAAAAATTTTATCATAAAAAACTATCATAATTCATTTCTTGTTTTATGAAAACAAGAATGATATTCCTCTTTAAAATCTCTTTAATATTTTCCTTAAACCATACTAAAATGTTTTATTTCTAAAGCTTCATTAAAAACTATTTTTACATGATTTCACTTCATTGGGACAAAATTTATGCCTCAAATATAATTTCAATGTATTCCATTTTATTTTTTGGGATAAAAATGTTTTTAATATGATTTTATGACAAATAAAAATGGTTTTCCAACAGAACTCTTCTTTCTAAAATAAAAGGGTTTTTCTCACCTCACTTTTAATTCAATAAGATTTACAACTTTTTACAACTTATTATTTTTATGTAGTGTATGTAATTACTTTTTAAATATTAAATCATGATTTTTATTATTTTTATTATATTATATTTAATTAATAATTAATTGTTTCAGAGTGGTATGGGACACTTTAAAATGTTTAATGATCATTTTCCTCGAGATTTTTTCAATGATTTGATTAGAGTATTTTAATCTATGATTATGACTCAAATATGTCAAAGTGTTATGGAACACTTCGATATAAAAATATCTTTTATTAGAAATATTAGTAATAAATTAGACTTAAAAAGTGATGGGTGGGTCCTTCTGTATCCCCTCGATGCATTAGTAGGTCTCATGAGATAAAATAAAATTGGGTTTTGGTCGATGCCTAACCCTAGTATTTTTAGAAGTCTTGGTCGAGGCCTCGATGAGAGGTTTATAATTTATGAAATAGTTATTAAATAGTTATTATATTAGTAATATATAAATCATGTGATTATTCAACTAGTATAATATCGATGATAATGTTTTATGTGATTATTTATATGGCATTATTCATTCGGTTTTTATTTATGCCATATTATTCTCAAGATTATGTTTTTGTGGCATGAGTTATTCACTTTTACTTATTTTCTATGATATATTCTATTGCATCACATTCCCTTATTGATCATCTAAGATCACCCATTTCTTATGTTTTCTTTCCCTATTTTATGAAGAATAAAACATTGAATAAGCTTTCAAGGATGCAGTTTATTTCATATTGCATCATGTTTTATTTTATTTTTCCAATGTATTATGGGTATAATGACTATAATATAGTCTTACAAGGATACTAAACATATTGTTCCTTTGGTATTTGATTACTTTTAATCATTATAATGTATTGAAATAATGCACCGGCTTCGGGCTTTTAGGGTTGGGGTATTACATAAGAAACGTTCTTAAAGAGAATTTTATGTGTCGGAAAAATACCTTCCTCTGTAACTAAGCATTGAAATTATTCAACAAGTGAATCTAGATTGATATGAAAGAAAAATGTGATTCATTCAAGGTTTCAAAGGCCTTATATAAAAATTGTTATTTATGGTTAGGGAATTAAAACTCTTTTAATTTATGGAAATGTTCTCATATTATGATTGATTTCAAATAATATTTACCTAATATTCTCAAATTGTTGATAATGGATGAACTATGAATGTAATTTATGGATTCTCATAATTTATAGATAGTACAAGTGGGTAAAATTTAAAAATTTAAAGAATAAAATTTTGTTTGAAAATTTCAAAAAATGTTTCTTAATGATTCCAATAAAGTTTATTGAAACATATGGTTTTTAGGAAGGAAGAATAATAATTTCATATGATGGGATTATCTATAATACCTGAAGGAGTTTTTGAAACTTAATGGAAATTCCACATCAATTATGGATTTTATAGAAAATAATTCTTCAGTTTTTGAAATTTATATGACACCTAATGTATATTTTAAAAGTGTTTTAAATATACGGGAGTTCAAAATCAAAGGAATACTTTTTAGAGCTTTAAGTTTACATTCATAAATAAATGTGTTGTTACATATGAATATAAAGAATTTTATTAGGAATAAATGAATATAAGGGAAATATCTATATCATTATCTTATTTATATTATGTAACAAGAGATTATTTTTTATAAAAAAGATTTTTTATTAAATGGTTTACAATTAATAAAATTTTATAACATGTTTTTATAAGAAGGTGTGGATAAAAAAATTATCTTGGATAAAAAAAATTATCCAAATATTTTTTTTAAAAAGTTGGAATGTGTTCCTATAACCCATCAGTGGTATATTTTATCAATTATTATTTTCAAATATAAATATTCCAGAAACATAAAATACCATATTTGATATGTAAACAATAGTTTATTTATTAAATATTCCAACTAAAATTAAATAAATGTCATTTCTTAACAAAAAAGTGTTTGTGTATCTTATTAAGATAGAATAAAAAGAATATAATGTCTAAGAGGATAGTGGGATTATGTTTTAACTTAGAGAATTTCAAAATTAACAAATAAATGGATATCACCAATTTCAAGTTAAAGTTATTTCCAATTTATATTCTAAAATTTTTAGGATATGTGATGGTAAAAAAATGTAAAGTGTTGCATTTAGTTGCCATTTAGAAAGTGGATATCATCATTTACTAAAAAATTGTACCAGTCAAAGATTAAAATATTTTTCAATCAATATATTAAAAGGGTTTTTTGTATGTAATTAAGGAGAAATGTAATATTTATATTTAGTTTCCATATTAAATTGATTGTTACTTTATCTTAAAATATTTTAGGAGGACTAGTAAACAATAATATAAGTAGTTACATTATTTCAAGGAGAAAATTGTGTAATGAGGTTACAAGGATAATGACGATTAAAATAGAAATATTTATAAGTATAAAATAGAATTTGACATAATAACATTTGATATTGTGAAGTTAAGAAGTTTTAATATGTTCAAAAAGTTTAATAGTTAGGAATATGATTCCTAAATCTCACTATTATTCAAACTGACTTTATTTATATATGTTTCCCACTAAACTGTTAATAGGAGTTTTTTATCAGATAGTCACATAGATATGTGACATGGATTACATATCATCTGATGTGTTAACAAAATAAAGAAAGTGTATAAAATATAAGGTTGATCTATTAGTTTATCCTTTATGATATGTCAATCTAGTGCTTATATTGGGTTTGTCAAATATTCTTAGATTTTAAGAATATAAAAATATCTTATTAAATTAAACCTCTATTCTATCATTCATTCATGTTGGATACATAAAAATATAAATAGATATACATTTTGAGAATTGCAATGATAATTGACCATATAAAGTATGATTTTGAGTCTATTGCTAATTGTTGTTCATACTAGAGTATTATAGGTTATGATGAAATTATAAGGTTAGTGTGAGTAGGATTATTTTATAGAGATATAAAATATGCTCATAAGATACAAGAAAAATAATAATATTCTTTTTTTGTGTTGTGTGGCCCGCTAATTATACCATATGGAGTTTTATACAGATGTTTTTGGTAGACTAGGGGTGCATGGATAATATTTTATTCCCCACTGCATGAGGTTAGAGATATACCTAGAATTAGATCCTTTATATTTTGATACCCTAATTTTTAAAGTCTAAATTTTTACTTATATAATATGTGGGTGGTTGGTTATTTTTATGATCATGTCTTTAGTTAGAGCTTAATAAAGATGGTATTTTTCCTCTCACATAATGAGTATGAAATATGGGCCCTTGATTGAGATTGATTGTGGGAGTGTACAGATGAACCTATATATTTTATATCTATCTAGATAAGGAACATGTTATTTATTCATCTATCATTTCAATATATACTTAGAGATTCGATAATAGATGAGTTGGTTATATAGGATTGACATGATCTATGTCCCGGGTAACTCAATGTTTTATAAAGAGGTAAAATATGATAATTCATGTTTGTATATGATGAATACTAGTGGACAAAGGTATAGAGATACATGTGTTTGATGTATATCATGAAAGACCCCTTTATATATTGAGTAACATTGATTCCTTTCTATAGGCCTCCCTTTTCTTATATATATTGATCTAGATATTCTTATTTATTTTCAATGTTATAAAGGCATGTGGGGTCACACATTGTGGTTGACTAAATAGAGATAGAGTTTGACTCAAAAAGCTACAAAAAGTGTTATAGAGTTCAACCAAAAGTGTTTTTGGAGGGGTTTTCAAAAGTTATTAAATTTGATGGGATACAAGATGAAGTTAACAATAACTTTCCAAAAAAAATTTGGAAGATATACAAATGTATTTTTAGACATGGTTTAACAAGTTATTGTATACTATACAATATAACTTGAAATGGAACAAAGTCTATTAGGATTTAGTGAATGTGGTGGATTAAAGGAGATATGACCTAAATCTATATTTATATATGATACATTTATGGGTTGTATTTTATGTTGTAAGTAAAAAAATATTTCATGCATTGGGTATATTATTTCAAGTGTTTTGGACACTAGAACCATTTAACCCACATAATCTCTCATTAAATAAAATCGTTTCATCTTTATATGAAACATTCCTGAAGTAAATGAATTCATGAACCATCCATATTATTTATTAATGTGTTTTAAAACATTAATAAATGAGAAGATGATCAAGGGTTGTACTTAGTTTCCTATGCAATATAGTATTATACGATGGAAATATGTAGAGTGAGATTCTCATGCTTGGAAAAAACTCCCAAAGGCCTATTTCCCTATTTCAACTTACTCATTTTCATATATAGGTACTCACATACCTATAAAAAATATGAATCCCATCCAAATATTAGATTATTCAGATCAATCCATGGATACACCACAGAGGTGGGATTATTTTTCCACTCTGTGGTCTTCATTAAACCCATGTTATGGTATTTTAATATGTTTTATATAATCTTTGGTGTATGGTGTGCTTATTTATTATATTTATTCATTACAATATTTTAAAAAATTTCATATTATCTTGAATGTATATCCTTAAAAAAGGGTTTTTAATTTATTTTTCTTAATCTGATAAATTTAAAAAGACTCTAAAAAACCCTTCACAAAGAACACAAACCACTTGTTGAATCTTTTATAAACTATGAAATTAATTATTGGGCCAGAAAATGTTAAATGATCATTTTAATTATTTCTGACCTTCATGTACCATCCATATAGTAATTCATAAACAAATGGTTGTCATTTATTGAAAACCTCTCTTGAAATTCGGAATCTTCATGAAGAATCTATTCATTCCCTTTTACTCTTAGAATCACATATTCTTATTATAGATTTATTTCTTTCTCCAGGTTAGCTGGCCAAATAACCAAAAATTATTTAAGATCAGGATTATCTTGTTTATAACTTTCACTTGAATTCTTTGGTGTCCTCTTCACCAATTTAGTCACATTATTTTTCTCTTGGAATTTTCTTCCATCCTTCTCTTTATTTCTTCCACTAACACTTACACTCATGGATTGTTTGAAAAATACGTGGTGTAGCCTCTTTAGGTAAAAAAAAGTAGTTTATTATTTTTTTTGGTTCTTTATTCTTAAAATTTTTGGGTTTTTAACCTAATTTATCATACTCTTATCACCCAAGGATAACTCACAATCCTTCTTTATAATTTTTTTGGGAATTTACTTCTCAGTATCCTTCTAATGATCATTTCCCTAGGTTATATTATCTTTATTCCTTGGATTATGTGGTATTATCATATCATTTTTTTAGTTAAATTATTGAATGATTTATACATAGATGGGTTTTCACTATGACTAAAACAATTAAATATAACAAAGAGATCCTCAGTAATTACAAATCTATTTTATTTTGATAGATTTTTCCTCATGGTATGTGGTTGTTTATTCTTTTATGACTTGTATCCTCCCAAAATGGGTATCCTATGTATCTCTAGAATTTTTGGATTTTACCAACACTCTAATTCTCTATTCCCAAACATGCTACAACAAAAATAATAACTAATAATCCTTTAATTAATTCTATGAAAATTATGTAGTCTATATTTTTAGAACTAATAGCAGACTATGTTTTTAGTTTTGAATTAGTTTGTTGGGTGTTATTCAGAGAACCATCTCTCATAAAAACACTTTTATCCATAATTGTCTAGATGGCGGGACTCTCATCACTTTTCTTCAGCCATATTTTTATAGATTTTGAATTTAAATATACATCCTTTAAAAAATGGATTTATCAAAGATTTTATTTTTAAAGTGGATGGTAAATTTATTTTTGAGGCTATTATATATTGATCATTAGATGGTCTATGGATATTTTTTCTAGTTGATAGTGTTCTTTAATATTTGGAATTCTACTTATAATTTTGTGTTCCAACGTCTTTCTTTAAATCTTTTTGAAAATCATTCATTGAATTGATTCTATATTATTTAATTTAATGGAAATATAAATCATTTTATATCGTGGATGTTTCTCTCATTATCCACTTGTTTCAGTTTGTATTTATGAGTATTTCCCATCTCATCAATTTCATCTTTAAGTATCTTGGTCTTTTATTTTAGGAAATATTCAAGATCTTTAATCCTTTTGGACTTTATCTTAAGTTAAGCATTTTAGTAAAATTTACTTATTTAAATGCATTGAATACTTCTTCAATATCTTTCTTGTTATCTTCTCCATCAGAAATTATAGTGATCCATTCATTCTCAAAACTATAATATCTCTCTTAAAGATCCTCATTTATTATATTTAAAGCTCCAACGTGTTTGGATATATTTTTAAATATCAACACCCTTGATTCAAAATTATTATATAAAATTTCATTCTAATCTTCAATATAGGTGATCTCCTGCTACATATTTTTGATGGATCAAAAAATAAATGTGACTACTTGTCCTAGAATTTTTTTTAGCGTCTTCATCAAATAGGCACATGAATCATCATGCACTTCATCACATGATTTTATAAAGATTTTTTATTCCCCTATTGCACTTGTTTCTTATATAGGATAGTTTTAACCATAAATTTAGTCCCCTACTCTTTATGTATAGAATATAAACCACATGGGGTAGAACTTTTTTCTATCTTTTTGGTTGTTGATTTCACCACCAAATCTTATTTTACTTTTATGTCTTATTTCTCATAATTACTACAAGTAAAACCTAATGTTTATTTCTATTTACTTAATAGGTATTTTTTATAATCATTGAATTTATTTAGAGACAAATTATTGATAGAAAATTTATAATGAACTCTAATTTTATTACCTTCAATTAGTATATAGTCATTATTCTAAAATTTCTTAGAGGAGGTCGTTATTGTCATATTTTCAACCCTTTTCTTACCTTTCATCATTATATTTTTAGAAATCTCTTCCATATTTTATTTGAAAAGAAATTCATAGGATTATTTAAATATTCAGTTTATCAAGGCATTGACAAGAGAAACCTAATTATTCAAATAAACTTAGAATATGAGAATCTAATAAAGGTGTAACCTAATTTGATACTAATTGTTAGGATCACAAAGTTATATTCCTAACATTGAGAGGGTTGAATCAGTGTTGGTGTACTTTTTCAACCAATTTTAACATTTACTCCTAGTCGCATCTTTACTTGTTCAGTGAATGGATCTATCTATTTATCTATTTCTCCTATATTTAGTGAACATATAGATATAGGATAGATAAGTGATGTAAAAAACACAATGATTTATTAATGTGGTTTGCCTCCTTGAATATGGCTATATCCCTGATGATATGTGGTCATTACCTCATATGATTAGCTTCTTTATTACTATCAAGATAAGCAGTGACAAGGGTATGACCTTGAACCTATTTCCTAACACTGACTAGGTACAAAGAAAGCAGAAAATTCTTATTCAAGATCTAGAACCAATCAGGATATTCTTTTATAGATTATAGGATGTTAGCCTACTTCTTATGATATAGATCATCAATAGAAATTTGTGTCCCTCTAGAATAATTTAGGTGATCCCATTACTCAATTTCAACAATAAAACATATTATATAAATATACTTCAACCTTCTACATAGGGGTCTGATAGGATAGACTCCTAAAAAATTACCCTTTTGTGATCAATTTATATATGTCACTCAATCTATTCTTCCTATTCTTTTAATTATTATTCTTTAGTGCATGATATAACTCGTTTTCATATAGTTCTAGTTCCTTATTTATCCCTCTTCAGTACTTTATGGTTCTCAATAGATGTATTATTGAATCACATTTTCCCTTCTTTGTATTCAGTGTATAGAAATATCACTAGGATTCCTTTTTTTCTATTTGATGCACAATATCTTTAATAGGTTTGGTATTGATTCCTATCTATCTCTATCTTATACTTATAGAATATTTAGTAGCACAAAATCAAAATTCCCACCTATTCTTTTCTTTTTCTCCCAATATATATTATGATCATCATTAATACATAGTTCTTTGAATTATTTTCTCACTTTAATCTGGTCAAATATTAGACATCAAGTCTTTTTTATTATTCTTTATTCTTAAATACAAAAAACTCAGATTCCATAATTCTTGATATTAAAATCTCATTAAATATTGGTTTTTAGAATCAGAAATGTTTTATTTTTAATTGGACTATACACTAATCTTATATCCTTCCTTTTTAAAAAATACACTTTAGAAAATTCCATTTATGTATAAAAATCATGCATATTTCAATTGTGTTCAGCCCTCATTACTTTGTGGATATTACTTATTCTTTAGTAACTGGAATCATGGTTCAAATTATGGATGTGTGATATTGGTACTTGAATTTATGGATTAGAATCATCAAATTTGGATATCTTAAGTCTTTAAAAATGATTTATCAACTGTAGACATATGCTCAAATGAATAAAATCAAAGAATTTTTAAGAAGACTTATGATTTGGCTCAAATTATTATGCTTAGTTGAAGAAAATGATGGGTTAAAGTCTTATGATTACAATAAAGATATATCACTTATATCAAATTAATATTATATTTATGTTCTTATTCTTATTCAAGGGATCTTGCAACATAGATCCCACTTCTACAGCATGGAACAAACCTCAATAACCAAAAATTTCCCTCAGATGGTTCTCCTTTTATATTGGATTGAATCATTATTGTTTTTATCATGATGTTTGATTAACGAAGAACATAAAAAAACATCATATTAATTAATTATCTATTTATTTCATCTAAATATAAATTCTGGAATCTCAAATTTTCATCTATAAGATTTCCCAAAACATTCTAATTCTTAGATCAACCATATCTAATTAATTATGTGGATCCATAGTCAATGGATTGACCATATGAAAAAATAAATATATAACATTCTCAATTTTTAAATGTTCTAAAACCACTTTTTTCATATCATCTATAAGTTATTCTTGTGAAAATATAATAGTTTCCTCCATTTTCATATGTATCATAGGGATTATGTAAAGATATATTCCTTCTACCTATACATAGGGTGGTTTTTGGGAGTTGTGTAAGGGTAAATCCATATTTATATGAGTTTCATAAGGTAAAACCATTTGTTGTGTAAGGTTAAGGGAAATTTTCCGCTAATTTGTAAAGTTATATCCCTATTTTCAAGTTTTTTGTAAGTTTGAGGCTATTTTTACAAAGGTTTCATAAGGGTATCTCATTTTTTTCAAAGGATTCATAAATGTAATCATGGTACTGCGTAATGGTACCATTTTTTCTAAAGGTTCTATAACGTTAAACATTCATTATGTATGGGTAACCTAGTAACCTCGTGCATTATCTAGGAGTTGTGTAAGGGTAAAACCATTTAATCATTATATAGAACCAATTTTTGGAAAACAAATATTCTAAAAATACTATTTTTCATTTTTCCTTTCTAGAATGATCTTTTAACACATTTTGATAATATCAGATGACAAAAATCATGAGAATTGATAAATTAATCTCATTTAAAATTTATAACTCATATTATTGAAGATTATAAACACTTTTTATTCAATATTTTAATGAAATAAAAATTAAATGGTTAATTTAATTTGTTGTTTTTTAATGTTGTGAATTAGTACCTAGATTTCCTTCTTAAAAATATATGAACCTTATTACCTTTTATTTTTTATATATTCTCTTGAGTTTGGGTGGTCTTTAATTCCTTCATCCAAGGTCTGTGAATTTTTTTTTCAGATAAAACATATTTTTCTTCTAGATTCTAGGTGTAAAAAAACCTCTCCCTCTACACTATTTTTAGGAGAATCATTTTTATAATGGATAAATTTCTATTATTTTTTTATTGTTTTCCAATTTTAATAATAATAGTTTATAAATATTTTTATGAATTTGATGAAGAAATATTAAATGATAATAATCCATAATTATCAAAAAAATGACCAAGAATAATTATCATGTTTATCTCATATTATCCTAGATATATATAATATTGTCATATTTGAAATTATAATTATTATTTAAAAAAGAAACTATTAAACAGATGATAAATAATAAAGCGATAATCTAGAAATTATCCAAGAGACAGAAATAGTTATCACATGGGGTTTATTTAATTATTTAGGAAATAAAATATTTATAATAGTTCTAAGAATACTTGATGAGAAGTTTTAACCTATTAATAAGAAAACATGATTTGGGTGATAATTCTTTGAAGAACATTGATGATAAAATTGAAAATATTAAGGTATGAATTTCATAACCATTTAGGGTTTTCATATACACTTTTTCCTTAGTATTTTTTTTATGTTGTCATGCCTTGATTTTTGTTCTTGATTATGATATGATTTGGGTGTGGGTTTGATCAGTGATACCCATTTACGATGCATTATTTCATGAGTATAATTATGTTACTTGATACCATGCTTTATTTTTATCACATGTTTTTATACATTTCCACTACTTTTTCACGATGATGTGCTATAATTTCCATGTATGCATTACCCATATATGTCTATTACCATATAATTGGATGTTTTATTTTATTACTTGTGATATGTGACTATCAATGTATGATTACCTATTTGATGGGGAGTGTGCATGACATGCAACGTTGAAGATGGTTGACCCTTTCATAGGGTAAGAGCTTGTTATCCTCTTAGCCCATCCCAGAACTCGATGTGGTAAGGCTTCTAAGTAATAACCAAAAACTTCATTCCTTTTGGATTTATAATAACATGTCTACTCAATGTTTTGAGGATATCAAGTAAAATGTGTATAAGAATTTTGGAATTGTTTGGTCTCTTCCAACATCGGTACAGTTATCCTTCCTGCATGGAGCCAAAGCAGGTATGATCGGGGCTTGTGGTGGCTTGGTTATCAAATCGGTGCTCAGTATTTTATTATTATGTGTACTTAAATATTTATTATTATTATAATATACACCTATTATATATGTAATAATTTTTTAAGGAAGTATTGTTGGGGTCTTACTGGGTTTTATTACTCACACACTATACGAGCATTTTGATGTGTTTGTAGAATTTATGTTTAGGGATTTAAGACATGGTAATGGGCCCATAGAAAACAAATGAGTCATGGATAATTGGTCTATAATAAAGACTCATATATACTCTGGATGATTTTTTTATTTTATTTAATTTCTTACTTTCTCTCTTATTACACTAGTTTGGTTTTCCACACTGGAAGCATGTTTACTTGTTGTATGACTTATGTGTCATTGTATTTTATTTTATTCCATATTTTTTACTCTAATTTGTTATATTTTATTAATATTATTTTTTAAATAATATGATATTGAGGGTATAGTATCCCCACATATGAACTTTAGAACCTCACTACTTTTTGGAAGCCTCTTTCATATGTGGAGGTGTGCATGAGGTCATGTGACTCTCCAGATCAAACCTAGTGGTTTAGGTTGGGTTGTTACAAAATATTATCATATGAGTTTTCTTATTTACCTTTTGACTAACCTAGGACATGGTTGAAAGGATATAGGTTTTATGGGACTTAGTTAGTGGAGTTACCATGTGTTAGGACATCACATGTGTAACAGACCTATGAGTTACCATTAACGGGATTGTTGTTGTTGTTTTCTGAGGATTTGGGTGAATTCATGCATCATGAGTTGGAATGTTGGATAAAATTCCATATATATACATGTTTTTGTGTTGCATATTTTTTATTTAATTTAATACCTTCATTTGTGATTTCTGTTTGGTATATAATTGAATTGTTTGATTTTATGAAATATCTATTTTTCCCATGCCATAGTGATATATGAATTTTGAAATTAACCTGTAAACCCTGAGCATGTGGTTATGTTTTGTATATATATGTGAATATTTCTAACATGAAAGGATGGAGGTCTTGGATAGTGATAGTATGCATATACCTTGGGTTATGTATAGAGTCATAGAGGAACCTTTGTTTGGTCCCATAGACTGATTAAGATCTTTATTAAATGTATAAAATGTTCCCTTAATGTTATATAATATTATGCCTCTTAGAATACTGATGAGAACACTAACTAATGAGGGTTGGGGTACTCATATTATGGAGGAAACCCCTGTTTTACAACCTACTGGTCAGGAGGGTGCTTCAGACAACGTTCTTGCACCTACTCTAGTGGTGTAGGCAGTAGGCCTAACTTGGCCAGTATTCCTTCCTCTTGTACCTGGCCAAGGTGGAGGGGCACCGAGGTCCATGGTTGACTACATTAGAGACTTCTATCTTCATCCTCCTCTATCCATTCAGGGAACTAGTGGACTGCAAGATACATATACTGGATATAAATCATCAATAATGTTTTTGACCTTATTGAGGTGTCTGAGGAAAGGAAGGTGAATCTTGGTTTGTTTATTCTGTAGGAACCTACCATGAAGTGGTGGGTCATTATGGGACCGAATGGTCAATATGAGTGTGTCACCTAGGATACCATAAATAAATTACTCTTCAAGGAGATTTTCCCCAATACACTGAAGTTATAATGGGCATAGGAATTCATGGAACTAATTTAGGATTCCAGGATGTTATTCATATACTATGATCATTTTACTAATATGGTTAGTTTCACTCCTATGTTAGCCAGAAGTGATTCAAATAAGGCCAATAATTTTTTAATCTGACTTCATCCTAACCTCATATGGTAGTTATAGAGTTTCTACTTTTCTACATACCTATAGGTACTACAAAAGTCATTGACCAGAAATGAGGTTCTCAAGGAGGATTGAGTAGGTTATTTTCTTACACTCTTTAGTATCTAGTTGGGTGGACCTCTTACTACTATAGTGAGAATCTTCTATGGTATCATGAAGAGGAATACTGGTGACCAATAATAGATTAGTAGTATTTTGGTCAAGAAGATTGTGGATTCTTCATCCCATTCAGAAGGATCCCCATAGTGCTTCAACTATGGGAAGGTTGTCTATTATCAAAAACAATTATGGTACCTCATAGAAACTTTCCATAGTATGAAAAAATAGATAATATTATATAGTTTTTCTCCAAATCTTTGAGGTGGAGTTTCCAAATAGGTGTAGGAAGTAAATGATCCACAACCCAAGGATCTAGTTGGGGTTCTCATTAGTATACTTTGATGAAGATTACTCATACTAGTCATGCATCTCAGGGATAGGTTTGTGGAGGTGAGGTAGGATGTGTATATATAATAGATCAGACTCCATTAGATGGTGTTTACGGGTTGTCTTATATACAAAGTATGTTCTGTATCACCACTACTTTTTCCACTTCCTTTTTTTATACTATTTCTTCTTATTCCATTATTTTTTCATAATTGCTTTCTATACTTTGACTTATCAGTCAAGTTTTCACCTGGGTTACTTTTTCTCGAAACTCCCTTGGTTATGAAATTGGATTGCCTTCATTGATTCCTAGATTTTCCTATAGTAGTTTTTAGTTATTTACATTTGTGGGATTTCCTGATTCAAGAGATATTGAGATTATGTGTGATCCTTATCATGGATGGGTTAACCGACTTTCGATATCACATTGGTTTCTATTGGATATGGGTATTTTTTGCCTCACCAAAGAGAGAGAAGTAATTTATGACTATAAAATTAGAATTGGGAGCTGGTAGAGTACATCAAGAGTTGATTTATCGTAGGACAATCATGGTGGGGATTCCCGGATTTTATCTTTCAGAAAGATTCAGGATAACCCCCTCTTCTTTCCTCCAGTTACAGATCTCCATCAAGAAGTCCTTCCAAAATTCATCACAATACTTCCACCTAATAGAGTAGTTAGATTTGATATATATCTCATTCCTTATTTGCAACCTATTTTGGTACCACTTTATTTCATGGAACTATCCTTTTTTAAGGAGCTCAAGGTATACCTCTAGGACTTGTAGTAGAAGGGATTTATCAGTCCAAGTACTTCATCATGGGGTGAACCTATCTTATTCTGTAAGAGGGCAGAGGGAAGTCTTTAACTCTATATATATTACTAAAATATGAACCAAGTGACAGTGGAGGAAAAATATTCCTTGCCCAATATTGATAATCTATTTGATCAGTTATGGGGGAGCCCAGTGGTTCTCCAAGATTGACCTTCGATTAGGCTGTCAACATTTATGGGTTAGAGAAGAGGAAATCCCTAATAGCACATTTAAAAGAAGTTATGGGATATACAAGTAATTAGTGATGTCATTTGGACTAATGAATGTGTCGGTATTGTTCATGGATCTCATGAATAAGATCTTCCATACATATCTTGACTCATTCTTTCTGCTGTTCATTGAAAACATCCTTATCTACTCTTTGATATTGAAGTAGTATTCCAAACATCATGAGATTTTCCAGAGTATTATTCGAGCACATTGTCTATATACTAATATATTGAAGTGTAAATTTTGGATTCATGAGGTGAAATTCATGAGAAATGTGGAATATAAGATAGGTATATTCATTCAGCTAGAGAAATTGGAGGTATTTATATCCTAGAAACATGTTCAAGATCAGGAGATTTTTATGTTTAGCGAGAAACTGTATACATTTTATCTAGTAATTATCTCAATTATAAATACCCATGAATGCATTAACAAATAAAGGAGTAATATTGTAGTGGTTAGACCAGTGTGAAGAATAATTTCTTGAGCTGAAGAAGAGGTTGACTAAAACTCCATTATTGATACTTCTAGATCCATGGATCAGTTATATTGTATACTAGGATTAATCATATTTTGGTTTGAGGGTAGTAATGATGTAGATGGAGTAGGTAGTAGCTTATGTTCTATGTTAGTTATAACCCCATTAGAGTAACTATCCTACCCAAGACATTGAACTAGCAGTTTTGGTCTATGCTATTTTGTTTTGAAGATATTATCTCTTTAGTAATAGGGTTGTTGTTTATGTGGAATACAAGAGAATCTGCTATATCTTCATAGGATGGTACATAAATTTGAGGTGGAGGCATTGGGTAGAGTGCCTACAGATGTTCGAATTTGAGATGTCCTATGCACTAGGTAAAGGTAATTTCATTGCAAATTCTCTTAGTCATATGATGTAGGTAGCTCAATATATTGGTGAGAGAACTTCAGAGGAACAAGGAAGTCTGATGAGTTTGTGGGGTGATTAGAGGATCTATGCTTCCAAGGACCAATAATTTATGGATTGTTCTCTTATGGTGATCATATATCCTCTTATACACTAGTTTATGGGTAGTTATGAGTCAAACACACTGTGTTTTGTGATGTAATAATAGCTATATAGAGGTAACCATATATATGGGTGGCCTTTTTATATTGACAATGTGATCCTTGTATAGGGTGAGTTACAGTCTCTAAATTCAACAAGTAATATCTAATGATATAATTTTATACCACTAAGTGTATGGTATATCCTGGTGCAATAAAGTTGTACCACTACGTCAAGAAATAATTATAGTGGATAGGGATCAAGGGGGACATTGATAGTTTATATTCCCAATGTCTTACGAATCATAGGATAAAGGTCGAGCATCAGTGTCCTATTAGTTTGATCCATCCAGTTTTAGTCACCTTTTATAAGTGGGAGAATATTGCGATGGAATATTTTATGGGGTTACCTAGGACCCCACGTATTTTTTTTATGTTGTCTAATTAAATATTGATCAACTGATGAAATTTTTTCATTTCTCACCAATACTTGAGACTCACTCAGTATATGATATGGGAAATTTGTATTCCCCTAAGATAGTATGAATTCATAGAGTTCCCTAGAGATTCATATCTGATAGAGACACATATTTTACATCATGGTTTTTATATGTTTTTTAGAGGGACTTAGGGACTCAACTAAGTTTGAGCACAATGTACCACCCCAGATAGATATATAGTTAAAGAAAGTAATTCATATACTAGAGTATAATCTTTGATCTTATGTCCTAGACATTAGTGGAAAGTGGTATGATCACCTATATTGGGTTGATTTTTCTTATAAAAATGGTTACTATACTCTAATTCAAATGTCACCTTGTGAGGATCTTTATGGTAGGTCATGTAGTTCAAAAATTTGTTAGAACAAGGTTAGTGAGGTAGTAGTTATGGTGACCAGTATTGTACAAGAGACCATTGAGAGGGTGAAACTAATTCTGAAGTGTTTGATCATAGCTCATAGAAAATAGATATCTTATTCTGACCAAAGGATGAAACCTTTGGAGTTTGTATTATGTGATCAGTTTTTTTTGAGTAAATCCATGGAATGGCCAATGAAGTTTGAGGAATAAATGAAAGTTATCTCTATGTTTTTTTAGACCCTTTTTATCACTAAATTGTTTGATATAGTTTTATACCATCAAGATATTCCTTCAAACAACTAAGGTATTCACAATTTGTTTTGTCTGTCTCATCCTTGAAGTTATATTCCTGATCTCATGCATTTGATTGATTTCAAGGATGCTGAGATGGATCCTAACACATCATATATGGAATGTCTAGTGTGAATTGTAGACTCGATCAAGAAATTCCTATCAGAGTGGACGTCACCACTTTTCTGTATTCTATGAATACATGGGTAGATCTAAGGGGAAACATGGGAGTGAGAATCTAATGTTTGAGGTGTGTATCCTAAATTATTTGAGCAAGACCGCAAGAGACACATCCTGGGGATGAAAATTTGTTAGAGGGGGAGAATTTTAATATTCTTAGTTTTAAAATTTTCTATACCCCCCCCCCCCTTATAATCTATAAGTTCTTTTTTTGAAAAATTAATAATTTTCAATTTAATTTTTACCCTTATGTATGGAATATAGCCCACATAAATGTAGATGTATTCAACCAATACATGACGAGGGTTTGGGGATTTTCATAATTATAAATCTATATGTATATGATATGTGTGTAAAATCTAGAGTTTTTTTAAAATAATTATTATGATCGATAGCATACATAATACGCCACATCAATCTTAAATAGACAATTAAATAATATTATTTAAATGTTACCATCAAAACCTAGCTATTAAAATGGAATGAATGAATGTTATTAATTGAATTATGATAGTATTATAAAAAAATGTATATAATTATTTGGTGAAAATTAATTATAAATGAATTTAAAACCTTTTTTAAAATAAAGCAATTTTTTTTTCTAAAAAAACTATTTAAATGTAAACAAGTGTGTTCTGAACCATTAAGTTAATAAATCACTCATGTTGAATTATGGTAATAATATATATATGAAATATTTTAAATTTAATATTTTAAATTCATATTAAATGTTTTATATACATGATATATGATCAAATTTAATTTTATACATAAAAAGAATATTTTTCAAAAAAGGCACTTTTACCATCTTTTGATGGAGAACACATTTTAAATATCTTTTTTTCAATTTTATAAATTATATTTGAAAAAATAAATTTTTTATTTTTAAGTAGGAAATAACATTTTACTTTGGATAAATTTTGGTATTTTTCAGATAATAATCATTTTTTAATGAATAGTGAAAATACTGCATTTTAATACAAAAATTATTTTTCATCAAATTTATTTATATAGTTATATTGTCATTTTACTTGGTTTTAAGGTATAATTAGATTTATTTTTTATCATTTAATCTAATTTAGGTAATTTGAATCAATTTAATATTGAAATTGGATATAAAAACTATGTAAACTTTTGAACGTTTTACTTTAAAAACTCATTTTCTCATTCCATCAATAGGATTAATTTTTAATTAATTTCTGCCAATTATATATTTTGAATTTATAAAATGGATTCTATATTTGGAATTAGAGGTTAAAAATTATTTAAATATGTCCCTTTTATTTTTGGACATTATTAATAATAACTTTTGTAGTAATTTTTATTACCAAAGTTAAGGGTAAATCGGGAAATTAAATAGTAAAATGATATTATAAATATTATAAAACTACCCTAACACTTGTAATAATATTAATTTATATGTTATTTTTAACCAATACAATCCTTGAGCCCAAATGGTGTTCTTTGTAAGCCACTTGGGTGTGATTATGACACTTATAACATTTTATTTAAAGAAAAGAGAAAGATGTCATAATCATGTCTCTCATAACTATAACAATTTTAATATTAGGTGATATAAGTGATATCTTCAACTATAAATAATAATTATAAATGTAAAAATATTAACTACAATATTGTAATTTATTTATAATTTTTAGGAAATAAATAATTATATTAAATGGTGATATAATGGTGATGCAATAATTTCTTAATAAAAACTTCAAATAAATGAAATTATAAGTATTAAAATAAATATATTTGATATAAATGATTCTATATGTGAATTTTATGTATAAATTTAACATGTATTTAATTATTTAAAGTATTTTTTTCAAACATATCTTACTGTTATGATATTCTTAAAATGTCAACTAATGAATACTGTCAAAATTGACACTATTAGTATTTTAAAATATAAAATATTTAATTAATTGTTATAAAATTTATAAAAATACAATATTCATAGAAATAATTGGTAAAATTCCTAAAATTTCATAAATTAATCTTTTATTATTATATTTACGTGTTATGGTAATCATATTAACCCACGAATTTTAAATAACATGATATCATAGTAAGATTAAAAAGGGTAAAATAAGTGTTAAAACAAAAAGATAAGGATTAAAAAATAATCGAAAAATGTATAATTTTTATTTGATGAATGGATTTAGACCCATCCTCGTCCTATATTCTATATAAATCAAATTGGACCCATTTGGAATTAAAAATGAATTTATATTAATGTAATACTATTTATAACTCCAAGAGTTCCCATCCCCTCTCCTATAAAAGGGAACTCATTCATCTCTATTCCATACTCTTAAAAACATTTTGGTTAATCCAATATATTCCCAAACCCTTCCTATAATACCTCACTACATTCATGAAGCCTTATTTTTTGTAGAACATCGTCCTTATAGGTGTTAAGGTGTTAAGAAAAGGTGATTGTCTGAGGAAAGGGAAACGTTTTTATTTAAGTGTTTATATTTTATTTATTCTTCCACATCCTTAAAATATCCTCCAACCATGATGAGATAATAAATCTATTTTCCCAAATAAACATGGATTTTATTATGTTAATATCATCATTTAAATCTATCTTCACTTCTATCAAATGTAAAATTAATTAATCATTCGTGCGTACGTGTGTACTTTCACCACCACAAACTGATATAATTCATTTTCCATAACTGTCTATAATGACTGGTTATAATGATGTAATTAATTTTTATATGTGATATTTATTTCATATTAATCATTATAATATAATAATATATCAATTATGTTCTTACATTCCATATATATAAAAATTATAATGTTATCCTTGCCTACGTGTGAACTATCACCTCCACCAAGTGATGTGATTCGTTTTTATTCACCACATCACTTGTATGAATTATATAAGTATATTTAAATTATTAATATTATTTTAATAATATTATTATAATTATGGAAAGAAAAGAATAATAATTACCAAATTTCCATAATGGTCAATGAAAAATGGAAATGTTACTCATGCGTACGTACAGCTTACCGTTTCCATGATTGTAACGTTGTTCATTTATCATATCTATATTTAATGAATGTATTTAATGGTATAATTGATATATAAAATTTATTATTATTTAATTAATATTATTTTTGAAACTATGGACATATGACCACATGAACTATTGACATTATACTAAGTTCATTTTTGACTCAAGTACCGAATATTGACAAAACATACAACATGAACTTAAAAAATTATGTAATTGTCATAAAATTGTAATATGTAATATAAAAGGAATAATAATAATGAAAGAGTTTATAGATATAGTATAAATTACACTAAGTTTATTATTCTAGAAGATAAATATTCTATCTGATGAGTCTGACTCAAGGTAATAGATTTCTTTTAAATATACATTCTATTGAGACTTATTTATTATTATGTAACAATTCACTTTTATATGGTGTATATAATTCCATTTGACATATTATATAATTAATATCCTTAATATAATGATATTATAAGTTTTTTTAATGATATTATTTAATTATTTTTATTCAAGTGTTTCTCAAGTGGTAAGGGACTTAATAACTCAAAACCTCATTTTAATGTTTTGATGATTTATTCTTATAAATATTTCTATTTTATGTCCTTGTTTTTAAAATTGTTTTTATGAATTCATTTATATGTAAATTAATTTTTAAAAATAGAAACTTTTCAATTTATCTCAAATGTTTTCATAAAGGGATCCTTGTATGGGATTTCATCTCAATCTCCTTTCATTGAGGAATATTTTCATGTCATACACCACCTTCTTTTATAAGGTGCATAATTAACCCCTTTGACTTTTAATTTCATTAAAAGGTTTTCAAAAGGAATATTTTTATATTAAGTGTTTTAATTTATTTTAAAAATTAAAAAAGGAATGTTTTTTAATGTATATGGTGATAATTAATTCTCTACCATTATAACTGTTATTTTATATATGGATTCCTCTACAAGCCTTAATGTTTTTAAAATGGAAAATAAATACCTTATTATTATTTTTGGGTTTTTTTTAATGTTTTTGAAAATGTATTGAATATTTAAATAATTTTAAATGATTTATTTTGATTTTAAATGAAATTTTATGAGTGAAATGTTGATGATTGTAATCTTTAATGTGTTATTATTATACAATGGTACTTGAACATTTGACGAGTAGATACGTGATAAATAAAATATGGGTGGTTCCATGATAAACCAAATATGGGTGGTTATATGATAAACCAAGTATGGGTGGTTATGTTATAACCTCCAATGTATTGGGTATGGATGTCGGCAGTATGGCTATTCCATTTGTCAGAGTGATATGCTTGGAAGTCGACCACACGGTTATTCCATTTAAGCATGATTATTTCCCAAGTTACCTTTATATGTTATATATAATTTCTATGTGTTTTATAATAATATTTTTATTAAAAATGTAATAAATGATATTATAATCCAAGTAAAGTATTTACTACTTCTTTAAGGTGAAAATTATTACTTTATGATAAAGTATGCATGGTTTACATTTTTTTCAAGACTAACAGTTTTCATACTTTGTGTATCTCTTACTGATATTTTTATTCTCATCCTAAGTTTTGAAAAAAAAGCATTGGATTTAAGGGATAAAAGAGTTAATTAAAGGATAAAGAGAAAGTTATGATGATTAAACATGAAAAAAAACCATGTTTAATTTTAAAATTTTTTGTTTTATGAAAGAAATGGATATTATTGGAAGTGTCCACTTTGTATTTATTTGGTTTTTTAGTGTATGAGTTATGTACTAATTCCTTAAATCTATAAACTTGAAAATATACTCAATGTGAAATAAAGTAAAATTATTGACTTAACTTAAGATTATGCAATGCTTAAGGTTGGTTCGTTATAGTTGGTATCAACGGATGGTTTAGATAACTTTGAGGATTTGGATGTTTTCTAAAGAGTTACAGATATCATCATGAGTCTTAATTTTATGGTTTATTATAATTTTATTGTCTTATAATCCCTTTTGAGGCTTTATGTAATGAAATTTTAATGTGACTAATGATATTTTTGGAAACTTTAACCTTTGATGTAATTATAGGTTATTAATTTTTGGGATGAAAGATGAAAGGTATGAGATAAATGTTGAGATTTAAAAATGTTATGGTTATTTTTGAAGACTTTGTCCAATTTTTGGAATTATATAGTTTTAGAAAAAGTTAAACTCAAAGGATGGGTGACAACCTACAGTATCAAAGATGGATTTGGGAATAAAACCAACAACTAAAGGGTGATAAGGGTGCATCTCCTACCACTGTACTACGTGAAGCCCCAATACGTATGAATTTTTCCTTTTTAGTTAAACAAGTTAATGGATTAATAATAGGTTTATTTTTGGGAAATTATGTTTTATAAAATGGATATCCTTGGTATTGTAAAATGATTTTGGGAATAAAGTGATGAATTTTTATTTAGAAGACAATCATTTTTTTGGGAATCCTTTATGATCAAGGTAAACAGAATACTCTTGGATTTTATTTGACAATTCTGAATTATATTTTGGAAGAATATATGATTTAGTTGTGGAGTTATGGTGATTTAGGTTATTTATGGAAATGATTAACCTATCTCGGTGAATATGTGATTAGGGTAATTACTTTTTGGTATTCAACTTCATGAGTACTTGATATTATTTAGAGACAAATTCTAAAATTTCTCTTGAAGATTGTGTGATCAAGTCATGTTTTGGTTTCAATATTCGTATAGAATATTTTTTAGGGATTTTATGGATAGTTATTTGTTGAATGGTCTATGTTGAACTTTAGTTAACACTGTTTAATTTTGGAGATTAAAATTAGTCTTTATTCATTTAATGTTTTATTATTTTGGGGGAGTTGTTTTATCTTATCCTAACCATATTGGTTTTGGTTAATTTTTCAAAATAGGAGAAATAAATAGTTAATCTTTTGAGGATTATGTGATTATATAGAAATTTATTCTAGTGCTTTATGTTTGAAAAAAATCATATTCAAAACTAATTTTTTGAGAAAAAGATGATTTTATGGTGGAAATTGACATGTATATAATTATTTGGTGAATAATTAATTATAAATGAATTTAAAACCCTTTTAAAAATGAATGTTATTGTTTTTTTTAAAAAAATATTTAAATGTGCACAAATGAATTTTAAACCAATAAGTTGGTAAATCACTCATGTTGAATTATGGTATTGAATTATATATGAAATATATTTAATTTAATATTTTAAAGTTATATTATATGTTTTATAGACATGATATAAGATCAAATTCAATTTTATGCATAAAAGAAATATTTTTCAAAAAATAGATTTTTATCGTCTTTTGATGGAGAACCCATTTTACATCTAGTTTTTTTTATTTTATAAATTATATTTGACAAGATAAACTTATTATTTTTAATAGGGAAATAAAATTTTACTTTGGATAAATTCTTGTTATTTTTTTGATAATATTCATTTTTAAGGAATAGTGAAAAATACTGCATCTTAATTCAAAACTGATTTTTCATATTATTTATTTATATAGATAGATTATCCTTTTACTTAGTTTTATGGTATAATTAGATTAATTTTTTATTATTTAATCCAATTTCGGTCATTGTAATAAATTTCATATTGAAATTGGATATAAAAACTATGTGAACTTTTGAACGTTTTACTTTAAAAAAACATTTTCTCAATATGTCAAAGGGATTAATTTTTAATTAATTTCCTATAATTAAATATTTTGAATTTAAAAAAATGGATAAATATTAGTGATAATAAGTACCAAATTATTTTAATTGGTCACTTTTATTTTTGAACATCATGAATAGTAACTTTAGTAATTGTTTTTATTACCACTCTTAAGGGTAAATTAGGTGATTAAAGATTAAAATAATATTATAAATATTATAAAACTACCATAACACTTGTCCTAATAATATTTAATGATTTATTTTCAACCAATAAAATACTCAGTCCAAAATTGTATCCTTTGGAAGACACTTGGGTGTGATTGTGACACATATAACATTTTATTTAAAGAAAAGAGAAAGATGGAATAATCATGTCTCTTATAACTATAACAATTTTAATATGAGTTCATATAAGTGATATCTTAGAATATAAATATTACATACAAATATAAAAATATTATATACATCATTGTAATTTATTTATAATTTTTAGGAAACAAATAATTAAATTAAAAGGTGACACAATGATGATAGAGTAATTTCTTAATTAATGAAAGAATAAATTAAATGATATTATAAAAATTAAAATAAATATATTTTGACATAAATTATGCCATAAATAAATTTTTTGGATTAATTTTACATGTTTTTTATGATTTAAATGATTTTTTTGAACTTATCTTACTATTATGATATTTTTTAAAATTCAACTAATGAGTAGTGTCAAAATTGACACTATTGGTATTTTAAAATATAAAATATTTTATAAAATGTTATAATATTTATAAAAATAGAAGATTCATCCAAATAGTTTTAAAAATTCATGATACATCATAAATAAATTTTTATTGTTCGTTTGGCATGTTGTGGTATTTATATTAACCCAAAAAATTGTAAATAACATGATATCACGGTAAGATTAAAATGAGTAAAATCAGTATTAAAAGAAATATATAAGGGTTAAAAAATAATATAAACATGTATAATTTTTATTATATGAATGTATTTAGACCCATACTAATCTTATATTATAAATAAATAAGTTTTTCCCCATTTTAATTATAAAATTAATTTATACTAATTTAATAATTTTAATAGTTCTAATAATGCCCCCTCCCCTCTCTTATAAAAGGGCACTCATTCATCTCTATTAATTACACTTAAAAAACCTTTTGATTCAGGAAATATCTTACAAAACCCTTCCTATAATACCTCTCTACACTCTTTAATCGTTATTTTATGCAGAACACCCTCTTTAGAGGTGTTAATGTGTTAATATAAGGTGATCTTCTAAAGGAAAGGTAACGTTTTTATTTAAGTGTTTCTATTTTATTTCTTTTTCCACTTCCTTCAAATATTATCCAAGAATTATGAGATAATAACTATAGTATAATCAATATACTTAGCTTCTATTATGTTAATATCATCATCTATATCTATATCTACTTCCCTCAAATGAGAAAGGAATTAATCGTTCGTGCGTATGTGTGAACTATCTCCTCGAGGAACTAATATAATTTGTTTTCCATAACTGTCTCTCATAAATGGTTATAGTGATAAATTTAATTTTAATACATGATATTTATGAAATATTAATCATTATAATATAATAATATATCAATTAAATTATTACTTTCTATGTTCATAAAAATGATAATGTTGTTCGTGTGTACATGTGAACTATCACCTCCACGAAGCGATGTGATTATTTTTTATTAACCATGACACTTGTAAGATTTATATAATTATATTTAAATTATTAATATGATTTTAATAATATTATGATAATTCTGAAAATATAAAATAATATTTACCTAATTTCAATAATGATCAATGAAAAATGGAAACGTTACTCATGCGTGCGTACGACTTACTGTCTCCATGATAGAAACATTGTTCATTTTTAATATCCATATTTAATGAAAGAATTTGAAAGGTATAATTTATATAATTTATTATTATTTCATTGATATTATTTTGGATATGATTTACTTATGATCACATGGACAATTGACATCATACTAACTTCATTGTCATCTCAGGTATCGAATATCAACAAAACGTCCAGCATGAACTTAAAAAATTATGTAATTTTCATAAAGTGGTAATATGTGGTATAAAATGAATAATAAACATGAAAAATTTTCTTAAGAATGTATAAATTAACATAATTTTATTATTCCATAATATAAATATTGTACGTGAAGAGTCTCACTCAAGGTAATGGGTTTCATCTCAATTTACATTTCATTGAGACTTATTTGTTGTTATATACTAATTCACTTTTATATGGTGTATATACTTCAGTTTAACATATTATATCATTAATCTCATTATAATCATGATATTATAAGTTTTTTAATGTAATACTTTAATTTTTTTTATTCAAATTTTTCTCAAGTGGTAAGGAAATTTTTAATTCAAAACCTTGTTTTAATATTTTGATGATTATTATTATAAATATTTCTATTTTATATCCATGTTTTCAAAATGGTTTTTATAAATTTATTTCTATGTACATGAATTTTTTAAAATGTAAAACTTTTAATTTCTCTCAAATGTTTTCATAAATGGATCCTTGTAAGGGAATTCGTCTCAATCTATTTTTTATTGAGGCATATTTTGATGTTAAACATCACATTCTTTTATAAGGTGTATAATCAACCACTTTGTCTTTTAATTTCATTCAAAGCTTTTAAAAAGGAATATTTTTATTTTAATCATTTTACTTTCTTTACAAAATGAAAAAAGTGATGTTTTTTAATGTATGCAGCGACAATGACTTCTCTGTCACTATAACGGTTATTTGATATTTGGCATCCTCTATAAGACTTCATGTTTTTAAAATGGAAAAGAAATAATTTATATTTTTTTTGGTATTTTGGTATTGAAAATGGTTTTTAAAATGGATTTAATATTTCAATATTTTAAAATGATTACCTATGATTGTAAAATAAATATTATGAGTGAAATTTTGATAATTGTAATCTTTTATGTGTTATGAATATACAATGGTACTTGGACATTTGATGGGTGGTTACATGATAAACCAAATATGAGTGGTTCCATGATAAACCAAAGACAGGTGGTTCTGTGATAAACCAAGAATGGGTGGTTATATTATAAACTCCAATGCATTGGGTATGGAAGTCGATCATATGGCTATTCCATTTGTAAGAGATATATATGGAAGTCAACCATATGGTTATTTTATTTATGTATGATTATGTCCCATGTTACCTTTATATGTTATATATGATTTCTTTTTGTTTTATGGTAATATTTTGATTAAAAAAAAAGTAATCAATGAGCTTATAATCTAAGGAATGTATTTACTAATTTTTTTAGGTGGAAAGTATTACCTTATGATAATGTATTCATGGTTTACTTTTTTTACCAAGACTAATAGTTTTCCTCCTTTTTTATACCTTAATGATCATTTTATGATCATATAAAGTTTTGAATTGTTTTTTATAATATTTAAGGGAGAATAGTGTCAAGGATGGGATCAAGGGAAAGTTATGATGGTTAGACATGAAAATAAACCATGTTTCAATTTAAAAAAAAATTATGAAAGAAATGGATACTATTGGAAGTTTCAACTTTGTATTTATATGTTTTTTAATGTATGAGTTATGGACTAAATCTCTAAATCTCTAAACTTGAAAAGATTATCGATGTGAAATAAAGTAAAATTCTTGACTTAACTCAATATTATGTCGTGTTTATAGTCGGGTCCATATAATGTGTGAGTATAAAATAGCCAAGGATAATGGTAATTTACAACCACTACATAAAGGTAACTCTCAATTTTCAAGATTTGTGTAAGGTTAAGGATATTTTTACCATGTTTTTGAAAGGTTATCTCCTTACTTTCAAAGGATGAGTAAGGGTAACCCTAACACTTTTTAAAGATAACCTTATTTATCTAAAGGTTCTATAAGGGTAAAAAATCAATGTGTAAGGGTAACCCAGTACCCTTATGCATATTCTAGAAGATAAATAAGGGTAAAACCATATTACCCTTACTGTGCTCCCTTTTGGGGGAAAATGTTTTAAAATCATGTTTTCACTTTTTCTCTTGTAGAACCACCCAGTAATGCATTTTGATTATTTTAAATGACTAAAATCATGAGAATTGATCCTTTGGATTAATTTAAAATTCATATCTCATATTATTAAATATTTTAAATGTTACTCAATCAATATTTGATGTAAATACAAATTAAATGGATAATTTAATTTTTTGTTATTAATATTATGAACTTGTATGCATCTTTCCTTCTTAAAAATAAGTAAAAATTACTATCATTCAGTATTTTGATATTCTCCTGAGTTTGGGCAGCCCAAAATTCCTCTATCCAAGAACTATAAAGGTTTCCTCAAACAAACCATGTTTCTCTCCAGGTTTCCAAGCATGACAAGACCATCACACCCCCCCCCCTATATTCTTGAGAGAATCATTTTTACAAGGGATAAATTATAGGTACTTTTTATTCTTATCCTATTTAAAAAATAATAATTTTTAATTATTTATAGAAATTTAATGAAGAATTCTTAAATGATAATAACCCAAAATTATCATAAAATGAAAAATAATAAGTAACATTATTATCTCGGATTATTTTAGTAATATATAATATTATCACATGTGAAATTATAATAATTCCTTAATAAAGAAACTATTAACCACATGTTAATTATTAAATCAATAATTTACAAATTATCCAAGACAGATAAACTATTATCACATGTGTTGTTTCTATTTGTTTTAGAAATAAAATATTTTCAACCTATTCTAAGAATCCTTGGTGAGTGGTTTGAAATGACTAATATGAGAATGTGATTTAGGAGAATATTCCATGAAAAACCATGATTGTAACATCATAAATATTAAGGTAATAAATTCCTTAACTTTTGGGGATCTTGTATACACTTTTTCCCTTGGTATGATTCATGTGTTGTCATACTTTTTTTTCAATGATTGATTATTATTTCATGTGGGTGTGTGTTTGTAACCTGTGAGACCTAATTATGATTCATGATTACATGATTGTGATTATGTATATTTTTTCTAGAATTTATGATGGTCAAATTTTGTTATGTTTTTTCAAAATAATGAAAATTTACACAAGAGGGTTTGAATTGTGTCTTTTCAATAATTTTGACAGATTTTGACTTTTGGAATTCTCTTCAATTTTATTTAGATATGTAATATTCTCTTCTATAAATAGTTTGAGCAGAGGATAAATATTGAATAAGTACACAAAAACTTTTATAGTTTTTTGGGAATAAATATCCCCTAATCCACTCCACCAATGCTCTCTCTTCGAGATTGGTGATTTTAACTACAAAGATCATCTTATTATAAGACCTTCACAACTAAGTGAAGGAAGTCGACACCTTTATAATAAGGTTTTACAAATACTTTCTGTTATTTTATAGGGAACTTTATTCTCCACAACTTATTTTGAGAAGCTAATAATCTAAAATTATTAATTTCGAGTAGAAAAAAATATAATAAATCAGAAGAGTTTTATTTAATTGAATAAATAGATTATTCTACACAGTTGTAGAAACAACTAATAGAATATGAATATTCTTCTTCAAATATAAATTTATTTAAGAAACAATATCTTCTAAGAGATCTTAGATATAAATGATATTCAATAAGTATAGAAAAAAATAGTAGTTACACAGTACGAGGTTGAATCATGTATGTCCCTAAAGTGTATCATCTTTAGAGTAACAGGGTTGTTTGATATTTTGTTTCTCTACAATAGTTTTGTATTAAAAAATATATTTCATATATACAGTGATACATAAAGTGTAAATAATCTTTCTATTTATATACAAAACTTGTCTTTTTTTTGTTTGATTATTTCTAAGAATGTTTCCGGATAAATCTCAATTATTTGAATTTAAATCATTAAAGAGAGTTATAACTTATCATAGAAATAGGAACAATTTACTCTGTTGAACACAATACATTGAATCAGTCGTAGAAAACATTAACATGATATTTACTTCCATCAAGACCATTATAGTAATCATGTTAAATATATTTTAAATAAAACTTCATCGTTGAATAGTCAAACATAAGGTTACTTCATGCAACAACAAAATCCAAATTTAGGGTTGATAATGTATATTTGATCACAAATAAAGGGCTGATGACCAATACTTTCCTTTTCTCAAATGTATGGTTCCTATAAAATTTAGGGTTGATAATCCATAATTTTCCAACAGTGTATGGTATATGATCCATAGGTGAAATTTCAAACGTTGGGTTATTAAACTATACATTATGCTTATGAACATAGGGTATGAAAAGTATTTACATAATACTTTCAAACACATTCAAAATACTTTAACAAATATTTAAACAAATAAATAAGATAAAATTATCAAGAAATATATTCCTGAAAAATACTTCAATTAATTTCATCACTGAAAAAGGTATTTGTAAGCATAAAAATCAATAAGATTTATAGAGTATTGTTGAGAAAATATGTTCCCAACAATCTCCCCATTTTTTATGATCACAAGAATAAAAACATAACTTATAGAAAATATTGTAATTTTAAACATAAGTGAAATAATAAAATATATTGAGAAAAAATAGTTAATTAGAAATAAATTTACACAAAAAATCTATTTCATTTGATTAAAAAATAAATTGTAAATATTATTAAGAGTGTTATGTTTTCCCATTTCTCCCCCTTTTTGTGATATCAAAAATAAATTAGATAAAAATGGATTAAAACATATTCAATATAGTACATAACTGTAAATGAATGTTTATATTCTACTTATGAATAAAAGGATATGTGTTATAGTAATAGAAATGAATAGAAATAATAATAAACAAAAACATAAAAAAAATAATTTCCTAAAAATATGTTCATGATTAAAATACTTATTTTGATTGATAAATCTTTTAAAAAAAGGATTGGATAAATGTGAAAGGGTGGTCTTAGAAGAGGTTTCAAACTATTTCTTCAGACTAAACAAAGTGTGATGGAATTATACCAAACTGATTTAGAATATTCCTTAATTTGGGATCTCCTAAAGTTATCTTCTCAATGATATCACTTTGTTTTTTCAACTAAAAATTTAGCGGTGCACTGTCACATTGAAGTGTATGAATCATATCATTGAAAGAAGACATGGTAGTAGTGATTCCATTAAACCTTATGACTAAATCTGGATAAGTTTGAGGTGCGGATTTGGATGTTATGGACTGATTAGAACTAATTTTGACAGATTCAAACTAAATCCCCAAATATCTTTATAAATATCTATTTTTTAAAAAAAACTCTATTTGTAGCTTTCCAAAATTATCATCCATTTATATATGAAATTCATCAAAATATCTTATTGAAACTAAACATTCTCTAAGATTTTATAGATGGTTATGACCAGATTAAAATTACTCTCTAATAATAGTTATGATACTTAAATCTTCCAAATATTTTCATGTGGACTCCAGTTCATTTTGTATACTTTAATTTTCTTCTCTAAACTTATTAAAATTGACAATAAATTCATCAATTTTATTATTCAAAGAATTAGATTATTCTTCTTCTTGAGCTTGAGATGGTTGACCTATGTTAACCAAGGTTAAAGGTTTTTATTTGTCTTTCTCACTAGAGATGCACAATTCAACCTCAAGAACCTATGTATTTTCAACAGGTTTAAAAACATCCTTGTCCAAGGAGTCATATATAATAGAAAATGATTGATTCTATAGTTAACCTTGTAGTTTTATCTACTACTAGTTATAGTTTATCATTCCCATGATCATTATACTAAACTTTTTCTTTAGCATGATATCTTTTATTCTTATTTCACCTTTATTTTAACAAAGATCATCTTTCTCTTCTCTAATGTATGGTTGATAAACTTAACCAGTTTTAGAAACCTCTATCTCTAGTACTTAAACTACAGTAGCCTAAGATATAGGTTCTTCCCTTTGACCAAGCTGGATTTCAAAGGCCTCATCATTTTCTTCATCCAAATTTTCTTCAAGAGATAGAGGTACATCTTTTGCAGCTTCTAGATCAAATAAATTGTACCTGATTTTGTGTCTCTTTGTTTGAATTTAATCATCTATTCTAGATTCTTCAACTTATCCCTCTCAAATTTGGAGTGTATCAGTATATCCCTATAGGGTCTTGAAAATTTCTCTAAGGGAAGAAAATACTCCCACAATCACTTTGTAGAATGAAGAAAGCATTCCTATAAGTCTAATAATGTAAATGGACTTAAATTGAGTTGCAAACATTGGAAGAAACTTAAAGGAATTAAAATTTTCAAATAGTTTTAAGAGACCCGCGAACCAGTCCCTCGGCATCAGGCCAAAGCCTCCTCAAAATCCACTGGACCCATATGATCATATCATCAAGCGCATCAGTGTACCCCTTGGAGTCTACATAACCATGGAAAGCTGAGTCACAAAGGCTCTCCCAACAACAGTTCAGACTCCAAGGATGTTTATAAGTATACATTCCCATGGTATCCCATATTCTAACCTTAGGACGCTAACATGAACCTCCTTGTTCTAGGGATTAAGGGTGATCACTTTATTTTCCATTCAATGAGGAATAGTTATCAGTTGAAAGAGTTATGTTCGATTCTCCTCATGATGTGGTTGACACTCCCCTTTCCCAGAACGCATTCTTAGGAACTCCCATTGAGGTAATTCCCCAATATTCCAAAGGCTAAGCTATATGACCTTTAATGTCATCCCACATTAAAAGGTTCATCACTCTGCGCCCTCACCCACGGTCACCCCAACCTCTTCTTTTGTTGGCCCACCCTCTCCCATCAGTAGGAGAGGAGTTGTGTGGTTGGTTGGATCTCTCACATCCTCTTGCTTCTCAAACCGAGCATGAATCACGTGGGATTTGAACTTTGTGATGATTACAACAACAAAACAATTCTGAACTATGAGAAATTGGAATCCTAATCAAACCGAGATACATAGGATGCCTACTTGAAGGCTAGATCTCAAAAAGGGTGCCCTTCCAAAAGGGTTCACCTAATCATGTCCCCTACAATGGGAATCTTCCAAGTCTAATCCGCCACTCTTCTGAACTACATGGGTTATGATTGCTCTCCCGAGGATACATAGGAAACCCATATTATGGGTCCAATCTTGACATCAAATCACATTTTTTCCCCCTAGATGATGATAAACTCCATATCGCCTTATTGCATGGCTTAAGTTAGCATTACATGTATATAATATAATCAATGTATGCCTATGATGATCCTACATACCAGGGGTAACCCGTGGACACACTCTTCTGGAATTAACTATGGATTCATGGACATATAAACACAACTTAAATCTATAAGAGAGTCTTACAATATGCAATAATATACCCCAAAGGGTGCGGTGATTTGACTTCCCATCCTCTCGACCAATGGAGTCCTTAAGTGTCGTTGTCCAAATAATTATCCAACGAGTTCTTGCATTTGGAATGTAGGTCCATGAATCATGGATACTAGGCTCGTTGGGTGTTTCTAGCTCCACGAATAAACCAATTGGAGACCATGCAAGGAAGTTATATCCTAGAAGGACCAATTTCATAAGTACTTTACCCCATTAGATTGTTTTCTATGACCATTTGACTATGGAACATCCTCTGCAACCAAGAAGGGGTAAACTACCAAGTCCCAATATGATTAATACAATCCTCCTTTAAAGGATAATGATGCATAATGGGTCAAAACAAAAGAAATGGTGAACTTGAAGTGAGACTTTCTCTACATTAAGAGATGTATGAAGATCTGCATTGTACCATTTTATAATCACCCCAAACGAGTCACCTTAGGGACGAAATAAAAATGGTTAACACAATGTGAATCCTTAATCAAGTTGGTGATCTTACCCCACTCAAGCGCCTTCATCTCACAATAAGAAAAAAATGGGTACAAGGCTAAGCTGAATCATTAAATATGAATATATTCACAATAACGCTACTTTGATAGGGTTTTATGGCCTATATGTCATGTATATGTATTTTAGGTTCCCACAGAGAAACCTTTGATCCAAATAAAATCCCAACAACCAATGCAGACATGCGCCTCAGCGATCCCATAAGAATTCATGGCCCTGATGAAGAGTAGGACCCCTCACTTTCCCAGCGTCTTCAATGTTGGGTATCCAATATGCTAATTAAGGAGTACCACTGAAACTGTACTCTCCCCAAAGTGGAGGCTGCAAGACAAGCCCTCCAGTCTATAAAAGCTCACTATTCACCTCCTAAGATGCGATTGGTTCCCTAGCACAAGGTGTCCCCAGTGGCCATCTCAAACTATTTCAAGTGCATATCCCCAAAATGTGACAATGAGTACCTCCCTTATCTTAGAAAGGTAGATGAAGTCAACGCTGAAAACTCCATCCCAATTGCACTGGGGTCCTACTCACAGGCCCCTGCCAGAGAGCATCACCACTGACACCAGGTGACTAGGCCTCCTCACACTGAAGAGGACCTTATGTTGAGGTCACCTATTAAAGTCCCAAAGACCTGGGCCCCTCATACTTCCCTCTAAAGGTGGGAAATATATAATCAAGAATAGGCTATCACCCTTGTAACGACCCAATTTTTATAAATGAAAATTAATTTCTTATAAATATTTCATATAATCGCATGAAATCACAACATAATGAACTACTAAGTTCTATGTGACCTCTAAACATAATTTTTTCACTACTGTGATTTGAATTTTGAAAATATGACATACACTGTTGTGATCAATAAGTTATTTTTAATCCAATAGGTAAAACTTAATATTTGGTGAATAGTAACCTACCCTTATAAATATTAAAATACCATTATGAATAGTGATATACTATAATGAATATAAACCTTACCTATGATATTATAAAAATAATATTCAAGGGAAAGTATGTTGTTCCTATATTCTAGAATAAGTAAATGAATGTTTTAAAACATGTTTTTTTATAATAAATTATGATTTTAATTAAATATTAAATTAATCATATTTAGATAATTATTTTTGAAAAATGGATTTCATTTTTGGATTATACAAGTCAAGAAATGGTTAGGGTAAATTTTTTGTATTTTTATGAAGTACTAGAACTTTTTGTGAATAGTAAAATATGATAATTTACGATAAATGTTAAATAATGGATTTATTGAGTCATTAATGATGATATTATGATGTAATCCCAATTGGTTCTAAATAAAATGCATTTATTAATATTATTGTTCATGTAATACTTACTATTTATTGTCTTGTGAATAAGTAATAAATTAACTATTATAATATTGTGAAAACCATCCTCTCCTCAACTATAAAATCCGCCCTCACCCCACCCCCTTCTCTTCACTCCTCTCAAGCCTTGTGACTTGAAAATATTCTGCCCAAATATCTCCCCAAGCTCTTTCCCCACGTCCAAATTCCCCTAGTCTCTTCAAAATACCAAAACCTATCCCCTTAAGAGGTTATCAAAGGAGACAAAGTCCAGAGGTAAATTCCTCTTTCCAAATATTTTATTTCTTTTAAGTTCTTTTCTTTTCTTGTTTCTTTCCTCACCTCTGTTCAAAAAAATTGTATGATAACTATATTAACATACATTTACTATAATTATATTATTCAAATGGGATACTTCATTATCTTATCTCATTTCCCCACCTTTTATTTGAAAGAAGTGAAAACACCATTTGAGATGTGTTAATTTAGTACATTCAAGGACAACGGTTTATCAATTTCTATTATCATATTTAATTATGGTCATGAAACCATTTTTTATGGTTGAAATATATTATTATAAATGTAATATATCCTAGTTATGGTTCTGTAATCCTTTTTTACAAATGGTATTAAGTTTTAAAGAATAACATGTTAATTGTAATCAAACCCACAAATTAACCAAAATGGTTATCACTAAGGTTTTATATAATAATTCATCTCCAATCCAAATAACCAAATGGATTTTTACAACCATTTAATTTTATTTTTTTACTAATAACATATTAATTCAATTCTGTACAACCATTCTAATCTTGTAATATTATCCATTAATAAGTAAATCGGTAATGAAAGTTAAGGAAACAAACGGAACCGAGCAATAAAATTGAATATATTAACCCATAAAAAGGCCAAGAATGAACTTAAAAAGGTTATAATAAATATATTACATGTATATTAGGTTTTTTAATTGTTAATTAATAAACCTAATTTTTTTATTCAGTTCATTAATAACAATTGGAGAACACCGCCAGATTTAAGGTAAGGGATCCTCTCCACTTCTCTCTTAATCAAGATTTTCCTCTATGCTATGACTTTTTATGTGTAATACCAAATGATGGGTTATGTTTTAGTACCTCCAAAATACTTCCCTCATGATTTATAAGTGATTATAAACCCATATTATCTCTCATCAATCCCTCTTAGGTACACCCGACACCATGCCGATAAACCGTAACGAATTATACCTGAACCTTCTTTGTTCTTTCGGGTTGCCTTATCTTTATTTATATCCAAAGAGGAGTTATATTTTCTATTTATGTACATATTATAAATTCTGTTTAGTTTTAAAAAATTAATTTATGAATTCCCTTTCATCATTCTTTTTTGGGGATATACATGTTTTTATTAGATTCCCCCCTTTGAACTTTTCAATAAACAAACCCATTTTAAGGGAACTTCCCAAATTTTTACCTAATTTCAAGTGCACTATATCCTCTATTTTAAGCCACCATTGTCGTTATAAAATCCTTATTTTTATTATGAAAACCTTCTTGTTTAAATTCTGGTTTTATATAAAATATTATCCTCTTTTTTATTTTAAAATCTCTATATTATCTTCCCTAAAACCGCACAAAAATGGTTTAATGATAATGCTTCTCAGATGCATTTATTATATGTTGTCACTTATGTTTTACATAAATTACCATGTTATATACCTATTTTACCTTATTAATTTCCATGTATGTTATAATCCCTTTCTTTCATGGACACTTTCATGATACACCCACTGGTTATGCTTTATGTCAGGATTATGGTACCCAATTATTTACATGGGTACTCTTATGTTTATGTATGGTTTATTAAGTGTGATTATTTATGTGGTAATAATATTAATGAAAATGTTGAGATAGGTGCACCTAGATAGTGCTTCAATGCATTGGGTAAAGTTAAGTCTCATGAGATGCGATGTGAAACGGGATTAGCGGTTAGCCATGACCTGTACTACTATCGGAAAAAGGATGGGTGGTTAGCCTTGACCTGTACTACTATGGGAAATGGGATTGGAAGTTATCCTTGAATCATGATAAAGACATGTTTTTATGTTTCTTCCACATTTATATTATTCCATTTTTATATGGTCCCATGTTTATGTTATATAATTTCATATGTTTCATGCTTTTGATATCATTATGTCATGCCTCCTAACTCATGTGTTTAAGTTGTATCCTTATGTTCATTCCCTTACTGGTCTTTTTAGCTCATCCCTTTGTTCATGTGTTCCCTAGGGTACCCTATGCAGATGTAAGGTCTCAAAGTAATTTAGGATCTCTTTATGGATATTAAATAAAGAAGTGTTTTTTTATCCCCATGTTTTATGTTTTATTTACCTAGTCTTCCAAGAAACTAGACTTAACAATCCTTGGCTTGTATTATGATTTATAATTATTCTTAAAATCATGTAATGTTATGTTAAAAAGACTAGGGTCACTACAGTTGGTATAAGAGGATGGTCTAGTTATTTTTGGAGATTAGTAATAGATTACTTTAGTGAGAACCTTAAGGATGAGACAAAGTATAAGAAAACACCCCTAATTTTTGGAATGTATAGAGTAAGTGGTTTATCAAGAAAGTATGCGCCTGTCTGGATACAAATTGGTAGAGGTGGCTCTGGCACAGATATACCTTGGAGTGAAAACTCTGAAAAGGAGTTTCGGGCTTGACCTGGGGTATCCTGGTACATGACAACAGGCCTTGCTGCACTCTTAGTATTGAAATTCCCTGGGGATATGCTTTGGTAGATTTGTGATCTTAGTTAAAAACATTATTAAGGGAATAAAATGGATCCCATGAGAATATATGTTAGAAGATAGATCATTAATAACATTGATTGAGGCCTAGAAACGCATAAGTTAATGAGATAAGTGTAATTTGTAAATTATTTTGTTAATGTCATTGGTTTCCCCCTTATTCCATACTCATCCCCAAATTTTCTTTTATTATAGCCAATGGGTAGTAATAGGATGAATCAAGTTAAAAACTAATGTGAAAGGAAATGTGATGACTACTAAAATGAGATCCCCTATTAGATGGGAGCTCAAGAAGGACATATCATGATTATGCCAAACCAACAATCAAAAATCATGATTAACAATTGGTACTTGGTTGAATGCCCAGTGAGGGACACAAACATGGTTGTGCGGCTGAGCACATTTATCATGATGTTCCTGTTGGTGATGGGGGATAGGGTCAATCTAGGGATCTTAATACTGGCTAAGATGTACAAAGTGTTGTGGAATATCAACAAAGGTAAGAATACATACAGGGTGTACAGGTCGTACCATCCTTTTTATGGGTGGATAGCAGTACATATTAGGGGCATATATGAATACATGAACCTCATTTCCCCTCTAGTGTTGGACTTCCGACCGGATATTCTAAACACGGTGGGGAGTTTTTCGACCAAGCTAACCATGCCCCTAGTGTTGTACTAGGTCTAGAAGGTGGATGAGTTCAACTTCCACCCATTCCCACTGCCAACAGGTGTATTCACTAATTATGACCAGTGAATGGAGGAGAATCAGTCCTACCTCTTGGCCTTTTGAAGTGGAGTCCTGGTGGTGTGGGTTGACCATGACCCTCTCTGGGAGTCGTACACCCCACACCGTTTTGTGAGGCACTTCTAGTGCATGCAAAGGCTGGCCTCGCAGGTCTACTTGGGAATGCACCATGAGGACCATCCATGTGTTATGTGTCATGTGTGGCTCATATTCACATGGTAGGATGGGAAGATGCGAAATGAGTTGCCTCTGCCCACAGCTGTCTATGGGATGGTGAAGGAGTACACCAAGAGTTGGGAGGCAACCTACCTGGGAGAGATGTTGAAGAGGTAGATCGTCTGTTCTAGTGAGGGGGTCCCCCCACAACCTTGAGGTTGGGGCCAGAAGGTGGAAAGTACATCCCATGGTGGTGGGGATGTAGTAGCAGTGAGACATGCACCAACTAAGAGGCAGGTGGCAGCGGAGGACCAGGTGGTCCTGGAGGAGCAGAGTCATCTGCAGGGGAGTCCACCAAGAGGTTTCCCTAGGATACCCACCCAGGCTATGGAGAAGCGGTTGTTCCATATAGATATTCCCAAGGGTGATGTCTTCCCAGAGGCTTGGGACATCTAGGATGTCAACAGACAATTCCTCAACCCTTCCTAGATGTGGCACCATCTGAACTATCTTGGGATGGATTTAGTGGGGATTGGTCATGCCAGTGCTAGATTTTCAGTATCTTGGGTAGAGGGGGAGAAGTATATCACCGAGCTGTAGGATTTCATACACTCTCAGGGTGCTCCACTTCCAATTAATGATTTAGTGAAGGTGTTTCTAGATCTAACGGACCCTCTGTAGTTGTTGTCCACTGAATTTAGGGAGAACTTCCCTTTACCGGAAGAATCAGAAGGGTCCTCCTAAGGGGAAGAGGCTGTTATAGGGAGCCCTCTGGAAGAGGGTGAGTTTGGAAATTCATACTGAGAGATGGAAGAGTTTTCAGAGGATCTTTAGGTAAAACCATAAACCACTTTCCCTTAGTCCTCATCTAGGTCATTTAGGACTTCTCAACTGACATTTGACCTGTACAGAAGAGCCTCGTATGCAAGACCCTCTCCTGCACAATATTAGATGCAGTTGTGAGAACTTTGGGATCTGTACTTGTAGAAATGGTAATTATTGAGCCTAGAAGGATCAATACACCTAGGTTGGTTCTCTCTAATTCTTTAAACTTCCCAACCATATAGGTCCATGTATCAGGGTTCCTACTACAAAAGATTAAGGGATAGACTGACTATTTGACCTCTATGAGTCTACTTCCCGAAATTTATAATTGTCGCCCATTGAATCAAGTCAACTGACAAATGTGTGTTTTTCACAAGAACAATTATTCAAATGGTGTGGGTTGCCTTGTAGAGGATGTATAGAGCTCCTGGCGCTGCCTTTTCCAGGGGAACACTAGTGGTCATGGAAGCGAATACTTAAACTGATCAAGCTACAACACTTCTATTCACAGGAAGGACCATCAGCAAGACTGAACCTGAAATCATTGAGGTGGAATCTGATGATGGGGATCAATCAGATGGCATGGGTCCTGACCTAACCAACTAGACACTGGATGAATATCCTACTGATGAGTTTTTATAAGCGTTCCCAACATATGAACCTGCCGACCCCGAGGACCAAGACAAGATGGCCTATGATAAAGAGGACAAAAAGGTAGTTTGTCATTGGTCATGGAATATAATCAATAGATTCATTGGGGTGACCCCACAAGCATAATGGATAGATCAGATGGGGAGGCTTTATTACCAGCTATGTGAACTATGCACCGAAGGAGTGGATTCCCCGCGTCCCCATATGCTTATTTGAGACTTCATGGAAGAGAATATTTGGGAGCATTATGGTGGCCTTGGTGTGGGATAGAAACAGATGAAATCGATGAACATAAAGAGGCTCCAGGAGGCCTAAAATGAGTTTGTATGGTTGTGGGTGCAGTAGAATGATTACTCTACTTTCCTTAATGCACAATCGGGGCTCATATCGTGCCTGAAGTACCATATGGAAGAGCCCAAAAAATGGATGAAGTGAGCCTCTTAAGATATGGATATCATCTGATCTGAAAAAGAGTGGGCTCGGATCGCAGCTAACGAACTATGTCCCATCACCATCGAGGAGGAGGATGATCTTAGCAAGTGACAACAGATCCTGGATGCCACCATACAAAAATTAGTGGAGCTGGAATGCTCTATTGAAGAGGTGAACCCATCTATGGGAGGGGCCAATCCTTGGGTGTCGTAGTTCCTGTAAACTCATTAAAGTGATTTCATGCTTTGCTTTTTTATGTTGTTTTCATGCATGAGTTTCAATATTTGTCTTTGGTCCATGGCATTTCTATCATATTTGTGAAATATCTAGCGATTAATCCCTAATATCACATTAGTCGTTCCCGATGTGAGAAACAAGGAATGATCGCATTGTTATTTCATTCGAATATGAGAGTGCCAACCAGGATTTGGGCATCCGAGGTCACTGATCCGGATTTCTAGGAGGGATGATGGAGGCCTGACTGGAGAAGGGAGTTCTCAAAATAGTCGAATATCCATTTTCCCACTATTCTCTAGTGCACGAGCGGGGTAATTATAGGGGCGTTAGAATCAATCCAAACATAGGGGAGTGGAAAGTGTGAATCAAAATACCCAAAATTCAGAACATTGTAGGGGTGGCATGATAATTAAGAATAACTGTTGACCATGTTCGAAACATAGTATCCCTATTGATTTATCCTAAAATGGGGATAACAAATGATGGTCGACTGTCGAACATGTTCGAAACACAGGTCCTAACTCAAGATGTCTTCTAATAGTCTACCAAAACGTTATCCCAGGATATCAGGCGTGCCATAGGCCAAGTATCCATACTGTTTTGGGGTTCCTTCAGGTATCAAAAAGGATGAGGGTCCAAATAAAGGTCACTCAAAGCATGGAGGTTGGAGTGATGGGTTGTTCAAATAGAGTACAACACTCTTGAAATTATGACATTGTGGTGGAAACACAGTAGTTGAAATCACCGGTCTAATTAGGGATCGTACCTACTTCTAGACAAGACCTCTCTGGTGAGGACCTAGAATGACATGCATCTTTACATTATACAGATGAGGATGATGAATGGAATAGTTTAACATCATATGACTAGGATTTTGCACATAGTTTTAAGGTTATACTGCCTAGACCAAGGCTAACAGTTTAAAGTCATGTCACATAGACTGTAGGATCCTAGTTTAAGGTCATAGAGACTGGACCGTAATCAAGGTTGAGGGGATAGAAGGGTTAATGAACCTGGGGTTGAGCCCGAGAAAAAAAATTCCCAAACATCGTTGTGTATCCCATAAGGATGAGAATCAATCTAAATGTAGTTCTTAAGCATAAAGTTGTCAGAAACCAATGTTGGCATAAGAAGTCCTCTCTATTGAGGAAGCTGATGCATCCCATAGTTATCATGGGGAATCTTGAACTTGTTCAGGGTAAAACCATAGTTTAAATTCATTCGTTGAGGACATGGTTACATGGAAAAGAAATGCGCGGTATGGTACATATCCCAATGTGAATGAGGAAATAATAAATCCACACCACACCATGTATTCCTGATGGGATTCTTTAGTCCATAGACCATAGGTGGCCTGACATGGGGATAGACCAAGAGAAAAGTATTCATGCATTCCTAATTACTCAATTAGGATGGGAATCAATCCCTACGTACTTCTGGGATTTCAGTTTAATGTTATGTAGGATGAAAAAGGCATGTGTGGCACGACTATGCTAGTACACTTTCCACCAAAACCACTAAACCCACATGATTCGTACTCAGTGTGGTAAACAAGGGGTGGTGATGATATTTTCTTGGTATAAGTAGGAACACATCAAGATCAGTGGAACACTAGGTGAATGACGTCCCAATATTCTTGATATTCTTACTTAACGCGCATAAATGCATGAAGGGGTAAAACCGAGTGTGTTGGAATTCCCCTTAAACACAAGGGAATGGAAAGATTTGAATCATGATGCCCGAGATCTGGATCACAATGATAGTGGCTTGACGATAGAGGATAAATGCTGACCATGTTCAAAACATAATATTTTTTTCGTGTTAGCTTGTAATGGGGGGAAAATATGAGGGTTGACCGTGAACCATGTTCGAAACATGGGACCTGTCACAAATTTTGTCTAGGGTCTTTAGGGGGTGTTGTCCCAATATGGTAGGTGAGCCAATGTGGAATGAGACCTGGACATAAAGGGGGTCCCTTGAGATATGGAAGAGGATGGGGATCCAAATAAAGGGCTCATGAAACATGGGCCCAAGACAAGGTGATGTTTATGTGAAAATTACACACTTTGGGCTCCTTTCCATGATGAATTTGAGTACGCAAATGAGACATGTCAGATAGAGGAATTCAAACCCCTTTCCAAGGGAAAGGGTCCTGGGGTAGGATACTCTTATATTTAGGTCACATAGTGGACCATTAAGGGGCGACCTGGTTTAATGGAATGTGCATAGGGTGGTTAAGTAGCCAAACCCGATGTGTAGTTCCCATAGGGAGATCTTAGTTTAGGTTCGTGGAACTAAAACTAGGTTGGGAAGAGACAAGGGTGACACATGCTGAGGTTGTTGCAAAACCTGACGTGAATGATAACCCAAGAGGTACTCACCACACCACATTCTCTCAAAATAGTTTCGGCCAAGGGGCTAAAAAAGGGGAAGGATTTAATATTCTTGGGGATGGACCTTTAGATCGAATGTTTGGGTGTTCCTATGTATCCCATGAGGATGGGAATCAATCCAAGCACAGTTCTAGAAATTGTCTTGCAGTTTAGTATACTATGACAAGGATAATTGGATCTTAGTTTTAAGGTCTTAGAGCTTGGACCATAGAAAGAAATGAAGGAGGGGGACACATGGTGTGGTAATTACAAAACCCTACATGAGTGAGTACATAGATTCCACACCGCACCATGTGCTCCCTAGGGAGGTTTTAAGTCGAGGGACTGAAAATGAAAGTTGGGTTGGGTCTGAGGAAAAGTGTGTGGGTGCTCCTATGTACCCCATTATGATGGGGATCAAGCTATACGTGGTTATATAGGTGGCATGGTAGGGTACCTATGCTAGGGACAATACTGTCGTGTAGGTCTAGATCACGCACCAAAAGAAGAAACATTTTATAGATCTTATTTTTTCTTTAGGATGGATGTGTGTGATTTTTTCAAGTAACAAACCTAGGATGGAGAATCCATGTGTCACTATAGGAATCAATCCATATTCAGACCTTAAAAAATGGCATGGTGGATGTATGATACCAAATATAATGTACCCTTGAGTGAGGACATCACAATGTGGTTCTGTTTTTCTTCGTATGACCAGGATGATAATGTCATAGTTTAGGGTTATATGATAGGACCAACCCATGAATTTTAACTTTTTTTAGTAAATATGAGATAGTTTAAAGTAATGTGGTATAAGACAACATAATTTAAAGTAACATAGATTAGACTCATATAGAATAAACAAGGTTTTAGAGGGTAATGTTCATGGAATGATAAAGAATACCAAATGTGAATAAATATGAGGATGGGAATCAAGCCATACGTAGTTCTGAGAGTGCAGTTTAACATCATGCGGGACAAGGAGTAGGAGAGAGTAGCTCCTAATAGGTGAGTATGTGGCAGGGATATTGCACACCCAGTGTGAATGAGGACATAATTCTACACACACCACACTATGAAATCCTATAAAAGTCAAGGGAAAAAGGCTGAATAGAAGAGATAATTAGTGGAACCTGAGATGGACTCGAAGATGAGATGCATGGACGTTTCTATGTATCCCATAAGAATGGGAATCAAGCAATACGTAGTTCTTGAAGATGTCATGCAGTTTTTTTCATGAAGAAGGGATTCAGGGAGATCTTAGTTTAATGTCATAGAGCTCGGACCATTAGAAGTGAGACTCTTCCAAATGGGAGAAAACCTTGAAAAAATTCATAAGCCCACGTGAGCTATGCTCGATGTGGTAAACAAGGGAGGAGAAGGTCTTTGCAACACATAGAATACAAGAAAAGGGAAAACAGTGTGTATCTTTGAATGACGCCTCACCATGGCTTTGTCCTCTTAAAATTCAAATGAGCACTGAGGGATAGCACCAAGAGTTTCAAAATTCCACTTGGACACATTGGAGTGGAAAATGATGTGAATCATGCAAAAAATATTGAGGGATTAATGGGGTTGGTGTGATAATGGGGGATATATTTTGACCATTATTGAAACACAACATCCATATCGTGTGACCTGAAATAGGAACAAAAAATGAGCATCGACCGCTAACAATATTCTCAATATGGTACTTATAATCAATTTTTCATTCAAAATTCTTAGGAACGTTGGCCCAAGGTAGTAGGAAAGCACTAGGGCCTAACATCCATGCCATTCGGGGGTCATTTCAAATGTTAAAGATGGTGAAATCCAAAATGATGGGGAACATGAAGCATGAAAATGGGTGATAACATGTTTATATAGAATCCAACACTCTAGGTCTTGAACCAGAGTGCTCCTGGGAAAATTGGTGAACTACCAAAGAAGGTCTAGGGGACCAATTCAAGATAATTATACTTGAAAAGATGAGTGGAGAACAAGGGTAGGAAGAGATATTATGAGGGAGAGGTACGTGGCGTGGCTATTACAAACCCAATGTGAATGAGGACATAAGCCCATACCACACCACACACACCCTCCTGAAGGATTCAAGCCAAGGGGCCAAATAGATGAAGAGGTTTCTAAGAGATAGGGTAGGACCTGAAGACAAAATATTTAGGTTTTCCTATATATTCCATGAGGATGGGAATCATGTCACATGTAGTTATAGAGATTCCATGCAGTTGAACATCATGTGGTAAGGAAGAAGATAGGAGGGGTAATCTTGATGAGGAATGTGTATGGTGTGGAGAATAACCCAACATGAATGGGGACATAAGCCCACAAAGGCCACACCATTAATAATTCCCAGAGAGAACTCGGGCCAAGAGGTCGAGCGAAAGAATAAATGAACATGGGCTAGACCTGAAGACAAAATATCTGGGTTTTCCTACATATCCCATTTGGATGGGAATCAAGAAAAACTTATTTCTAGTAGATGCGGTGTAGTTTAACATCATGCGATGAGGACAATAATTATGAAGGTGTCTCAAGGGGATGTATGCATTGTGGAAAAAATAGCCCAACGTGAATGAGGACATAGAGTCTAAACCACATCGCATAATCCTAAGTGGGAACTTGGGCCTGGGGGATGAAAAGGTCAAGGGACATGAGGCTAGGCCACATACTGAAAGTCCTAGCTAGCTTGTAGATTATCGATATGAGGTATTAGTGTTTAGTGGTCTTACATCACTCAGTGATGGATGAATTACGTAGTTTAACAACATAGAATCAGGGCGGTTGTGGTCTTAGTTTATGTTCATAGAGATCAGACCATTTCATTGTGTGACCTTTTATGTGGGTATGGCCTTACCAAAGCTTCTAATACCACTTGAGAGATGCTCAGTGTGGGAAACAAGGAATTTTATTAGGTTCTCCCTAGAATATAAGGGTGCGATAATAAAGGAAAAAGATCGGGTGGGGTTAGTCCCACCCAGGCCAATATCCCTGCTCGAGGAACACTAATGTTCAAAGGGGTAGAAGGATAAAATGGATCACTACACCTAATATTTGGGACATATAGGGGTGATAATGATGGAGGATAGCTTTTGATGACATTTGAAACATATCATTCATATCATGTAACCTATATTGGGAGAAAAAAATGAGTGTCAACCGCTGACCATATTAACAATACAGGACTTGTATCAAAGTGTCATTCAAGATCCTCTAGGACGTTTGTCTGAAACAACAGGTGAGCTATAAGGCTGAGTATCCATGTCATTCGAGGGCCCTTTAGGATGTGGATACTGATGAAGACCCAAATAAATGGGACACATGAAGCATGAACATGCCCATGGTCTAACGTCATGGTGGAAAGGGAGAAAGAGGTTGATATCTCAAAGGAGCAGGATATATGGTACGGTCATGATAAACCTGATGTGAATGAAAGAAAACAAAGCCTGCACCACACCATGTGTTTTGAGGAGCATCTAGGGCAAGGGACCGGACCCAAGGTTAGATCTTTCAGTTTGGGGCTGGGCTTATGGACAAAATTTTCTAGCATTCCTATATATCCCAGGAGGATAAGAATCAAGATATACATAGTTCTGAATCCATGCAGTTTAACATCGTGTGGTGAATACGATGATAGGAGGATAGAAGAATAGGAGGTACATGTGGTGATATCATCAAAAATCCAGCATATATGAGGCCAAAGAACTCTACAATACATTGTTTAGGATTCTCTAAGGGAACTAATCCTGGGGGGTCAATAAGAAGGATTTAGGGGATGGACTCTAAGACCAAGCGTCTGAGTATTCCAACATATCCCATGAGGATGGGAATCAAGACATACATAGTTATTGAGATGTCGTGCAGTTTTTCATCATACTGAAAGGACACAGGGAGATCTTAGTTTAAGTTCATATAGCTCAGACCATTTTGTAGTTTATTATCATGCAGAATGGGTGTTGGGTATTTTTACATCCTTCATCCTCGATGGATTGTGAATTTTAATGTCATGTGGCAAAGACAGAATAGTTTAAGGTCATGCGAGACCATATACAGTTTAATGTCATGCAGGACGACATATAGTTTAATTTCATATAAGTCAGGTGTCGAGTAGTTTTATGTCCTTCATCTCAGATGAATCACGCATTTTAAAATCATGCAGTAAAGACGTCATATTTTATGGTCATGTAGGATAGTTTTACTTAGGAAAAGTATTTCTTAAGAAATTTAGCATTAGTGAGATGAGTTATATGCTCACCATCCATGGTAACTAGGGAGTATACATCATTGGGATAAAACTTGTGAATGATGTAAGGTCCTTCCCATTTGAGCTCCAATTTGGCCAGTTTCCTACCAGGTATCATCAGCGTTCTAAGAGCGAACACTATGTCACCTTGAAAGAAAGAGTGAAGGAGAACTTTCTTGTTTAAAAATCTCAAAATCTTGTTTTTATGCCTCTCCAGATTGTACAGGGCATGTATCTTGTTCTTTTTGAGCACTTATAGTTCATCTAGATGGATCTCGGCTTCCTTATCGTGTGTTTTTTGATCATATACAGTTGTGCACAATGAAGGTAACTTAATATCATTGGGAAAGACTGCATCTTTTCCGTACACCATGGAGTATGGGGTCACTTGAGTGGAATTGTGAGTCATCGTCCGATAAGCCCAGATAGAATTGGGTAGTTTATCCGGCCAACTCTTCTTGTTCTGACCAACTATCTTCTGCGGAATGTTATAGAGGGTTTTTTTGAATGCCTCGATCTTTCCATTTTCTTATGTGTGATAGCAGGAGGTATGGTTAGAACAAATATTGTACTTGGCGTACAACTTCTTCAGTTTGGCTACTCGGAAGTTGGTGTCATTATCGGTGAGGAAGGCATGAGGGACTCTGAACTGGTAGACGATATTTGAGCTCACAAATTCAATGATAGAACATGACTTTACCTCCTTGAGCATAATTTCTTCTTCCCACTTGGAAAATAAATCCATAGTGATCAGGACGAATTTTCATTGGCAAGCTATCTTCGGTGGATAGGGGCCCACGACATCGAGTCCCCAAACCATGAAGGGCCAAGAGTACTTGGTAGTGTGGATAGGATTTGGCATCCGATGCACAAAATTATCATGGATTTGGCACACATGGAACCTATTATAAAACTTTATACAATCACATATCATGGAGGGACAAAAATACCCCAACCTCCAGATCTGATGAGATAGTTTCGGCCCAGTTTGATGAGTCCCACAGGAACCAGAATGAACCTCCTAAATGACCTATGAAATCTCACCTCTTTGAATGAAATGGAGGAGAAACCCATCAAAACCACATTTGTAGAGTATCTTCTCAAGACCGGGACCACTTTGGAGGGTAAACTCTAATGTGCGACGTTCAATTATCTCGCGCTCAGCTCGATCTACTGGGATATTTTTGTGCCGAAGATACTCGATAAAGGGGGTCCTCCAGTCATGGGTCACCTCCAGCACTATGGTAGGGGAACCTGGGGGCCCTGACGTGGAGGTACCAGTAGTGAGGTGGCTTACCAATGGGATATCATCTTCATCTAGAGTGGTAGTAACAATGACTCTCTAGTGTTCCACATGAATAATCAAATCATCTCGGTTAGGTTCTATAAGAGATGAATCCAATTTGGCCAAGGTGTCAGCTTGATTGTTCTGCGAATGAGGGACACGAGTAACCTCTGGACGATATGGGAACTGGGCCATCAACTGGAGGGTACGTTCCTACAGTGGTACAAGCTCTAGCTTACTGACAAAGTAGTCATCGTTGATCTATTTAATGACTAGTTCAGAGTCCCCCCTTACATGTAAGTGGTGAACATCAATCTTGAGGTCCATCTCGAGGACAGTAAAGAGAGCCTGATACTCTAATTCATTATTGGTACAACCTTCTAACAATAGTAATGAATATGGAAGAACATCTTGTGTCAGCATGATGAAGATGATACCTAGGCCCACCCTATTGATTTTGGGGTCATTGAGTCTTTTGCTGATAGGGCTTCGGGAGGCACCATAAAAGTAAATTTTCCAATACGGAATGGCTTGTTCTATCGAGAGGATTGCCTCATCAATAAAATCCAGATCCATAAACTGGACCATGAGAGATGGATGGGCAGAAATAAATTCTTCCAATGCTTGTCCCTTGGTGGCCTTTTAGGGGACAAACCTGATGTTGATCTTTTGGAGGATCACTACCCACCTAGCTTGAAGGCCTGTCAACATGGGGAGGTCTAGAATATACTTCAGCGAATCCACTCGGGATACTATATGTATCTCATGATGCTGCAAGTAGTGTTTCAATTTCTACACCACAAATACCAGCATGAGGCAGCTCTTCTCAATAAAGGAATATATGGTCTCTGTATTGAGGATCATTCAACTGAGATAGTACAGACTATTCTATATTCCTTCATTGTTTTTCTAGGTGAGAAGGGCACTGATATATCATTCCAGGGTGCTCACATAAAGGACTAGTAGCTTTCTAGAAACTGGTGGCATCAAAACCAGAGGTCATAATATGTACTACTTGATTTCCTCAAAAGTAGTCTGACACTCCTCATCCCACTGATAAATAACACCTTTCTTCATGATCTGGGAAAAGGGATTACACTTTCCAGCCATATTTTCGATGAATCGGTGAATATATGTTAAATGGCCTTGAAAGCCTCAAATCTCCTGGATGTTACTCTAAGGAGGCATCTGGCTGGTGGCCTTGATCTTCTCCAGATTGATCTCAATGCCTCTGTATCTGACAATGAAGCCAATAAACATTCCATAGGTGACCCCAAAGGCACACTTCAAGGGGTTCATCATTAGATGGCGGTATCAGAGGAATCCAAACACTTTCTTAAGATCATTGATATGGTCCTAGAACTGGAAATATATGACCACCATATTTCCCATTTAGCATTCCCCCAATGTCATGAGGATCATCTTAAATATGTGATGCATGGAACAATGATAGGTGGAACCTACATTCTTTAGACCAAAGGGCATTACCTGGTAGTAGAAAGTACCTTATGGGTCCCTGAAATCTATAGACTCTTTATCCTCAAGGGGCATTCAAATTTGGTTATACTCAGAATACCCATCCATAAAGGAGAGATCTTTCAACCCCGTGATGGCTTCAATCAATAGCTCTATCACGGGAAGGGGGAAATCATCCTTCGGATAGTAACAGTTGATATCATGAAAGGCAATGTAGACTTTAATCTTTCTATTCTTCTTCCTGATGGGCACAATGTTGGCTAACCATCTAGGGTACTAGACCTCCTTGATGAATTTGTCTCTGATGATCTTATCAACCTCAACCTCAACCATGGCACCATGAGAAGGGTGCATCTTTCTAGGAGGTTGTTTGAACCCATGAAGATTTGCTGGAGGACTGAGGTGGTGGATGAAGACCTAAAGTTATAGATCTAGAATCTCATCATAAATCCAATAAAATACATCATGATGTTTCTTCAATAATTCCATGTATTATTTTTTCTCTTTGAAAAGCATAGTGGAATTAATCAATGTGGGTTTTAGATTCAACTCAATACTGAGGTTCACCTATACCAATTCATAGACTGTAGTGGAGACACCTTCTTCAAAAGTGGTAGGAGAATCCTCTAGGTCCTCTTCTTCACTTATGGGGGAGGAATCCTCACTGGGAGGTAATTACTCTTTGTCGATAGATCTCAAAGGGACCTTGGTGCTAGCTTGAGCGGTGATGGACACTACATCAGGGAACTCCTGTGTTGCCGAAACCATAACGATGAAAGTTTTCAACCCAATCCCATCTGAACTTTGTAACAAGGGGTCGTTCTTGATAATATAAAAGAAATAGTGGCATGTAATCCTAAGCTAGTTTATCCCAGCCTGGTGAAACAAGCATGTATGACATATTTCCATTGCCATCAGGTGGACATCCCTATACCTTATAGGTGTAGGGGTCGCTAGGATCAATCAGACCTAATTTGTAAAGGAATACAATGTGATCTTTCGATATCCCTTAGACTTTGGAATGTTATTCCCCCTCATTTCATATACAAAAAAATCATTTCCCAAAATCTGAAGTTGTATCCTCCAATTAGTGAATCGGAATGATGTAGGCATCAACTAGGTCTGCCCACGGGTCGGTTGTATCCATAGTGTGTCCAACCTCATTTGCTTGGATTTTCTTGTCCTTACTCTTGTAATAGTCAGCATCAAGATAGTGGGCTTCACAAGAGGCAAATAGAGAGGCATCACCATGGAGTATGCCCACTTGACCATTAATGGAGTACTTAAGTCATTGGTGATAAGATGAAGGAACATCTGTATGCTGGTGAAGCCATTTCCTACCCATCAACTTGTTGTAGGTGGTGTCCTATGAGACAACCATGAAATCGATGCTGGCTACCAGACCACCGAACTGGGTCCTCAAGAGGATCTTACCAACTGGTGTATGTTTCTTCCTATAATAACCTTGAATTTTTAGGTTATAGGGGATTAGATCATCCTTATACAACCCCATATTTCGGAGCATTCGAGTCAGTATAAGTTTGATCCTAGAGCCTGTGTCGACAAGACAGTGACGAACTTCCACACCATTGAAGTGGCCAGTGATGTAAAATGGGCGGATGTGCCCCTATATGGGTGAGCCTTCATATTCTCTTGAGAAAGAGATGATGTCTTGACATTCTACATGATCAGTTGCCTCAACATATAAGGCTTCTACAGCTACTACCTCCGTCTCAAACTGGTGGGGGCTTCATAAATCCTCGGCAAGAGCTTCACACATATCTGCTGATAGAAAAAGAGACTTGAGTATAGAGAGCCTCACAGGGATGCTCGCAATATGTTTAAGAACATCATAATTCCTTGCCAAGTATGAACTTCTACTGATATGAGGTCTCTCTATGGCTAGAGGTATGGTGGGCCCTTCTGACTGAACTGACGACTGACTGGTGCTGGGAATGTCCCGCTACTCGCTAGTCGAAAATTGTAGAAAAACCACTGGATAATGTATAGACGAATGAGGCCAGTCCATAACAGATTTTGACTGATCATGGAATTATCATGGTGTCTCTTCCTGATCAAGTAGCATAAATGGAGGTGAATGCGAACCTAGTGAAATCAAATGAGAAAACTATGAGTGATGAGATTTATGATGGGCCTATTATCTGTTTTTCCTGGCATGCACATCCTGGCTAGAATCACTAATCGAGGTATTAGAATGAACCATATAGCCATGACTCCATCGACGCTGGAGACTGCTAGGTACATTGGGAGGATTCTCTTAGCACTCCTCGTCATCGGGAACCATATAGGGGTTTAACAGCTCCATGGTGTTAATCAAAGCATACCCTTTATCATCACTTGAAGAATCCTCTACCATCGGACATATCTTGGTGGTAATCACCATATTTGGGGGGCATGAATTCACCAAGAGTATGGTATGATGATGGCATTAGTGGGGGGATTTTTTCCATTGAACCGCTGATGCTTTCCCTTCTGGGAAGAAGAGGGATGGGACACTGAAGAAGATGTAGTGGTTGTAGGTGATGTGATTACTTCAGAAGGCTCAGATTGATTCAGACACATGTGGATAATACTATGGGAATGAGCGACCATCTTACAGTCTATCCAATCATCATATTTTTGGGACCCATGGTTAGGAACCTGCTGCCACTCACCTTCATTTTCGTTGTCACTATCAGGCTGTATGAATACACACGCTACCTATGTCGGTGAGGGGCCTAACCTGAATATGTTGTTATGAACATGATCTTGAAGCTAGTATTTAAATATGTATCATTGTTTCAGGGTGTTCCCCAGGATCTGGTGATAGGGACCATAATTAGGGCGATCAGTGAGATCTACTTCTTTGGGCCTTCTGCATTCCGACAACCATAGAATTGCATGTTCCAAGGATCTTTGAAAATAACTGGGGACCTGAGCCTCATTGAACAAGTAGGTATGATTCCTTTTTTTGGGAAGGAGGCTCTGATATCCTGGACCTGATGAGGGGTTGGAGGATCCTGCCATTGATTTGGAACCTGGTTATCTCGTTTGGGTGGTGATGGCGTGTTACACAGGGGCGTCTGCTGGTTTTGGGGTGGTCGTTGTTGGGCTGGAGGCTATGCCTAAGGTGGTGGACCTCTACGAGGCTATGGAGGTGGCTCTACCAGTAATAAATCCAGTTTCTTAGGGGCCGCTTTTTGGGCCACCACGGTGGGCTCGGCCTTAGCGGCCCTTCTTCTGGTAACTATAGGAGGTAACGAACATGCCTGGTTGGCCTGCTTCAAGGATTCCTCTAGACATTGGGCCTTATCAAAGAAATCTGAGAACCCCCTAGGATAATTCTTGTTGATGAGATAGGGAACCAATTCTATTTTGAAATTATGCACACACATTTTCATTAGTTGTTCCTGAGTCAGCGGCATATCCAGGGAGTAGGTGATGCCTTTCCACAGGGAGAAAAAGTCGGCGACGCGCTCGTCAGGCCTCATATTGCACTTGAAGAGTCCTGAAATAATCATATTCTGGGTGGTAGAGCTAAACTGGTAAATAAATTTCCTAAAAAGATCTTCCCACCTGGCTAATGACCCAATGGGTATCTAGTTGTACCAAACAAACATAGACCCTTCCAATGTTTGTACGAAACACCAGAGTTTAGCAGCCTATTGTTGTGATGAAGTCCCCAGCATGGGTCCACACCTAGAGATAAAGTGGGCCAGATGTTGTAGTAGGTCACCCATCCCATTATGGGGGGAGAAATTTGGATTTCTAAAACCATAGGGTGCTTTCATATCATCCACCCATGCCGGATATGGCTTACCATTAGGCGGAATTTCCACCTGTCATGTTTTCAAAGCCTTGAGACTGGTAATGAGTGCCTCCATAAGATCATCTAGGTGAGGATTCCTTTCTTAACAGTGATCCCTGACCACCAATTCATTGATAGTTTCTTCAACATGATAAATAGGCCTCGCAACTCATGGAGTGGGTAGTGGGATTACTTATGGGACTTCTGTGGGAATGACCTGTGGAGCTTCTAGGGGAACCTGAGTTGAGTCTCGAAGATTATTATGATGATTAGGTGTATTTGGTGAAACATACCACGCCATCTTTCCATATGCTCTAGATTTTACCCTGTCTATATAGGAAGGATGGTCAGGATCACCTGGAGGCAACTCACCAGGGGGAGTTTTACCTACCCCTACTGACCCATTCGAGGATCATCGTAGTCTAGTCGCTGCTTTGCAACACATTCGGCAAGGAGTTTATTGACCATCTTCTTATGATCTATGATATATTGATGCAATGCATCCTTTTTGGTATCATCATCCATCTTCTTCACTTATCTAGACAGGTCAGAGGGTTTGACGGCCCCATTATGTTATTTTCCCTTATTGGGATTCTGGCCAAGGGATAAGGACTCAGTGGGCATGGGAAGACCTAGTAAATTTCTTTACTGGCAAGTGAACCTTACCAATAGATCCAATAGGTGTGGAACTCTCCCAGGGGGTAATTTCTCTTCAAATAGCTCTAGCTCATTCTCTTCCTCTGATAGGTCGTCCATGTTAACCACGACTCTACCTGAAGTAATATCCTCAATATTGCCAGGAAAATCAGGCTAGCACCAGATAGAACTAAAATGAAGGGAAGCATACTTCCCCCAACCACATACCTAAACATGGGGAGAAGCCACTTTCAAAATTTTGTATAGCACTTTAAAACTATGGACGCATCGTTGTTGGAGGGTCCGATGGTGACCAGGAAACTCAGGGTGCTAGGTTATAGGGAGTACATCTAAGTTGGCTATATGGAATTCCTGGCCAATATTGTCCAAGTTTGACTGACTCTTGGGGTAATCCACTCCCTGATAATGGATAAGGAAGTGTTTCTACCATAGGGTTTGATGAAAACATGCAAATTCTTCCTGGGTACGTGATTATGGCACACTAAAGTTTGTGGTTGAAACTAGCCAAAACATATCTGAGAAATAGTCTTCCGCAAGGATTTCCCACAAGCTCCTCAACTCAAACTCAAGGTTTAGACCATGGTTGCCCTATTAGTCAACTAGGGGCATCTAGGGAACCGGTAATGACACTGAATTAGACTGCTATGATGGTATACTGGCCGGTGGAGAATAAGGTGAACGGGTTGACAAGCCACCACATATTGGGTTGTCTTCCTAAGATTTCAACAACTGCACCACCACATCTCGATTATATGGACTAGAAACCACAGTTTATGGTGCAGGGAATATGGTTATTGATGGTGGGTTAGGCTGTTTTTTGTCATTCATCAGTCCCCATAATAACTCTCCAGGATCCCTGGTTGAGGTAGAGAATGACCATATTGACGATAGGGAGGATTTCATAGCCAGGCTCTAGAAAGAGGCCAAATATTATTCCTCCTCAATTTACCTTCAAAGGGAGGTGGGAATTTGATGGACCTCCGATTCCAGAAGGAAGAGGCGTATATGATTCGTTCCTGCCCCGACCCTTGACATGGAAAAATATGGTGAGAGCTCCAATATTGAATCATATTCTACCATGGAATCTGAGAAGCATATGGGTTTAATAACAGTCTGAAACATCTTGGTATTATTTTTATGGTGGCAGTGACCCGTCCTCTTACCCCAGGATGGATCTTTAAGACAGGGTAGGTTTTTGGAATGAGGATGACCTTCGTCCAGAGTGGTGCTGGGATGGAGAGGACTTCCTCCTGGGTGAGTCGGGGTGATAGGCGCACCCATAAAAATGTCAAAGGGAACATGGGGGGACCTCTATGTCCACTGGCTAATGTGCAGAGGGAATCTCCATAGTAATTTCTTGAGGGGTAGGACCTCTGTTGGAATTGGTAGTAGCATGGGAAATATCTTCATGATTGTTCCCCTTAGCAGTGATCCTATGAGGACGGACTTCATACTGGTCAAACTGAACATGGGGAAGACCTCCATGTTGGTTGCCAATTAAGTGAGGCAGACCTCTACTTCTCTGATTTCTGGGATGAGGAGGACCTTCATCAGTTGCTGTAAGAACATGGGGAAGACCCCTACACTGATTTTTGACCAAAAAAGTAGTATCTTTTCATCAGTGACCTGTAATAGGAGGAGAGGATCCATACCTAGGATTATGGGTGTAAGGAAAGCATCCATACTGGATGTTAGTGCAGCGGGGAAGGCCTTTGCCCAGACTGATGGTGGCATTGGGAGGACATTCACATTGATCTTTGGAGTAGGGAGGACCTACGCTCTCATTGGTGGTGGCATGGGGAGGACCTATGTACTGGATTTCAATGTCAAAGGCCTTCCCACAATAGAGGCCACCTATGTCGGCGACCATGATATTTTCCCCAACTTGCTCGTGGGGCAGTTGGGACCTCAATCCAGGCCAATCATATAGGTTCCCCTACTCAGTATGAACAGGGTGTTGCCGGTATGTGTCAGTGGTGGCATGGGCCATGGTAGTCGTTGATGATTATGCCCCCTAGCAAGCATCTTCTTCATCTTGAACCTAACACTAGCATTGGGTTAACCTGATTGGGGCCAGTGGTTTAGGTTCATAACTCACCTGCTCCTCATCCTATGGGGATGGGTTGCGGTGATGATGTGGCCTAGTGGGATCCCTCCTTGGTGGACCCTGTGATGGGATTATAGCTGGGCTGGCCCAGACATCCCTCAACTCATTAGCATAGGGGAGGGAGTCATTTAAGCATTCTTGGGAGAGGCACCTAAAATGTTTGTAGGTTATATTAGGGAGAAGTGGCTCCCTACGCAACCATTGGGGGCAGCGACGTCGGTGAGGCACCGAAACCTCAAGGTCATGTCATGCCATATCCTGGGTTTGGATAATCCCTTCTTCCTCATAACGTCAAATGAGGTCATTAATCACCCTTCTCTGAATGAGTTCATATGGGTAGATGTTGTGTCAGATCCCAGAAGCTATGGATGTGGAGGCCATCATAGAATAGATGAGGCTACACTAGACTGTCGCGTTGGCATTGCCCCGACCCCTATGTTGGTGGGTGGGTAGTGATCAGTTTCCTTTCATGACATCTTGGGTCTTGAAAATTAGGGAGATTCAACCACTAGTTCTGAATGAAGGAAAGTGACAACTAGTTCCCCAGCACCGTCCCATCTCCCATTGTTGGCAAGAAGTATCCATGCTAACAACATCACAGGCTGTGATGTTCAACATTTAACTGCCGGAATTTCCAATGAGTTTCAAGCCAGGCCCACTATTTTCATGGTGAGATCCGACATTGAATACATGGATCTTGTGACATACTAATCCAATGATGTCTCGAACTCTAATAATCTTCACATTGAGGAGAATAACTTCATGTCGGGTTAACCATTTTTGTTTCTGATGCTTTCATCGGGATGTGCATGGGTCTATGGAGGACGCACTGATTGTTGCCCAGTATTTCCACTCTCCAAAGGCATGAGGTATCTATCACTTATTCAGGGATGTTTTCTCCTTTATTAAATGGGATGATGGGATTTCATTCTATCCTTCCATGGAATCCTCCTCAGAACTTGCTACCTACTCCGGGTCTCCCTTAAAGATTAAGAAGTTGTTTGTGAAACTCAACCTGGTACCATATCTTCATGGACGTTGGTTAATTACACTGCTTATGTCTGGAAATTCCAAGGTTTCAAGTTAAGGAAACAACCTCTGATCGAGGGAGTAGTCACATTGGACATCTATGGCATGTCTAGATGTTGGAACACTGATGTGTATCGGTTTCTTACCCTTATGATATAGATTCTTGAGGGCGCAGAATCCTGAGGCATTCCACATCAAGTGCAGGGAATTATATTCCATAGTAAATTATTTGAGGTTTTACTCAACTTCCCATGCTTAACACAGGGTATGTTGTGAGTTTAACATCCTGCAGAGATAGATCAGACTGATTGGAACACTAATAAGAGTTGATTAGATGGGTGAATCCCTAAGAGGGAGTACCTGAGGGGTTTACTAAATGTGTGGATCAAGACATCCAATGAAGGAAGATTTGAGGATTCTTGGGTCCCTATAATGGGGACTCTAGGGTTTTACTTTGGTTGATATTGAACCTCGAGGAGGTTTCCTATGTACCCTATATTGAGTGACAGGGATCAAAATCTGTGTAGTTCGAAGGGGTGATAAATCAGGGTGTGCTCAGAGGACAGCGACCTAGAGATGATGTCAGGGATAATGCATGGATTTCTACAAAGTGAAGGAGGAATGCTCTTGGGCGGATGACTATGGACCATTTGGTGATTACACATGGTTATATTCTCGATTGCTGCTAGGAGCAGTGAGAAAGTGGGTGACAATATCTCACCGGGATATTGCATCCCAGGTAAGAATCGGGATCGATATGGATGGTTGAGAGAAGTGGATAGAGAATGAGATGGAACCGACATGAGTACGACGATGATGTTGGGATTGATCCTCTAAGAGACTTCCTATCTATCCCAGTTATAGGGAATAAAATTCCACATAGTTCAGTGGGAGGATGGGATACCTTAGAAGGTGGCCCATGAGAATGGACACATGGATAGAACCCCGAAAAAATAGAACCTTCGGGTTGGGGCATAATCTTCCGAGAACACAGGGGGGTCAAGGGGGAGACAATGATGGGGAATGAGTGATGGAATTGAACCTCATAGAGGATTCCTAAGTATACCTATGATAGGGAATAAAAGCCCATGTAGTTTGAGATGAGGGCATAGGATCGGGGTGTACACATAGAAAAAAGACCTGATGATATACTAGGGCTTGCGTGTGGTTAGCAGCCCAGGTTGTTTTGACACCCGAGGGGAAGACCAGATATGTAAGTCCCAACAAAGTGGAATACAATGGCTTACTAATGGTTGGGGCTAAAACAGATTACCACTAGTTGGGGGAAACAACAACTTACTACTGGTTGGGGTTACAATGGCTTACCGCTGGATGGGGTTGAACCTTAGGGAGGCTTCCTACGTACCCTATCCAGGAAATAGGGATCAAAACCCACGTAGTTCAAAGGTATACAGTTTAGTGTCATGCTGGACAAAAATGGGTTATACAGTTTAATGTCATGCAGGATGGGGTTGAACCAACTTTAAGTGGTTGGGGCCAATGGGTGTTAGGATTGAACCTTTGAGAGGCTTCCTATGTACCTTCCCCAGATAGGGGAAAGGATCAAAGTCCATGTAGTTCTAAATGGGGGATACAGATTAACGTCATGTTAGACAAATGTGGAGTGATGTGATATGGTCAAGACAAATGGGTGTTGGTCTTGAACCTTAGGGAGTCTTTCTACAAACCTTACTCAGATAGGGCCATGGATCAAAGTCCACATAGTTTAGAATGGGGGATTGGGAATTAAAATCTAGGATGGCCCAGGAAGGATGACATGGTAAATACTTACTCTAAGCCCACATGATTCATGCTCAGTGTGAGAAACAAGAGGCATAAAAGACCTAATGAGCATGTCACAAAAGGTACGTATGCAGGGAATGAAGCGGGGCTTACATGTGGTTAGAGGCCCAAAGAGGAAATAGGGTCTTATGCATGGTTAGAGGCCCAGGAGGATGGAGATTGGGAATTAATCCAGGGTGGAGGCCCAATGGAGACAAAGACAAGAGGGAGAGGGATGGGGTAACATAGGTCCATGTTCCCATCTCTCCTCTAGATTTTGTACACTGAAGAATAAATGAGGAGTAGGGATGTTACCTCCTGCAAAAAAAGGATAGGAGCTTACACCAGGATGGTTTCCCTTCCCCGTGGACAGATTTCATTCCAAAAAAGAGGATCTCATTCCATGTGAGGAAGATCTCACTCTCGTGGAGACCAGTGGGAGTGGAGAATGTCTGAGACGAGGAACCCCATGTATATTGCATGGGGTGAGGCTATAGATTAACATCATGTTATAAGGATGATGGTGCTTGATAGTTTAATGTCCTATAGCTCAGATGAGGTGGGTTCACTCTGCACCCCTAGGACTTACATACTGATACCCACCCACCCTTGGGGAAAGGAAGGCATAAAAAATGTCATGGTGGGGTGATGTTATGGATTGATCCATTGAGGTGATCACATTAGCATGGCTATGTGAAGAAGCATGAGGATAAGTAATTCAACATGAAGCACCACCTAAGGGACCTTGAAATTACTACGTAAAAACCTAGAGGTCCATATGGGATAAGGGTTTGCGAACCAAATGGTTTCACAGGAAAGGACCTTGTGAAGCACTGGTGCTCCATGTAGTGCAAAGACTCTGTGAAGGGGTATGATTTGTGAAGTGAAGTGGCCTTTACTATGCATAGGGTATAGATTCATATTAAGGGTGTTTCACGAAGTAAAAAGGCTTTCGTGGAGTAGGAATTCATGGAGCATGGGTTCCTTGCAAAGCATAGCATTGCGAAGAAATGTACTTTTCGAAACACAGTGACCTTGCCTTAGCATGTGGTTCACCTGTGTATGGAAGTTACTTCACAAAGTATGAGTGCTATACAAAGAATTGAGTCCCCTTAGGGATATTCTTCCTTTGTGATGGTATGTGGGCTCTGTGAAGGGCATACCTTCTTGAATAAGGGTTTTATTTGAGCTAAGGGAAAGGAACTTTTCAATGCTCAAGTGCCTTGAAGAGCTCATTTTTCTCAATGTTTTGTAGAGCATAGGTTGCTTCTTGATTTGAGAGATGAGAAGGAGAAAGGTCGGGGTATCCGTCCTTTGGGTATGAGGGAAGACTAGTATCTATAGGCGAGGGGCGGAGAGAAGCTCTGACAGCTCATTTCAAAGCCACATGGTGCTCTGCGATCGATCGTGGATTGCATCAAGTTTGTCGTAACTATAGAGTTGACAGTATTCCTTTCCTCAGCACAGATCCCTCCTTAATTCCCTCTGTGGTGCTCGCGGAGGCTTTGGTCAAGTTCAAAGGGATCGCAGAGGTGATCAGGTTCCCTATGCAACATGGATTTCCTAGTTAAATGTGTCATAACTATAGATCCTCCCACCTATTTTACTCGCAGGTGACCTCAAAGGGGGCTTCAAATTTATTTCGGTTGTGGTGATGAAGGGATCCGTGAATGTCGTAGTGCTCAAGGGGCTCCTCAAAGGAGCTTCATGAGGCAGCCCATTTTTCACTGGTTTCTTCTTTGCCTCCTCTTCCTCCTCACACATAATTTGGCACCAATAGTAATTTTATTAGGAAATCAAATATCTAATATAAATTTATTATATAGGGTTTTTGAACACATATGAAGGAATTCATACCGGATTTAAGGATTTATTATCTCACTTTTTATTTCCATGAGACATATGCCATATTCACCATTTGTTTTATTATGTGGTGTATATATTGAAAATGAATTTATTTTATGATTAATTTAAGGAAAATTATTAGTATTTATGAATCTATATGAGGTTTTCTCATTCATGAGGTTATGATCCATAGATTACCAGAGAAGTAAAGTATTTCATCTCAATTTAATTTCATTGAGTCATATTTTATTATTATGTAGCTAATTTATCTTATATTGTGTGTATAATCCCCCTTATACATGTAATATCATGAATCATTCATACATCATAGTATTTTAAGTTTCAATTTTAATTATTTAATCCAAGGGTATTTGACTTGAAAGTTACAAAGTAGCAATGAATTTCATAATTGAATTTCTTTCCATTGGGTTATATTACTTCTTCATTGTCTTTGATATTATAAGAATATGTGTGTAACGAATTTTGACTATCTTAAGTCTTATTTAAAAAAATATATATGTATTTACATTTGATACATTTTATATATTCAATGATTAATTCTCAAATTCTATGGTATGATCTTTGTAGGGGTTATTCATCTTAAATTATCTTCCCTTGAGACACACATTTATGATATGCACCTATATTCAATTATGAGGTGTATGTAAAACCCTTTTAACATTAATATCATGAATCTATTTATGATAATTATATTTAAATTATAATTGGAAGTTATTATTTCATGGGTCTTATAATTGAAAAGTTACCAAAGTGGTAATGGATTTATGTTACAATCTTCTTTATTTTTGGGATTGTTTATGTTCAAGTTTTCCTTAGAGGAAATGATATGCACTTACTTTTTTTAACCAAATCAATTTTATTATAATTTGGTTATGAATGTGGTTTACATATTTAATTTCCATTTACTCCCTTATTTATTAAATAAACATCAAGTAAGACACTTGTAAGTGATATTGATCTTATACCTTCCTTTAAATCATGCATCTTTCTCTTCCAAGTCCAATTTTTCTAAAAACAATTTAAAAAATATTTTATAAATAAAAATGATTTCATAATGCTATTTTACATGATCTTTGACCTTATTTTAAAAAGGTTTTTAAAATTAAATTACAATGTTTCCAATAGGCTACTTTTGACTCCTTTTTTACAAAATTTTTTAAGAGAATGATTATTTTTAACATTTACAACATGAGCAGATTTTCTGACCATCATGACAGATCAATGTATTGAAGCTTCCTAAAAAAATTTACAATTTTATTTTCAAAGAAAATTTTTTCTTTAATATCTATGAATTCTTTAGTTTTTAAAAGTTTTTTTGAAGTAAAAAAGGTTATTTTCTTCAAAAATGTTTTTAATGACCTTTTAATGGTATTTTAATTCATCAAAATCAAAAAAACTTGATATTACTTACACTCTAATGGGGATATGTGGTATTGATACCATCCTTATTCTTTCTTTGGAAAGATTATGAGACTAACATGGAACTCTTTTCTTTTCTATGTGTGAATCAAGTAATGGAAGAACAATGATTATTATTATTATATTGAAAAATGAAAGATTCTAAATGTTTTATTCATGAAGGGTATATAGATATTATTAAAGATCATTGGAGCATGAAGATAAAATCGAGTGAGCTTGATATATATTATATGATGGGTTCACCTAGATAGCATCGAGTGAGTCTGATATATCTTATATGGTGGGTGCACCCAGATAACATCGTGTGAGCCGAATATAACTAATACGATGGGTGTACCTAGATAGAGATCCAATGAATTGGGTAATATTTCTTTTATTCAGAGGAGATAAGTATGGAGTAACTGTATGGTTCATCCTATGGATTTAATTGGGATCCATTTATTTCTAACACGGGTTTAAAATTGGTTATAAAGATGATATTCTAAGATACCAACATGTTTTGGTTGTGCTTTATATGGGTTATAAATGTTTTATTTTATAAATATTGATATCATATGGCTCATTATTGTTTATTATAACGACTATTTCCTTTGTTAAATATTTATTCCATACCACATGTTTATTGATCCTGGTTGATGGGTAATAGTTATCTTATGTTATGCTCATACACTTTGATCATATCATCATACTCATATGCATATCTTGTTCTCACTGATGAGATTCAATTTCTAATTCTTATTTTTACCCTTACTTTTTATTTTATCTCACCCTTCTTATTTTTCCTTTTCCATGATTTATCAAGGATGAAGTTGAATGAATTGTATATATAAGGGTTTTATATGGATGATGATGATGGATTAATGTGAGATAATAAAATCTAGTTTAAATGGGAGAAATGGTCATTTAAAAATATGGGTATTATTTATGTAATAGTTTTCTATAATAATTTAAAAAAATAACTTAAAATTTACTTGGGTATATAAGTAATCAAATATTTCTTTTTGATGATGTATGTTTTGAATGGAGAAAATTGGGTTTCCTTCATCAATATAAAATCATGTAATATTTTTCTCTAATTATCTAAAAAATTAAAATAAAAGGTCCTTGTTTAAATAAGTTATTCAATATTTCCTTTTGATGTTGTATGTTTCAGATAGAGAAAATTGGGTCACCTTCATCAATATCAAAGCCAGAAATGTAATGTTTATGAATTTAGCACTAAATATGGGATTTCAGGTTAAGGGATATTTTAATATTCATCCAAATATTCTAACATTTATCTAATGGTTATTATGTGGAAAATAGTAATAATAAATTAAATTTTATTCTTAAAATATCATTTTTCTAAAAATGGTTTTCGTTTTATTTTGTACACTTATTTTAAAATTAATTTATGCCACATATAAAAATTGAATTTTATAAAATGTTTTCTATATTTGGAATTATCATTTAAATTTTTTTTAATGAGTTCAATTTCATTTTTTCCATTATTAATAGTAACCGAGGTTAAAATTCATTAATACAGTAATGGTTAAAAGGATTAATAAGGGGTTAAACTAAAGAGATAAGAGTTAAAATAACCTAAAAATTTATATAAATCATGTTTTTTAGTGTATTTTAACCAACCCCTATCCTTTTTTTGATTTTTTATTTCTTTGCTTCCAATTTCACTTGAATATGAATTTATTATATTTTAATGTTTTAAGTATTTATAAGAGTTTCACTCCCCACACTTATAAAAGGGCACATCCTGTCCTCTCTTCGACAGACCAATTGAGCCCTTTATCTCAATAAATATCTACTAAAAACTATCTGAGCATCATTATCCATGACTTTGAGGTGTTTTTATTATAAAAATAGCCATCTAAGAATACCTAAGGTTCTACTCAAAGAAGGATACCCAAAGAAGATCTGTATGTTTTTACAGGTCATTTTCCAATTTCTTTCTTCATAAACCTTATCGAAATGGTATATAACTATATTAACATGATTTAAAAAATATATTTAATATAATTATATGGTTCTATGTTAATTTTATTGAAATTTCCTATTTTCTTATCATTTGATGGAAAATGATAACATTGCTTGTGCGTACGTGTGGACTCCCACCTCCAAAAATCGATGTGATTCTTATTTCATTTTCCATTAAAATAGATGGTCATGAGGATATATTTAATGAATATATATTTTATTTATGATATATTTATGATTCTTTAATGGTGAATTGCTATTTACATTTCTTTTGTATCGTACATCAAAAAATGTAAACTTCACTTGTGTGTGCGTATGAACTATCATCTCCACAAATTGATGTAATTCATCTTTCATCACTGCTTTATATTAATGATAATAAAATTTTATATAGTGAATAAATATTATAATTATTACATGATTAATATTTTTATATTATGAAACTATTACCAGGGTGTAAGTAATAGAACTATCGAACTGAAACATGAATGGAAAACAGATCACTTTTCACCTAAATGTTCATTTTAATAAAGCATTGTTAATAAAAGGATAATTGTAAATAATAAAGGAATTATACATAGAATTTTATTCGTTAATTTGGTATTTTAATATATTTATAATAAATATATATTTATTATACATGTGGTTTTAACACATATGAAGTAAGACGGGGCTTGAGGTAGGGGTTTATGTTATAGTCTCATTTCTTTTTGGGATTTTCTAGGATAAATTTATGTTGAGAGAAATTATATTTTTATTATCATTTAAACTGAATATATTTTATTCTACTATTTTTATTCATAAAAAATACATATTTTTCCAATTTCCTCTCTTTTGTACTTAAAAATAACAAGAAATTGTTTTTAAGAAAAAATGACCTTATTTCCTATTTGGTCAGTGAACTTTTTCTTCCATGTCCGTGTTCTTTGAAATGTTTTCAAGAATGTTATTTTATATGATGTAATGAATATTAAAATTCATTTTAAACAATATTTTACTTTCCATTTAAAGTTTCAAAAATAAATTTTTACAATGTTTTTCAAATAATTTATTTATAAATTTTTACAAAAAAGAGTGAAAGGAATATTCACAAACTTCTTTTCCTACTATAATGAAAATTATTTTATTTTAAGATTACTTTATATTTTACATGTTTTTTAAAGGAAATATTTTTATTAATATTTTTTGTAATTTTTAGTTTTTAAATATACTAAAAGAAAATATAATTTTCTATGTTTTCAAATAAATGATCAAATGCCATTATATAGGTATTTTTAATAATTTCACCATCCTTTTGGGTTTTTTATGCTTCACTATGGATATGATATTATGATACCATCCAATTTATTTATTTTTATTTCTTATGATAATTATAATTTGAGGATGATTCTATAAAACCTATCTCGTTTTCATAGGTCATTCAATGATGAAATAATGATTGTTTTTTATCTTATAGAACACATATATATGGTTTTAATTATGTAATGGGTGGGCCTAGAATTATATATCCCTACAATGCATTGGGTAAAGGTTGATATATCATGGGATAGTATGAACTATATTTGGGAGTGAACCTAGTTTGGTAAGGGACAATTTTTAGTATGATAGTTAGAAGAGTCAACCTTGAATAAGGAAATGATGGAATGGGTGTGAACCCAATCCATTGTGATAGTCTTGGAAGTTATACTTGAAAAAGTAAATTATTTTATATTCTTATGTGTATTCCCAAAACCTGTGTCTTATTCTTATGATCTATTTACATGGATTATGATTTATTATTGGTGATTATTCACTCTTATGACTTTTTTATTTTTCTATGACAAAGCCTTATACCATGATTCATGATTCCATATCTTTGAATGATTAGGTATTAATTTTTTAAGTTATGATCATGTTATCATACCCTTATTCTTATATTATTATCAATTATGATCATTGGTCTATATATCATATTTTTTCCCTTAATAAGTATATGATATCACCCTGTTGTTATGTTTCCTTTCCCTAAGTTTTAAATAAATGTTTTAAATAGTGTATGTCTAAGAATTATACTATATTAGAATAACTTTATAGGAAATTTTGAAGATTTTTCATGAGATTAGATGGTTATGTGTCTATTCATCAAATACACTAAAACTTTTTGGAAATGGTGTGTGTATTGTTAGATATTTATTGAATATTCATCTAAAATGGGGTAATATTTATGTATATGATGCTTGAGTCAACTAAATTGGAATAAAATTAGGGTTTAGTTATTTTTGGAAATTAGGATAAGATAACTTTGGTGAAAACCATGGGAATAAGACTAAGTATAGGATAAAATTCTAATTTTTTTGTAAAATTAGAGATTGTGAGGTTTCCTAGTAATGATATCCCTATCTGGATACTAGAAAGTAGTTGTGATTGAGGAAAAGATGAACCTAGGGGTAAAAAATATAAAAATGGATAATTGATTATCAAATCAATCTTCACTCATTTTATGATGAGTGGGACTAAGACTAAAAACCTTTCTAGAAAATACTAGGAGATATACTTTGGTTAATTCACATTCTCTTTATGAACAATTATGATGAATTAGAGGATATAATATTTGAAGACTTATGATAAGAAATAGTGATATGGTATGAACTTAAAGTGCCATGGTTTAAAATAAGATGTCATAATTTAGTACATCATAAGAATTATTTTCATAATCATATGATTTTTTACTCTGATTATTAACATTTTGTAATCACACTAATTTTTTTTTTTAGTCAATTTTTGGAACTAGGAGGAATCATGTGAACAATGAATGTGACATCCAATGTAACGAATGTCCTCATGAGAATACAATTGAAATGGGAGCTATAATATAAAACATTTTGATTATACCTAATTGGATATATAAAATTATGATTAGTAACATGTATGTAGGTAAATTATTGAATGAAAAAAATAGATAAATGGAATCTAAATAAACTTTAGGTGATAAATACCATGTTTAGAAGAAGAATCATCTTACTATATGTCAGAAATGTGGGAAGAAGCACCTAGAGAAATTTCTCAATGGGATAAGAATATTTTTTATGTGTGAAAAATAAGGGTATAAAGTAACTAATTATTAAGGAAAATAAAGATTCCAATTTTGGTAAATGAATTTCATCCTAAGGTACCACTAATTATTAAATGACTTATATGTGGGGAACTTGGGTATTATCTGAGTCAATGCCTTAATCCAAGTTCTAACTCCTAGACCAAGGAAGGTATTATTCTATGTCAATTGGTAAAGTGGGTCATGATGGTAAGTCACTCATATCCTCCACTATAGAGTTGGGTATTTCATGATTAATTTTATAAGAATTTTCCCTATACAAATATTAGTATTCATCCTTTAGTGGAGTTTGATGTGATTTTGAGCATTGATAAGTTCTCTCTAAAGATATCCCATTTTAATTTATAGAATAAGGAAATCATATTTTACATTTCAAATCAACCTATGATCATATTTTTGTGGGATGATGAATATTAACTTCTATTAGAAATTACATCTATTACATAATACTTACTACCTATTCATGAGGGATATTTATCTTAAATGGTTGGGTAGAAACTCAACATTGAAGAAATAACTATTATTCAAAAATATTCAGATGTAATTCCTCATGAATTTCATAGTCTTTCCCAAAATTTTGAAGTTTATTTTTTAATATAAATAAAACCTATTTCTACACTTATTTCAATGAATCTAGATAGAATGGAACTAATTGAGTTATAGGAATTGAAGAATCACCTTTAGGATAATATTAAAATGGAATTAATATTCCCAAGTGCTTCAACATTAGGTGAAAATTGTCTTTTTATTAAGAAGAAAGATGGTGTAATACACCTTTTCATTAATTATCTAAAACTGACCAATATAACTATCAAGAAAAGGTATCATATTTCCAATATTAGTGACTTTTTTTCAACTGAATGGAGCTCAATACTCTTCCAAGATTGACCTTTATTTTGGATATCACCAATTTAGGGTTAAGAAGGAGGATATACCCAAGATAGTATTTTGTATCTGGTATGGTCATTTTTAAATTATATTTATTCCATTTTTATTTACCAATTCTCCTACTATATTTATTGATTTAATGAATAGGGTCTTTAGATATTACCTCAATTAGTTTTTGGTAGTCTTAATAGATGAAATTATTATATATTCCAAGAGAAAGTAAGAGCACAAATATCATTTAAATATTGTGTTAAAGACTATAAGGAAGGATAAATTGTATGAAAAAAATATTAATAGTGAATTTTTTATATATAAAGTTTAATTATTAGGTCATATAATCTTAGGAAAGGGTATATCAGTGGATCCTTCAAAGATATAATTCATTAAGAAATTTCATAGAAAACCATTATGACTGATATCCGTATTTTTCTTGGGTTTTTTGAATAATATAAATTATTTTTGAGATATTTATCATGGCTATATAATCCAATTACCAAGTTCACATGGAAGGGATCCAAGTTTCTTTAGAAATATAAATGTGAGGGAAATTTTAAGGATCTAAAAAGAACATTGGTTAGTGCCCCTACACTCACTCTACCCAATAGTATTGAAGGGTTTGTGATAAATATTGATTTATTGAAGAATTTAATGGAATTAATCCTCACACATAATTTTATTATGCTAACTTATGCCTCATTCCAATAGAAAATTCATGAGACAAATTACTCGAATCATGATTTGGAGTTGGAAGTTGTAATTTTTGAATTGAAAATATGTAGGCATTATCTTTGTGGTGAAATATGTGATATATATATTTATCATGAAATATTAAATATATATTCACATATAAATAGTTGAATATATTCCAAAGTAGATGACTGAATTTGGTTAAATATTATGAGTGCTCAATACATTACCACCTTAAGAAGGAAAACAAGGTGGTTAATTCCATAAGTTAGAATAACCATGATGGTTTTTGCATGATGATGATTAAAATAGATCCAATACTTATGGATTTTCAATATATGGATATTAAAATCTTGATGAAAGGTGATATATTATATCTTTCTCATATGAATGTTCAATCATCCATCTATGTGAGAATTAAAGAGGCACAAAAAAATATGTTGAACTGAAGAGGAATATTCCTAAGTTCAACTATGATTATAATATAATGATAAGGTTTGAGAACTGAGTATCTACCTCATAAATACCATATTTTAAATAATGATCTATTGGATGAATCTAACAGTTCATCATTCTCTTATCATCATAAAAGTAAAAAATGTGTAATGATCTAATATAGTGTTTATGGTGAGAAAACATGAAAAGGGATATTATAGATCATGTATCACAATTCTTGGTATGTCAACAAGATAAATCTTAGAGTTATAAGTATAATGGTAGGTTACAAACATTACCCATACTAGAATGTAAATGGGAAAACAAAACCATGGATTTCTTCATTAGACTCCCCAAAACATCTAAATTCCATCATACCATTTGGGTTGTATTCGGTCATCTTATAAATTCAGAATAATTCTTTGCAATAAAATAATATTTATCTCTTGATTATATTTTTAGGATATATATTTAAGTAAGTGTTATGATTTCATGGAGTACAAAATTCTATTGTATCTGATTAGGATCTAAGGTTTAACTCAAAATTCTAGAGAAGTATACAATAAGATTTTAATGCAGAGTTGAACTATAGCATTATATATCATCCTAAAATAGATAGTCAGTCTAAGAGGGAAATTTAAACCTAAGAAGATATTTTTATATATTCTTATATATATTTAAAAATTGGTTGGTATCAACACATTTTTTTGGTCAAGTTTTTTTATAATAATAGTTTTCACTCAACTATTCAGAGGGCTCCATATGAAGCCCTCTATGGTAAGAATTGCAGAACTCTAATGTACTTGGATGAATTTGGAGAAAAAAATATTGTGACCCAAACTAGCTGATGAAATAGTGGATAAGGTTAGATAAATTTATAAATACATTAAGTCTACTCAGATTTGATATACAATTTATGTTAACAATCATTGGTGAGATCTAGAGTTTAAAGTTAGTATCAAGTTATTCCTATGAATATATCATTGGAATAAGTTTATAAGATTTAGAAACAAGGGAAAGTTTATCCAAATATATATCAGTCCCCTCAAAATTCTTAATCATATTAGGATTATTTCTTATCTCTTGGAGATTTCACTGAATCTCTCTCAAGTTCATATTTTGTTCTATGTATCTCTTCTGACAAAGTACGTATATGATCTTTATCATTAACTAAACTCAATATTATTACCAATGGATCATGATCTCTCTTATGAGGAACAACCGGTGGAGATTCTATATTGAAGAGATAATTTTTTACAGAACAATACCACTCACCTAGTCAATGTTTTGGGGTGAAACCATAAATTTGAGGAACCTACACGGGAACTGAAGGATTTGATAAGGCAGCAGTATCCTCAGTTGTTCGTATCGAAGTGATTTAATTCATGTTTTATATAATTATAAGGGGTTATAATTTAATTCCTTTATATTTTATGATATATTTATCTTTAAATTAAATTTTATTCCTTTGATACCTTTCCTTTCACACAACACCATGTTCAAAAAACCCGCGATATATTATTGAAATATAATTATTGAATATAAAATTATCATGTAGTTGTTGGATTAAAGGGCCTCAATAGAAAAAAATATTGAAAATTATTTTTTAAACATATAAAAAATGAATTCATTTGTTATCAATTGGTTACAAATGAAAATAAAATCATTTGAAAGTAAAAAAATAGAAGTTTTTCTGAAAACTATTTTCATGCATTCAATCTATTTTTATCTTAATAAATTAAATTAATAACTATTTATGAATGAATTTAATTAAATGTGTATTAATATATTAAATAAAATATTTTAACATTCATCTAATGGTTTTTACTAGAAAAATAATAAGAATAAATTTTATTTTATGCTTAAAATTCATTTTTCAAAAATCGCTTTTCATTTCATTTTTAACACTTATTTTAAAATTAATTTTTAGCACTTATAGAAATTTAATTTGATAAAATGGTTTAAATGGTTATAATAAACATTCCAAAATTTATTTATGAGGCCAATTTCATTTTTAGTCATTATGAATATTAATTGAGGTAAAAATTCATTACTATGATAAAGTTTAAAAGGGTTAATGATGGGTTAAATTAAATTGATATGGGTTAAAATAACCTAAAATATGGTCTAAATATTATTGGTTATGTACATTTATACCCAAAATAATCTTATATTTTAATTTTAGTTTCTTTGGTTCCACATTCACATGAATTTGACTTTATTATATATTAATGTTTATAATATTTACAAGAGTGTCAATCCCCTCACATATAAAATGTCACTTACTCTCCTCCATTATTTACACAAAATGAGACCTTTATATAAAAAAAATATCTACACAAGTAATATCCCAATATCCTTATCCCTGGACTTATGGTTTTTTTCTTCCCAAAATACCCATCTATAAATCCTTAAGGTGGTTTTCAAATGATGATGCTCGAAAAGAGGTATATGTTTGTACCAATATTATTCATGTTTATTTATTCTTAAACCTCATAAAAATTTTGTATATACAAATTAACATGATTTAATAAATATATTTAATATACCAAGATTTTTTTATATTAATTTTATATCCATTTTCTATCTCTTTTCCATCCATTGGAAAATGATAAAGTTGCTTATAAGGACCGGGCCTTATTACATTACCTAATCTTGAATTTAGTCAATAAATCACTTCCTTTCACATTGAGGATCTTTTCAAGTTTATAGATTTAGATAAAAGGGACATAACAAATTCATGAAATTACACATTAATACACAGTGGATACCATAAAAAGAGTATTCATTTCTCCTAATATAAAAAAACTTTTCAAATAAAACATGATTTCTTTGACATTTCTTCAAACATTTAACTTGGATTCCTTATTTATCTTACACGTCATTATAAACTATAAAAATAATTTTAAAAAACTTGGGATGAGCACAAAAATTTCATTAATGGATATAAAAAAAAGGAAAGAACACATTATTCCATGAATACTTGTAACATATGAAATCATTTTCAAAATACATACTTGTCACCCATATATACTTACTTTGTGAAACGTGAGATTTCCACAAGATTCCCATAATACATAAGAACATCAATAGAAACATAAAGGTATATTGGTGAATTACTTACATAATATTATAACCCTTGTAGTTACCTTATAATTTGTAACCCTCACAGATTCCTTACAATTTGTGTAACCATCGTAGTTACACATAGAGTAACCATACGGCTGACCTCCAACATAAACATACCCAATGCATTGGAGGGAAATTTAGGTCCCACCAATCATCATAAAAAATTAACAATAACCATAATGTAATAATACAACATTAATAATTTCATTAAAACATTTCTTTTGAATTTTCTAAAACAGAATTTTAAAAGAGAATTTTAAAAGAAAATCCCCTTACATAAATAATATAATTGAAGAGGGACTTAATAGAGTGGATGGAATATTTATATACACTAAATATACACATAGGTAAACATAATATAAACAAAACCCATCACTCAAACAATTTTAATACCACATAAATAACAAATTATAATTTTAACCTGAAGAATGGAAATCGGGTTAAGAATTCTGTTACCTTAGATTTTTATTACTTAAAACTTGTTTAAACCACATATATAGTGGTTAAAATAGTGTTATAAATATATTACAGAAAAATATCCATATTTATAATACCTTATATGATTATTTAATTACATCATTTTATCCTTTAATAGTAACTATTTTGTTCTTTGCACGGTTTTGGGTGAGTTCTTTACATGATTTTCATGATCGGTTCATGATGGATTGTTCTTGTCGATTGGAAGTGAAACTCCAGAATTGGAATGGAGTAGTATTTAAATATTTAAATAACCATAAATTTTACCTTTTATCATTTTTAATTATTACATGAGGATTATTCATAAGTTAAAACATTAATGATGTTCATTTAGATCATTTTAGTGGTTCTTTGATAACAACAAACTCATTTTGTTTTATAAATTAAAACCATGTGTACAAATGAATTATAGAACCATGGATGAGAAAAAATACATATATTATAACCTGGTTAATATATAAATTTTTTTTCATTACTATCCTTGAATTAATTAAATCTAATTAAAATCACATCGTCCACGATGTTGGTAATTCGACACATCACGGACAATGTTTTTAATTCCTTGAATAAGTGGGGGAGGAGAAGAAGATTGATGAAGAATTTTCCATGAACATGAGAACATCTTGAATATACAATATTCTGGATCTTTCATGCAACTTGGATAATATGAGGTGCAGAAAGAAGAATAAAATAAAGAAACTCAAAATAAAAGAAGAGTTGAGAAATCCCTTATGAAATTTTGGCAGCCCAACGGCATCACTTAAAATATCATAAAAAATTTTGATGAGAGAAAAAGTGTCTCTCATCATTCTTAAATAATATAAGAATTAATGAGAATATGTAATGGAATATCCCAACATAATACAAATGTAATGAAAAAGAATAACATAAAATGAAAGAAAAGAAAGAAAATGAAAGAGGATGTTTACCTCTTGATCTCTTCTCCTTGAGATCCTTTTTAAGGCCTTTTGTTTTGGCCTTTTGGTGAGACAAGCAGCTCTAGGACGTGAGGAAGAGTCTTGGGAGGATTTTTGGGTAAAACTTAGGTAAGGCTCAAGGATTGATAGGTGTGTGTGGAAGAGATAAATGAAGGTGGTATTTAGTGGATGAGAAAGGGTATTTTTCATTATTTTAATCATTATTATAATATTTTTTCCCAAGACTATGAATAGTCTTAGTTCATATGACCCAAAATAGTAATAATGGAATGTGAGGTCGAATCAAGTGACCTTGAATCACTTATAATGTCATAAATAGTGCATTTTACTGATAATTTGAATATATGGTATTTTACTGTATTTCACTATTCATCAAAATTTCAAGAATTTCAGAAAAATCCCAAAAATTAACCATTACCATTTCTTGACATGTAGAATTAAAAAATGAAGTCCATTTTTTGAAAATAATTTTCTAAATATCATTAATTTAATTTTTAAATAAAATCATACTTAATTCAAAAATTAATAATTTAAGAACTATAACTGCTTTTATATCACATTGAAAAATTAATCAAGATCTAATTATCTTGAATCCCTAAGAAAATAAAATAATAACACAATTTACTATTCATTATAGTCATATTACTATTCATAAGGGTATGTTACTATTCACCAAAAAAAATTTGGTTCCATTAGACTCCAAATAACATACTGAACACAATTATAGATGACCGTTTTTTGAAATTCAAAACATAGAAGTGGAAAAATTATGTTTAAAATATAGTTATAAATATCTACTTAAAACAGTGTTTCATGCATTTAAAATTATTTTAAAAACCTTTTGGTGTTACATTATCCCTTCCTTTTGAAAATTGTGTTCTCATAATTTTATTTAATTATTAAACAAGTGAGGGTTCCTTTCACTCATATCATGTTCAGATTCCCATGTTTCTTCTTTAACCATGTGGTTTCTCCAAAAAACTTTTACCTGGTGAATTACCTTATTCTGCAATACCTCTTCCCTTTAATCAAGAATTTGAACTAGTTTCTCTTCATATGAAAGGTTATCTTATAGGTGAACTGCTTATGCACTCAATACATGAGTTGAATCTGGTACATACTTCCTCAACATCGAAACTTGAAAAACATTGTGTACCTGAGACAAACTTAGAGGCAAAGCTACTCGGTATACAACTGGTCCAAATTTATCTAGGATTTCAAAAGGAACAATGAACCACGGACTTAACTTCCCTTTCTTACCAAAACTCATCACACTTTTCCAAGGAGAAATTTAAGTAAAACATAGTCACCTACCTCTAAAGATGATTCTTTCCTTCTATTATCTATATAATTTTTCTATCTGCTCTGAGTTTTCCTCATGTGTTGTTGGATTATCTTCACTTTCTCAGCCAATTACTCTATTAATTTTGGTCCCAGCAACTTCCTTTCATCGACTTCATCCCAAAACACTGGAGTCCAACACCGCTTTCCATACAATTCCTCAAAAGGTAACATTTGTATACTAGAATGAAAACTATTATTATAAGAAAACTCAACTAAATAAATATGGTGATCCCAACTTCCCTGATATTCCATTGAACAATCTCTAAGAATATCCTCAAAAGTCTGAATCATTTGTTTTGACTACCCATCTGATTAAGGATGAAAAGTTTTACTGAAATTTAATTTTGTGCCCAATGACTTCTAAAGTCCCTTCCAAAAGTTATATGTGAACATGTGATCCTAGTCAAATACAATGAAAATAGGAACTCCTTGTAACTTGAGAATCGCTTTGAGGTACAGTCGAGAAAGCTAATCCAAAGGCATTATATCTCAAATAGAAATAAAATGTGCAGATTTTGTCAACTGATCAAAAATAACCCAAAGAGCATTATTACCTTGATATATATTAGGTAGTCCCACCACAAAGTCCATGGATACATTCTCTCACTTCCACTTAGATACTAGAAAAGGCTGAAGCATCCCCTTCAGTAACTTTCGCTCTGCTTTAACCTATTGACATGTCAAACATTTCATGGTAAAATCTGCAATATCTCATTTCATTCCATCCTACCAATAATACTCTTGAAGGTCTCTGTACATCTTAGTACTATCAGGATGAACTTAAAATGGATAACTATGAGATTCACACAACAATTCTTTCTTTAAATGGGAATCACAAGGCACACATAACCTTTTTCCAAATCTTAAAACACAATCATTATCAAGGTTAAATTCTGGAAACATGCCCATTTTAAAAAATTATACCTTTTTCTATAGCTCATGGTCTTCCTTATACGATTGGTTAATTCTATCTAATAATGATGAATTCACTGAAACCTAAAACAAAACAGATATATTCCCTGCACCAAAAACTTCTATGCCAAAATTCATCAAATCATTAATAAAGGGATCATGTTCTAAACGTAACATGGTAAATGATGCATGATGTTTTTGAATCAAGGAATCTGCCACTTTGTTTGCTTTTCATGTATGGTAATTTATTGTAAAATCAAATTTCTTTATCATTTCAATCCATATTCTCTGCCTCCTGTTTAATTCCTTCTGAGTGAATATATACTTTATAATTTTATGGTTAGTATATATTTTACATTTGGCTCCGTAGAAATGATGCCTCCAAATTTTCAATGAAAAACCCACAATTGCCAATTCTAAATAATGTGTTGGATAATTTAACTCATGGGGTTATAGTTTTCTGGAATCATAAGAAATTACCTGATCATTCTACAAAATAACACAACCAATTCCCTTCAATTAAGCATCATTATAGATGACAAACTCACCATTTTTTGGAAGGAAATGAGAAAACTAGAGCATTCACCAATCTCTTCTTTAGTTCCTGAAAAAAAACATCACATTCTTATATCCAAATAAATTTAACCCCTTTTCGTGTTAACTTAGTTATTGGGATAGATAACCGTGAAAATTTCTTAACAAACCATCAGTAATAACCTACTAACCCAAGAAAACTATGGATCTTTGAAACATTTTTTAGTCTTGGTCATTAATAAACTACTTTTTTTTGGTAGGATCAACTATTATTTCATTCTTATTTACAATGTTCCTAAGAAAATAAATATATTGTAACAAAAAATTAATCTTTCTGAATTTTCCATACAGTTTCTTTTCATTTAAGATTTGTAAAACAACCCTTATATGTTTTTCATGCTCCTCTTTATTTTTAGAAAATATCAGAATGTCGTCAATAAAAACAACCAAAAACTTATCCAAGAACTCATGAAATATTCTATTCATAAGATTCATGAATAAAATAGGTGCATTAGTTAATCCAAATGGCATAACAATAGATTCATAATGCCCATATCTAGTACGAAAGGCTGTTTTTTGGATTTCATCCTCTTTCACCTTCAGCTGATGGTATCCAGATCTCAAGTCAATCTTGGAAAAGTACTGATCACCCTGGATCTGATCAAAAAAGTAATCTATATGAGGCAAAGGATACTTGTTTTTAATAGTGATTTTATTCAAAGCTCTATAATCAATGCAAAGTAACATGGAGCCATCATTCTTTTTAACGAATAAAACAGGAGCACCCCATGGTGAAATGCTAGGATGAATAAATCCTTTATCAAGAAAATCCTGCGACTAATTTTTCAATTCAAGAAGTTCTATTTGAGCCCTATGATATAGGGGTTTTGAAATTGTCTTAGCATCAGGAACTAAGTCAATTGTGAATTATAATTCTCGATCAGGTATGAAACCGGTTAACTCATCCGAAAAAACATCAAGGTATTCATTTACCATAGGCACATCATCAATCTGAATAGTTCCCTATTTTCAACAATATGAGTAAGTTAACTTTCATTTTCATCTTTCAAAATTTTCCCAGCTTCCTGATATGTTATAAATTTTATGGGTTTTTTATTACATATAAATTGAAACTCTTTCTGAAAAAAAACATCTTTAGCTCTACAGTCAATCTTAGCATGATAAACAGAAATCCAATCCATTCCCAGAATAACATCAAACTTGAATAAGGGAAAAACAACAAGGTTTTCAGGTAAATTCGTTCCACAGACCATAATATAAAAAATAGTATGATTCCTATTTTCTATAATATTTCCCTCTGGTGTTTTAACAACAAGTTCTGATCTCATTTGTTGAGGTGATATTTTCAATTTACCTGAAAATTTCTCAAAAATGAATGAATTTTTAGGCCACGTATCAAACAAAAATTTAGAAAAATATGAGTAAATAAACAAGGTAATAGATACAACTTCATTGGATAGCTCAGAGTCTACTGACGTAGTCACAAAGAATCTCACTAAACATTTCTGCTTATAGTCTGGCTTCTTTGCATCATTTCGATCTCTCTTTGGGAAGGAATTTTCATAATGACCCATCTCACCACATTTAAAACACTTAACAATTTGCTTATTAGGATTATTCATAGGATAATTTTCATTACAATCTCAGGCCATATGTCCAAACATACCACATTGAAAACACTTCCCAATTTTGGTAAGACATTCCCCAGGGTGCTTCTTTCAACACTTTTCACAAACTAGAAATTGGATTTTCTTACCATCAGATTTCATTGGTTGATTCTTACCCATTTCTTTCCATATGGACCTCTTCTTTTCCTTTTTTCCAAAGTGAATGTGATCATTAGAAAACTCCATCTATACCCTCTCTTCACATCAGACATGTTTCTCATAACTTTTGAATTCATGAGTGGCCAACACCCTTTGATACCTTAGCTTCAATCCTGATTAAAAGCAATTGATTTTTCTATCAAGATCCAAAATAATATTTTTAAGAACCCGGTTCTTATTTTTGAGGTACGGGCTTCTTTTTTTTCTTTTCCTTAAGTGTTTTTAATAAAATATGGAAAATGGGGGAAAATCGTAAATTTTGGAACTACACACTGTGTACTTTTTTCACACATCGTGTACTTTTGGCCGTGTTGGGATGAGTACACAGGGCGTGTAGCCATGTCGGTGAAAAAGGGTGTAGGAACCGAGTACACGCCGTGTAGTGGTCCTTTACATGCCGTGTAGTCATTCGGAAGGTCAAACAGTAAGGCGGTAGAGTCGCCGCCAGCTGGGCGACAGTACACGTCGTGTACTCAGGAGTACATGCTGTGTACTCAGGTCGACGGGTGAACAGTGTGGCGGTGCTGCCAAATGAACAGTTAAATGAAAGAAGTAAACGTTGTGTACTCAGAAGTACATGTTGTGTACTTTGTTTTTTCGGCTTAAAATAGGCAGTAGCCTCCTCATTTGGCAGAGGAGGCGTTTGATCAATTTTGGAGCCAAGGAGGACGGTCGGACCTTTGAATATTCGTCGGGTGTTCGTCTAGAATCCGATTCGGTTTCGGACGATCTCGTTGAAACCACACGGGTAATCCCTCTCCTCTCTTGGTACCGTTCTTACCAATTCTTTCCTGAGGGGAATTTATTTACGTTTTAATGGGTTTTGTTCTTCGTCAGATCTATACTGTTCTTGGGAGTTTCTGGAGTCGGCGTTTGGGTGTAACATTCTTTGGCGTATAGGGTAGGTGACTTTGTGTTATTTTCCAACTGTCATGCATTTTTGTGTGTTTTTGTGAAATGAACCCATGTTAGGGTGTCGTGTGGCTGAGGTCGTTGCTATATTTAATGCCTATAATTGCATAGGTGATTAAATTGTGATAATAAAATACTGGTTGGGATCATTGCTTGGATCTGAAACCACCCCAGAGGTGTGTTTCACTGTTTAGCTGTTTGGCCAGGATACCCGTGGGTATGCCTTGAATGTAGTAATTGTAGAATTTCCTTGAGAGGAATTTCTTGTTTACTGTATTTTTGATATGTTGGGCATGGACCGATTACCTGTTTAGCCTGAGGGCATTGTTGTGATTAGTCTGTGGGCACTACACTATTTGGCCTGTGGGCTGTAGATATTTTCGGCCTAAGGTAAACTTCTTCCGTGCCTGTGGGAAACTGATTCTGTGCCTGTGGGCGACACTACCTACGCCTGAGGGCAAAACTCTGTTATTCCTGAGGGCAGATTCTTGTGTTGGATACTCATTACCCGAGGGTAGGAGTTTACGTGTCTGAGGACACTAGTTGTTTACTTAGAAATGAAATGTGGTGTTTTCTTATATTAAATGGATTAAATGAATAATAAAAATGGAAATATAATTGGTAGCTGATACTTTTGAGTACTGCTTACTTTATTGTATTTATTACTGCACACTATTATTGCATGCTTACACGTAGTTGGGCACGAGCCTTTGGTGGGTGACTATTGAGATATATTTCTCACACCCTGTTTGGGTCATGCTTTTCATCCCAAACAGATTACGTTGCTGCTGGAGTAGATAGGGGCAAGAGTTCCAATATAGGTACTTGACTATTGTAGAGGAGTAGGAGGGCATGGGACCGAGCCTTGGCTTGCAATGCCGCTACCAGCTGTTTGCCTTACTTTGTTGTAATCTGTTTTCTACTGTACTGTATTGATGTATAACATGATCTGGCTGTTTTCTTAGAACCTGAAACATATAGCATCATCTTTTTTATATTGTTGGTTATTTCAGTTTTGTATGGTTTACTGCTTCCGCTATTGATGTATGTTTTATTCTGTATTCTGTTGTGCTACACTTTGAAAAATGAGGGCATAGTTTCCCCACTATCAGACCTGGGCCCTCGCTGCTAGTCGGCAGCTTCTGGCGTTTGAGGAAATGCGCTTGAGGTCACGTGGCGATCCGGGTTCGGGGCACCCGTTGCGTGGAACCCGGGTCTGGGACATTACAAAGTGGTATCAAAGGCAGTTTCATTTCTTTGACTTACTATTTGGAGCTGTAGTTAGGGATAGGACGGAACGGTAGTTGGTAATGAGCTGTGCACGGGCGTAACTAACCCGTGTACAGGGAAACGCCACTCTACCTCGTATTTTTCATTCTTTTGATTTTGCAATTTTACGGTTGATATGTTTCCACCGTTGGGTGACGCACTTGAATTATGTTGTTTACATTTTATCTGTGGGTTCGATTTAGTTGCAACCCGATGAGATGAGGGTAGGACGTCTCATTCATCATATAAGAACATGCTAGGTATCACATGCCATTCATAGTTTCCATGCCATGTAGGTGCATTAGAATTTGCATGTTGTTGTGATAGTAGTTGTGCTAGAAAAGCATGCTGTTGTGATAGCTGCTTGATAAATACATGCCTTGTGATATGGTGTTTTTGTTTGAGCCTATTTATAGAATGGACGCCAAACTTTGGTTTTTGGGGAGTATGGGCCCCCATTGACCGGAATTTGGTGGATCATTGACTGTCTGTTGGTTATCACACATATAAGATGTCAAACTTTGATTTGTGGGGAGTATGGGCCCCCACAGGTCAGAATTTGACACTTAGGTGTTGTTTTTCAGTATTTCCTGGGTTCAGAGGAAGTTTTTGAGGCATACTGTCCGGAAACCCAGTATACACGCCATGTAGTACTTTATACACACCGTGTATGTTCTTCTGTTTTGGGAAGAAAAATAAACTTTTTGAGTACATGCCGTGTACCCTAAGTACATGTCGTGTAGTCTCTTCGCGTGTCACAAATCGTGTGGGCAGTGACACGGGGTAGGGAAGGGCTTGGGTAAAACACGCCGTGTAGTTTTGTGAACACCGTGTAGTGTTGACCCGGAGTCCGTCCGTGTAACTAACAACACGGGTCGGTTAACTCCTTCACAGAACACATCGTGTAAATGATGCACAGGCCGTGTAGCATGCCTTGGGGACTCGGCCATGTAACTAACAACACGGTTCAATGTCACCTCCCTTTAAACACGTCGTGTACCAGTAGGACACGCCGTGTAGTCTTGTCAGAGGACTGACCGTGTGGAGTTAGCCGTGTGGCTGGGAAACGGGGTGATGTACATGCCGTGTACGGGTGTAACACACTGGGTAGTTTCAACCTGAGTAGTCGGCCGTGTCACGGACGACATGGGTAGTTGGAAAATAACACCATACACGCCGTGTATATTAAGTACATGCCGTGTAGTTTTGTTTAACAGGAGTCGTGTGGCTTAGCCGTGTCGAAGGACCCGGGCAGGGGAAGGGAAGTCAAGTACACGCCGTGTAGTCAGTGTACACGTCGTGTAGTCTTATTTTGCCAATTTTTAATTCCTTCTTCCTCCTGTTTTCCTTGTGGTTCCTTCGCTTTTCGGTCATAATAATTTTGAATCTGAGGCATGCTTTTGACCTTGTAGTGTCATGCCGCCTAGACGACCGCGAGTTGTTTACCAGGAGAGCGGCGAAAATTATACTCCAGAGATGGTCGGCCATTGGCTACATGTGGATCCTCCAGTAGAGCGAGATGCGGCACCAGCTGTTATAGCGGACACAGGAGAGGAGGCGCAGTTCCGTGTAGGTTTTATACGGTTTATGCAGACCTTTCAGGGAGCACCACAGGATGCTACATCTATGGCTGAGCTGACTCGTATCTTCCAGCAGCAGCATCCACCTACGTTTTCAGGGGATGGCAGACCGAAGGCTATGGAGTCTTGGCTAGGATTTATGTAGACTATTTTCGAGCATCTTGAGATGCCTCCAGGGCGGATGGTCAAGCTCGCGACTTACATGCTGCGTTATTTCGCCAAGAGGTGGTGGGATGTTACCACCCAGTCAGAGCATCACAGGGACATGGCGTGGGAATATTTTCAGGCAGTCTTATATAACTTCTTCTTTACCGAGACGCTAAGGGCAGATAGAGCTCGAGAGTTCATGAATCTGCAGCAGGGCGCTATGTCAGTGATGGACTATTCTACTCATTTTACGGAGCTTCAGTGCTTTGCACCCGTGCTGGTGGGTGATGTGACGTTGAGAGCCAGACGTTTTGAGTATGGTCTTAGGTATGACATCTGAGCGCCGGTGAATGTTTTCAAGTTGCCTACTGTACATGCTATTGTGAACCAGGTGTTGATTACAGAGAGGAACCTGCAGGAATCAAGTGGTGTGGGCCAGGGCGGTTCAGCACCAGTTACTGGTGTTATTTCTGCTGGCAAGAGGAAGAGACAGATGGACTTCTCTCAGGGCAGCAGTACCAGTCAGAAGAATGCTTCAGGTGGCCAGGTTATGTGCTACCAGTGTGACAGGGAGGGGCACAAGAGACCGTAGTGTCCATGAGACCCAGTGGAGTGCTGATCTTGCAGCAAGATGGTTCATCTGCAGCGCTTTTGTAGGGCGTTTCCACCAGTGGCTAGTGAGATGGTTTTTGTGCAGACTCCGCGTGCGGGAGCAGGACCAGGGGATTCTTACTAGTCAGGGAACTGGAAAACGTCAGGGCGTGCAGGAAGAGATGGTGGTCGTGGCCGTGGTAGCCAGACACCAGGATCGCAGAGGCAGCAGGGCAAGACAGCTCAGGGTAGCCAGGCTATGTCGCAGGGCCGCGGCACTGGCCAGGCATATATAGTGCAACATACCCAGCAGGAGCAGGATCTCGAACCTTCTACAGTCAGAGGTACTATTCTAGTAGCTTCTGTCTTGTCTTCAGTACTTTTTGATATGGGTTCTACGCATAGTTTCATCTCTGTACCCATTGTGGAGAGCTTTGGGCTCTGTGTTTTTTCTTCTTCTGATATCATGACGCTAGACACTCCGTTGGGGACTAGGATGGCAGGTGTGCGTCAGTGTAAGGAGTTCCCCCTTGAGGTTGGAGGGTGTCACTTCCTTTGGGACCTCTATGTCTTAGAGATGAAAACTTATGATGTCATTCTTGGGATGGACTGGTTGGTTCCCTTTCGAGCCTTTGTATAATGCTATCGTCGTAGGGTGTGTTTCACGTCACCAGAGGGTGGAGAGTTTCTATATAAGGGTGAATGGGATGTTCAGGCGAGTCGAGCTAGACCAGAGCATCATGGGTGAGGTGGATTCATAGCCTAGATTGCGAGCTTATATCTGGATGACCAGGGGACTTGTCAGACGGATTTCCCTCCAGTTGTCGATCATTTCCGGGATGTCTTCCCGGATGACTTTTCAGGTCTACCTCCGGTGCGTGAGGTGGATTTCACTATTGATCTAGTGCTAGGAGCAGCACCGGTGTCCATTCCTCCTTATAGGATGGCCACGCCTGAGTTGCAAGAGCTCAAGAGGTAGTTAGAGGAGCTACAGGCAAAGGGTTTTATCCAACCCAGTACTTCTCCTTGGGGTTCTCCGGTCCTTTTTGCGAAGAAGGCGGATGGTACCCTTATGATTTTCATGGATTATTGGAAGCTGAACTAGTTGACGGTTAAGAACCGATATCCCTTTCCAAGGATATAATATCTGTTTGATCAGCTTTGTGGAGCACGAGTGTTCTCGAAGATTTATTTGAGGTCAGGATATCATCAGCTGCGCGTTAGACCATCTGATATACCTCTCACAGCTTTTAGGAGTAGGTATGGTCTATATGAGTATACGGTTATGTGGTTCGGACTGACGAACGCGCCAGCAGTTTTCATGGCTCTGATTAATCGTAAGTTCCATCCTTATCTTGATTCTTTTGTGGTAGTATTCATGGACGACATCTTGGTGTACTCTCACTCTCGACGCGACCATGCCACCCATCATGAGATCGTATTGAGTACACTGAGAGAGCATCGGTTGTATGTTAAGCTCTCAAAGTGCCACTTTTGGATGGACCAGATTCACTTCTTGGGTCATGTCATCTCAGAGGCATGAGTTTAGGTAGACCCAGAGAAGGTGAGAGCAGTAGTTTCCTGGGAGCAGCCTAAGAACGTGTTTGAGATACGGAGTTTCTTAGGGTTGTCTGGTTACTACAGTCATTTTATACAGTACTTCTCCCTCTTAGCAGCACCGTTGACGGGCTTGACTAAGAAGGGTGTGAAGTTCGTTTGGTCAGAAGCTTGTGAGGTAGCTTTTCAGGACCTGAAGGGAAGGTTGACATCAGCACCGATCCTGATACTCCCGGAGAAGGGGAAGAGCTATACAGTTTACTGTGATGCATCAGGTATTGGGCTGGGAGCAGTGTTGATGTAGGGCGATCGAGTTGTTGCGTACGGGTCTCGGCAGTTGAGGCCGCATGAGTGGAATTACCCGACGCATGATCTCAAGTTAGCTACAGTTGTACATGCATTGCGCTGTTGGAGACATTATCTGTTGGGGGAGCATTTTGTGGTTTTCACCAACCACAAAAGTCTCAAGTATACTTTTACTCAGAATGACTTGAATCTAAGGCAGAGAAGGTGGGTCGAGTACCTACAATCCTTCGATTTTGAGCTTTCATATACACCTGGTAAAGGTAATGCAGTAGATGATGCACTGAGTAGGAAGACTCAGATACAGGCAGTGCAGGAGGCCAGTGGTGAGTGGCAGCTCATGGATTTATTCTCTGAGATTCATCTGGAGGTGCATGACAGTCAGGGGCAGACTTATCTTTCCTCGTTAGCTGTGACTTCTACCCTCCTGGATAGAGTAAGGATGAGGCAGCTATCTGATTCAGAAGGCCTAGTCCTATGGGAGTCAGTGGAAAGTGAGGACCCTCCTCCCGGTTGGACGATAGGTGATGATGAGGTTTTGTATTTCAATGGACGAGTATGGGTTCCATGGGATATACGCGAGGAGCTGATGCGGGAGTTTCATGCTCTATATTGGGCAGTTCATCCCGGGGTTACCAAGATGTACCGAGATTTGAGACGTCAGTACTGGTGGCCGGGTATGAAGAGAGAGATAGTTGGGTTTGTTACGAGATGTTCCACCTGTCAGCAGGTGAAGGCAGAGCATCAGAGACCATCTAGACTGTTACAGCAGTTACCCATTCCAGAGTGGAAATGGGATGATGTCGCGATGGATTTCTTGACGGGGTTACTGAGGTCACCTAGAGGCAATGACGCCCTGTGGGTTGTTGTGGGCAGACTCATGAAGGTAGCTCACTTCTTGCTGATCAAGGAGATCTTCAGTGTGGACGAGCTCAGAAGGATGTATATCTGAGAGATTATACGTCTTCATGGGGTCCCTCGTTCTATCATTTCAGATAGGGACGCCCGCTTCACGTCTCGTTTCTGGCAGAGTTTTCAGAGAGCGTTGGGTACAAAGGTGCTTCTGAGCACAGCATACCACCCTCAGACAGATGGCCAGTCAGAGCAGATGATACAGGTGCTAGAGGACATGCTACGCGCATGCGTCCTAGACTTTGGGGGCTCGTGGGAGAAGAACATACCCTTAGTCGAGTTTGCCTATAACAATAGTTTTCAGGATACTATTGAGATGGCACCATACGATGCTTTATATGGTAGGGCATGCCGATCACCTTTGTGATGGTTAGAGGCAGGTGAGGCAGCTTTACTGGGGCCACTTCTAGTTTAGGAGACATCTGAGCAGGTCCAATTGATTCGGCAGCAGATGGCTACCACGCAGTCTCATCAGAAGTATTATTCTGATCACTGCAGATGACCTTTCGAGTTCGTGGTCGGGGATCAAGTTTTTATATGTGTTTCGTCGAGGCTGGTACATAAGCGGATCAGGAGATAGGGTAAACTTTCACCGAGGTATGTGAGGCCATGCGAGATTCTGGAGAGAGTCAGGCTGGTTGCCTATCATTTGCAGTTACCAAAGCAGTACTGACCCATGCACGACTTCTTCCACATGTCTCAGTTGCGTCGCTATCATTCAGACCCGTCTCACACCTTTCTGTTAGAGGAGGTTGAGCTTCATCATGATGTGTCCTTTGAGGAGCATCTGATCCGTATCATTGAAAGGAGCACGAAGGTTCTCTGAGGCTGGTTAGTTCCTCTCGTACGGGTGTTATGGAAGCATTGCCGAGTGCAGGACGAGACCTGGGAGCGGGAGGCCAACGTATGTGCTCAATGTCCAGAGTTGTTCTAAGATTTATCTTTTCCACCCTTGGAAGGGAAATTCGGGGATGAATTTCTATAAGGGGGGAAGTTTGTAAGAACCTGGTTCTTATTTTTGAGGTACGGGCTTCTTTTTTTTTCCTTTTCCTTAAGTTTTTTTAATAAAATATGGAAAATGGGGGAAAATCCTAAATTTTGGAACTACACGCCATGTACTTTTTCCACATGCTGTGTACTTTTGGCCGTGTTGGGATGAGTACACAGGGCGTGTAGCCATGTCGGTGACAAAGGGTGTAGGAACTGACTACACGCTGTGTAGTGGTCCTTTACACGCCGTGTAGTCAGTCGGCAGGCCAAACAGTAAGTCGGTGGAGTCGCCACCAGCTGGGTGACAGTACACGCCGTGTACTCAGGAGTACAAGTCGTGTACTCAGGTCGATGGGTGAACAGTGTGGCGGTGCTGCCAAATGAACAGTTAAATGAAATAAGTACACGCTGTGTACTCAGAATTACACGCTATGTACTTTGTTTTTTCGGTTTAAAACATGCAGTAGCCTCCTCATTTCGAAGAGGAGGCGTTTGAGCCATGTTGGAGCCAAGAAGGATGGCCGGACCTTTCAAGATTCGTCGGGTTTTCGTCTGGAATCTGATTCGGCTTTGGACGATCTCATTGGAACTGCACGGGTAATCCCTCTCCTCTCCTGGTACCATTCTTACCAATTCTTTCTTGAGGGGATGTTATTTACATTTGAATGGTTTTTGTTCTTCGTCAGATCTATGCCGTTCTTGGGCGTTTCTGGAGTCGACGTTCAGGTGTAACATTCGTTGGCGTATAAGGTAGGTTTCTTTGTGTTATTTTCCAACTATCGTGCATTTTTGTGCATTTTTGCGCCACGAAACCATGTTGGGGTGTCGTGTAGCTGAGTCCTTTTCTATATTTAATTCCTATAATTGCATAGGTGATTAAATTGTGATAATAAAATGTTGTTTGGGATCATTGCTTAGATCTGAAACCACCCCGGAGGTGTGTTTCACTGTTTAGCCATTTGGCCAGGATACCCGAGGGTATGCCTTGAATGTAGTAATTGTAGAATTGCCTTGAGAGGAATTTCTTCTTTACTGCATTTTTGATATGTTGGGCATGGCCCGATTACCTGTTTAGCCTGAGGGCGTTGTTGTGATTAGCCTGTGGGCACTGCACTATTTGGCTTGCGGGATGTAGATATTTTCAGACTGAGGGAAACTTCTTCCGTGCCTGTGGGCAGCTGATTCTGTGCCTGTGGGCGACACTACCTATGCCTAAGGGCAAAACTCTGTTATGCCTGAGGGAAGATTCTTGTGTTGGATACTCGTTACCCGAGGGTAGGATTTTACGTGTCTAAGGACACTAGTTGTTTACTTAGAAATGCACTGTGGTGTTTTATTATATTAAATGGATTCAATTAATAATAAAAATGGAAATATAATTGGTAGTTGATACTTTTGAGTACTTCTTACTTTATTGCATTTATTACTGCACACTATTGTTGCATGCTTACACGCAGTTGGGAACGGGCCTTTGGTGGGTGCCTACTAAGATATATTTCTCACACCCTGTTTGGGTCACGCTTTGCAGCCCAAACAGATTACGTTGCTGTAGGAGTAGATAGGGGAAAGAGTCCCTATACAGGTACTTGACTGTTGTTGAGGAGTAGGAGGGCATGGGACCGAGCCTTGTCTTGCGATGCGGCTGCCAGCTGTTTGCTTTACTTTGTTGTACTCTGTTTTCTACTGTACTATATTGATGTATAACATGATCTTGCTATTTTCTTAGAACCTAAAACATGTAGCATCATCTTTTGTATACTGTTGGTTATTTCAGTTGTGTATGGTTTACTGCTTCCATTGTTGATGTATGTTTTATTCTATATTCCGCTGCGCTACACTTTGATAAATGAGGGAATAGTTTCCCCACTATCAGACCTGGGCCCTCGCTGCTAGTCGGAAGCCTCTGGCATTTGGGGAAATGCGTTTGAGGTCACGTGGCGAACCGGGTTTGGGGCACCCGTTGCGTGGCACCCGGGTCCGAGACGTTACGATATTTAGAGTATACCTCGCCATTCGGGTGAAGTTTTCTTCATACATAGCCACTGAATCATCCTCCTTTTTCTTTAATTCAAGTAATTTTATCTCTATCTTAAGTCACACCACCTTAGGAAAATATTTTTCAAGGAAAAGAATTTTAAATTCAACACACTCTAAGGTATGAATATCTTCTCTATCCCTGATATTCCATACCATTGACCACTGATGATCATATTCACCTTCAAAATTATACATTTAAAGACTTAGATTTTTATTGTTTGAACATCCCATAACATATAATATCTTTTCAAGTTCTTTAATCCATCCTTCAGCTACTACTGGGTTAGAATATCCATTAAAATAAGGAGGGTGTTGTCTCATAAAATGTTCCACTATTGTCATGTTCCATTGTGGTACCTCTGGTTTTTCTCTTTCATGGATACCACCACAATTTATTACTTGTGTTAGCTGAGCCATTACTGTCACAAACTGTTCAGTTCTAATCTCTACTATTCTGAGTTGCAGATTTGGAAGGATGTTATTATGTCAACGTCTCTCCTCTTCATCTTCCCTCTTTCTTCTACAGACAACCATTCTGAACAAACATATCTTAGATGAATCAACATGGTAATCTTTAAAATATATAACATTTAAAATTACTCATATAGTAAAAATCATTTATGGTATTCGTTTAACATCATCCTAACACATAAATTTATCTAAACCATCCTCTGATACCAACTATAAGGATCGGGCCTTATTACATTACATAATCTAGAATTTAGTCAAGAAACCACTTCATTTAACATTGAGTGTCTTTTAAAGTTTATAGATTTAGGTAAAATGAACATAACACATTCATGACATTACACATTAATACATAGTGGATACCATAAAAATATTACTCATTTCTACCAATATAAAAAAAACTTTTCAAATAAAACATGATTTCTTGGACAGTTCTTCAAACATTTAACTTGTCTTACTTCTTTGTCTTACACATCCTTATAACCTGTGAAAATCATTTAAAAACTTGGTATGAGAATAAAAATATCAGTAAGGGACATAAAAAAGAATGAAATAACACATTATTCCATTAATACTTGTAACATATGAAATCATTTTCAAAAGACTTGCTTTTCACCCATATATACTTACTTTATGAAACATGAGATTTCCACAAGATTACGACAATAAATTAGAACATAAATAGAACCATAAAGGTATCTTGGGGAATAACTAACATAATACTGTAACCCTCACAGCTACTTTATAATTTTTAACCCTCATGACTACCTTAAAATTTGTGTAACCATCACAGTTACACATGGAGTAACCATATGGTCAACCTCAAACTTAAACATACCCAATGAATTGGAGGGAAATTTAGGTCCCACCCTTCATCATAAAAAAAATCCCAATAACCATAACATAACAATATAACATGAATAGTTTCATAAAAACATTTATTTTTAATTTTGTAAAATAGAATTTTAAAAGAGGTTTTTAAAATAAAAACCCCTTACATAAATTGTATAATTGAAGAGGGAATTAATAGAGTGAATGGAATATGTATATAAACTTTAAATACACATAATTAAACATACTATAAACAAATCCCATCACACAGAAAAATTTAATACCACATAAACAATGAATTATAAGTTTAACCCAAAGAATGGAAATCGGGTTAAGAATTCTCTTTCCTCGGGTTTTTCTTACTTCAAAATTGTTTAAACCTCCTATATAATGGTTAAAAAAGTGTTATTAATATCCTACAGAGAGATATCCATATTTATAATACCTTATATTATCATTTCATTACATCATTTAATCCCTTAATTGTTAGTATTTTTTTCATTGCACTGTTTTGGGTGAGTTCTTTACATGATTTTCATGATCGGTTCATGATGGATTGTTCTTGTCGATTGGAAGTGAAACTACAAAATTGGAATAGAGCAGTATTTAAATATTTCCAAAACCATAAATTATATCATTTATCATTTTTAATTCTTACATGTGGATGATTCATAAGTAAAAACATTAATGATGTTCATTAAGATCATTTTGGTGATTCTTTGATAAAAACAACCTTATTTTGTTTTATAAATTAAAACCATATATAAAAATGAATTATAGAACCATGGATGGGACAAAATATAGGTATTATAACCTGGTTTAACCATAAAAATGGTTTCACGACCATCCTTTAAGTAATTAAAGCTAATTAAAATCACATCTTCCAAGATGTTGGTAATTCAACACATCACAGACATTGTTTTTAATTCCATAAATAAGTGGGGGAGGAGAAGAATATTGATGAGGAATTTTCCATGAACATGAGAACATCCAAAATATATAATATTATGGAGCTTTAATTCCTCTTTTATAATATTATGTGAGGAAATAAGAAGAAAATAAAGGAACTCAAAATAAAAGATGTGTTGAGAAATCCCTTATGAAATTTCAGCAGCTGAACGACATTGCTTAAAATTTCATAAAATATTTTGATGAGAGAAAAAGGTTCTCTCATCATTCTCTCATAATATGGTTAGTAAGGGGAATATTTAATGGAATATCTCAACATAATCCAAAGGTAATGAAAATTAATAACATAAAATTAAATAAAAGAAAGAAAATAAAAGAGGATGTTTACCTCTTGATCTCTTCTCCTTGAGATCCTTCTTAAGTCCTTTGGTTTTAGCCTTTTGGTGAGACCATTAGCTCTAGAAAGTGGGGAAGATACTTGGGAGGAGTTTTTGTCAGAACTTAGGTAAGGCTCAAGGCTTGAGAGGTGTAGGAGGAAAAGGGAAATGAGGGTGGTATTTATAGTGGAGGAGAGGGGGTATTTTTTATTATTTTAATCATTATTATAATATTTTTTCACAGGACTATGAATAGACTTAGTTCATTTGACCCCAAATAGTAAAAATGGAATGTGATTTTTAACTATGTGGCCTTACATCACTTATAATGTCATAAATAGTGTATTTTACTAATAATTTAAATATACAGTATTTTACCGTATTTCACTATTCATTAAAAATTCAAGAATTTCAAAAAAATACCAAAAATTAACCATTAACATTTTTTGACATGTAGAATTCAAAAATGAAGTCCTTTTTTGAAAATAATTTTCTAAATATCATTAATTAAATTTGTAAATAAAAGCATACATAATTCAAAAATTAATAATTTAAAAACTATAACTACTTTTATATCACATTGAAAAATTAATCAATATTTCATTATCTTAAATCCATAAGAAAATAAAATAATAACACTATTTACTATTCATTAGGTTCATATTACTATTCATAAGGGTGTGTTACTATTCACCAAAAAACAAGTTGGTTCCATTAGACTTCAAATAACATACTGAACACAATTATTGATGCCCGTTTTTTGAAATTCAAAACATAGAAGTGGAAAATTATGTTTAAAGGCTAGTTATAAATAAATACTTAAAATAATGTTTCATTCATTTCAAATTATTTTAAAAACCTTGGGGTGTTGCATTTCTCATGCATACCTATGGACTACCACCTCCACGAAGTGCTGTGATTTGTTTCTCGTTTCTTATTTACATGTATGGTCATGAGAATATATTTAATAAATATATATGATATTTATGATATCATTATTATTTTTTAAAATTTAATTATTTTTTACCTTTCATTCATTCCATCTATTGAAAATTGGAAACATCACTCATGTGTATATACGGACTATCATCTCTAAAAAGTGATGTAATTCATTTTTCATTGCTGATTTAAATAAATGGTTATAAAATTGTATATAATGAACAAATATGATTCTTATTACATTTTTAATTTTATATATATTATGAAACTATTACCAAGTTACAAAGATCGAGACCATAGAACTAAAACACGCCTGGAAAACTGACCAGTTTTCACCCAAATGTTCATTTTAATGAAGAGTTGTTAATAAAAGGATAATTAGAAATCATAAAGGAATGATATGTAGTAATTTATGTATGAATATGGTTCTATAATATATTTATAATAAATATATATTTATTATTAAATAGTTTCAAAATCATATGAAGTAAGACAAGACTTTAGGTAAGGGTTTGTGTTATAATAATAATTTTTTGGGATTATTTATGATAAATTTCTATTAAGGAAATTTGTTCTGTTATTATCATTTAAAACCCATAAATTTTCTTATAATTAATTTATTCTTGAAATTTTTTAATTACTATCACCATTTTCCTCTCATGGGTACTTAAAAATATTGATAAAAATAATATTAAGAAAGAAGAGATTTCCCTAAGTAATGGGGAGTTCATCTAAGGGGGAGTTCTTATCAAAGAATATTTTCTTATGCAAGATAATGTAAAATATCATTTAGGAAATCAAGAATATGATCCTTAGTTATTCTGAAGCCTACGGAGGAGTTAGTCTTATTCACTTTGATCCATAATTAAATGGAGATAAGTTTTTATTTTCACATCCATAATAGTTCTAAGTCCTTATATTCTTTTTAGTAAGGATGTTTGTGCTTTCCAAAAAGGGGGATATTGTTGAGTCAATAAGGTTTCCTTATGACTTTTCTATTCCTTTAGGTTTTGAAAATCACAAACACTCTATATCAAAGAAAATTTTATTTCCCCAAAGATTTATTTTAATAAAGAAATTTTCCTTTCCCAAGGAAATTTTCTCCTTACCTCTATTTTCATTGTTCATGTTATAGTTTTTCTAAATCTAACTCATTTTATTTCTAAGTGTAAAATTCAGTTTCATATCTAAAACCACGGAATCCAATAAATACTTAGATATAGAGCATTCTATTTTCAGGTTCTGATTTCATATTCGGAATTCTTTAAAATTCAGATTCCAAATTCTCTGAAATTTAGATTCAAAATTCTCTGAAATTCAAATTCTGAATTCACTGAAATTCAGACTCCAAATTTTCTGAAATTCATATTCCGAATTATCTGAAATTGAGATTCCAAATTCTATGAAATTTAGATTCTGAATTCTCTGAAATTCAGATTCTGAATTCTCAGAAATTCAGATTCTAAATTCCTTATAATTCAGGTTCCGAATTCCTTAGAATTCAAACTCTGAATTTCATAGAATTTAGACATCGAATTCCTTAGAATTCAGACTCCAAAATCTAAATAATTCAGGTTCTGAATTCCTTGTAAAACAGAATCCAAATATCCATAAAATATAGACTCCAAATTTTTATTTTCTTAGACTCCAAACTTTACTTTTCCTTAGACTCCGAAAAATGGATTTGGTTAAGCAACCATATTTTTCTTAACATTGTTTTACATATGAAATGATGTTGTGCAATCTGTTTCTAAATAAATATTGTTTGAGTGACATGTGTATAGGTCCATCCAAGATTCAAGTATAAATAAGACCATTGGAGGAGGGAACCGATCCTTAGAGAAATGCCTATAAATAGGAGCTCATTTGAATGAGCTCAATATTGATCCATCAATATAGAGATTACATGCTGCTGAAGTGATTTCTAGAGAGAGACTCTCATGCTTTGTGCATACTAAACATCTTGTTCATCTTTCTTCATGCGACTCAAATTGTTGTTGTGTACAATCGAGGACTTCTAGGGATAGGAAGATAGAGGTGTCGACTACCTTAAAGTTTGAGTACTTCCTTGATAAGGAATACAGAGGTTCCGACTACCTTAAAGTTTGAGGGCTTGTAGGGATAGCAAGAAATAATCCAATATTCCTATCGAGGGCTTACCCTGGTGTGGGTAATATAGACTTTCTTGAAAGTATAAATCAAAGGACCTTTATCCAAGTTTGTTGGATACCCTTCTCTTTGGGATAAAATATTTCATACATGTTACTTGTATTGTTTCAAGTTTATTTTCCACTACATTTTGATTAATAAGGAAAGTATAACTATCTTATACTTTCTTGTACTTGTATACTCTAATTAGTAAGTTTTTGTATGCTTTAAGATAGAATCTTTTACTTGTAATATTTTCTTAAGTTTCATTTCCAGAACCATATTTCCGAAACCTAGAAATTTTGTAGAACTAAGAGGTCTTGTGAATTTACCTTGTTTAATTTTGTTAAAAATAGTTTTCCTCAAGGTTAAAAATGAAATTTTTATGCCAACTTTAAAGGTTCCAAATAAATTTTTAAAAGTATACAATTCACCCCCCCCCCCTCTTGTATATTAAGAATCTGCATTCATATTTCGATCCTACAAGTCGGGATTTCCTATTATGGTGATGTGATAATTTATAGGGTCAAGATTTGGTCTTTCCTTTTATAGTGATTTGATGGTATTAAAGATACTCAATATAAACATAACTTAAATGAAACATTAATTTTATGATTTAAATAATACATCTCATAAATTTTTTCACATCGCAAGGACCTAAAGGTTTGGTGTCTTGGAGATTAGCAATATAAACATCTTATTTTACAATTATTACATACATTTGTCTTTAATTTTTCTTCTATAGACCCTTTTCTAGACATATTACATGATATAATCATTTTCATAACCAAGGTAAATAGATATTTAAGGAAGGGGTAATCTTAGAGGCTCATTAAGGGAAAAAATTATCATAATGTATTGGATCATAAACATGAAGGGGTCATGAGGAGATGATAAATATATTATTAAAATATCATGAGACCATATATGATAATGCTAAAACATGGTAGATAAATATAATATCATAAAAAATATCATTAGGAAAGTATAAAAGTTATGATGTGTCTCAACATACAACTCAATAATCCTAAAACATGGCATAATGACATAAGAGTGTAGAAAATTTTAAAATTAAGTCATAACATTAAAACATTTAATATCTTAAAATTGATAATAATCTTGTAAATAAATCATAACTTTATCACCAACTTATAAATGTGGCACAACCATAATCATAGTACAACATTTTTGAGTAAACTCATTATACCCACGCCTATATAAAAAAACTCATTACATTTATTCTTGGATATTTCTCATGGGAAATAAAATTAAACCAATGCATTCTAGGATGATATATTACCCCACCCTTCATCATCCATACAAATGTGTTCCACTTAAAATTAATCATCATTATATCTTAATTAACCCATGGAAAAGGAATGGATTTCTTAAAACATTCAAAAAAAATAAAATAACAGGAACTTAAGAAATCATAGGATATAAAAAATATAATTTTCCAAAAGAAAATAAATAATAATATCATATATAGGATGATTAATGTATCACTTCATGATATATAAATTTAGGAAGAAAAATATATGTGAAAATACAAAAAATTCTAGAAAACGTTTTATACATGGTTAAAAAATATTAAGTGAAAATTACTTTCAAAAAAAATATAATTGAAAAAAATAATACTTTTAAAAAACCTTATTATAAATATATCCAAATAAAGTATCCTTGAAAATAAAAAAATATATATTTTTAATAAATATAGAGTGGTAAATAATTAAAAGAAATGAAATTATTAAACCTTTTTTATGTCATTTTAAAGAAAAACCCACAACGAAGATATGTTGAAAGAATTTCATTTCAAAAAATTGGTAAATTAAAATATGAATATTATAAAAGACAAAACAATATTGGATTTTACTAAATAAATAACTTTTGATAAGAAAAACTTGGGCATGGACAAAAAAACCATTAGTAATAATGGTAGTTATTCTTAACAATGTCATACATTTATTTTAGAAAAAAATTATCAATGAAGTAGTTTTTGATGGTGAAAATTAATTTAACTAGAGAAAAAGAAGAAATATGTAACAATCTAAATTTTTATAAATGAAATTACATATTTTTTGAATGAATAGATGAATTATTAAGTAATGAAGTTATAGAAATCACATGCACTAATTTGAACATTTTAAACATTAATATGGTCTTTCAAATTTAAAAGACCATTATGAATCATAACTATTGATAATATATACATTTTATAGTGACCATTATTATTAGTATATTAAGGTTTGTGATACAAACCAGTTGATTCAGATGAAATAAGTGATGGCCTTGACCTGTAGGAGTATACCCTATATATCCCATTTATCATAGCTTTCTAGGGAGATATCATCGTTGGGATTTTCACATAACCAAAACCAAGATGAGATTAAAAAACTAAATCATGATTGAAATTTTTTTTGGTATATGTTCAAGTTCATTGATATCACATCCCAAACCATGTATGTCGAACCTCCCTAAGAAAATCTCACCATCACACACCTTACCCTTAGGGAATTAAATGGTGTAATAAAGGCATATATATCAATACCATAACAAAATGAATTTTATTATTTAATTTTAATTAAACAATTATTATATTTATCCCTTTAAATATTACATTTTAAATGATTAAATGATGTGTTTGATAAAAAATAAATTCTGATACGATGAAATATAAATTGTAATTTTTTAGTAACTATATAGTTTCAATCGAGATATTCTTTTTGATGAATTTAATAATTATTTAAATAAATTATATTTTAATAAAATAATATTATTAAATAATATTTATTAAATATAAATGAAAATGTTCTTTTATGAAGTCAAATGTAATTGTTATAGGGTTCAAAAAACTATTATTGTAAAAACTATTATTTTTCAATAAATATGGATTTTTTATTTAAAAAAGTAAATTATCATAATTATATAATTTTATATATAAAATATATATTAATTTTTAAATCATCGTGTCTAAATTATCCAATGGTAATTTTTTCATAATTTTCAGAGATAGTTGAATTTTTTTCCCAATTAAATACGGTATAAAATATGATGTGTATTATGACATCGTAAAATCATAAAATGATATAATAGATACTATAAGGATTATCCCCAAAAAATTATGTTTCCCCTTTAAAATAATTTTATTTTTAGGTTATTTGATTATTTTTATAAACCCTTAATGATTCCTCCAAAACCTGTATTATATTTTATGGTTTTAAAATCAATTCTTTGTAAACATAACTCACTTAAACATCACCAAGGGTATTATTTGAATAATATAGGTTCCTAAACTTGTAAAATAATTAAAATAACTCCACCTTTTTATAAACCATTAAAAACAACCATGGGATGGTTTTTGGTTTTTATTACTTTGATATGTAGATTCCAAAACCTATATTTGGAAATTAATAAAGAATTATCCACTATTGTGCTATATAAACCCATCCAAAATCTCATTCCTCGTCACTAAAAAACATTTTATCATTATATTAATCCTCCATTACCTATCTATATTCCTCTAAATGTGACTCTAAGCTCTTAAGAAGCTCCTACCAAGGTTTTATAAGCACCCTTTCAAGGTAAGGGGTCCTCTCTTTCTCCTCTTTATTCAAGAACCTACTTTATGTTATACCCTTTTTCCAATTTTTCATGTTGGGATGTGATTTAACACATCCATATTACTAAACTTAAGATTTTAAAGTGATGATATACTCTTTTAACTCTCATTAATCTTTCCCATGGACCTTTACATACCCCCATTATGCTACCATAATTATCTTTCAAATTTTTATGCCAAACATTTTTATTGTGAATACCCATCCTTATTTATATTAAATAGTGTTCACCTAGATATAATTATCCTTAATTTATTAGGTAATTCCATTTATATAACCCACATTCCTTGATCATGGGACTAAAATCGATTAAAGGTATATTTATTTTTTATGATTAATATGACACAATTATGAATGTACATGATATGAAAATGATGGGTGCACCCAGATAGAACTCCAATTCATTGGGTAATGTTTTAGTCTGATGATATTTCATGTATGGTATTAGGTAGTAATCCTAATACATTAAGGGAATTTTTCACCTTGTTATGTTGTCTTGGAAGTTATCTTTGACTTATGCTTATTTCAAGTTTTATGTTGTTGTCTCATTCCCATGTTTTCTTTATGTTATCATGTTATATCATGCATCATTTTTCAAGATTATGATTCTCACCCTATTTATGTTACCTTGATATACATCTTGAATCACAGGTTCTACTTTACTTTATGTTATGATTTTTTTATTCCCTTACTGGGATTTATTTATCACCCCTTTATTATATACGTCCCTAGGTTATCTCATGCAGTTTTATAAGATACATGGAATATCAGCCTATGTTATGATGTTTTTAAATAATATTGTTGTACTCCTTTTTCAAATTTTATGTTATGTACCTAATTTATCATGGTAACTAGACTTAATTTTCTTTTAGGATTGTATTATATGTATCTTTATTTAATTAATAATGAATTAATTTGTAATAAAATATGTGTTTTCATGGTTGGTAGCAGAGAAAATTATAGTTATTTTTGGAATTATGATTAGAAAACTCTAGTGAAAGCCTTATGGATAATAATAAACATTGGAGATCATCCCTAAATTTATGTGGTTTCAAAGAAAATACATCTCTACTTGGATACTAAAAGTGGATGTGGAAATGGAATATATTCTATATAGAGGTAATAACCCCAAAAAAGGTGCATTAATATAGACTTGATCAATACTTGGTTCATGAAAATGAGTCTTACTGTACACCTGGTTTGACACTCTTATAGGATATTCTTTGGTAAATTCATGAGCTCTTTATGAACCAATATAAAGGGAAAAAAATTCACATAAGATGTTATATTAAGAAAGTGAACATAAATAACATATATTGAAACCTAGAAATTCGTAGGTTAAGTAAAATTTGTCATTTATGAGTTATCCCTTCAATGTTTATATTTTCCCTTTTTTCTTTAGTTGTTTTATAATTCTCATTCCTAAGTATATTTTTGATGAATTAAATGATTAGAAAAAAAGTAATGTAGTGAAATATGGTATTATCATCTATGGTTTTATATATTATTTTTAATAAAATAAGTTTAGTGGAACTATTCAAACACCAAATAAAAACATGGAAGTTGAGTTATTGGTGAAGATGAAAAATAGGTAAATTTTAGAATCCCAAGAATATAACTCATCCCCTATCCAAATATTCAGGCTAGATTTCCTAGAAAACCTTTTGATACTTACTTTAGTATGGTTTGATGAAATTTTGGGCATGGATTGTATTTCTTTATATATATCCAACATAAATTGTCGAGAGAAGTAAATAACCATTTGTATTAAAAAATTTCCTCCAATTCTATACAAGTACAAGGAGGAGGAAAAATATTCTTTAGTTCCAATATATAAATAATGGATATTATATCCTTTTAATCAAGTGGGTCTCACTCAAATGATTGAGATTAAATAAAAGATCATCCTGATGACATGCCCATTATAAGGAATTCACTAATGTATTTCCTAAATAATTTTCTAGTCATCCACCTAACCATGGTAATGAGTTCCCAATCAGGCTCATACCTAGATCTTTACCAATATACAAGACTCCATATATAATGGATGTTTTTTAACTTTAAGATCTGAATAAACATTTATAGGATAATCTGGATAAAGGGTTTATACACCCAACTGTTTCACCATAGATTACACCAGTCCTCTTTGTCAAGAAGGAGGATGGGTCAATGCACATATGCATTGATTATCATGAGCTCAATAAGATCATGATAAAAAAGTATCTTATGCCATTTATTGATTACTTGTTTGATTAGATATGTGTAAACTAGTATTTCTTTAAATTAAATCTTCGATCGAGATATTATAAAGTAAATATGAATAAGGAGGATATCCCTATGATTTATTTTCACATAAGTTATGGGCACTATGAGTTCATAGTGATTCCATTTTACTCACTAATTATCCATAAATATTTATTAATTTAATGAATACAGTCATTATATATTACCTTGATAAATTTTTGTTATTCTTTATAGATGATATTATCATCTACTATAAAATAAATAAATAACATGATGAGAATTTGAATACTATACTGAAGGCCTTGTGGAAAGAAAAGATATATGCAATTTATAGTAAATGTTAATCATGGTTGGAGAAAGTAACTTTATTGGGACATTTTATTACTAGTAAAGGGATATCATTGGATCCTTCAAAAACTAAGTCAATTGAAGGATATCCAAGACCAATATTTTTTATGGAAATCTGAAGTTTCCTTGGATTAGTTGGGTTCTATCATCTATTTCTGAGAAACTTCTAATGATTATAAATCCCACTAACCACACTTACTTATAAGGGGGTCAAGTTTGTATGGAAGTATGAATGTGAGGAAAGATTTAAATATATTAAGAAAAGGTTAATCATTGCACATGTTCTCAAATTACCCACCAATGGGGAAGCATTTTTTATCTACAGTGATGCATTCAAAAAAAGATTGGGTTTTGTAATCTTGCTAGATGATAAAGTGATAGCCTATTTCTCTCACCAATTGAAGTCCCATGAGTAGAATAACCCAAATCGTGATATATAAATGTCTACAATGATCTTTATATTAAATATTTTTTGGCATTATAATTATGAGGAGAAGTGTTAAATATAAATGGATCATAAAATTTTCAAGTATATATTCACACAAAATGATATTAAAATATTTCAATGAAGGTTTATAAATCTGATTATTGATTATTAATTTTCAATACATTACCATCCTAGTAATATGAACAAATTGAAAAAATTATTTAAGTAGAAAGGATCCCACAACTCTATTCATGATGAGGATTTCAAGGGATCTAATATTATTGGACATGAAAATGATGGATATGGGAATACTAAGATTATTTTCTTCCTAAATTTCTCAAATAACTACTCAAAAATCCATTCTGGATAGGATCATGGAGACGTGGAAAGATGATGAGTTTCTATAGAAGATGTTAGAAAATATTTCAAATTTCAAATTTTTTGAAGATAGAATTATAAGGTTTGGAAGCCAAATATGTGTCCTATAAAGACCATAATTGAAGATCGAGATTATATATGATGCACAAAGCTCATCCTTATCTATTAATTTAGAAAGTACTAATATGTATAAAGTTTTGAAGCAAAAATTTTGGTGGGATAACATGAAGAGGGAGATTAAATAATTTTTATCTCTATGCTTTGTATGCCAACAAGTCAAGTCATAACAAGAGAAGTATAATGGGGTGATGTAATAATTTCCCATGCTAGTATGTAAATGGTAAAAAATAACCATGGATTTCATCATAGGACTCCCCATGGAACCTGAAAAAAATAATTCCATATGGGTGATAGTTGATAACCTTACTATGTTTTAACATTTCATTTTTATCAGGAAACATTTATGTCTTAACCAAATCACTAATATATACATAAATGAAGTGTTTATACTTCATGTAATTACACTATCTATTGTATTTTATTAATATCTAAGGTTTACCTCAAAGTTCTAGAAAAGACTTCATCAAGTGTTGGATACAAAACTGATTTTGATCACTACTTATCAACCTTAGATGGATGGTCAGTTTGAAAGTTCCATTCAAACTCTAGAGGATATGTTGAGATCATTTTCAATGGATTTTCAAGGATTTTGGGATAAGAACCTTCCACAAGTAGAGTTATCATATAACAAAAGTTTCCATTATATCATTAAAATGGATCCTTATTGGATCTATATATGAATATGTGTCAAACTCTTCCATTATGGGATAAATTAGTTGTAATAACCCATGTCTTCCTGGACTGCAGTTTTGAGAAGAAATTTTAATTTTTCTTTCAGATCCTTATAAGGGTTAAAATGGTCTTTAACCCTAGTATATGACCTTAGATAATTTTTCTGAAAACTCTATTGGTCCTGGAATAGGGTGTTTACCCTAAGAAAAGAGTTTGGAATAAATATAAGTTGTTCGAATTTTGTTGAAATAATTAATATTTAATATTTAATAAATTAAATAGTAAATTATTTTTTGTAGGTTTGTTTGGTCATAAATTTTAAATGCAGCATCGGAATGAGATTTTGTATCCATAGATGAGTCTGTAATGAAAATTTTATCCTAGGTGAGGCATAAACTCAAATTGGGTGTTGAGGCCGGCTCGGGCCCCTTTTCTTTTTCTTTATTTTCTTTTCTTCCTTTTCTTTCTTCTATTTCTTTCCTCCTCTTTCTTGTGAATTCCCCCTGTGTTACTCCTCTTTCACTGTCACTATCACAAACCAAGCCAGGTCGCCATCCATCCCGCTGCCTGACCCAGTCTGGGGCATGGCCCAAAGGGCGTTTCCGATCCCCACGGGCTAGCACAAGTGCCCGGGTATCAAATCTAACATATGGGAACAATTTAACCAAAATGAGAGACATAAAAACAATTAATAAGATAGATAAACTGAAGATGAAAAAAACTATCAGTCAAACATGCCCTTAACTAAAAATAAACTTGATGGTATACAACTCAAACCAAAACTAGGAAGAGATAACAACAAAAACTAAAACTCTGCCTCAAACCTCCAGGAAACAATAGATGTGTGACATCCACAAGTTACAATACCAACCTGCATGAGAAGACCATCAACAACCAAATCCACCATCGCTGATCATGATGTCGCAACCTGGAATACACAAGAAACAATTTTTACATAAACCCAAAGGTGTATGTAGGGTGTGAGACAAGATCCCAGTAGGACATCACCCAACAAAAAGGTTCCATGTCACAACATCAAAAAGATAATTTAACATGCTTATTTAAAACCATACACTTAAAACACTTCTAAGGAAAAAATTAAAAACTGAAAGTGAAAGAAAGGAGTACTGAAAGAAAAACCATTTCACAATACTACTTTAAAATGGAAGGGAAAATTTTATAAATAACATGAACATACTCAAGTGGTACTCTGTATGCCAACCGAAGTTACCACGTCATGAATAGTAGAGCATTGTGGGTAAATCCCCTAAAGCAGCTAGTATGCATGGGGCACTAGAGACATCACACCTCAGTATAAGTGTGGCATAAAAACCACAATAATCAATGATATCGTGCATGAGGCACTATTATAAAAACACATCCATAACCTAGTGGTCTCTAATCATCAAAAAAATTTAGTTAGTGTTGTAACATTAATCCTTCCAGATGAAACTGGGATGAACCACTCACGTGTCATCTAGCATACTTGTCCTAATTCACCAACCTCAGTACCCGGGGTTTTCCCTCATGCTCAATCAAGTTCCACATTCACACAATATACCATTTTCACATGTCACAAGCCAAAACAAGATATTACACAAACAAAAGTCACTGCTTGAATACCCAAAAATCCAATTTTCAAAAAAACACGCACACCAAATCAATTCACAAACATACCTCACGTCTCTTATACAGTTTAAAATTTCACTAAAATAGATTCCAAAATAGTTTCCAAAATAACACCATAAGCATTTATGCCCAAGGGCATACCCAAAATCCACTTTTTAGACCAACCACACAACAAAAACCATTTCACAGCATAATTCGCATCACTTGCATGACTTGATAAATACTTTAAACAAATTAAAGAACCTTTATAAATAGCACAAAAAGGGTTTTCAAATGACAAATTCTCTGTTAGAAAATTTATGAAACATTTAAAATTAACAAACAAAGGTCTACACAAGAAAAACACACCTAATTTCCATTTTAGAAAAAACCTTTTTAAGCTATAATCATAAAAACCCATTTAAAAAGGGGGTTTCGCACCACCCACACATTTTGTCAAATATATTCAAGGTATAAAACACAAATATGTGGGTGATAAACACAATGAATATAACCGATCTTCTCAAATAATCCATTTCTCAACACCAAACCACTTTAAATATTTTCTGAATTCAAATTTCACCTTACAAACAACTCACACGACCCTTTTTTTAGAACCAAACTTTAATACACACACACACAACATAGCCTTTTTTTGTACAAAATCCAAACTCGACACATAAGCACACCAATCCTTAAAAAACACATTTTTCACCTTTCAAAATAATTTAATAATCCATTATAACAGTTTATAAAACAACCCTACTAAATACACCAATATTTTACATCAAAGGTGCACACGAAAACCCATTTGAAAATATGACCACACGTCCTCACCATATAAAATTGTGCATCGCACTATCAATATAATTTAAATAATCCATTGAATAATTTATAAAACACCCCAAAACTATTTACACAATTAAGTAAACTAAGTTCATAAAAAGGAACCTGATTCAAACCAAATTTGCATCATTTTATTTAAAAAACTACATTCTCACTATGTACCTAAATCATAGAACATATTAAAACTAACCAAACAAAAAAAATTAAATTATCTAAGAAATGTAAGGGCATGGAACCACCTACCGGTGTGTAGCGACTTCGCAAAACAATCTGCAGACTCCTACCGCACGCCACACGCACCGCAAGAAAAAGGAATTGGACCTTCAATCTAGAATTCGAACAAAACTAAGAGTCCAAAAAATGATCCCTAAATGAACCCATACCCACTGAACCTCTAATAAATAAAGAGAATTAAATAATAAGAATAAGAATCAACTAGAAGAGGGTGTCTCTGAAGACGTCGAGTGTGCTGGAGGAAGACTAGCCAGAGGCCGCGAGCCGGGGGAAGGGCGTCGGCCGTGATTCATCGGGTGGTGGTCGGCTGGCTGAACGTGGGGGTGTCACATAGAGATCATCGGACAGAGCGGGTTGTGAAATCGGAAATGGTGCAAGCAGCCTAGCCGGCAGGGAGGGAGGCTACTCTGGTGATGGGGGTCACAAAACTAGGAGTGGAGGGGTCGGTCGGTGATGCTGCAATGCAAGAGAGAAGAAGGTTCCAAGGTTTTGTGCTAGGTAGCAGTTAGACTATCGCACTGGGTAGGAGGATATTGAGGCGGCGGTGCGACATGAAGAGAGGGGAAGAAAATTGGGGTCATGAGCTTGGTACGAGTGGGGAAGCCAGCGACAGTCCATAGTGCGTAGGAATGCCTGCAGTGCGATGGGAAAACCAGGGGGAAACCCTACCCAAGGAAAAATCAAGCTAAAAATAATAATAAATAATAATAATAATAATAATAATTAAGTAACAACAAACTTAATAAACTAAATAGTAAACTATACTATGATCAATTAATAAAATGCTATTAATAAAAATAATACTCTCAATAAAATTATTATCCAAGATAATAATAATAATATTATCAAGTAACATTTATATTATTTTTATTATTAAAATCATTTCTAATTCATTTTATTTCAGTAATTGAACATCGGAAAGGCATGGGGTGATTCGGGCGAGGTCGCATGGTGACCCAAGAAAGGTTTCATTGCTTCGACCACGGTGCAATGGATATAGTCAAGGCCAAAAAATGCATTTTAAAAGAAAAGAACCCCAAAAATTTAAGTCGGGCTTCAACCCGAACTACCTAACGCTAAGAAAAATTAATATAATAAATATATTGGAAAAGGACGGTGTTACAATTCTCCCCACCATAGCTCTTTTCATCCCCAGAAATCCACAACTAAGATTGATGCTCAAAGTAGAAAACAACACACCCTTTAAGATTCAAGGAGGATCCCCTAAGAAATACAAGTGAGAAGAGGAAAAAGCATCGCTCAGAGAAAGTGACTCAAAGAAAACTTCAAAAAATGTGTAAAAATACTTTATGATATGTGTCGCCCACCCCAAAGAGCAAGAATGCCTCCAGTTTACTGATCAAGGAAAGGAACTCTCGCACCCACGAAAATGAACTTCCCAAGATGAAACATCTCAGGCACCATTAAACAAAAACCACACCATTTGGATAGAATTAACAAACAAGGTCAAACCACATCCAAGGAACACTCTTATCACTTACCACCATGCCATCTTTAGAAACAAAACCAAAAGGTCAACATGGGGAAGCCCTAGGGGCTCCCCACTATTAAAAACCTACTGATGCCCGAGACGAGATTTGAAAACTAACACGGGGAGGCCCAGGCAGAATCCACACCAAAAGAATAGGGCAACATCATTTTATTTCTGGAGAGTTTCAGCGAGACCCTAAATGGGTCTCACAACCGTTGGCACCAACAAAAATACAAGAACTCAGAGGATTTCTGACACTGACCCAACACCCCACCAAAAGGGAGGGGAGGGCAGGGCCCAACCATCGAGCATCAAAACCACAACCGAAGAAAAATCAACATCTCAACATCCCTGGATGAACTCCGTTCAACTTTGAGACTAATTCTCCCAAACAAACCCCATAAGGACCACTAAACGTGATTAAATCCGGTGGGACGCAACCCCCATGACTTTAAGGTAACAAGACGACCACGCCTTCTTATAGCCACAAGAAACCCCACACACCCAAACGACTCATTATAAATGGAACAACCATAAAAAACAATTTAAACCTCCTTCACCTTTAGTACCGATGATAGAAATAAGGTTGGGTTCCCATACACTCTTGGGGTTCTTGACCATGTGCCAACTTCACCTTGAGGTCTATGGAAAGATCCCTGATGTTTGAAGCATCTCCTACCTCGCAATTAGGTATTGAAGACTCCCAAACTAATATTTTCCTTTTGGTGTCACATGTAACTATACCACAACCGAGACAACACCAGAAAATTCAATACCCCATGAAATCCAACTAATCACTCATAGAACATCCACCAAAATAGGGGTTTAGAGGATGCACATGCATCACCTTTCACCTTAACCAAGAAACTTAAGAAGGAAAGATGCACAGCAGACACTCCCACTTGAGTAGAAAAAAATTAGAGCTCCCCAAGAGGACACACTCCTATGAAAACAGGGATTCTCCGATGGTTTGATGGAATCCATCTCTACACTTCCAAGAGAACCCACACTGAAAGACATCACCACACATGACCATTGTGGCCGATGAAAGCACTAAGATCCTTTCAAAACATCATCCTGCACTGATAACACAGAACCGTTTCCACCCTAACCCACTGGAATTCTTTTCACCGTTCCCATGGGGAACCTTCAAGCAAAACAATGTCAAGCTTCATACCTGACAACTCACACAACTCAAAGAGACCAAAACTCCAATAAACTCCCATCACGTCTGTCAGCCCACTGCGAGAGGATCCAGTGAACCGAAAAGGATAAGGGACAAACTTAGCACTATCACTAAAAAGGGAGAGTGATTGCTTTAATCAATTGGAGGTTCATCTAATAGAGAATTACCTATATCCGCACTTCAATATCATGTTAATTCTTTATGGGGGGTGCACTAGTCAAGAAAGAAAACCATGTACCCAATAAAACTGGTCCAATGGCCAAGAAATACAGCAAGTGAACACTAAACATGTAGAGAGAACCACTGCAATGGATTCCTGAATCATTTTTCAAAAGAAACTATTAACCACATGCTTGCACATCAACTGACCAATAATAATTCCAACTCAAGACACAAATCATCCCAATAGGATTCTTGGCTCGAAATGCCCCACATCCAACATTCCTAAAATACAAGGACACACCACACAACCACTTATTATTAAAACACCAACTCATTTTTACTTACAAACCAGATTTCCATGAATTCAAAACAAATTAACAAGGAACAATTCATGAGGGAACTAGTGTCAGTGGGTGACTGAGACATATGGTTGGCGGCCATACTCCAATCATGCCACCACCCCAGAGGGTATTCTAGAATAGCTTCCTCAACTCCACTTGGATTGCTAGACCCTACAAGCTCACTAGAACTGCTAACCCTACTCCATTTTCATTTCCCTTAAACCAGATTAATCACGATGACCAATGACTCAGACAAACCTCAACTTACTTTGGTAACTTGAGTCCTGCCACATGGTGTAATGACCATGAATCTTACTCGTAGCCAGTATATCGAGTCCCGACAACCTTAACTCCAGTCTACCATGACTCTCTCCCAAAGGAATAAGACCCAAGAGACCAAACCTACCTCTGATACCATTTTGTCACAAAACAGGCCAGGTCTCCATCTGACCCAACGCCCAACCTGGTCCGGGGCATGGACCGAAGGGCGTTCCTGATCCCCACAGGCTGGCACAAGTTCCTGGTTATCAAATCTAACACATGGGAATGATTTACCTGAAATGAGAGACATAAAAACAATCAATAAGATAGATAAACTGAAGCTGAAAAACAATTATCATCCAAACATGACCTTACCTAAAAATAAACTTAATGGCCTACAACTCGAACCAAAACTAGTATGTGACAACAACAAAAACTAAAACTCTGACTCAAACCTCCTAGTAACAAGAGAGGCATGGAATTCACAAGCTACAACACCAACCTGCATGAGAAGACCATCAATAACCAAATCCACCATCGTTGAGCACGATGTCGCAACCTGGAATACACAAGAAACAGGGTTTACATACACCCAAAGGTGTATGTATGGTGTGAGATAAGATCCCATTAGGACTTCACCCAACAAAAAAGGTTCCATGCTACAACATCAAAAAGATAATTTAACATGCTTATTTAAAACCATACTCTTAAAACGCTTTTAAGGAAAATATTTAAAAACTAAAAGTGAAAGAAAATAGTACTAAAAAACAATTTCCCAACACTACTTTAAAATGGAAGTGAAACATTTTATAAAGAAAATTCAAATACTCAAGTGTTCTACTTTATGCTGACGAAAGGCACCACGTCATAAATAGTAAATCACTACGGGTAAATCCCCTAAAGCAGCTAGAATGTGTGGTTCACTAGAGACATCATACCTCAGTGTAAGCATGTCATAAGAACCACAATAATCAATGCTCTCATGTATGAGCCACTAGTAGAGAAACACATCTATAACCAAGTTTTCTTCAATCATCACAAAATGTTAGTTAGTGGTGTAAAGTCAATCCTGCCAGATGAAACCGGGACGAACCACTCACGTGTCATCTAGAGTACTAGTCCTAATCCACCCACCTAGGTACCAAAGGTTTTACCTCATGCTCAATCAAGTTCCACATTCACACAATATACCATTTTCACATATCATAATCCCAAACAAGACATTACACACACAAAATCCACTGCTTACATAAGCAAAAATCCTCTTTTCAAAAACACATGCACACCAAATCAGTTCACAAACATACCCCACATATCTTATGCAGTTTAATAGTTCACTAAAAGAGATTCCAAAATAGTTTCCAAAAGAACACCTCAAGGATTTACACTCGAAGGCATACCCAAAATTTAGTTTTTAGACCAACCGCACACCAAAAACCATTTCACATCATAATTCACATCACTTACATGACTTCATAAATCCTTTAAAAAATTAAAGAACATTTCTAAATAGCAAAAAAAGGGTTTGAAAATGAAAAATTATCTGTTAAACAATTTATGAAACATTTAAAATTATAAAACAAAGGTCTACACAAGAAAAACACACCTGATTTCTATTTTAGAAAAAAAAAACTTTTTAAGCCATAAACATAACGAAAACATTTAAAAAGGGGATTCACACCACCATAACATTTTATAAAATACATTCAAGGTATAAACCACAAAAACATGGGTGGGGCACACAATGAATATAACTTATCTTCTCAAAGAGTCCATTTCTCAACACCAAACCACTTTAAATATTTTCCAAATTCAAATTGCTCCTTACAAACAACTCACACGACCCGTTTTTTAGAACCCCACTTTAATACACACACACACACACAACATAGCCTTTTTTGTAAAAAATCCAAACTCGACACATAAGCACACCAATCCTTCAAAAACACATTTTTCACATTTCAAAATAATTTAATAATCCATTATAACAGTTTATAAAACAACCCCACTAAATACACCAATGTTTTACATCAAAGGTACTCCTAAAAACCCTCTTGAAAATCTGACCACACATCCTCACCATATAAAATTGTGCATCTCACCATCAACATAATTTAAATAAGACATTGTATAATTTATAAAACACCCCAAAACCATTTACACCAATTAAGTCAACTATGTTCATAAAAAGGAACCTATTTCAAACCAAATTCGCATCATTTTTTTAAAAAACTACATTCTCACCATGTAACTAAATCATATAACATATTAAAACTAACCGAACAAATACATTAAATTATCTAAGAAATTTAAGGTCATGGAACCACCAACCGGTGTGTAGCGACTTCTCGAAATAATCCACAGACTCCCACTGCACGCCACACGCGCCGCAAGAAATAGGAATTGAACCTTAAATCAAGAATTCAAACAAAACCAAGAGTCAAAAAAATAATCCCTAAATCTACCCATACCAACTGAACCTCTAAGAAATAAAGATAATTAAATAAGAATAAGAATAATCAACCAGAAGAGGGTGTCTCCGAAGACGTCGAGTGTGTCGGAGGGAAGATTAGCTGAAGGCCGCGAGCCGGGGGAAGGACGTCGGTCGGGATTCATCAGATGGAGGTCAGATGTCTAAATGTGGGGGTGGTGCATGGATATCGTCAGACAAAGAGGGTTGTGAAATCAGCGACGGTGCAAGTAGACTAGCCGGTTGGGAGGGAGGCTAGTCCAGTGGTGGGGGTCGGGAAACTAGGAGAGGGGGGGTCAGCCAATGGTGTCGCAATGCAAGGGAGCAGAAGCTTCAAAGGGGTTGCACTGGGTAGCAGGCGGCCCGTCATACTGGGTAAGAGGAGAGTGAGATGGATGCTCGGCATGAAGAGAGGGGAAGAAAATTGGGGTCGCGATCTTGGTATGAGGGGGGAAACCAGTGGTGGCCCATAGTGCGTAGGAAGGCCTGTAGCACGATGGGAAAACTGGGAGAAAACCCTACCCAAATAAAACTCAAGAAAAAAGTATAATAAATAAATAAATAATAATAATAATTAGGACAAAAAACTTAATAAAATAAATAATAAACTATACTATTATCAAATTAATAAAATGATATTAATAAAAATAATACTCTCAATTAAATTATTATCCAAGATAATAATAATAATAATCTCAAGTGACATTAATATTATTTTTATTATTAAAACCATTACTAATTCATTTTATTTTAATAATTGAACATTGGAAAGGTGTGGGGTTATCTGTTCGAGGTCACACGGTGACCCAAGAGAGGTCGCACGGCTTCGACCGTAGTGCGATGGATGCTTTCAAGGCCAAAACAATCATTTTAAAAAAAAGAACCCCAAAAATTTAATTCGGGCTTCAACCCAAACTACCTAATGCCAAGAAAAATTAATAAAATAAATATATTGGAAAATTCTGGTGTGATAGTGACCTAAGAGATAAAGGGAGAGGGAGAAATATAGAGGGAGAGGTAAGAGAATGGAGGTGTCGTTACAGATCTCTTTATGCGTTTGTTTGGTGTGTGGCATCCATAGATGGTGGAATCGAGAGAAGCTTAGGCGTTTTCTGCCCAAAAGTAGGACCATATATTTTTTCACTATATATCCTCTTTAAATTGGTTATTTAAAGTTTCTATAGCCATATATAGCTTTCTTGTGGCCTTTTTTGGCTTGATCTATTGTTTTGGGGTTGAAAATGGGGGTTTTGGACGATCTGGGGGTTTTCCGTTTGGGGAAACCAGGTTACATGGAGTATAGTCTAGGGAGACACAGAGTGTGTTCTTATTATTCAGGGAAGATGAAGTTTCAAGTGGTATAGAACATTTAGCCAAGTACCCGAGCATTTCTACCTATGTAGGGGTACATGGTTGTGTGGAGTACATGACCATACCCCATGTAGGTGACACTCTTTGTAGACATACACGGCTTGTCCAGGTAAACAGCCAAGCTGGTTGAGGGACACTGGAATATACCCTATGTTAGGTACATGTCATGTCCCTATTAAACACATTGTGTAACTAGGGATTATATATTCATAGGCTGGAGGAGGTACACACCCATTTGGGGCTATGAGAGTACACATCGTGTACCCATGTGGACACGTCATGTACTTCCCCCTTGTAACCCTTTGAGGGTTTTTCATGTTTTCTTTAACCGATGTCAATTTTGGACCCAAGGGTAGTCCATTATGAGTAGTTTTCTACATAGATCATGATGGTGTAACCCATGGAGAAATTTGAGGACTTCTAATGTGTGTTTTAGGGATTTTATCTGAATGGATAGTTTTTTTCCTCCAGTTATTAACTTTAGTTGTCTCTTGGGAGTGAGACTTGGCGTGAATGATAGGTTGGGTATTCGGACCAACCTAGTTGATAACTTTGATCTGATATGAGATACGAGCTATATCATGTGATGTTTTTATTTTGAGGATGATCCCCTTGTGAGACGTTCCCTTCTGGCCAATGAGGCTATGAGACCTGTTGCTTCTAAGTATTCCTTGAGGGATTATCTTTCTTATGTGTTAACCTAGGGAATTAATTTGTAGGATACCTTTACCTGTTTATCTTTTAGAGGATCCTTGTTGTAGGATTCATTATCTTGTGAGTTTTCCCTTGAGGATCCTGAGTATTATGCCTCTCAATGATTGGTTTGAGGGACCTAGGAGGTTCCCATTGCTTGACCGACCCTGAGTTGTTATGTCGGGTTTGGGTAGAGATGGTTTTAAGGTGTCACATAGAACCTGTTCCGAACTAGTAAGACCATGGGTCTGTGTCTGTAGTTCTGGGTTGGAAGTTTGGGACACCCTTACTCATTTTTTTATACTTCATATGTTTATTTCTAATTAAGTGATCTTACCAGTGGTGCTTCCTGGTTGGTGGTTTTTGATACTGACGTGAGGTTTCTTTCTCCCTATTGGGATGCCTGGATGTTCTTTTAGGGATCTGTTTTTCATGTTGGGATTCCCAGGTGTTCTTTCCTAGGAATTCTTCTTCTGAGCCATGTTATTTATGATATTGATTGGTATACCCAAAAGTGTTAACCGTGACTTGGATATTGAGCCTGAATTTATATGTGTATATTTTCATATATACCTTTTTGGGATGACCAGAGGTTCTTCTTGGTATCCAACTATTTAGCCTTGATGATTTTGGGTTTTCACCTTTGTACACCTAATGAAATGTTTAAATTTAATATTAAATGATTAAAGGGATTAAATAGAAATGGGTGAACCATGGCCTCAATTAAAAGACAATGGATGGGCTCATATGACTACTATACCTTATAACATAGGTGAGAAATGGGTTCGTATTAGAATTCTATGGATGGAATAGAATAGGGAATTATGTTAATCCATGAGAGAGCCATGAATGTAGGGGTTGGGATCATAGAGGCTATACTTAAATTTTGAGAGAACCATGGATCTATTAAAGTATTCCTTGGATGGGCTCTATTTCAATTTTTTATATACCCTAAGCGATACTTGGATTCCGATTGGAGGAATTATTTGGATGGTCTTAGTGGTCTGATAATTTGTTTACCTTGAGTGATACTAGGATTTCTATTGTAGGAATGCCTTGGATGGGCTCTGTGGGCTCATAAATTCTATTCCTTGAGAGATACTTGGATTCTCACTATAGTAATGCCTTGGATGATCTCATAGTTTAAATATTATATAATCATAATGATTACACTCTTCTAGATCAGTTACGATACTATGGGTTGGGATGGTCGTACATTGCATTCTGAGTCTCGGTTGGATTCATGGACTGATTCTCCTTGTTTTCTGACCTGTGACCTAGAGTCTAGGATGGTTGAACATTGTGTTCTGAGTATCGGTTATATTCATGGAATGATGCTCTGTGTTTTTTGACCAGTGACCTTATAGATTATGGTTAATATGCCATCAGTATACGGTATCCTTGTTTCAGTGATTGGAGGTGAGTATGTGTGAACCCATGTGTAGGAAGAGTATCCCCCAATGGTGACATAGATTTCTCAGGGAATTTTTTGGCATTGGATGAATTAGGTATATGTTGATTGGGATTATAGACCTAGAGATTGACTTAATGGTACATAGCATGAGTGGAACGACGTCCATCTCAATTCCCTTGCATAGTATATCCGGTTGACCAAGATTATCGACCTATGGTTCGACTATTGTTGTAGTTTCATCTTATTGATTCACATAACAATGAATAATCATATCTATATATATCTGTATAGGTATGGTACTATACATGTGTACTTGTATAGTTATTGACATCCATAGTGGCACTTTTTCGACTATGGTTGTACATTTGGTTAACTTCCATTTGTAGTGTCTTGACAAGGATGAGCACTCTGCCTTTGCATAAACTTATAAAAACATTGTTACAAGTTGCATGTTAGATTGGCCTACTGAGATTATTCCTCACCCCAAAACATGCATCTCAATGTACATGTAGATATTATGTATTCATTTCAGGTTGAGCATGAGTTCCATGGTGGATAGGGTTGAGGCCTAGTGTTTCATGATCGAGAGAATCATCTCGTGTGGTACTTCTAATCAGGATGGTGTGGTTTGATAGTGTCTAGGGACTGGGTATGTGGTCTGGATCGGAGTTAGTAGTGGAGACCTATACTTTCAGTTTATTTTGTACTCATATATCTGTATAGTCAGCCCAGTGGGTGACCAATGTTGTATTGTATGACATAGTTTTTCAGGATTTTATAGAATTTAATTTATTATTACAATATGTCCTATTTCAGTTTTTTATTTCTTCTACACTCTATTTACTACCTGTTGTGCATGATACTTAGATATTTTTCAGATGTTTCTTACTTCGACATGAGGGAATAATCTCCCGACTATCACACTCTAGGCCCTCATTGCTAATCAGCAACCTTTGGCATATAGGGGGGCTCTCTTTAGGCCTTGTAACCCACCATATTATAGCAACAGTTTAGTGGAATCTGGGTCAAGATGTTACAAAGTGGTATCAGAGGTGTTATTTTCCTAGTCTTTACTATTTGGGATATGGTAGACATGAGTGTTAGAAATGTGTTGGAACCTGTTATGGATATCGGAGTGGTGCATCAAGAAAACTTGTTCTAGTAATAATTCATGGTTTCTAGGGGTTTGGGGTTATTTTTTTGCGATGTTATATTTTTATATGATTTTTCCATGAGTGACGCACATGATGTGTGGATTTTATGATTTACTATGGATCTCTAGCTCTTGGCCATTGGTAAGACACTAGGGATGGATTTTGACTCATGGTCAGCAAAGGAAAGAGGTGTTTCATGCATCATTTTTAGGACATAGAATTCACAGCTTATAGGCATAAAAGTGTGTGATTTTACTGACTACTAAGGCCTTTGTTTCTACTTACAAATCTATTTCATTTTTGTGGAAGGTTATGTGGATCTACATTGAGGAATTTTGGTTTGATGTTGATGACTCAATCCTCATGTGCATGAGATGCAGTGACCTACTTGGTTGATATGTCACATGATGTCTTCCCAATGAACCCCTTTCTGGGTTTTGTTTCCCGGGTCTGTGGTTATCTAGTCGGATCACTGATTACGATACTGAGAGATGCCAAGATTCTTCTTGTGAACTAAACCTTCAGAAGGTATTCTCATATTTGGATTCCCTGTGAGTGTCAGTTCAGTTTCTCTTCTGTGTTGGTTATGATATCAAGGGATTATTTCCTTTAGAGGATTCTCATAGAGGATTAGGGTCCCTTGTAGTCTATATTTTTAGTTTTGACCTTTGTAGGTCATCGTGATCATTACCTTCTTTTGAGAGGTTTTGATCTTTTGGGATAGGTGGTTAGACCTTGGGACCCAATTGTGGGGATTTTTCTATAGGGCTAGGTGAGAGACCTATAGGCCCTTATTTCAACTCAGACCCTTGTAGCGCTACTACAAATATAGCTTTTATCAGCGCTAAAAATGGCCTTTAACAGCACTAGAAAAGCACTATTAATGTCATTGAAGATAAAGGGGGTCCCCTTTATCATCGCTCCAAAAAGCACTGATAAAAGGGTCTTTTATCAATTCTTTCTTTTTAGCGCTGATAAACAACCCCTTTTATCAGCGCTTTTTTAAAGCACTGATAAAAGTTAAAAAAATAAAAAAATAAAAAAAATCATGCCAATCGGGGGGATTTTATAGCGCTTGAGCCCCCCTTTTACAGCGCTTTTCCACCCCCCACCAGTGCCCGCACGCACCCCTCCACCCTTTATCATCGTTATCCACCCTTTATCAGTGCTATCCCCAGATTCACCCATGCGCGCGCATCCCTGCCTCCACCTGAATTTGATCTCGAGACCTCCCCCCTACACGCCTGAAGCCTTTTCCACTCCCCTATATTTATTTTTTCTCTTATTAGTGATATATCTATTTATTTATATATATATTTAGTTATATTTATTCGTATAGTAATATATATTTATATTAATATATATATAGTTATATTAATATAAATATATAGTTATATTAATATAAATATATAGTTATATTAATATAAATATATAGTTATATTAATATATATATATATATATATTTATAGTTATATTAATATATATTTATAGTTATATTAATATATATATGTAGTTATATTAATATATATATATATAGTTAGATTAATATATAGGTATATAAATATTCATATATTTGTATTTTAAATAAAATGGATATTAGTTATTATTTAGATAAAGCTAATATATTTTATATGTAAATATAATTTATTATTTATATTTATAATAAAATTTATATGTGTGAATATATAAAAAATATGTAGATATTGTTATATATTTGATTATAAATAGTAGTTCATTATAAAAAAAGATAAAATTTCAAAGAAATAATATCAATATGAATGTAATACCTTGGAATAAATTCAGTCCCCACCAAAAAATCAAATAATACCCCCTTAAACGAGGTTGACAATCCACAAAATGTTAAAAAATCGGGGTACCCCGACTAAAAACTCAGTTTTGGAGGCCTTCTGGTCCTTTTTTGGTCTCGAAAAAACCATTCCCTCAATTTCCTCGGTCACAATGACATAGAGCTCATCGCAGGCTTCAATTTGATATGTGTTAGAGCTCAAACGGACACCCAGATCAAAAGTTATGGCCGTTTGAAGTTCGAGTTGCGTTTTCAATATATTTTGGATCTTTTTTTATTTTTTTTTTATTTTTTTAGTCTTCAAATTGTTATTAAATGACTATTACTCCATAATAATCAACAAATTATTAATTAAAAATATTTTTTAAATTTCTTTATAAGCCATTTTCACTAAATATCTTATATATTAAGTGTAAATGTATATTTATACTTATCTAAAATATATTTAAAATTATATTTAAAAAATAAATATTATATTTATTTCAATATAACTATATATATATATTTAAATATTAATATATTATGTTTAATAAAAAAAATTTTAAGTAGACCATTTATCAGTGCTTTTAAAAAAAGCACTCATAAAGACCCCCCTTTATCAGCACTACTAAAAAAAGCGCTGATAAAGGGGTAATATTATCAACGTTTTTTTAGCGCTGATAAAGGTACCCCCCTTTATCAGTGCTTTTTTGTTAGCACTGATAAAGGGTGGCGCTGGCCTTGCCCAGTTTTGTGGTAGTGTAGTTCAACTTCTGTTTTTTTAGGGAAACCTACATGAGAGGTTGGACCGTGTTTTCTTCTTCCTTTTGTAAATGATCTTGATTTTACACTCATCTTGTGATCAAGGAACGGTAGGTGATCGAGTTTTCGTTATAGTCATGTTTATGCCTTTTTTTTAACGAAACACCTAGCATGCTTATTTTTTTAGATTGGTGTGACAGGAAGGACTATTTTGGTGATTGGCCTAGTCAACCAGTGTTTCCGTTGTTTCCAATGTAGTCAAAGCATGGTTAGATGCTCATGACTGGAATGACGACATGTTATGGGAAGTTGTGGGATAAATCTGGCACAGGTGTGGTGCCTATTTTGAAGAGGAGTTCCAAGTGATCTTCTGGATTATGAAACTGACATGTTGTGTTGCATAGTCATCTTAGCCATGTGGAGGAAAAATCACTAGATTATGAGTTGGGTGGTAAAGATACATACTAGTTGCACATGATATCATTTGAAACTAAATCAGTGAGTGGATGGGTGTGAGCCAAGGATCGATGTTTCAAAACTTGTCGTGGGTTCAAATTCTAGAATTTGGGATGAAATGTCCCTATGTGGAAGAGGTGACATCATGAAATATTTTGGTACCATGAGACAGTTGACCCATGGCTGAATCCTGGTCAGGTTTTTACAGGATGGTGAGCATGGAATAAAGATAGTTATACATGACTTTGGTGTAGTCTTAGGGTACTCCTGTTATAAACGATCATGCACTATCTTTATTCAACTTGATTGTGCTGAGAGAGCATCGACCCTACTCCAAACTCTCTTTTTCTTTCTAAATGTCCTTCCCTATTGAGGAAGGGAACCTATTGAGGTTGCACACAAAGAGTGGTGTAAGTTAAACCATATGGTGGGGAGTACATCTATTTCCATTTGAGAGTGGTGTCCCTTACTTTCAGTTTAAATCTATAGTGAAGCTATTTGTTTTTCTATGTGTCATTGGGATAATTGTTTGGTTTTGAGATGACGATAAGGATATTACTATGGTGGGGAGTACCAGATCATTCAATGTTGAATGTATTCCACGTATGAGATGGTTTTTGATGCTATGAGGCTAGTCGTTGAACAGTCTAGATAGCTTGGTTGTACAGATTCTCATGTTGATATCATGGATTCTAGTCCTTTCACTAGGCTTCTTGTTAATGAGAAAGTTTATGGTGGGTGTTTGTAAGAACTTGTGTCTTTTCAGACTACAGTTTTGAGTAGAAATTTTAATTTTTACCTTTGGATGCTTGTAAGGGGTAAAATGGTCTTTTCCCCTAGAAGATGACCTTGGATAATTTTTTTTACCACACAGTTAATCCCAGAATAGGGTTTTTACCCTAGGATAAGAGTTTGGTAGAAGTCTGAGTCGTTCAAATTTGAAGAATTAATAACTTCTATTTAATAAATTAAATATAAAATTATTCACGCATGTTCATTTAGTCATAACTTTTGAATAGAGAATTAGATTGAGATTATGTCTCTGTATTTAATACCGTAATGTGTATTTTAGCCTAGGAAATTCATAAACTCGGGTTGGCCATCAGGGTCGGCCCTGGCCCCTTTTTCTTTTTATTTCTTTTTTTTCTTTATTTTCTTTATTTTGTTTCTTTCCTCCACCTTCTTGTGCATGCCTCCTATGCTACTCCTCCTTCTCTATAACCTAATATATAAATGGATATATAAAAATATAGAGAGAGATATATAGGGGTAAGGGAGGTACCGTTGTGGATCACTTGACATGCTAGTTTGATGTGCAGCATTCATAGACGGTGGAATTGAGCGAAGCTCTGACAGTTTCCACCCAAAGGTAGGACTATTTACTTTTTCTCTATAGATTCTATTTAAATTGTTTTTTTCAAGTTATTATAGCCATATATTGCTTTCTCGTGGCCTTTTTATGCCCAATATATTGTTTTGAGGGGGTGAAAATGGGGGTTTTGGACGATCTGAGGGTTTCCCATTTGGGGATACCAAGTTACATAGAGTGTAGTCCAAGGTGACGTGCCATGTGTTATTCTTATTTTGGGAAGATGAAGTTTCAAGGGGTACACACTGTGTATGGGGTATAAATGTCATGTACTGGTACTCGGCCATGTAGATGAGTACCCAGGTATGTCTACCTGTGCAGGCGTACACAGTCGTGTGGAGAACATAGCCAGACCCTATGTGGGTGACACACCATGTAGATGTACACATCTTGGTTGGGTAAATATCCAAGCTGGTTGAGGGACACAGGCATATACCCTATGTCAGGTACATGCCTTTCACCCATTAAACATGTTGTGTACATAGGTCTTGTACATGGTTGGATGAGTTACATGATGAGGTGGGGCTGTGGGAGTACATGTTGTGTACCCATGTGGACATGTCATGTACTTCCCCCTTGTAACCCTTTGAGGGTTTTTCGTGTTTTATTTCCCTGATATCATTTTTGGACCTGAGGGTAGTCCATTCTAAGTAGCTTTCCATGTAGATTGCAATGTTGGAACCCATGGAGTGATTTGAGAACTTTTAATGGGTGTTTTGGGAATTTTATCTAATTAGAGAGGTTCTACCTTTAGTTATAAACCCCAGTTGCCTCCTGGTAGTGAGACTTGGTGTGAATGAAAGGTTGGGTGTTTTGACCAACCTAGTTGAGACCTTTGGTACGATATAATCCACAAGTTATCTCCCAAAACATTTTTCTTTCGAGGAAGTTCCCCTTGTGACACGTACCCTTCTGTCCTATGAGGCCATGAGACATGTTGCTTCTAAGTATCCCTTGAGGTATGACTTTACTTATGTGTTTTCCTAGGTAGTTCCTTTATAGAATAATTTTACTCAAGTATCATTTAGAGGATCCCTGTTGAAGTATGCCTTCACTTGTGAGCTTTCCCTTGAAAAAATTGAGTATGATGCCTATCAATTCTTGGTTTGATAGACCCAACAGGTTCCCATTTCGTGACCTCCCCTGAGATATTACATTGGGTTTGGGTAGATATGGTATTTGTGTGTCACCTAGAACACGTGCCGAACTAGTAGGCCCATGGGGTTGTGTTTTTAGTGTTGGGTTGTGTGTTTAGGTCACCCTCACTCATTTGTTTATACTTCACATGTTTATTGCTGATGGAGTGATGTAACCAAAGTTTCTTCCTAGTTGGTGGCTATTGAGACAGACGTGAGTGGTCTTTCTCCCTTTTGGGGTGCCTGAATTTTTTTCTTGGGATCTGTTTTTCTTATTAGGATGTCCAAATGTGCTTTCCATGGAATCCAACTTATAAGCCATGTTTTTTATGATATTGATTGGTATACCTAGAGGTAATACCTGGGAATTGGTTTTTGATCTTGAATGTATATATCTATATTTTCATATATACCTTTTTGGGATGACCATAGGTGCTTCCTGGTATCCAGTTGTTGATCCTTGATGCTTTTGGGTTTTGACCTTTTCACACCAAATGAAATGTTTAAATTAAATCTTAAATTATTAAAGGGGTTAAATAGAAATAGGAGAAATATGGCCTTGGTTAAAGGAGCATGGACATTCTCATATTAATATTATACCTCATAACTTGGGTGAACTATGGATTCAGATTAGAATTCCATGGACAAACTCAAAGAGGGAATTATGTTGAGTCATGAGTGAGCCACAGATGTAGTGGTTGGGATCATGGAGGCTATACTTAAATTCCAAGTGAACCATGGAATCATTAATAGATTCCCTGGATAGGCTCTATTGTAATTGTTTATATACCATGAGCGATACTTAGATTCCTATTGGAGGAACACCTTGGACAGGCTCAGTGGTCTCATAATTTGTATACCCTGAGTGATACTTGGATTCCTATTGTGGGAATTCCTTAGATGGGATCTGTGGGTACATAACTTCTACACCTTGAGAGATACTTGGATTCCTCCTATATTAATTCCTTGGACAGGCTCATGAGCTGGATGTTATATGATTGGAATGATTACGCTCTTCCAGATTAGTTATGTTACTATGGGTTGGGATGGTCAGACATTGCGTTTTGAGTCTCGGTTGGATTCATATACTGATTCTCCTTATTTTTCGACCTATAACCTATAGGTTGGGATGGTCATATATTGTTTTCTGAGTCTCGGTTGAATTAATGGGATAATGTTATGTGTTTTTTGACCAGTGACCCTATAGATTATGGTTAAGATGTCGTCAGTATATGGTATCCTTATTTTAGTGATTGGAGGAAAGTACATGTGAACCTAGGTGTAGGATGAGTATCCCCCTATGGTGACATATATTGATTAGATACTTTTCTAGTGTTGACCAAAGTAGGTATATTTCGATTGGGATTACAAAACCAGTGATTGACTTAATGGTACATGGCTTGAGTGGCACGATGTCCATCTCAATTCCCTTTCAGAGTATGTCCAGTTGACCGGGATTGTGGAATCATGGTTCGATTGCTGTTGTGGTTTCATGTTATTGATTCACATACTAATGAATATTCATATCTATGTATATCTATATAGGTGTGGTACTATACATGTGTATGTATATAGTTATGGACATACATGGTGACACTTTCCTAGTTGACAGGGATTACGAACCCTGGGTTTGACTGTGGTTGCACGTTTGGTTTACTTCCTTTTGTAGTGTCTCAGTGAGGCTGATCACTCTTCCTTTTCATACACTTATAACAGCACAGTTACAAGCTACTTGTTAGGGTGGCCTACTGAGATTATTTCTCACCCCTTCATGTTCACCTCGGTGTACATGTATATCTTTGGTCTACTTTTCAGGTTGATCATGAGTTTCATAGTGGATAGGATTGAGTCCAAGTGTTGCATGATTGAGCGGAGCTGCTCATGTGGTACTTTTGATCGGGTTGGTGTTGTTCTATAGTGTTTGAGAACTGGGTACGTGGTCTATCTTGGAGTTATTAATAGAGACCAATACTTTTACTTTTAGTTTATTTTATATTTTTTTATCTGTATAGTTGACCAAGTGGATGACCAGTGTTGTATTTTATGACATAGATGTTCAGTCTTTTATAGTATTTCATTTATTATTACATAATTTTCTATTTCAGTTGTTTATTGTTTCTGTACTTTGTTTACTTTCCATTGTGTATAATAATTAGCTATTTTTCCTTTGTTTCTTACTCTGACATGAGGGAATAGTCTTCCCACTATCACACCCTAGGCCCTCACTGCTAGTCAGTAGCCTTTGGAATATAGAGAGGCATGCTTAAGGCCTGGTAACCTTCCGGTTCAAAACCCCAATTTAGTGGCATCTGGGTCGAGCCGTTATAGTATGATAGTGGAGGCTAATGGGACCTGATCTTATCTAAGAGATTATAGAGAAGGTTCAAACCATTCAACATCATATGAAATCTAAACAAATTTTATAGAAAATATATGCAGACAATAGTCGATGAGAACTATAGTTTGAGGTTAGAGATAAAGTGTTCCTTTGTATGTTTCAATGGAATAGATTCATGAGTTTTAGGAAGAAGGGAAAGATTATCCCTAGATAAATCAACCCCTTTGAGATCCTTGATTTAATAGGAGTGTTGTTTTATCAACTAGGACTACACCTAACCTATCTCAAGTACATGATGTGTTCCATGTATCCCTCTTAAGGAAGTACATATCAAATCCGTCACATATACTGAATCCAGAGGTAGTGAAATTGGATAATGATATTTCATATGAGGAGCTATTGGTGAAGATATTATATCATGGAGATGAAGTTCTACGAAACAAGACAACTCATCTGGTCAAAGTACTGTAGTGAAACCACAAGTTTGGGGAAGCGACATGGGAAATGAAAGAGGCAATGAAATAGAAGGACCCGAATCTATTTTGTTATATGAAATGAAAATTTCAAGGGTGAAATTTCTAAAGGGGGGATAATGAAACCACCTGAAATTTTATAAATTATATTCCCTCTTTTTTAATGAATAAATACATTATTATTCAAATAAGTTATAGAAAACATATGAACTAATTCGGTTATTTTCAATAGTTACATGGTCTTCCAAATTTAAAGTACCATCATATATCATAACCATTGATAATATAGCTACTTTATAGTAACCATTAATATTATTATATTAATTTTTATGATAAAATTTAAATGATATAGACAAAAGAAGTGATGGCCTCGACCAGTATGATCATACCCTATGAATCCCATTTATTAGAGATTCTGAGCGATATAACATCTCTATGAATTGACCTTGACTAATCCCAAGCCTTTATTCAAAAACTAAAGTATGTTTGAAACTGTTTATGAGGTAATTTCAAGATCATTGAGATCATGGACCAAACCATGTACATCGAATAACCCCAAGAAAATCTCACCGTCACACGTCTTACCCTTAGGAAATTCGTTGGTGTAATGAAGGGTTATTTATATATACCATAATAGTATAAATTTTCATAGTTCCTTTTAATTAAATAATTATTATATTTATCCATTTTTAATATTACTTTTAAAATGATTAAATAATGGTTTTGATAAAAACTAGAGTATAATATGATGAAACACAAAGTGTATTTTTTGGGAAATATATATTTTCAATCAATTCACTCTTTTTTTATGAAATTAAGAATTCATTAAAAAATAATATATTTGAATAAAATATTTTAATTAAATAATTTTTCTTAAATATAAATGATAATATACTTTTACAAAGTCAAATGTAATTATTATGAGGGTCAAAAAATTGTTATTGTCAAAAAAACCAACTTTTTTCAATAAATATGGATTTTTGACATACAAGTGTAAATTTTCATTCCTAGAGAAATTTATGGATAAAATAAAAATTATTTTTTAAATCATCATGTTTAAATTAGATAATGTTGTTTTTTTCATAATTTTCATAGATGATGAAATTTCTTGGTCAAAACTAAATATGATATAAAATACGGTGTATTATAACATCATAAAAGTCCCAAAGTGATGTAATAAATACTATAAGTTTTATACATAACCAAAATTATGTTTACCCTTTAAAATAATTTGTGTTTTAGGTTATTTTATTATTTTTATAAACCCTTAATGAATCCTTCAAATCCTATATTATATTTCATGTTTTTAAAATCAATTCTTTGTAAACATGACTCACATCCACATCACCAAGGGTATTATTTTAATGAGACAAGTTCTTGTACATGAAAAATAATTAAAAACACTCCACTTTGGTAAAAAATAGGAAAAAATCATGGGATGGTTTTGGTTTTGATTACTTTATTATATAGATTCCAAAATCTAAATTTGGAAATTAATAATGAATTTTCCTATCTTTTGCTATATAAACCAACCCAAACTTCAATTCCTCTTTACTCAAAACTCTTTTATCATGATATTAATCTATATTTAGCTCTCTATATTCTTTCCAAGGTTCCCATGTTTCTTAAAAATATCCTCCCAATATTTTAGAATCACCCACTCAAGGTTAGGGATCCTCTCCTCCTCTGTATTAAAGCAACTTCATTTTGTTATTCCCTTTATTTTATAATTTTTCAAGCTGGTATATGATTTCAAACATAGTTTTTACTTGAATTGTGGTTTAAAAGTGATTATAGATCCATTATACTCTCATTAATCCCTCCCATTAACCATTATGTTTTCATGTTATGCTTCTAGAATTATCCTGCAATTTTTCCATGCTAAACATGTTTTTGTGAATACCCATCCTTATTTCCACTCAATAGTTTTCACCTATATGTACCTACCCTTAATTTATTTGGTAATTATATTTATATAAAACATGATTCTTTATAATTGGATTAAATTTTATGAAATTCGTCTTTATGTTTTATGATTCATGTGACACACTTATGCATGTACATGGTATGAAAATGATGGGCGCACCCCGATAGCACTCCAATGAATTGGGTAATGTTTTATTCTCATGATACATCATGTATGAGATTAGGTAGTGATCCTAATCCATTATGGGAATTTTTCCAACATAGTATTTTGTATAGTCAATTATATTTTACTTATTCTTATGTCATGTTTTATGTTGTTTCCACATTCCCATGTTTCCTTTATGTTATGACGTTATATCATGCCACATTGTTCAATATTATGATTCATTCCCCTATTATGTTACTTTGATATACATCTTGTATCACATTTACTAATTCAACTTTTTATATGCATCATTTATTCTCTTATAGGGATTTATATCTCACCCCATTTTTATGTGTATCCCTAGGTTATCACGTGCAGTTTTAGAATATCCATGGAATATAATCACATGTTATGAAGTTTTTAAATAATTTTATAGTACCCATTTTTCATGTTTTAATGTTATGTACCTAATTTTCTAAAGACGCAAGGATTTATAATCTTTTGGGATTGTATTGTGTGTACCTTTATGTAATAAATCATGAATTAAGTTGTACTAAAATATTTGTTTTTATAAAATATCATATAAAATAGGGTATTTTGAGGATTAAATAAATCTTGAAAAGTTATATTCAAGTAATAAATACTATGTCTAAATGAATCAAAAATTAAGTCGATGAAACCCTTACCTTGAATTCTCATTTAGTTGATTGCACTCTAACCACATGTATAATAAATATAAATATATTAATCACCTATTTAATGATCTTATTCATATCTATAAAATTTTATAAGTTTTATTTATAATTATTCTCTACATGTGAATTATTTAGTTATTATCTATTTTCAATGTTTGGTGTGAATAATCTTGATCATTTCGAGAAAAATAATAATAGTAATGTTGTTATTCATGCTTATCCCAAAGTTCATAATTCCCAGATCATATAAGGTATTTGAATTTTTTTCTTTATAATTATTTATAATTTTATAATTTCATTATATGTAAATTTTGGTTCTGATAATTAAAGATGAAATCAGTGATGAGCATGCTTATGGGATTTCTAAAAACAGACATTGGTGTCCTAATTAATGAGTTTAAAATTAATGTTACCATTACATAACCAAAATTAAATCCTAATTTAATTTTTAACATCAATAATTATTTTCTCATAGTCATCCATTAAATTATTTTATATTATTGTTCAAGTAGGTGGTTAGACCAACCCAAAATGAACATATCATAATTAATTGATTATGATTATGAAAGTGGTTTTTTTGGAATAATATAATTATTATAGAATAATAATGATATTATATAAATAATTTAATGGTTATTAATTATATTTTTAGATATTTTAATGAATAATAATGAAACTAGATGAATATAAATATATGCCACTCCATCGAGGTGGTAATTCACACAATGCACATTTAACATTTTCATTTCTCAAAGAATGAGAGGTAAAGAAGGTGTATTATGACATGTCTCTTAATAATTATTATTATATTATATATGTAAAAATTTTATTTAACTTCAACCTTATAATCATTAAATAGAGTTAGTGGTGAAAAAAATCTAAGTTGTCGCAGTAGTAGTCTGCATAATGCATGAATAACCGTTTCATTTTTTTTATTAGAAAAGGGGAAAGGTGGTTAAGATTATTTAACTTAGAATAATAGTATTAAGTATAAAAACAATATTGATTTATTTATATATTAATTATAAAATCATAATTTTTAATGTAAGATAGAAAGGAAAAGAAGTTATAAAAAAGAGTACTCACATTTATATCTTTGAATTTTCCTTGGATGATTCCTACAAAATGGAGGTATTAAGTCAATATTTTGTGAAAAGAGGCTCAAGGAAAAAATATGATTATAAATTAATGTGAATTTTAATATTTTAATATATAAACCACATCATTTTAGTGGTCTTTAATTGGTGGTGAGAGGCCCACTTTATTAGTAGTGAGAATAAACTTTTTATAAATAATTTAACTTATTATAAAGAGAGCAACTTTTTCACATGTAAATAATACTCAAAATGTATAATAATGGATTTGGGGATGAAATAATTTAGATAATACCTCAACCATCCATTTTTTTCACATTTTTTAAAAATATTTTTAATCCCTTAATTCTTATAATTTTCACTTTTATGATTTTTTATTTTACTGCGGTAACTAGTTTTTACCAAAGTAATTTAATTTTAATGACTAAAATTAAAATAGAAAATTTTAAATAATTTGTAAATAATTACAAATATTAAATCCATTTTATCATATAAAATTTTTTATGTGTAATAAAAAATTAATTTTGATATTAGCACATGCAACGCGTAAAAAGTCATTTTTAGAAAAGTGTATTTTTAAACATAAAATTTATGTGTAGAATAAAAGTATCAATGCATTTTATTTTGATGATAAAAATTGGTTTGTTATAAAAAAAATTGTGTTCAATTTAAATAAATCCAAAACCTTAATTGTATTTAAATAATATTTAATTAAAATAAAACACTAAAAATAATTTCTTTGTAGAAAAATATTACTTATGTTTATAAAATGTTAAACATAGGTTTTATAAATTCATAATAGTTTTTATAAAATATATAGTTTTAATATTTAAATACATATTTAATAAATTAATTTTTTTAATAAACTTATAATTCTTTTTTAATTTATGATAAGGTCATAAAATTTAAAGTTTTGGTAAAAACTTTATTTTTCACTATTCAATTAAAAATCTATTATTTTAGAAAAAACTCAAAGATTCAACTAAGGTAATATTGACATGCTTAATTTTAAAATTTATTTCATTCCATAAAATTTAAACTACAAATTTTATAAAATTATATTTTAAATGTTAAATATAATGAAAACTACTTTTATAAAAAAATAGACTTTTGTTTTCATTAAAAGTCAAAAATGAGAAATATGCAATATACATGTGATAAATAGATTATTAAATTAATAATTACATATTTATATCATCCTAATTTCTATTTAAATATAAAATTATTATCTTAATGTAATATATAAGCATAATGCATGATCTAGTGGCAGTTTATTACTGTGATTCTGCAAGCATAGATCTCATGGAAATTTCCACAAGCCAAAAATTCTATAACATTTGATTTCTCTCATATAATAATTGTTCAATTTAAGCTTGATATTAGTCGAGATAAAACCCTAGTGAATATACCTCCTTCCTAATCTCTGATAAATTAGATTCATAAGGGAAACTTCTACAATCTGATGACATTTATTTCCTTTTTAATCTTAGATTTCATAATATAGTTACTTCCTTTTATACCTGAAAATTTAACAGCTATATTATAATGGTAAAATTTTATTTTATCATTTCATGGATTTGTTTTTTTTTGTGTAAAAAAAATTATTATCATAATATTTATTAAAGGAAAATACATGTTGAATTATGAGGTCAATACATTCTCCCCCTTAAATAAATTATATCCTCATAATTTTAACTATTCTTAACTAATGAAATGGTTAAGGGTATCCATAATATAGGAATGACTCTGGATTTAATTTCTAATGAGGTTTCATCCTCACTATCCTTGGTATGAATATTTAACTATTATTTTCCCTCATAATATGAATATAAATAATGTTAAGTTTTTCTATAACCATTTATGCTAAATACAACCCAATATACTATGAGTAATTTTTTCACAGTGATTCTATAGTCAGTATTGTATTAATAGGTGACCATGGGTTTAATTTTAGATGTTATTTTTCTATATTGGAATTTATCATTGTTAAGAATCCAATCCATGTTTAAAATCACATCAAATTTGACTAACGAGAGGATAATAAGATTTTATAGGAAACATGTTCTTAGAAAAATATGCTGGAGATGAGCTATTTACTTAGGACACAATAATTTACCACTATAATATTTTATTAATAAATCAATATTTATTCATTGAGGTCATTGTTTTATTTATTTATCATACATTCTAGGTACAAATAAGTAGGCTCAACACTTAGAGTTCTTGAGTGGGTGATGGGTGTTTATCACTCCACATCATTTTTAGAACTTACTTTTATAGTCGTAGCTATATAGTACTTATATTCTTATATTGTATTTGTAAGTAATAGATTCCTATAATTCTTATTAGACCATAGATTAGGGAATTACCTTGGATAATTCCAGATTTCCCCACATTTAATACATTGAACAGTTAGTGGTACCTCATATAGAACTCTTATTTTATTCACTATATTCACTAAGCTCTAAATTTTTCCTCAATAATTAGTTTCACTAATCCCTCTTTTACTATAGATAAAACAACTTTTAGTTTCTTTGAGATATTCCCATGGGTTCCTCTTCCTAAATTTTTTATATGAAGGAAATTTAATATTCTTTCCTTAATCATTTTTATTATCATAACTTCAATAAGAATTCATCCTTATCTAATTTGGCTTGTTTGGGATTTAAACTAGGTTCACATTTTTAATCATAATTTTAATATCTTTTTTCGAATAATCTAAATATTTCTTTCTCTAGATCCTATCACATTAGGTTTCTCATTGGTACAATATTTTCATCATCTATGATATCCAATGTTAACTTGGTTACTTTAGGATTCATCTATTACTAAATCCAAAATAGGTTAATGTTAGTGATGAATAATTAACATCATAATAGAATTATCATAAATTATCTCATGAAAACTCAACCCCTAAATTTAATAATATTTAAAAATATCATATTATATTTCAGTTCAACCTAAATCACTCTAGATTCAATATAGGTTTTTTTAGGTTTGGTTCTCTCATATTCCTTAACTAAATTCCTCAACACAATAAAAACTTAATAATATATTGTAAAGGGATTGTGGTTAACAAAACTATGTCCCCCATGAGGGTCAAACTAGGTGTTCATTTTTGCCTTTTTACCATGAATCAGGTGATAATTGAGTTAATACATAACACTCCCTATTCAAGGATATTACCCATGGGTACATTTTTGCTTGAGACTGCATCCACTTATAGTATTCAAATAAAGATTTTATTTCCAAGAAAGCCACAAAATCTCTATTTTACCAAAATTTCATGATTTTATCCTATACTTAAACTTATCACCTGGACTTATCCCTAGTTATTTCACCGAATTTATCTAAAATAATCCCCATAATAACTAAATTAATCTTTAAAAATAACTAAACCCTTCTTTGATACCAACTAAATAGAAAAAATCTAAACATAACTTAAATAATTAATTAAGTTCATGATTTAAATAACATATATCATAAATAGTCTCACAACCCAAGGACCTAAATTATTATTGTATTGAGGATTAGTTATATAAACATATTATTTTAAAACAATCATGATCATTAATACTTAATTGTGATCCTCTAATATCTTTTCTAGATATATCACATGATATAATCACATTTATAGATAGCAGAAATGGAAACATAAGAAATAGGTGGGCTCAGACACTCTATAAGGGAAAAACTTATCATAATGTATCAAATCATAATCCTAAAGGAGAACATGATGAAAGCATAAATATATTATTAAAATATCATGATACCATATATGTTAATCATAAAAAAATGGTGAAGAAACATATGATCATAAAAGGATCATTAATGAATCATAAAAGTTAGGACATGGATCAAAATACATATCAATATTCATAAAACATGGGAGAATAAGAATATTGTGTGGTATATTTTAAAAATAAGGCATAGCATGAAAACTTGGAATATCTTCAAAATAAAAAATAATATTTGAAATAAAGTGTAACTTGATTAACAACTTGGAAATGTGGTATAATCATAATCATGGGAAAACTTTTATGAGAAAACTCATTATACCCATGCCTATGTAAACAAACACATTATATCCATGCCTAAATATTTTATGAGATATAAACTTAAAACAATGTATTTTAGGGTGATATAGGATGACACCCATCATCGTACATTCATATGTGTTCCACTTAAACTCAATCATCATCATATCTAAAATAACCAATGGATAAAGAATGGGTTTCTTAAAATTTTCAAAAACATCACATAACATGAACTTAATAAATAATAATATTTCAAAAATATAATTTTAAAAAATTAATCATATAATAATAAAACATAGAGTTTTATCAAATCATTACTTTATTATAGATAAACTTTGGTGAAAAAATAGAATTGAAAATACAAAATTTTTCACAAAACCTTTCAAACAATGTTGTAAAAGAAAAACTGAAAATTAATTTCAAAAACATTTTTAAGAAGGAAAAGTAAATAATTTTGAAAAAATTATTATAAATATGTTTAAATAAAGGATATTTTAAAAGAAATGAAAATAATCTAATAAATTTGGAGTGGTACATAATTAAAGGAAATGACTTTATTAAACCTTTTAGGTTGTTTTAAAAAACCACATTAAAGAAACATTGAAAGAATTTCATTTCATAAAAGAGGTAAATAAAAATATAAGGAATATAAAATACAAAACATATTTTTATTTCATTTAATAAAATACTTTCGAGATAAAAACGTATATATGGAATACAAGATCCATTGGTAAGAATTGGAGTCATTATTACCATTGTTTTACTTTTATTTTGGAAAATATTTTATCAAATAAGTGGTTATTGATAGTGACAAGTAATTTCCTTGGAGAACAAGAGTAAATATCATATAAAATAGGGGAATTTTAAGATAAATGAAATCATTAAAATGTATAGTCAAGTAATAAATCATATGGCCCAATGAATCAAAAATTGAGTCGATGAAACACTTACCTTGAATTTCTTCTTAGTTGATCACACTCTAAACTTCTATATAACAAAAATAAATATATTAATAACCTATTTAAAAAACTTATTCATATTTATAACATTTTATAAACTTATTTTATAATAATTATATACATTATTATTATTTATTTATTATCTATTTTAATATCAGGTGTGGTTAATCTTGATCATTTTGAATTAATTTATTAATAGTGGAATTAATCTTCATTCTTCTTCAAAAGTTCATAATTGCCATATCATATAAGGTACTATAATTAAATATTTTTTGTTATTTATAATTTCATAATTTCATTCTATGAGATTTTTTATTATGATCCTTAAAGATAAAATTGATGATGAGCATGTTTTGGTGATTTTTAACAAATGGATGTTAGAATCTTAATTAATAAGTTTAATATTAATTTCACCATTAAAAAACCAAAATAAAATAATTATTATTTAAGTTATCATATATATCCATTACATTATTTTATATTATTTTTCATATAGGTGGTTAGACATACCCAAATATGGACATACAGTAATGAATGGATGATTATGATTATGAAAGTGGTTTATTTGGGAATAATATCACTATTATAGATGAATAATGATATTATTTATATAATTTTAAGTTTTTTACTTATATTTTAAGGTATTTTAATAAATAATAAATAAACTAGATGAATAATAATATACGTTACTTTGTGGAGGCGGTAGTCCGCACAATGCATGGTTAACATTTTCATTTCTCAAATAATGAGAGGGAAAGAAGGTAGATTATAATATGTATCTTAATAATGATAATTATATTATATATGAAAATTTTATTTTTTTAATTTAACTCTTATAATTTGTAAAGTTATGTTGAGGTGAAAAAAATTGGAAGTCATCACTTGGTGGAGGATGTAGTTCACGCAAAGCGAGAATGACAGTTTCGTTTTCATTAATTTAACAGGGGTAGAGAGGTTAATATTTATTCCCTTAGAATAATAAAATTTATTATAAAATTGATAATAATTTAAATATATATGAATTATGAATTTATATTAGGGAGTTTAATATTTACAGGAAAAGAAGTCAGAAAAAAAAAGATTACTCATGTTCAAATCATTACGTTTTCTTTAGAGCATTCCTAAAAAATAGAGGTATTAATCCAATCACTTGTGACTAGAGGCTTAAAAAATTATTATAAAATAATACTAATGGGAATAGTTTTAGGAGGAAACCATTTCCTTTTAATGGTCTTAAAGGGGTTGTGAGAGGCCCCTATTATAAGTGGTGAGAACAAAATTTTTGTAAATATTTCAACTTGTTTTAAGAGGGAACATGTTTCACATGTATAGAAGACTCAAAATGGATAATTAAGAAATATGGGATGATATAAGAATTATTATACCACAAAAATATATTTCCAAACATGTTTTAAACATTTTTTTAAGTCTTTTAGTCTTATAATTTTCACTTTTAAATTTTTTTGTTTTACCATGGTAAATAATTTTTAACAAAGTAATTTAATTTCAATGCCTAAAAATAAAATGGAACTTATTATATAATTTGAACTTAATTATTCAAATATATAATCCATTTTATCATATAAAATTTATATGTTAAATAAAAATTAATTTTAACATTAGATCATGTAACATGTGAAAACCCATTTTTAGAAAAAAAAAAGTGTATTTTTGAACTTAAAATTTATGTACATAATAAAATTATAAATTAATTTTATTTTCCTGATAAAAATTGTTTTCTTATAAATAAAATAAATCTTATATGGATTTCATATCAATCCAAAACCTAATTTTACCTAAATAATATCTAATTAAAAGGAAAATCCAAAATAATTTCTTTTATTAGAAATATTACGTATGTTTTTAAAATGATAAACATGGGTTTCATAAATTCATAATTGTATTTAGAAATATATAATATCATTATGTAAAAACATATATGATTAATTAAATGGTTTTATAAACTCTTATTTATATCTTATATAAGGATATGGACATAAAATTTACAATTTTCTTAAAAATTTATTTTTAACTATTCACCTAAAAATAAATTATTTTAAAAGAAAATAAAAAAATACCCTAAGGTTATATTGACATGATTAATTTTAAAATTAAGTTAATTTAATAAATTAAAATTCCAAAACTTATAAATTTGTATTTTAAATATAAAATATAAATAAAAATACTTTTATAGAAAAATAAACTTTCATTTTCTTTAAAAGTTAAATATGTAATTTGTGGGGGATAAATAACTTATTACATTAATAATTTCCTGTTTACATCATCCTAATTTAATTTATAATATCCTATCAAGATATCCATGTATTATATAAGTGTACAGTATGCTCTGGTGGTAGTCAAGGGTGGTGATTCTGATAGCATAGATGTAAAAACTGTCCTAATTCATTCATCTGTGAGATGCCCAAACTAGTCTGCCACTAGCCTAAAGAGAGTTCCTAATCCCCATGGGCTGGAAACTAGTTCCTAAGAATCACATCAACACACATGGGAATGGTTTCACCCAATAATATATGTTTAAGAAATAGTATAAAAAATGGAATGACTCATTCGTATATTAGAAATCTATATTAAATCAAAAAGGAAGTATAAAAAAAGGAATTAAAGAAAAATAGAATAAATAAACATCTACACAAATCACTCCACTCACCCTCATTCTCCCTCCCTTGTAATGTACATATGTAAAATAATATTCCACCATATTCCTTTTCTTTATCCACTAATATATATCACTACCCTCTATCAATGGAAATCAGTAAAAAGGTCCACTTGGTGGATGAAATAAAATAAAAAACTCACCTAAATTTTCTAAATAAATCAATTCTAAAAGAGTAGTCTAATGTAGAACCTAGAACCTACAATTTATATGATAGATAGGCATAAGCATAAACAAACCCAATAGGAAACCACCTGTTGAAACTATAGAAATTCATTAGAACATAGTTTATAAAATGGTAGTATAAACATATATGGTATAAAATAGGTTTTCATGATATTTATAAAAATAAGTCTTAGAAACATACCACATGCACATTTTCAAATAGCCATCCCTTTTTAAAAAATAAAAAAATGGATTATTAAACTTTTTAAATAAATATTTTTAACATGGGCCTTTTAAATTAATCTTTTAAAACCAAGGAAATAAGTAATTTAAATTGAAGAAAAACAAACCAAAACACCTTTCCCCTACTTTCCAAAAATCCCATTAAAATCCCATTTCTATAAAAAGTTTCAAGGAAAATCCCATTATTGGAACCTCCTTGTTTTAATGATCGAAAATCATGTTTATTATGTTTTTAATGAGATTAATTTTTTATGATAGCACATTATTTTATCAAGAATAATTTGAATAAATTTTGTTAAGTGTTGAAAGAGCTATCATTATTTCAATTCTGCTACCACAAGATTATGCCACCATTAGAAGTGTACTACCATCAGAGTATTTCTATCATAAGAATCATGATACCGCTAGCTCCTACTACCATTAGTGCCTTACTATCATCAGAGTCCTGCTACCAGCAAACTCATGTCACCATTAGAACCCTGCCACTACCAAACATGCTACCATCAGGCATGCCACCGTCAAGTGTTCTACCACCAGACCTCATACTTATATCCATGATCTACCATTAGGAATATGCTACCTCTAGAATATGTCATCATTAGGCTTCCCGCTGCCAAAATTGGGCTACCACCAGATGAGCTACCACCAAAAGTGCTACCATCATATTTCTAACCATTATTGTTCTTCCTAATTAAAACTTATTACTTCCAGTGGATATTTAATAAGATTTAATGAAAATTTATTATTTAATGATTATTTATTAACCCTGATATAAATGCATTGAAAAAAAATCATAGGTTTTCTACAAGGATCCAGAAAATATTTATGATTATTCTTCAATGGGTATTCAAACCTATATATCTTTATATCTCCAAAGTACTCCCTCGTGTGCATACGGGAAATCATATGAAAATATTTGGATGCACTAAGTCATAAAATATTATCTACCTATGAAATAGTGGAGTACACTGAAGATGTTAATACATTCCTATAGATAGAAAAGAGAAATCCATGACACTCTATTTTTTTACAACTTTCAGAAGAACTATTTGATCTCCTCACCAAGAAAATACGAGGACTCTCGAGAATCTAGATCACTACATACCAAGAAGCACTACTTCTTAGATATCTTCTTACTTTCATACTCTATTTTTTACTATCAAGTAGTGTGTTGTTTAATCTGCATATTTACACATAATGACTCTTGCACATGAACTATAGAATACTTGATATTCTCTTCTATCTCTTTTTATTTGTATACCCATGACAATTGTGGAAGAGGTCCATGTGTGGCATGTGGTTTTTTTTCTTCGTATAACTGTTGAAGAGAATTTGAGAATGAATAGATTTTTTTGTTGTATGTATGCCAAATCTATATTGTGGATAAAATTATTTGATATAATAATCTTCTTGGAAGTGAGTTATTTTCAAGTAGAGGGGATTGGGTCTTTAATTGAGACTAAACCTTTGTTTATTTTTATGTGTGGTGTAGTTTTTTTTCTTATTTTTAAAGATTTAAACTCTATTTAGTTTTAATATATAAACAAAACTAGTAATTTTATAGTTAGTCTTAACTATTATTTATATAAGGATTTTTTGAGTAAATTTATTTCAAAACATAAAGTAATTTTTTATATTGTTTTAACTAAGACATAATCATGATTTGATAAATCTTTTAAAAGATCAAACTTATATCAAAATACTGTTTTGATTAACTGGTTAATTTTAATTAAATTGAGGGATTTTACTTAAACTTGTTTTTAATATAAATTTTTATTGGGTACTCAATCCACCCCCCCCCCTATTGAGTTACTCACTATGAACAACATACATTTATTTAAAAATCATAAATAAATAACTAAACCATTTTCCTTTTTCAAATCATAATTTCAAACCATTATAAATCATCCCATTTGAAAGTAAACTAAAACACACACAAGGTGATTCATACACCACACAGAGCCACTGAGACATAAAGTAGATGCAACCAAGAATTGGTTCCAATATAATCAATCAAGATATGGGGATGCAATCAAATACAATATTAAAACCCCTAACGTCAAAAACTAACCAAGAAATAAAATTTTTCAATGGCTCTACCTTAGGTCCCTAACATGATATGAATTTAACTTTATACATTTTCTCTCACAGACCAATTTTTGGAATATGATGCATCCAAACCAAAATCCATATAACTATACCACACAATACTAATTGAAATAGAACACCCCTCCTAACCCTAGTGCCTAGTATGATTAGAGATCCACTACTAGCCTATGAACCAACTAGTGTAAAATAATTATATATGTACTACCTAGTACCTAATCAATAGAAAAGTGAGAGGAGTGAATATGCAAGACAATAATAACACACAAGGTGTAAGTAGTAACTCATTCCTCACATGCACACCCTCACCCTCACATATAATATCCCCGCACAAAACTCCTTACATGAGCATCAAAAAATGCATATCAACATAAAGAATCCCCCATGTGGTCGTAATACATAATAGGAAAACTAATAAAACCTAGCTTAAATAGGAATTTAGACATTCATAAAACCCTTTTAAAGTTACAAATGGGCCTTTAAACACACTACTTGGGATGCCAATCCACACACCCAATTCTGATTGTCATTTAAAATATCATTTTAAATTCCACTTTAAATCCAATCTTTCAAAACATAGCAAAATTCTACTTGAAACTCAACTATTTCACAAAATCAATTTAAAAAAGGTGCACTTATTTAGAAAGGAGGTTCTCAGTGCCACATGCCCTTAAAATCTAATTTCAAAACCCAACTTGATATTATTTTAAAAAAATTACATTTGGAATCCCATTCCGAAGTCCACCCATTTCCAAAAAAACCACATTCCAAATATGAAACCTTTTTCATTTATAAGAAACGGTGACATGCATCCATTTATGAAACTCGAATTCTCATTTTGAAACACTTGAGTCAACCATAAGTCCAAATATAATTAAACATTTTAAACAAGTTCCAATACTCTAGGTTTTTAAAAAACATGCCTTTAAATCAACACATTCCCATTTATATGAATGGAACAAACATCCACATGCCTTAAGAAATTTAAAAATATTTTTAAGAAATCAAAATGGGAATTTTAAGGAAAATTTAGCAAGTAACTTAAGTCCATTTAAATTTATTAAATTGATTAAAGTATGATTAAAATTAAAAAGGGTCACTACACCCATTAAAATTCATGTGAAATTATTTTAAAATACCTGAAATATTTTAACAGTTGCACGCAGATAATTTCCCAAGAGCTTTGTATGTATCTAATGCCCATGTTAAGTGCTAAAAGTAATTCTAAAATAATTTTGAGCATACCAAGGCATACTATAGGCTTATAAATTCATAAAAAATCATTTAAAATCACACAATAAATTTATAATATGAATTTTAAGGGAGTTACAAAGAAATGACTACATCAAAACATTAGCAGGAGAGCTAAAATGATCTGAAAAACATCACCTTTGGTGGTAGATTTTGAAACAAGTGAGAAAAAAACCTAAAGAACGCATATCATACCTTAGTAATTAAAGGTTGTAATAAATTATAACCCTAAAACATCATAGGGTTCGACCTTGGATAAAAACCAGTAAGGAAGAGGGGAGAAATGGGAGAAAAGAGAGTAACAAAGTATGAGGAGTCCTTATCAAGTAAGATCACACTACAAATAAAGTGGAACGGAGGCTAGATAGAGTGGAGAGAAGGAGGGTAGTGGATCAAGTTAGGGGATCTCCTCAGGGCTCACGGTACGTCGCATAGAGAAGGAGAGGGTAATATGAGATTGCTTTATTTTATTTTTTCCATTAAGGTAATTTTTTTTTAATTTAAAAATTTGAAACCTTGGAAACCCACATAGTTTTGGCTCATGGTTTTCCTAAATAATCTAATCATGCTTCCCCTAGTAGATAAGAAACAATCACTTCACATGTTTTTTCCAATGACCTGGGATGTCCTAGCTGGCCATGAGTAAACCTTTCCAAATAGCATTATCCCGTTATTATATGTTCATGTATAGTTTCCACACGGTTACTCATAATCATGTGTATCCTTTTTTAGGTATAAAATGATAAAAATTTTAAAATATTAATCCTAGTACTTCTAAAATTTAATTATATAAAATTTTAATTTAAAATAATATAAAAAAATCAATGGTATGCGGGTGTCATAGTTCTACCCACCTTGCTAATTTTTTCTACCAGAAAGTCCCTAGATAGGGTAAAGGTAATAGACAAGAGGAAATACCATCAATCCTCACAAAAATTGAAGAGGGTCAAGGAAAATCAAGGGGTACTATGGAAAACTCAAAAATGATACATCCTCTAAAGATCCACCAATGTCCTCAAGAAATGATAACAACCTTAAACATTAATTAACCAAAAATATCCAATAGGAAACTTTAAATGAAGGGATATTTAATGGAGGTATCTCCACTATTTTTAATTGATCTAAATAATGAATCACTAAATGAAAACTCCTACTCAGAAGCTTCACTAAGGAAACCAAAATTCCTCAAAAACTAAAGATAATACAAGATCCTAATATTGGTTATCCAAGATGAACCATAAGTAAAATATCCAAATGTTCCAAAGGTCATGAGACCAGGTTACCAATACCATCACATATTTAAGTCACCCAAAGTAAGCGATGAAAAAATATATTACTCAATCAAATAAATGACATGGGACCTAACCTTGGGTCACAAACTAATAGAAAACAGGACATCTAGGACCTCACAATTAGGCTACCCTCTCATGATCAACCTAACAAGATATGATCAGACACTAGATAATGCATAATCTCAACCAGTTTCTTACTTGTCATAGCCACCCAAATAACTCAACCAAGGTTATCCCACATCCAAACAATGAATTTAAACAAATGAAATACCCTCTCTATAAGTCCATCATCGCCAACAGTTATTACACATGGCATAAATAATAAGAGTCATAGAAACATCAAAACAATCACTGCTAAAACAAAATATTATTGTAAAAACATTGATCCATCATCCAAAAACACTCACAAAATATAAAATAAAAGAGAACCTAGAAAAAAGACACCACAAGGCTACAAGACTATAAACCCATCAAGCATGAATCCAAAAAATATATTATCATCCGAAGATAACAGCTTCACTCAAAAGATAAAATAGATTAATCCTCATCAAATCATACAAATAACTAGCCAATGTACATCTAGCCTAATATCCCAAATAAAACTATTAGTAAATATGCTACCACATCACCAAAATGGAAACAAAAATTTCCACTTCACCTAGAATCTAGGAAAGTGACAAAAACATAAGGGAAGAACTACAATTATAGGAGAACAATAAACCTTTACTGAGACCTTATTGGGATGAATACACTATATAAAATAAAACATAAACCCAACCTAGATATGTTCCTTGAATAAACTCAAATGTTTCTAACCCACATAAAGGAATAATATCCAACATCACAAGAAGATAAGGCAACTTACATGCTAAAATTGTGACAAATGGGACCCACTAACAGCACAGACGCCCCATCTTTAACATGGTTGTCGAGTCCTAGACTTCCAAGTACCACCAGTTACCCCGAAGACATGTGGTACCCACCCTAGGTCTTACACATGTTCCCAATAGGTTCATCTAACTAATGACAGTCACCATTGGCCAACACATGTCTTTTTCAGTGTGCTTGTTGTCCTCACTCACACAGACCTTGGAAAACATTCCAGAAGGTCACCCATCCTGATCACTACTCTAATCCAAGAATGCTTAACTATATAGTTCTAATCAGGTAGGCTCTCGAAAAGAAAGGTTCACCTTGTTGACATGAGTCATATCATTTAGTAATTTAACCCTTTGTTATTCTGGGGTGTTACATTCACCCCCATTTAGAGCAAAAAATCCTCATTGTGGACCCTACATCTCAACCTAGCCACTACACCACACTTAAGGGTGGGTTCCTCCTATGATACCAAATGCGGAAACTGGGTCCCACTGATAGCACAGACACCCTACTGTTAACATGGTCGCTGGGCCTGGTGATAGCACAGACACCCCTCCTTAATATGGTCATCAGGTCCTGGCGCTCCAGGTACCACCAGTTATCCCACAGACACATTTTCCCCACCCTGGGGCTCACCCACATGCCCAAGTGGGTCATTTGACTAATTAAATTCCCCACAGGCCAAAACATGTTCTTTACAATGTTCTTTTTATCCTCACTCACGCACACACACTGGGAAACTTCTCAAAAGGTTACCCATCCTAATCACTAATCTAGGACAAGTATGCTTAACTGTGAAGTTCTAATCAGGTAGGCTCTCAAAAAGGAAAGTGCGCCTTGTTGACATGATTCATATCATTTATCCATTTAACCCTTTATCATTCTGGGGTGTTACAAAAAAACTCATTTCTTTAAAAACCACCACATTCCAAAATAAATAAAATCTTATTTTACAAAAACATACAATCTTTTAAAACTTCCCAACTACTTGTAAAACATATTATTTATTTTTAAAACCCTAATTCCCCAATGTAATTCAAAAAAAAATCACCATGTAATATCCTGACCCGGCTCAACCATTAAGACGGTAGCCAGATCGGTGGCTCACATGGCCTCAAGTGCGTCTCCCCATACACCAGAGGCTACCGAATAGCAGAGATAGTCTCGAGAGGTGATAGTGGGGAGACTATACACTCTTATTAGAGTATCACGATAGTATAATTTAAATAAATAGTAGAAAATAATGGAAGTAGTATAATAAATTAAAGACATATAGAAGCATAAGAAGTATAATAAGAAACTAAATATAAAAATGGCCAATGAAAATTTAAAAGTGTTCATGTATGGAATATGATGTTAAAAGTTCAAGAAGTAATAATTATAATATAAATACAATGTAATAAAAGAAAAACTACCCAACAAATAGCTCCATGAGAATCTCGAGCTCTATCTCGGTCCTATGCTCCTGACTCCTAGATACAAGATAAACAACACAATGAATCAACCAAGGTCCTGTAAATATAAGGTCTATTAAGGTACCCCAGTGAAATAGCGTCCCAAAAAGGCTGTGAGATAATAATATTAGTAGGTAATCACCCATGGTGTCTAGACCAATACATTTCATGTAATATAAATTAATTAGTGTGTGGGTAATATAAAACAATAAATAGTACTAAAATAATAACACAGGTCATCCCAAATTCAAATCAGACACATGGATGACTCTTCCTGCTTTGTCTCACTATCAAAACAAATGTATGATCATGTAACTATATATGTATATATATATATATTGTGTGTGTGTGTCTATATATATTAGTTCTATATTGCTTCCAACTATATGAACCAAGTGAATGTGAATACTTAATGTCCATATACCTGGAATACTAGTGCTGGATAGACCGTGGAATAACTCACACTATCCATGACCAGTCTAACGAGCATAAAATTCCATGAAATATGGTACATTCCCTAAATTCTAATAGATTGGGGGATTCAATTCCCATCACTCGGGATGGTGAGTGACCGCGTAATTGAAATACTCTAATCATCGAATGCGGTGTGTAAATCTCATCACCCATATCGTATCACCAGTGCGAGTAGCCATGCTCAACACTCGATATAAGGGATCATGGGTCTCCATTATCAACATAACCTATACCATCATATCACAATTATCACTGGTGCGAGTATCCATGCACAACACTCGATGTAAGGGAGCGTGAGTCGCCATGCTCAAAAATCCCTTACCATCGTCCACATCCCATGTATAAGGTGTAATAAAATTTATAATATAGGCCCTGAAGAAATACCCATCATGATTTGTATTTATATGACCCATTATAATTAAGTCATCATAATTATAACAATTAAAATTAAGCATGAGGCATTATGCATATTCAATTTTAGTGTAACACATGAGGAAAAACATTTCATGTAACATATTCATCAATCCAATGTGTTTATATATACAAAGGAGGCACAAAAATTCAAATGGGGTAGTTTATAAGTGATGAAACAATAGGTATGGTCTTACCACCCTTAAACCATTTCAAAGTATTAAATTATTTTAAAGTAAAGAAAATATCATGTAAGAGGTTTCCCACATATATGCCCCATTTATTTAAAATGAAGGTAGGAAACTGTTATATTTATACCACTCCATTTTAACCTTTTTAGAACATTTAAGGACTAAAATACATCAAGAACATGTGATACCATTTAATACTCATGTCTCAAGATAAAATACATTTAAAGGCTAAGTTGGAATCTAATTAGGTTTTCCGGGTAATAAGAATTTGACCATTAAGGGGAAACTCATTTAGGAAAATCTACAAGTGACATGTTCTAAACATGCCACAAAATTATCTATAAAAAAGTCATCATGGCATAGAGGAAAACTAATGAAATAATTTAATCATGATTTATATCACTAATCAACTCTTTTTAGTTTAGAAGACAATGCACCTCCATCGAGGGGTTTTATTATAAAAACATGTCATTTTTCTTCAAAAAATTCATTTAGTGTATTAAACATTATTTCAAAAGGCATACACAATTCACCTTAAAGGATCATTTAATTCAAATCTTAAATTTAAAGGACAAAGGAAAGGGATCCTACCTCAATAATAAGAAGGCCAATCTGAACACTTCGACACTTAACGTTTTCATTAGCAACCACTCGAAGATTATCTTTCCCACATCTGAGCATATGACCCTTTTAATATAAATAAGTACACTTATCTCATATGTATATATTGTAACACCCCAATATTCCATGGTAATCTTCTCTTTGTATAATATAGTAGTGTGTGTTGTACGCAACTTCGAGTTTTAACACACATCACAACCAATCAAACTAGCAGTTATGAATAGTAATACTCACTTTTTGAAATTTTATAAATTTTATCATTCAAAATGGACTTAATTTTTGAATTTTTAATATCAAAATTATCTTAGGGTGAATTTTTGGTACTTTTAGGATAACTTTCATATTTTCATGAATAGTGAAAATAACTAAATTTTAATTAAAAACAACTTTTTTAATCGAAATAATTAATAGTGATAAATTATGAGTTTGAGGGATTTTAGAGTATAATTAGATTATATTTTTACCATTTAATCCAATGTTTTCTATTGGACATAATTTCACATTTAAACTAGACATAAGCAAGTACCAATCTTTTGATAGTTATTATTTATTAAAAACATGCTTTTTGTTTTGACAACGAGAATTAATTTTAAATTAATTTCTGCCACGTCTATGTTTTGAATTTAGAAAAATGTATTTCATATTTAGAATCATGAGGTCTAAATTTTGTAAATAGGTAACTTTTATTTTTAGACATTTTGAATAATTACTTCGGTAAATATTTTATTTACCATGGTTAAAGGGTAAATCCGGTAAATAAGGGTAACAAAATAATATTATAGTTATAATAAATTACCCTAAAACGTGTCCTAACCCTATTAGTTTATACATGTCCGAACATGGGAATCTTTGGGTCGATTTTGGGACCCCATGGATCCTATTGTAAGTTATAATGACACTTTTTATTAATTAAGTTAAAGTAAATACAAAAATGACATAAACATGTATCTTTTAGCAAAACAATTTTTACATAGGTTTATATATATATTATATTTTAGACTATAAATATTACTTAAAAATATAACAATATTTCCTACATAATGGTATTTTATTTATAATTTTTAGACATTTAATAATTAAATTTATTTATGACACAATAATGATGTAGTATTTTCCTTATTAATGAAAGAATCAAATAATTAGTATTATAAATGTTAAAATAAATATAATTTGAAAATTTTAATGACATCCATAAATTTTATTGGTTAATATGACATTATAGGATTTCTTAAATGATTTTTTTCTAATTAATAAAGTTTTTAAGACATTAACAAAAATCAATTATTAAATAGTGTCAAAATTGACATAAAAGAGTTTTTAAAAAAAATATTATATTATTAATTTATTTTTTATTTCTAAAAATCTAATGTTTGGAAAAAGGACTTATATAATGATAGGTGTATCATTAATGGACCACTTGGGGGTCTCTTGGAAATATATAGTAAGTTTATTAACTATATAATATAAAAATACAAAGAGACATGGTAAATGTCAAACTAATTAACTAAGAGTTAAAACTAAAAGATAAGGTCAATAAAGTTACCCAAACCTGTCTAAAACCTATTGGTTGAGTTTTTTTCGACACATACCCACCTTATCCTCAAAATAAATCAGTTTGTATCCATTAGAAACAGAATATGAATTTATTATAAAATAATATTTCTAGCTTTTCCAAAGGTGCCCCGCACCCCTCTTATAAAAGGGAACTCTCCCTTCTCTCTAATTCATACCTTCAAAGCCTTTTGGATCGGCCAACCCCCACCCAAATATTCTCTAAACTTACCTCACTTAAACCTAGAATCCTTAGTTTGATCATAAATCCAACCTAAGGAGCCCTTTTGATCAAATCAAAAGGAAGAACCCGAAGAAGAGATAATGTTTTCACCACCCTCTTTCAAGTTACTTTCTTCTCCAACTTCTTCTTTATTTGTTATTTCAATTATAAAATAATAACTCCAGTATATTCTATATAATTTTATGTTATTATAAATATGGTACAACCATATTTAGTATTCTATCCAATCTTTGAATGACATGTCACCATACGTGCGTACGTACGGCTTACCGTCTCCACGTCGTGGTGTAATTGTTATTCAGAAAATTATTATTTGGATGGGTATGATAATGATATGTAATTAAAGTAAATAATAAATATAACATTATAATTATTCTTTATATATTATATACCATCCGATTATATATTATTTTAATATCAAAAGAATGATATTATCACTCGTGCGTACGTATGGACTACTGTCTCCACGAACGCGATGAGATTCATTCTCCATCATATACATTCAAGTCTAATTCTCATTTGATGATTTAAAATAATGTTTAAGGAATTTATATCATTATAAATATGAATAATATACAACCTATCCATAAAAAACATGTCTTATGTAACAAAACATATAAAACAAAACGAGTAAGTTAACACCCGAAACGATGATAATAATAAGATATTATTAACAAAGAAAAGCTAAAAGATCATATATGATATCATATTAATGTATATGACTCTTGTATAATTTAATAACGACTATTTCACCATTATACAGGATTTTAAACTACCCTCAAACAAGGAAAAGTACAAGGTAACGGGTTTTCATCCTACTCCTTATTCCCGTGAGATTCATGCCATATTGCCACTATTACCTTTTGTGTGGTGTATGTACTGCCCATAATTGTATTCATTGTAAAATACACTTTAATTTATGTTTATTTACATATTCATTTTATGATACTTCTTTCATGGGGTGTATGTTTCGTAAGTTACCAAATTGGTAAGGGTTTATTTCACAATCTCTTCATTATCCGAGGTTGTTTATACATAATTATCTACTAGGACCTCTTTATCATCCACATCCATGTTTTGTAAAAATTTATTTAAAATCATTCTTAAAATTTTATAGAATATGGTTTAAATTCATTTATACCCTTGTTTGAATTTTTATAAAGGAATCTTTCCGTCGTTTTCCAAATAAGGTCCTTTTTAACCTTTTTGACAAAATTATGGTAAGAATGTCTTTTTTAACTTATACAGTGGGTGCGACTATTTCCACCCTTATAAAATCATTAAATCTTCCCTTACAATATTATAAGAATATTTTAAATGTAAATTTTTTCTTTTATAATTATGTGACTTTTAAATTATTTCAATAAAAGGATATATTTCTCTCAAAGAGTTTTTGATTTCATCTATGCCAACATCCTTTGATGGATTTTAAGCTTATTTGAAGTTGATGTATTATGATAAAAAAAACTTCTATATTTTATTCAAGGTTTTGTGATATGTTTGACTGTGGATGTGTTATTTTTATACCATTCATGGTTTATGGAGAAAGTATTGACATATCGTATGCTAGTTTTAATACGAATGTTTATGTTATGTTTAAAACTGTTCATATGATGAATGCATTGGACTTAGTAAGTGATTGGTGGAGCCCGCTATAGCTCTTTGATGCATCCGTAGGTCTCATGAGAAAAACTAGTTTCTTGGAACAAGGCCTTGACAAAATATTATTTGTAGTCTTGGCACAAGGCCTTGACTATGTGGTTATGATAGTCTGGCAGTATGCATTCTATCATTATGAAAGTGGTTATTGATATTGCATGTGATTATTCGACTAGTAGAATATCAATGTGAATAAGTAAATGGAATTACTTCATTTTATTTTTTCCATATTATGCTGAAGTTCAAGTTTAAAAGGCTTTTGTTTTAGTTATAAATTGCCTTAAATGTTTATGCTTATTTATGAATGTTTCTGCTATATTGTTATCCTTACTGAGCATCTCAGCTCACCCCTTTCAATGTTTTATTTTTCCCAGGATGTGAAGAAGTATTTTATGAATGAACTGCAGGGATATTATGAGGGGATATGAAGACAAGATGTTTTTGTAGTTTTCACTTTATGATGTAATGTAACACTTATGAATATATCTAGTGTTTCCAAGGCTACTAAACTAATTTCTCTTTCAAGACTTGATATTTTGTGATCATGCCAATGATATGTAATAATGCACCGACTCTAGGTAACTAGGTTTGGGGTGTTACAGTTGGTATCAGAGGAATTTTAGTACAAACCTTGGGAGGTAGATTTAGATAAACTCTGATTAGATCACATATACCTAAGATTGACTTTGAGGATTAGTATATAAGAACATTCTAGAATTTTGGTATTGTAGAGATTTTGTGAGTTTTCCAAGAAATACATCCCTATCTGGATACGAGCAGGTAGAGGCGGCTCGGGCACAGATGTACCTAGGGGTAAAACCTGAAAACACCGCTTTGAGCTAGACTTGAACGGGAACTGGTGCACGACAATGGGCCTTTCTGCACTCTTGGTTTCGACACTCCAGGGGGATATGCTTAGGATAATTCTCATTTTATTTACAAACCATTTTGAAGGGTTTATGAGTATATACTTCCTTAAAGAAAACATTTTTATGATTATGGATTATATCCATAAACTATTCAATTCATGTTAAGTGTTTTACAAGTTTGGATTTATGTATTATGATTCATAACTAATCTAGTGTATGCCATTGTTTAGAAATAGTGCCTAGTGTAAGAAACAGAAACTGTATCAATGCACGCACTCCTTGTAGGTATTTCCCTCCTTCTCAAGATAATTATAGTGGAGTTGGTTATGCAACTGGTGTTGATCACCTAATCACCATACTGGGACAACTCACTCAGGTTATGAATAATAACCTTACCCGTATGGGGCACCCTGATCCGCAGCGTGGAGGATCAATGTTAGATCACTTCATGAGGCAACAACCACCAACATTCAATGGGGTTAAACCCCCATTAGTATCTGAGAAATGGATAAATTCCTTAGAGAAAATATTCCATGCTTTGGGGAGTAGTGAAAGGGAAAAAGTTATCATGGCAGTTTACCGCCTCACTGGAGATGTTGATCAATGGTGGTCATTGATTCAAAACACAAAGGAAGATGATTAAGTATCAAATATGGAATGGATGGAGTTAAAAGATATGACAACCCTGATTTTTATTACAACTTAAACATGCTTTATTACATAAAACTTCACTTGATACAACAAAGAAGATCGAGAGGTTTAGTGTCTTTGGGGCTTAGGGTTATTACATAAAAACTTTAAACTTGAAATACAACATCCTTATTGAAAACTTCCTTTACATGACCACTACATTCCTTCGTACCTAGCATTGCATGGGATAACCTGAGGACATGCATAAGAAAAGGGTGAGCTATAAAGCCCAGTAAGGGAGTACATAATGAATAACATGAGGAGTACAATACATGTTAGGCAATAGGCATATTAATAGAGCATAAGAGAGACATGAACATAAAGGCATGATAAAGCATGATAATCATAACATGGAAATGTGGCAACAACACTTAACATTGAATTAGCATGAGCCAAGGCTCATTGCACATGGAGCATGAGTAAACCCTCATTGCACTTGAAGCACGAGTAAACCCTCGTTGCACTTGAATTAGCATGAGTCAACACTCATTGCACATGACGTATCATGATACTATACTTTACCCAATGCATTGGAGCGCTATCAGGGCGCACCCTTCTTAAACATTTCATTTCATGCATAAGTGTGCCACATGGATCATAAAACATGGATTCATAAAACATAATCATTTCTTCCACGATAAAGGAATGTGGAATTCATACATGAAACTTTACAATCAATACGTATATGTGCATAAAGGTGAATACCCTTGATGGAGAAATGGGCATGGTATTCACTATACAAAGACATTGGCTTAGAAAATTGGTGCGATTTCGGCAGCGTAACGGCGTGACATAAGAATTCATAAAAAAGGTTGATGAGAGAGAAAGGGGTTCCTCATCATATTTACATGAAATGGACAGTAAGGAGATCATATATATACATGTCCCAACAACAGAAATGGAATTTAGATTCATGATACAAAAGTATTGCTTGAATATAAAAGAAGAGAGAGAAGTTCCTTTCGGAATTTCGGCATAGTAACGGGTGTACATGAGAGGCATTTAATGAGAGAGAAAGGGTTCTCCCATCATTCAAACAATAAGAGGGCAGTATGGGGGAGGTGCGAAACCATACCCCAACATTCATAAATTAAATTAAAAGGGCAATACAACTTAAAGAAAATTGACAAAAAAAGAGAAAGGAAGAAAAAAAAAACCCTTACTTGGAAGTGTGCTTCCAAAGGCTAGAGAGAGGCTTGTGAGAGGCTTCTTGGGAGCTTGGGGCACCTTGAGAGGATTCTAGAGAGAGTAGGGCAGAGGTTGGACGAACTTCAAGGGCTTTGAGTGAGGAGGAAGTGGGAGCTTGGGTGGGTTTATATAGGAAAGGTGAGAGAATTCTTTATTATTTAGGTTTGGGACCCCTTATATTAAAATAATCCAAACCACAAACCATCCCATGGTATTTGCCCATGGTTTCTGGAAAAGGAGAGAGGAAAACAATATTTTACAAGGCCAAGGTACGAACTTATTAAAAAAATTAGGGTTGCTTATGTGGAGGTGAGTCACACTCCCATGGAAATTAATTTAAAAAGGCAAAGTGTTGAATAAGTCTTGAGGGCTCCATTAATGCTTTGAAAAGTGATTCAAACAAACCCAAAACCTCATTATTTTAATGATAAAACATATATTGGCCGAACCTAAGGATTATGGTATTTTATTACATCACCATTGGGTCATTATGATGTCATAAATCACATTATATGTTTAAAAGGTATTTAATTTTTACCCAAAAATTGGACTGTCTCAGAAAATTATGAAAAATTCACCGTTGGATAATTTCGACGTCCTGATTCCAAAAATAATATTTATTTTATCTAAATAATTTTCTAAATATGTGAATTTGCACTTTTAAAATAAAAACCGACATTTATAAAAATTCACGGGTTTTGACAGAAATGGCTTTCAAACCTTAATAAATATTTTAATTGCATTCATAAAATTATAAGATCATTTATATTTAATAAAAATTAATTTAATATTAATAATAATATTTTATTAAAATATTATTTAATTCAAAAATCCTTTAATTTAATAAAATATAATTCTTAATTAAATAATAACTAAAAACATCATTTGTACTTTAAAAACTAATTACAATGCATCAAAAATGACTAGAAATTATATTCATTATTATATATAAAAAAAAAATGTACATGAACATGGTTCTACTTATTTGTTACATAACCCCTTAAAATAGCCGCATAAGACCTAAGGGTAAGGTGCGCGATGGTGACAGACTCTTGGGGCTGCTCGGATAACATCGCTCGAGTGGTAATCTCTATCAACTTCCATTTTTCCCGTAGACGATCACGTTCGAGCTTGACTTGATGAAGCTCAGCTTGGGCTTGGTCAAGGGCAAAGCCCAAAGACGCCACCTCTTTACCGAGCTCCGACAAATGGGCTTCGAAAGGGGCAATTCTACTGGATGAGGCCATCGCTTCCTTTGTCTGAGTAGAAAATTGGTTCGTTAAAGCCTTATATTTAAACTACCCAGATGATCACTGTTCAACGGCTATAAAAGTAACGGTCACAAATCTTAACGTAAAACTTAAAGAAGTTGACATCTTATAAAAACATAAAGAAACATTTAACTGGATCAAGAGGGATTTTCCATTAATGAAAATTTGGGTCGTTACAACATTCCCCCCTTAAGAAATTTCTCCCTCGAAATTTTCCTTTTCCCACACTAAAACAAATGTGGGTAACTTAGCTTCATCATATCTTCCGACTCCCAAGTTGCTTCTTCAAACTTGTGGTTTCTCCACAACACCTTGACGAGGGGCATTGTCTTATTTCGTAGAACTTTTTCTCTACGATCTAAGATCTTCACTGGTTGCTCCTCATAAGAAAGATCGTCTTCTAATTGTACCACCTCAGAAGAGAGTACATGTGAAGGGTCTGGTATGTACTTCCTTAAGAGGGATACATGGAAGACATCATGCACCTTGGCCATAGTAGGTGGAAGTGCTAGTCGATAGTCCACAGCCCCAACACGATCAAGAATCTCGAAGGGGCCGATGTACCTTGGACTTAACTTCCCTTTCTTTCCAAACCTCATGACCTTCTTCCACGGAGATATGCGTAAAAACACCATGTCTCCGACTTTAAATTCAAGGTCTCGTCGACGATTATCTGCATAACTCTTCTGTCGACTTTGGGCTGCCTTGATATGCTGCTGAATGGTTTTCACCTTCTCCACCATTTCTTCGACCATTTCTGGTCCAAGCAGCTTACATTCACCGACCTCATCCCAACATGCCGGTGTTCTACACCTTTTCCCATACAGGGCTTCATATGGTGCCATTTGGATGCTCGAGTAGAAACTATTATTATAAGAGAACTCAACTAGAGGAAGATGTTGATCCCATCCTCCTTTAAAGTCCATTGAGCACGCTCTCAACATATCCTCAAGTGTTTGGATAGTCCGCTCGGATTGGCCATCAGTTTGAGGATGATAGGCCGTACTGAAGTTCAGTTCAGTATTCAGAGCATGTTGAAGACTCTTCCAAAACTTAGAGGTAAATCTTGGATCTCGGTCAGACACAATAGATAGTGGTACTCCATGCAACCGTACCACTTCCCTGATATATATCCGTGCCAGTTGATCCAAAGAGAAGTCCTCTCGAATAGCAATGAAGTGTGCAGTCTTTGTAAGACGATCCACAATAACCCAGATTGCATTGTTGCTTTTGGATGTCCTTGGAAGTTCAGTGACGAAGTCCATGGTGATGTTCTCCCATTTCCATTCTGGTATGGGCAATGGTTGCATCATCCCCTTAGACTTCTGCCTCTCTGCCTTCACTTTCTGACACACCAGGCACTTTGATGTATATTCAGCGATCTCCTTCTTCATATTATCCCACCAAAAGTTTTCTCGGAGATCTCGATACATCTTTGTGCTCCCTGGGTGAATAGAGAAATTTGAACTATGTGCATCATCCAAAAGTTCCTTCTTCAGCTCCGAACTTGATGGGACACATAGTCTTTTCCCAAACCGCACAATTCCTTCTTCATTAACATTAAACTCTGAGGATTTTCCCTTTTTGATAGCTTCCACTTTTTCTTGGATTCTCGCATCATCCTTTTGAGCATCCTTTAACCTTTCCAAAAGAGATGGTTGAGCAATCATTTGTGAAAGGATTGATGATGTTCCCTTCTTTATGATTCCCACTTCCATCTTCATCAAGTCTAAGAAGATTGGATCCTTCTCAATTCTCATCATTGATAGAATTGCTGGATCCTTTCTACTTAGGGCATCCGCCACCTTGTTCGCCTTCCCAGGGTGGTAATGTATTGAACAGTCATAATCCTTTATGAGCTCTATCCATCTTCTCTGGCGCATATTAAGCTCTTTCTGTGTGAATATATATTTAAGACTCTTGTGGTCCGTATATATCTCACATTTCTCTCCATAGAGATAATGCCGCCAGATTTTCGAGGCAAAGATCACCGCCGCCAACTCCAGATCATGCGTTGGATAGTTTCGCTCATGGATTTTCAACTGTCTTGAGGCATAGGATATCACTTTATCATTCTGCATCAGCACACATCCTAATCCCTTCTTTGAAGCATCACTGAATACCACAAAAAGCTCCCCACTTGTGGGTAAAGTGAGCACAGGTGCAGTGATAAGCCTCCTTTTCAACTCCTTGAAGCTCTCTTCGCATTCATCACTCCAAGAAAACTTTACTCCCTTTCGAGTTAGCTTGGTAAGAGGGTTGGACAATCGTGAGAAGTTTCTCACAAATCGTCGATAATATCCAGCTAACCCCAAGAAGCTACGGATATCAGTTACCGATGTTGGCCTCGGCCATCCCTCAATTTCATCTGTTTTGGAGGGGTCCACAGATATCCCATTGCTTGTGATGATATGGCCCAAGAATGAGACCTCCTTCAACCAGAACTCACACTTGCTGTACTTGGCATAGAGCTTCTCCTTGCGCAAAGTCTCCAGTACAGTTCTTAAATGCTCCTCATGGTCCTCCTTGGTTTTGGAGTATATTAGAATATCATCTATAAAGACTACCACAAATTTATCTAGGTAATCTCTAAAGACTCTATTCATCAAGTCCATGAATATTGCTGGAGCATTGGTGAGTCCAAAAGGCATTACTATGAATTCATAGTGCCCGTACCTTGTACGAAAAGCAGTCTTGGGGATATCTTCCTTCTTCACCCTTACTTGATAATATCCCGACCGCAAGTCGACCTTGGAGAAGTATTGTGCTCCACGCAGCTGATCAAACAAGTCATCGATTCTTGGGAGAGGATACTTGTTCTTTATCGTGATTTTGTTAAGTTCACGATAATCGATGCAAAGCCGCATTGACCCATCCTTCTTCTTGACGAAGAGGACTGGTGCACCCCATGGTGATGCACTTGGGCGTATAAACCCTTTATCCAGATTCTCCTGTAGTTGTTTCTTCAGTTCTTCAAGCTCAACCACAGCCATTCTATATGGAGTCTTGGATATTGGTAGCGCCCCAGGTATAAGTTCAATTGAGAACTCAACATCTCTTCTTGGAGGAAGACCAGGAAGTTCCTCGGGAAATACTTCAGCGAATTCCCTCACAATAGGCATTTCTTCAAGGGTGGTTTCTTCCTTGGACTCAATCATCTGAGCCAGATATGCGTGCTCATAAGGTAGTAATATCCATGCTTGAGATGATGGAGTTAAAGGAGATTCATCTTCCTCCTGACACTTGTAAAGAATCGGGGGTCGATTCTCCATATGGAGTGTGATTTCCCTCTCCCGACAATTTATGTTGGCTCTATATAAGGAAAGCCAATCCATGCCAAGAATTGCATCAAATTCCACCAAAGGGAGTATGACAAGGTTCGCCGGGAAATTCAATCCACAGATTATAACAGGGGAGGACTTATACTCATGGGATGCAATGATTACCCCATTTGCCGTACTCACCGACATCTTTACTTCCATGATTTGTGGTGGTGCAGGGATTATTCTACTAAACTTTTGAGATATAAAAGAATGCGTAGAACCTGAATCAAAAAGTACGTTCGCTATTCTTGAATGAATAACTAGCGTACCTATCACCACTTCGTTGTCGGGGTTCACTTCGGCAGAAGTGATGGCAAAAGCTCTTCCTTGCTGTCTTGGAGGTTGTTGATTGCCTCCGATAACCCTTGGATTAGGGCACTGATTCGCAAAATGACCCGGTTCTTTGCATTTGAAGCATTGAACAACGCGTTGAGGTTCGAACGGAGCGTTCCTCCCCTCCGTCGCAGCCGCGGGTCCTTCTTGCTGACAGTTAATAGCTAGGTGCCCTTCTCTTCCACACTTGAAGCATTTTCTTGTCCCCCTAAGGCAATTCCCAGGGTGCTTCTTTCCACACTTTTGGCAAGTGGGGTGCTGGAATTTCTTAGCGCCGTTGGATTTATCCATCGGACCACCAGCATTGAAGTCCACCTTCCGCTTCTTGTCCCCATGATACCCCTGTGATTCTCCGATCTCCATTTCAACCTTAAGGGCACATCGGACAATCTCCTCATAGCTGTCAAAGTCACGGATCGCTAATGCTTTCCGCAAGCTAGGCTTCAGCCCACCAAAGAAGCGGTCAACTTTGCATTCGGGGGTAACGACAAAGCCGGAAGCGTATCGTGAAAGCCTTGTGAAGTTTGCCTCGTACGCTCCCACAGATTCTTCATCTTTCTGCTTGAGGGAAAGGAAGTCCCTTTCCATCTTAAGACGGAGGGTGCGTGGAAAATATTTATCGAAAAACATCTTCCGGAATACCTTCCATTCCAAAGCCTCGATCTCCTCCTCAGGCTTCGTATTTTTGATCAATGTCCACCATTGATCAGCTTCACCCTCCATACGATAAGCCGCCAGGAGAACCTTCTCTTTTTCAGAGCATTGGAGGATGGAGAATATCTTCTCAATGGAGTTGATCCATTGTTCAGCGATCGTGGGATCAGATGATCCACTAAAAGTAGGAGGCCTTTGTCTCATGAAGCTTTCAATAGCGACTTGTTCTTTCTTAGGGGGGGTTGAACGTTCCTCTTGACCAGTGTTTCTATTCAAAACTTGAGTTAGCTGAGAGAGAAGCGTGACAAAGTTCGCGATTCCCGCTCCCATCGGATTGGGCATCTCATTAGTACAATCATCACACTGATCTTCACAACGGTTGTTAGCCCGAGTTCTCCTATTACCGGCCATTGGCTGGAATAAAAGGAAAGTTAGGGGTAACACATAGAGGGTAATCCAAAGACAAAAGTTGATGACTTATAAATAAACTTTGATCTCCTTAACTCATGAGTCTATAGGATTCAATCCAGGCTTTTTAGGATCTTTCCTTCTAACATATATTCTTAGGGGAATTTTTCCCTTAATAAGGGTTCATACTAAGATTGTGAATTTATCAAAACATATCCCCCGGGAGTGTCGTAACCAAGAGTGCAGCAAGGCCCGTTGTCGTGCACCAGTTCCCGTTCGAGTCTAGCTCAAAGCGGTGTTTTCGGGTTTTACCCCTAGGATACATCTGTGCCAGAGCCGCCTCTACCTGCTCGTATCCAGACAGGGATGTATTTGTTTGATAAAACACTTACTTAGTATTTACCAAAACTTAGGGATGTTTTTATTATGCTTAGTCTTGTATCTAAGGCTTTACTAGGGTTTCCTAATCCCAAAAATAACTAAACCTATCCTCTGATACCAACTATGACAACCCTGATTTTTATTACAACTTAAACATGCTTTATTACATAAAACATCACTTGATACAACAAAGAAGATCGAGAGTTTTAGTGTCTTTGGGGCTTAGGGTTATTACATAAAAACTTTAAACTTGAAATACAACATCCTTATTGAAAACTTCCTTTACATGACCACTACATTCCTTCGTACCTAGCATTGCATGGGATAACCTGAGGACATGCATAAGAAAAGGGTGAGCTATAAAGCCCAGTAAGGGAGTACATAATGAATAACATGAGGAGTACAATACATGTTAGGCAATAGGCATATCAATAGAGCATAAGAGAGACATGAACATAAAGGCATGATAAAGCATGATAATCATAACATGGAAATGTGGCAACAACACTTAACATTGAATTAGCATGAGCCAAGGCTCATTGCACATGGAGCATGAGTAAACCCTCATTGCACTTGAAGCACGAGTAAACCCTCGTTGCACTTGAATTAGCATGAGTCAACACTCATTGCACATGACGTATCATGATACTATACTTTACCCAATGCATTGGAGCGCTATCAGGGCGCACCCTTCTTAAACATTTCATTTCATGCATAAGTGTGCCACATGGATCATAAAACATGGATTCATAAAACATAATCATTTCTTCCACGATAAAGGAATGTGGAATTCATACATGGAACTTTACAATCAATACGTATATGTGCATAAAGGTGAATACCCTTGATGGAGAAATGGGCATGGTATTCACTACACAAAGACATTGGCTTAGAAAATTGGTGCGATTTCGGCAGCGTAACGGCGTGACATAAGAATTCATAAAAAAGGTTGATGAGAGAGAAAGGGGTTCATCATCATATTTACATGAAATGGACAGTAAGGAGATCATATATATACATGTCCCAACAACAGAAATGGAATTTAGATTCATGATACAAAAGTATTGCTTGAATATAAAAGAAGAGAGAGAAGTTCCTTTCGGAATTTCGGCATAGTAACGGGTGTACATGGGAGGCATTTAATGAGAGAGAAAGGGTTCTCCCATCATTCAAACAATAAGAGGGCAGTATGGGGGAGGTGCGAAACCATACCCCAACATTCATAAATTAAATTAAAAGGGCAATACAACTTAAAGAAAATTGACAAAAAAAAGAGAAAGGAAGAAAAAAAAACCCCTTACTTGGAAGTGTGCTTCCAAAGGCTAGAGAGAGGCTTGTGAGAGGCTTCTTGGGAGCTTGGGGCACCTTGAGAGGATTCTAGAGAGAGTAGGGCAGAGGTTGGACGAACTTCAAGGGCTTTGAGTGAGGAGGAAGTGGGAGCTTGGGTGGGTTTATATAGGAAAGGTGAGAGAATTCTTTATTATTTAGGTTTGGGACCCCTTATATTAAAATAATCCAAACCACAAACCATCCCATGGTATTTGCCCATGGTTTCTGGAAAAGGAGAGAGGAAAACAATATTTTACAAGGCCAAGGTCCGAACTTATTAAAAAAATTAGGGTTGCTTATGTGGAGGTGAGTCACACTCCCATGGAAATTAATTTAAAAAGGCAAAGTGTTGAATAAGTCTTGAGGGCTCCATTAATGCTTTGAAAAGTGATTCAAACAAACCCAAAACCTCATTATTTTAATGATAAAACATATATTGGCCGAACCTAAGGATTATGGTATTTTATTACATCACCATTGGGTCATTATGATGTCATAAATCACATTATATATTTAAAAGGTATTTAATTTTTACCCAAAAATTGGACTGTCTCAGAAAATTATGAAAAATTCACCGTTGGATAATTTCGACGTCCTGATTCCAAAAATAATATTTATTTTATCTAAATAATTTTCTAAATATGTGAATTTGCACTTTTAAAATAAAAACCGACATTTATAAAAATTCACGGGTTTTGACAGAAATGGCTTTCAAACCTTAATAAAAATTTTAATTGCATTCATAAAATTATAAGATCATTTATATTTAATAAAAATTAATTTAATATTAATAATAATATTTTATTAAAATATTATTTAATTCAAAAATCCTTTAATTTAATAAAATATAATTCTTAATTAAATAATAACTAAAAACATCATTTGTACTTTAAAAACTAATTACAATGCATCAAAAATGACTAGAAATTATATTCATTATTATATATAAAAAAAATGTACATGAACATGGTTCTACTTATTTGTTACATAACCCCTTAAAATAGCCGCATAAGACCTAAGGGTAAGGTGCGCGATGGTGACAGACTCTTGGGGCTGCTCGGATAACATCGCTCGAGTGGTAATCTCTATCAACTTCCATTTTTCCCGTAGACGATCACGTTCGAGCTTGACTTGATGAAGCTCAGCTTGGGCTTGGTCAAGGGCAAATCCCAAAGACGCCACCTCTTTACCGAGCTCCGACAAATGGGCTTCGAAAGGGGCAATTCTACTGGATGAGGCCATCGCTTCCTTTGTCTGAGTAGAAAATTGGTTCGTTAAAGCCTTATATTTAAACTACCCAGATGATCACTGTTCAACGGCTATAAAAGTAACGGTCACAAATCTTAACGTAAAACTTAAAGAAGTTGACATCTTATAAAAACATAAAGAAACATTTAACTGGATCAAGAGGGATTTTCCATTAATGAAAATTTGGGTCGTTACAAAAGAGCTTTTCTTATAAAAATAATTTCCTCGTGACCATCGAGCATATATGGAAAGGAAATTACTCAGTCTGAGGCAAAAGGAGGATGAGAATGTTTCAAAATAAGAGGCTAACTTTACAAGGTTATAAAGGCATGCTAAAAATTATATATATAACCCAAGAAGTAATATTGATTGTTTCTTTGATGTGTTAAAACCATTTCTTTGCCGAGCTTTAGTATCACAATCCTTCTCATCGTATGAAGATATTTTCTCATGTGCTACCAAGACAGAAAAGGAATTCTCTAAATCTTATGACAATAAAGTAAAGCAAGAGAAGAAGATAATGGTGGAGCAAGAGACAGGTAATGGGAAAAAGGGAAAGAAGGATTTTCCATTATGTGATAATTATGGGAAGAAACACCTTGGCACTTGCCTAAAAAAAATGGGATTCTGTTACAAGTGTGGTGAAAAAGGCCACCAAGATCATGATTGTAAGGGAAATAAAGTTGATTTCAATGTTCAATGCTATAATTTTAGATAAATGGGGCATTATGAAAATGAATGTCCTAAGAACCAAGGAAACTTACCTCATAAAAGGATGAGGGAGAATGTCCAAGCTTATGTTGTTACTATAGTTGAAGTTGAATAATTATTTTATTTGTGTTTTTGGATTCAAGAAGTTTATTCTAGTTATAAGAATAATGTGATATATATAAGGATTGTACTACAGTACTTTTTGTTTTCATTAAGGTTTTAATATGACTAAGGAAATCATATTTTCATTATGTGACAATAAGAGAAAATTTTCTTTGTTTAGGGAATCTGATGTTACAATTGATTTTGGAATTTAGATACCTTTTACAGAGAGTCTGGACAGAGGTATTTTAGATAACTATAATGTTTGTAATGGATTAATTTGAAATTTGGATAGTATTTTTTAAGGTTAAAACATTTCTTATGATTATTTTTGGAATATTATAATACTATAGTCTTGGGAAAAGGACAACCTGCGGGTTGGGCGATAACCTATCGCGTCGGACAAAGCTGCAGGAATCGAACCCACAATAATAGTGTGATAGGTCTTTATTACCTACCACTAACCTACAGGAAGTCCCTGGTTGTTACAAAATAGTTTTCATCATTTAAATAGTATATGTTTATATTTGTAACCCTATACGATTAGGATAAATAGAGAATTTTTGAGTTGTATTATGTTTTGGAGTGAAAGATGAGTTTGTGGTAGAAATTTATTAATGGATAAAACTCTAATCATAAATTAATTATATCTCCATATTATCATAGCCAATCTCATAAATAAATTCCTCAATATTAAGAAAAGGAATTTAGAACAAAAACATTGTCCTAGATGGTACCTTAGATCATCAAAAATTTATGACTTTTTGATTGTTGGATTTTTCATAGCCATGTTCTCTACCACTCTCCATCAGATATTGATGATTAGATTTCTCTTCCATATCCATGTTTTCCTACATGGAACCATAGTATGTATTATTTTTTGTAACCTTCATACTTACCACTCTTTATTTTATATAGAGGCATCATTAATCCATTTTTCGATGTGGGATTTCAACTAAGATATTTTGAAATGTCAACCCCAAGTTTCCAATACCAAACATAAATTGAGAGGATGAAATTTATTTCAGGAGGGGATAATGTAACACCCCAATCTTCCACGGTACTCTTCTCTTTGAATAATACAGTAGCGTGTGTTTTATGCAACTTCGAGTTCTAACACACACCACAACCAATCAAACTAGCCGTTATGAATAGTAATACCCACTTTTTGAAATTTTATAAATTTTATCTTTCAAAATGGACTTAATTTTTGTATTAGGAATATTGAAATTAGATTAGGGTGAATCTTTGGTACTTTTCGGATAACTTTCATATTTTGATGAATAGTGAAAATTACTAAATTTTAATTAAAATCAGTTTTTTTAATCAAAATAATTAATAGTGATAAACTAGAATTTGAGGGATTTTAGAGTATAATTAGATTATATTGTTACCATTTAATCCAATGTTGGTCATTGGACATAATTTCACATTTAAACAAGACATAAGCAAGTTCCAATCTTTTGATAGTTATTATTTCATAAAAACACGCTTTTTGTTTTGACAACGGGAATTAATTTTAAATTAATTTCTGCCACTTCTATGTTTTGAATTTATAAAAATGTATTGTATGTTTAGAATCAGGAGGTCCAAATCGTAAAAATAGGTAACTTTTATTTTTAGACATTTTGAATAATTACTTTGGTATATATTTTATTTACCATGGTTAAAGGGTAAATCCGGTAAATAACGGTAAACAAATTTTATTATAATAATAATAAATTACCCTAAAACATATCCTAACCCTATTGGTTGATACATGTCCGACCATGGGCATGTTTGGGTCTATTTTGGGACCCCATGGATCCACTTGTAAGTGATAATGACACTTTATATTAATTAAGTTAAAGTAAATACAAAAATGACATAAGCATATATCTTTTAGAAAAAAACATTTACATAAGGTTATATATGTTATATTTTAGACTATAAATACTCATTAGAAATATAAAAAGATTTCCTACATAATGGTACTTTTTTTATAATTTTTAGATATTGAATAATTAAATTTATTTATGACACAATAATGATGCATTATTTTCTTTATTAATGAAAGAATCAAATAATTAGTATTATAAATGTTAAAATAAATATAATTTGAAAGTTTTTAAGACATAAAAGAATTTTATTGGTTAATATGACATGATATTATTGCTTAAATTAATTTGTTTAGAATTAATAAAGTTTTTAAGACTTTAACAAAAATAAATTATTAAATAGTGTCAAAATTGACATAAAAGAGTTTTTAAAACAAATATTATATTATTAATTCATATTTTATTAATAAAAATCTAACGTTAGGCCAAAGGACTTATATATTTATATTTTTATCATTAATGAACCACTTGGGGGTCTCTTGGAAATATATAGTAATTTTATTAACTATATAATATAAAAATACAAAGAGACATGGTAAATGTCAAACTAATTAACTAATAGTTAAAACTAAAAGATAAGGTTAATAAAGTGACCAAAACCTGTATAAAACCTATTTTTGAGTTGTTTTAGACCCATACCCACCTTATACTCGAAATAAATCAGTTTTTTATCCATTAAAAACTGAATATGAATTTATTATAAAATAATATTTCTAGATTTTCCAAAGGTGCCCCTCACCCCTCTTATAAAAGGGCACTCCACCTTCTCTCTAATTCATACCTTAAAAGACTTTTTTCTCGGCCAACCCCTGCCCAAATATTCTCTCAAATTTCCTCACTTCAACCTAGAGTCCTTATTTTGATCATAAATCCAACCTAAGGAGCCCTTTTGATCAAATCAAAAGGAAGAACCCGAAGAAGATGTAATGTTTTCACCACCCTCTTTCAAGTTCCATTCTTCTTCAACTTCTTCTTTATTTGTTATTTCCATTCTAAAATAATAACTACAGTATCTTATATATACTATGATGTTATTATAAATATTTTACAACCATATTCAGTATTCTATCCATCATTTGAATGACATGTCCCCATACGTGCGTATGTACGGCTTACCGTCTCCACGTCGTGGTGTAATTGTTATTCAAAACATTATTATTTGGATGGGTATGATAATGATGTGTAATTGAAGTAAATAATAAATATTACATTATAATTATTCTGAATATATGATATAACATCCAATTATATATTATTTTAATATCAAAAGAATGATATTATCGCTCGTGCGTACGTACGGACTACCGTCTCCACGAACGTGATGAGATTCATTCTCCATCATATACATTCAATTATAATTCTCATTTTATGATTAAAAATAAGGTTTAAGGACTTTATATAATTCTTAATATGAATAATATACAACCTATCCAAAAAAACATGGCTTATTTAACAAAACATATAAAATAAGATGAGTAAGTTAACACCCGAAAACGACGATAATAATAAGATATTATTAACAAAGCATTGTTAAAAGATCATATATGATATCATATTAATGTATATTATTCTTGTATAATTTAATAACAACTATTTCACCATTTTATAGGATTTTAAACTACCCTCAATCAAGGAAAAGTACAAGGTAAGTGGTTTTCATCTCACTCCTTATTCCCATGAGATTCATGCCACATTGCCACTATTACCTTTTGTGTGGTGTATATACTGCCCATAATTGTATTCATTGTGTAATATACTTTAATTTATGTTTATTTACATATTAATTGTATGATACTTATTTCATGGGGTGTATTTTTTGTAAGTTACCAAATTGGTAAGGGTTTATTTCACAATCTCTTCATTATCCGAGGTTGTTTATATGTAATTATCTACTGGGACCTCTTTATCATCCACATCCATGTTTCATAAAAATGTATTTAAAATTATTCTTATAATTTTATATAATATTGGTTAACGTCATTTATACCCTTGTTTGAATTTTTATAAAGGAATATTTCCATTGTTTTCCAAACAAGTTCATTTTTAACCTTTTCAACAAAATTAAGGTAAGAATGTATTTTTTAACTTATACGGTGGGTGCGACTATTTTCTGCCATTATAAAATTGTCAAATCTTACCTTACAAGATTATAAGAATATTTTCAAAGTAAATTTTTTCTTTTATAATTATGTGACTTTTAAATGATTTCAAAAAAAAGAGATATTTCTCTTAAATAGTTTTGATTTCATCTTTGTCAACATCCTTTGATGGATTTTAAGATTATTTTAAGTTGATGTATTATGATACTAAACTTCCATATTGTATTGAAGGTTTAGTGATATGTTTGACTGTGGATGTGTTATTTTTATACCATTCATGGTTTATGGAGAAAGTATTGACATATCGTATGCTAGTTTTAATACGAATGTTTATGTTATGTTTAAACCTGTTCATATGAGGAATGCATTGGACTTAGTAAGTGACGGGTGGAGACCGCTATAGCTCCTCGATGAATTGGTAGGTCTCATGAGATAAACTAGTGTCTTGGCACAAGGCCTTGACAAAATCTTATTTGTAGTCTTGGCACAAGGCCTTGACTATGTGGTTATGATAGTCTGGAATTATGCATTCCATCATTTTGAAAGTGGTTATTGATATTGCATGTGATTATTTGACAAGTAGAATATCCATGTGAATAAGTAAATGGAATTACTTCATTTTATTTTTTCCATATTATGCTGAATTTCAAGTTTAAAAGGCTTTTGTTTCAGTTATACATTGCCTTAAGTGTTTATGCTTATTTATGAAAGTTTCTGTTATATTGTTATCCTTACTGAGCATCTGAGCTCACCCCTTTCAATGTTTTATTTTTCCCAGGATGTGAAGAAGTATTTTATGAATGACCTGTAGGGATTGTATGAGGGGATATGAAGACAATATGTTGTTGTAGTTTTCACTTTATGATGTAATGTAAGGCTTATGAATATATCTAGTGTTTCCAAGGATACTAAACTAATCAGTCTTTCGAGACTTGATCTTTTGTGATCATGCCAATGATATGTAATAATGCACCGACTCTGGGTAACTGGGGTCGGGGCGTTACATATATTCTCATGGCTATGAATATATATAAGTGGATCCTTACATATATTCTTATATATGCATACACCCATTTCCACTTACACCAGTATGCATTTTATATATATATATACACACACACATAAGAACACCTATCCACCCCCCCTACATATATATATATATATGTATTCACTACCAATAGTGAATATACATATAACAGGGGAACTTACATATATATATATATATATATATATTCTTACCTATGCATACATTATAAGTCTTCTTTGACTCTGGCGACTCAAACTCACCTCAAGGATGACCAAGACACACTGAAATTGATGACAGGTGGACTAAAATGATCTAAACTACTTTTCCTTTGGAAGTGGATGCCAAAATGCATGAAATGGAGTCCTGGTAGATTCATCACACACCCTCAAAGAATCAAATGCAAAACTAGAAGATATCTGGTGGATCAGTGAGAAGAGAGGAGGTCGCGAGGTGGAGGTCGCACCATGGGAGTTTGGCCAAGGGGTGTTGCGTGACTAAGGTTAGTGGAGACACCCCTTTTAGGGTTTTTCTTAAAATATAACATATTATTATTATTATTAAAATATTTCTTTATTTTTTATTTACTAGTTATTTTCATTTATTTTATTTTTATTTTTATTTAAAATTAATTATTTTAATTTCTTTAAAAATAACACATCGCACGGTTTGGGTCACACATTTAGCTAAACTGTGAACTAATCATGTGATGAAAAGTGTGATAATCTTCCCATTTGGAACTAATAATGTGGGCTAGGCATGCGGTTTGTGTAAACCGTGCGCAGCCCGTGTAGGGCATTCTTCTCCTCTGAAACAAGTCGCACGGTTTGCCGTTGAGGGCCACACAGTTTCAAAAAAACTTTATGCCTCTATCAGACCCTCTAAAACATTGATCCTAGGACCCTGATGCTTTGAAAACTCAATGAGACACCTAAGGGAACCTTCAGACCATTAAACAAGTCCAAAAACATCAATTTGAAGTGTTCCAACTTTCGAAATTACTTTACAAAGATCAATTTAAATAATGTATCGTTCAGTAAATTTCAAAGATCAAATTCCCTTGAAATTTACCTTGGATCAAAACATAGGTCATTACAACCTTCTCACCTTAAAAATTATCATCCCCAATAAGTCTTTGGGAATAATGAAAACACCACCTGACCTACATGGGTCGTGAAGCCTCATTCAAAAAGTCATGTTGCATTTCTAAACGCCCTATGTACATTCAAGCATTTCTTAATCATATGATGATTAAGACATTAAAACATAATACAATTCTATTTTTATAAATAAACCAATGAAACATATCTTACTAGATCCCATTTAACCAGAGACATGATCACATCATTGTCTCTTTAAACATTTGACTGATGGTGCTCCCCACCATAGGCCTTAGCATTAGAAAGGGGCCAATTCTGAATCACAATAGCTCCATCTTCAGAATTTCCTTAAAAAGAATGCCTCTAAGTGTTATAGAGATTCTTCAAGAGTGATTTTTTTAATAAGGAAAATCCAATTACTTATGATGTCATATCAGGGACCTCATCATTAAGAAATGGTAGAACTTGGATCGACCTAACCAAAACTAGTTGCACAATATTTCCAAGAATACACTATTGACCTTTAATACACACTCACCTTAACCTAGAGTGGTGATTAGAATGGTTCTTCAATGACCATAACCACTAAACAAGAAGGAAAATAGGTCAAACCACCTATGGAAGACCTTTCTCAAAATTCTCGACTTAGACAGTCGGCGTACTACAAAATGAATTGTGATGCCTTCTTCCAAGGCATTATGAATTTAGCTCGGACATGTTCACCGAAGCTCAAACCCAACCTATGGTGACATTACTTGGTCAATTCATCACCTAACCATTTATTCCATCATGCCTCATCATGAAAAAGGGTGTAATACAAATCCATCCCACTAGAATCATTAGCCTTCAAACATCACCTTCAATCTTGACAATAATTCCGGGATAACCTCATATTCAACAAAATAGAGTTAAATAACTAACCTGAGGTATTCCATAATCCTCAATTACAAAAGAGACATTGGAATAAGGGCACAAAATCCAAATCAGATCATTAATTGTTCCTAGAGAAACGTCTTCTTGGAAGTCAATTCAAAGAAAATAATGGTCGGTGTCCAAGATTCCATACATGGCATTCCTACTTTGGAACCCAAGTCTCACTTAGGACTAACCAAGCCTCGATTGAACCATGCGCCAGTGAGCACTATAGATAGATACCACCAAACAATCCAAACAACTTTTACACAACAACACGGCATAAGACCAATGCTCTCTTAGTGCATCAAGGATGAAGTTAAGATATGGTACATGATTATCACAAAACCAAATTAAACTAAGAGGAGACTATGAAAACCAAAAGAATAATATTTGAACCAAAACTGGTCTAATTTCTTTAAAAGAACCTTGGTATCACCTGTTAATGCACCAACACTAACTGATTACAATCCTTCACAACACAAAGCATTCCATGACCATTCAATATTAACCACTAACGTCCTCCACAACCAATGGTGTTTCCAAAGGTTTCACACATAGCCAACAATGAAAATTTCATACTGATAAGCAAGCACCAAAACATTTAAAAACTTGAAACCTAAAAGGAATTTGACAAAAACTGATAATTTTAAAATGGTCCTCTTAAGTCGTGCTCCTTCTACCCAGAAAGACATGTATTCAGCAAAATTGGTGTGACAATCCCCATATTAGAAGTGTCCTAATTGCTGAAAGAAGATATAGACCATCCACTCATAAGAGCACTAAGTAAAAACCTTCTTAAACATAAGTGTGTCACTCTTCCAAGACATGCTCGTATATGTCAAATCATTTGGCATGAAATCTTGAACCAACCTGACTAGCATGTAAAATAACTCAAGTCTCTTGGAAATTCCTTTGTGAGTATTGGGATGAAACTTGATTCCTATAATTCACATGTCACTCTACTATAGAGATAACTTGAGACCGTACTCAACAGATCAAAGCTCAATTATTTCACTGAACTTAAATGGTTCATTACAACACCTAGCACTCAATGGGTGCTACATACATGAACGCATACTACCCTGAGGTTTAGAAGAAAACAGAACATCCTGAATACTACCCATAGGCTTATCAACACTATACATTCAACTATCAGGTGGACTATATAGAAAATGGCTCAAAATAAAATTATCTCATATGAATATAAAATGAACTTACATCCTCGTGATTCACACAAGGATATAGGAAAGGGTCTTGATACCTACAAAGTAGCAAAACATTCCTAAGTCATGTCTAACCTACTGAAACTGAGCACTCATCGATGCTCACACCCATAAAAAGGGCCAAAAAGAACATGACCACCCATCTGAACAAGGGTATAATTTAGAATCTAAGAAACCTACTAGGGATAGCAGCACCTGAATAAAACCAAGAGTCAAAAATCTCATGGAATTAGTAAGGAATTTAAACTCGAAGGGGATGCCTACCATGGGATAGCCCCTTACGAGTGCATAAGCATCAAATGTACAACTAGATCACATAAAACCAAAAGTCACTAGGCTCAAGAACCTATAATTTAATTCATTTATAAAAAAATAAAGGCCTGTGGAAAATTCTCACTCTTCCATTCTAAGGCTACTCAAGAGAAGTTTAAAACTACAAATACATGAGGTTTTAAACAAAGGACACCACCAAGGGTTCCATTTTAAATTCGATTCACTGATTCACATTAAAACTTTTAAACATTTAAAATATTTAATACAAAACATAAAGTTACATTTTAAAAAACACTAGGCACTTTATTTTAATCATCAGATCAAAGAAAAATAGGAAATTTTCATTAAACTTCCTTTTTAGACATTTTATATTAATTAACATCTCGTAATCCTTAGGAAATTTGTCACATAAATTCATTTTTAATAGATTAGGTGACCTATGGTGGTCCCAAAAATCCAACCTAAGTTATTTATAAGTAAACCTAATAGAATTTTCTTAGTTATAGAAATTAAAAACACAAAAATAGATCATATCATAAGTTACATTCCCCAGCTAACCTACTTGGGTATATTTGTGATTTTTAGAATCTAACTGATTTATTTCATAGTAAAATGAAATAACTCTTATATTTAAACCATTTAAAATATAACATGTTCGTATACAAAAGTTTGATTACATAAGTTGCTATACCCAAACCTATAAAGCTCTCATACACTTTATAAACAGAAGTTTAGCTCCCATTTAACCAAACGTAATCCACTTTAGCATTTGAACTCATGTATCCCTTTTCATATATAATAATAATAAAGATATACCATGGTCATATCTAGTGGTCCAGTTACATGGGTTTCCATCTACTAACCTATAAAGCACCCATACACTTTATAGTTTGGCATTTGGATTCCATTTGCTAACAAATACCATTTCATTTTAATATTTAAAATTTAACAACCTTTACATTTTAACAATAGTTTCTAAACATGTATAAATCTTAGATATGGTTAAAGTATATGGGTTACCTTTTCCCAAATATAAGGCACCCATACACCTTACAACTGAAAACTGGTTCTTGTTTAATCGCAACCAATAATTCACCCAATGCAATCATTCATCTATCAAAATAAGACTAGAATACTATCACAAGCAGTAATAGAGAGAGACAAGATATAAAAACAAAAGTATGATACATAGGGAAAACAGGCTAAACAAACATGTAACATGGTATATCATAGTAGTAATGATAATTAATTACCTAGGAAGATACAGACTAAGCATGTTATTTTAATACCTAACATGGCATATAACAGGCATGCTAACAAAAAAATCATGGAATAGAATTCAAGGCACTCAATCAAAATAGAAAGCAGACAATATATGAAACTTCATGGCATGGTATATGAATGGAATGTGAATTCCTAAGTGGCTAATATGATGTATGAAATGTTTCATCCTTTCCATACCAGTCCAAGGGTAAAAAACCAAAAATCTTATAAATCAATAAGTAGCGAAAAGTACACCAATAACTAGAGGTGAAATCAAATCAACCATAATAGAGAACAACATGAACATCAATCTTAGCCCTGTACACTTGGACATTTGTTTATGGGTGGGGTGATCACTCCTAGACAACAGCTATTTACCAAGTACCGACATATTTCTATTCTCTTATCTACCAATAAAAAATAATAAGAAGAAAGAAAAATAAGACTCTAATACCACTTTGTAATGTCCCAACCTAGATCATCCACTGAGAAGGTAGCCAGACCAGTGGATCACATGGCCTTAAGCATATCTCCTCATATATTAGAGGCTTCCGACTATAAGTGAGGTTATCAGGAGGTGATAGTGGGGAGACTATAACATCTTATTAGAGTACCGCAATGGTACAATTAGAATAGATAGAAAAAAATATCAGAAGCGATATAATAAATGAAAGACAGATAGAAATGGAAGAGGTAAAATAATTAACTAAATGTAAAAGATATCCAATTCCAATTTACAAGTTTTCATATATGAGATATTATGCTACAAGTAAAATTAGTATGAAATACAATAGAAATACAATATAATAAAAGAAAAACTTTCCAACGACTAGATCCACAAGCATACCAAGCTCCAGCTCGGTCCTTTGCTCCTAACTCCTAGGTACAAGATAAACATCATAATCAATCAACCAAGGTTCAATAAATATAAGGTCTACTCAGGTACCCTATTTCAATGGAGGCCTAGGAAGGGTGTGGGATAATAATATCAGTAGTCTGACACCCATGGTTTCTAGACCAATCCATTTAGTTCAATATAAATTAATTAGTGTGCATGTAATATGAAATGATATATAGTACATAAATAATAACACAGGTTGACCCAGGTTCCAATTGGACACCTAGACGACTCTAACTACTTCAGATCACTACTGGAAAGAATGTATGATCATGTCACTATATATATATAATATATATATATATAGTAATAATGTATATATATATAGTTTAGTTTTATATTTCATCCACCTATATGAACAATGTGTGTGCAGACACTTAAAGTCCATTTACCGGAAATACTAGTAACGACTGGACTGGAGCATAACTCATATTATCCATGACCAGTCTGACAAGCCTAAAACGCCTATACAATAGGGTACATTCCCTACAACCCAACAGTGTGGGGGATGCCATTCCCATCACTTAGGGTGGCGAGTGAGAACTCCATAGCAATGCTCGAATCATGGAATGTGGTGTGTAAATCCCACCACCCATATCATATCACAGATGTGATTCATCATCTTCAACACTTGATGTAAGGGGCCATGAGTCTCCATGCTCAACAAAACCCTTACCATCATATCACAAGTATCACTCATGAAAGTCTCCATTCTCAACACTAGATGTAGGGGAGAATGAGTTTCCATGATCAACAATCCCTTACCATCATCCACATCCCATGTATAAGGAATAATAATATTTATAATACAATCCATGAGGAAATACCTATCATGATTTTCATTTTTATAACCAATTATAATTAAGGAATTACAAATATAACAATTAAAATTAAGCATGAGGCATTATGCGTATTTAATTTTTGTATCACACATAAGGAAAAATATCTCATGTAACTTATTCATTAAGACCATGTGTATATAAAAAAAACAAGGCACAACAATTCAAATAGTTTGGTTTATAAGTAATGAAACAATAGGAATAATCTTATCACCCTTAAACCATTTCAAAGAATTCAAATCATTTAAAGGAAAGCAACTATCATATAAGATTTATCCCACATATATGCCCCATTTAGTTAAAATGAAGGATGGAAACTATTATATTTATACCACTCTAGTTTACCCTTTTTAATAAATTTAAGTAATGACATCCATAAAGCACATGTGATCCCATTTAATACTCATGTAGTGAGGGAAATTATGTGTAAAGGACAAGCTATAATACAGTTAGGTGTTCTGGGAAATAATTATTTGACCATTAAGGGGAAACTCATTTAGGGACATCTATAAGGGACATGTTCTAAACATGCCAAAAATTTATCCATAATAAAGGCATCAAAGAATAGAAGAAAAAAATGGAAACATGATAAGAATGATTTATATCATTAATAAATACTTTTTAGTTTAGAAGGAAGTGCACCTCCATCAAGGGGTTTTATTATAAAAACATGACATTATTCTTAAAACAATTCATTTAGAATATTAAACATTATTTCAAGAGGAATACTCAATTCATGTTAAAGGATAATTTAATAAAAATATTAAATTTAAAGGGAAAAGGAAAAGGAAAGGGATCCTACCATAAAAATAAGAAGGCCAAGCCAAACACTTTGGTAATTGATATTTTCATTGGCGGCCACTCGAAGCTACTCATTCCCACCTCCAATCATATGCACCTTCATATATACATAAGGATTCCTAGGCCCTATGTACATATTATCATGGCCATGAATATGTACAAGTGGATCCATATATATATGTTTATATATGCATACACCCATTTCCACTTACACCCATATGCATTTTTCATATATATACATAAGCACACCTAGCCCCATATATATATATTCACTTACATGGGTGAATATAAATATAAAAAGGGAACTTACATATATATATATATATATATATATTCCAACCTATGTATATGTGGTAAGTCTCCTTTGACTCTGGAAACTCAAACCCACCTCAAAGACGACAAAGATGCACCAAAATTGATAACGAGTGGACCAAAATGATCTAAACCGTATGAACTTTGATGGTGGATTATGAAACACACGTGAAGGAGTCTTGGGGGATGCACCACAAACCCTCAATGAATTTAATGCAAAAATAGAGGAGATATGGAGGATTGATATGAAGAGAGGAGGTCATGAGGATGGGGGTCATGCCATGGGGGTTCGATCGAGGAGTGTCACGTGATTATGGTACTAGGAGACACCCCTTTTGGGTTTTTTCTTAAAACCTAACATAATAATAAAAATAATAATAATAATCATAATAATAACAACAATTATATTATTAATATTATTAAAACATTTCTTTATTTTTTATTTACCATTTATTTTCATTTAATTTATTTTTATTTTTATTTAAAATTATTTATTTTAATTTCTTTAAAAAGAACACATTGCATGGTTTGGGTCACATAGTTATTCAAACCATGCACCAACCATGTTATTAATAGTGCAATCATATTACCCATTTGGAACTAATCATGTGCATCCCATGTGAGGAATTCTACTCCTCTGAAACAAGCTTCATGGTTTTCTGCTGAGGGCCACATGATTTCAGACAAACCATGCACCTCTGTCAAACCCTCCAAAACATTGATCTTGGTATCCCAATGCTTATAAAACTAAACAAGGCACCTAAGGGACCCTTTAGGCCTTTAACCAATTCCAAAAACATCACTTTGAAGTGTTCAAACTTTCAGAATTACTTTCTGAAACTCAGTTCAGAGAACGGATCGTTCAATAAATGGAAAAGTTTAAATTCCCTTGAAATTTAACTTGGTTCAAAACACATGTCATTAGAACCTCCCCACCATAGAACTTCTCTTCCTCAAAAAGCCTTCTCAAAAAGCCTTCAAGAATAAAAATAATAGCACCTAACCTACACAGGTCGTGAATTCTCTTTCAGATAGTCATGTTATGTTTCCAAACACCATATGTACCTTCAATAATTTCTTAATCATATGACGCCTAATCCATTAAAACCTGATCCAATGCTTTTTTTCCAACCAAAACATAGAAACAATGCTTACTCGATCCCATTTATCTAAAGACACAATCATTTCATCATCTCTTTAAACATTAGTTTGATGGTTCTCGCCACCATAAGCCTTAACATTAGAAAGGGTCCAATTCTGAGTCATGGTACTTCCACCATTGGAATTTTATTAAAAATTATAACTATAAGAATTATAGTGATGATTCAAATGTGATTTATTTAACAGAGTGAACCAGATTACTTTTGAGGTCATATCAGGGACCTTATCATTAAGAAATGGTCGAAATATGATTGACCTAACTGAAACTGGTCATGAAATATTTCCAAGAAGACACTGTCAACCTTTAATCCACACTCGTCTTAACCTGGAGACATTATTTAAAATTGTTCCTCAATGATCGTGACCACTTAACACACATGAAAACAAGTCAATCCACCTCTGGCTAACCTTTCTCAAAATTCTTGGCTAAGACAGTTGGCACATTGAAAACTAAACTGTGATTCCTTCTTTCAAGGAATAACAAATTTATCTTGGAAATATTCTTTGAAGGTCATACTTGACCTCTAGTGACATTCCTTGGTCAATTCATTACCTGAAAATTGATATCGTTATGCCTTAGCATGAATAAGGGTGTAATCTAGGTCCATCCCACTAGAATTGTCTCCCTTTAAACATAACCTTGGATCCCAAAAATAAGTCTGGGATATCCTCATATTCAAATAAATGGAGTTAAAGAACTAAAATTTGAAGTTCCATACTCCTCACTTACAAAAGAGATGTTGGGACAAGGCTATAACTTCCAAATCAGATCATTAACTACACCCAAAGTGGAATTCACTTGGAGGTTGAGTCAAAGGAAAGAATAGATGGTGTCTAAGAGTCTATACAAGGAATTTCTACTTGGGAACCCAAGTCTCACTCAGGACTAACCAATCCCTGATTAAAACCATGTGTTAGTGCACAACACAAATAGAGACCACCAAACAAGCCCATCATCTTTTACACAATAGCACAATGTAAGACCTGTGATCTCTTAGTGCATCAAGGGTGGAGTAAATATAGGGTACATTCCCATCTCTAAACTAGAGAACACTAAAAGGATACCATGAAAACCAGAAGAAGAATAGTCAAACCACTATTGGTCAAATTATTTTAAAAGAAACTTGGCTTCACCTACCGACGCACCAACACTAACCGATCAAAAGCCTTCACCACCCAAGGTATTACATGATCATTCAATATTAACCACTAAATTATTCCACGACTAATATAATTTCAAAATGTTTCACACATATAAAACCATAATAATTTCATGCTTCTAATAAAGCACTAACCATTTCAAAACTTGAAATCCTGAAATGAATTTTAGCAAAACTGACCATTTCCCAATTGTCATCTTAGGTTGTTCTCCTTCTACCAAAAGGACTCATATTCACCAAAACTGGTGTGATGCTCCCCATATTAGGATTGTCCTAATTTTTGAAATAATAGATAGACCATACCATCATAAGTGTGCTAGGTTAAAACCATCTTAAGCATACATGTGTCACTCCTTCAATTCATGTTAACATATGTCAAAGCATTGGACATGAAATACAAAATTAAACCGACCAGTGCTTCAAAAACACCCAAGTCTCTTGGAAAGTCATTCCTGAGCATTGGGATGAAACTTGATTCCTATAATGACTAGGTCACTCTACTACAGAGATAACCCGAGACCCTACTCAACAGCTCAAAACTCAAATATTTTACAGAACTTAACTAGTACGTTAAAACACTTAGCACTTGACGGGTATCGTGTACATGAATGCGTACTAACCTGAGGTTTAGAAGAAAATAGAACATCCTAAATACTACCCATATACTTATTATCCCTATTCATTCAATTATCAGGTGGTATATATAGAAACTGTCTCAAAAGAACATTATATCATACAACCATAAAACAGACTGATGACCTCAAGAGTCACCCAAGGATAGAGGAAATGTTTATGATACCTACGAAGTGGTTGACTATGCATGAGGCCTATCTAGCCTACTGAAACTGAGCACTGCCCAATGATCATTCCCATAAAAAATTCCAAAAAAAACATGACCACCCATCCAAACAAGGGTTTCATTTAGAAGATAAGAGTCATACTAGGGACAATGCCACTTGAATAGTACTAAGAGTCAGAAATTTCACAACATTAGTAAGGAATTTAAACCCAAGGGTGCTACCTACCATGGGATAACCCCTTATGAGAGAATAATATTCAACTCTACAACCAGGTCACATAAAATAGAAAGTCACTAGGCTCAATATCCTATCATTTAATACATTTTTTAAAAGGAAATGCCTATGAAAAATGATCAATCTTCCATTCCAAGCTACTCAATATACATTTTAAACTACCCATAAACATGGTTTTAAATGAAGGGAAATGCCTAGGGTTCCATTTTAAAGTCAATTAATTGATTCACATTAAACCTTTTAAACATTTAAAAGATTTAATTAAAAATTCAAGTGAAATTTTAAAACAAAACAAATTAGACACTTTATTTTAATCATTAACTCAAAGAAAAACAGTCAAGAGTACTTAAACTAACTTTTTAAACATTTTAAATTAATTGAAATCCCATCATAATTAAGCAATTCGTCACATAAATTCCTTTTTAAAAGATAAGGTGACCTAAGAGGGTCCCACTAATCCAACTTGGGTTCTTTAGAAAGAAACCTAATAGTAGTTTATTAGTTATAGAAATTACAAACACAAAAATGGGTCATCTCATAAGTTACATGCCCCAACTAACCTACTTGGGTCCAGTTGTGCATTTTAGAAGCCCAATTTATTTTAGATTAAAATTAAACAACTCTTACATTTCAACCATTTCAAATATAACATGGTCATATAAAAAAGTTATATTACATGGGTTGCTATACCCCAGCCTATAAAGAGCCCATACACTTTATAAATTGAAGTTTAGCTCCCATTTAACTAAACCTAATCCACTTTACCATTTGAATTCATGCATCCCTTTTCATTTATAAGCATTATAAAAATATTTCATGGTTATATATAGTGGTCCAGTAACATGGGTGTCCATATGCCAACCTATAAAGCACCCATACACTTTATATTTTGGAATTTAACTCTCATTCACTAACTAATACCATTTCATTTTAACATTTAAATGTTAAAAACCTTTATATTTTAATAATAGTTTCTAAATGTGTATGAATCTCATAGATGGTTAGAGTATATGGGTTACCTTTTCTCAATTATAAGGCACTCATACTCCTTAAAAATAAAATTTGGTTCCCGTTTAATTGAAATAAATAATTCAGCCAAAGAAATCATTCATTTATCAAAATAAGACTAGCATGTTATCATAAGAAGTAACAAAAAGAGACAATCTATAAACACAAAAGCATGATGCATAGAGAAAACATGATAAAAAAATAGGCAGCATGGCATATGATAGCAGGCATGAAAAATAATTACCTAAGAAGGTACAAACTAAGGATGTTATTTGAATACCTAACATTGTATATAATAGGCATTCTAGAAAATAAAATCATGGAAAAGCATTCAATGAACTCAATCAAAAAAGTAAGAGACCTATATATGAAACTACATGGAATGGCATATACATGGCATGTGAATTCCTATGTGCCTAATATGATGAATTCAATGCTTCATCCTTTCTATACCAGGCTAGGGATAAAATAAAAAAAAATACCATAAATCAATAAGCGATGAAAATTTCACCAATCACTCAAGGTGAAATCAAATCAACCATAATAGAAAACAACATGAGCATCAATCCCAGCCCTAGAAACTTAGTCATTTCTCCATAGGTGGGGTGATCAGTCCCAGACATTGCTATTTACCAAGGGTCAACACATTCCTAGTATCCTTTCTACCAACCCAAAATAGTACGAATGAGGAAAAATAAGGCTCTGAAACCACTTTGTAAGTCCCAAACAGGCTCAAATACTAACAGGGTAGCCAGACCAATGGGTCATATGGCCTAAATTGAATCTCCCCATACGCTAGAGGCTTCTAAATAGCATCGAGTGTCTTTGTAGGTGATAGTGGGGAGACTATACCCTCTTTTCAGAGTAGTACAGTAGTAAAATTGGAATAAATTGACTAAAATAGTGGAAGTGGTATAATAAAAGAAAGACAGATGGTAGTGGAAGATGTATAATAATCAACTGAATATAAAATATGGCCAATGAAAATCAACAAGAGTTCATGTATGAAATATGATGCTACAAGTACAAGCAGTAACACTACTAGAAAATGGGATATTTGCAATGGGCTATTTGCGACGGGATCCCGTCGCAAATAGACTTTTGTGATGGGGCCTCGTCACAAATTGCCCATTGTAGAAAATGGTGTCGCAAATATTAGTTTTTGTGACAGTCCTGTCACAAATAATCCTTTGATTATATACATTATATATAAATAAACCTTTAGCGATGGACCGTCGCAAATACTATTTGCGATGGGGTAGTTTCCCATCGCAACTAATCCTTCGATTATATACATTATAAATATAGTATAACCTTTTGTGACGGGCTTGTTGCAAATACTATTTGTGACAGGCCTGTCTTCCCATCGCAAATACTTTTAATAAAAAATTATATTTAGATTATTTTCGATGGGAGACCAGAGCAAAAGGTCTCGTTGCAAATACTAAAATTAATAAAAAAATTAAAATAATTATGATTAATGAAAAAATTATATTAATATTATTAAAATAAAAAAAATAAAAAAAATATTATTATTAAAATAAACAGACATTAAAAAATATAATACTAAAAAAATATATTTAATAAAATTATGATTAATAAAAAATTAATGTTAATTTTATTAAAATAATACAAAATAAAAAATTATTACAATTCTCAATATTTATAAAAAAACTAAAAAATCATAAAATGTTATTATTATTAGTAAAATAAACAAATATTAAAAAATATAATACTAATAATAAATATTAAAATATTAAAAAATATATGCAATATTTGTACCAATATAAAAGACAGAAACTGTAAATAGTTCATATTACAATAAATATTAAATACAAATGTTTTTAACATAAAAAACAAGTCACTGGGGGGGTCATCTTCTAGAGGAGGTGGAAGAGGTAGAGGAGATGGTGGAGGAAACTCCATCCTTAAACTCCAAGTCAAACGACGCATGTACTCTATCTACTCGTGATACTGCTACTACCGCTACTGCTCCCATCGACGCATCTCCTCCTCGTGCTACTGTTGTTGCTTTTGCTGCCGCTGACACATATCTTTATGCTACTTCTGCAAACTCTCTATAAGCTTAGCCTGAGTTCGCAAATGATCCTAATACTGTGAGGCAGAAGATGATGCCTCTCCACGAGCTCCTCCCGAGCTGGACGCTGACATCGCAGCAGTACCATAATAAGTGACAGGAGTCAAATGAGAGCTGATACCAACTACTCGACCCTTCTCAAATCCATACTAAGTCACCTGCATCCATGCTACCTCATCGAAATGGTGGGAACTGGTCTGCTCAGTTGTATCATCCTGACTCTCAGCAAGTGTCTGAGAGGTCGCAGCCACATATGACTCCTTCAATTCCAATTTGAAATTAAAATGGTGAAAATATTATATGCAGTTAATTGTCATACTGAAAAAAATAATACTAACCACAATCCAACGTTGTCAATCACCTCTAATCTCTCCAGTTACTGGATCACTGTACATCCTCCGATAAATGTCGAACACCATAATATCGGGATGCTCGACTGCCTACGGAAATATAAAATAAACTGTTTATATTTAAAGTTATATAAAATATTTAAAAAATATACTTACCATATTCTCTCTATGAGTACTTAATATATGGCTACCATCTCGATGTGTCACCTCCTGTCTCCCCCGATTCTGTCATCCCACTAAAGATCTCCCCTAAAATCCACCACCCAACCAGTGTAAGCATAATCCATCTCAAATGTGATATGAAATCTACTTTGGTCAGTGAGCTCTACATGACTCATCAAATTCTGTAACTCCTACTTTCTTAATGGTTGTTCTTCTCAAATTGTGAAAAAAATGATGGAAACGATCACGCCTAGACATTATCCATGCCGTGTGGATAGCGTCACGCATGCTATCATCGATTGGATACCATAAACCCTGCAAATAATTTATAATATCAAGTTATTAATAAAATAAATTTCAAAATAAATATTCTTTATTTATGTATCATCCAATGATCAAACATGTTGCACCGTACATCAACAGGAATTTGTTCTCATGTGATCCATGGCTGAGAAAAATAATTGCGCAAGATAGTGCTCCCCTATCCAATAGCTACGTGCGCAAAACTGTGAAGAGGGAATAAATAATCAAACAATTAGTATATATATAAATAAATAAATGAAAGCTAACTAAAATATACAGGTTACCATACCTCCATGTGCATGGATCTAATCCAAGACGTGGATGTTTCTCAGGGATAGGGTCAGGAATCATCAATCACGGAAGACCGCGCCCCCTCCACATACCCCCTGAACTGCCAGTAGGCTGAGGGTCAGATGATCCAAAATCCCCCTCATCCAAAGCTAGATCAGCCTCCTACAACTCATGAAATATATCGAGATCCATCTAAAACACAAAATTATTATTGTTAGCAGATAGTTAAAAATAACTATTATATATAGATATATATTATTTATGATTATAACTAACATTTAACTATGTCAATGTCCATATTCATCCACATCTTCGTAGCTGTTCATGTCAATTTCTTCATATTTCTCCTCAACATCATCAATATCCATATGAGTTTCAGTTTCATCATCTTTTGTCATTTCAAATTAATTTGTAATATCATTAACATCTTCTTCATCATAGATCCTTAATAGTGGGGTGTCATCATTGATATTCACGTCTCTTTGTGAAAAAGATAGGTTTTGAGCAGTCTCTTGAAAAATTTCAATTCCTTCCACTTCAGCGGAACCACATTCAGTTTGAGTAAACTGATTTTCCCAAGATTTCATTTTTATTATGCTCCACCAATCACTCAAGTCTCTTGAAGTAGCATAGTACATTGTGTAATAAATTTTATGTGCATGTTGAGCCAGTAAAAATGGTTCATTTACTGCAAGAATAATTTTATATTTAATATCGACGATTCCATGAGTCGGATGAACACGCAATCCTCTCTCAGTATCCAACCACCAACATTTAAACATCGTTATATAATTCTTTCCTAGATAAAACATCTCAATAATTTCATCTAGAATGTCATAAAATTCAACTTCAGTTTCTCTATGATGCGATCCTCTCAAGAAAACTCCACTTTTCATTGTTTTTTTTTGATTCCCCACATGCACGTGTATGAAATCGAAAACCATTCACCACATATGAATTATAATATTTAATCGTTTTGGATGGTGGGTTAATCAATATACATAGATTCTTATCAATTGTATCATCATGTTGAGACACCTGAAAATTTACAAAACAATTATCAATATGATAAATAATAAACAGAATTGATATTAAACCATCAATAATTTATGTTACCAATTTTTGAAACCATTGAGAAAAAAAATCTACTTTCTTCAAGAGAAGATGCTTTAATTTGTGAAAGTTATTTCTTGATATGATTATCATATAAACTAAAAATAAAATAAGTTTATATATTGAAACATAAATTATAGAATAAGTGATAGAAGCACTCACGACACAATTGAAGTCATTTCTTCATAGTTGAGCAGAACATATGTATGAGCTCTGTGATGTTCATCATCTAAAAGCCATCGTTCATGAACTCCATCGAAACCAAGATTTGGCTGATTAAAAACTAATAATTGATTTTCCATTTCGTCATTAACATTACATTAGTTTTGTCCCATGCGATTTTATTTTGAGAGATATTGAGATTCGAAATAATGAGAGCAGAAAAAAAAAGCAATTTTTTCTTGAAAATAAGCTTCAGCAATTGAACCTTCAACTGATGCTTTATTACGTACTTTTTTCTTCAATTTCTGTATAAATTTCTTGAATGGGTACATCCATCAAAACTATATGGGACATCCACATTTAGCTTCATGTTTCAAATGTAATATCAGATGTTCCATTAAGTCAAAGAAAGTTGGCGGAAAGATTTTTTCCAGTTTACATATAATTACAGCAACATCTTCAAGTTTTCTTAAGGCATTGTAGTCTGTTGTTGTTGCAAAAATTTCTTGAAAAAATATGATATGTCTGTTATCGAATCCTAAATCATATAATTCAAAAAACCTCTAAATCCAATCGGCATAAGTCTTTCCATTATAACATGACAATCATGACTTTTTAATCCATTAATATAACCATTCTTAACACATCTTCCCAAATAGGAAGTACAACTATCTGGTAGTCTCAAATATACAATCCACTGACAAAATAATAAGTGACTCTCTTTAGGCAGTGTATAAGCTTCTTTTGGATTCATTAACCTCTGTGATCTGACATTTTCAAATAGTTCAAGTTCAAGTCACCTGCAAATTTGGAAAAGATCTAATCATGTCTTTACAGTATCTTTGGTCTTACCTGGTGTATCCAATACTGTATGAAATAAATTATCAAAATAGTTCTTCTCAATATGCATGATATCCAATATGTGGTGGACCAAAAAATCAGACCAGTATGGAAGATCCCAAAAAATTCTTCATTTTATCCAATTATGTTCTTTCCCAAAACCATCAACTTTCTGTTGGTTTACTGTTGGCCCAAATGTGATGGGAGGTAATGAAAATACAACTGATTTTAACTATCTACCCGAGATCATCTTTGGAGGTTCATCCCTTTTAATTGAACCTTTTCTAAAATGAGATTTTTTTCCTTTGAAAAGGATGATCGGTTGGAATAAATATGTGGTGACAGTCATAATAGAAAATATTTTTTCCATTGATAAGCATAAAGGCTTTGTTGTATTTCATACAGTAAGGACATGATTTCAGACCATGTGTACTCCAGCCAGATAACATGAAATATGCCATAAAGTCACTAATCATCCACATCAATGCAGCTTTTAATATGAAATTTTGTTTCGCAGCAATATCATATGTACTAACACCATCACTCCACAATGAATTTAACTCATCAATCAATGGATTAAAATAAATATCAATATTCTTTTTCAGATGTCCTGGGATTAATAGATTCAAAAAGATATAGGGCTCCTTCATCAACATCCATGAAGGTAAATTGTACGAAGTTATAAAGACAGGCTAACATAAATACTGACTACCATAAGAACCAAATGGACAGAAACCGTCAGTAGAAAGACCCAATCACACGTTTTGGGCTTCTAAAGAAAAAGACGGATGCAGATGGTCAAAATGTTTCCAGGAATCACCATCATATGTATGATTCAAGATTTTATCATTTGAAATCTTGGTTTTGTGCCATGATGTCGTTGACGTTGTGTTCTGAGACATAAATAAACCTGCAACCTAAGTGTAAGGGGGAAATATCTCAACTATTTTACTAGAATTGATCCAAACTTCCCTGGTTGAGATTCTTTATACCTCGATTGTCCACATGTGGTACAACTATCCAATGACTCATTTTCACCAGAATATAAGATGCAATCTTTTTTACATGCATGAATCTTCCGATAACTAAGGCCCATATTACAAACCAACCTCCTTCTCTCATAGTAATTTGCAGGAAACACATTTCCTTCAGGTAACAGTGTTTTAACTAAAGAAAATATCTGGTCAAAATAGTTGTTTGACATTTCATTATCTGATTTAATATCCATAAATTTTTTAAATGCTTTTAATTTTTTTATCTTGCAACCAAGATATAATTCATCCTTAGCAGACCTCAACAACTCATAAAATTTGGATGGTGTCAACTCTAGAGTTAAATCACTATCATCTTGAGTTTCAGTTTGTTGAACAGATGGACCTGCAACATCATGTACTAAATTTTTAAATCGTGATGGATTTGGAATCAAGTTATTAGTATCTTCTCTGGAACTGCGTCCACCGTGTTGATACCAAAATACATAATCTGGTTGAAAACCAAACTACAAGAGATGTCCCCTAACCTTGTCAAATGTGTCAAACATTCTCATAACACATTTTTTACAAGGACACTTAATTTTTCCTTCTGAAACATATTCTAGTTTTGATGATGCAAATGATAAGAAAGATTCAACACCCTCAATATATACAGGATTTAAACTATAACCATTTGGATTTCTGTGCTGATTTATCCAAGAATGATCATCTATTAATGACTGATGTCGATTTCCTTGTTCCATATTTTTCTATAAATTATAAATCATCACTACTTTTAAATAATTTTAAATTATAAAAACACTATATAAAAAAGAAGACAAATAATTACAACTACTTCTTAATAATTACCATTAAATTTAGCCAACACAATTTCCAGTGGATTAACGGCTACTTTTTTGTCTGACGGCTCATTTACTTGCATCTTTCTCACACTAAAATCACAATAAAGAATCTACTCAAAGGTATGCTTATTAATTATTGTGCATACGAGAATGTATAAGCGTACCTCCGAGTAGTTTATTCATTGTGATTTCAGTTTGAGAAAGATGCAAGTAAATGATCTATCGGACAAAAGAGCCCCCTTTTTGTCGATGAATCATCTTCTTGCAACTATCACCACCTGAAAACATTATAAAAAATGTGGTCCTACGAATGAATATTCAAACTCGTGTATACGAGATTGGATATGCATATATAGAAGCATATTTTCATAATGTTTTGAGTCGGTGAAAGTTGAAAGAAGAAGAGTCATCGAGAAAAAGGAGTGTCGTCAATCCACTGTAAATTATGCCAATTTAATACAAGTTATTAGAATTTATTCCTATTTATTCCTATTTATTCTTATTTATTCCTATTTATTCCTAATTACTGATGTTAACTTCTATTTATTCTTTTTTATTCCTAATTACTCCTATTAACTCCAAATTACTCCTATTAACTCCTAATTACTCATGTTAACTCCTAATTACACCTATTAACTCTTAATTATTCCTCATTACTCCTAATTATTCCTAATTATTTCTATTTATTCCAATTTATTATTAATTATATCTACTTATTCCTATTTATTCCTATTTATTACTAAGTATTCCTATTTATTACTAAGTATTCCTATTTATTACTATTTATTACTAATTATTCCTTCTTATTATAAATTATTTTGATTTATTACTATTTATTTCGAATTATTCCTATTTATTACTAATTATTCCTATTTATTACTAATTATTACTATTTGTTACTATTTATTTCTAATTATTGCTATTTATTTCTAATTATTCATATTTATTACTAATTATTCCTAATTATTCCTAATTAATCATAATTAATCCTAATTATTTCTATTTATTCCTATTTATTATTATTTTTATTCCTAATTATTTTTAATTGTTTCTATTTATTATTAATTATTCCTATTTATTACTATTTATTGCTCATTATTCCTATTTATTTCTAATTATTATTACTATTTATTATAAATTATTTTTAATTATTTCTATTTATTTCTAATTATTCGTATTTATTACTAATTATTCCAATTTATTACTATTTATTTCCAATTATTCCTATTTATTACTAATTATTCCTATTTATAACTATTTATTTCTAATTATTCCTATTTATATCTATTTATTTATAATTATTCCTAATTAGTACTAATTATTAATAATTATTAATAATTATTAATAATTATTACTAATTACTACTAATTATTAATAATTATTAATAATTATTACTAATTATTCCTAATTATTACTATTTATTACTAATTATTCCTAATTATTCTTAATTATTCCTAATTATTACTATTTATTACTAATTATTCCAAATTATTCCAATTTATTACTAATTATTTCTATTTATTACTATTTGTTCTTATTTATTACTAATTATTCCTAAATATTACTAATTATTCCCATTTATTACTAATTATTCCTATTTATTAGTATTTATTATTATTTATTCCTATTTATTAGTATTTATTATTAGTTATTCCTATTTATTATTAATTATTCCTATTTATTATAGTTATTCCTATTTATTACTAATTATTTCTATTTATTACTATTTATTTCTAATTATTCCTATTTATTACTATTTATTTCTAAGTATTTCTATTTATTACTATTTATTTCTAATTATTCCTATTTATTACTATTTATTTCAAATTATTCCTAATTATTACCATTTATTTCTAATTATTCCTAATTAGTAGTAATTATTAACAATAATTACTAATTACTACTAATTACTACTAATTACTACTAATTACTACTAATTACTACTAATTACTACTAATTACTTCTAATTACTACTAATTACTACTAATTACTACTAATTACTACTAATTACTACTAATTATTACTAATTATTACTAATTATTACTAATTATTCCTAATTAGTACTAATTATTCAATAATTGGTAGTAATTATTCCTAATTATTCTTAATTATTACTATTTATTACTAATTATTCCTATTTATTATTAATTATTCTTATTTCTTACTAATTATTCCTAATTATTGCTACTTATTCATATTTATTACTAATTATTCCTATTTATTAGTATTTATTATTATTTGTTCCTATTTATTAGTATTTATTATTATTTATTTCTATTTATTTGTATTTATTATTATTTATTTATATTTATTATTAATTATTCCTATTTATTACTAATTATTCCTATTTATTACTATTTATTCCTATTTATTCCTATTTATTACTATTTATTTCTAATTATTTCTGAATATTCCTATTTATTACTATTTATTGCTAATTATTAAAATTTATTGCTAGTTATTCTTATTTATTGCTAATTATTCCTATTTATTGCTAATTATTCCTAATTATTACTATTTATTTCTAATTATTCTTATTTATTATTAATTATTCCAATTTATTACTAATTATTACTATTTATAACTATTTATTTCTAAGTATTCCTATTTTTCTAATTATTCCTATTTATTTCTAATTATCTCTATTTATTACAAATTCTTCCCATTTATTGCTAATTATTCATAATTATTTTTAATTAGTCCTAATTATTTCTATTTATTCCTATTTATTTTTATTTATTCCTATTTATTTTTAATTATTACTATTTATTATTAATTATTCCTAATTATTCCCAATTATTCTTATTTATTACTTATAATTCTTATTTATTACTATTTATTTTTAATTATTCCTATTTATTACTAATTATTCCTAATTATTCTTATTTATTACTATTTATTCCTATTTATTACTAATTATTCCTATTTATTACTAATTATTTCTATTTATTACTATTTATTTCTAATTATTCATATTTATTACTAATTATTCCTATTTATTACTATTTATTTCTAATTATTCCTATTTATTCCTATTTATTTCTAATTATTCCTAATTAGTACTAATTATTAATAATTATTACTAATTATTACTAATTATTCCTAATTATTCCTAATTATTGCTATTTATTACTAATTATTCCGAATTGTTCCTATTTACTCCTATTTATTACTAATTATTCCTATTTATTACTAATTATTCCAAATTATTCCTATTTATTTTTAATTATGCCTATTTATTACTAATTATTCCTATTTATTACTAATTGTTCCTATTTATTACTAATTGTTCCTATTTATTACTAATTATTCCTATTTATTGCGAATTATTCCTATTTATTAATATTTATTCATATTTATTACTAATTATTCATATTTTTTACTAATTATCCTTATTTATTAAAAATTAGTATTAACAATTTCAATTTATTATTACAAATAAATGTTGTTAACAAAACAATTTAAATCTAATTAAATTAAAACTAATCAAAAATAATTAAAATTAACATAAAAAATAAAATAAATATTAAATTAAATAAAATATAAATACCTTTAAACTTGATCTTCTATTGATGTAGACGGCTTCAAAGCTTTTTCGTCAAAAAAAACTAACTTAAACAAATTTTCACTCTGAAAATAGATTTGAGAGAAAGAGAGAAAGTGAGAATAGAGATGAGAATTTGAAAAACGGATGGGGGTATATATAGGTTAGATTAGTTGCGATGGGACCTTTTGCGACGGTATTCCCGTCGCAAATACCTTTCCCTGCATTAATTGTTGTTAGCAGTTAAAAGTGTATTTGCGAGGGGCCCTGTCGCAAAAGGTACCTGCCGACACATTCATCCAATGGCCCGAAGTGTAACAACACGAGATTTTATGAGAATTATTTTTTTAAATTTCATTGATGTCTTGTACGCTACACCCAAATTATCTTGCGCTATACCCAACACCGTATTAGCTTGCAGTATACGCAACACTATTCTTGGATCGTGTTACACTCAATTTCAAGTTCGTTTGATAGTAGTTATTCTAAGCAACATTGAGTGTGTGTGTGTGTGTGTGTGTTCAATGTATAAATAAAGTATGATTGGATTCTGTTATACGCAACAATGAAAGAGTCTTGCACTACACGCAACCCTAACTTGGCTTGCATTACACGCAATCGCGACCTTCCTCAATAACGTGTGTTGTACGCAATACCGAGTTTCACTAAACAACGATATATGGTTATAATATTATTATAAACTTGCATTTATGAATAGTATTAACTACATTTTAAATTTTATAACATTATTATTCATCTTACACATTTTCAAGAACATGGTATGAGAACAAAATAAATTTTTTGGGTAAAATAAATATTTTTCAAAAAATGCAGTTTTGCCGCCTTTTGATGGCGCACCCATTTTAAATATAATTTTAGACAAGTTTATAAGTTCAATTTTACAAAATAAACTTCTTCTTTTGAATTAGGATATAAAAATTTACATTGGATAAAGTTTTGATATTTCTCTGACAACGTTCTTATTTTGATGAATAGTAAAAACACGCTAAATTTTACTCAAAAACAACTTTTTTCATCGAGATAATTTATATGGTTAAATTATAATAGTAAATTGTTTTAAAGTATAAATATAATATATTTTTACCATTTAATATAATGTATGTTATTAGCATTGATTTTACATTGAATTCATAGGTTAAATCAATTCAATCTTTTGCAATGTTTTAAACAAAAACCCATTTTTTTCGACAACGGGATTAATTTTAAATTAATTACTGCAACTTCTGTGTTTTGAATTTGGAAATATGGATTCCATATTTGGAATCAGTAGGTCCAAATTATGTTAATAGGCTACTTTTTTGGCATTATGAATAGTAACTATGGTAAATTTTATTTACCAAAGTTAAAGGTAAATTAGGTAATTAAGGGTAAAAATAATATTATAAAATTACCCTAACACTTGTCTTAATATAATTGGATGATTATATTTCACCCTAAGGCTTATTTGGGTCTAAATGGAATCCATTGGAACCCACTTCGATGTGATTAAGACTTTTAAGTTATTTTATTTTAACGAAAGTGAAATATGTCTCACTCAAACTTTAATAATTAGATTATTTTTAATATAAGGTTATACAAAATATAATTTCGATTATAAATACTCATTTGAAAGAAAAAATGTTTTTCTTTATCATGGTAATTTATTTGTAATTTTTAAGAAATATTTAATTACCTTAATAGCTTATACATTAATGATGTAGAAATTATTTATTTAGTGAAAAAATAAATAATATAGTTTTTATTAAAATAACAATACCTATCAAAAGGACCATAAACTTAACCAAACTTTATTGGTCAAGTATATCTATACCCTAATCATCCAAGGGTCGATTTGTGGACCATTTGGAGCCTTATAAAACCGATTATGACATTAATATTAGTTTATTTTAAATGATGTCAAAGATGTCACCTTCATAATTTATTAAATATAACAATTTAAATGTTGTGATTTTAAGATGATAAGTTAGAGTAAAAATATTATTATGAAAGGTATTATATTTATCTTCATCATAGGATTTTATTTTTAATTTTTATGCAAAAAATATATATATTAAATAATTATACAAAAATGTTGTTGTAATTATTTTATTAAGAGATATACCAAATAAATGGTTTTAAAAATATTAAAATAAATAATATATAAACAAATTAATGTTCCCCATGATTTTTTTTGATGAATATGATTTGTTAGGAATCTATTATATATATTTTTTCGAACATATCTTCTGTGTGGTTTTTATTTAAATTCAAATAATGAATAAAGTCAAAATTGACACTATTGATGTTTTATAAAAATAACATATTATTAAATTATTTAAATATCACAAAAATATTTAAATACTAAAAATTGAAAATTATATGGTCGAAAAGGTTATAAATTATCCCATTATTTGAAATTGACAACATTTAATTATGTTTTTATAACAATTTAGAATTTAGAATTTTATTACCACAAATAAAATTAAATAGATTAAATCATGATAAATCATGTTGATAAGGTTTAAAATAAACATAAAACATGTCTAAATTTTATTGGTTGATGATATTAAAACCCTATCTCATCTCATCTTTTAATTGAGTCATTTTTAGAGGTTTTTATGTGGGGTTTGAATTTATTATAAATTAATATTTTTTTTATGTTTCCAAAGGTGCTCCTCTCCTCCCTTATAAAAGGGCACATCCTCCCTCTCCTCTTCACAACACTTTGAGCCTTAAATATCATCCAAACCCTGCCCATTTCTCTTCTCCAATTCCCTAGAAACATTCTGGAGGATCTGGTCTTCTCAAAAGACCAACTCTAGTCCCTTAAGAGGAAGCTTAAAAGAGGTGTGTCGAAGAAGAGGTAATCTCTTCTACCGATTCTTTCAAGTTTCTTTCTTCTTAAACTTCTTATTATTTAGTTGTTTCACTATAAATTAATAATGTCAGTATCACTAATATATTGATATTTTATTATAAATTATAAACAACCCTATTTCACCTTCTATCCATCCCACGGAAAATGAAATCACCGAGCGTGCGTACGTACGGAATACCGTCTCCACGCCGTGGTGTAATCTGTTTTCCCACCACCACCTTAATTGGATGGGTATAATGGTGTAAAGAATAAATATATATGGTTATTATAACATCATACTGATTCTGAAATATTTTATCATCCACTCCAATTCTATTCAATAATTATGGGAACGATATCATCACTCATGCGTACGTACGGATTACCACCTCCACGACGCGATGAGAATAATTCTCCATGTTAACCATTCAAGAATGATTATAAATTATATATAATTAATAATAATGGTATATATAATATAATAATGCTACTATATTTATTTATGTATATATATGTCATCTGCTTACTTCGATTCAAGTCAATAAGGAAAGGAAAACAACATCCATGCTTACGTATGGCCTACCGTCTCCATGAATGGTGTGTTTCATTTCATTTATCTATCTATTATATATATATATATACTGAATATATATGATATATAAATCATGTTTTACATTCTAGAATTAATTAAATCGATATATGAGTAATAATATCAAGAACAAAAAGTTGGAACACGTACGATAAATGAAACAATTTTACCCAAAACGCTGCTTTAACATGAAATTTACAAAAGAATGAGTAATATAAAGTAAAAAGTGAACCATATATGATATCATAACAATGAATATGATTATGTAATAATTCAATGACATTATTTAAATCATTATACAGTATGTTTGGATACATACGAAGCATATGGGACATAAGGTAAGGGATAATTTTGCAATCTCATTTTTATCTGAGATTGCTTATACGTAAGTATTTACCGGGGTTATGTTTATCATCCATGTCCATGTTTTCTAAAAAAAATTCCTAAAATTTTTACTATTCTTCCATGTATGTTTAAAGTCATTTTTACCCTTTTTTGACTTTTACCACATTGTATTGAAGGAATATTTCCTTTGTTTACCATATAACGTACTTTTTTACTTTTCTAGCAAAAGTACGAGAAGAATGATTTTTTTAACTTATATGGCGTGAATGTATTTTTATGGTTTAATAATTCCTTATTTCCATGAAGATTCCTCTATAAGATTTCATGATTATTTTAAACAAAATTCTTTTCTTTTAAAATCGCACAACATTTTGAGAAAATAAAATGATTTTGAAGAAGAAAGGATATTTTCCTCAAGAATTCATTTCAAGTGTTTATTCAAAACTATTTCCCATCTAAAATGAAATTATTTAGTATGATTATGTTTCAAGTATAATGTATCTATTATTTTCATGGTTTTATTTTTCTTATGATGAAATTATATCCATTTTTTATATAAATTATGTTAAGATGGGATGATTTTTATGAAACTCATTTTATTCATTGGGTTATGATGCATGATTTATGATTGTGTTGTGACACATAAAATAATGATTTCAATATATGATGGGTGGGACCTATATCTCCCTTGAATTCATAGGGTAAATATTTATATCTCGTGAGATAAACATGGATGGAACGACAAGTTAATCTGGTTCAGTGATACAGGACTGGAACGAGGAGTGAACACAATTCAGTAAGGGACTTTGTCCACTAAGATGGTCTTGGCAGCAATGCCTTAGCTAGTATGGAAATCATATCATGTGATTAATGGTTTTCCACTATTAAATGTTTTATTCCCATGCTATTTTATCATGATTGATGTTCCATTATGATCTATGCCTTATGTACTTCCATGCTTTATGTCATTGCTCAAGATTTTGATGTTTAAACATCATGTTCATGTTTTTAAGTTAAAATGTATATGATTTGTTTTATTCTCTCCATGCTTACCCTTACTGAGCATTTGATCTCACCCTTTATATGTTTTCTTTCCCCCAGGATTTAAAAAAGTTTTTAGGTAAGAAAACAAAAGGGGAAGATCTTTATGGGAGATGTTGAATATCTTTCACCGTGATTAGAAGATTATATTACGGGTTTCCAAAGACACTAAACTATTAAGGTCCTTGTGTGTTTGTTTTTGTTATGTATAAATTATTCTACAAAATTAATGTAAGGTCCGTGAGCATCAAGATTGGGTATCTATAGTTGGTATCAGAGGAAAGGTTTAGTTATCCTTTGGGAACTAGGATGAAAAAACTTTAGTGAGATCCCTAGAGATATTTCTAAGGTATGTCTAGGGATGTCCCTAAGGTTTAGTATAACTATAGGTTACAGTCCTAGAATTATGTTGATAATCATGAATAACCTATGGTGAACCTAAGTTGTCAATGATTAAAGAATGTGTGATATGTTAGACATCCCATAAGTGACTTTTTATGATTATGTGGTTCCTCGTTATTTTAACTGTTTCTTACAACATGGTTTTTGGTTTTAGTCAATAGAGGGAACCAGAAGGAATTGGGTCAACATTGAATCCAATGGACCAATTGGTGATTATGAGCAACGAAATTGCGTAATGCCTAGAAAGAGAGATATTTTGATTATGCCGAATCAATCATCACGATATATGATTAACAAGGTGAACTTTAGCAGTATTCCTATTTCATCAAATAAGAGGAAGATGGAATTTTATGCATGTTCGCATTGTGAGGAGAATAGAGAAAGTAAGATTGAGATTTATAAAGAAGGGAAGAACAACCTTGATGAATACATCAAATGGGGGTGAAGATGTTATCTGTGTGGGGAGAAGGGTCATAGAGTGACAGACTGTTATAGAGTTCAATGTCTTATCTGTGGAGAACATGGGCATTACCCAACTCAATGCCCTAACCTAAGAGGTTACTTCTAAATTGAGGAAGGACCAATTCCATGAAAATCATTGAAGAGGATAGATTTAAGGGCTTATATATTGGAATTCATGAATAATGTTGTTGAGGTACTTTTATAGTATATTGAAATATCTATGTATTGGTCCATTATGGTTTTCCATAAGAATATGGTACCGGTAACCATGAAAAGTGATTGAAATATTTTTTGAAAGCGGATGATATGCGCATAATTAAGGGATAAGGAGAAAATAATATGTTGGATATTATTAATGAGCTCATGACTAATATAAGGACAAAGTGACATCATGGTTTGAGTATAATGATTTTTTGGGATTTTGGTATGTGGAAAGTGTTAACTTTTGACAGCATTTATGTTTTCAATAAGGTTCTATGGTAATTCATGTTGCAAGAGAATATAAGATTAAGGTATTCACATGTTTGGAATGCGATCAACAAGATATATCTTATGATATATGGGGGATAAATGATGGTATTAACATGCTTGGTTGATGACATTTCTAGTAATCATTTTCTTTATACTATAATATTGGACAGAAGTATTTTCAATAATATTAATGGTTGGAATAGACATCATATAGTATGGAATAAGGCTATAACTTTTTTTTTATTTCTGAAATGTTATGATAGTATAGTTTTATAAAAAAGACAACATGTAGGACGGGCGACAACCCATCACGTCGGACAAGTTTGTGGGAATCAAACTCACAACTGAAGTGTGACAGGCCTTTATTGCCTACCATTGGCCTATAAGAAGTCCCTAGTTTATAGAAATTAGTTTTATTTTATTAAGTGGCATGATAGATGAAGTATAAGTCCATTTTTGAAACCATATATGATTAATTTCACCATAAATGGACTTATGTATATAACTGTTTCTAACCTTATGTTTGAGACAAATGGAAGGACCTATCATTCTATCACATGATTCGCTGACACTTTACAGAAGACAAATTCAACTTCATTTCTTAAAGAGATGAAGAGGAAATTGTTCAAGGCACAAACAATAGTGAGATTGTACCAAAATCATGTAAGTATTTATTTTAATTAAAAAATCTTTCAAATTTAGGGAAATGATCTTGAAAACCAAAAATGTTGTCATAGATGGTACCTTAGATCATCACAAATTTATAGATTTGTGATTGTTGACTTTTTCATAGCCATGTTCTCTACCACTCTCCATCAGAACTTGATGGTTAGACTTCTCTTCCATATCCTTATTTTCACCTATGTTCTTCTGTGTGGAAACCAAGTGATGATTTAATTTGGGTAACTGTTATGTTTCATACATTATTTTTTAAAAATTAAGTTTTAGTATTCCTTTTTACGATGTGGGTTTCTATGAAAGAAAATTTCAAGTAGTAAACCATTTATAACCCCGACGAATTTCGAGGGAGAAATTCATTTTAAGGAGGGTAGAATGTAACAACCTGAGATTTTATGAGAATTATTCTTTTTAATTTCATTGATTTCTTATACGCTACAAAAAAAAATTCTTGCACTATACGCAACACCATATTAGCTTGCAGTATACGCAACACTATTCTTAGATCGTGTTACACACAATTTCAAGATCGTTTGATAGTAGTTATTCTATGCAACATTGAGTGTGTATATATATATATATATATATTCAATTTATAAATGAAATATGGTTGGATTATGTTATATGCAACAATAAAGGAGTCTTCCAATACACATAACCCTGACTTGGCTTGCATTACACACAATCACGGCCTTCCTCGATAGCGTGTGTTGTACGCAATACCGGGTTTCACTAAACAACGATATATGGTTATAATATTATTATAAACTAGCCGTTATGAATAGTATTAACTAAATTTTTAATTTTATAACATTATTATTCATCTTACACATTTTCTAGAACATGCTATGAGAACAAAATAATTTTTTTGGGTAAAATAAGTATTTTTTAAAAAATGCAGTTTTGCCACCTTTTGATGGCGCACCCATGTTAAATATAATTTTTGAAAAGTTTATAATTTTAATTTTAAGAAATAAACTTCTTATTTTGAATCAGGATATAAAAATTTACATAGTATAAAGTTTTGATATTTTTCTGACAACGTTCTTATTTTGATGAATAGTAAAAGCACGCTAAATTTTACTTAAAAACAACTTTTTTCATCGAGATAATTTATATGGTTAAATTATAATAGTAAATTGTTTTAAAATATAAATAGAATATATTTTTACCATTTAATATAATTTATATCATTAGCATTGATTTTACATTGAATTCGTAGGTTAAATAAATTCAATATTTAACAATGTTTTAAATAAAAACCTGTTTTTTTCGACAACGTGATTAATTTTAAATTAATTACTAAAACTTCTATGTTTTGAATTTGAAAAAATGTATTAAATATTTTAAATCAGTATATCCAAATTATGTTAATAGGATACTTTTTATTTTTGGGCATTATGAATAGTAACTACGGTAATTTTTATTTACCGTAGTTACAAGTAAATTAGGTAATTAAGGGTAAAAATAATATTATAAAATTACCCTAACACTTGTCTTAATATAATTGGATAATTATATTTCGTCCTAAGTCATATTTTTGTCGAAATGGAATCCATTGGAACCCACTTAGATATGATTAAGACCTTTAATTTATTTTATTTTAAAGAAAGTGAAATATGTCTCATTCAAAATTTAATAATTAGATTATTTTTAATATAAGGTTATACAGAATATAATTTAGATTATAAATACTCATTTGAAAGATAAAATGTTTTTATTTATCATGGTAATTTATTTGTAATTTTTAAGAAATATTTAATTACCTTAATAGCTTATACATTAATGATGTAGAAATTATTTATTTAGTGAAAAAATCAATAATATAGTTTTTATTAAAATAAAAATACCTATAAAAAGGACCAGAAACTTAAAAAAACTTTATTGGTCGAGTATATATATACCCTAAGCATCCAAGGGTCGATTTGGGGACAATTTGGAGCCTTATAAAACCTATTAGGATATTTATATTATTTTATTTTAAATGATGTCAAAGATCTCACCTTCATAATTTAATAAATATAACAATTTAAATGGTGTTATTTTGAGATTATAAATTCAAGTAAAAATATTATTATGAAATTTATTACATTTATCTTCATAATAGGATTTTATTTTTAATTTTTATGCAACAAATAAGTATATTAAATAATTATAAAACAATGTTGTAGTAATTATTTTATTAAGAGATATACCAAATAAATGGTTTTAAAAATATTAAAATAAATAATATATGAACAAATTAATGTTCCCCATAAATTTTTTTGATGAATATGACATGTTAGTAATCTATTATATATTTGTTTCTAACATATCTTCTGTTTTTTTTATTTAAATTCAAATAATGAATAGTGTCAAAAGCGACACTATTGATATTTTATAAACATAACATATTATTAAATTATTTAAAAATCACAAATATATTTAAAAACTACAAATTGAAAATTATATGGTCTAAAAGGTTATAAGGTATCCAATTATGGGAAATTGACAACATTTAAGTATGTATTTATAACAATTTATAATTTATAATTTTATTACCATAAATAAAATTAAATAGATTAAATAATGATAAATCATGTTTATAAGGTTTAAAATAAACTTAAAACATGTCTAAATTTTATTTTTTGTTGATATTACAACCCTATACCATATCATCTTAGAATTGAGTCATTTTTGGAGGTTTTTATGTGGGGTTTAAATTTATTATAAATTAATATTTTTTTATGTTTCCAAAGGTGCCCCTCTCATCCCTTATAAAAGGTCACCTCCTCCCTCTCCTCTTCACAAAACTTTGAGCCTTCAAACTCGGAAAACCCCTACCCATTTCACTTCTCCACTTACCTAGAAACATTCTGGAGGATTTGGTCTTCTCAAAATACAAACTCTAGTCCCTTAAGAGGAAGCTTAAAAGAGGTGCGTCGAAGAAGAGGTAATCTCTTCTACCGATTCTTTCAAAAGTTTCTTTCTTCTTCAACATATACTTATTTAGTTTTTTCATTATAAAGTAATAACATCAGTATCACTAATATAATTATATGTTATTATAAATATGAAACAACCCCATTTCACCTTCTATCCATCCTACGGAAAACGAAATCATCGCGCGTGCGTACGTACGAAATACCGTCTCCACACCGTGGTGTAATATATTTTTCCACCACCACCTTACTTGGATGGGTATAATGGTGTAAAGAATAACTATATATGGTTATTATAACATAATACTGATTCTGAGATATTTTATCATCCACTCCAATTCCATTCAATAATTATGGGAACGATATCCTCGCTCGTGTGTACGTACGGATTACCGTCTCCACGACACGATGAGAATCATTCTCCATGTTAACCATTCAAGAATGAATATAAAGTATATATAATGAATAATAATGGTATATATAAAATAATAATTCTACTGGATTTATGTTTTTATATATATATTTCATCTCCTTTCTTTGATTCAAGTCAATAAGGAAAGGAAAACAGCATTCATGCGTACGTACGGCATACCGTCTCCATGAACGGTGTGTTTCATTTAATTTATCTATCTATTATATATATATATATATTGAATATATATGGTATATAAATCATGTTTTACATTCCATAATTAAGTAAATCAGGATATAAGTAATAATATCAAGAACAACAAGTCAGAACACGTACGATAAATGAAACAATTTTACCCAAAACCTTGCTTTAACATGGAATTTACAAAATAAAAGGTAATATAAAGTCATAAGTGAACCATATATGATATCATAACAATGAATATGGTTCTGTAATAATTCAATGACATTATTAAAATCATTATACAGGAGGTTCGGATACATACGAAGCATATCAGACATAAGGTAAGGGATAATTTTGCAATCTCATTGTTATCCGAGATTGCTTATACCTAAGTATTTACTGGGGTTATGTTTATCATCTATGTCCATGTTTTCGAAAAATGTTTTCATAAAATGTTTACTATTCTTCCATGTATGTTTAAAATCATTTTTACCCTTTTTTGACTTTTACAACATTGTATTGAGGGAATATTTCCTTTGTTTACCATATAAGGTACTTTTTGACTTTTCCGGTAAAAGTACGAGAAGATTTTTTTTAACTTATACGATGTGAATGGATTTTTATGGTTTCATAATGCCTTATTTCCATGAAGCTTACTCTACAAGATTTCATGGTTATTTTAAACAAAATTCTTTTCTTTTCAAATCACATGACATTTTGAGAAAAGAAAATGATTTTGAAGAAGAAAGGATATTTTCCTCAAGAATGCATTTCAAGTGTTTATTCAAAACTATTTCCCATCTAAGATGACATTATTTAGTATTATTATGTTTAAATTATAATGTCTCTATTATTTTCATGGTTTTATTTTTCTTATGATGAAATTATACCCATTTGTTTTATATAAATTATGTTAAGATGGGATGATGTTTATGAAACCCATTTTATTCTTTGGTTTATGATGCATGATTTATGATTGTGTTGTGGAACATGAAATAATGATTTCAATATAAGATGGGTGGGACCTATATATCTCTCCAATTCATTGGTTAAAGATTTATATCTCATGATATAAACATGGCTGGAATGGAAAGTTAATCCGGTTTAGTGATACAGGACTGGAACGAGGAGTGAAATCGATTCAGTAAGGTAATTTATCCACTAAGATGGTCTTGGAAGCAATGCCTTGGATACTATGTAAATCATATCATGTGCTTAATGGTTTTCCACTGTTACATGTTTTATTCCCATGCTATTTTATCATGATTGGTGTTCCATTATGATCTATGCCTTATGTACTGCCATGCTTTATGTCATTGCTCATGATTTTGATGTTTAAACATTATGTTCATGTTTTTAAGTTCAAATGTATATGATTTGTTTTATTTTCTCCATGATTACCCTTACTGAGCCTTTGAGATCACCCTTTATATGTTTTCTTTTCCCTGGGATTTAAAGAAAGGTTTTAGGTAAGAAAACAAAAGGGGAAGATCTTTATGGGAGATGTTGAAGATCTTTCACCATGATTAAAAATTATATTATGAGTTTCCAAAGACACTAAACTATAACGGTCCTTGTGTGTCTATTTTTGTTATGTATAAAGTATTCCTCAAAATTAATGTAATGTCCATGTGCATCAAGATTGGGTCTCTACACAAAGGCCTTCATTTTTTATTGATTTTTGATAATACACCTTTCAAGGGGTGAGGTGGAACCCTTACATGGCATGTAGGAGTAAGTATTTCATGCCCATAGGCCTTAGAGGAATTCATTTTGTGACAGGGCAACATATCATCGCAACACCCATTTACCCCCGCCAGGTATTTGCAACGGGTCCCGTCACAAATACCTCCGAACGACCAACTATTTGAGACGGGAATATTCGTCTTCTTAAAAATAACCTTTCCCGTGGTTTGGTGTGAAAACCGCACCAACTTTTTACAACGGGCCACCAAAACCCATCACAAATAATATCTGGACTAGACTATTTGCGACGGGTAATAATCCAGTTGCAAATAGCCTGTCGCAAAAGGTCCTTTTTCCTGTAGTGTAAGAATTAAAATAGAAATACATTGTAATAAAATAAATACTTCTCAATTACTAGCTCCATGAGAATCTTAAGATCTGGCCCATTCCTATGCTCATAATATCCAAGTACAAGCTAAACAACACAATTAATAAACTAAGGTCCTGCAAATATAAGGTCTACATGGGTACCCTAGTGCAATGGAGGACTGAGTAGTGTGTGAGATAATAATATTAGTTGGTTGGAACCCATGGTACCTAGCCCAATCCATTTCATGAAATATAAATTGAGCAGTGTGGGGGTAATATGAAATGAAAAACAGTACTAAAATAATAACACGGGTCGACCCAGGTTCTAATCGGATAGCTGGATGACTCTACCTAATTCGGCTCACTACTAGAAATAATGTCTGCTCATGTAACTATATATATAAATATAGTAATAATAATATATATATATATATATATATAGTTTAGCTCTATATTGCATCCACCTATATGAACCAAGTGTGTGTAAATGCCTAATGGCCATATACTTGTAATACTAGTGCTGGTTGGACCAAGGGATAACTCACACTGTCTAGGACCAGTCTAACAAGCCTAAAATCCCATGCAATAGGGTACATTCCCTAAATCCTAATATAGTGGTAAACATCATGCACATCACTTGGGATGGTGAGCGACCACACCACAGAAATAATCTAATCATGGAATGTAGCATGTAACGCCCATCGCCCATATCATATCACTACGTTGAGTTTTCATGCTCAACACCCAATGTAAGGAGGTGTGAGTCACCAAGCTCAACAAAACTCTTACCATCATATCACAAGTATCACTTGTGTGAGTCTCCAAGCTCAACACTCGATGTAAGGGAGTGTGAGTTTCAAATCTCAATAATCCCTTGCCATTATCTACATCTCATGTTTAAGAAATAATCATATTTATAATAAAATACATGAGTAAATACCTCTCTTGCTTTGCATTTATATAACCCATTATAATTAAGGCATCACAATTATAACAATTCAAATTAATCTTGATACATTATGCATATTCAAGTTTAGTATAACACATGAGGAAAAAAATCACATGTAACTTATTCATCAAGCCCATGTGTATATATAAACAAACAAGGAACAACAATTCAAATAGGTAAGTTTATATGTGATTCAAAAATAATCATGTTCATACCACACTTAAACCATTTCAAATCATTCAATTCATTTAAATGAAAGAAACTATCATGTAAGATATATCCCACATATATGCCCCATTTAGTTAAAATAAAGGATGGAGACTATTATATTTATACCAGTCTATTTTACCCTTTTTAATACATTTAAGTAATGACATCCATCAAGAACATGTGATCCCATTTAATACTCATGTCTCAAGGGATATTACGTTTAAATTCTTAGATGGTATCTAATTAGGTGTTTCGGGAAATAAGCATTTGACCATTAAGAGGAAACTCATTTAGAGACATCTCTAAGGTCCGTGTTCTATACATGCCAAAAAATTATCCATAAAAAAGGCATCATAGAATAAATTAAAACCAATGCAACAAGTTAAGCATGATTGATATCACTAATCAATACTTTTTAGTTTAGAAGATAGCATACCTCCATCGAGGGGTTTTATTATAAAAACATGACATTGTTATTAAAATAATTCATTTAGCATATTAGAAATTATTTCAAGAGTCATACACAATTCACATTAAAGGAGCATTTAATGAAAATATTAAATTAAAAGGGTAAAGGAAAGGGATCCTACCTCAAGAAGAATAAGGACAAGCTGAACACTTTGGCAGTTGATGTTTTCATTAGTGTCTACTTGAAGATTCTCTTTCCCACCTCTGATCATATACAACTTTTGATATACATAAGGACAACTATACCCAATGTATATAGTCTAATGACCATGAATACGCATAACGTGATCCTTACATATATGATTATATATGCATACACATGTTTCCACTTACACCCATATGCATTTTTCATATATATACGTAAGCACGCCTAACCCCATATATATATATACACTTCCATTGGTTAATATACATATAATGGGGGAACTTACATATATATATTCCTACCTATGAATACGTAGTAAGTCACCTTTGACTCTGGCGACTTGAACCTGCCTCAAGGATGACCAAGATGCACCAACATTGATGATGGGTGGACCAAAATGATTTGAACCACTTCACCTTCAGTGGTGAATGCTGAAACATGCGTGAAGGAATCTCAGGAGACATGGTGCAAACCCTTATAGAATTGAATAAAAAACTAGAATAGATCTAGTGGATCGATGTGAAGAGAGGAGGTTGTGAGGAAGGGGGTTGTTCCATGGGGGTTCAGTCGAGTGGTGTCATGAGATTAGGGTAAGGGGAGACACACCTTTTTTTATTTTTCTTAAAACCTAACATGATGATGATGATTATCATCGTCATAATCATTATAATAATAAAAATTATATTATAATTATTATTATTAAAACATTTATTTTGTTCCATGGGGGTTCAATCGAGTGGTGTCATGAGATTAGGGTAAGGGGAGACACCCCATTTGGGATTTTTCTTAAAACCTAACATAATGATGATGATGATGATAGTGGTGGTGATGATGATAATAATAAAAATTATATTATTATTATTATTAAAACAATTATTTATTTTTTATTTTTCATTGGTTTTTATTTTTATTTTAAATAAATTATTTTATTTTCTTTAAAAATAAAACATTTCATGGTTTGGATAACATGGTTATCTAAACTATGCGCCAATCATGTGATGAATAGTGTGATCATACTACCCATTTGGAACTAACTGTGCAGGCTAGGCACATAGTTTGGGTAAACCATGCATAACCCGTGCAAGGCATTTTGCTCCTCTGAAACAGGTTTCATGGTTTTCTATTGAGGGATACACAGTTTTAGGAAAATGTGTGCCTCTATAAGACCCTCAAAAGCATTGATCTCCAGACCCTTGTGCATCTGAAACTCAACAGGACACCTAAAAGACACTTCAGGCCTTTAACCAAGTCCAAAACATTCACTTTTAAGTGTTCTAAATTTCAAAATTACATTCTAAAGTTCGGTTAAAATAACAACTCATTTAGTAAACACCAAAGTTCAAATTCCCTTGAAATTTACCTTTTATCTAAACAAGGGTTTTTAGAAACTCAGTTCAAGAAACTAGCAACTATTTTTATAAAACAATGAACCCATCTGATCTTCTCAAAGCCCATGCCTTAAAGTATTTCAAAAACATTTACCACTTAATTTTCATTAAAATAAAACAATAACTTATTCAAAATCACCCCATATGTTGAAAGATCCTTTATAATAAAACAACCTACCAATTTTTAAAAAATATATTTTTTCAGAAAAAAAAACAAATTAATCAATTTAGAACAAAATTACTCAAATGTTCCTAAAAAACTATATTCATTTTATAAAAGAACATGAAGGATTATTTGCAGACCAAAAGAATTTTCCATAAAATCCTACATTTAAAAAACCCATTTTACATAAAAACACACCAAAGGAGTTACACCACAATTCTCAATCCACATTATCAATATATCACAAGACCCACCTTGACTCATCCCTCTCCATTAGGGATCACTAAAGATCGGTCTAAACAAAAAAATCTAAAAAGATGTAGAATTGTGCTTGACTCAACCACATGGTTTGATGAACCATGGGTCGATTATACAAAAATCCCTATAATGTTTTCAAGATTAGGTATTTGTTCACTACCTCGATTTATCAATCACTACACACTATCCTCATTACACTGATTCACTTTTAGTCCACATCCCCAAATCCAATCTGATTTCCAAGGAAACTCAACAATTCTAATAAGGATTATCACTTTGTTAACTATAAATCCAATGAAATTACAAATTCAAAATCCAAATCATGCTTCTTATGGAAACTTGAGTCTCAGGGTAGGAAAGATCTAGCTAGACCCTCCCAAAACCTACCTCCCAGTAGACCAAAATCTTAGGATCCTATAGAGAAAATAGCATAACCACTTATACCATTTGTAATGAACTGACTTGGGGTTTTCATCCAAGGAATGTCGGAACCATCTTGTCACTACCCCAAAGGTAATTACCAATCCTCATGGGTTGTCAACTAGTGTTTGGGAATCGTAGGAACACACATGTGAATAGTTTTACTCATTAATATTATTTTAAGAAATAGTATAAAAAAGGGCATGACCTATCTTTATATCATAGATATATACTAAATCTAATAGGTAGTAGAATAAAAAAACAATAAATCAAAATAGTAAAAATAAAAATCTACACTAATCCCTCTACTCACCCCCTGGTCTCCCTCCCCTTAAATACACATACATACAAAAATCCACCACTATATGCCTTTTCTTTGGACACTAGTAGATATCACTATTCTCCATCCATAGAAAGTAGTTAAAGGGAATTCTTTACCAATGAAATAAAATAAACAACTCACCTAAAATCCCTAGATAAATCAATGAGCAAATAGTGGTCTAAATCATCACTAAGAACCTAGAACTAAGATGATATATATGCATGAGAATAAACATGCCCAGTAGGTCACCTCTTGCGAAAACTATGGAAATCCATTTGTTAAATAGTATATAAAATTCTAGTTCGAATAAAAGGTATAAAATAAGTTTTCATAAGATTTATAACAAAATCTAAGAAACATTCTACATTAACATTTTAAAATAACCATCCCTTTTTATAAAATAAAAACAAGGATGATTAAACATTTTATATCAATATTTTTAACCTAGACCTTTTAAATCCAGATTTTAAAACCAAGGAAAGGGGCCTTTGAACTGATGAAAAACAAACCAAAACAAAATTTCCCTCTTTCTAAACATCTCATGAAAATCCCATTTCTATAACCAATTTCAAGGAAATCAATTTCTTTAAAACTATTAATGAAACAAAAAAACCATTTTAATTTCTTGAATAATACTTTCAAACCATTATAAATCAACCCATTTGAAAGTAAATTAAAAAAAACAAGGTGATGCAAACACCACACAAAGGCACAAAGGAATTAAGGAGAAACAACCAAGCAATAGTGCCAATATAATCAATCAATTTAGGATGATACAATTGAATACTAAAATAAAACACGTAATGTAAATAACCAAAAAATCCATCAAATGTGTCATGTTCTCTACCCCATATCACTAACATGAGATGCATATAACATTATAAATTTTCTCTCATGAACCAAATGTCAATATATATTTCTTCCAAACCATAATCCATCCAAATAGCCTACAAAATTCTCATTACAATGGCACACCCATCATGTACCTAGTTATTATAATGTTTGGAGGTCTAATATAAGTATGTGAACTAACTACTATAACAGAAGTATGAAACTACTATAACACCCTGAGTTTTTGTGAACATTTTTTTCGAATAAATTAATTTTCTTTGATGTCATGCGTCGCATGCTACACTAAGTCAAATTTTATTTATATGTAATATCATGTTAATATTACGTTTCACACAACATAAATTTTATATTTATCTACATAAAACATCAGGAATAACTTTTTTTACTTGCAATACTAACTTTCCACGATGTCCTGTGTAACACGTAGGACCGGGTTTTACTGAACAATAATATATTAATAAAAATATTATTATTTAATATAATAAGATACAACCAAGCTTATAAATGGGTGGTTATGAATAGGATTAACTAGATTATGAAAATATATGGTTGAATTTATTGTTTATAAATTAATATAATAACCAATTGAATATAATGGGAATGTTTTTATAAAAAATTATGCTCATATAGTTATTTTATCCTAATAAATTAAATTAATTACAATTAGTGAGTGATATTAATGTAATATATATATATGTGTGTGTGTGTGTGTTTGTATTATGTATTCAATCAGATATTTTTTACATTATTCCAATACATTTGATAAGAATAAGATGAGAATAGACCTAATATTACACATAAAAACCAATATTTTTATAAAAGCAGTTTTACCGCCTTTTAATGGAGAGCCTATTTTAAATATTAATTTTGGAACTTTTATAAATTTTATATTTCAAAATAAAATTATTTTTTTAAATAGAAACATAAAAATTTGGTTATGGTGAATTTTTTATAGTTTTCTGTGAATTTTTATTTTTTTTAATGAATAGTGAAAAATAATGAATTTTAATTCAAAACTGCTTTTTCATTGAATTTATTTATCAGGTTAAATTATATTTTTAAATGGTTTTAAATATTAATTAGATTATTTTTTTTATAATTAATTTAATTTATTTCAATATAATTAATTTCACATTGAAATTTAATATAAAAACTTAGAAACGTTTTGAACGTTTTTACTTTAAAAACCCGCATTATCGTCCCGTTTGCGGGATTAAATTTAAATTAATTTTTTCCACTTCTATGATTGGAATTTTTAAAATGGATTAAATAATTTTTATCATAACAATTTATAATTTTTAATAATATAAAATTAGTTTTTGACCAAAAATATTAGTGAAAGTAATTAAAATTAATTACATCGATTAAGGTAAAATTAAGTTAGCAAGGGACTCAACCTTAATCTTAAGGGGGTAATGACCTATAAAATTTTACAAATCATATTTTATGTAAATATTTAGTCCAATACACCTATAAAGTTACATAATTTTCCATTGGGAAAAAAATTTAAGAAGTAATTCTTGGGGAACATATAATTCCTTTCAAAAATACCAAGTGTGTTCTTTCCCTCCATTATAAAAGGGCACTCACCTATCTCACTTCCTCACACATCTAAAGACAATTTTTCTTGACAAAGATATGAAAAAATATAACCTCAAATTCTCTCCCCTAAACCTATAATCCTCATCTTGGGAATAAATTCATCTAAGGAATCCCGTTGGTGAAAACCAAAAGGAGTTACCCGAATAAGAGGTAACTTCCTTCCTCAAGCTCTTTTGTTTTATTTTCTTTCTCCACCACCTAAATTCTTCTTATTAAATGCTCATATAATAAAAAAATTATCATAAATCTTATGATATTTTTTTATAAGTTTTATACCTTCACTTAAACACACTCTCATCTAATAGATAATGAACTTACCATTCTTATGTGTGGCAAACTATCGCCAAACAGTGTTGTTCGTTTTACCTTTACCACCTCTCATGGTTAGAAATTATGATGTAAATTTTGTTTTTATATTTGATATATGATGTTTATGATTTATTTATACTTATTTAGTTATTATATAAATCCTACCTTCATTCTTTTTATTTTGTGTAAATGTGATAACTTTGTTTGTGAAAGTGTGGACTACAGCCTCCTCAAAGCGATATGATTCGTTCAAAATTTACATGAAATGTATTAAGGGTGGGTTTAATAAAATTATATGATATATATGACATAATAATTATAAATTAGTGATATTATGTGTGTGTGTGTGTGTCACTTACTTTCTTTCTTTCAATATGACATTAAAACGGAAGAAAGATTCATGTGTACGTATGGTCTACCATCTCCATGAATGGTGTATTTCATTTAATATTTATATATTTTATAAATTAATATTAATATTTTTATAATGAATTTATATGATATATAAATCCTTTTTTACATTCAGTAAATAATTAAATCATTAACTAAGTAAGAGGATCATGAATAATAAGTCAAAATAAGTATGATAAACAAAGTGGTTATTACCCAAAACATTACTTTAACATAATTTTTTTAATAAACATGTAATATAAATTCATAAGTGAATAATATATGGTATTATATATATTAATATGGTTTTTTGGTATATATATAATAAAATTATATTTATTATACAGGATGTATGAATGAGTATGAAGAATTTCAAGACTTAAGGTAAGGGAATTTCATTTCAGTTTTTATTTATGTGAGATACATTCTTTATTCACCACTCATTTATTGTGTGTGTTGTTTATAATGATCATGGATGTATTATATGATTATTATACTAAAATTTATGGGTATTTAAATATCCATTTTATGACCTTTATTTCATGGGGTTTATGTTTCAAAAGTTAACAAATTGGTAAAGTAATTTTTCTCAATTTTCCTTCTTTGAGACATATTCCATGTTATGCACCTATATTTTTCTATGAGGTGTGTATACTAACTTTGACATGTTATATAATGATTATAATTATTTTTCATGATATGTTAAGCTTAATGTAATTTTATTCTTTCCATTTTATTATGATTCAAAGTTACTAAAGTGGTAATGGTTTATAGCTACAATCGCATCGTTTATCGATATTGTTTATGATTATGATTCCATTGATGAAATATTATGACCCATAATTCAAGAACACTCGTGAAGTTTCTTATACTATTGTTAGTTATGATATATTCAAGTATTATTACCAATTTTTCACTTTTTAGTACTTAATGTATTTAATAAAGTGTTTTAAATAATATATAACTTATCTCTCTCTTTAGTCGAAAATATGTGTTCCTTTAAAACAATGTTTTATAAAAATGGTTTTGAAAACATTTTCAAGATTATTTTATAAGTTTTAAAGTAAAATGGTTTTCCAAAATGTTTTCAATGTTATTTTATATGTTTACAATTAAAATGGTTTTTAATACATTTTCAATCTTCTTTTATAAGTTTTAAAAGAAAACGTTTTTCAAAATTATTTCAAATTTTTATGTTTTTATAGAAAATGGTTTTCAAAATGTTTTCAATATTTATTTATAAGTTTTAAAAGTATTTTAAATTAATAAGGTTTTCAAAATTATTTATGTTTTAGAAATAGTTTTTCCAAGATAAAAATATATTTTCCTTATGAAATGTTTTAAATGAAATTTTAATTCATTATTTATAAGAAAAGTATTTTTAAAAGGTTTTATGAAAGGTAGTTTAAAAGAAAAGTTGTTTTCCTTAATATACACCCCAAGTGAACTTTTTAAATCCTTATCCATATAATATGGTGTCCTTTTATATATTTTATGCTTTATTGGGGACATGATACAAGAATACCATTCATATTATTTCTTGAATGGTCTATTTTTTAATTTCTTGATGTTTATGAAACCTATTTCTATTCAATGGGTTATACCATGATAAATGATTATGAAACTTTCTTCCTTTAATAGGTTATTCTATGATAGAATAATTATAAAACCTATATATTTTCCATAGGTTATGATATGATTAAATTTTTATGATACCCATTTCATTTCATGGGTTATTATATGATGTTTATGAAACCTATATCTTTTATGGGTTGTGATATGATGCAAGTTTTATTATATTATGGTATAAGTATGAATGATTTTATTAAGAGATGGGTGAGACCTATGTCTCCCTCCAATGAATTGGGTGATGATTAATAGTATATAAGATCATGGGGTATATGGGTTGTAGCCCAAGATTGAAAATAGAAAGGTACATGGGTTATAGCCCAAGACTGAAAATAAGCAAGTACATGGGTTATAGCCCAAGCCTGAAAGAAAGAGGGTATACGGGTTGTATACCATAACCAAAAATAAGAGGGTACATGGGCTTTTATCCCATTCCTGAAGTAGGTACATGAGTTGTAGCCTAAGACTAACATGTTATAAACGTCTTGGTAGGTATTATTGACGTTATATTTCCTATGCTTATGTGTATTCCATAAATTCTATATCTTATTACTCAATTATTCTTTCAAGTATTATGCTCTTGATCCCCTTATGATTCTTGTCTTATGAACTTCCACTCTTTATGATATGATTAATTTTTATGATCTTTGATATGAAAATTATGATCTTAAAATATTATGCTCATGTTCTCATGCCCTTATGTTCATGTTATGCTTACATATTTCCCTTATTCACCTTTATTGATCAATTGAGATCACCCAATTCTTATGTTTCCTTTCCTTAGGTTATGAAGAAATGTTTTTAAGTAGAATTACTAAGGGGTATATCTTTGAGGAAAACATTAAAGATATTTCACTGAGTTAGAATATTTTTGTTCCATGTTTCTGAAGGCACTAAACTAATTTGGTCTTTGGGCATCTATTTGTCTAATGTTTTAAGTATTACAAAAAAAATATTTAATGTATATTTATTTTAATACCAGGTTGTTATAATTGGTATCAGAGAAAAGGTTTAGTAAAAATTTAGAAACTAGTATGATAAAACCTTAATGATAACTCTAAGGATGTGTCTAAGGATAAGTCTAAGGATAAGGAAAAGTATAGAAAAAATTATTGGAATTTTGGTAAAGTATAGAGCGAGTGGTTTTCTATAAATACATACCTATATAGATTATAAAAGTGGATGTGGTTCTATCATAGATGTACCAAGTAGTAACAACTCTGACAAGGTGTGTTAGGCCTGACTCAAGCATAACCCGATACACTACAGTGGGCCTTACTGTGTACCTGGTTTGATACTCCTAAGGTATATTCTTTGGGTATTCAAAAACTATTCATGAACCATCATGAAGGATTTAAAAATAATTTTTCTATTAATAACCTATGATAAACCTAATGTTTTATAGATTAAAGAAGGTTTCATAATTTAGACATCTTATAAGTGGTTTTTCATGATTATGTGGTTCCTCACTATGACAATTGTTTCTTACTCTATTATTTTTTGTTTAAGTCAATAGAAGGCACTAAAAGGAACTAGGTTTAAAATGAATGTGATGGATAATGGTTTGATGATTATTCAAATGGGATGATCATTGGAGTAAAGGATGTTATAATCATGCCTAGTCAGTTTTCAGGAAATGTGATTAACAATGTGTAGCTTTACCAACTCTCAAACTCACCAAAGAATATAATGAAAGGTATCAATAAGATTTTAGGTAATGAAAACTATAAAGTAAAGAAAATTTATCTTTCTAAATGTAAATAATGTGGGAATAAACACCCAAGTTAATGTCTAATAGGAACATGAAGATATTTTTACTGTGGAAAAGAAGGTAAAAAAACAAGTAACTACAAAAGGAAAATTAAAAGTTCAATTAATTAAATGGATGAGAATGTTAGCCTCTATAAGTTATTATCAACTTATGACTGCCTTAAATGTTGAAGGTATTTTCATTATGAAAATCTATGTCCTATTTGGAAGGCTCGTGAAGAGAATCACTAAGGTGGTACAAGTAATAGTTTTTCTGCTGATGATGAAGATACCACAAACAACATATGAAAGGTATGTGTTGTTCTAATATTATTATTGATAAGAATGATTAATTTTAGTTTGATAAATGTTAATACATGATTCTTATTTCATATTCTAGGAAAGTGGTATTGAGGAATAAGTTTATAAAGCCAGAGTAATGGTATAATAATAAAGAGGGGTGATTTAAGTGTATATGTTATGTAATTTAAATATTATATTATACAAATCATGAAATAAATAATTATTTTAAGTATAAGTTTTTCATTTATAATTTGAAAGAATATTTTGAATATTTATTGTGAGGTAGAGAAGTGATTTCATGGAAATGTGATATTTTGATTAAGGTAAGGTAACCCTTAATTTATTCATGATGTTTAGATAATGATGTTTGGATAAAGATGTGTTGGATATGAATAAGTAAATTGGAAGGTACTAATTAACTTGGAACTGATAAATGTTTTTTTGAAAAAGTGGTCTATGTTATTATGGATGAAGTTTACAACTTCTTGGATTTAAGTAATTTATCCAATAAATAATGGAATAAGGAAACATGCATGTTTTCAATAAGTATTTTTAGTAATTAAGGTTATTACCATGTTTCAAGAAAAGATACTTTATGAGATATTAGGGATCAATACTAATATGTTTTTGAGAAATATAGTTACCTTATTTCTAAAGTTTTGTACTTTTATCTTTCAGAAGGGTTATAAAGTTAACCATTTATGGAATAGTTTAAGTTAAAATTTGGATGAATTTTGAGAGATTAAATTATTATATTACCACATGAGTTTTTTTACATATTGTATAACATTTTCAAACCACATTGTGTTGATGGTAACAGAATACAGATGGGATGGATTATCATAGATTTCATGATCTGTTAGTGCTTTAGGAATGAGAAATTCACCTTCCTTTTTAGAGGAATATGTGAAGTGTAAATTGTTCAAGACATGAAAAAATTGTGGGATTTTACTAATGAAAGGTAATTAAATCAAGTATGTATATCTTCTTGTGAAAAAAATCAACTTTAGGAAAATGGTCTTGAAATAAAATTTTATCCTATTATCATCATTTTTTATTATATAAATGACCCATTTAATGCTTCTTCACTTTACGGTTTTATGATTGTTAACTTTAAATGGATCACTAACTTTATTATGATCAATGATCTTTATCAATATCTATGATTATTTATGATTTTATTCCATGTCCATTTTTTCACCTCCCACTTATGTTCTCCTATGCAGAAACCTAGTTATGTGTTACTTTGGGTAACCATTATATTTCCAAATTTACCTTTTAAAAGGAAGTTTTAATGTTTATTTTTACAATGTAGGTTTCTACGAAAGAAAATTTAAACTATTAAACCGTTAATAACTCAAATTAATTTCTAGGGAAGAATTCATTTTAAGGGTGTAGAATGTAACACCTCTAGTTTTTGTGAACCTTTTTTCTTCAAATAAATTAAATTTCTTTGATGTCGTGTGTTAAATGATACACTAATTCAAAATTTATTTATACTTCATACCAACATAATATTACACTATACACAACATAAATTTTATCTTTCTCTATATATAAGACTGAGGTTAGCTTGCATTATATGCAAGACTGACTTTCCTTGATGGTCTGCGTAACATGTAAGACCGAGTTTTACAAAACAATAATATATTATTAAAAATGATATTATTTAATATAATAAGATACAACATAGAAGTTAAATACATGGATATGAATAGGATTAACTATATTATGAAAATATATGGATGAATTCATTGGTTAAAAATTAATTATAAATGAATATAAGAATTGATTGAATATAAAGGGAATGTTTTTATAAAAAACTAATTTTATGCTTACAAATTCATTTTATCATGATAAGTTAAATTAATTAAAATTAGTGAGTGATATTAATTTAATATATATTTTATATATTAAATCAAATATTTTTGACATTCATACAATATATTTGATAAGAATAATATGAGAACATTCCCAATATTACACATAAAAACATGTATTTTTATAAAAGCAGTTTTACCGTCTTTTAATAGAGAATCTATTTTAAATATAAATTTTAAAAATTTTATAAATTTTATATTTTAAAATAAAATTTATTTTTGAAATATAAACATGAAAATTAGGTTAGGGTTAATTTTTGGTATTTTTCTATGAAGTTTCATTTTTTAATGAATAGTGATAAATAATGAATTTTAATTCAAATTGCTTTTTCATCATTTATTTATAAGTTTAAATTTTATTTTTAAATGTTTTTAAAGTTTAATTAGATTAATTTATTACCAATTTATCCAATTTGGGTCATTTTAATCAATTTCACTTTGAAATTTAATATAAAAACTTAGCAAACATTTGAACATTTTTACATTAAAACCCTGCATTGTTGTCCCGTCTACAGGAATAAATTTAAATTAATTTCTACCAATTATATGAATTTATTTAGAAAAAATATATTAAATATTTTTAAAATGATAATTTATAATTTATAATATGTTCAACTTAGTTTATTACCAAAAATATTAGTGAAGGTAATTAAAATTAATTACATCGATTAAGGTAAAATTAAGATTAACAATAGACTAAACCTTAATATTAAGGGGGAAAAGACCTATAAACTTTCCCATAACCTATTTTATGACTATATTTAGAAAAATAAACCTATAAGGTTCCATTTTTTCATTTGGATACTTGGGGAACAAACAATTATTTTCAAAAATACCAAGTTTGTCCTTTCCCTCCGCTATAAAAAGGCACTCACCTATCTCACTTAATCACACCTATCAAGCCACTTTTTCTCAAAAAAAAATATACCCAAGTATATATTAAAAATACCTAAACTAAAACTGGAATCCTCAACTAAAGAATAAATATATCCAATGAAGCCCTTTGGTGCAAACCAAAAGGAGTTTCCCGAATAAGAGGTAACATCCTTCCTCAAACTCTTTTGTTTTATTTTCTTTCTCTAACACCGCAATTATTCTTATTAAATTATAATATAATAACACCAATGTCATAAATATACTGATATTTTTTTATTATAAGGGCTATACCATCACTTATATACACTTCCATCTAATGGGTAATGAACTTACCGTTCTTGTGTACGGCGAACTACCGCCTCACAAAACGATGTTGTTTGTTATACTTTACCACCTATCATGGTTGTGAATTATGATGGAAAATCTATTTTTATATAATATATATGATATTTATGATTTATTTATACTTATTTATTTATTATATAAATCCTACCTTAATTATTTTTATTTTTTATAAATGTGATAACTTCGTTTGTGGAAGTGTGGCCTATCACCTCCCCAAAGTGATGTAATTCATTCACACTTTACATGGAATGTATTAAGGATGTGTCTAGTAAATTTATATGATATATATTAAATAATAATTCTACTATATTTATATTATATATATATATATTTAATTTACTTTCTTTATTTCAATATGACAAAAAAATAAAAGTAGTGTTCATGCGTATATATGGCCTACCATCTCCATGAACGGTGTATTTCATTTAATATTTATATATTTTATAAATTACTATAAATATTTATATAGTTAATTTATATTATATATAAAACATTTTTTTTCAATATTTAAATAATGAAATCATGATATAACTAAGAGGATCGAGAATAAAAAGTCAAAACATGTACGATAAACAAAGCAGTTATTACTCGAAACATTACTCTAACATGGAATTTTTAATAAACAGATAATATAAAGTAAAAACGTGAATCATATATGGTATTATATATAATAATATGGTTATATGGTAGATTTATAATAAAATTATATTTATTATACATGATTTTTAAATGAGTACAAATAAATTCAATACTTAATGTAATGGAATTTCATCTCACTTTTTATTTTTGTGAGATACATGTCTTATTCACCACTCATTTATTTTGTGTGGTGTGTATACTACACATGGATGTATTATATGATTATTATACATAATTTTTTTAATATTTATATATCCATTTTATGACCTTTCTGTCATGGGGTTAATATTTTAAAAGTTACCAAATTGATAAAGTACTTTTGTCTCAATTTGCCTTCTTTGAGACACATGTCATGTTATGCACTTATATTTTTATATGAGGTGTATATACTAACTTTGAAATGTTATATCATGAATATCCTTATTGTCATGATATTTTAAGCTTCATTTACTTTTATTCTTTCCATTTTATTATGATTCAAAGTTACCAAAGTGGTAATGGTTTATAGCTACAATCTCATCATTTATCGATATTATTTATGATTATTCTTCCTTTAATGAAATATTACGATCCATAATTAAAGAACACTCATGAATTTTCTTATCCTATGGTTATTCATGATATAATAATGTATTATTACCATTTTTCACTCTTTAGAACTTAAGATATATAAGAAAGTATTTTTTAATAATATATGCCTTTATCCCTCTCTTTGGTGGTATTTTTGTGTTCCTTCAAAACCATGTTTTCTAAAAATGGTTTTCAAAATATTTTCAAGCTTATTTTGTAAGATTTCAAGTAAAATATCTTTCAAAAAAAATTCAAAACTTTTTCAATGTTCTTTTATAATTTTTCAAGGAAAATGGTTTTCTAAACGTTTTCAATCTTCTTTTTTAAGTTTTAAAAGAAAAAAATTTCAAAATGATTTTCAATTTTTTTATAAATTTTCATGGAAAATTGCTTTCAATATGTTTTCAAAATTTCATTAAAAATTTTAAAAGTATTTTCAATGAAAATTTCTTTCAAAATTATTTCTGTTTTAGGAATATTTTTTCAAATTTGAAAATATGTGTTCTTTAAGAAATGTTTTAAATGCAATTTCAAATAATTATTTATAAAAAAAGGTTTTATGAAAGGGATTTTCAAAGAAAAGTTATTTTCTTTAAGATACACCCCAAGTAAAATTTTAAAATACTTCTCTATCTAATATGGAGTCCTTTGATATAGTTTATTCTTTTTTTTTGTTAAATGATACAAGAATACCATTCATATTGTTTCTTGAATGGTCTATGTTTTTATGGATTGATGTTTATGAAACCTGTTTCTCTTCAACAGGTTATACCATGATAAATTATTATGAAAACTGATTCCTTTCATAGGTTATTCTAGGATTAAATGATTATGAAAACTATATATTTTCCATAGGTTATAATATGATTAATTTTTTATTATACCCATTTCATTTCATGGGTTATGATATGATGTTTATAAAACCCATATCTTTTTATGGTTAATGATATGATACAAGTTTTATTATCTTGTGGAACATTTATTAATGATTTTATTATGATATTGGTGGTACCTATATCTACCTCAAACCCATTGGGTAATGATAACGGGTATATGATCTCAAAGGGTACATGGGTTGTAGCCCAAGCTGAAAAAAAGGTACATGGGTTGTATCCCAAGCCTATAAATAAGCAAGTACATGGGTTGTAGCCCAAGACTAAAAGAAAGATGGTATATGGGTTGTGGCCCCGACCTAAAAATAAGAGAATTCATGGGTTCCTAGACCAATCCCTAAGTAGGTAAATGTTTTGTATCCCAATCCTAACATGTTATAATGGTCTTAGTAGGTAGCCTTAACATAATATTTTCTATTCTTATGTGTGTACCATAAATTCTATGTCTTATTCCTCGGTTATGATTTCATGGATTATTATTTTGATACCCTTATTATTCATGTCTTATTAACTACCAATATTTATTTGATGACTCAAGTTTATGATATTTGATATGCAAATTATGATATTTGAATGTTATGCTCATGTTCTCATACCCTTATATTCATGTTATTCTTATATATTTCCCTTATTTACCCTTACCGGTCATTTTAGCTCATCCATTTCTTATGTTTAATTTTACCAAGTTATGAATAAAGTTTTTTTAAGTATAATTACTAAGGGGAAGATATTTGAGGGAGACATTTAAGATCTTTCACAGAGTTATAATGTTTTTGTTATAAGTTTACAAAGGCACTAAACTAACACGGTCTTTGGGAATATGTTTGGGTAATGTTTTAAGTATTCAAAAAAAATTATGTAATTTATATGTATGTTAAGAATGGATTTTTATTCATACCTCTTGATACTTGGGTTACCATAACTAATATAAAAGTTAGGTGAGTGAATATGAAATCCAAGATTAACTCATAACGTAGAAGCAGTAACTTAGACCTCACCTCCCACACCATCACATACAGTAACCAAAAAAATAAATCCATGAATTAGATAAAAAAATAATGCTAATATAAATAATACACCATGGTTTCAAAATCTATAATTGGAAAATAAATTGAACATGGATTAAATAGGTCTTCACACATTCATGAATCCATTTTAAAGTGTCAAAAAGTCCTTTAAAACACACTGCTCGGCTTGTTGAGTCACAAGCTCAATTATTAAAGTTATTTGAAATATAATTTAACATAAATCTTTAAAAAAATCTTTCAAAACATGCTTAAAGTAAACTTGAAACCCAAACAGTTCACAGAATCACTTTAAAAATGAACACCTATTTAAAAATGAGGTTCTCAGTTCCAAGCACCATTGAAATCTAGTTTCAAAACCCCACTTTAATTCTTTTCCAAAAATCACATTTGGAAACCCATTTTGAAATACACCTATTTTTAAAAAATAAACCACTTTCTAAATTGAACATCTTTTTCTTTTACAAGCAATGGTGCAATGCACCCATTTATAAAACTTGAATTCCCATTTTGAAAATACTTGCGGAAACCACAAGTCCTAACAAACTTAAATATTTAAAATAAGATCCATCCCAATTGGTTTTTGAAAAAACATGACTTTAAAGTAAAACACGCCCATTTCTATAAATTTAATGGGTATCCACATGGATTGAAAAAATTTAAACCCATTTTTTAGAAATCCAACCCGACATTTTCATATATGATTTCACTCATATCATAATTTTTTGAGTTTAGATTGAGATTGGTCTAGAGAAAAACCTAGTGAAACTACCTTCTTCCTAAATTCTGATAAATTATTTTCATAAGGGGGAATCCTGTTACTTGTTTACATTTATTTCCTTTTTCGTAGTAGATTTCATAATATGGTCACTTCCTTTTATACCCACTAATTTAACAGTTATATTATAATGGTAAAAATTTATTTTAACATAATACAATTTATTTTTAGTTTGGTGTTGTGTGTGGAAAAATATATTAACATAATATTTATTTAAGTAAAATACATAGTGAATTATTGGTTTGTTATAGATATAGGATGTATTAAGCACAAGCATTTAATGTTGGGACATGAGAGTGTAAAATTAGTGGTAAAATTGTTGCAGGGTAATTATTTTCATATATTATTAATTTTATTATATTACTCTTGGATGAAATACTTAGTGATTGGTATTTAGTGAGGCTAGATAATAGTTGACCTGATATGTGCTTGTTGGTTCTATTTTTTGTTCATTGATGCATTAGTATGCTTCTTCTACCTATTCATGAGAGGTATCGAGTATGATCCTACTGAGTATACCTATTATGGTCACCCCTATATATATATATATAGTTTTTTATGGTTTCTAGGGTGATTATGGTGACAAAGTTGGATAGAACTAGCTTAGAGGTTAATATTGGTCATGGAGTCACTGACTAAGACTTTTCTTTGGTATTTTGTTTTGGAGAATTGTATTTTTCTAAGATATTCATGCATTATGGGAATATTTTTGAGTTCAGTTTATTTATATAATGGGATTTATTGGTGGTTTTATTTATTTATACCTAGTATATATGATGGTAATACCTCTCAATGCATGTTTAATAGCCTTGATGCTCGTCGTCAACCCTAGGCCTATTGGAGGCATTCTTCAGGGGTCAATCTCATCCTCACCGCAAGCTCAGGAGGGGTTATCAGTGGGATCAAGTCATGAAATTATACACTTATATATATGTATGGTTTTCGAATATAGATCTCATAAAATTGGATAAGTATTAGACACCATGTATATGTAAGTGTGACCACTACTGAGTGAAAAAAATGGCAGTCTATGTATTAGGGTCAGCACACTAAGTCCTTATATACATAAGGTTTTAAAAGATCTTATATAAGATTAATTGAGCCAAGAATTTCGATACATAAAAGTAACATCTTGTAAATTATAGGAAAGTTTAAAAGGTTTAATTCCCCCTATATATGTAAGGGTAAATTCTAGAAGAAGATAAAAAAAAGTGTTGTATGGGAACTGTGATATATAAGGGTCATCAACACGATACATAAGAGTAACTTCAATATACTAAAATTTATAAAGTTCCATGAAATATGGGGTTATACATAAGGGTCATTTAGATTTCTTGGAATCTAATTAATGAGGTTTCATGTTTTATTTCTAGGATAAAAGGGTCTTCCTCACTGTGGAAAGCATTAGGATTGTTAGGGGTTTATAAACACTTTATAGGACAAGAAGAAACGATATGAATCCCATACCATGATCAACCATGGATATAAATAAAAAAATGATAAATTGTGATGATTAATAAATAAATAATATGTACCTTTCACTTCTAAGGCATTGTAACATCTTTAATGCTTATGAACATGTTTGATGGTGATCACCAAAGTGGAAAACTAAGGCCTCCCACCTTCAAAGGTTTCCATAGGCAAAATAGAATCATATAATGATTAGATGGGATATATCTTACTATCACTATATTTTATTACCTCATAAAGATTAAGGAAGAGAAAATATACTCAGGGTAATGGGGATATGTCCAAATATTTAGTCATACCACCATTATCATCCTATGGAAGTGGTATTTATATAGAACTGAATATTCTCAATGATGACTCGTATATTAACTCGTGTGTTTATAAAGCATGAGTTAATCCTTCAGCCAATACATGCATAATATATATGTTATTGATATATTACTATTCATTAAATAACATATAATGGATCCATAAATGATATCCACTATAAGAGAATTGTGTAAATTTAACCCTTTCACATCAAAATTCCAAACTAAAACATTTACTTTCAAAATGAATCCTAGTATACAATTCATGTAAAGGTGGTATCATGAGATCAAATATCATATTCGTTATGAATCATCCATAATCATTTATAGCCACTATGAGAGAATTTTGTAAACATTAACCCTTTAACATCTAGATTCCAAAAGAATACATTTACTCTCCAAATGAATCCTAGTATACAATTCATGGAAAGGAAGTATAATGAGATAAAATTTCATATTTATTGTGACTCATCCATAATAATTTAGTATGATCTATATGGGTAGTATGTATGAAAACACTTTTCATTCCTCTTTACGTTATGCCTTATCATTGAATATGAGGGTCCCATATGTATCATATGAAAAATGGATAAATTTCAAGCCTTATTATTGGTTGTGTCATACTATATGGCATAAAATATATATAAATATATCATATATATATATATAAAGGATTTAGGGTGTATATCCTTCAATATCCCACTTTTACTAAATCTTATAAGTATTTTTTCAATATCATCTTATATTTTATCATATAAAATAACTTGTGAAATAATATACAAAAAAACTTTTGTATTTATTCTAAAATAATTTTGGAAAGCTATCAGTAATCTCACCCTATATCACTTCACATGTAATATCATGTGAATACCCATCCAAAACATTTTTAGATTAACTATAAACACTTTTTATAGAAACTATTTGAGAAAAAATCAATCCCTATTGAATCAACCACAAAGTGTGACCCCACCATCCTTTATAGAGTTGACAAAAAATAAGAATTTTTTTATCCATAAATGTAGCAAAGAGAATCCTCTAGAAAATAATCCATGCTACTCAATCTATAAAGGGATCCGGTGTGATCTCCATCAAACACATGTATCTATATACTTGTGTCTACCAATGGCATATCATCCAAGCATGCATTCTTATATATTCCCATTATCCAAGATATTGAGTGACCATGGAACACAATGTATGTAAATTCCATGTATCCAATTCATGTGTTCTATGATCAATAAGTGTAGACTAACCTGGTAAATGAATTCATCAAATTTCATTCATATTTATGAATTATCGCATCACATACCCCCCCCCCCATTTGAATAGATATGTATATAACATGTACTATATAGGTGCTACCACACACTTCCTGGTCTATCTTAATCAAGGGACCATATGTTATACTTGTTATAGAAGAGTAAAAATATCATCATGGTTGAGATACAACCGATTACATAATCAGAAACATGCTTAACAAACCCCTGGTTATCTAAGTCACAATGACTTGAATAAGAAAGGTATAGAATTATAAAGGTTCTCATGCTAGGTATCTTACCAACCTTAGGTAGACACTCCATGCGGTATACCTAGTGGATCATCCAGTGCACACAAATGAACTTTTCATTTATTTTGTGCTTAATGATCATATTTTGTATCTCATACAAGAATCCTAATAATGTTAACATTAACATTTTCATAACCTATAAAACTCCATGATGAAAATCTATTAGGGATAAACTCAAATTCATACTTTGATAGGTCAATTATCATTACATTTTCCAATATTTATATCTATATATAAATTTATAAAAACAAGGTGAAAGAGTGATAAAATATAGATTTATATTTATATTATTCATTATATATAATTATTTTTCTTTTAATAATAATTAACAAAACCCAATATAATAATCAGTATATCATATAATATATGATAAACTTATAGATCAGCCATATGTTTGTTGTACTTTCTGAGGAAATGTTAACTTATTACATATATATGTAATGTTTTCAATTCATTATGTGACCATATGATAAAAACATCCCACTAAACTCTTTATTGATAAACATATTATGAATAAAACATGTTTGAATAATGGTGAGATTTAGGAATTATATTCCTAAAGTCCAACTACTTAAACATATTCAAACTTCTTAACTCCATAATATCAAATATTACAATGTTTAATTCTTGTTGTCTACTTAGAGGTATTTCTAAGTGAATCATCATTATCCTTGGAACTTATTCCATAAATTTTTTTCATAAAATCAATGTAACTATTTACATTTTTATTGTCCAGCACATCCTAAACTGATTAAAGATAAAGTGACATTTATATTGATATGGTAACTAAATATTGCTCTTTATATTTATATTTATTATCATACCTTAAATTATTTTAGGATATTAAGTGACTAACCATAACATCCTAAACTAATTAAGGATAAAGTTAAATTTATATTAATATGGAAACTAAATTTTTACTTTTAAAATTTCACTTTACCAACAAACCCTAAAATTTTTTAGGATAATAAGTAAAATTCACATTGTATATTTACTGGAATAATCCATTAGAAAAATTATATTCACTTTCTCATAGTAACTATATGTAACCCTTTACATTTTTATTTATTGTCACGTATCTTAAACTCTTTATGAAATCTAGTGAGAATAACTTTAACTTTATACTAGTATAATATTTTATTTGTTACATTTGAACTTCTCTAAGTTCAAATATAATCACACTTGACTCTTGGAAACTACCTAATTATAATAATATCTTTATAAGAATCAATACTAACTCTTTTTTTAGGAAATAACACTTATTTATTTTTAGTTTTAATAAAGAACAAATAAATTACTAAATCCATATCAAATATGATTTTCTATATGCTCAGATAATTCTATCTAAAAAGAAGACTGTTTAAAAAAATATTCCACTAATGGATGGAAATAACATCTTACCTCATATTTTAATAAATATATAGACTCTTTATCCCAGGTAAAACTTTTTGTATCCATGTATCCATTTAAAAATATATTATAGAACTTTAAGAATCATAAACCTTGTGTATATAATTAATCATCTCATATTTTTTATAAAAATTATTTTTTAATGAATCGCTTATCTTATAATATATAAGAGAAATGATATGAAGATACACATCCATTAATTAAAATAATTTAATCTTTATAATTCCTTTAAATTATATTCCTTGATGTATTAAATCTTTATTTCATCATTTTAATGAAAACTACAAGTTTTATCAACTCTTTCACCAGTTTTAAAATCAAATATATTTATAACAATTTTAAAGTATACATTTGGTATTGTATACCCTTAAAAACCAAAGAACTAATTTATATAAAATTGATTCCTAACATGTAATTTCCATGGAGTTTCACAAACTCCTTTAGGTATGCCAAAAAATTACATCTTATGAAAATATTTTTCCTTCCTAATTTTTCCTTTAGGTTTCCATGACCTTTACAAGATACTTGAAGAAACATTCATTGGACTATCTAACTAACTTTCATTCTTCTAGTTTGAACTTTTACTTACTTAAAATATCTTACAACATAAGAACCTATACATAATATACCTAGTTCATTTATTCTCAACTCTTTATAACATCAAGTAAACTTTTCTTGAATTCACTCATTTGTAGAACATTTCCATTCTTGAAAATATAATGAAATCCTTAACCAAAATAAGCCTGAATGAAAATTTTTGTCTAACCAAGTCATAAGCATACTCTATCATATTTAGTATATGAGTGGTGGATAAAATTCCTTAGGTTATTTTTTCTTCAAGTTACTTTAATACACTAAGTGAATCATTTTATTCTTTACAAGAATCTGAATTCAACTGTCGAACAAATTCAACACTTGGTTACTCTGGAAGAGGTTTCTCTAACACATAAAAACTTTATTAACTTAAGAACTCTATTAAAGTTACCAATCATATGATTTTATTACATTAATCTTCTACATCCTAAGTATTAATCTTAAAACTATGTTTGATGATGATGATGTTATTATCAACAATAGAATATTTTATTGTATGAATATCATTTTTTGTTAAACACTTAATAAGGAATTTTACTAAATAAGACCACATTAAAATGAAGACACCTTTTTAATAAATCATATATATTAGTGGAAAAAGATCCACATTTTAATAATAAATGAATCTTATGGGGAATTCATCTCATCACTTAGCTATTTAGTTGGCTAATCATCCCAATCATATCATATTTTATTATTGTATAGTTGAGAATATGAATTCTTGTCCAATCCATCATACGGATAAACCTAACTCTATTCCTCTAGTATAATAACTTTTAGGGTTTCCTAGCTTCGTGTAACCCAAATAAAATTCTACAAATAGATAACACAATACTATATAGGGCTACCCTTCTATGGAATAACCTACCCAGTTGAATGATTGAGGTCTTGAAAAGTGATGCCTTGGAAAGAATCTAACACTTAGTATTTAGAATTTCATTTAATCACACTATCTTATCTCATGTTATTTATATTTATGTATGATTGATTCTGAAATTTTTTTTTTTTGTAATCTTATTCTCCTTACCAAATCAATATGCTCAAACCATATTGATGTGTAACTCTTTCTATAGCCCATAGTTTGTGTTACTCGACTAAAAATAGAATTCAAACATATTCACACATATCCAAATGTATATCATTCATAGAGTACATGATATTTTCATGTAAAGGATTATAGTTATATGAGATTTAAAATCTCCACATGAGTAATCCCAAAGTGACAAATAGCTAACCCCTCACCTTTTTAAAACAAGGAACAAGCCTCTGGGATAATGGGTAGTTTGACCTCAAGTCCCTCTCCCTGAGGAGAATTTAATCGAGAGAATCCAACTCATCATAACACTAAAACCTAATATGTATAAACTATATACAATAACTATTTTCAATATAATAACTTCAATCACAAACCATGTTCAAGATAGAAAAAAAAACTAATTCTTATATTATCATTCCTAGAATGTAATATAAGGCATGAAAATTTATAAGAATCAATTTAACAACTTTAAACTAAAGAATACACTAATTCAAAATATATAAAAAATTTATAATATGGATAATTAATAAGGTAATAACCTTTAAATAAAATAAAATTTCATAAATTTAAAATTGAGATAATTGATTATGAACAATTCATAAATCTAATCTAGTTATAAAAACTTATAATTATAATTTGATTTATTATATGCATGTTATAATATTTAATGTGAAATCATTATATTCATTCATAATATGAAGTTATTATACTATAAATTATATGTCATTTTGACTTTAATATATTATATTTCATGAAATATAAACATTTTAAATTTCATTTTTTTGTTATGTACAAATTTTAGATAATCTTAAATATAACATATTAATACGATTTAAATCTTTGATTATATAAATTTATCAAAATTATTTTTATAAGGTTCAAATAATCTTCAAATGTGGATATTTTAATTTTAACATTTCAAATTTATCGTTATGAACATTTCATAATTTTCTTAAATATAAACATTTTATACTAAGCCTTATTTTTTAATTTATTAACACTTTATAAAATTACTCCATATAATTTATAAATAAACACTTTATCTATAATTCACATGGCATGCCATAAATTTTTTTATTAATTATTTTATACTTACTCTTAATAATTGAGGAATATTTATTTATAAATGTTTCATAAAGATTTATTAATTAATTATAAACTATTTATAATTATATAATTTATAAACTACTTATAAGTTATTAAATATTACCAAAATAATTTTTCATTATTATTTACAAATATTTTATAAATTTTCATTCAATTTATAACTGAATATAAAAAACTAAAAAATTTATTTCTTAATTTTATTTTATGATTTAGTCGAATTGAAGGATACAATTGATTGAGTTACTATTTAAACTATCGTCAATAGTACTCTATGATTAATAATAATATCTACAAATATGATTCACTATGGCATACAAATCTGTTGTATTTTGTGATTTGTGCATCATATCGTTTTTAATGATATGATGCTCTATTTTGTAAAATGTGGTGTGGGCCATTATTTTTAACGATATGAAGTAATTCATATGCTACAACCTTTAGAAATATTTTGGTTTCATTCTATATCATAGATTATGATAACAAATATCATATGTTGTGACATGAAATACATAGAAAGAAATAGTCAATCATATCTTACGATTGATATTATGATATGGATTATTATTTTGAATTCTTTATTTTATCATATTAATTCAAAAATATAAGTACATAGGATGATCTAATATCACTTATGGAATTATTAGGTGTCTATAAACACTTTATGTGACAAGAATAAGTGATCTAAATCTCATACCTAGATCATGCATCGATATAAATATAAAAACATGCTAAACTAGGAATGAAGAACAATATAAACCAAGTATACCTTTCACTGGAAAACCATTACACCATATTTAATTCCTATGAATATATTTGATGGTTATCACCAAAGTGTAATATAGAGGAATCCCACCTCTATAGGTATCAGTGGGCTGAATAGAATCATCTGACACTCGTCTCGGATCTCTCTTCCTATCATTATATGCTAGAACCTCATACATGAGGATGCAACAGAAGAGATACTTGGGGTAAGGGATATTCGACTAAAGGTTTAGGTATACCATAACTACTATCCAATGGTATTGATATTTATATAGTACTAAAGATTATCCTTGATTTATCATGTATTAACTCATGTGTTGATAACACATGAGTTAATCCTTCATCCAATACATGCATCGTATGAAAGTTATAAATGTATTCCTAAGTGTTATATCAAATATAATGGATCTATAAATGATAGACACTATGGGAGATCCATGTAAATGTTAACCATTTAGTTTTTAGATGTTAAACTGATTCATTTCCTTTTTAAATGAATCATAGTATATGATTCATGGAAAGGTAGTAGCATGAGATCAATTCTCATATCCCTTATTACTCATCCATAATCAAAGAGTATGATATCTATAGGTAGTAGGTATGAAAATTCTTTTCATGCCTCCTTATGATATGTTGTATCATTGAATATGATAGTCCCATTTGAATTATATGAAAAATGGATGAATTTAAAGCCTTATAATTGATTTTGTTATACTATTTGAAATATCATGTATATATATATATATATCATAGACACATATATAAAGGATTTAGTGTATGAATTCATCAGAAATAAGGGTTACACCATGATTATTTCATATATAAGGGTCTCTCATGCCATGTAATATTATTCATGACATTAAATAGATTACATAAAGTATAGGGCTTTTCTATTTATGTATATTCCCACACTATGGGAGTGAGTCATTCCACAACTAATTTAGATAAATAGAATATCTATATGTTGTCACATAAATATATAGAGAATCACGCCATGATTGAATGAAATGTTCCATGACATTTAAAGCTTTAATAAAGAATAAATACCTTGAATATAAGCATTTGTGGTATTCTTGAATATAATTCAAGGTTATTACATAAATATAAGTGTCACATCATGACCCATATGGTAGTTGATGAAATATTAAGAAGAAACTAACCAATTAGACCATGATGTAATCTGTTGCACCGTGGCTTCTATAGTCTAGATAAATTTTAATATACTTTATGATTTGGTAAATTTAAGTAGGTTTTGTGGTTTTTTGGATGAACATTAACTTTCCATTTGAATTACATTGGTAGAGATATTTTGTAATACAATCCAAAGGATGGATTTTGAATTAAAAGAAGTTAGAGGTTTAGATGTAGTTAATTATTTTAATTTGGATTACAAAATTATTAGGATATAGAAGACATATGTTTTTGTAGATTAAAGAGAGAACAGAGAATATATAAAAAGTAAATGGGTGTTCTGAGAGGTTATAAGGAATAATAAGGAAGTATTAATAACATGGAATTTATTGTATATCATAACTAAAGATGAAGATCCATTTCTTAATAGGAATATACTGAAGATTTTTTTATAGAGAAGAGTTTTGTTCATAAATAATGAGAAATTAAAGAGAATATTATAAGTTTTATTGATCATATCTGAATTGGAATATAGTATAGGAATCAAGTATTGTGGAACATCATACATACATATAGACAATTAAAGGAATGAAGAATACATTAAATATAATTCATAGAATTATTCAATTTGGATATTATTTTTTTCTACTGTGTGAAGTTTGATTGAAGATTAAAGACTAAAATATTATTACAGGGAGTTGATTATATCTAGAAGTGAAATAGAAATAACATTCATAATTCATTTGATCATCAACATCTGGAATAATGATATAGTTTAAAAAAGCTAGCTTTTTTGATCTCTAGCTTGAGGCCACCCACAAGTGTCACAACTGGAGTGGCACATGAGCTTGGGCATGCTTCCCCATATGATAGAGAATATCGACTAGCATAGAGAGACAAAATCATATATTTGGGAGACTATTCCCAAGATAATAATAATCAATAATAAATAAATTTCCAAACATCATCCATAAAAAATAATCTCAATATGTAGAGAAAATAATCATATCTATTCTATATCAAATGAAAATGATGTCATACAGGAATGCATCCCAATAAGTCTCTCAATGTGCTATCTACATATATAATGTGATGAAAATAAATAAATACACATGAGTCTCTGTTTTAATCTCCTAGACTCACCTCAATTACCATATTCAATACTCTATATATCTACTCTATCCAGATCCACTACACACCTATGCTCTATCCAGTAAAGCTGACATAAGTTCAGAATGCACACCAGGGTTCTCGTGTAAAGTGTGAGAAATAAAAATCAGTAGGGTCTCACCATGTTCCCCTAATATATATCACCATATATTTTTGTATGCATGAGGAAATAAACAATCAAAATAAATATCCATTAAGTAATGATATGATCAACAAATAATTATCGCTAATTTAATCATTTAAAACGAGAAAACTAAGAGTATAATGATCTCTTATTTATAAGTAATGGATTTATATAAATTATATTATCATTATAATACTTTAAAATTATTATATATCACACTAATAAAAATAAATAAGATTATTATTCTTATGGTATGATGATATTACAACTAAACCACCTCATAATCATCCATTAAGCATGGTAGGTTCATGTTTGGAACAGTTTGACCACCTGCTTGAAAAATAATATGTATTTATATCATGAATGGATATGAGTAATTATTTAATGGTATAATATAATATAAATATGTAAATAATTTTTTTCTAGTAATTTTATATCAATATTTAAAAAATTAATTAATAAAACACCTTTTGTTTGTTAAGAATCACTGAAACATGATCATCATCGATTTCATATTCATGTTTTGTAAACAAAAATACCATGGAATGAAGTTATACCATTTATAAATACCATGAAAAATCCAATAAAATTGCATTAAATATATTTTAATGATTATATTTATAATAATAATGAATACCATCACTCTTTTTATGAAACTAGTTCAAAGTGATAAAGATTACTTGCACAAGGTGTTGAAAATAGGTAAAAAGTGACTAATATTTATATGAATAGATTGATTTTAAATGATTATTATAAATGGTTATATTTATGAATAAGGTTATTGGGTATGTATGTAATGAACATGATTTAATTATTTAGGATATTTGGTGCAAGTGTGTAATGAATTAGGATCGATGTAAGGGTTTTCATCTCAAATTTCTCTCTTTGAGTCATATTTGGTATTATACACCTAATTTTATTAATGCAGTGTATATACTACCTATTTGATATATCATATCATAAATTTTATTTTAATTATTTTATTTTAAGTTCAATTACAAGCCCTATCTTTCAAGGGGTTTTTATTAAAATGTTACTCAATCTTCAAGGATTTTATTAGCCTCAATTCTGATTCTTTATGACGTGTTACATGTTATAAACCATGTTTCATTTATATAGTAATGTATTTATTTATTATATCATAAATGTTCTATAATTTATTTACTTTTAATTAATTGGATATACTATACCAAATCAAGTTATTTTCTTTAATTTTCTTTTGACTCAAATGTTACCCCGTTCGTAAGAGTTTTTTGTAACTCAGTTTACATTCATTGAGTTATGATTGTTCACTTGAAATTATTTCATATAATTTGTTTAAATTATACCATTTATTTATATTATATTTAATTATTTCATTTTTTACATTTTTACCACACAAAACCCTTTTCAAATTGTACATGATTCACAGAGTATGTTGCCTATAAGGGATATTGATAACTCAAATATATTTTCCTTGAGTTATAATTTTTCTTATTGAACATTGATTTTACATTATTGTTTTATCCTACCCTAAAATTGTATTATATGGTATTTTATAATCCTATTTTGGAAAATAAATTTTTAATAAAAATGAATGTTTTGTTACTCTTCTTACAATGTGAGTCTTGAACAAAGGTATTTTGAAAATAATGAAAAGGGTTTTTTGTTCACTTTTATATTTTTTTATTCCTATCATAATTTATCCAAAGTATAATTTATGTATTTAAAGGATCTATTATTAGAGATTAATTTTAAATTAATGTATTTTAAAATCATTTATTTCACCTTTTAAAATGTTACCACTAAAAGCGGCATGTAAATTTGTATTTTATGTCAATATTAAAAATGTTTTTTAAGTTTTTTCTTCCATTTACATTATAATTTTAAAAATTATTTACCCTAATGGGGTTTATGTTTCATGATTTATCATATAATATATACATTTATCATTTTGGTATTGAAATTGTGGTATCTAATAATTCTATTCTTCATCCCTTCTTACCTGATATTGTTCGAAGAATTATTTTATGGGATGTTTTTCATTTATATAAATACCCTTATATTTTCCATTATTTTAATGGGGTTGTGTTCTTTCTAAACCATAAATTCTTCCTTTGTATGAGATATAATCATGTTTTCCATTTTATTGACATGGAAAATGTATTATCATTGTGTATATTGTTCTTCCATTACAGATGATTATTGGAAAGTTGACTATGTATTGTTTGAACATCCACCTTATTTATCTTTATGGGTTATGGTCATGTTATACCTTTTATTAGAATTAAGAAAATTATTGACATTCGTGATTATTTTGTATTATTAACATAGGTTGATTATGTATTGAAATTTTTTATTTTTCATTATATGGATAGCCATGTTTTTATTCAGCCAGAGGGTCCTTAAGGAATGGTATGAAATATCTTATTGACTCTTATAGTGAATGCATTAGAATTAAACAAGTGATGGGTGGAGGCCAGAATAAGATATCCCCTCGATGCTTCATCAAATCTAATGAGACAAAAAATCTTGGGTTTTGGTGTAAACCTCTCCCCATATCAGTATAGTGTCTTGGAATAAGGATTTGAAAAAATATTTTTGATTTATGAAATTATGAATTCCATCAGTATGAGATTGGTATTATTTATATACATGCTTTCATTTATTTACATGTATATAGCATGTTCTCATTTTCAGATGATTATGGAATTATTTAGATTATTCATTCCTCTCATATTATGTATACCATTATTATGTTTTTGATAGGTTCAGTTATATGTTTCCCTTAGTGAGTGTTTGAGCTCACCCCTTTCTTATGTTTCCATTCCCAAGGTTATGAATGAAAATAGTATGAATTACATGTTTATAAGGATAACACGTGTGAAAGAAAGTATGGGAGATGTTGGAGACTCGTTATGGATTAAATAGTTTTTTATATAATAGAAAAAATATATATATTTGATACAAATAACATGGTATTTTCTAGTTATTTATTTAACAAAATTATCTAAATATCTAAACCTAAAAAGATCCTTGTGATATAAGATATGCAATAATCATTATTGATTTTGTAATTATGGATGTTTATATCCAAAATTTTACTGCCATTTGATTAACCAATAAAAATACATATGTTACTTGCATTTTAATGGTATAAAATGTTGATTTTTGATCATATGGTCCTGAGTCAGTGGATTTTAATTTTGAACATACATTCTCATCATTTGTGCACTTCAGACCTAATATACACCAATTTAGGCCCAGTGATTCATATAATTTTAAAGGATGTAATTATCCATATTTTAATTTTATATTTTGGTAAATTGATATAAACTTCAATATTAACATTTTTCATTCATAGATCAATGGAGGATTCAAAAATTATGATGCATATATTTGGCGATGAAAGGAAATAATTCTGGAGAAGGCAGATTGGACACCAGCCCTCTGATGAGAATTTGGGGCCCAAAATACAGACCCACTGAAGCCCAAATTTCGTGGTATGATAGAATACATATATAGGAACATATAATTTATCAGGATTCAGTGCTAATTTGGCCTCCATTGTGGTTATTCATGCGGACCAATTTGGAGATAAAATTATGGGCCAGATTATATGGCCCAGAAAAAAAGTCCTCCAATTTAATCATATATCGGAAACCAAAAACTCATTTGGGGTTAAATTTTACAAAGAGATAGGATACATCCAGATATTCACTTTTTTCTTCTATATACCACTCAAATTCGTCCATCTAGAAGGCCATCTAGGCGCCTCTGTCCAGTGGATGCAAGTTGGTGCAACTTCGGGTTAAGGGTGGAAAAGTCTCATCTCCCTCAACTTTCCACCAACTTATGGCCTACCACAATTAATTGATGATACTTGTACTATTGGAGGCTCTACCCAAGGATTCAAAAATTCCTATTTAAGATAGTTTTGGTGGAGTATTTTGGAATCTTTGGTGCTTAGTCTCATTGTAGTGTTATGTTGCCGCTTTGTGTTTGTAATCACATTTCTTTCTCATGTAAGTTGTTCAATTCACCTTAGTTCTTAATAAAAACTATTACTTTAATATTATTATGTTATTTTAATTATCACATTGATACCATTTTATAATGGTGTGAATTTATTCATACCATACCTTTTGAAATTTATCACACAATGGTGGAGTTATCGTTATTTTTTTGTTTTTACTTCTTCAATTCCACCATCATAAGTCTACTTACTACTACCATTGATAACATGTCATCAATGGAAATCTAACTCTTTTATGGGTTGATCCAAGGAAGTAGAAAGGGGCTTGATTTAATGTTATTTCTTACTCTCTAAATGATTATTAACTTCTTTTATTTGATTTTCTTTTATTCAATTATTTTTTCACTTCCTCTTCCATATTGAATTTATTCACCCCACTTTTATGTGCTAATAAGATACTTTACCTTGGAGTTCTCATGAAAATGATCCTAAAAGTGTATAGGTGATTATAATGTGTTTATGAAGGTGTTTAACTAGTAAGTGATGAGTTCAATTTGAATTCATTGAATGAATCCTTCTCGAGTTAATGAAATTGAAATCATTAAAAAATGAATTCATCCAATCCACCCCAAGTGATAACCTAGGATAAAATCATTATTTTAAATTGAATTCACTTAAGTATCTTAGTGTTATTTAAAACCATATAAAATCAAAACCAATTTTTTCACTTCATATCCAAAAATCTATCTCATATGTTGTGTATCTTAGGTAACTTCTTAGGTCTCAGTGGATTTGACAACCCAAGCTAGACTACAAGGACCGTTCTACCTTTATCTCTTGGGTTAATTTGAGCATGAATCAAATTTTGGAGGCATTATATGGGAACAAGTAAGAAACTTAGAAAAAAAACCTTATTTATTTACCCCTATTCTTCTATTCTCACCCAAGATCTCTTATCTTGTCCCTTTCTCACTTTTTTTCCTTTTGGCGCATGTCCGCCTATACCCGCGATAATTCAAACAGACTAGTTAGGGTGGAAAGTCCTAGGATAGAGGAGTAAAGTGAACCTAGGGGATTGTTTACATTAGATCATAATCTCTTTGATACTCCAGATTCAAAAATTAAGCTCATTTCAATGGAAGGTATTCAAAGGAACCAACTCATAAACTCGGGTGGAAACCAAAATGGAAATCCAAATGAGGCAGCCCCAAACTTGGGGAATGCAGTCGATCAAACCATGAATGACTACCTCACACCTACCTATACCAATTCCCCCTCATTAATTAAATATAATTCCCTAGGAGACTCCAATTACATATTTAAAATCCATTTCTTAAACCACCTTCCCATATTCTATGGAATGGAGTCTGAGATGCCCTACCTTCATGTTAAGGAATTTAATGACATTATAGAAACCATGTGTCCCCTACATCAACTAGAATCATATAAGATGAGTATATTTCCTTTTTATTTAAAGGATAGAGCTAAAAATTTGATAAAAAATTTGAAACCATCATCCATAAACTCTTGGGACCAATTAAAAATATAATTCTACAAAAAATACTTTCCCCACCACAAAACAATTGCACTTAAAAAGAGCATCCAAAACTTTTTTGAAAAAGAGGGAGAGTCATTCTATGAAACATGGGAGAGGTTCAAAGACACCCTAAACAAGGTTCCACATCATGGTTTTTCTATACCTGAACAAGTGAGAATTTTTTATGAATGGTTGGGTCCTGGGAACAAACAATTCATTGACATGATGTGTAATGGAACTTTTAAAAATAAATCCCCAAATGATGCTTAGGAGTATCTAGAAATCCTTGCTGAACAAAACCAAATATGGAGAACTTCACCTCATTATAAAAATCCACAAATAACTACTGGAATTCATACAATTAGAGTAGAGGAAATCCTTAGGGTTAAACTCGCAGCACTGTCTAGGAAGGTTAAAGAGATAGACCTTAGAAAAGTCCATGAAATCCAAATTGTAGACCCTATTTGCACAATTTGTGAAAAACATGACCATAAGATAGACAAATTCCCAAACATTACATCCATCAAGGATGTTCTTTTAGGAGAACCCCCAGCAGAAGTAAATGATTTTAACTTTCAAAAGCCTCAATACCAAAACACCTTCAACCCAAGGTATAATGACCACCCAGAATTCCGTTGGAAAGATAACCAACAACCTATCCAACCACAGGGACAAAATCCTTACCCCTATCAGAACTACCAAACCCATAACCAGTTCCAAACCCAACCTATCCAATACCAACAACCATCGGTCCATTTTCAACAAACCATCCCACCTTTAAAATATCTCCCTGGGATAAACCAATCTTCTCAAGCACCAACCCAAACTGTTCCACAAAGCCTACTAGAACAAATGTAAAAACAAATAGAAATGATGAACTCAGAAGTCTCTTCCCTAAAAAAAGAACTAAAAACCATCAAAACTGGAAAGTCACCCATGTCTACACAAGCCATTCCACAACAAACAATAAGGGGAGAGTCAAGTTTCACTCAAAAAACTCATGAAAAACTAAAGGCTGTGATTATTTTAGAAGTGGGAAATCAATTGAGAAACATGAAAAACTAATTCAGAACCCATCTAAAGATTAAAACTTGGATGAAAATTCAAATGAACCAAATGACCAAACTAAAAAACATGATAACATGTTCAAAGAAACAACTCTTAAACAAACAACCCCACAACCTGCACCATTTCCTCAATGCATGAGGGGGAAAACCAAGCCTGAATTGAATGAAACATTGATAGAAATATTCTCACAAGTTAAGTTGAACATTCCACTCTTATATTCTATTAAAACCATTCCTGCATACTCAAAATACCTTAAGGACCTCTTCACATTTAAAAGAAAACTCTCACATAAGAACCAAGTCCTTCTAGTATAAAATGTTAGAACAACAATCCAAGGAACCCTTCCACTAAAGATGAAAGACCCAGGATTTCCTTACATCAATGTTAAACTAAGAGAGAACAAAGTTGTCAAATCCTTGTGTGACCTAGGTTCCAATGTCAATCTCATTCTCTAGGTTTTGTACTACCAGTTAGTCCTAGAAGAGCTCCAACCCACATCTGTCATACTTCAACTTGCTGGTCATAGCATTAGGGTTCCAAAGAGGATTTTAAAGAATGTTCTCATAAAATTAGAAAAATTCATATACCCAGCTGACTTCATTTTCCTTTACAACAATCCTAACTTAGGTAACAAGGAACAAACCCCAATCATCCTTGGTCGTCCCTTCCTTGCAACAATCAACTTTGTTATCTGAGTCCGAAATGGGAACAAGACCATCACCTTTGGAAACATGAGTCTAGAATTAAACATCTATAATTCAATCTCACGAATGGGGGATGAATAGGACATTCATGAATTAAACATGATAGGAAGCATTGATAATGAATCCATAGAACATCAAGGAAAATTTTATGGATGTTTAAGTCAGGATGAGATTGATTTCATTAGTTCACATGAAGGAAGATTATCTCCTTGGCTTGAATCACTTTTAGATTTCTCCTATGATAAAGTCTTAGGTCCAACAATTAGTGAAACCTTTTAGGAAACCAATTTCATGGAGACCAATCAAACTTCGTTCCCTAAATCTGATCAAACCAATCTTTTAGTTGAAACTTCTGCACATGGGGATTCAATTCTATCTAAAACTCTAGGGAAAAATCAATCTTGATCCAATGTCCCAATATACTTCTGAACTTTTAAACCAACCTGATCTTGAATTGAAAGAACTTCCTTTTTTTACTTAAGTTTTATTTCCTAGGTGAAAATGGAGCACATCCTATTATCATTTCTTTTTCTCTTCAAGATGATCATGAGAGGATGCTTCTAGATGTCCTTAAGAAATGCAAGAAATCCATTAGATGGACCCTATATGATCCTAGGATTAGACCACTAATTGGGACTTTTAGGATTGTTCTATAATCTTATTCAAATCCATGTTGTCAACCTCAATGGAGACTCAATCCTAATCACATGGAGGTAGTAAGGAAGGAACTTCTGAAATTGTTAAAAGTTGGTATCATATATCCCATAGCTGAGAGTGAGTGGGTGAGCCCAATCCAAGTGGTTACCAAGAAGGCATGAATCATAGTGATAACCAATAAGGATAGAGAGATTCTTCCAACTAGGGTGATTAGTGGATGGAGGGTATGAATTGACTATTGGAATCTAAATTCATTCACCAAGAAGGACCATTTCCCCTTACTATTCATTGACCAAGTCCTTGAGAGAGTGGAAGGTCATGCCTTCTACTATTTCTTATATGGGTACTCAGGGTACAATCAGATTGAGGTATCCCTAGAGGATCAAGGAAAGACTAAATCCACATGTCCATTCGGCACCTTTTCCTTTAAACGCATACCCTTTGGGTTATGCAATGCCCCTGGAACCTTCCAGTAGTGCATGATGGGAATCTTCTCAGACATGGTAGGAGATTTTATAGAGGTCTTAATGGATGACTTATCTATGTTTGGGGATACATTTGAGGGATTTATGAGGAATGTGGAGAGAGTCTTGTTAATATGTGAAGAAAAGAATCTGGTCTTAAACTGGGAAAAAAGTCATTTCATGGTTAAAGAGGGACTAGTTCTAGGCCATCTGGTCTCAGGTAGGGGGATTAAAGTTGATAAATCCAAGGTTGACATCATTCTTCACCTTCCATCACCCAAAATTTTCAAGGAAGTGAGTTATTTCTTAGGACATGATGGTTTATATAGAAGGTTCATTAGGAATTTCACCTCTATTTCTCGACCACTTTGTGCTTTATTGGTGAAATATTCTCTATTTTTATGGACAGAAAGCTATAAGGAATCATTATCTACACTCAAGTCAGCTATTATCTCTCCACCTATCATGAAATCTCTAAATTGGAACCTTCCTTTCGAAATTATGTGTGATGCCAGTGACTTTTCTGTAGGAGCTGTGTTATGACAATGTTGTGATAAAACTCTTTATGTCATTGCTTATGAAAGAAAATCCTTAAATGATGCCCAAAAAAACTACACCACCACTGAGAAGGAGTTACTTGATGTTGTGTTTGATTTAGAAAATTTTAGGTCCTACCTCTTAGGATCCCCCATCACTGTGTTCACTGACCATTCTGCACTAAAATACCTCTTCCAAAAACAAGATGCTAAGGCTAGATTGATTAGGTGGGTCCTTCTCTTACAAAAATTTGACCTCACAATCAAGGGAAAAGGGTGTTAAAAATGTTGTATTTGATAACCTCTCTAGGATGGAATTCAAAGAGAGATCAAATCGCCTTTCTATGTCTGATTCATTCCCTAATGAACACCTCTACTATGTGAGTGACTACCATTGGTATGCCGACATAGCCAACTTCTTAGTTATAGGAGTCATTCCAAAATTCATAGGGACTCAAGCTCGAAGTAAATTCCTTTATGATGTTAGTAACTATGTGTTTGATGATCCATACCTCTATAAGTTCTACCCTAACCAAGTAATTAGGAGGTGTGTCCCAGAATCTGAACAAGAGTCCATCCTTAAATTCTGTCATAGTGAGGCATGTGGAGGTCACTTTTCCTCTAAGAAAACTTCTTCTAAGGTTCTTCAATGTTTTCTCTTCTGTCCCACCATCTCAAGGGACTCCTACACATTTTTTCAAAGTTGTACTAAGTGTAAAAAAGTAGGGTCCATCACAAAAAAAGGATCAAATGCCACTCACTCTCATATTAGTGTTTGAAATCTTTGATTGATGGGGAATAGATTTCATGGGTCCTTTCCCAAACTCTAGGGGATATCTGTACATCCTTTTAGCTGCCGATTATGTTTCCAAATGGGTTGAGGCCATTCCTACAAAATCTAATGATCATCAAACTATGATTAGATTTCTCAAGGAAAACATCCTCTCTATATTTGAAATTCCTAGGGCTATCATTAGTGATCGTGGAACTCATTTTTTCAATCTTCCATTATCAGCACTCATGGAAAAGTATGGAATTTCTCACAAATTTTCCACTGCTTACCACCCACAGACCAATGGTCAACCTAAGTTAGCCAATCAAGAAATCCAAAAAATTATTTAGAAAACTATTAATCCATCTAGGAAAGATTGGTCTAGAAAACTCTTAGATGCTCTTTGGGCCTATCTAACTACAAATAAAACCATTTTAGGAATGCCCCCATATAGGTTGGTTTATGGTAAAGCATGCCATTTGCCGATAGAGATTGAACATAAGGATTTTTGGGCAATTAAGAAAAATGAATTATGATATCACATTGGCTGAAACAAAAATTAAATTAGATCTCAATGAAGTTGAGGAACTTAGGATGGATACTTATGAAAATTCAAGGATCAATAAAGCTAAAGTACAAGCCTACCAATCTCGAAATCTTAAAACCAAACACATTATACCAGGTAAACCTATTCTTTTGTATAGTTCTAAACTTCATTTACACTCAGGACAGTTGAGGTATAGATGGTTAGGTCCATACATAGTTCATATGGCGTACCCTCATGGGGCTGTAGGAATTCAAGATCCCACTAATGGTAAAAACAATAAATTTAATGGCCATAGAGTCAAAAAATTCATTGAACCATTCCAAAAAAATGAAGTTGATGAAAACTTGGGTGAACCAAACTTAGATGAGTAGAATAATTAAATAATTAAGGGTCTAAGTTGAGCTAGTGACACTAAACTAAAGCACTGCATGGAAGGAAACCCGTGGATTTCATCTTTGTGAATAATTTTTTTTTAAAAAAATAAGATTAATGAATCATTTTGATATTTAAAAATAAATAAATAAATAAATTTTTTACATGTTCTTCTATTATGTGTATAGATGGGTATGAAAGGGGGGTGCCATATTCATCTGTGTCACGTGGTGTGATCCTTGAGTAATACATTACCCAGAAATTTAAAAAGAAGACAATTTATCATCAATTAATTTTATTTTTATGTGTTTGTAAGTTAAAAAAATAAAAAAAAAATTAAAATTCCACATCATAGGTCATGGGGAAAACCCCGTCACAACCGGCGAAGCCATGGGAACTCAAACCCAGGACCTAAGGAAGATAGGGGCGCGTGCTTACCACAGACCTATGGCTTATAGTGCTTCCTTATTCTATACTTTTTGTATATATACTTATATATTACTTTTTTTTATTACATAAATAAATATATATATATATATATATATTGTTTTTTTTCTTCCACTTGGTAATTCTCAGAGTGACATAAAGATCAAGGGATTAAAAGAGAGAAACAAAAATTTCAACTTCAACCACAAGGTGAATTCATTCCATGATCCTCATTTTCAATTTCCTTTCTAATTCCCTGACTCTACCCCCTTCTAAAATTTCTTTTCCTTAAACACTGGGGAAAGTGTTATTTTAAGTTGGGGGGGAGATAAAATCAAAAAAAATCTATTGTGTAAAAAAATGAATGATTTGAAGAAAAAAAAAGTGTGCCTTAATGGAAGGAAAAAATTATTTAACCTTGAATATAATAATAAACATTGTACACTTTGAAACTGAATATCAAATAATTTAGCATGCCCTAATTCTGATTTTAATCTATGTATAATTTCATGAGAATATATTTTGGAAAGTGTGGCTGTATAATGTGAAAGTTCATCGTTTATATTTTCATCCAAATAAAAAAAAGATCACAATGAACATCCTTTGGATAGTGGGGTATTATTTTGAGTTAATGGGGTCCCCAAAATAAATATCATGGGTTTGGTGATCATTTTAATTTTTAATATGAGTATTCAATAATAAAAAAATCAAAAAAAACAATAAATTTGCACGTAGAGCAATGAAATGACCTAATGTGTGGCTTTCAGAACTTGGGGATCGTGACTCCATAGTTGTTTGGGCCAGAGTTATTAATTTTATCTCTACTTGTGGTAATTGGACTTTATTTTTGACTAAGTTAACTCAAGATGATTCCTGAGTATGTGGGCTTCACTTGGTGCCCTAAGGTCTTTGAGCTTGAGAATCGTCAGCAAAGTCTCACTATAGGGGTTGACTCTTTTCAGTAAAATTTCAATTACCATGGAAAATTTTCAAAAAAATACAAAAAAAATTGAATACTCATCTTAATATTGAAATGTGATTCCACCTATCACTTCCATCATTTCTCCCTTAAATAAAGATGAACCCCCATTCTAATGCAATGCACAATACATCATCACTCTTAATTGATATTGGATGAAATATGGCGATGAATTTGAAAAAAATAATGGTATTGGGATTGGGATATGCTTATGAAACTATCTTCTATTAAAATATTTTGATGGGTTTCATGATTTTTTGGTATAAGGGTTTTTGATGATCATTGTTTATTAAAAAAATTTGGAAAAGGGAATTCGAATTTCATATTATTGAGATACATTTTGCTCGGGACTAGAAAATATCAAGTTGGGGGTGTGATTAGACAATAAAAACACATATTTTAATTACATTTTAAAGGTATTAAATGTTTATTTTTTATCTTATGGGCCAAAGTTAGTTAATTTTAATTTTGAATATCCATTCTCATTATTTGTGCACTTCATGCCTAATGTACACTAATTTTGGCCCAATGATTCATCTGACTTTAAGGAATGTAATTATCCATATTTTAATTTTATATTTTGTTAAATGGATCTAAACTTAAATATGAACATTTTTCATTCAGTTATAAATAGTGGATTCATAAAGGATGATGGGTATATTTGGCGATGAAAGGAAACAATTCTGGAGAAGGTAGATTGGACACCATCCCACTGATGAGAATGTGGGGCCCAAAATACAGACCCACTTAATCCTAAATTTAGTGGGATGATATAAGACATATATAGGAACATATAATTATTCATGATTCAGTGATAATTCATCCTCAATTGTGGTTATTAATGATTCCCAATTTGGAGATAAAATTATGGGATAGATTCTCTGGCCCAGAAAAACATCCAACCAATTTAATCATATATCGAAAACCACAAATTAATTTGGGATGAAATTTTACATAGATATCGGAGAAATCTGGAGATTCACTTTTTTATTTTATGTCTTACTCAAATTAATCCATATAGAAGGCCATATAGGTGCCTCTATCCAGTGGATGCAAGATGGTTGCAACTTCGGGTCAAGGGTGGAAAAGTCTCCTCTCCCTCAACTTTCCACCAACTTATGGTATACCACAATTAATTTAGGAGACTTGGACTATTGGAGGATCGACCCAAGACTTAAAAAATGCCTATTTAAGGTAGTGGTGGTGGAGGATTTTGGAATCTTTGGTTCTTAGTTTCATTGTAGTGTTATGCTGTCGCTTTGTGTTTGTAATCGCATTTCTTTCTCATGTAAGTTGTTCAATTCACCTTAGTTCTTAATAAAATCTCTTCATTTCCTCTTCTTATGTTATTTTACTTATCATGTTGATACTGTTACCTAAATGTGTGAATTTATTCACACCATACCTTGTGAAATTTATCACACAACGATGGAGTGATCGTTATTTTGTTGTCTTTACTTCTTTAATTCCACCCTCATAAGTCTACTTCCTGCTTCCATTGAGAACATGTCATCAATGGAGAGCTAACTATTTTATGGGTTGATCCAAGGGAGTATAAAGGGGCTGAATTGAATGTTATTTCTCACTCTCCAAATGATTATTAACTTCTTTTATTTGAGTTTCTTTTATTCAATGATTTTCTCACCTTCTCTTCCATATTGAATTTATTCACCCAACTTTTATGTGCTAATAAGATCCTTTACCTTGGAGTGCTCATAAAAATGATCTTAAAAGTGTATAGGTGATTCTCATGTGTTTGTGAGGGTGTTTAACCAGTAAGTGATGATGTCATTTTGAATTCATTGAATGAATCCTTCTCGAGTTAATGAAATTGAAATCATTAAAAAAGGAATTCATCTAATCCACCCCAAGTGATAACCTTAGATCAACTCATTCTTTTAAATTAAATTAACTTAAGTATCTTAATGTTATTTAAAATCATATAAAATCAAAACTAGGTTGGCCACATTATATCCAAAAATCCATCTTATAGGTTGTGTATCTTAGGTAACTTCTTAGGTCTCAGTGGATTCGACAACCCAAGCTAGACTACAAGGATCATTCTACCTTCATATCTTGTGTAAATTTAAGCATGAATCACCAGTATAAAAGGGAGTTTGTAAAGTTTGTGTTCATGTTACAAGGCTTAGGAGTATGTATTCGCGATATAAAACACATCTCAACTATGATAACATTATATGTTGTATTATTTCATTCATATATGTCATATTTATGTTAAAATTTGTTATATGGAAAGGCACTACAATAATAAAAAAAATGTAGGTGATAAGATCAGATCCTTTACACCTATGATAATAATCAGACATGAATAAGAGAAATAAAAACATATTTCACTCAAAAAAAATATTTATTATTCAAGATGGTTTTGAAGAGAGAATTAAGAGGAGGAATCCTCAAGTAGCATTATTATATAATTCATAGAATCCATTGTGGATATAAATAAGAGAGTTAATCAAGCACTAAAGGTTGTTTACTCGTGTCAACCTTTCTATAAAGAGAATAATAAAGAAAAAATAGCAAAAAAAGAAAGAATATATTTCTCTCATGGTTATTAAATAGTGTGTGAAAGAAATTCCCTAACATTCCAAGATAGAGGTGGGTGTTCCCACCAAAAAAATAAATGAATGGTAATATAAAATTTTATCAATGATAAATAAATACCAAGTGAGTTTAATGGAGGTTATTAAAGATAATAAATAAACATTATTAATTGGTTTCATTAATACAACTATAAATCATGTGTGTAATACATGTGTAGTTTCTCTTTAATGGGGAAATAAGCATGGAAAGTAATTCACAAAGGGTGAATTTAAGGAGAAAACTTTCACTAGTTACCTGAATCTCACAAAAGAGGTGAATACCAAGATATATAAGAAGAAGGATTAAGATCCAAAAATTTGAAGAGAATATTGAAATGGTGGTGTTATCAAGAGAAAATCTTGGAAGTAGATAAAAATTCAAGGGTTGGTTCATAATTTCCAACCATATTCCTCTACTTGATAATGTTTTAGCTACCCCTCTCCCCATGGACTTAATTTTTATATTTGATGATTGGAGTGATGAAGGATTAAAGGGGGGAAATAATCCATAGAGTGTATACATTGAAAGGATATGTATGCATTGAAAGGTGTGTATGTATTCAAAAGAGATGAATGAATAGTAATGAATTAAATCATTTAAGATAAACCAATTGTATTGAGAGTAAATAAAATGAAACAAGGGGTGTTAGAAGTTTCCACTATTAATTTTAAAGAAAAATTCAAGAAAACTAGTGGGGTGAAAGAGATTGAAAGGATAACCATGATAAATATGGATATACATATAGTGATGAAGAAACTCAAATGGTGTCAATCCATACATGATCAAAAAGTGACTTTAAACTATCACCAAGAAAAATTAAAGTCTAATCTAGTTATACCTATAGAGATGATGAAGTGTAGATTTTTTAAGCCTAATTTGGAGTAAAATAGGTTTTAAAACCATATCTAAGTATTCCAAATGGTATCAATACAATTTTGGAATTCAAAACAATGTATCGAGCCTTTATCTAGTGATATAAGTTCCTAAATAATAACATGGGAAGAATGTTGGTGTAGAATATATGTTCATGGAAGAATACATGTTATATTTGTTTATAAACTAATAATTTGGTTTCATCTAGTTTCTTTACAAGATACTAAAATCTATTAAGAAATTAAATTGTTCTAATGATATTAAAAATTTGGTTGAAAGATCCTAATATTTTGGAAGTGAAATAAATTTGATGAAATATATAAATATAGGGAATAGTTTTATTTTTTAATATGGAGGTTCTTGAAATAATATAAAGAAGATGGTATTTCATGAAAATAAGGTACAAGAATATTTTTTACCAGGGGGGTAAAGATAAAGAAATAAGATATTTTTTGAAGATAAACCCTTTGAATTTTATTAACAGGAGGGGAAATAAGTCTCTAAAATCCATATGTTTGGAGGATATTAGATTTAAAGATAAATTGGGAGTGATTATTTACATATTATAAAGGTTCATGGATTTTAAGAAAGTATTTTCAATAAAATAAAAATGGGTATATTGTTGTAACGAGGAGAGTATATGTTAAATTTTTTAACATTCAATAAAGGTTGATGAAGTAATGAGTTGGTTTGGCTGAAAAAAGTAACCATATATAGTGATGGTGATTTTAGTATTCTTAACATTGAGATATTTGGAATTTGAGTTTCAAGATGTTTGAAGAAGTTTTTATTTTGGATTTGTAATAATTGTATGTTATGCTCAACTGTGAAGATTTTTTTCTATTTAAAACTTTATAACTAATGAAGGGAGGACCACCATGTGGTCTAATATATAATAGTAGGATAAGGATGGTTGAGAAATAGTGTTGAGGCTCAGTTTGATAGATTACATAGACTAAAAAATGTAGTTCGGATGATTAAATTGGATGATGTCATTGGATAGTAAATTCAAATGATATAGGTGGATGTCAGTCAGTATGTATAGCAAATCAGTTCACAAGAATATCATCCATCAAATGATATAATATAAGAGATATCTTGTGAAATAATTATGATTGGGTAATAGTGTATCTTATGATCCAATTAATGTAGTGGGATCCTTTGACCAAGAGGAGGGTTCCTCCATAACGATAGGCTCAGGTGGAGTTCATCTCGTGAAGATAGAAAGGCGGTGGTGACAAAAGGAATTATCTAGATACTACTATATGTATGGTGCCATCACATTGTGTGATTTACTTTGATTATAATCATCATATTCTTCTCTTGAATAAAAGTAAATTATCATTCCTCATGTAGATTAGGAAGTAATTATGAACTCAATAAAATTGAATTGTTCTTATGCCTTTGGGTTTCTTACTTTTGATCATTTCTTTTGATAGTCTTGTCTATTATTTTAAACAAAGGGTTTTTCATTATGGTGTGGTGGATTAGGTGCACTTTCATTCCAAGATCCAGCTATCATAGAATGGGTTTTAATTTTGGGAATTTGTTTCTACATGTTATGTTATGATTGAGATATCATTCGGTGGTTGAATCAGACAGTATTCATGGACCTAATATCAAATGTACCATACTTTTCATTCATAAATATGACATCTTATTATATGAATATTCATTACATAAAATTATGATCCATGCCAGAACCATATAGGTTTAGTGTCTTTAGATACTAGATATACAATCTTCTTATTTTATGAAAGATCTTAAACATATCTCATAACGATCATCCCACATAGAACTCTTCTTAGATATTCTCTACCTAAAACATTTTTAAAAACTAGGGGAAAGGAAACATAAGAAAGGCCGAGATCATATTCTCAATAAGGGTTGTTGGATTATTCCAGTAATTCCTTATTTTAATATTCACAAATCATGTTTATTTTATTTTTAATCTAGTTTATGTATTATGGAAGAAAATTAATTTTCTAGAAATGTATGAATACTTTTTTAAGTATATAATTTACCACATGGTATATATGATTGACTATATGACCATATAATCAACTATAGTGAATTTATAATAAAGGAACCAAGAAACCATAAGAACTGAATGATCGCATATTCTCTAAAGTGACCATCATGGTCAAAAATTATAAAGGCATTGGATTGACTGAACTCCTAACAGAGTGACTATGAAGCTAATTGGTTTAACCATATGAACAATCATGCAACCACAAGCCAAAATAAAATATACTATAAGTTTTGGACTTAAGTAAATCATCGACCATAAGATCAAGTGAATTCATCATGGTCAGTAGTATCAGAATCAATAAAGTATGAGACCAACTACAAGAACAAAATTATCAACTAAAATTTAATCTAAAAAACCAAAAGAACAAGCAATAAAATGCATATCCTATCAAAAGATCCAAGAAATATCAGTGTTGAAGTGACCGTATATACTGATGTGACATATATTAGTTTGATCTCCATCATGGATGCTGATATGGAAAATTTTAATTGACTGTATCTAAAATGTAAGTATTATATTATTATATATTTAAATATATTAATCCATCCACTTTTATAAACATAAGTAAATGTATTCAAAAGAATTTAATGAGTTGGATTTTTCTGTAAAAATATGAGGATCTTCATGATGATTTATCATTAGTTGTTTTTTGGAGAAAATAATTTAAAAGACCATAGACACATGACATAAAAATAGATATGGAAATAGTCACATGAAAATAGAGACATTGTAATTTTTCCTAAATAATAATGAACAATAATTACTCTGTTTTGAACATCTATGATGCATTGTTCTTATCTAAAAATTGATAACACATATAAGAACATATGAATATATTCTCACACCCATTCCAAATAAAAGATGAAAACAAGTGGAGAATAATCTTCTTCAAAAAAATAGAACAACATACTTTGTTGCATCAAATTCTTTCTTTATCCTACTCTATTTATTTATTTTTGAGCTTTATTTTTATTTACTCTATTTATCTACAAAAATAGACTCTTGTACTAAAATGGAGAGTTTAAAACACTCTCTTTCAATTATTTTCTTCTTCACTCCCACGTATAACTGTGGAGGAGGTCTTGTGTGACCTGGAATTATTTTTCTCCCACATAGAACTATAGAAGAGGATTTTTTATAGCCTATAATATATTAGTATAATTTTTTGTAAAATGTAATATATGTTGTGGATCATTTTATTTTATAATAAACTATTTGGTAGCAGGTGATTTCCAAGTGGATGGGACTAAGTATTGGCTTGAGACTGAACCCATTTTTTAATTTTTTTTTATGTGTTTTATTTGTTTTTATTTACTCTATTTTTTAAATAAACTGGTTTTTTAACTAATAACAAGACATTACTTTGATATTTGGATTTAAAAATTATTTTATATATGGTGTTTGATTCAAGTAAATTAGTTTCAAAGGTTAAAATATTTTCTAAATTATTGTAATTGAGCAGTGATCAATCTTGTGAGAAAAATTTATAAAGATCAGATTATATATCATTACTATTCTAGTTAAATGGGTTTATTTTATAAATTGGGTGATTTAAATATTAAATCCTTTAAATAGAATTTTTTAATTGGAAACTCAATTAACCCCCCTCTCCCCTTTAATGTTACACTCTAACCAAAATTTGGTATCATAGGAATATTAAATTACTTTTTACTAGGATCAATTTTTACCAAAAAATCTTAAATTTCTATTAATTCTAAATTTTAGACTTTATGGATAATAATAGAAAATAAGTAACTACTATTAATCATCTTATTTATTTTAATGGGACAATTTATTTTCAATGGAATATTAAGATGAAAATTTATTTAGAGAGAAAGGTCTTTGAGATTTGTATTTTTATTAAGGATAAATATGAAAATTCCAAAGATGCTAGAGCTAATTGGAGTGAATCCACAAAAGATACTTATGATTCAAATTGTAGAGAAATTAATGCATTATATTTTTATTTATGATAATATGATTTTAAAAAATATATCTTCTTGTTTTACTAATTTTGAAATTTGGGATAATCTTTTTATATCTCGTGAGGGAAACTCAAATGTTAAGGAATTTTATTTAAATACTTATACCATTAAATATTATAAATTAAAAATAAATTCTAATAAATCCATTTTTGATATATATCTTAGGTTTAATAAAATATTCAATATAATTCATGCACTTAGAAATAAAATTGCTAACAAAGATCAAGTGATGCGATTTATAAGAGGTATACCAAAATTATGGAGAGGAAATTTGGTTTCCATCAAATAATTCCATGACATCATCACACTACCAATAAAGAAACTCATTTTAAAACTTATGATGTACATGTGAGAACATAAATTAAATAAAGTGTAAAAGATAAACCAAATAGGAAGTCAATATCCTTCAATACATTTGAATCAAAATTAAATAAAAATTAGAGATAATGGTTCCATTTCATATATATCACCTACTGATAGTGATGAGGAAATGGATCACCTAGGTAGATGATTCAGAATGTTCTACAGGAATAATAAATTCTTCAGTAAATCAAATTATAAAGGTAAGTATGACAATAAATAAACTTGGAGAAAACAGTGGGAAAATGATGATTCCACTAATGAGGTAACCTATTATAAGTATAAAAGAAAAGGAAACATCAAAAAAGGTTTTCCTAAGTTGAAATATAAAAAAATTATAAGGAAAACGGTAAAAGATATGAAAAGGCTATGAAATCCACTTGGAGTTCCACTGATGATAGTTTAAGTTACTCTAACTCAAGAATATAAGATAAAAATGATAAAGCTTATATGTGTTTCATGGAAAACACATTTGAGGTACGAATTAATTTTCTTGTTTCTACTAAACATATTTATAATCTTTTTGAGAATGAAAATAATGAATAAAATATGTCCAATGAGGATTTATTTCAATATTGTAATATGATGGACAAAACATTTAATGAACTAAAAGAAAAAATATAAAATTTTAAAGAAGAATCATGCTTTTTCTACTCACTTTAGGTCTAATTTTTCTATAGAAAACGATAAAATGATCAATTATTAAAATAAAACAATGAACTTAATATATCTAATGAGAAATTAAAAAGGGATTTGGAAAGATTTATCAATGGTATAGAAAATCTTAACATAATTATTTTTAAACAAATCACTTCTAAATATACCATAGGTATCTCTTATCAACCTGGACATAGAGAAATTTATAACAATAAATTTATCCCTAACTCTAGTTATACCAATTATTTGAGTAGTTCATATTCTTTTGGACCTAAAAAGTTTTTATTTCTAAAAATTTAAAATTTTATTATGGTAAATTGGTCAAATAATTTTTTACTCTTAAATCTCTCATCACTAACATTTTTTAACCCAATAAAATATGGGTACCAAAATCATTTCTTGTTTAAATTTTGTTATGGGAAACATTCTTATAGAGTTCCAGTAAATATCTATTTTATCTAGATAGTGGATTTTTAAGACACATTATTGGGGATTACTCAATTTTCAATAACCTTATTATGTTATATAGTGTACATGTCATTTTTTGTGACAATGCCAACGGATAAATAATTAGATTGAGTCAAATTAGTAATTCTATTACTGTTTTGATTTCTAAAGTTTTATTTATAGATAGATTAAAACATAATCTAATTAGAATATCATAGTTATGTGATGATGGTTATCAAGTTATATTTAAAAATAATGATTATAAAATTTATGATTCTAATCATGTTTTATTTTTTATTAATTTATCTAATGAAAATGTTTATAATGTTGATTTGAATTCATTATTTTCTCAAAATATTTCTTATTTAAGTTCCTTTCACAAAGATTATTAGATTTGTCATAGGAGACTATTCCATTAAAACCTATGCTCACTTAAAAAAGATAACTTGGAAAGGATTATTCAAGGATGTATCTAAACTATAATTCCCAAAAGATAAAGTCTGTAATCCATGTTAAAAAGGGAAGAAACATAAAAACTCCTTTAAACCAAAGAAATAAGTTTCATCCTCTAAACCTTTATAGTTGGTTCAAATAGAATTGTTTGGACTTTATATAGTTTCTAGTTTAAAAAATAATTTTTATGATTCATGCACTATAATTAGAAAAAATGAAATATTATTTTAATGCACTATAATTAGAAATAAAGAAATACTATTTTTATAAGGATACAATCAAGAGGAAGGTGTTAACTATGATGAAACCTTTTCACCAGTAGCTAGACATGAAGCTATAATAATGTTTATTTCCTATGAAACACATTTGGATTTAAAATTATATCAAATGGATGTTAAGAGTGAATTTATAAATGGTTATATTATTCAAGATTATTTTTTGTAATAACTCCCTAGATTTCAAAACCCGTATTTTTCAAATCATTTTTTTTAATTAACAAAAACTTTATATGGTTTAAAACAAGCTCCTAGATCTTGAAATGATGGGAATTTTTAATTTCTAGAGGTTTTTCAAAATAAATAATTAACCTTAATTTATTTATTAAAATAATTTAAAAAATAGTTTATTAATACAAATCTATGTTAATGATATTATTTTTGGATCATCCAAAAACCTCTTGTGTACTGAATTTTCAAAAATGGTGAAAAATGAATTTGAAATGAGTTCGATGGGTGAGTTAAAATTCTTTCAAGGATTTATAATCATTAAAAACAAATAAAGAATTATTTTAAATCAAATAAAGTACAATAAGGATCTTTTAAAAAAATTGGTATCGATAGTATTAAAGGTAATGACACCCCAATGAGTATAAGATGTAAACTGGACCTTGATGAAAAAGGGAAGCTAGATTATCAAACCAATTTTAGAGGTGTGATTGGAAGTTTACTATATTTAACTAATAACAGATCAGATATTATGTTTAGTGTGTGTATATGTTCCTAATTTCATTCAAATCTATAATAATCACATTTACTATCTATGAAAAGAATCTCTAAATACCAAAAAAATATAACCAAATTAGGATTTTTTTTACCCTAAAGGACATACATTTAAATTTTTTAGTTATTCATATACAAATTTTATTGGTTTTAAGTTAGATAGAGAAATCACTTTTGAAATATGTCACCTTTTAGAAAAGTCATTAGTTTCATGGTGTAGTAAGAAACAAAATTATGTTTCATTATCTACTGCAAAAGTTGAGTACATAGCTATAGGTAGTTATTGTGCATAGATTAAGTGGATGAAACGCATATTATTGTCCTATGGTTATCAATTTAGACATGTCCTAATAAATTGTAAAAATATAGGTGCGATAAACATTTCTAATAATCCTATATCACATTCTATAGAAAAACATATTGATATAATACATTTCCTTTTGAGAGATCATTTTCAAAAAGGAGATATCTCTCTTGAATTTATTGGCACAAAGCATAAGCTTACTTATATTTTTACAAAGCCATTAAATTATGAGATAATACACAATATCAAACATGAATTAGGCATGATTAATTTTGTTTAAAAAAATTTAGAAAACATTCAATAATATCTTAATATTGTTTTCAATTTTTATTTATTTTTAAGTTTGTATTATATCTATTATTATATTTGTTTATGATTATTTTATTTAAAACATATCACCTGAGTTTTATAATTCATCAAATGAATGATTTTATTTCTTTCATGTCACTGTATAAGTAAAACCCCTAAATGATTAATCTGTAAAATCATAATTAAATTGTAGCGCCTTTTACAACCTGAACCAAACCATCTTTTTTAACCCTATTTTTAGAACCACTATTTCGAATCCTTACCTCTCTTCCTTCATTTCTCAATTTTATTAGTCGATATGAAGATATATTCTGGACAATATGCTCCTGAATTGTCTAAGAGAAAAAAGGATAGTTCGATCAATTATAATAAAATTTTGAAACCAAGTTTTCTTTCTCATTAATTCATGGATAAAATAGAAGTCAACATTAAATGGTTTATGACCAGTCGATCGTTTCTAAGGAGATCAGTTCTATGTTAGAACTAGAAAAGTTGTTTTTTAAATGAAAATTGAACAATCTATTTGTTCCTTATAAAAGATTTTTATATGAATATGGTTTTTGAAGTTAGTGAGTCTGAGTATATAATTAAAATAGTCATTTATAGTCAAGAATGTGAGTTTATCTCAACTTTATGGGTCGATTATCTAAGAGTGACACATATTAGAGAATATGAGGACTGTCAGAGTTCTTACCCTATAAATCATCCCCTTTTTGAGATTAGAAATTAACTAGAGGAATAGACTAATGAAAAATCTTCAGAAGACCAGTCATGTATGAACTAGGTGCAGAATTTAGACTTCTATTGAATCTCATTCATCACTCTATCTTCCCAAGGAATAGAGATTTCAGTTTTATAAGGTATCAAGACTTGTTATTTCTATATATTCAAGTGAATGGAATTAAAATTATTATGCCTTGTTTCTTAATGATACATATATAAGAGTTGACTAAACTTTATTATAGATCCATCAAACTTCTTTAACCAAAGTTCGTTTTTGTGTTTCTGGAATAGAGAAACTTAGTTACTTTAAGAGTTTAAAGGATTGTCTTTCTAAATGGTGTCTATTTAAATTATACTTATTGTAAGAGGATTAAATCCATTTGTAATCCTTGGAAAAATATGTGGATATATGATGAGGATAATTTTTATGATAAATTAAATCATGTATTTCATCCCTCTAGAACAATATATTTAATTAATCTTGGTTTAGAACCATATGAAATCATTGATGCTAATTATTCCTCTAATGAGGATGAATCCCAAGCTATGGATTGTTATGAGGAAGCCATAAGATATTTTTATGAAAACAAAAAAAGTTTCATATCCCTTGAGTTATAGATAGAGGAGAACCAGTGATAAAATAAGTGTATTATACTCATGAATTCAAAGGATTCTAGAAGTTCCAGTTGAATCTACTACAGATCCAGAATTACCTGTTTTGGATGAATCAGTAAGAGAGGATTTACTTTATCAGGGTGAGTGAGTTTCAAGGTCTATGATGTTTGTACCAATTCTTATATATTCTAAAAATGATAAGGACATGGATCCTGCTATAGTGGATATTCCACCTATGTTTGTGATCGGTGGAGATCCCATTTTTTATTCATCACCTTTTAATGAATAAATCCCTCCAAACAATTCATTATTTGATATGGATGTGTCTTATCCTATTATTGATGAAAGGAAAATGATCAAGAAGATAAGTATATTGATAAAGATAATAATGATTTTGATAAGGATGGAAAAGATTATGATTATGATGATAAGCTATAAGGAAAACTTGAAGGAGCTTCTGTTGTTGTTATTTTAAATAAATAAGAATCATTGGAGACAAAGCTTCCTTCTACGTCAATTTTAGAGAGACCAGTGTGACCTAACTCTACTAAATATCTATTGAAGCTATTGGAAACCCCTCCTTCTCCTAAAGATGTTCCTTACAATATTTATCAAGAAGATAATGTCTATGAATCATCTCCTAGAACTGACATTGTTTCCATGTAAGATTCTAAAGATGAATTTGAGGCCTCCTTGAAAGAAATTAAAAAACCTCATAGAATATTTTCTCTCAAGGAAGAAACATGGAGAAATAATCATGAGTTCATTAATCATTATTCATATCATAATGATGATATATTATTTCTTGAAGTTGATTCTTCTCATGCTAGAACTGTGGTGCCTCAAGAGGTTGGATATTCTTCTATCCCTCTTTCTGACCTCACTTATATAGATATCATTTAGTTTAAGAATGAAATTATGAATCTATTGAATAAAATTTTCTTGAGTATTAGTTTTTCAAATAATATTTATCAGGAGGAAGATATTACATTCATTGTTTAAAATTTTGATTCCCACATTTAGCAGCAGTTTCTTCTCAATTAAGACCATTTGCACCAAGATTTTTGATCATTATGAAGGGAAATGAATTTTTTAAGATATATATAGGATCTTAAGAATAATATATGACTGAGATTGTGTCCTTCATAGACATAAGGTATCTATCTATGATAACAAACCCTTCTCAACACTTAACTTAAGCACCTCATCCTCCTATTTTTTCTTTAGTTTTAGTTGATGAATACTTGATTTGATGGATAATCCATGAAGAGATTCAACATGTTATTTATAGTATAAAGGATGTGAGAAATCAATTTCAAATGGATATTACTACTCATGGCGAGAAGAAATTTTATTTTATTAAAAAGGAAGCAATGAAGTTTGCTAAATATAAGAATATAATCAAGGGTAAAATAAAGTGTTATCTTTAAAGGATTTACACCAAAGTGGACCTTAGGACTCAGTTATTATAATTAACTAAAGATTTGAAAATTCCACCTCCAATAGCTGCTTTTAAAAGCTATAGTAGATAATTTATTGATAGTGACTCCTTTACTAAATCAATTTGTGTTATAAGGAGATGATCTTCTTCAAGTGATGGAGCATGAAACAAGAGTTATTGCAGATATCACAAGGATTTTGGAGTCATACATGTATGATACTAATACTTCTATGTTAGAAAATTTTCTCATATACCTTGTTTTTTTACCACTCCTTCTTAAACCTCCACTTTTATTGGTTCTATACCTACCTCTGCATCACTTATACCTCTAACAGAACCTTTTGGTCTCACTCTTTCTCAATACCTTGTCCATATAATTATTATTTAAAAAGGAATAACCATTCCTAGACTTTATTCTCCTAGACCTCCAACTCCTACTCTTGATATTGGAAAAGGAAAGGATCCTATTGACCCTTCTACCCATACAAAGCCTTTAGATTTAGATTTTGATCAGACTCTAATGGGGATAATGTACAAACATTTTGAAAACTTAATGGAAAATCATTTTCATTCATAATCTCTATGATTTATTTTCTATTTCTTACCTTTTTTCATATTTAACCCTTCATGATTTATTTTTTATAATCCTAAAGGGGGGTAATATGTATGGAATAACCATATTATTTCAAAGGGGAAGTAAAATTTATCAATTTAACTTGACTTACTCTTTACTATCAATTACTACAACATATTATAATTTTAAGTATCTAATTTTTAATTATTTAGATAATTATTTATTCCATGATTTTTTATCATCAAAAGGGGGGAGGTTATTGGATTAGTCTATCAATTCCTTATTTTAATAATCACAAATCATGTTTGTGTTATTTCTAATCCGGTTTATGTCTTATGGAAGAAAATTAATTTTATAGAAAAGTACGCATACTTTGTTAAGTCTAGAATCAACCACATGGTATATATGATCAGCTACATGGCCACCTAATCAACTGTGAATAATTTATAACAAAGTAATAAAGTGGCCATAAGAATCGAACAACCACATATTGTCTCAATTAAATATCATGGTCAAAATTGAAAAGACATTGGATCAACTGCATGCCTAATAGATTGACTACAAAGTTAATTGTTTCAACCATACAAACAATCATGTGACTGTAAGGATGAATGAAATAACCTATAAGTTTTGGTCTTAAGTGAAGCATTGACCATAAGATCAAGTGAAGAAATCATGGTTAGTAGTATCAGAATCAATAAAGTATGATACCAAACACAAGAACAAAATGATCGATCATAAGTTCATTTAATTGACCGCAAGAAAAAGTGATTGAATGTATGGACTATAAAGAGGTCCAAGAAATCTCGGTGTTGAAGTGACTATAGATGTTGACATGGAACATCTGAAAGTGACTACCACTAGGATGATGAAATTGAAATCTTTATTCGAATTTATCTAGAAGGTATGTATTATATTATTAAATCTTTAAATATATTATTCCAACCACTTTCATATACATAATCAAATGAGGTCAGAATCATTTAATGATATGGAATTTTCTAACAAAATATTAGGATCCTCGTGATGATTTCCCAATGACTATTTTTTAGAGAAAAGACTTTAAAATAATATAGATTCATGGTGTAAAAGTAGACATAGAAATAGTCATGTGAACACATAGACATCAAATTTTTTTATTAAATAAGAATGTAGAACAATTACTCTATTTTGAATATTTGTGATGTGTTGTTCTCATTAGAACCTCAAAAATGCATCTAAAAACATCTAAACATCTTCACACACCCATATTAAATAAAATATGATAATTTTTGGAGAATAATATTTTGTATAACAATATACTCTATTTCTCATAATTATTTCTTTCTCCTAGTATATTTTTTTACTTTCAATTTGGGCTTTGATTCAATCAATTTATCTATAAAAACAAACTCTTATACTGAACTAGAGAGTTCCAAACACTCTATTTCAAATATTTTCTTCTGTAATCCCATGTATAACAATGGAAGAGGTGGTGTGTGACTTGGACTTCTTTTTTCTCCCACATAGAACTTTGGAAGAGGATTTTGTATAACCTGTATTGTATTCATATAGTTGTTTGTAAAACTTGATCCAAGTTTTGGATCAGATTATTTTATAATAAACTTCTTGGTAGTGGTATATTAACATAAGAAGGGTATTAAGTCTTAGATTAAGATTAAACCCCTTGTTTAATTCTGTTTTCTTTTTTATTTTTTTTACATTACTCAGTTTTTTAAACAAACTAGTATTTGTTTTGAAACTAATAACAAAAATTTACTTTGATAGTTAAATTTAATAATTTTTTTATATAAGATTCTTGATTTGAGTAAATTAGTTTTAAATGTTAAATTAATATCTAAATTATTTTAACTAGGGTGTGATAAATCTTGTGATAAACTTCTCTAAAGATCAAATTATTTCTCTACTATTATAGTTAACTGGGCATATTTTATAAATTGGGGTATTGAAGTTTTAAATATTTTTAATATAAATTTTTGATTGGAAACTCAATTCATCCCCCCTCATCTTGATTGTTCTACTATGACCAGAAATGGTAAACAAAGAAGATATTAGTAATCATTTAACCATATTATAAGCATAAATGATATGAGTACATGAGGTTAACCTTTTAAAATAATACCAAGAAATTATTAGATCATAAACATGATTTATGAAATAAATTTTGGTATTTAATGAGACATTAATCATAAATAACATGATCCATGAGGTCATAACATTGGTATAATATCTTTTTATAAAAGAGTGTCATAAAGTGTGGCATAAACATAATCATAAAAATATTATTTAAAGGCTAATACAAAGACATTCGTAACATGTTAGTATTGGGATAATCACCCTTATACCTACTTTTTTCATTGAATAACCTCTCATGTACCCTCTTTAGATATTTCTATAAAAACCCATTTACCCTCTTTTAGGCTTGGGATGACCACTTATGTACCCTATTTCAGGCTTGGGATAACCTCCCATGTACCATTTGAGCTTATAGAAGTTGATATTTACCCAAATAATTGGAGGTATATATAATTTTAATCCCACCAATCACATAATCATAAATCCATTCATATTTATTACACAGGATCATAAAAATATTTATCATAACTTAACTTGTGAAGAAAAATACAGGTTTCATAGATATTTACAATATCATAAAAATATTCATCATAACTTAACCTGTGAAGAAGAATACAAGTTTCATAGATATTTCATAATCATAAATATAAACCATATAAAGAAAGAATAGATACGGTTTCATTGGATCATATCCTCATCAAATCATAAGTAACATCAAAGGATATTATCATAGATGAAATTTTATTTAGAATATATCTGGAATATTTCCTGAGGAAAATAAGATTTTCATTTTAAATTCACTTATTTAAAATATAATAATTTTACAAAAAATAAGAAAAAAATTTCTCTTCAAAATAAACTTGAAAAAATATAAAGTAAACTTCAAATCATTTTACATTCAAGTCTATAGTAAATTATATTCATTTCATGTACATTAAAACAAAGATTCCTTTCACATTTTCTATAAAAATTCAAAAGTACCTCATTCAAAAAATGACAAGAATATTCATTATAAACCATTTTTAAAAAATTAAATCATGTTTAAAAATGTTTTTAAACAATAATAGGATAATAAAAACATTCTTGAAAATGATTTTAGAAAACATGGAGATGGAATAAAAATATTTTTTGGATCAAAAGATAAATAAAGTTAGTTTTTCCTTAAAAACATTCTTTCAATAACTCGAGAACTTAAAGAGAATAAAATGAAATGAAAACATATATTATTCATAAATAACCATAGTAGAATAAAATTACTGAGATTATTGAGAGGTATATCATGAAATTTCATCATCAAAAACTTAATCATAAACAATTAGTTTTTAATATAAAACCCTTACCTCAAGTTCTACTTTATTTAAAAGCTCATTAAACTGACATGTAATAAATTTAAATTCATTATAATTATATTATAGATTCATATAAATACTTATAATATCATATATAATATACTTATAACATTTAAATACCCATTTATTTATTAAAATCATCATTTCTGGGTGTTAACAGTTTCATTTTTCATGAGAATTTTGGTTCGGTGGTTCTGGTATTTATACATTGATCATGGTTCCATCATATTCAGAATGCTAAAAATTAAATAAATATAATATATATTAATTATATGTATATATATTTATATGTATTCATAAATAATATAGATAGAAAAATGAATTACACTGTTTATAGAGATGCTTGGTCGTGCATACGCATGAACGTTGTATTCACTTTTAGATGGATGAAACGAAAGAAAGGTAAATAATAATTCACTTTTACAGAATCATCATTATATCAAATATATAATATATACTCATTAAATATATTCTTATTTAAATCCATGTAAATTGGAATCAAAAAACAAATCACATCACTTCGTTGAGGTTGTGGACCACACATACGCACGAGCGACATTATCATTTTCCAACAGATTAGAAGGTAAAAAGGTAGATATTATATTATAATTAAAGAAGCATAATTATATCATAAATATAATATATAATAATTAAAACCATCATAATTATCATCCATGTAATATGGTGATGGAAAATGAATTTAATCATTACGTGGAGATGGTAGTCCACGTGTATGCACGAGCGATACTTTCACTTCTCATTTGAAGGAAAGAGGGTAGATAATTATGGTTTCATGATCATGGTAAAATTTTAGTATATTTATGATAATTTATTTTTTTATGATTAATACCAAATATTTAGATGATATATAAGAAGAAATAAATTGAAATAGGTTGGATAATATGATTACCACTTCTTTGGAAGGCCTCTTTTAGATCCATCCTTAAGGGCCCTTGGAATGGTCTTTAAAGAAGACTAGAACCAATATTTCATGAATATATAAGTTTATAAGAGAATTTTTTTAGGGTCATTTTAGATATATAGCTAAAATTGGGGTAAATAAAAGAGATAAGGGGTGTCCTTTTATAAGGGAGGGAAAGGTCACACTTGGAATTACCAAAAACATTAAAATATAATTAATCGTTCATAAGACAAATGCTTCCAAATTGATAGAGATTAAAAGAAAAAGAGTATAAGGATGAAATATCCTAATCCAATGAAATTTGGATAGGTTTTGTGTCATTTCAAAACTTATATTTTTATTTAACCCCTTGGTTAACTAAGTTTAATCTTAACTGTAGTAATGACTTTTTAATATTAAAGGGTTTTAATTTTAATTATAAAGTAAAAAAATGGATCATAAATGAAAAATGGAATATATTTTAAACTATTTATCATCCTAATTTTTCTATTTCAATATTTTTATGATTTTTAAATAATTTAATAAAATATTTTTATCATAAAATACTACTAATGTCATTTTAAAAAATATTCACATAATTTGACTTTGAAAACAACATGATAGAAATTTAATTATAATATAAACCTTTGACACATCCATAATATGTTATATTCTTCTAAAGATAATTATAAAATAATAAATCATCTAAATTTTATTAATTCTAATATTTTTAAAATCATTTATTTTATTTTTCTATTAATTGATTAAATATTATATTGGTATTGCGTAAGCATTTAATGTAATTATTCAATAACTAAAAGTTATAAATAAATTACTATGATAAAAAATAATTTATATTTAAAATAAAAACTTATAATAGAACTTATCCTCTATTTATCCTTATAAAAAATTTATAGATATTAAAGTCAATAGATTGACATTTTGTATTTATTCTTCTCTTAAATTAATATAAAGGTCATAGTATAAGAAAAATAGCACCAAGTGATCATATATTCGATAATTAGATGGAAATGGATAAAATACATTAATCAAATAGGGTAAATTAAAGTGTTACATAAATTTTAAATCCTTATCCCAATGTTTTAACCCTATTTTACATGTTTTAACCTTATCAAGGTAGCAAAAAACTTATAAAGATATTATTCATAATAACCAAAAATAAAAGGGGACCTATTTAAAAAAATTTAATTTCATTATTCAAAATATGGGATCAATTTTTTCAGATTAAATTTCTATAAGTGATATAAATTCATTTTAAAATAAGTTCGTAAAAGGTGATGAAAACTATTTTTTAGAAAAATACATTTTAAGCACAAAACTGGATTTATTCTTATCTCATGCTTAAAAAATGGTTTTTAAAATTTTTTATTGAATTTATAACATATATATTTTATTTAAATCATTCAACTATAGTGATTAATTTAATTTATTAAGATAAAAACACATTGTATGCATAAAAACAGTTTTTTAGAGAAAGCAACTCTTTTAATTTTAAATGATTTTTATTTTCATTTATAATCAATTTATAACCAATTAATTAATTATATACATGTATAACCCATAAATTTTTCATGATTTATTTATTCTTATTAATACCCACCAATCCAATAGCAATGCAATAACTATCATATTAAATAATAATATTTCAATAGTATATCGTGGTTTGTTTAAACTTGATGTTGCGTGGAAAGAAAGCTATCAAAAAAATAAATTTATTTAGAGAGAAATATATCATAAAATATTAGAGTTTTACATTATGAACCACTTAAAGTGAATTTATATCTTGAAATTTCATCACTCTAATATAAACAAATGAGGATATCTTTATTTCATCACAACCTCATGTTTTTAAGTAGCTTCTTCAAGTTTCTAATTCCTCTAAAGAACTTTAACCAAGTGATTAGTATTATTACATAGATATTTATCTCTAATATCCAAGATTTATACTAATTTTTCTTCATAGTAAATTTCATGCTCCATTAGTATGACCTATGAAGTCAATACATGAGATGGATCAGGTATGCACTTCCTCAGAAGAGATACATGGAACACATCGTAAACTTGAGAGAGGGTCGGTGTAAGTGCCAAATGATAAGCTATCATCCCTAATAGGTCAAGAATATTGAAGGGGATAGTATAAATAGGGATAAAATTTACATTCTTTCTAAATCTCATAACCTTTTTCCATATAGAAATTCTCAAAAATACCTTCTCACTAACTTCGAATTCCAGATTTCAATGATGATTGTCAGCATAACTTTTTTATCAAATATAATATTTCTTAATATGATTCTGAGTGGATATAACTTTATATGTATTTTTCTCAGATATATCAGGTATTAATATCTTTATTTATCTAACTTTAACCCAACACATTGGAGTTCTACACTTTTTTTCATAGAGGGATTCATAAGTAGCCATCTAAATACTCGAGTGAAATCTATTATTGTAAAAAAACCAACAAAAAGATGGTGTTAAACCTATCCAATTTTGAAATCCATAGATAAAATCTTATCATATCCTATAGGGTTTGAAATTTTATCTCAGACTAACCATCTTTCGGAGGATTATAAGCAGTACAGAAAATCAACTCTATATTCAGAACCTATTGAAGACTTCTCTGGAACTTCGAGGTAAACCTTGGATCTTGATCATATACTATATAATGTGGTACTCCATGAAGAATCAAAAATTATTTAATTTATATTTTATCAATTTTATCAAGATAAAAATATTCTCTAATATTAATTAAGTGTGATGACTTTGTAAGGAAATCAACAACAACCAAAATAAAGTTATGAACTTTAGACATTTTGAAAATATTGATGAAAAATCCATGGTGATGTTTTCCCATTTCCATTATGTTATGGGTAATGATTGTAACATCCCCTTAGAATTATATATCTCAACCTTAATATGATGACATACCAATCACTAAGACATATACTCTACAATATCTCTTTTTAGGATGTTGATGTTATTAATATTTTCATGACTTATTATATTCCCCCTTTATTGATTTTATATGAAATGTGCATAATTTGTGTGAAATATTAATGTTTTAATATTAAGTATAGTTTTGAGCATTTTTAGAAGTAGTCCAATTGAGTAAATTTAATGTTTTAATTATAACTATCACTATACTGATCCAAATTGTGTGGTTCTTAATTTTTAGGATTCTCCTTTCAATATACAACATTTCATTATAAGGTACCATGAGCCAATTCTGTCATTTGAAGGGTCATATGGTTCTCACAAACAAGACCAAAGAATCTGTGAACAAACTGGACCAGCCTTTAAGATTGATTTACTGGGATCAATACAGAAGTTAAAAAACATTAACTCTCCGCCATAATTTGGGTTACACTACATGTCATCTTGTATAAAAATTTCAAGGCCCAAATCCAAGTACAAGGGGCCCAAATAAAGCTTTGAAGTCCAGCCCACCATTCTGGACGAGAATTAAAATCAGTATAGTTTTCATGACATATAACATTATGTAAGAATCAAATCGATCTGATATTTTTCAGTGTGAAAGATAAGATATAGACGGCCGACTTTGTTGAAGAAACCATTCGGATTTAAAGGCATATTCATATTCAAAAACCCTTTCACATTATGGACTTCAAAAAGACTGGATTGAAATGAACAGTTTAACTTTGTTTAATAAACCGGCCATAACTTTTGATACGTAAGTCCAAATGACTCAAAATTTTGAGAGTAGTTGGACAACATTATTTTATACAACTTTAAAGAAGGATATATTTTAATATTCGGATGTATGAATATCCAAATTGGCGATTAAAGTGGAGGTACATATTGGGAATTCAAACAGTCCACTCCTTGGGCTATAAACACTCTCCCCTTCTCTCCTTGAGGGAGGTTGGAATTTAAGAAGATATGAGAACATATTGGCATGACCAAGGCCTTCTCAAAGTCTTGTGAGGATCTTACATACTCATTTTTTCACTTGAGAGACCTTTCCTCCTCTCTTTGTTTTCACTTAATTTCGTGTTCTTCATTTTTGTAATTCTGTAAGTCTCTTTCTTTGTAATTCTGTTTTAATGAAAGTTACTTCTTCAATATCTCTTATTCTCATCCACCTTCTTTAGTTTAATATTTATGTTCTTAAAATAGTTTTAATTCAGTTGAATCCCCTTCCCTTCTTTTGCTTCCTCATTCAATCGAAAATCCGTTTTTAATTATCATCATCGTTCGTGTGTGTGTGTCGACGTACCACTCTTTTCTAATCCCTTTCTTTTTATTCTATTCTTAATTTATCATCATAATTATTATAACCAGAATATTAAACACCCAAATGTATGAGTAAATATCTCATTGTGGTGAGTTATAATTTAGGGATGTTAAGTTAATGAGAGTATTTTCTCGATGAGTATTCGTTAATTTAACATTGTGTATGTTGGACTTAATTTGTCATGGATTAATGACATATTTTGTTTAGCATGTGGTTTCCATGGATTATTGGAACTACAAATACACTACCATAAACATGTACTGATTGAGATTAAAATCCTAATTAATTTAAGGCTTGGATTAAAGCTTTAACACTTAGTAATTCTAATCGATGTCAACTTGTGAAGTGGGTGTTAATTTAAATGCAATATAAAGAAAAGCTCAAGGATATCACAAGCTTAACTCCCTAATAATGAACTCAACCCAATATTTATCAACTTGTTAAATTAAACATCATTCATTAAACATTTCAATTAAGCTCTGCAAACAAACCCCCCCAATCAAAATACAATCAACTAAAAACAATCTACTATTACGAAGTACCATCGCCAAGGATTCGACCCGAGTGCTGCTATACACATTAGTAGAGCACCGGAACTTTGACTGGTCGATAGGCGACAATCAGCCGTGTGTTTCAAATGGCATCGTTTCCGGGGATGGTGCTTTATGTAGTCATTATATTCTGGTTATTGTAAAAAAAACCCAAAAAAACAAAATTTTAAAAGAATTGAAAAAAAAACACAAAGAAAAACACGTCTTCCTCATCCTTTATAAATCTCTCTGAATGCCCCATAGCCTCCCAAACAATCCCTCGGATTTGTCTGACCCTAAAATCGATAGAACTCTTCATCGACTTAGGAGGACCATTAGGGATAACCAAATCACCCAAGAACCAATCATTGTCCTACCAATTGAATTCGATATGGCCAATCCTAGGGAACAAACATTGAAAGAACTTGCTACCCCTGATATGAATTACCAACCCATTGGTATTCAATATCCAAACATAGAGACTGAATTCGAACTCAAATCGGGTTTGATTCATCTTCTACCTCATTTCCATGGGCTAGCCGGTGAGGATCCGCATCTACATCTCAAAGAGTTCCAGGTGGTGTTCTCTACCATGAAGCCTCAAGGGGTTTCTGAAGAACAAATCAAACTCCGAGCATTCCCTTTCTCCCTAGCTGACTCTGCCAAGTCCTGGCTCTACTACCTCCCTCCTGGTTCCATAACTACATGGAATGACATGAAGCGTCTCTTTCTAGAAAAATTCTTTCCTGCTTCTCATACTGCTTTCATCCGAAAGGAAATAAGTGGTATCCGTCAATTACCAAATGAATCACTCCATGAGTACTGGGAGAGGTTCAAAAATCTTGTTGCAACCTTCCCACATCATCAAATCCCTGACCAACTCTTGATCCAATACTTCTATGAGGGGTTATTGGCTATGGAGAGAACTCTCATTGATGCCGCTAGTGGCGGTGCTCTTGTTGATAAAACTCCTGCAGCAGCAAGAGATCTCCTAAGTAACATGGCTACAAACACACAACAATTCCATACTCGAGCACATGCTCAAGTCAAACAAGCCCAAGATAATCAATCAATTGAGCTGAACAAAATGACTGAGTGGATGAGTGAACTTACAAGTCTTGTGTGTCAACTAGCGGTGGATACCAAAGCCCCAACCTCATCTTCTCCATAGTCACTATTCCCTGGACCTATCAAGAATTGTGGAATCTATAGCTCCCCAGCTCATCCAACAGACACATGTCCACAACTTCAAGAGGATCAATCTGATTCATCCGGACCAATGGAGCTCAATGCAGCATATGCTCAGCGGAACCCCAACCCTCAACAATCAGTTCAGTTTGTTAGAAACTTCAACCAACCTCACTCTGATCCTTTCTCTTCTTCTTATAACCAAGGCCTTAGGTATGGTAACCCCATGTCTCACCCCCCTCAATTCCCTCCTCAAAATCCAAACCAATTCCAATATGGTCAAGGTGGTGGTAACTTCCATCAAACTTATCCTTTTTTTCCTCAACATCAAAGGAACAATCCTCCTCCTGGATTCCACTATCCGAATGAGCCTTCCCAATTCCCAACCCAATACAATCGCTTTCCCAAAAACCAAAATCAAGGTAATCCCAATCCGGGACAAGCCTTTTCTTCCAAGCAACCATGGGAAAGTGCAGTAGAAGATCTTTCCTTCTTCACCCGTTCTAGACTTAAAAACATTGAAACTAAAATAGGTCAACTTGCATCCCACCTGAGCCAGAAACAACAATCAAATTCTTCCCAACTCCCAACTCAACCATTACCCAACCCCAAGGGTAATGTAAGTGCAATTGCACTTAGATCGGGAAAGCACATTGCTATGCCTCAAGATAAGTCCTCTAGCCCTCCTTTGAATGTTGACCTAGAAAATGAAAAGAAAAAGAAAATTGAAAAGGAATCTGAATCTATTCCCTCTCCTCCTTCCATTCCACTTAGGAATCCAATTCCTTTTCCTCAAGTCGTTTCTAAACCAAGGAAGTCCTTTGAACCTGATCCTGAAATTCTCTACATGTTTAGATGTGTTGAAGTCAACATTACCCTCTTAGATGCCATAAAACAAATTCCAAAGTATGCCAAGTTTCTTAAGGAATTGTGCACCCAAAAGAGGCAACTTAGGACCATTGAAAATGTTTCCACCCAATATTCCATACCCATTAAGTGCAAAGATTTAGGTACCTTTACAGTCCCATGCCAAATTGGAAGTTCCAACTTTGATGATTCACTCATAGACCTAGGAGCCTAAATTAATGTCATGCCCAAATCCATCTTCTCCAACCTTGGTCTAGGTCCCTTACATCCAACAGGTGTTGTCATTCAGTTAGTCAATCGAAGTGCAGCCAGTCCTGAGGGAATAATTGAGGATGTCCTTGTCCGAGTCAATGATCTTATCTTCCCTGCTGATTTCTATGTCCTTGACATGGAAGGTGAGACAAACTCTTCTCGATCTCCCCTAATTCTAGGAAGACCATTCCTCATGACTCCGAGAACCAAGATTGATGTCCATTCAGGAATCTTATCCATGGAATTCGGTGACTAACTGGTCAAGTTCAACATTTTCCAAGCCATGCGATACCCATCTGAGGATCACTCTGCATTCTCAATCCATGCTTCTGAGGACACTTCTAAGAGTCAATCGAACCCCAATCCACCATGTTCTTCATGTTCTAATGATAAAGGATCTTGTGAAATCTACATCATGATTAACAAAGTCATAAATGGTGAAGTTAACGTGGACCTTTTACTCATAGACTCCATCAATTTAGAGGATCTTGAAAACTCTCTTGAATCCCATCTCAACTCTGATCACTACTACTCCACCTTGGACAGTATTAAGAAAAATGAACCTGAAGCAACTGAAGTCCCTTATTCCATTCTTGAGTTGTCGAGCCCAAAAGTGAAAGATGAGACTAATCTGAAACCTCTTCCTGCACACCTGAAATATACATTCCTCTTCCATGATCACTCATATCATGTCATTATCTCTTCCACCCTTACTGAAACCTAGGAGTCCAAACTTGTTCAAGTGTTCGAGGAAAACAAAAAAGCCTTAGGTTGGACCCTAGATGACATACCAAGAATCAACCCTTCCCTTTGCATGCATCACATCCATCTTGAGGAATCATCCAAACCAATTAGACAACCACAAAGAAGACTCAATCCACTCATCCTTGAGGTAGTTAGGGAAGAGATCACCAAGCTTCTTCAAGCTGGTATTATCTACCCAATTTCTGATAGTGAATGGGTTAGTCCAATTCAAGTTGTACCTAAGAAGGGTGGGATAACTGTTGTCACAAATGAACATGGAGAGGTAGTCACAACTCGAGTGAAGAACAAATGGCGTGTGTGCATCGACTATAGGAAATTTAATGTTGAAACCCGAAAAGATCACTACCCTCTTCCATTCCTTGATCAAATGCTAGAAATATTGGCCGGAAAGTCACACTATTTCTTTCTTGATGGATACACCAGCTACTTCAAAATCCCAATCGCACCTCAGGACCAAGAAAAGACTACTTTCACATGCCCCTTTGGAACATATGCATATAGAAAAATGCCTTTTGGCCTTTGTAATGCTCCTGCAACATTCCAGAGGTGTATGATGAGTATATTTTCAGAATTCATAGAACATTGCATGGAAGTCTTCATGGATGACTTTACCATTTATGGAGAGTCATTTGAGTCATGCTTGCATTAACTCTCTCTAGTCCTTCAAAAGTGTGTCAACTGTAACCTTGTGTTAAATTTTGAAAAATATCACTTCATGGTTGCTAATGGGATTGTTCTAGGGCACATAGTTTCAAAAGATGGTATTGAAGTTGATCCTGCCAAAATTGAAGTGATCCAATCACTTCCTCAACCCACTTCTGTTCGAGAAATCTGATCATTCCTTGGTCATGTTGGTTTCTATCGGCGATTCATCCATAACTTCAGTAAGATTTCCATCCCACTCACTCGGTTTCTCCAAAATGATGTCACTTTCCATTTTGATGAGGTTTGCAAGAGATCCTTCATTGAACTCAAAACTGCTCTCACATCTGCCCCGATAATCCAACCACCAGATTGGTCATTACCCTTTGAATTGATGTGTGATGCTTCTGATAGAGCTGTTGGGGCTGTTCTTGGTCAAAGAAGAGAAAAAATTCCTCATGTCATCTATTATGCCTCAAAAACATTGGATGAAACTCAATCTCACTACACTGTGACTGAAAAGGAACTTTTAGCTGTGGTTTATGCCTTAGATAAATTTTGGCCCTATCTCTTAGGTGCCAAAATCATCATCTTCACAGACCATTATGCTATTAAGTTCTTACTCAAGAAAAGTTATTCCAAACCAAGGATAATAAGATGGATTCTAATGCTCCAAGAGTTTGACCTTGAAATCAAAGATAGACCTGGAAAAGAAAACCTCGTGGATGATCACTTGAGTAGAATTCCTAATTCTCCTCATTCTGAAATCATTGATCCTGAATTTCCAATTGAGCACCTTTCATCTCTCACTCCAAAACTACCATGGTATGCCCCAATTGTAAATTACTTGGTTTCTGGTGTTTTTACTGAAAATTTTTCAAAAGAACAAAAAATGAAGTTGAAAAGTGATTCAAAATACTATTTTTGGGAAGAAAATAAACTTTGGAAAACTGGGGCAGACATGGTAATTAGGAGATGTGTTGATGAAGATGAATATTCTTCCATCTTAGAATTTTGTCACTCAATGCCTGGTGGTGGCCACTTTGGACCACAAAGGACCTCCTGAAAGGTCCTAGACTATGGATTCTTCTGGCCTTCCCTCTTCAAGGACGCACATGAGTTCTGTCAATCATATCCCACATGCCAAAAGTTTGGCATAATCTCCAAAAGAAATGAAATGCCCCAAAAGCCCATAATCTTTTGTGAAATCTTCGATGTTTGGGGTATCGATTTCATGGGACCATTTCCCCATTCCAATGGATTCTCATACATTCTTCTTGCGGTCGATTATGTTTCAAGGTGGGTTGAGGCCAAACCCACTAGGAAGGATGATGCTAATACTGTTAGTGAGTTCCTAAAGACCCACATCTTCCAAAGATTTGGCACACCACGTTCCTTGATCAGTGACTTAGGAACCCATTTTTGTAATAGAACCATGGAATCTCTTCTGAAAAAGAATGGGGTTGTACATAAAACTTCAACTGCATATCACCCCCAAACAAATGGAATGGCTGAACTTTCTAATAGAGAAGTGAAAAGGGTGCTTGAGAGAATTGTAAAACCCAACAGAAAAGACTGGCCTGAGAGACTTGGTGAAGCCCTTTGGGCTTATCGAACTTCCTATAAAACACCCATTGGGATGTCTCCTTTTAGGCTAGTTTTTGGTAAAGTGTGTCACTTACCAGTTGAAATCCAACATAAGTCTTTTTGGGCTGTGAAAATCTGTAATTTTGATTGTGAAAAATCTGGTGAAGAAAGATTGTTGCAATTGGATGAACTGGAGGAGCTTCGACTTGAATCCTATGAGAATTCCAATCTATACAAAGAGAAGGCTAAGGTACTCCATGACATACACATCCTGAGAAAGGTATTTCATGAAGGTGAAAAGGTAATGCTCTTCAATTCTCGATTTCGTCTTCATCCAGGTAAGCTTAATTCTCGTTGGAAAGGTCCTTTTGTTATTACTAACGTTTACCCATTTGGTGCAGTGTAAGTACAAGACCCCTCTTCCAAAAGGACATTCACGGTTAATGGACATCAGTTAAAGAATCACCATGAGAGGACATGCAATCCTGGAAAAACATCAACTTCTACTGGCTCCACAACTTCTCTAGCTGACCTACTACTAGATGGAGAAGGCGACCTGCCAAATCCAAACCAGGGGGCACCTATTTCCCTTTAACTCTCTCTATCTTTTCCTCTCTCTACCTCTTTCTTCTTCTTCCTCTCTCTTTCATTTTTTTAACCATTTTCTTTATCAAAACCTTTATTTTTCTTTTTCTCTTTCTTGTGTGGGTGTGTATTTTATAAAAACCTTAAAAACTAAAAAAAACCAAAAACAACACAATCACCTAAAAAATTACAAAAAAAAAGAGCCATGCTTTTGAAATTTTGTCCAACCATTTTGGGGAGTTAACATACATGTTTTCATCTCAAAAATTTTGTATTTTCATCATGACTTTGGATAAAGAATTTTGTGTCAAAATTAACAAATTTTGAATGCTCAATTTTTTATTTGGAAAATTCTTTTCCCAAACCGTGAGAACAAACAATTGCTTTCATGCCAAGGCCACCTTTGGCCATCTTTTCAAAATGTTTGTTTTCACCCCCATTTGTGAGTCTTGAGTTTTTGGACCTTCGAGCTGAATTTCCTACCTTATTGTGTATTAATATGATAGAGGCATTTTCTGAACCACATGAAAATCACAATAGCCAAATAGCCTCCCATTTCCATTACATTAATCCTCCTTTTGAAATCCCCTTCGAGACTATGAAAACATTTTCTTTGATAGCCACATTGCAATCCCAATACCTTATCCCATCCAATATCAACATGGATTTTCATTGCATAAGTTTTTGAAATTTAAGTGTGGGGGGGGGGATGGATTTCATTTTTGGGTATCATTTCCTTACTTTCTGGTGTGTTATCATATGCTTGAGGGCCAGCATCCATTTTAGTGTGGGGTGAGGTTATCATTCAGTGGGATTTGTGAATGTATTGTACAAATGATATTGAAAAGTGTTCAAAAAAAAATTCAAAAAAAATCAAAATTAAAAAAAAATCAAAAAAATGAAAAAAAAATGGGTTGTGTCTTGGGTAGGTAAAAAATCACTCTTCCTCAACCTTTGATCTTGTTATAACTATTAAAATTAGTGTCATGAGGAGATAAAACATGGGTTGGGATATGAGTGTGAGATCTGTCTCAAGGTCAACTTTCAAAAAAACAAAGAAAAAAAAGGAAAAAAAGGAACACTTGCATTATATTCTTATATCATTGGGAGAAGTTTGGTGGTTTGTAAATATTTCATCTTCTCATCCCCTTCATATTTTCTTCCTCTATTATGTCTTTCTTCACACAATCATTCCCTTGTAAATATGTGTTTTCATTTCCTTCCATGTTTTATTTCAAAAAAATGTGCATTGTTTTTCTATGTTGGTATTTTAACCCTCTTATTCTCTCTCTTGGACATTATATTCCTACCGTCCCATAGCCATAGACAAACCCCTTAAAAAGACCTCTTGATTCTTGTGCACTTTGGATAGGGATTGGAAGCTGAGATCTCTTTTCAAACTCTAAGATTTTCACTTTTGGTTGGTGAAAGAGTGAACCTCCACAAATGAATTTTATCATCTTGAGAGGTGTGAGTTTTGAGTGTCCACATTTTCCATTTCTAAATTTGAGCATGAAAAAATGAATTAGTTTTGGAACATTTTTTCTGTAACAACTTGTGGTGGAATTTAAAATGGATGAGTGAAATAGTCTAAACCTCCCCTGATTGGAGAAAACAAAATTTTAATATCTGTTGGTGAGTAAAAATGATTTTGTCATGTGTTTATATTTGTTGCACATGAGGACATGCACAAAACTAAGTGTAGGTGAGTTGATGTTATTAATATTTTCATGACTTATTATATTCTCCCTTTATTTATTTTATATGAAATGTGCATAATTTGTGTGAAATATTAATGTTTTAATATTAAGTATAGTTTTTGAGCATTTTTAGAAGTAGTCCAATTGAGTCAGTTTAATGTTTTAATAATAAATATCATTATAATGATCCAAATTGTGTGGTTATTTCTTTTTAGGATTATACTTTCAATATAAAACATTTCATTAGAAGGTACCATGAGCCAATTCTTCTATTTGAAGGGTCATATGGTCCTCACAAACAAGACCAAAGAATCTGTGAACAAAATGGACCAGCCTTTAAGATTGATTTACTGGGCTCAATACAGAAGTATAAAAACATTAACTCTCCCCCATAATTTGGGGGACACTTCATTTTATCTTGGATAAAAATTTCAAGGCCCAAATCCAAGTACAAGGGGCCCAAATAAAGCTTTGAAGTCCAGCCCACCATTCTGTCCGAGAATTAAAATCAGTATAGTATGCATGACATATCTCATGATGTAAGCATCAAATCGAGCTGATATTTTTCAGTATGAAATAGGAGATATAGACGGCTGACTTTTTTTAAGAAACCATTCATCTTTGAAGGCATATGCATAATCGAAAACCCATTCACATTATGGACTTCAAAAAGACTGGATTGAAATGGACAGTTTAACTTTGTTTAATCAACCGGCCATAACTTTTGATCCGTAAGTCCAAATGACTCCAAATTTTGAGAGTAGTCGACCAACATTATTTTCTACAACTTTGAAGAAGGATAGTTGATGATTCTGCTGTATGAATATCCAAATTGGAGATTCAAATGGAGGGGAAGATTGAGAATGCAAACAGTCCACACCTTGGGCTATAAATACTCTCCCCTTCTCTCCTTGAGGGAGGTTGGAATTTCAGAAGAGATGAGAACATATTGGCACGACCAAAACCTTGTAAAAGGCTTGGGAGGATCTTCCATACTCAATTTTTCACTTGAGAGACCTTTCCTCCTCTCTTTGTTTTCACTTAATTTCGTGTTCTTCATTTTTGTAATTTTGTAAGTCTCTTTCTTTGTAATTCTGTTTTAATGCAAGTTACTTTTTCAATATCTCTTATTCTCATCCACCTTCTGTAGTTTAATATTTATGTTCTTAAAATAGTTTAAATTCAGTTGAATACCCTTCCCTTCTTTTGCTTCCTCATTCAATCGAAAATCCATTTTTAATTATCATCATCGTTCGTGTGTGTGTGTCGACGTACCACTCTTTTCTAATCCCTTTCTTTTTATTCTATTATTAATTTATCATCATAATTATTATAACCAGAATATTAAACACCCAAATGGCTGAGTAAATATCTCATTGGGGTGAGTTATAATTTAGGGATGTTAAGTGATTGAGAGTATTTTCTCGATGAGTATTCGTTAATTTAACATTGTGTATGTTGGACTTAATTTGTCATGGATTAATGACATATTTTGTTTAGCATGTGGTTTCCATGGATTATTGGAACAAAAAATACACTATCATAAACATGTACTGATTGAGATTAAAATCCTAATTAAGTTAAGTCTTGTATTAAAGCTTTAACACTTAGGAATTCTAATCGATGCCAACTTGTAAAGTGGGTGTTAATTTAAATGCAATATAAAGCAAAGCTCAAGGATATCACAAGATTAACTCCCTAATAATGAACTCACCCCAATCTTTATAAACTTGTTAAATTAAACATCATTCATTAAACATTTCAATTAATCTCTGCAACCCCCCCCCCCCAATCAAAATACAATCAGCTAAAAACAATCGACTATTACGAAGTACCATCACCGAGGATTCGACTTGAGTGCTGCTATACACATTAGCAGAGCACCGGAACTTTGACCGGTCGATAGGTGACAATTGGTCGTGCGTTTCAGATGTCCCATTATAAATACTCTTTAAGATCTCTATACATATTTATACTTCCATTATAAATAGATAATGATGAAATAATATCTTTATCCTATATATCATTCTTTAAATATGGTATGTATGAAACACATACTCAGTTCTTAAACCTTATCATTTCATTATAATTGATGTTTAACTCAAGAATATTTCTGACCTTCTTCTATAATTCCACTTCCTCCTTTTGTGCCTCTTTAATCCTCACATGGATAGATGGTTGAACACTCATTTGAGCCAGATAAGACTTATCCCCATACTTTAACATTTATAGATCTATCCTTTAAAAATATTGAAATATAAGATCTTTTGTGATCCTTATCATAGACAATCTTCAATGATACTCTCAACTCAAAGCATCGATCACCTTGTTCACTTTCCTAGGGTGGTAATGTATTGAGAAATCATAGTCTTTAATCACCTCCAACCATCTTATATAGTTCATTTTCAGATATTTTTTAGTGAATATATCCTATAAAAATTTTTGATAAATATATATATCACACATTTATCCATAAAGATAATGGTTCCATTTCTTTACTGAAAAAATACCACAGCAAACTCCAAAACATGAGTTGGGAAATTTTTCTCATAAACCTTCAATTGTCATGAGGCATAAACTATCACCATATAATTATACATAAGTATTTACCCCCATACCTTATTTAGTATATCATAGTTCATAAATGCTTTTATTTTATAGGGTAAAATAAGCACAGGTGTACTGACTGACCTTATCTTCAGTTCCTTGAAATTTTCTTCACATTCATATGTCCAAAGGAAATTGTATCCCTTTCAAGTTAACTTAGTGAGTGGATTAGATATCCATAATAAATTATCTAAAAAATTTCAATAATATACATAAAAACTAAGAAAACTATGGATATCAATCATAGTGGTTATTCTGGTCCAATTTTTAATAACTTATATCTTTGATGAATCTATTGATATACTTTCATTTGAGATTATATGACCCAAAAATGAAACAGTTTTAAGACAAAAGTTCACACTTTGTAAATTTTTCATAAAAATTCTCCTTCCTTAGGGTTTATAGTATGATCCTAAAGTGAACTTCATTATCTTCCTTACTCTTCAAATATATAAGAATATAATCTATAAAGACAACCACAAACTGATCGAGGTAATCTATAAAGACATTATTCATTAAATCCATGAATATAATGGTGGAATTAGTAAGACAAAATGGAATTATTATAAATTTATAATGTATATAACTTGTATAGAATGTTTTCTTAGGTATATCCCCCTTCTTGACCCTCAATTGATGACATCCAGAATAAAGATCAATCTTGGAAAATTATTGAGATCTACACAATTGATCAAAAAAATCATCAATATGGGTTATAGGATACTTATTCTTTATAGTGGTATTTTTAAGTTCTTGATAATAAATATAGAGTCATATTAATCTATTATTGTTCTTAATAAAAAGAAAAAGTGCACCCTGAGGTGATTTACTTGGCCAAATGAATACCTTGTAAATATTATCCTAGAGTTACTTATTCAATTCTTATAACTCAATTGAGTCTATTCTATACGGTTTTTTTGAAATACTTGTAGCACTAGGTATGATTTCTGTTAAAAACTTAACTTCACAATTTAGAGGATGACTAAGAAACTATTCTAAAAATACATCAAAAAACTCTCGTGCAATAGGCATATATTCTATGTTGAGTTTTTCCCAAACCATCTAAGATAAAATCCTCTTTTTAATAGGAATTAGGACTCATATAATGGATGTTATTTCCATTGGGTGTTTATATTTATCATCACATTGATAGATAATCATTTTTTGGTTAAGAATATCAAATGTGACTTCCCTTCCGCGATAATTAATATGGGATTTATATAAAGAAAGTAAATACATTCCTATAATCACGTAAAATTAAAATAAAGGGAGATTCACAAGAATTTTAGGAAACACTTTCCCAAAAACATCAATCAAATAGAAACTATAGATTTGATATGCAACCATCATACCATTAATAGTTTTCATTTCTAATTCAATATCTAGTCATCGATGTTATGAATTGACATTCCTTGATATTTTTTATAATATATAATAATCTATATAAATTTTATCAGATATGATTCTTCAATATTTGAGAATACCTATACCACCTTAAATTTATCATTATATATTTAATACCTTATTAAAACCAAAATGGTTATCATATCCATTAGGAATATTTTATTAGAGTGATCAATCAGGAAAAAAACATTCATTCGATGTCTAAATATTGACACCTCCTTTTCAATATATGACACCTTAGGTTTTACCTAAGTTATTCATGGTCATTATCTATTAAAATATTTCATAATGGTTTGTAAATAAAATTTGAATTATACCAAACATATCCCATGGTTCATAAAGAAAATGTGAATTATACCAAACATATCCCCCGAGAGTGTCAAACAAGGTGTGAAGTAAGGGTTCACTCATCGTGCACCAAAATGATGACTGAGATATACTCCACCAGATCTTTTCAAGGTAATTACCATAATATGAATCAATTCCAAAATCTCATATAATTTTAGTATCGAGATAGGTAAGTCTTGCTAGTAAAACCACATAATGTCTTACTTACCAAATATTTAGGATGTTTTCCCACACTTATAACTTATCCTTATTTTTTCACCAAATTTATATAATAATAATCTAAAAATATTGACTAAACCCTACTCTAATACCAACTATAATGACCCATACTTTTCATACGTAAATATAAAATCTTATTAGATGAATATTCATTATATAAAATTACGATCAATGCCAAAATCCTATAGGTTTAATGTATTTGGTGACTGGATACATAATCTTATTATTTCATGAAATACCTTCAATATATCCAATAAATATATTCCCACATAATACTCTTCTTATACATACCCAACTTAAAACCTTTATTCATTGCCCACAGAAAGGAAACATAAGAAATAGTGATCTCATATGTTTGGTAAGTGTAGAAAAGGGATATATCAATAATCATTTAAACATAACATAATAATAAAGGGTATGATTACATGATATTGACCTTTGAAAATAATATCAAGAAACTATTAGATCATAAACATGATTCATGGCATAAATATTTGTAGTTCATAATTTGTGAACCATGAGATTAAAACATTGGTATAAGATCATGTCTAAAATAGTGGAATAAATTATGACATAAATATAATCATAGAAATATTATACCAAGGATACCTACCAAGATATTTATAACTTTTTAGTATTTGGATAATAACTCATGTACCTTATTTGGTCTTGGGATAACGTTACGTGTCGCCTATTTTGATCTTGAGATAACCTCCCATGTTCCCTCTTTCAAGCTTGTAATAACCTCTCGTTTATCCTATTTCAGGCATGGGATAACTTCCCATATACCCTTTTATCTTATATAACATTAATATTTAACCCATTAATTGGAGGGATATATAATTTTGGGCCCACCCATAACATAATCATAAATCCATTCATATGTATTCCACAGTATCATAAAAACATGCATCATAACTTAACTAGTGAAAAAGAAAATAGGTTTCATCAATATTTCATCATCATAATCATAATACTTATAGATAAATAATAAATATGGTATCATTGGACCATATCCCCATTAAATCATAATTAACATCAAATAATGTTATCATAGGTGAAAATTTATTATGAAGATATCTGGAATATATCTTGAGGAAAATAACCTTTTCATTTTAAAATCACATCTTTAAAATCTAAAAATTTCCCAAATATTAAGAAAAAAATATTTGAATATAACCTTGTAAACTTGTAAAATAATTTTCAAATGATTGTTTGGTCATGATGGTGGGAAATTCTATTCATGTTGTGTATATTAAAATAGTGATTCCTTTCCTATTTAAAAAAAGTCAAAAGTTTCTCATTTAAAAAAAGAAAATAATATTCCTTTTGAAAAAAAAATTAAAAATAAAATTATGGATAAAAATTACTTTAAAAAATCATATAATAATAATAAAATTATTGAGAACATTTTTAGAAAACATGGACATGGAAGAAAAATGATTTTCAACTAAAAAGAGAAATAAAGTTAGTTTTACCTTAAAAACATTCTTTCAGTCTCTAGAGTTCTTAAATTGAGGAAATAAAAGGAAAATATGTATTCTATGGAAATAAATATATTGTAATGGAATTAATGATATTATTGATATTTATAACATGAAATTTTATCATCATAAAACTTAATCGTAAACAATCTCAATAAACAATGAGATTATAACATAAAACTCTTACCTCGAATTCCACTTGATTTAAAAGAACTTTAAACTCCTATGTAATATATTTAAATTTATTATAATTCTATTCTATATTAATATAAATACTTATAATATTATATATTATCCAATTATAACATTTCAACACCCAATTATTTATTAAAATCATCATTTCTGAGTGTTAACTGTTTCATTTTTCATGAGAACTTTGGTTTGGTAGTTTTGGTCCTTTTACTTTTATCATGGTTCCATAATGTACATAATTTTAAACATGATATAAATATCATATATATTCATTAAATATATATTTATAGTTATTCATAAGGGATATATATATAAAAAATTAATTACACCTTTCATGAAGACAGTAAGTTGTACATATAAATGAACGTTGTTTTTACTTTTTGATGGAAGGAAAAAAAGAAAGGTATATAATAATTATACTTTATAGAATAATTATTATATCACATATGTCATATATATTAATTAAATATATCCTCATTATCATCCATGTAAATTGGAATCGAAAAACTAATCACATCACTTCATGGAGGTGGTAGTCCACATGTACACATGAGTGACGTTATCATTTTACAATGGATTGAAATTTATAAATATAGATAATATATTATAATTAAAAAATCATAATTATATTATAAATATCATATATAAACATTAAACCCATCATAAAAATCATCCGTGAAATATAGTTATGGAAAATGAATTGTATCGCTGCATGGAGGCGGTAGTCCACACATATGCACGAGCGATACTTTAACTTATCATTTGATAGAAAAGAGGGTGGTTAATGGTGGTTTCATGATCATAATAACATTTTAGTATATTTAGGATATTTAATTTTTTATTTTATAATTAATACCAAATATTTATATGAATTATAAGAAGAAATAAATTGAAAGAGGTTGGGTAAGATTATTACCTCTTCTTTGGTAGGCCTCTTTTAGATCCCTTCATAAGGACCATTTGAATGGTATTTAAAGAATTTAATCACCTCTATTTCATTTATAGTTAAGTTTAAAATATAATTGAGTATGGTTTTATTGAGATCTATGTCTCAAAGTGGTGTAAATAAAATAGAGAATACGTTCCCTTTTATAAGGGAGTGAAAGGACACACTTGGAATTACTAAAAAGATTAAAATATAATTAAGTAATTCTAAAGAAAAATGATTAAAAATGGACATATATTTGAATAAAATTATTATAACGTATAAATATAATCATCCAATGAAATTTAGAAAGGTTTTTTTGTCATTTTAAACCTTATAATTTGGTTTAACCCCTTGGTTAACCAATTTTAATTCTAATCGTCGTAATGACTTTTTTAATATTAAAGGGACATAATTTTTCTTATAAAGTAATTGGATCATAAATGGAAAAGGGGTGAAATTTATGACCATTTATAATCCCAATTTTCTTATTGTAATATTTTTATGAATTTTAAATAATTTCAAAAAATATTTTTATCATAAAATACTTTTAATGTCATTTTAAGAACTATTCAGATAATTTGATTTTAAAAATAATATGACAACAATGTGATTTAAATATAAATATTTCACACATACCTAATAATTTATATTTATCTAAAAAATTCATGTAAAACAATAATTCATCCAAATTTTGTTAGTTTTGAATTTTTTTAAATCATTTATTTTACTTTTCTATTAATTGAATAAATATTGTGTTGGTGTTGCGTAAGAATTTAAGATAATTATTCAATTTCTATAAATTAAAAATAAATTACCTTGATAAAAAATTGTATTTAAAATAAACATTTAGAACCACACTTATCCTCTTTTTATCCTTATATAACAATTTTAGTGATATTAAAGTTAAGAGAGTGACATTTTTAATTTATTATTATATTAAATTAATATAAAGGTCCTAATAAAATAAAATGGAAATAAGTGGCCATATATTAATTTTATGTAAATATATGAACTAAACTCATCCAATTGGTTAAAGGAAATTTTTATAGAAAATTTAAAGCCTTATCTCAAATTTTTAATCTTATTTTACCCATTTTACCATTACAGCAGTTACAAAAAGAATTACCAAAGTTACTATTCATAATAAAAAGGGATCCATTTACAAATTTTGGATCTCTTGATTTAAAATATGAGATCAATTTTTCAAGATTCAATTTCTATAACTGTAGAAAATTGTTTTAATATATGTGTAAAAAATGCGACGAAAATCGTTTTTTAGAAATATACATTATTAAGCATACAACTATATTTATTGTTAACTCATGCCTATAAAAAACATTAGATGAATGTTAAAAAATATTATTGAATATATAATATATAATTTTCATCCAATTCATTCGTCAATAGTGATTAATTTAATTTATTGAGATAAATAAATATTGCAAGCATAAAAATAGTTTTTCAGAAAAAATAACTCTTTTATTTTTATTTATAATAAATAAATAGTAAATGAATTCATTTTATATATTTTTAAACAATAAATTTTTCATAATTTATTTAGTCTTATTCATACCATACAATCTAATGTCTAGGTGATAACTGATACATTAAATAATAATATTTAAATAGTATATCGTGGTTCGTTTTAACTTGATATTATGTGTAAAAAAACTATCAAAAAATAAAATTTATTTAGAGAAAAATATATCATAAATTATTATGGTGTTACAAAAAAGTGGTATCATGTCTTAATATTGAATTGTCTCAAACATACAAGTTTTGGTGAAGGTGTTTGATAGCTCAGTTTTGTATTAATATTCTACCCTTTTCCTTGTATGAGAATATCAGTAAGTAGTTCCTAACCTCTCACTCTATCTTGTCCAAAAGTAGTGGGAATTTAAAAAATTTATGTAGGAATGGAATCCAATGAGATTAATTCTTGGATTTAGAATTTTTATGGAATGGATTTTGGGTTCTGGAATATGCAGATAGGGGGTTTCCTTTTATAGAAGGACTTTGATCTTTTGTTGACTGGTGTTAACTCGGAAGTGATGAAAGTGGAATAATTTGGGAGTATTTATAATAAATCCTTGGGTTCCATTCATATTTCACTCACCCAAAATTTATTTTTTAATATCTATGAGGTTAAAACTATAAGGACCCAGCCATAAACATTACATATTCTTAGAACTTTGGACTAGAATTCATTTGATTTTATTCCCCAAGATCATTTAGGTTTAGAGTTTTAGAGAATTGGTACATACTCCTACAAATTAAACCCATACATTACAATTTTAAACTTATACTCATTATCCATTTTTTCAATAAAAAGAACCCATTTTAAAAAAAACATGTTTTCTTTTCATGAATTATCTTCACAATTTTCATCATATCATCATCATCATCCCTAATCATCCTTTACCATGTGAAAAACATTTAAAAATCAGGATGATTATAAGAAAACTCGGCAAGGGATATAAAGTGAAGTAATACATTAGTCTAATGTAAAACCCATAAAACATTTTCTTAAAAACATGTCGTTTTACCCTAAAAAGGAATAATCTTTTCAAAAAAAGATCATTATATTACCTTTCAAAAATCTATTGATTTCCATGAAATATCATTAGAAATATTATAATATATAAGTAACATGTGACATCATTTTTCAAATAACTCTTAAAAATGGAGTAACCAATATGTTCAGCCTCCAACTCTGGAGTAACCAATGCATTAGAGGTTATAATGTAACCACCCATCTTTGGTTTATCATAGAACCACCCATCATTGGTTAATATCATAACCACCCATCCTTAGTTTATCATGGAACCACCTATCATTGTTTTATAATATAACATCTTATTATCATAAACAATTCTAAGAACTATACCATAATCATAAAACAATAATTCTTGCATCATAAAAATATTCTTAAGGAAAATAAACATTTTATTTTGAAAACATATATTTTTAGAAAATATGTGCACTTACAATGGAAAAAATTTACTCTGAAAATAACCATGTAAAATTTTAAAGGAAGCTTCAAATCATTAAGTATTCATGAAAGTGGGAAATTCCTTTCATGTAGTTTAAGTTAAAAAAACATTCCTTTTGAATTTTGTAAAAAAAAATTGACATAGAAACTTTAAAATATGGTTTTTAAAAGAAAGTACTTTATATAAAACCTTAAGAAAATAATTTTTAAAAAAAAATAGATAAATTAAAAAATCCCATTTTTAAAACGTTAATTTCTATATAAATACATTCATAAAAATAATTTTAAAAAAATTGACATGAAATAGAAATATTTAGAAAATAAGTCTTTAAAACATTTAAAATGACGTTTTTTGTTAGAGTCCCTTACAAAGATCATATCATTAAAATGAGTGTCAATCAAATGAATAAATTATTTTTATCCACTATAAATACATAAAATAATTTTAAATAAAACATAAGATAATAAGTATTTTCATAGATAATCTTAGAATGACATAATCAATGAAGTATAAGTTTAACCCAATAAATGAAATTGAGTTAAGAAATATCTTACTACATTGTAATCGGTCGAATCATATTGAACATGAAAGAGTAAAATTTAACATGTCTTTAAATATCATGAGAATAAATAAGTTAATGATATAATTTTTAAAAGGGGAGTTATATACACCTTAGAAAATAATATAGGTGCATAACATCAAAAATATGCCTCAATGAAAGAAAATTGAGATGAAGTCCCTTTCCTTGAGTTAGAATCGTCACGTACAATATTTATATTCTTGAATAATAAAAATAGGTTAATTATTTAATTAATTTATAAACTTTTAAAATTTTAATATTTTTTTTATATCACTTATTATTATGTTATAACAATTACTTAATTATTTAAGATCACGTCACATGTTTTGACGGTATTCGGTTACTTGAGTCCAAGATGACTTTGGCATGATGTATATAGTCAAAGTAATCATTATTCCATCATATCCAAAATAATATTCATGACATGATGATAATTTTTATACATAAATCATACTTTTAAATTCATCCATTAAATATGGTTATGAAAAATGAACTACGTTACAATCATGAAGACGGTAGGTCATACATACAAATGAGTAAAGTTTCCATTTTTCAACAACCATTATGGAAAGAATTTAAGTATTATTTTATCATTATAGAATGGTCATGATATCATATTTATCATATTTATTCTCTAAATATACTCATATATATCATTCATGTGATTTAGTGATTAAAAAATAATCACATCGCTTCGTGGAGGTGGTAGTCCACACTTACGCATGAATGATGTTTCATTTTCAGTTCATGGAAAATTAAGAATTTAAATGATATATTACTTTTTAATAATAATAAATATTTCATTAATACATATATAAACATTAAATCCATCATTATAAGAAGTCTTGAAAGATGGTAATGGAAAATGAATTACATCAATTCATGAGTCGGTAGTACATCGTACATACAGACGATAAATTCTTTTCCCATTTAATGGAAAAGGAGATTGATATGAGTCATGAAACAAACATAATTCATATTAGTATATTTAGGATACTGGATTTACTATTTCATTATGGTTGAATAATATTTTAGGTATTTGGAAGAATAAACAAAATAGAAACGCTCGATTAAAAATGATACCTCTTCTTTAGAAATCCTTTGTTGTTTATCACCTTAAGGCCTCTAAGGTTAGTGTTATAGATAAGATAATTCCTCTAGAATGTGGGTATAAATTTTAGTGAAATATTTGGATAGATATTTTCCAGAAAAAAAATTTTAAGTGTGAATAAATGAGAATAATAGGTTCCCTTTTATAAGAGAGGGGAGGGTCACTCTGGGAATTTCTCAAAATATTAAATTCATGTAAATTAATATTAAATTAAAAATGGATAAAAAAATATTAATTTATAATATAATATATTTATACGTAAAAATAAATTTATCAAGTAAAATTTAGATAATTTTTTATTATATTTCTACCCTTATATTTTGGTTTTAACTCTTATTTAACTCATTTAACTCTTACCGTGACAACTTGGACATTTACTCTTTAAGGGTTAATATAGTTACTATAAAATACCAAATGACCCATAAATGAATTATTTATGAAATTTTAAACCTTATCGAAATAATTTAGATAAACTTTATATTTTTTATAATTTTATACTATTTAATAAAATATTATTTATTTTAAATATCTTTAATGTCAATTTTGACATTATTCATTACTTCGACTTTTACAAAAAATAAATACAATAAGTTATATTTGAAAAAATTATTTTAATAAATCTACAATATTTCAAGGTCATCTATAAAAAAATTATTACATTAATTATCCCAAAATATATTTATTTTAATTTTTTTAATATCATTTATTTGATTTTTTCATTAATAAAATAATTACTCCATCAGCGTTGTATAATATTTAAGGTAATTATTTTTTCACTAAAAATTAAAAATAAATTTCCATGATTAATATATATATATATATATATATATTATTTATAAAGGATATTTATGGTTGAATTTATATTCTAGATAACCACATAATAAAAATGTAATACTTACTAAAAACATTAGTGTGGCAAGTTTGACTTTTCTTAAAATAAAATACAATATGGAGATTAAAGTCATCCAAGTGGATACAAGGGGTAATAATTTAGGCCCAAGTTTTATTTTGGTCAAACATAACTCATCCAATAAAATTATGACAAGTTATAGGGTATTTTTATAATCCTTATCATAATTATTTTTACCCTTAACTATGGTAATAAAAATTTCTAAGTTTACTGTTCATATTGTCCAAAAATAAAAAGGAGTTATTTATTTATTTTGGACCTTATAATTTCAAATATGGAATCCATTTGTAAAAATTAAAAATACATATGTGGATTAAATTATTTTAAAATTAATCTTGTATACAGGATGAGAAATCAGGTTTTTAAAGTGAAAACGTTCAAAAGTTTGAAATATTTTTATATCAGATTTCAATATAAAAAAGATTAAAATGACCTTAATTGGATTAATAGATGTATATTTTATATAATTTTACTTTAAAACCAATTTAAAATATAATTTAACATTATAAATTATTTAGATGAAAATTCAGTTTTCAATTAAAATGCAGTATTTCTCACTATTCATCGAAAAATGAAACTTATCAAAAAAATACCAAAAATTCATTCTAAGATAATATTGAAATTTATATTTCAAAAATGAAGTTTATTTTTTCAAATAAAATTTATAAAATTGTAAAAATTTAGTTTTAAAATAAGTGTGTTGTCAAAAGGCGGCAAAACTACCTTTAGAAAAATACCACTTTTATGCGTAAAATTTGATTTATTTTTATATCATGTCTAGAAAACACATAGGATGAATTTTAAACATTAGATTAAATAATATATATATATATATCATTATTATTATCCAAAAATATTGATCTATTTATTTATTTTTATAAAACACACTTGTGCACATTTAAATAATTTTTCAGAAAAAAGATTTACTTTTATTTTCAAAAGGATTTTATTTTAATTTATAATTAATTAGTCACCAAAGAATTAATTATATATACATGTTTTAAAATATTTTTATAATTCAGATAATCATGTTCATACCTACCATTATAATGGATGGGTTATGATGGTAATATTTAAATAATAATAATATTAAGTTTTTCATTTAAACTCGATGTGGCATATCATGTACGCTATCAAACATAGTGTTTAATTCTTAAAGTCTTGGGACGTTACAAAAACTATCTCAGAACTCATGAATACCCTCATAGACATGTATGAGAAGACATTGACAATAAACAATGTTTTTTTTATAAGGAAACATTTCTTCATGAGAGTGTTGGAAGAAAAGTCAGTTGCTAATCACATCAACATATTCAATATAATCTGAATTTAGTTGGATTTATTGAAGGTCAACTTCATATATCCAAAATGGTAATTATTGTTACTCTCCTCGCTCTATGAATCTTGGGACACGATGGTGAATTTTGATTAATTCTAGTAGAAATGATAATTTGAAGTTCAAAAATGTTTAGGAGCTAATCTTGAATGAATAAATTCTATAGAAGGAGATTTTGGAATATTTTAGAAATGTTTACAATGAGGAAGGAAGAGGATATATTGATGTATGAAAAAATAATAAGAAGGGAAAGGAGGAAGATTTGGGGTAATATTAACTCGGTTGATGGTTCTTCCTTATGCTGTAATTGTAGGGAGAAGGGTAACCTAAAAATATTGTAATAAATAAAGAACTATGAAAAATATTCTTCTAAAAGTGGATCTATAAATCGTATATTGGAAGATATAAGTGGATTTCATTTAGGTGACATTATTTTATTGTGGTCTTTGGTGATAGACTTTAGAGATTCATTCCACTCTATATATGAGAGAAGAATCATGGGAAATTATAATTCTATAAGGTTAGGAAAGGTGCATATTTTAGAAAAAAAAAGGCTCTCAAGATTATAGAGAAAGGAAATGTTTTGTTCTAGATAAGGAATAGACGGGCATTGGAGTTAAAGGATGTACACCACATACCAGTGTTGGGGAAAAAATTAATCTTGATGGGATAACTTGATTATATGGGTTTATGTACAATGTTTACGAATAGTGTATGAAAGATTTCAATAGTTCCTTGGTAATAGAGAAAGTAGTGAAGGAAGGGACCATGTACCTTATGGTTTCACTTTAAGGAACAATTCATTCTAGAGGGTTAACTTCCATGAAGTTATGGCATGATCGTATGGGTCATATTAGTGACAAAGGGATGAAAATGCTCACTAAAAAAGGTATGTTAAAGGTTGAAAATATAGAGTATAGAACATGTGAAGATTGTATTTTGGGAAGTGATGGATGTTATCTTTATGGATGGAAGGGGAGTTGTCAAAGCGCTGGGAGTTAGAGTTGGTTCACATTGACGTTTGGAGGCCAGCATCGTGGAGGATCACTTTTCACTACTACAAAATATACCTTTAATAGCATTGATCTTTATCGACGCTTTTATATAGAACTGATAAAAGGAACCCTTTATCAACGCTTTATTTTTATTGTTAATAAAGGGTAGACTTTATCAGCGCTTTTTTAGCACTAGTATTTCTATCCAAACAAGCAATGCGAAGGTGGGAATCTGACTTCATGATCTAGATTCTGGGGAGGGGCATTTCCAAGTAGTCATGTGTGGGATGAATTCCTCTAAGGTCTTCGGGTCATGTAATCTACTAAGCCTACGGGACTTGTAAGGGTTCCTCCTCATCCCTTGAAAGGAGGATTATTAAAAATCAATAAAAAAATGCCTTCGGGCCATTCGGGTATACAACGTACATTCAAAAATATTTACACAATTAATAAAATCTTATATAGAAACACATACACTTAATATTTATGTAATTTATTCAAATTTTAGTATATTTTAGAATTTCATTATAACATGATAAATTTAATATATTATGTTTTTAACCGCTCAATTTTATTTATTTATTTTTAATATTATTATAATTAGGTATTATTTATTCATTTTTAATTTTTTTTGGATTTAATCATTTTCTATTATTTATTTATATATATTTATTTACTTTGTTTTAGTATTTTAAATATGTATTCATATTTAATTCAGTATATATTCATTTTTTTAATACTTTACATTTATTTAATAAAAAATATCTATTTTTTCAATATTTTTAAAGTGAACTCATTTTCAATTATTCAATTTCGATCATTTTTAAAATACAAGTATTTAAGATTATATATTCATTAATTCTATTAAAAATATATTTGTAAATAAATATTTATAAATAAATATATTTATAAATGTATATTTACTATATTTATGAATTTATATATTTATAGTTATTATAAATAAATAAATATTACTTTTAAAAAGTATTTATATAATTATAAATAAATAATTATATATATATAAATAATTATAAAATTATAATAAATTTATTTAAATAATGAATAAACTATATTTATGTTTATGTTTATGTTTATGTTTATGTGTATGTTTATGTTTATATTTATATTTATATTTATATTTATATTTATTATTATTATTATTATATATATATATATAAGTTGAGGTTTAAGCCTTAGTTTATTCAGAAAAATGGGCTACATTACAAAGAAAAGCAGGCAATATAAAATGTAGGGATGTACTCGGTGAGTCTTGAACTCGAGGCCTCACCGAGACCAACAGGGGAAACTGCCACCGAGCTGCACCCTGGGGGATATATATATATAATTATATAAATATATATAATGATATAAATATATAAATATTTTTTTTAAAGAATTAATATATTTATAAATAAATAATTATATATTTAAATAATTATATATTTAAATAATTATAAAATTATAAAAAATATATTTAAATAATGAATATATTTACTGTATTTTTTATTTATATTTATATATATTTATTAAATATATATATATAAGTTTATGGATATATATAATGATATAAGTATATTTATAATTATAAAATTATAATAAATATATTTAAATAGTGAATATATTTAATATATTTATATTTATATTTATTTATTAAATATATATATAATTATATAAATTTATATACTGATATAAATATATTTATAATTATAAATAAATAATTATAAATGCATTTATAAATGTATAAATAAAAAATATATAATTTTAAAAAATAGTATTTATGTAATTATAAATAAATAATTATATATTTAAATAATTATAAAATTATAATAAAAATATATATAATTATATAAATATATTTACAAATTTTTTATTTATAATTATGATTATAAACCTTTTATCAGCACTAAAGTTTTAGCGCTAATAAAGGTTCCTTTTATCAGTGCTTTTTTATAAGTGATGATAAAAGTGTCCCTGATCTATGTAAAAGAACCCTAATCGTGACTGATTCAATCACGGTTCTCAAACTCTCATAGACCACCCCTACTACCAGTGCTCCTCCTCTACATTCTCTAGGACGAATCAAGTCTAGAATCCAAGGTATGTTATTTTCTCATTTTCCACTCTTGTTGATTGCTTATTTGGGTTCTACAGTTTGCATTTTTGCATTGTTCTCAACCATTAATAACCCTACTTATTCACTAGAAAACAATGATTCCTTATTCTTATTGACTTTGGTATGTTCTTTAATGGGTGTCAAACCTTCCCATAGAGGGATTCTCATTTCTCATAGTTGAATTGGAAGTCCATCACAGTGACCAATACAACATGATCCATTCTCACTACCCATTTTGAATTCAAATGACCTTTATGCAATCTAATTTACCTTTAAACACCACTATCCTTGTTTAAATATATTAGGTTCATTTTGATAATGGTTATAATCAAATGAAATTAATTTGGTTTTTTGGCTTACACTATTCCCATGTTCCTTTTAGTACAACCATTGAACTGTGTGTAGTGTTCTAAGTGATTTTTTAATTTTATATACTATACAGAGTGGTATTTTGATGTCCATAAAATGTTCATGCACTATATTCCCTCCTATATCACACTTTAACCAATTCTTAGTTGCCTTTGGAATGCTAATTAGGTCCATCGAACAACATATTTGACATACAGGTAGTTGTATATGGATATTTGGAACTCAATCATTTACTACTTTATAAATGTCTTTTGGAAATATTTTAATTTCACATTACATGTATTGTTTGGTTAGTTTCTCCTCATTCCAACCATTTTTTAAAATAGAAAAGAATATATCACAACATAAGTGGTAAATATTTATGTCTCAAATTGAAATTTTAACCATTTTATTAGACTACATATGTGATGTTTAATATTCGGTATATTTTTAATAATGTTTTTTATTGGTATTACTTATTATGAAATACTAGAAATTAGTTGAAATGATTAATTTATTTCTATAATTTATTTTTAATGAGTGATTTTTTATAACTGTATTACGTGAGTAATGTTGTGCTTATGGATGTGGAAAATATTATATAGATTATAGGATGTATAATTTTATTAGTAAATGACCTCATTAGGGGACTTGTCAATAGATTTATTTCATATTTGGAATGGTAATCCAAATAGATTTAATTGGAAATTTAGTAACCATTTAAATGATAATTTTTATATCAATTAGAATGTAGGATCTATTTGTTTTATCCACAATACTATTTTGAATAGATACTCATAGTTTCTTTATACTATCTAATGATTCCCCTTTGAATCCATGTATCATGGGGGATGAGAGAATTGTAGACTGAGAATTGGAATTGATGAATAGTTTTTATTGATGGAGGATTGGAAATAATCATGAAATTATGGTAGTTAATTTTGATTCTCGTATTTTTATAGTCTTTTAAAAAAAATATACATATGTTGTTCTAGAATGACTACATAATTCATGAGAATTCAAGATAATCGATACGTGTATTTCATGCATATATTTTAGAGTATTTTTTGTATATTGAATTGTGTATTTAAATGATTAACCATTCCAATTTTGAAATAATTTGACTTGTTTTATGTTTTGTGGTAGGAAATAATGGATTTGTGAAAAAGGAACGAAAAGTAGAGGAAATATGAGCCGAACGACCCTTCGTGCCACTTCTCTTTGCTCATGGTGTGACACCATATTTTGGAGATGAAGAGGAGATGGAAAACTGAAGAAAATTGACTACATGTTGTGTGCCACAAGTACACGTCGTGACCATTTCAAGTGAAACAGATCTGCATTGAACAAGTCATGACATGCATATATGTTGTGTACTTCAAGTACATGTTTTGTACCAAAAATACATGATTTGACGGCAGACAAACCAGCATATGAAGTTTCCATAGATTCAACGCGGTGGATGAAAAATCAGATCTAAGGTATATGATGGGTACCACAAGTACACATCGTGACCACGGTGTCGCATAGAGAAAAATCAGACAATACAAATCGTGGGTTTGGACGATATTTTCCTATAAATAAGAACCCCAGCCTCTATTAAAAAGCACTCCAAACCCGAGGGAGTAAGCACAACACCAAGGGGAAACCGGCAGATGATCTAGATCTATTTTTCGCCACCATTCCTCCTTGGGTACCCATGATGCTCGCCCTCATCATGAGTGAGTACTCCCATTTGTGATGGGAGATGTGATCATAGGGGTATGTGTGCTTAGGGATTATTATATACTTTTTATTTATGTTTTGTATTTTTGAAACTCTATTTATTCAATTCCAAATCTCTTTCTTTAGAAATCTCATGACCATTGTTTCTGAACTAAGGTGTTCTATTTTTTTCACCGATTAATTGACTTAGTTTGTGTATGACCATTGTGAAATCTAGGCCTATTATGTTTAAACAAGGTTTTGGGGCACCTATTTTTGTGTTTTCCACAAGTATATGACCATTCCAAATGGGAAATCACATTATTAGGGTATGTTACATAGACCACGGACCCCTACTGACCTAATTCCAACACCAAAACTAAATAAACACACTTTCAATTGAATCTCTATCACACGAACCTAAAAGTCACTAAACCTAGCATGCCCCATATATTGATTCAAAACCCAAATCTTTTATGTTATTTCTCTTTTTCTCCAAATGAATTAAATAATTAAAATTTTAGTTTCCTTAATTAATTTAAAACATGCGCTCAACCATATGGGTTCGACACTCGGACTTGTTAGATACTACACTTTGAGTTAGGATTGTCTATGTTTTATAAATTTTGTTTTTTCATAGCACCATAGGAAAATAACGACACCCTAGGGGGTTATCAAATTGGTGCCATTGTTGGGGACAGGTGCTACTATGTTTAAATAATTTTGGAATTTAGATAGTTGTTTTTATTTTAATTCTTTGTTTTACACTTGGTCATATTGTATTGTAGTTTCAGGAATCAATCAATTGAAAGACTATTCCACTCATGGGAAGGAAAAGACTAAAGAACTTTATTTTGACAGTGAGCTAGAGAAGACCTTTTGCAAGAAAAGAAAGCAAAAAGTATAACCCCAATGAGAACAATTCATCATGGTTGGAAGAGGCCAATTTCAAGGAGTTGAGCATGATCTGGGCCAACCAACTGGACCACAACATCAAGTAAGGAATCAAGGGGTCCAAGCATTGATCAAATAAAAAATACCCTCCAACATAGGATTAAACCCAAGCATCCTCATACCCCCTATAATTGCTCAATACTTTGAGATAAAGATGGTGGTAATCCAAATGATCACACACTCACTACAATTCGTCGAGCTACCACATGAAGATCCTAATTCACACATTGGAAGTTTCTTAGAGATATGTGACACATTCCAATTCCAGAACATCACAAATGATGTTATAAGGCTGATCTTTTTCAGATTCTCACTAAAATATAAAGCATAGGAGTGGATCCAAAGTCTGCCTCTACATTCAATTACCACATGGGAAGATCTATTAAGAAATTTTTTAACAAGGTTTTTTCCGCCCTTAAAGTCTATGGATTTTTGGGTAAGTATTCTCAATTTTTATCAATTAAATGAAGAGGCTTTATATAGTTTATGGGAGGTATTTAAAGTTATGATAATACAATGTCCTCATCATGGCATGAAAATATGGATTTTAATTCAAAAAAATTATAAAGGATTATCGTAGGGGAATAGGACTATAGTAGATGCTGCTGCAGGAGGTTCGCTGATGAGAAATTAATTAGAGGAAAGTTATGAGATACTGGATGATATGTCAAGAAATATTTTTCAATGGAAACTGGAAGAAGGAAGAGTAAAAGAAGCACACATAGTGTACAACCGATGGATGGCTGCTCAAGTGGTGATTATTACAAGGAATATGGATGAGATGATGGACCACCAAAATCCCTAAGGTATGTATGCTAAGGATGTAAATTATTTAGATTATAATATTAAAAATTATACGTAGGGATGTAGTCCACAACCACCACAACAACAACAAAATCAAAATCAAGGTCAAGGATTTCATCCAAGACAACAAGGTTATCAAACTCAACAACAAGGGTCAATACTGATCAGTCAAGTCCATTCACTAGAGGAGACCCTTGCATCATTTATGATCACCACAAGAGATGTACTTAAAGAGATGATGGAATACTCAATAGATCATGGTAATGCAATTGGAGAACTAATAAATGACTCACAGAACCAACAAGCATCATTAAGGAACTTAGAAGTACAAGTCAGTAAGATTTCTGAAACACTAAGAGAAAGACAAAGAGGATAGCTTCTAGGATGCCCAGATCATTATCCTTGTGAAGATGTTAAATCCATACTTATTAGAAGTGGAAAAATGAAATGAGTAAGTGGCATAGAATTTGGAGGAAAAAAGGATCCACAACAAGAAGTAGAAGCAAGTCAGGAAAAGAATAGAGAAGATGAGGAATGTGATGATGAAGAAGCACCACCACCTTAACAACTTCCACTACCATATCTATATATGGAAAATTAGGGGAAGATTAATGAGAAGAATAAAAAGTTTTTATAGATTTTCAAGAAGATACACATCAAAATCACATTCACTAAAGAAATTGTAAACATGCATATCTATGAAAAGTTCATGAAGGAGTTAGTGATGAACAAAAATAGTCTTGAAGAATTAGCCACCATTCCACTAGTAGGATAAATCTAAACAATAGTGTCAAGCATCTTAGCAAAGAATTAAAGGGATCCAGGTGTTTTTTCCATTCCAATTACCATTGTTACTAATGAGTTTGGTGGAGCTTTGTGTGATTTAGGTTCCAGTGTAAACATCATGTCATATGAAACATTAAAAATCCTGGGATTGAAGTAGATGCAACCAACTCGGGTTATGCTTCAAATAGCTAATACAACTATGAGACGTCCATGAGGACTACTTGAAGATGTCATTGTAAAATTAGACAAGTTCTATTTTCTAGCATATTTTCTGGTAATGTACATGGATGAAGAGTAGAACCCAACAATCTTTGGAATACCATTCCTATCTATAGGAAGGGCACTGATTGATGTTCACAATGAAGAACTAAGTTTAAGAGTTGGTGGATCAGAATTAAAGTTCAATCTACACTGGGTGATGCATAACCTAGACAAACCATTTGAATATTTATTAGTGAATTTGATGAAAGATGAGGACAATGTTTTCCAAGGAAGAAGAGATGATCTATCTGCTATGGAGAGTAAGGAAGAAAGTAAGAAAAAGATGAAGAAATTTCTGGAAGAAGCTGAAGATATTATAGGAATATTCATCCAAGAAGAATTTAAAGGAGAGAAAGTTAGGGAAATTAGTGAAGTTCCATTTGTCTATTCAAGAAGGGAAAAGATATGCTATATTAGGCCTGTGGAGATAGAGAAAGTGTTCAACAATGGATGAGTGAAGTTAGTTTTAGAAAAAGGTAGAGGACCAATCTACACTGAGAAATCAAGTATTTAACATTTTGTTGATCCTGATCAGGTAACCTCTTTCCTACCATCAATCACCTAAGCTGAAGAGGTAAGGTCTAGCCAACAATGGTAAATAAAAGAACTTCTGGGAGGCAAACTGAGTTTTTAGTATCTCTCTATTTGTTTTTAGGAAAATCATTCATCCCTAATAATTTTTTAATTTAATTTCTACGGTATGTTCTTTCACTTGTATTTTTTATTTTTTTAGGACCATCAAGGAAGAAAGTAGAAGAAAATTCAAAGTATTTACATGTCATGAAAGGGTTCATGCAGAACATGTACATCCCATGTTTGAAGAATAAAATTTCAAGGTGAGTATGAGTTTCAATTTAGTAATTTTTCATTTTATTCCCCACATTTTAGTGTTTTAGATCTTTAATTAAAAATTTCATACCCCAAACTAGATTCATTCTTTACTCAAATGATTTAGTAGAAATGAAACTGCTTAGGATTATTACCATACCGTGAATTTTAGATTTCTTTGCCGTTAAATTTGAATGAAAAAAATTGGTAAAATAATTAGTAGAGATAATCATGTGGATTATGAAATAAAAAAATCATGATTTTAGGATAATTTTAATCATTGTAGATGAAATTTTTCTAAGAATTGGCCATGTTTTAAATTTTTGAAATTTGTATTAATTTATTTAATTATTCATATGCATTTCCATGAGTGATTGACCCAACCATTCATCTCATTCCCGAGACATCCACTAATCCAATATTTTCTATTATTTATTTCAAATATTTCTTGAAAAACTCAGTCATGTTTTCTTCTAGAACTTTCTTTTTGTCTTGTTGAAGCTATGAATGTTTAGAATCACTTTTAATATGATTAAGTCATTCTTTTTGTTATCCCTTATCTTGAGACCCACCATGAATCAATCCTTTTTAAGCTCATAGAATCCATGAATTTCCTTGTTAGGAAATGAGCTGTGTTAAAAGCCTTTTATATCCATTCCTTCCTTCCTCTAAATTTTTTTCATGATATTGAAAAGAATAAGTGTGGGGTATGAACATTTGGGTGTACCAGGATATACTTCATTTCAGATATTATGATGGGTGATTTTCTATTATAATATGGGTAAGTCCATGTATCATTCATTACAGTTCATTTTTCACCTCTCTTGCTAAAAAACATTTGAAAAAAATGGTTTGTGTTTTGGGAAGATCAAAAATCATCATTTTCCAGACCGATGATTTTGGGATCGTATGTGGTTAGGTGATGGATGTGAGATTTTTCCTGATCATAGTTTTCGAAAAATAAGAAAAGTTATTAAAAAAGTCAAGAGAGATTGATTCTATCATTGCGCTTACATGTATAATGAGACCACTTTGAGATTTTTGGGGGAAGAGAGAAATGACATTTGAAAAGGGAGACATTCATTGAGCTTAACTTTTGATATCATGAAAAGTACTTTATAGTTGAACCTCATTTTTGATCTTTACTTTTTACATCATTTAACTACCTACCCTGAATCCTCATAGTCATTTGATCCTAAATGGTGAAGCCCTCATGATTAATTGTGATCTTTGTCTTTACATGGTGGAGATGTTAGATGTCTTGCAAGCCTATGGAAAGTTACATGTTTTTAGGTATGTTTTGAATTTTATTTACATTTGAACCTTAATGATGAGAGGAAAAATTTCATGTGAGGTAGATTGAAAGTGGCATGCATACTAATAATGAATTTAAAAATGATGATGGATGAATGAAAAGGCTTGGCTATTTCAAAAGAGAAAAAGTAAAATACATGATTGATTTATATTCTTTGAAAAATGAGGCGTTGATGAATTTTCCTTTATGATGATCGAACATTTAATTTTCCATTTGATAAATTTATTTTATTTAAATTGAGTTTGAATCATGGTAAGGTGAAAGTTATTTTTAGTATGTTGAGATTCCATCCTTGAGGACAAGCTGAATTCAAGTGTGGAGGGATTTGATATGTGTATTTTATGAATATATTTTAGAGAATTTTTGTATATTTATTTGTGTATTTAAATGGTTAATCTTTCCAATTTTGGAATAATTTGACTTGTTTTATGTTTTTTGGAAGGAAATAATGGATTTTTGAAAAAGTAATGAAAAGGAGAGGAAATGTGAGTCGAATTACCCTTCATGTTGCTTCTCTTTGCTCGTGGAGTGACACCATATTTTGGAGATAAATAGGAGCTGGAAAACTGAAGAAAAATTGACTACACGTTGTGTACCACAAGTACACATCATGACCATTTCAAGTGAAACAGATCTGAACTGAACAAGTCATGACATGCATACACGCCATGAACTTCAAGTATACTTCATGTACCACAAATACATGACATGATGGCAGTCAAACCAGCATACAAAGTTTCCATAGATTCAATGCAGCAGAGGAAAATCAGATCTAAGGTACACACCGTGTACCACAAGTACACGTCATTACCACGGTGACGCGTAGAGAAAACTCAGATGACATGGGTCGTGGGTTTGGATGGGATTCACCTATAAATAAGACCCCTAGACTCCATTCCAAATCACTATAGACTTGAGGGAGAAAGTGCAACACCCATGGGAAACTAACAGATGATCTAGAGCCATTCTTCACCACCATTCCTCCTCGGGTACCCATGACGCTCACCCTCATCATGAGTGAGTAGTCCCATTTGTGTTGGGCAATGTGATCATAGGGGGATGTGTGCTTAGGGATTATTCTATACTTTTTATTTATGTTTTGGATTGCTGCAACTCTATTTATTTAATTCCAAATCTCTTTCTTTTGCAATATCATGACCATTTATTGAGAACTAAGTAATTCTATTTTCATTTCACCGATTAATCGACTTAGTTTGTGTATGACCATTATACAAGCTAGGTTGGTTAGGTTTAAACAAGGCACCTAATTTTTTGTTTTCCCCAACTAGATGACCATTCCAAAGGGTAAATCACATTATTAGGAAAGGGTACCCTTACCATAGACCCATGCTAACCTAATTATGACACCAAAACTAAATAAACACACTTTCAATTGAATTCCTAGAACATGAACCTAAAATTCACTGAACCTAGCACGCACCATCTATTGATTCAAAAGCCCAATTTTTGTTGTTATTTCCCTTTTTCTCCAAATGAATTAAACAATTTCAATTTCAGTTTCCTTAAATAATTTAGAACATACACTCTTTCTATGTAGTTTTTACACTTGGACTTGCTAGATACTACACTTTGAGTTAGGATTGTCTGAGTTTTATAAATTTTATTTTTGCATAGCATTGTATGGAACTAATGATGCACTGGGGGGATATAAATAATTATCATGAAGTTAGATCATATATAAGTTATTATGAAGTTGATATTGATGAAAAATATATTCAAATTGAATTAATTGGATCAATAATAATTTATACATGGTTGATTGTTTTAGGGGATGTTCAAATGGTTCAAAACTATTCTGAAGATTAAATTAAATTATAATAAAAATTATTTAATAAAATTATTTTCATTTAATTATAGTGGATTAATGGTGGAAATTGATACTATGATAGTTGATTTTTCTAAATATTTATAGAATAGGGAATATGATTGTATTCTTTATACATTAGAATGTGAGTTACTATAGATATATTAGTGATTCATCAAGGGATAGGGTGAGGGTGATGTGACATTTGTGTTGTTGTTTGTTCTTATTTATGGTTTTTCATAAGTTAGGTTTAACTAATGTATTGTGGCACCCGTTTTGTGGTTCTTTCCTGAGGTAAAAAATTATGTTAAGACTTACCCATATTTCAAATGCACTTTCTAACAAAAATGGATATGTTATACCCATTTCATGATTTGGATGAAATAAGTACATGTGATGGTTATCCCTGAGGGATAGTCTTGGATTCTAGGGTTATAAGGTCAAATACCATGGTACTTATGATGTGGTTATTTCTAGAGGGAGATAAATAATTTTTTCTCCTCTTATGATTCAAATATTAACCTCTTATTAGTGAAATTATTTGAATGTTATGTAGAAACCTTGATATAAACTTATGGTATGATTATTATAATTCATTGGTATGAAATTAAGTCAGTACATTTGATTATAATGGTTTCCTAGTTAGTACACAATTACTTGACTTACATGTGTATTTTGAGTGTTACTAATTTGAACATATACTCAAATATATGCAGTGTTTTATATTTTAGGGGACCTATTAGTATTTAATGGTTTATTTTTATAGTCACACCCTACACATGAACCTCAGTGGATATAGAGATCTTATATTTTAGATACATGTGAGGAAAAAGGAATAGTAACATAGATTAGAGTCGGTGTAGATCATTAGGGATGATTTGATGTTCTTATGGTAGTGGCAGGGAACTTTTAGCATTTTGAGATGAGATTTGAAATTTTAAATTAAGATGTGGTATTTTCAAAATGTTTTAAGGAGACAATTTTCATATTCACCAGCTTCATCTCTTGAACAGTTATTATTGTCTTTTTTTCTTAAGACTCATCCTCTATATCTTCTATGTTTCTTGAACTAATCTGAGCAATAGTCATCCAAAATGGTCACCGGTAATTGATATGGGATTACTACTGCTCAGAATAGTTTAGGAAATATAGTTGCATGTCCAAAATAGATGGAGGATGAGTCTCCAATAACAAAATGAAATAATAACTATTTAGTATATGAAGATGATGAGGATGATAATTGTATATAACTTTCACCTTTGGATGAATTTAGAGCATAACACATACCATAGTGGATTAATTATTTTCTTAAATTCAATTACCCATTTCCTTCAAAATGGATGCATGTTAATAATTTGATAAAAGATTGTGATTATGGAGTTAAAGATTTCATCATGTTTGCAATAGAGCATGCATGAAACCCTTCTCAAATAATTTTTCTTTGTTTACATTGTTATTATTCAAGAAAAATTAAATGTTTGACCATTCATGAAAACAATGTCTTATACACATTATTTTGTAACCAATACCATGGAAGAACAAGATGTTGATGATGAAACTACAAAATTATTAGGGGATCGACAACATTTTGATGGGAAAAAAACAATGGCACAGTGTCATAGTGTTGAATAAAACTATCAAGTAAATAAGTCTTGGTATAAAGTTTGAGGCTTATTGGAATCAATGTAACTAACCTATTGACCCCAATAAGTCAATGTTCATTAGTTATGTTGAGATCACAATGAGGATGAATTTTCTTATTGATATTGATTCATGGCACCAAATCCAACCTATAATGAAGGAAACCCTTTGGAATGATATAATGGTAATGTTATGATATACTTTCTCTATTTTGCCGAAAGATTATCTAATGAAATGTGGATTTAATTTTCATTATTCCTTGTAGATTTCGTTTATTTTAGAATATTTCCATAAGAAATTTTTCTGAATGGTCTCTAGAAAATCCCATAGAGGATTTCGTACTCTTGTTATGAAATTAAATCTAAGGGATGTTGAGGGTAAAGTAAGCCCCACCCACCAATTAGTTATCATGACCCGTCCTCGGGACCCATGTCATGACTACCCCAATCCCACCTTCCATACACCAGGGGTTGGGACTAGCACCAAAGGCGTAAATCTCTAAGCTTGGAAGGCATTGCCTTTATAAAAAGTAGTCACACACAATCAAAGTACACAACTGGAAGCAAAACACTAAGTAAAACTGAATACAAAGGTAGTGATGAAAGTAAGTGGGCCAGTATACAAACCCAACTGAACAACAAGAACAAGTACAAGTAAAAAAGGAAAACAGCTCCTAGATCGTCCACTGGGGAATCCTACCTGAAGGGTAGGTATAGACCTCTAACAACTCGTCCTTGAGGTATGTCCCATCTAGTCCAGCTCTGACCAGCCTCCCGCCCATCACCCTCAGCCTCGATCACTGTTGATCATCGTCTACACAGAACACAACAAGGTGCGGGCGAAGCCCGTGCAGGGGTGAGTATAACAATACTCAATAGGGGACCCCGAGACCCCCGAAGGTCTCCCATAATCCACTAAGGATAAACCACAGTAGAAATATACAATCAAAAAGTATCAACCATCCTTATTTAGGTATATGCCCATACATATAACTAAGTTACCAACCACAAACCAGCTCCAACTCTTGATACCAACCACATTCTGTTCCACAAGTGTAGAAACACTCCACAAAGAAAGTACAACAAAAGGTGTATCCCATAGGTACAGCTCACAGAAGAAAGCCATGTGGACTTATCCACAACACATCCATGAAGAAACGTCCATGAAGAAACATCTACCCTTACTTAGGTATATGCCCATACATGTACCTAAGTCTTCAAGAGTACACATCTCATACATGAGGTAAACACAAAGGTAATGACTCAGCTCACACCAGGTATACACAACTTAAAAGCGAGTAAGAGATGATTAGTTGTAGACATTGAATCATCTTTCACTGTCGAACAACAGATATCCATAGAAACATAGAACAAAAGTCTGTCGAAGTTGTCGATCCTACATGGGATCTCGGTACAAAAGTCGTCGTTGTCAAACCCACGAAGGATCCAGGTCCAGTCTCGTCACTGTCGAACCCACGGAGGATCCAGGTCTAGTCTCGTCACTGTCGAACCCATAGAGGATCCAGGTCCAGTCTCATCAGTGTCGAACCCTCATAGAATCTAGGTCCAGTCTCGCCACTGTCGAACCCACGAAGGATCCAGGTCCAGTCTCGTCACTGTCAAACCCACGAAGGATCCAGGTCCAGGCTCGTCACTGTCGAACCCATGGAGGATCCAGGTCCAGGATCGTCACTGTAGAACCCACGGAGGATCTAGGTCTAGTCTCATCATTGTCGATCCCATGAAGGATCCAGGTCCAGCACGCTCGATTCCGGGAGGGTCTTCTCCTCGAGCCAATTTTTATACATAAACTACCATGAAGTCCCGATTTGATGTATCCTATAGTTCCATAACATCATAAAGAACCCAACGCGATAGACGGTGCGTCAATCGGACGCCCGGTCTGTGAGTTATTGGTATTTCCATTCCAGGGGCCCGGTTGGTTTTTAGGTTCAAACCAACTCATCCATACCCTAACTGCGTCCAAACCTTAAGTGGGGTATTCCAAAAGAACTGTCCTACTTTAATCCTTCGGTCGCCACAGACGGTTCTTCGTTCGGACACCCATAGCCCGAAATGCAGGCTAAAAGGTGTAATTGGGCCATAACGGGTCATGGTCCGGTCTGACCCCATCGGACCAACCCAGCCCGACCCGGTCCAAACCGGGGTCTGACCCGGTCCACGGTTCTGACCTGGTCCAAGGGGGTAGCCCATCCCGAGTGGTCGGCCCAGCCCGAGTGGCCGGCCCGAAGCGAGGTAGCGGCCTGGCCCAAAGGGGCGGCTCGACCCGAAGGCGCGGCCCGGCCTGAGGGCGGCCCGGCCAGAGGGCGGCCCAGCCCGAGGCGGCCCGTCCCGTGGTAGTCCGGCTGGAGGCGGCCCGTTCGGGTCGTCCTAGCGGCCCAGTCGGCCTGGCGACCCGGCAGCCCGACGGGGGGCCGCCATAGCCGCGACTAGGGGGGAAACACGCGCCCCCTGGCTCCCGAATGGAAAAGTTGTTTGGGTAGGATCCCAAACCAGCGCAAGGTGGTGCCGGTCCAGGTCACCGCAGGACCCTTCGGGTCCCGCCTGTAGTGCGAACCGGCGGCCGGCTCAGCGGGCCTCCCTCCTTTGTCTGCTGCGGCCTATGGCCGCGGTTCTTCTATGGCGCGGCGCAATGGCACTGCGCCCCTCCCATCCGACTATTGTGGCCTGTGTGGTCGCGGATCTTTCTTCTGACGCGGTGCGACGGCACCACGCCCCTCCAGCACCGCCGCGGCTCGGTTCTTTGCACGGCGTGACGGCGTCGTGCCCCTTCGGTGGGTCAGTGGCCTTTGTGCCACCGGCTTCTTCCGTGGCCAACTTGGTGCTGGTCACCGCATGTTCTGTCGCGGCCTGTTTCTCCGCTTCGATCCTCTCTTCCGGCGTCACCGTTTTGCCACCTCCGTCATCAACAAAAGAGAATAACAAAGGGGGAGGTTCGGGCCGTGTTCATGCGGTCTGAGCCCTCCTTGTTATGGAGTTATCAAATGGAAAAATACATTTCATACATTCAACGACATAGGACAAGAATAATAAATCAACTCAAATCCCCCTACCTCAATTGCCGATGATCGTTGATGAAGTTGCAGAAAGGCGGCATCGATTCGTCAATGTCAAAAAAGGAAAAAGGGTACTCATCATTGGTGGACGATCGTTCGGAGGTGACGAAGTCGAAGATGAGTTCAGTGTTCTTCGAGGCATCTTCTTCTCTTTTGGCATGGTTGAGGATCGATGAAGGAGTTCCTCGATCTTCGGTGGATGATGAAGAGGCGTTCTTCGCGTTCTTTGTTGAGAGGATGAAGTTCTCCAAAAGCTCCTCCTCTCCTTAATTCTCCCAATAAAAGATTATGCCAACCCCCACAATAATAAAATATCACATCTTATTAAAATGTTGGCATAAAGAATTCAAATTAATTAAGTAATGAACCATTAATTAATTAATGTGGGGTGGCACCTTAATGAGGGGAGCTCAAGAGTTTTCACCCACTTATGGGGAGTTCAAGGGTTTAAAGCCCGTGTGGTCCCCACCTATTTGATTGCAAGAGATGTTTAAACTTCGGGAGGGCCCCACCTAATAATATCCTCTCAAGGGAGGTTATGTGCAGGTGGGACCCACTCCTAACCTCCACTTGGAGGTTTTAACCACCTCAAATAAAAATAAAGTAACACTTTATTTTTATCAAAATTAATTAAAAAACCCCAAAATCTAACTTCCATTCTCGTTAGAACGCAACTGTAGTGAAGTTATACTTAAGAGAATTTCAGCGTTGCGAGTTCAAAGGTGCCCTAGGATTTCAATTCCGAGCACCAGTTCAAAAGTTATAAAACTCCTCTTACGCGTTTACTGAACTTACTCGAAAAAAAGTTCGGAAAATTATTATCAGTCACCCTCGACCCGTGTCGGTCGAGGTTAGGATCTGCCTAGGTGAAATACACCCCAAAAAACCCAACAGTACTCTCAGATTTTCAATCCGAGTTACAGTTTAGAAGTTATGAATTTTACAATAAAATAATTGTCACTTAATTATTTTATTTGCGGCCAAAAACTAACTTTTTATGGTGACCCGCGCCTGCCAAAGTTAGTATCTGCTTAAATAAATCTTGTCCTCACAAGTTCAGTGGTGGTCTCGGATTTTTAATCCGAGCTACCATTTGTGAGTTATAAGCATATGAAAAATAAAATAATTTATTTAATTATTTTATTTATGGTTATGCCAAATTTGGGTTTTCTCACAGGAGGCTCGCGCCGACTAATCTTAAGTCGCGTATTGGGTAAACCCACCATCCTGAGCGCAATGGTGCCCTCAGATTTCTGATCCAAGTTACCTTTTAAGAGTTATTCCACTTTTTCAGGAAAACTACTTATGCACATTAACTGAAGCTTAACAAAAACTTTGACAGATCATTCCGGACACTCCGAGCCTCGGAATCGCACGCCGTTAGATTTCGCAGACCAGTAAAATTCCCATTTAATTAAAAAATTACATGGAAATTCTGGGTCTTTACATTAGTTATGCACACATTATAAAGAAGGAAACATGGATTAATTTTATCAATCTTTGTAATGAGAACTAATTTTAGTTGCATTGTAGTCGATAATATATTATTTGAAATTATTTATTTTATTTTATTTGATTAAAATTTGTTAATTTATGAAGTAATAAAAGTGTGATAAAAATAAAGAACGTGCATCAAAACCAATGTACCTCTATCATAAAGCAAGGATGGGGTATGATTCACTATATAATAAATTAGTATGTATTTTAAATAGAAAATAAATGTTTTATGTGATATAAAGCAACATATGTTCCTTTGTTTATATGCAGATTGATGAATCAAAATCTAAATCCATTTCTATCCAACATCATGTGATATGGAAAGAGGATTGCGTAAATTAGGAGGGTAAACTAGTTGATGAAAACACAAAAACAATATAAGGTACATTTGTAAGTATGACAAAATAGTAATTTTCTATGCTTTATAGTAGTATTACGTAAAAATATATATTTATGTTCATATTTTTTATATACAGTTTAGATAGAATAATTGGTAGTGATCGTACCAGAAGAAAAACTACTTTCAGTAGCTTTGAATTGGTTGGAACAATATAGTTGAATTATAGAATTAGGTTTTGGAGTGTATCCTCGAATATATTTAGAGAAGATAAAACCACGTGAATATACATATAATATAGTGAGATTATTAAAAATACAAATAGACTCAATACAATATATTATTGTACAGTCTGGTTTGGTATACCAATGTATGATAAAAAATCAAAATGAACTAGTGGTAGAACAAAGATTTGCACATAAACCAAATGAACCCACTAGATTTGTGGCTAGTCATTCACCCCAACCACATACCTTACCCAAGGTAATGAATTTTTTCATTACTCTTTATCCTAAATGTGAATCAAAAAACTTCCAATAACTTTGTATTACTAAAATTCGATAGGGTAAAATTGTATGTTATTTGCATATGTCAACACCCACACACTACCTTGTTATGAGGGGTATGATGTATAATATCCCAGAAGACAAGATATACTATAAAGGCCTCCCAAAATATCACATGATAGTGGGTATTGAGGTAGCTCACGAGCTAAATGTTGAGTTTCCTGTTCCAGTTGATGATCCAGATAATACAATGGTCAATGATTCTCTTGGAACTTTCATAGCATGGATGTCTAATCTTATAAAGATACATGGGGTATATATTCAACAAATTTTTTCAGATGGGAAATATATAACAGTTGATAAAAAAATTCTAAAGCGAGGTATGATATTACAAATGGATAAAGTGATGGGGAAATGGAAGGTCGGGTCAAGATAGTCTAGTGAATCATCCAAGAAATAAAAATGACCTTCTAGAAGTACCTTATCCCCACTAGTTCTATACCAAAATTTATTATCATTAAAAATTCATGCATATATCTCATTTAAAGATGAAAATATGCCTTACATTTCATATAAAAAAGAAATATATGGAACTTTCATGATAGACATAATTGATCTCGAGACTATAAATGAGATTCTGAAGCATGAATGGCTAGGAGTATCTATTGTGAATACATGCATAAGGTAAATTTTTATAATACATATATCCAAATAGTGATCTAATATGTTTATTAAAGTTAATAACTATTCATATTTTCTTTGGGAATTTATATTACTACTATATAAAGGTAAAACCATGTGAAGCGCGATTTGGATTCATTAATCCATGTATCATTTCTATGGAAAAACTTACTTTGGATAATGAATAAATTAAGAAGAAAAAAGATGAACTAATTAATGATTTTAAGAAAAAAATATCAAAGGATAGAATATTTTTTATGCCTAAAATGGATAAGTAAAACTCTAAAATATAATCACATAAAATATATTTTTAATGTTTTCATTACTTTTTTGTTTTTTGTTTTTTATGCAGCACTAGATGTTGATCGCAGTCAATCTGGATACCCAAAATATTTATTTTTTGGATCCAATGCATGGATATCCAACAAACCGACCACACATGATGCGTATTTTTAAATTTATAATACAATAAAATGAAAATTTTATAGATAAACATCAAATTATATGTTTTAGTCTATGTTTTAATAATAATTTTTTCATGATAGTGTGGTCCCTAAATATAGGCTAATTAATGGCATGAAGTCGGTGTCTGAACAGATAAATCCTATGGATTGATAAAAATGGAAACATATTAAGTTATATATAGAAATATTTAACTATAAAAACATATTTCAAAACAATTTACTTATTTTGGTCAATGTTTCTACAGTGTCTGAAGCAAGATAATGGAACCTATTGTGGATATTATGTTTTCAAATTTATAAGAGAGATCATAAAGCATTAAAAGACCAGCACCCCAACAAGTAATTTTTGAAGGTAATTAAAATTTCATTAAATATATTTCTTAATCATTTTTTTCTATATTTTCTCCATACAATCAATATTTTTGAAAATCTTCATAATTAAAAGAAGAATTAAATTTGTATATAGATGAGTGGGCAGCATACATATTGTCATAATGTTTTCCCACAACAAATTTAGGTGATTACCTACTATGTCTATGATCTAGTATGAACTATAACCTTAGAAATATATTTGGGGTGTGAATAATTAGTGTTAGAATTCTTATATATTTCTTTTGATATATTTCTCAAGGAGAAGTATAATGGAAGAAATCAATTTGTTTAGAATCGTTGACCTGCAAACAATAATATTGTTGGGAAATGGTGTTGTCGAAGGTGGAGCCGGAGGTAGAGACAGAGGTGGAGATGGAGGTGGAGGATGAGGTGGAGTCAGATTCAGAGTCATACACTGATGTGGAGGAGGAGTTAGAGTCAAATACAGAGGTAAAGACTAAGGAATAGATCTAGGTGAAGGAGGAGATGAAGTACTGCCTTGAAAATAATAAAAATTTTGGGTAATGGAGTTGAATGAGGATCTTAAAATGGTTGTGCTTGAGAATAATTGTTGAAAATTTCTCACAACACTTTTCACTTAAGATAAGATTCATTTTGAAATTGTTTCAGGTGGCTTATTCAAAAAAAATCACCACTTATTTAAGTGATTTTATACAGGAATTTAAGTGGAGAAATTTTTTCAGAAACAAAACAAACACCACTTATTTTTTCAAACTGATTATCATAGGATAAAATTTATATTAGAACATTCCAAGTACTATCAAATATTATTAAACTGTGAAATAAACTCGTCACTAAGAAAAAACTGAACAATAATAAAAAAATAGATGCAGTTTCTTACCCATGACTTCTCTATAATGCAAAGGTAGGGTCTTAGTAGTGGATCTAATAGTCACTTGACAGTCATAAAACACCAATCCAATCATCAAATGTTTCTATAATAAAACTCAAATGCTTGGATAAATATGTGTGTAGTAAACCACAGAATCCAATAGGTGTATGTGATAACTATTGGAGGACAACCGGTATTGATAGATCATGGTCATCAAGGATGGCTGGTATCAAAGGAAACATAACATCAAATGAAAATAAATTGGCTTATAAATAAATCCCAGAAAATGAAAAACCCACTTCAAATGAAATCATGAACTACTAAAAATCAAAATGAAGACCCATTTTAAAAATTAACTTGTAGTTGGATCCAAAACCTATAAAAAATAAAGAAATAAAAAATTTCATCAACTGAATCATGAATTTTCAGAAAAGAAAAATGCAGTGGTTTCACTTTGGTGGGTGGTGGAATTATTTGGGATATTCTATCATTAATTAGATGCATGATATAATATCACAAATTCTTGAGAAATCCATACAAGTAACATTCACTATGAATGTTCATATTCATTATGTAAAATGATCCATGTTCATAAGCTCATTAATAAAAAAATCATCACCATTCTTGGTAAAAAAATACATGAGAATAATAGTATTCCTATTTTGATGAACAATAATTATGATTTTATGTTAGAGTTTATCATCACATAGAATATTGAAAATGATATACTAATATATAGCACAATATAAGAAGACTTAATGGATTCCCTAGATTCCAGTTTCATTTGGATGCTATAAAGGGTTATATTGATTTTTAATGTCAAAAAGGGGTAAACAATTTATAATTGATTTTAGTGTCTTTTGAAAATAGATAATGGGTCGCACTGAATTTTATTCCATAAAATAAGTTAAATGGTTTATCATGGAGTTTGTATTCTCTATGATGGTGGAATGGTAAGATAGATTTTATTATGTTCCATACAAACTCATATGTAAATATTTATTTTAGTTCAATCAATGAATTCTGATAGGTTTAAACTAATGGTTAATGTTTTCTAGGAATAAATGACTTCTTTGATTAGAAATATTCACTTCTATACTATTATCATGCACTCAAAAATGATGATTCACTCATAATGATGCAATTTTATTTTTATTCTCTAATGTATTCAACATTATGGGCTATCAAACTGCAATATTGTTAGATTACCCAGAGTGTAAAATGTACTATAGGATAAAAATACATGATGGAATCAACTATACCTAAAATCAATACACGATGTACAGGCATGGTATGGTTTCCACCAATACCTCATTACCCAATAACACATTTTTCGACTGGGGGTTGGTTAAGTTGTATCATGTAATACGACCACTCCCAGGTAATGAAACTATCACAGGTTTGATTCATACCACACTCGAATTTATTTGGGGGTGTGTGGAATGCAGGTGGTGGGTTGGACCTAGTAAAGGTGTGGTGTGGTACCCACCTATACCTTGTTAACCAATAACACATTTTTGTGTAAGGTGGACACTCCCTAGAAATGGAACTGGTGCATTTTTGATTCATGCCATAGTCAAATTTAGTTGGGGGCATGTGGTGTGCAGGTGGTGAGTGGGACCCAGTACAGGTGTGGTGTGGCACCCACCTATACCTTATTACCCAATAACATGTTTTTCTATTGGGGGTTGGTTAATTATTACCATGTAAGGAGGCCACTCCTTGGAAATGGAACTGGTGTAGGTTCAATTCCTTCCACAATGTAATTTAGCTAGGGGTGTGTGGTGAGCAGGTGTTGGGTTGGGCCCAAGACAGGAATGGTTGGGAACCCACCTATACCTCATTACCCAATAACACATTTTTTAATCAAGGGTTGGTTAAGTGGTACCATGTAAGGTGGACACTCCCTAGAAATAGTACTGGAACAGTTTTGAAACCTACCACACTTGAATTTAATTTGGTGTGTGTAGTGCGCAGGTGGTGGGTTGGGCCCAGGATAGGCATGGTGTGATGCCCACCTATACCTCATTAGCTAATAACACATTTTTCTGACTAGGGGTGGGTTAAGTGGTACTGTGTAAGGTAGTCACTCCCTATAAATGGAACTGGTGCAGGTTCGAGTCCTACTACACTTGAATTTAGCTAGGGTGTGTGGTGTGCATGTGGTGGGTTGGGCCCAGGATAGGAATGGTGTGGTTACCACATATAACTCATTACTTAATAACACATTTTTATGCTCATGTGGGTTCAAAAATCGATCGTGTGTCTTAATATAAGAGATATTTATAGGTATAAATGTGTTGGAAGTCCCACTATACCTTTGGGGCTGCATAATTTCAGGTGTTTCTTTATTTATCTATCTAATTTTCTACTACTATGAAAATATGGAAATGAAGGTTACCTCTTCAAGGGTCTTTATAGTGAGAATAACTTCAAATTTCACATATTTTCTATTTATTTATGAAGTATAAAGAGTCTTATAATCATGTTTTTGTATCCTTTAGCTTTGATTGTAGACTTTGGGAGCATGTAAAAGATATGTTTGGGATTAAATTCAGGTTGCACAGTTTTGAAGTCACTATGAACTCTATTCTAATTTCTAAACATGGTACGCAGTTCAAGGGTATGTTGTACACTACAAATGATACTACCATTTCTTTTATCTATAGAGAAAGAAATGAGATTTTTTTTTTAACCATCACCCTTCTTTTAAATTGGGAATAACTACCATTTATATAGATTTCATGGCTACCTCTAAGGCCTAAAAAGGTTCAATGAATAATGATGTCTCTGATATTATTATCTTGAAATCATTTGGTGTCACTAGAAGGGTCAAGAAGTCATTGGTTCTCAAATCCATCAGGTGGATTCCCTTTATCTCTTCTTAGTTGAAATTGAATGTTGATGGGTCAGCTTCAGGTGCACCAGAACCCTTGAGTTGTAGTGGTATTTTTCTCACTCATCAGGTCTTCATTAAAGGATGATTCTACCAATATATTGGAAATGGATCTGGAATTGAATCTGAACTATGTGTTATGATCAAATCTATTAAATATTTCATTATGCATGGTTAGATATTTATTTGGGTGGAATCTTATTATGCCGGTGTTGTGCATTTTTTAAATAATTTATCTAGGAATGTTCCACGGAGAATGCTTCCATTTTCGATTTAGTGCCTTCAGTTAATTAAAAAAGTTAATCTATATGTCACTCATGTCTATAGGGATACAAATCAAGTTTTGGATTCCCTATCAAAGAAGGAAATTAAAGTGGCAAGTTCAAGATGGTCCTTTTTCATCCTAGAGTTTTGTGCTCATTTGGATGATTTGGATTTGCATGGTGTTTTTTATTCTCGATTATGTAAACCCCTTTTCAATTCTACTCTCTATTCCTTTTAATAAAATTTTCTTGGAATGGGATTCACTTGGATCTTGGACCTTTTTTATTATGACTCAAATTGTGTGGTTTTAGTTTAAAATTGACATTTTATTAATGTATTTTTTCATATTTATGTTTAATTTATTTATTTATAGTATTACTAACATAATAATTTTTTTATTATATAGGTAGATTCTTTTTCTTGAGTTGGGGTGGTTTTTTCAAAGCTTCTCATGCTCATGAGATATTGGACTTCAAGGCTGAAAATGAGATAACAACAACAAAGAAATGGGTCAAAAATGTATACAACCATCATGAGGTGAATTCCTACTACTTATTTAGTTAGTTTTTTCACTATTTTATCTACCATTTTTAAGTTGATTTCTTTATCATTTTTATCTATTTTTTTCATAGATTTTTGGAAAGTCATATTTTTCCTTCAATCATCTGAAAAAAGCCAGAAAAGAGAGAACATGGTGCTTTTGGATGAGGAATTTCATGTAGCATGGGGTTTCTTATTCCATACAAATAAAACATTTATTTATTTTCTAGCTTGGTGAATATAGTTGAAAGAAAAACAAACATTACATACTCTATCATCCGCACCTCAATCTGATACACAGTGTGACCCATATGGCTCGAACTGTATGTTTTTAGTGTATAATTTTCATTTTAGTTTAAAACACACATCACATAATCAAAACTGAGAAAACACATTAATATTGTTTTTATAAATTATGAAAAAAATACATAATTCATTTGTGATGTCTAGGAATCAATCACACCTCAATTTGATACATGATGTGCTCGGTATGACTCAAAGTGTTCGTTATAAATTTAAAATTAACATTTCAGTTCAATAAGTATCCTTCACTAAAAACTAAGAAAACATGCTCAGATTATATTGATAATTTAGGAAAATGATTCATAATTTATTTGTGAGATGTAGGAATCAATCTCACATCAAACCCACACACGATGTGAACGGTATGACTCAAAGTGCATGTTTCTATTTTAAAATGAAATTTTAGTAAAAAACACAATTGATGTACTCAAACCAAAGAAAATGCATTCATATTGTTTTTATACTTTGGTAAAATGATCCATAAGTCATTTGGGATGTGTAGGAATTATCCTCACCACAATCATATAGATAGTGTGACCAGTATGACTCTAAGTACGTATTTTTATTTAAAAATGACATTAATTTTATTAAAAAAGACAACTGACAAACTCAAAATAGAGAAAATTCATTCTTATTAATTTTATACTTTAGTAAAATGATCCGTAAGTCATTTTTCACATGTAGGAATCATTTGAACCTAAATACGATACATGATGTACCTGATATAACTCAAAGTGTCTGTTATCATTTTAAAATTGACATTTTTGTACAAAAAAGTGTCACTCACTGAAAACCAAGAAAGCACTTTTGGATTGTCTTGATAATTTATGAAAAAAAATCATAATTAATTTTTGATATTTAATAATTAATCTCACATCAAACCCACACATGATGTGACTAGTATGACTCAAAGTTCATGTTTCCAATTTAAACTGACATTTTAGTAAAAAACACAAGTGGAATAGTAAAACCAAGAAAACACATTAATATTGTTTTTATACTTTAGTAAAATGATCTATAAGTCATTTGGGACATGTATGAATCAGTCACACCTCAATCTGATGCACAATGTCATCAGTATGACTCCAAGTGCATCTTTTTATTTAAAATTGACATTAACTTTACTAAAAAAAACAACTAACATACTCAAAACTGAGAAAACACATTTATATTGGTTTGATAATTTAAGAAAATTATATATAAGACATTTTTGACATGTAGTAATTATCTTCACCTCAATATGATACATGATGTGCCTGGTATGACTCAAAGTGTCTGTTATCAGTTTAAAATTGATATTTTAGTATAAAAAATTTTCAATCACTAAAAACCAAGAAAATGCACACGTATTGTCTTGATAATTTAGGATAATGATTAATAATTCATTTTTGACATTTACGAATTAGTCTTACATAAAACCCACACATGATGTTACCTGTATGACTCAAAATGCGTGTTTCTAGTTTAAAATGACATTTTAATAAAACAATATAGGTGATGTAAAAAACAATAAAATACATTTTAATTGTCTTAATAGTTTAAAAAAATGATTCATAAGTCATTTGGGATGTTTATGAATCATATTCACCTCAATCTGATGCATAGTGTGAACGGTATAACTCTAAGTGCATCTTTTTATTTAAAAATGACATTAATTTTACTAAAAAAGAAAACTAACATAATCAAAACCTAGAAAATGAATTCATATTGTTTTGATACTTTATAAAAATTATCCATAAGCCATTTTTGATGTGTATGAATCAACCACACCTCAATAAAATACATGATTTTCCTGGTATGACTCAAAGTTTCTATTATCAGTTTAAAATTGATATTTTAATAAAAAAAAGTGTCACTCACTAAAAACTAAGAAAAAACTCAAATTATATTAATAATATAGGATAACTATTCATAGGTAATTTGTGACATGTTGGAATTATTTTCACATCAAACCCACACATTATTTTACCGATATAACTCTAAGTGAATGTTTTCAGTTTAAAATGACATTTTAGTAAAAAAACACAGGTGACATACTCAAAATCGAGAAAATGTATTCATATCATTTTGATAATTTAGAAAAATGATCCATAAGTCATTTGGGACATGTAGGAATCATATTAACCTCAATCGGATGCATGTTTTTACTATTATTACTCCAAGTGCATCGTTTTATTTAAAATTGACATTAATTTTACTAAAAAAGACAACTGACATACTCAAAACCAAGATAACATATTCAGATTGTTTTGATACTTTAGGGAAATTATCCATAAGTAATTTTTGATGTGTAAGAATAAAATTATGATCAATCTAATATATGATGTTCCTGGTATGACTCTAAGTGTGTCTTTTCAATATATAAGTGTCATTTTAGTTTAAAATACACATCACATCACCAAAACCGAGAAAATGAGCCTAGATTGTTTTCTCATAATTTTATATACTATTAATTAATTAATTTCCTTATCAATTTTATCTTACACTTATTTAGTTAATTTTTACAAAGATAATTCTTGAAGATGAACAATAAATGGTGTAATGTGCAAGAATCAACCGCAACTCAATCTGATACACAGTGTTTCTAGTGCAACTCAAATTTTAGTTAATTTATTTATTTATATTATTAATAACATAATAATTGTTTTCTTAAATAGGTTAATTCATTTACTCAAGTAGGTTTGGTTTTTTCTTTTATATAGGTGTGTTTTTTCTCTCTAATAGTGTTTTTTTCTTATATTTGTGTTATAAATTTTATTCCATTTAAATTTTGTATTTGTATCTAATTTTTCTAATTTATAGTATTGGTTTTGGTTATACAGTGTGCTATTATAGTGCACTATAGTATTCCCTGTTTATAGTGTTGTTGTGTTCAATAACATCACACTACAGTATTCCCCTTTATCAGAGCTATTAAATGTGCTGATAAAGGCATCCTTTATTGGCATTTTTAGTATCATTGATAAAGGATGCATTTATCGACACATTTAGTAGCTTTGATAAAGGAATCCTTTATCAGTGCATTTATTAACACTGATAAAGGATTCATTTATCAGTGCTTGTAGAAGCGCTAATAAATTTTTTCTTTTATCAATTCTTCTAAAAGCACAGATAAAGGGGTGCTTTATCAGCACTTTTCTTAGTGCTGATAAAGGACCCCTTTATCAATGCTTTTCTAGTGCTGATAAAATACTAGGGTGTTTAACTATGTTGTGGTAGTTAGTGCTTTTTTAGTGCTGATAAGGGTCTATTCTAGCATTGTTAAAGGAAACTTTTGTAGTGGCTCTTCTATGTGATATTCATTGAAAATTCCACACACAAAGTTTGGGTTTACTTTCTAAGTCATAATTCTATGGTGTTCGAGATTTCATCCAATAGAGGTCCATAATGATGAAAGAGTTTAGATGAAATTTTAATTACTTATGGTCATACAATTGTGGGGAGTATAGAAGAAAATAGTTAAAAAGATTCTACTAGTGGAAGTGGATTTGATTCTAGAAGATTGTGATAGGGAATCTAAGACACAGCAAAGTTATAGAAAGGATAAACTAGATACTGGTAGATAAGGCTATAATAATTAGGACTCATGTGAGGTTACCCAAGGTTTTTTTAGCATAGGCATTGAATAGTGAAGCTTACTTAATCAACCAGATTCTGTCATCTCCAATTGGTCAGTAACTTTTAGGGATATTTTGGTCTAGAAGGAAGGTTCATTTCAAACACCTCAAATTATTTGGGGGAACTTTAATATGTTCATGTTAATAATAAGTATTGATAAATGTTAAATGATAAGTTATGATCATGATAATTTGTTGGCTATAGAGATGATGAGTTTGGATTTCGGCTCTAGGATAATGACTCTCAGAAGGTTGTTATAAGTCAAAATGCGATCTTCTATGAAGTGATCCTGTGGATGGATCAAAACCTATAGGAGTGTTCTGGTGAAATAAAAATATCATCAAAAGATTATTTTCACCTAAATGGTCATCTGTAAGCTAATTTTTTAGATAATTAAGGAAGTGTGGAAATTATGGAAACGTCATACCACCTAGTGGAGTTACCAAAATAATGAGGTCATGTTCTTATGGTTTTTACTAGTCAAGATGTACCACAAAGTTTATATAAAATGGATGTTTGAGAAAAATATCCAATGTTAAGAATTATGGAAGGTGAAATATTGAAAGTATATCATCCATAGGGAAAAATATATAGATCTACTAGAGAGAGGAACCTAGTGAAAAGGTATAAAATTATTTTAAACTATCTTATTCTAATAGATTATACAGTGCCCAAGGGCCTATAAGAGGCAAGAATTTTAAAAGACTCAAAATAGTAGGGTTTTTTTATGAGGTATGAACTTGATTCCCTTCATGTGTTCAAAACATGGGACCTGATGAAAATTTATTCTTGCAATACAAATGAGTTTATTTGATTAAGGAAAAAGAAGATAGTAGAAAAAGTTTCAAGTCTAATCTAGTCATGAAAAGCTTTCAAGAAATAATATATGTGTATTTCTCATAATTCTTTTCCCTAGTTTTTAATCACACAACTATATGAATGGTGTTAAGTGTGGTTTGTGTGAAGTAATTCATCTGTATCAATTGGATGTGAAGACATTATTTTTTATGAAGAATTAAATGAGGAAATTCACATTGAATAAACTGATGGTTTCTAGGATCAAAGAAATTAGGGACTTAAGTTCCAATTTATATGTATCCTTTACAGTTTTAATAAATCACTAACTAATTATAAACATAAGTTCAATTACTTCATGAAGGAGAATAATTTCATCTGGATAATTTTTAACTATTTCTATTACTGAAAGAAGTTTTGTTATGGGACTTTTATTATCCTAATTATATATTTCAATTATATGAAGATTGTAGGTCCTATAAATGAAATAATCAATGAGATTAAATATGAGTTGTATGAATGTTTCAAGAGGGAGGATATTAATACATATAAATGGATTTTAGGGAGAAGATAGTAATAGACATAAGTTTCATTACTTTATACTTGACTCATGAAATCTAAATATGAAAGGTGGTGGAATTATTTAGTATATTATAATAATAAAATGTCTACACACATAGTTATACACTTGATGATTAACAAAGAGAATTCACCATGAGTGGATACTAAGGTCGAGTACATGGTGAAGGTTCTATATACATCAAATGTCAGAAGTTTAATATACACCATAGTATATACTCATCTAGACATTATGCATGTGATGTCCTATTACCATATTTCATGTACTTCTTGAAACTTTTTTTGATCATCCTTGGTTTGGGCCTTAGTTTGGATTGTGTTTAGAGATTGTTAGAAATTTTTCAAGGTTTTTTAGGTTGTTCATGGTTGGTTCATGGTTAGGGAAAACTATGCGGTTTAGCCATGTAAATTGTGTTCTATATGTGGTGGTTATAGAGGGTGTCACATGGTTACTCCAAACTATACATCCTCCCCTCCAAACCATGTGACCTTGGGTAGTAGGGGTTTACATGTTCAGTGCACAGTTAGTCTAACAGTGTAGATAAACTGTGAACCCTTTCCAAAATCATAGTGAGGGTAGAGGTTATTACTAATGGTGTGGCCTAACCCAAGAAACCATGAAAATGGGTTTTTAATCCCCTAAAAATTTCAATTAAAATACTAGGACCCCTGTTTTAAATAATAAACACCTCCCATTCAACCTTAATTCAATCCTTTGGTTTTTAGAGTCTCTCAAGAGGTGTTTTGGCTCCTCCAACCTCTCTTATTCTCTAATCTAAGTGTCAGTGGATATTATTTATCTCCCTTTAGTAAGTGAATTCTCTTTGATTTGGAATCCTCACTTCTTCCCTTCTCTCCTTCTTTGGGAGTGATTGGTCCTTTTATTGTTGGTGGATCTAAACCTTGATTTTATGGATTGTGATTCTAGGGATTCCTCTTTGATATTCCTCACATACGATTATCTATTAGTGAATCCCATTTCGAGTGATTAATCATTTGATTGTGTAATAAATTGTAGGTGGTTCCATAAGGATTTACCCTATAATTGAAATCTTGATTTATTATTTGAATTGAAATTTATTTTCAATTTATTTTCCTCGAATTAAGTTGATTTGATGTTTTATTTTGAAAAGGAATGTATTTTTGAAATAAAATCATTTTTCAAAAGATTTTATAAATTGGGTGTATTTTGATAAAAGATAGCTTTAAATGAGAAATTATTTGAGAAATTATTTGATATTTATTCTTAGAAAATTCATTTAAATGAAATATTGTTTTTAAAGGAATGAATTTGATAAAAACCTATGACTTGGTTTTGAAATTGAAATGGAAAGTTAAGAAATTTAAGTTGGGAAAATGGAAATTTTAATGATGGTTTGAATTGAATTGAATTTATTTTCCCATGATTGATTGATTGATTGAAATCACATGTGACACTAAGTAGTTATTAGGTGATTGGGACAAGCATGTTAGGACTCTCACTCCCTAGAAATGGATTGATTATGAAAACTCTAACTAAACTAAGTTTGGCATGATTTTCCCTGATGGGGTGTTGATTGATTCTATACTAGTGTTCTAAGCCTTAGTGATGTGTGCACATACATTGAGTTGTGATAATTAATAGAGTAGTTAGAGGATCCTATATCATTAAACTAACAAACCTCAGAGCATAAGACAATGGTGATTTATTTTTATTTGATTATTACATACCAGTGATTATAGAACTATTTTTATTCATGCCCTTAATTTATGAAAATTATATTAAAGCCTATTTTTTTATATATCTACCATCTAATTGATTTGGAAGCATGTTTTGATTAAAATTATAAAACTAATTTTTCATGAATTATATTTATTTGAATTGAATCATAAATGATTTAATTATTGTGAAATTTCTTATAGAACATTTGGTGGAATCCTATAGGGCTATTTTTTCTCACACCCTACATTTGCCTTCGAACATTTTTAGATTATGTTATGCCCATTCCAAGAAAAGGGAAATTTCCACTCTAAGGTGGAATGTGTGATTGATTCATGAGACCTTGGTTGGTTGTGGTAACTAGTGGATCTATGATCCACTCATTACAGGGAATTGTAAGATCTTTTCATGATAGATGATGTGTCATTTCATTGGATGATGTATTGCTTTAGGATCAATATATTTCTGCCTATGGTACTTTTATACTTGAGGAGTGTTTTTAATAATGATTATTCATTGTTTCATATTCTACTATTATATACTGATCATTTTTTATTAGGGTGAAATTATTCCCTATGACTCTTTGTTGATGCCCTCGCACTAGTTGCTAGCCAACGAGGATTAAGAACACTCTTTAGGTCATGTCAATGCCAACTTGGGTACTGGTGTACCAATATATTTGGGTTGGTTCATGAAAAAAATGGTATTATAGGAGGTTGAGTACATTTCCTTAATGTTTGTATGAAATATGTGAAGTTTTGGTAGATATAAGGTAGGATTTTTTGGACTTAAGAGGTAGTTTACGAGTAAGTGCATCACCAACTCTCATCGTATCAAGCCTTAAGTATCAATGGGTGTTTGGGAAAGATTTGTTTAATTAATAAATTTATTTAATTATAGTATTTTTCCAAAATTTATAGGAGTATTTTAAAATTCCAGAGAATTGAACTTTGTCTAATGGAATTTATATTTAAGTATCTCTTGATTAAGTTAGTGGTCTAAGTGTCTTTTTTGATGTTTCCATGTTGTTTGTTGGTTTTTTATAGTATGATTCCCCCAATAATACATTTTAATAGACCTAGATATGGATTTATTGATGAAACATGGTAATTGGACCCTCTAGATGATTAGAATCTTGTTGAGATAATGGTGTGTAATTTCCAAGCTCTAGGATAGGTGTCCACGCACATTCTCATTCAAGATCCAATTATAACAACCCTGGTCTTTATTACACACTTAAAAATGATTTATTACATAAAATTGCACTTGATAAAATCCATAAGATTTATATTTCTAGTTTATTTGGGTATTAGAAACATTACATGACAAATTAATACATAAAATACAACATCTTTATTGAAAACTTATTTTACATGACCACAACATTCCTTCATACTTAGCATTGAATGAGATAACTTGAGGACTTACATAAGAAAAGGGTGAGATATAAATCTCAATAAGGGAGTAAAAAATGAATAAAATAAATAATACAATACATGTTAGGAAATATAAATATCAATAGAACATAATAGAAACATGAACATAAAGGCATGATATAGCATGATCATCATAACATGGAAATGTGGAAACAACTTAAAACACTACATCATTAACATAAAGGAATCAGGTAAAATCCTATACCAACATTATAGAAAAAAATATTATAAATTAATTAGGTAAACCCCTATTCTAACATTATGTATCATGATACTAAACATTACCCAATTCATTGGAGTGCTATCACGGCGCACCCTTCATAATCATTTCAATCTCATGCTTAAGTGTGCCATATAGATCATATAACATGGATTCATTCAACATAATAATTTATTACATGATAAAGTAATGGGGGATAAATATATGAAATTTTATAATAAATAATTATATGTGCATAAAGGTTAATACCCTTGATAGATAAATGGTCATGGTATTCACTGCACGATTTTTTTGGCATGGAAAATCATGGTGCGATTTCAGCAGCCTGACGGCGTGACATAAAAATTCATAAAATTGGTTGATGAGAGATAAGGGGGTATATAATCATATATACATGAAATTTAAAGTAATGGGGAAATATAAATACATGTCCCAACACAAGTAATTTGTAAATATAAGGCATAACATAATAAATAAACTTGAAGAAATAGGAGAAATGGAATAACTCTTACGAAATTTCATCATGGTAACGAGTGTACATGGGAGAGATTAATTAGAGATAAATAGGTATACCATCATAAAAAAATAATAGGGGAAGTATTAAGGAGGTTATAAAACATATCCCATCATTTTTAATTGAAAAATAAAAGGGTATAACAATATAAGGAAACTTGGACAAAAATGAGAAAGGAAGGAAAGTGAGGATCCCATACTTGGATGTGTGATCACAAATTCTTAGGATAGGCTTCTTGGGATATTGGTGAATCTTGGGAGGACTCTAGGTAGTGTATAGTAGAGTTAGGATTATCTTAAAGGAGTTTTAGTGAAGATTAATGGGTACTTGTGTAGGTTTATATAGGAAAGGAGGGTGAATTCTTTATTATTTGGGTTTTGGACATTGCACACTAAAATATTCAAAACCACAAACCAAACCATGGTTTTTGCCCATGGTTTCTATCCAAGGGTAGTGGAAAACATTATTTTATAAGGCCAAGGGCTGAATAAATTAAAATATTAGCCTTGCTTATGTGGAATTGAGTCGCACCCACAAGGAAATAAATTTAAAATCATAAAATATATTATACATTTGGGAGGATTCACTAAGGCATTATAAAATAAGTAAAATAAATATAAAATCGAATTATTTTAAAGTTAAAACATATATTTGGTATAATATCCATTCTATCGTATTTATTACATCACTTTTGGGTCATTATGATGTCATAAAACACACTATATATTTATATATTATTTAATTTTTATCCAAAAATTTGACTGTCTTGGAAAATTATGAAAAATTAACCATTGGATAATTTCAAAATCTTTATTACAAAAATAATATTCATTTTACCTAAATAATTTTCTAAATATTTTAATTTTCACTTTTAAAATGAGAACCAACATTTATTGAAAATTGATGGGTTTTGACAAAAACAGTTTTTAATCCTTAATAAAAATTACACTTGACTTCATAAAAATTATATACGAATTTATTATTAATAAAAGTAATTTTATAATAATATTAAAATATTAATTATTTTAAAAAATTATTAATTCCTTAAAATAAATTCATTAATTAAAAAAATACACTTTCTATTTTATCACATAAAAATATAACTCTTATCAAACTGATTTCCTAATCATTTATATATAAGGAATTGATATAATCATCATTTATAAGAATTTTTTTATAATATTATTAATAAAAACATTAATGTATATATTTCTCAAAAGTACCATTTTTACCCAAAAAATCAATTTATCAAATTCGTCATTTTTTAAAGAAAGACTATTCTCATAAAAGAATTGATGGAATAATACTTTTATTTATAGAAATTTATTACACAATAAGTAACTAATAACTTGTTACATAACCCCTTATAAAACCCTAATAAGACCTAAGGGTAAGGTGTGCGATGGTAACAGACTCTTGGGATGGCTTGGATAACATCACCCGGGTGGTAATCTATATTAACTTGAACATCTCCCATAGGTGATTCTGTTCAAACTTAACATGTTGAAACTCAGCTTGGGATTGGTCAAGAGTGAAGCCCAGTGATGCTACCTCCTTTTTGAGCTCTGAAAAATGAGATTTGTATGGCTCGAGTCCACTTGATGAGGCCATAATCTCCTTTGTCTATGTCAAAAGGATTTATTAAAACCTTATATTTATATCAGTTGTGTAATAACTGTTCAATGGATATATTATCAATGGTAATGATACTTAATGGTTATTTAAACCCAATAATAAAAAAAGAGTGCATGTTTTTTCTATATCCATAATACATTAAAAGAAATGGAATTTTATTCATAAATTATCAGGTCATTAAAACCTTCCCCCTTAAGAAATTTCACCCTCAAAATTTCATTTTCCCACACTAAAACAGATGAGGGTAACTCTACCTCATCACTTCCTTTGATTCCCATGTTTTCTCTTCAAACATGTGGTTTATACACAACACTTTGACAAGGGTCATTGTCTTATTTCATAGAACTTTTTCACTATGATCTAAGATCTTCATTGATTTATCTTCATATGAGAGGTCATTCTCCAATGGTACCACCTTTGGATTGAGTACATGTGATGGGTCTGGTATTTACTTCCTTAATAGTGATACATGGAATATATCATGTACTTGAGACAGGTTCGGAGGGAGTGCTAGTTGATAGGCCACTGCCCCAATGTGATCAAGGATCTCAAAATGTATAATGTACCTTTGACTAAGATTTCCCTTATTCCAAAATTTCATCACTCTCTTTCATGGAGATATGTAGAGAAAAATAATATCTCCAACATCAAACTCTATGTCTCATCAATAGTTGTCAGTGTAGCTCTTTTGTTGACTCTGAGCAGCTTTGATATGCTGCTAGATGTTCTTAACCTTCTCCACCATTTCTTTGACCATTTCTATACCTATAAGTTTTCGCTCCCCAACTTCATCCCAATATTCCAGTGTTCTACACCTCTTCCCATAAAGGGGTTTATAGGTGTCCATTTGGATGCTTGAGTGGAAATAGTTGTTGTAAGAGAACTCATCCAGAGGAAGATGTTGATCCCATCCTACCTTGAAGTCTATTGAGCATGCTCTGAACATGTCCTCAAGTTTTTGGAAATTCCACTCAGATTGGTCATCATTTTAAGGATGATAAGTCGTACTGAAGTTCAGCTTAGTATTCAGAGCGTGTTGGAGAATCTTACAGAACTTAGAGGTGAATCATATATCTCGATCAGATATAATCTATAGTGGTATTCCATGAAACCTTACCACTTCTCTGATATATATTTATGACAGTTGATCCAATGATAAATCCTCTCGAATTGCAATGAAGTTTGCAGTATTTGTAAGACGATCCACAACAAACCAGATAGCATTGTTTCCTTTAGATGTCTTCGAAAGTCCAATGAAAAATTCCATGGTGATTTTTTTTCATTTGACATGTTGGTATGGGTAATGGTTTCATCATACCCTTAGACTTCATCCTCTTAGTCTTTACTTGAAGACATACCAAACACTTTCATGTATACTCAGTTATCTCCTTCTTCATGTTATCCCACCAATAATTCTCTTAGAGATCATGATACATCTTTGTGTTTCCTAGGTGAGTGGAGAAATTTGAACTATGTGCATCATAAAAAAGTTATTTCTTTAACTATGTATTTGATAGAACATATAGTCTTGACCCAAATATCACAATTCATTATTCATTAACATTTAACTCCAAGGATTTCCCATTTTTGATGGCTTCCACTTTCTTCTGAATTCCCGCATTATCTTTTTGAGAATCCGTTAACCTTTCCAAAAAGAGATGGTTAAGCAATCATTTTTTGATCCTTTTCAATTCTCATTAATGATAGAATCACTGGGTCCTTTATACTTAGATCATCTACCACCTTTTTTTCTTTCCTAGGATGGTAATGGATTGAGAAGTCATAATCCTTTATGATCTCTAACCATATTCATTGGTTCATGTTCGGATCTTTCTATTTGAATATATATTTGAGACTTTTGTTATCTTTATATATTTTACACTTTTCCATAAAGAGATAATTCCACAATATTTTCAATGCAAAGATCACAGCTACCAACTCTAGATCATTCATGGGATAGTTTTGCTCATGATTTTTCAACTTCCTTGGGGTGTAGGAAATGACTTTGTCATTTTAACTCAAATTACCTCAAAGGGATACTTATAATATTTTCAAGGAGAACATTCCCATAAACTTCAACATGTGATACAACACTTATAGAAGTTTTTCCCTAATTATTTAATATCATTTCTGTTGGGGACTCACTGTTCTTAAAAAACATAAAAGATATTCTAATAGGGAATGAATTGAAATACATTATGATATAAACTACTTTGAAGTAATGGTTACATGTAATTCATTCATCATTATCCATCTAAAAATATGAATTTTTGTGCTCCCTTGATCATAGAGATTGTTGATGCTCATCATGCTTCTCAGCACTTTCAATAGAGCATCATCTTGGATAACGACTGACTTCTCCACATTTATGACATAGAACTATGTATGATGAATTAGATGGAACTTTGTCTCCATTCATAACATTATCCATTTTTGCGTGTCAATTGGATACTTTGTGCCCTGCCTTTCCACACTTAAAATATATCCTAGTCCCTTTGTGACATTTCCCTTGGTGCCTCTTTCCACACATGTTGCATGAAGGAAATTGTGTCTTCTTTCCCTTATCACCTTTATCAGATGGACTTTCATGAGTTTTCATATTTCTCTTCTTTGACTCCTTCATGCATTCAATAAATTACCAAATTTTAATCGTGATTTTTGATAGCTGGTTTGGAATAATCATGATGTGTCCTTCTTGGGCTCCCATTTGATTGGGAATCTTGTTTTAGCAGTCATCACATTTCCCTTCACATTGGTTCTTAACCTGATTCCTACTATTACCATCCATTGGATATAATAAAAGAAAAATTAGGGGTAATTATTTTAAACTATTAAACACATAAAGTGGAATCTGATAATAAAAAGGGATAACTTATGAATTACATTTATTTCCTTAACTTACGATTTTCTAGGCTTCAATCTAAGTTATCTAGAATCTATTTCCTAACATATATTCTTATGGGATTTCATTCTCGATCCCTTAATAATTTTTCATACTAAGCTTATGAATTTAACAAATAATATCCCCCTAGAGTGTCAAACTAAGAGTAGAGTAAGGCCCATTGTCGTGGACCATTTCCCATTCGAGTCCAGCTCAAAGCGGTGTTTTCAGCTTTTACCCCTAGATACATCTATTCCAAATCCACCTCTACTTATTTGTATCCATATAGGAATTTATTTACTTGATAAAACACTTCATCTATACTCCCAAAAAATTAGTGATGTTTTTCTTATACTTAATCATATCTCTAAGGTTTTCACTAGGGTTTTCTAATCATAATCCCAAAAATAACTAAACTTATCATTTGATGCCAACTATAAAAACCCTGGTCTTTATTACACACTTAAACATGATATATTACATAAAAATTCACTTAATAAAACCTAAAATATTGTTAGGTATAGTTTATTTGTGGCTTAGGAACATTACATGACAACTTAATACATAAAATACAACATCTTTATTGAAAACTTTTTTTACATGACCACAACATTCCTTCATACTTAGAATTTCATGGGATAACCTGAGGATATACATAAGAAAAGAGTGAGATATAAAGACCATTAAGGGAGTAAACAAGGAATAAAATGAATAATACAATACATGTTAGTCAATATACGTATCAATATATCATAATAGAAACATGAACATAAAGGCATGATATAGCATGATCATCATAACATGGAAATGTGGCAACAGCTTAAAACACTGCATCATTAACATAAAGAAATCTGGTAAACCCTTGTACTAACATAATGAAAAAAAGTCCTATAAAGGAATTAGGTAAACCCCTATCACAACATGAATTATCATGATACTAAACATTACCCAATGTATTGGAGTGCTATCAGGGCGCACCCTTCATAATCATTTCAATCTCATGCTTAAGTGTGCCACATAGATTATATAACATTGATTCATTCAACATAATAATTTATTCCATTATAAAGGGATGTGTAATGAATAAATTAAAGTCTATAATAAATAATTATATGTGCATAAATCTTAATACCCTTGATAGATAAATGGTCATGGTGTTCACTACATGGTGATTTTGGCATGGAAAATCGTGGTCCAATTTCGGCAGCCTAACAGCGTGAAATAATAATAGTTTATGAGAGATAAAGGGGTATATCATCATATATACATTAAATTTAAAGTAATTGGGTCATATAAATACATTTAACAACACAAGGAATTTTGAAATAGAAGGCGTAACATAATAAAGAATCTTAAAGAAAGAGGGGAAATGGAATAAATATTACGAAATTTCGGCATGGTAACGGGTGTAAATGAGAGGGATTAATGATGGAGAAAGAGGTATATCATCCTAAAAACATAATAAGAAAATTATGGGGTAGGTAAAAAAATATACCCCATCTTTTTTAATTGAAAAATAAAATGGTATAACAATATAAGGAAACTTGGAAAAAATGAGAAGGGAAGGAAAGTGAGGATCCCTTACTTGGATGTGTGATCCCAAAGGCTTGGGAGAGGATTATTGGGAGCTTGGCGAGTCTTATTAGGACTCTAGGTATTTTATAGAAGATTTATTACTATCTTCAAGTAGTTTTAGTTAATAGTAATGGGTTCTTGGGTGGGTTTATATAGGAAAGGAGGGGGAATTCTTTATTATTTAGGTTTTCGACATTACACACTAAAATATCCAAAATCACAAACCAAACCACGGTTTTTTCCCATGGTTTCTGGAAAAGGGGAGTGTAAAACATTATTTTATAAGGAAAATGTCTGAATAAATTAAAATATTATCCTTTCTTATGTGGAGGTGAGTCCCACCCTCAAGGAAATGAATTTAAAATCATAAAATATATTATACATTTTGGAGGATTCACTAAGGAATTATAAAATAAGTAAAATAAATCTAAAATCACATTATTTTAAAGTTAAAACATATATTTGGTCTAATATCCATTTTATGGTATTTATTTCATCACTATTGGGTCATTATGATGTCATAAAACACACTATATATTTATATATTATTTAATTTTTACCCAAAAATTTGACTGTCTCAGAAAATTAGGAAAAATTCACCATTAGATAATTTTGATGTAATTATTACAAAAATAATATTAATTTTCTAAATATATGAATTTTCACTTTTAAAATAGAACTGAAATTTATTGAAAATTGACAGGTTTTGATAAAAACAGTTTTTAATCCTTAATAAAAATTACACTTGACTTCATAAAAATTATATACTCATTTATTATTAATAAAAGTAAATTTATAATAATATTAAAATTTTAATTATTTTAAAAATTTATTAATTCCTTAAAATAAATTCTTTAATTAAAAAAATACACTTTCTATTTTATCGTATAAAAATATAACTCTTATCAAACTTATTTTCTAATCATTTATAGATAAGTAATTGATATGATCATAATTTATAATAATTTTTTTATAATATTATTAATAAAAACCTTAATGTATATATTTCTCAAAAGTACCATTTTACCCAAAAATTCAATTTATCAAATTCGTCATTTTCTTTAAAAAAGACTATTCTCATAAAAGAATTGGTGGAATAAGACTTTTATTTATAGAAAGGGATTACACAATAAGTAAACAATACCTTGTTACAAAACCCCTTATAACACCCACATAATACCTAAGGGTAAGGTGTGTGATGGTCACCGAATCTTGGGGTGGCTCGGATAACATCTCTTGGCTGGTAATCTCTATTAACTTTAACTTATCCCATAGGTGATTTCTTTCAAGCTTAACTTGTTGAAGTTGGGCTTAGGCTTGGTCAAGAGTAAAGCCTAGTGACACTGCCTCCTTTCTGAGCTCTGAAAAATGAGCATCATACTTCCTGAGTCTACTAGATGATTTCATCATCTCCTTTTTCTATGTTGAAAGTATTTGTTAAAACCTTATATTTATATCATTTGTGTGATCACTTTTCAACGGCTATATTATCAACAGTAATAATACCTAACGGTCATTTAAACCCAATAAAAAAGGGTTCATATGTTTTCTATATCCATAATACATTAAAAGAAATGTAATTTTATTCATAAATGATCGGGTCATTGCAGAAATAGTGGAACCTTGAGGGGATAAGACTAGATAACATGATCAGGATTTTTGTTAAAATAAACTGCTAGATTTACAAGTAATTAATGATCCTCAAGAGGAAAATGATTGGTTGAAAAATATTGATCTTCTTTTTGAGTTATTTTAAATTATATACTATATAAATTTGAAATGTTTTACCTTTAAGTTTGAATATCCTTGTGGAAGGTGGTGGGATATGATGGTTATGATGAAGAAACATGAGGGATTTGAGTGAAAAAAAACATTAGATATTTTTTATGGAATAGTTCTATCTAGATTATATGGTTTTGTAAAAGTATATGGAGTTACTTTTCCTTTAATAGGGTTATGAGAACATGACTTAATATGAAAACTAATTTTTTGAACATGTTTGGTTTTTTCTTGAGGTAGTGAAAAATGAGAAGCTGAAGGCTTGAAGATTTGAGATGGGTATTCGATCTGATATTTGATCTTAGGTTTTCAAGCTAAATATCACTTCTTATAATGATGTTCTAGATAGAGCAGGTCGATAAGACAGGTTTGATAGGAGTTCATCTTTCTCCCAGTGGTGGTTCTATTAGTTACTCTAAGGTAAATAGGAGGTGTGAGGATACTCATGGTGGATCATGATATAAGGAATTATACAAAACTTGTATATTTTATGGAAGAGTCGCATTGAATTGCTTTCAATGTGTAAAGGTTGGGCATTTGAAGTGAATTTGTACTAAGGAAGCAAAGATTTGTGGATCATATGGCCGCTCAGGCCACCAGTAGAAGTTATATCACATCTTTTCTATCTTGTGCAGTGGCACAGGATCATCAGCACCAAAAGGTATGACATTAAAAGAAGATTATTTAGGAACTAATGGGTTCCTGTAAAAATCTGAGATTTTATAATACATTCCTCTTAAAATAATTTCTTCAATATATTTAATTACACTCAACATAAAGTTTAAACAAACCATGATATACCATAAAGTTTAAGTACAATGGAGGTTTGAGAAAAATCTTGAAAGTTAAGAACTACGGAAGGTGTAGTACTGAAAGGATCCCATCTGTAGGGAAAAATATAGAGATCTACTAGAGATAGGAACCCAGTGAAAGGTATAAAATTATTTTAAACTATCTTATTCTATAGAATTATACATAGAACAATGGCCTATAATAGGCAAGAATTGTTTAAGGCTCGAAATAGTAGGGTTTTTTCATGAGGGATAAACTTGATTCCCTTCATGTGTTAGAAACATGGGACCTGATAAAGATACTTGTTGGGAATGAATTCATTCAAGACAAATGATTTCATTGAATTAAGGAATAAGAAAATAGTAGAAAAGGTTACAAGTATAATCTATTCCTAAAATGATTTCAAGAAATGGTATGTGTGTATTTCTCATAATTATTTTCCCTGGTAGTTAAGAACACAACTATCTAAATTGTGTTAAGTATAGCTGGTGTGAAGGAATTCATCTATATTAATTGGATGTGAAGACATAATTTTTTTATGGGGACTTAAATGAGGAAATTAAATTGGAATAAATGGATGGTTTCTAGGATCAAAGGAACTAGGGACTTGTGTGAAAATTTATATATAGCCTTTACATTTTGAATAAATCACCAATGAATTAGAATTAGAAGTTCAATTACTTCATGAAGGAGTAGAAGGTCATCTAGATAATTTTTTACCATTTCTATTACCAAAAAGAGTTTGGTTATGGGACTTTTATTATCCTAATTATATAATTAAATGACATGAATATTTTAGGTCCTATAAAGGAAAGAATAAATGAGATGAAATATGAGTTGTATGATTGTTTCAATAGGAAGGATATCAATCCATAAAAATGGATTTTAGGGAGCAGATAGTAAGATACCTAAGCTTCAGTACTTTATACTTGACTCATGACAACTACATCTAGAAGGAGCTGGAATGCATCAGTATATTAGAATAAAAAAATGTCTACACCCATAGTTAGACACTTCATGATTAATAAGGATAATTAACCATGATTGGATACTAAGGCCGAGTACATGGTGAATGTTCTATATACATCAGATGTTAGAAGTTTAATATACATTATAGTATATACTCATCCAGACATTATACATGTGACATTCTGTTACCATCTTTTAGGTACTTCTTGAACCTTTTTTTTTATCATCCTTGGTTTAGTCCTTGGTTTAGGTTGTTTTTAGAGATTGTTGTAAATTTTTTGGGTTTTTTGGGTTGTTCATGGTTGGTGCATGGTTAGGGAAAACTGTGTGGTTTATCCCAATAAATTGTGTGCCTTGTGTGGTGGTTTTTTAGGGTGGTTCATGGTTAGCACATGGTTATTCAAAACTATACAACCTCTATTATAAACCACATGACCTTGGGTAGTAGGGTTTACATGTTCAGTGCATGGTTAGTCTAACTATCAAACCAAACTATGAACCCTTTTCAAAATCCCAGTGATGGTGCAGGTCAGTACTAATAGTGTGGCCTAACCCACGAAACCATGTGAATGGATTTTTAATCCCATTAAAATTTTAATTAAAATACAAAGACCTATATTTTAAATCATAAACACCTCTCATTCGACCTTAATTCAACACTTTGGTTTTTATAAGCTCTCAAGAGTTGTTTTGGCTCCTCCAACCTCTCTTCTTCTCTGATCTAAGTGTCAGTGGATTTGATTTATCTATATCTAGTAAGTTAATTTTATTTGATTTGGAATCCTCCCTTCTTCCCTTCTCTCCTTATTTGGTAGTGATGTATCCTTTTGTTATTGGTAGATCTAAAACTTCATTTTATGGATTATTATTCTAGGTATTCCTCTTTGATCTTTATCACATTATATTATCCATTGGTGAATCCTATTTCAAGTGATTAATTATTTGATTTTGTAATAAAATGTAAGTGGTTCTATAAGGATTTTCCCTATAATTGAAACCCTTATTTCTTATTTGAATTGAAATGTATTTTCAATTTATTTTCCTCAAATTAAGTTTATTTGAAGTTTTATTTTGAAAAGGAATTAATTTTTGAAAAAAAAAATTCAAAGGAGTTGATAAATTGGGTGGATTTTGAGAAAAGATAGGCTAAAATTATAAATGATTTAATATTGATTCTTAGAAAATGGATTTAAATGAAATATGATTTTTAAAGGAATGAATTTAATAAAAACCTATGACTTGTTTTTGAAATTGAAATGGAAAGTTTAAAATTTAAGTTGGGAAAATGAAAATTTGAATAATGATTTGAATTTAATTTATTTTATTTTCCTATGATTTATTGATTGATTGAAAGCACATGTGATCCTGTGTAGTTATTGGGTGATTGGGACAAGCATTTTAGGACTCTAACTACCTATAAATGTATTGATTATAAAAACTTTAACTAAACTAAGTTCAACATGATTTTACCTGATGGGGTGTTGATTGATTCTATCTTGGTGGTCTGATCCATAGGGACATGTGCACACACTTTGAGTTGTGGTGATTAATATAGTAGTGGGAGGATCCTACAGCATGGAACTAACAATCCTTAGGGAATAGGATAATGGTTCTTTATTTTGATTTGATTATTACATACCAATGATTATAGAACTATTTTTATTCATGCTCATATTTTATGAAAATGTTCATTAAAGCCTATTTTTTATATATCTACCATCTACTTTATTTGAAAGAATTTTTTGATTGAAATTATAAAACTAATTCACTGTGAATTATATTTATTTAAATTGAAGTATGAATGGTTTAATTATTGTGTAATTTCTTATAGGACATTTGGTGGAATCTTATAGGGATGTTTTTTCTCACACCTTAACTTTTCCTTCAAAAATTTATAGATTATGTAATGTCAGGTCCAGGAAAAGGTAAATCACCACTCAAAGGTGTTGGGTGTGCTTGATTCACGATACCTTGGGTGGTTATGGTAACTAGTGGTTCTGTGATCCACTCATTATAGGGAATTGTATGATCTTGTCATGATGGATGATGTGACATTTCATTGGATGATGTATTTCTTTAGGATCAATATAGGTCTAATTGTGGTACTTTTATCATTGAATATTGTTTGGAATATTGATTATTCATTATTTCATCTTCCATTGTTATATATTGATCATTTGTTCTTGGGGTGAAATTGTTCCCTCTGACACTTTGTTGATGCCCTGGGGCTAGTCACTAGCCCATGAGGATCAAGAACACCCTTTGGGTCATCTCAGTGCCAACTCAGGTAATGGTGTACCAAGGTATTCAGGTTGGTTCATGAAAAAATGATATCATGGGAGGTTAATTATATTTTCTTTATGTTGGTATGTAGTATAGAAAGTATTATTAGATAGGAGGTAGAATTTTTAGTACTTAAGAGGTATTCTAAGAGCAATTTCATCGCCAACTCTCATCGTAGTGAGACATAAGTCTCCATGGGTGTTTGGGAAAGATTTATGTAAGTAATAAATTGATTTTATTCAAGTATTTTTCCAAACTTGATTAGAGTATTTTGAAATTATAGAGAATTGAGCTTTTTCTAATGGAATTGATATTCCAGTACATCTTGATTGAGTTAGTGATTTGAGTGTCATTGTTGATGTTTCCATGTTGTCTGTTGGTGTTGTATAGTATGATTTCCCCAAGAATACATTTGAACAGACCTTGGGATGGATCTATTGATGAAACATGGTAAGTGAACCCTCTTTTTTATTAGAATATTTTTGAGATATTGGTGTGTAATTTCCATGCTCTGGGATAGGTGTCCACACCCATTCCCATTCAAGCTCCGGTAGTGAAACCTTGAAGGGATAGGACTAGAGAACATGATCAAAAAATTTATTAGAAGAAACCAATGGATTTATAAGTAATTAATGATCCTCAAGAGGCAAAGGATTGGTTTAAAAAGATTGTTCTTATTTTTGATTTCTTGGAAATTCCATACTCTATAAATGTGAAATGTGTTACCTTCAAGATTGAAGAGACTCGCAGAAGGTGGTGGGATTTGATGGTTATGAAGAAGAAACATTAGGGATTAGAGTGGAAAGACTTTATATATTTTTTATAGAATAGTTATATCCATATTTTATGGTTTTTTAAAAGTATATGGAGTTAATTATCCTTCAATATGGTGATAAGACCATGAATTAATATGCAAACCGCTTTGTTGAACATGTTTAGTTTTATCCTGAGGTAGTGAAAAATGGGAAGCTGAAGACTTGAAGATTTGAGATGGGTCTTAGATATAATATTCTATCTCAAGTTTTCAAGTTGAATCTAATTCTTATGAGGATGTTCTAGATATAGCATTGATAGATGAACTTGACCTAGTTGATAAGATAGGTTTGACATGAGTTCCTCTTTCTCTCAGTAGTGGTTCAATTTGTTCTTTTAAGTGAAATAAGAAGTGTGATGAGACTCGTGGTAGATCATGATATAAGAAATTATACAAACCTTATATAGTTTATATAATATACTCATTTAATCTCTTTTAATGTTCCAAGATTGGGCATTCAAAATGAATTTTTACTAAGGCACCAAAGATCTGTGGATCGTATGGCCGCTCAAGCCACCAACAGAAGTTTTATTATATATTTTCTGCCTCACACAGTGGAACGGGCTTATCAGCACCAAAATGTACTAAATTAAAAGAATATTCTTTAGGAACTAAGGGTTTCCTATAAAAATATGATATTTTATAATACATATCTCTAAAAATATTTTCTTCAATAGCTTGCATTGCACTCAACATCGAGTTTAAATGAACCGCAATATACTATTAAAATATTATTATGTGACAGTTATTGTCAAGCCATTGGATTAGTAGGTATAAGTAGGACTAAATAAATTATGAAAAACATATGATTTACAAATGTATAAAATTAATTATTTTGTTATCAATTAATTGTAAATGAAAATAAAAACTAATTGAAAATTAAAGGATATGTATTTCTGAAAAAACTTTTTTTATGCACACAATGTGTGTTTATATTAAAAAAATTAAATTAATAATTATTGGTGAACGATTTTAATGAAATTTATATATTATATATTCAATAAAAAGTTTTAATATTCATTTAATATTTTTACTATGCATGACATAAGAATAAATCTAGTTTTAAAACTGTATTTTTCTAAAAGTGATTTTCATCATGTTTTGCAAAACTATTTTAAAATTAATTTATTCCACTTACAGGTATTGAATTTTATGAAATGGTTTTCATATTTTTAATCATGAGGTTCAAATTTGGAAAATATTTACCTTTTATTTTTATACATTATGAATAGTAACAATGGTAAAATTTATCACCTCGGTAAAGGGTAAATCGGGTTAATCCTAGTTAAAACTAAGTTTTTGGGTCACCATTTTTCATTTAAATTACAAATTGATGAATATAATTATACCATTATCAAATTATGATCAAAATTAAATTTTTTTTAATAGGTTTTTTTTCATGAAAATGACCTATATAATATTTAAATCCAAAAAACTTACAAAATGTCACTCTCTTAGTTTTAAGTATCTCTTATGTGTTCACAATGAGAAAAAAAACTAGTTATGAATAAATATTAATAGTAACTTTTTGAATAATAAAATTATATTAATTTTGGTAATTTATTTATAATTTTTAATGATTAAATAATTACCTTAAATGCTTGTGCAACGCTAATATAGTATTTATTCAATTAATATAAAAGTAAAATAAATGATTTTAAAAATAATAAAAGTAATATAATTTGAGTGATTTATAGTGTTATAAGAAAAATTATATGAATATAACATATTATTTATGTGTAAAATTATTATATTTAAATTTCATATTTATCTTGGTGTCTTTAAATTCAAATTAAATGAATAGTTCCAAAATTGGCATAAATGATAATTTATAATAAATAATATTTTATTAAATGATTCAAAATTCATAAAAATATTATATTTTTACATTTTAATATTATATAGTCTAAAAAATAATAAATTTTCCATTTATGAGTCACTTTTCCATTTATGGTAAAATTCTTAACCATTTATGGTTAAAAGAATTGTTATCATGGTTAAGGTCAATAATAATCAACAAAGGAATTAATCAAAAAGATAAGGTTTTAAATGAAACAAAAACCTATATAAATTTCATTGGATTGTGTTTCTTTCAAATCTATACACAATTATTTAAAATTAATGTTAATTTAGAAGCATTTTTCTTGATAATGTATTTATTTAATTTTAATCTTTTAAGAGATCCTGAGAGTTCCCCTCCCTTCAATTATAAAAGGGTGCCTTTACTTTCACTTCTTTACACCACATTGTGCCTCATATATTTACCATAACCTAAAAAATTACCTTCAAAACTTTCTTATACACATTATAGTGGTGTTTTTATTCCCAAAATACCAACCCCATGATCCTTAAGAAGATATATAAAGGAGTTATTTTAGATAATAGGTTAGCGCATTAACTGATCAATTTCTTTTTACTTCATATTTACCTCCTCTATATTTATGGTATTTATTTTAAAATAATAAATTAATTATCCTAAATATAATAAAATGTTATTATGATTATTAAATCTCCATTATCCACCCTCTTTCTTATTAAATGAGAAGTAAAACTATCACTCGTGCGTACGTACGACTTACCGGCTCCACATAGTGATACAATTCATTTTCCACCAACATATTTCATGGATGATTTTTATGATGGGTTTAATTTTTATATATGATAATTATTAAATAATTATACTTATGTAATTATAATATCAAATCTACCTTTTTACCTTCCAATATTTTGGAAAATGATAATGCCGCTTGTACATACGTGTGGACTATTTCCTCCGCGAAGTGATGTGATTCATTTTTCATTAAATTTTACTTGGATGGTAATAATGATAGATTTAATTAATATAAATTATGTATGTGATATAATAATTATTCTTTAAATTTTAATTATTATTTACAATTCTTTTATTCCATCTGTATAAAAGTGAAAACAACGTTCATGCATACGTATAGCCTACCGTCTCCATAAATGGTGTAATTAATTTTTCTATATCTACTTTTATGAATGACTATAAATATTTGTATAATGAATATATATAATATTTATATCATGATTAATAGTATTTATATAATTTAAACATGATCAAATTACAAGGAAAAAATACTGAACCAAAACATACATGAAAAACAAAAGCAAATATCACCCAAAATAGTGATTTTAATAATGAATTGTTAATAAAAAGGTGATAAAAGGTTATAAGTAAATAATATAGGGTATGATATATATGAGTTTTTATATATAATATATTTATAACAAATATATATTTATTAAATATGAGTTTTGAATGTGTATGAAGGAAGTCGGACCTGAGGTAAGGGATTTTTGTCTCACTTTTAATTCTATAAGACACATGTCATATTCCCCACTTGTTTCTTTTATATTGTGTATATAATACCCATTAATTTATTTTATGATACTTAATATGAAATATATAGTGATTTATATATTCATATAAATTTATTTCTTTTATGGGTCTTATGATTCAAATGTCACCAAAGCATTTATGTTACAATCTCATTTTTTATTGGGATTGTTTATGATTAAGTTCCAAATGATGAAATATTATGATTTAAATATCAATAAACTCGTTAATTTTCTTATAATATAGTAATTTATTGAAAATAAATGTTTTATTTTCATTTTACTCACCTTAATTTCTTAAGATACAAAAAAAATATGTTTTTAATGAAATCAAATTTATTTCTCTCTTCAATCGAAAAAAATTTTTCTTCCATATCCATGTTTTCTAAAAATAATTCAGAGGAGGTTTTTTCTATTATCTTATTATTTTTTTAAGTCATTTTTACCCATGTTTTATGTTTTTAAAAATGGTTTAAAAAGAATCTTCCTATTATTTTCCAAACAAGGTAATTTTTGACTTTTTTTTAAAATGTTAAAGGAATGATTTATTTTACCTTATATGGAATGAATGAAATTTACCACCATAATTACTTCTAAATATCATAAATATTCCTTTATAATTTTTTAATAAATTTTCAAATAAATGTATTCTCACAAGATTTTTTAATTTTTTGTTTTTTTTTAAAGTTATTTTTAAAGTGGAAAGGGTATTTTCCTCAATAATGTTATAATGATATTGTAATGGTATTTATATTCATAAAATAAAAAAATTCTTGATTTAACTTATGATTTATCAAGTATATGATCCAAGGATACCATCCTTTTCTTTCTCTAGATGGATTTTATTTATGATAACAATATTATTATGAAACTCATTCATTTTCCATGGGTTATTCTATGATGAAATGTTTATGAAACTCATGTATTTTCCATGGGTTATACTATGATGAAATGTTTATGGAATTCATTTATTTTCATAGGTTTTGATATAATGAATGTTTTATGATATTTTGGCATACATACTTATTATTTTCATTATGTGATGGGTGGGCCTAGAATTATTTATCCCTCTAATTTATTAGGTAAATATTAATATCTCATGAGATAAATGGGACTAGAATGGGTATTGAACCCAGTTTAGTTAGGGAATATACACACTATGATAGTCTTGAGAGTGAACTTTAACTACTATGATGGTTTGGGGAGTGAACCCATCCCACTACGATAGTCTTGGAAGTAAGTCTTGACTACTATGGAAATTATTTTCTATACTTATATACATTGAAAAAATCTATGTCTTATGCCAATTTTATGATCTCATGGATTATGTTCTTTGATTCCTTCATGATTCATGTCTTATGAACTACCAAGATTTATGTCATGACTCGTGATTATGATCTTTGATATGCAGGGTATGATTTTCATATGTGAATATCATGTGTGCATACCCTTTAAATCATGTTATGTTTATGTAATCAATGATTTATTCCTTGTTTACCCTTACCAAGAATATAATATCACCCTTACTTATGTTTCATTTTCATCAGGTTGTGATAAATTTACTAAGTATGATATGTCTTATAAGGGTGATAGTTATGAGGATTTTAGTGTGAAATGATGTAGTGCGCTTATAAACCAGTTATTTCTATATCCAAGTTTCCAAAGATACTAGACCTATACGATTTTAGTGTGGATAGTTATGTCATGTATTGAATATTTATCTAAAAAGATGTAATATCTATTTATTAAAATTATGGGTCACTATAGTTTGTATCAGATAAAGGTTTAGTTACCCTTAGAAACTAGGATGATAAAAAATCAGTAAAAAACCTAGGGATAAGTATAACTATTGGATAACATCCTAAAGTTTTAGTAATGATCAAATATAACCTAGGTTAAACCTAAGGTTTCATAGATTGAAAATAAGGAGTTTGGATTTATAAATACAAAAAATTATTTTTCATGATTATATAGTGTTCCACTATTATTATTGTTTCTCACACTATGCTTTTTGTTTTTATTAAATGGATGGAACCTTGAGGAATCATGTCAATGCAGAATGTAATGGACAATGAAATAATTGTCCTCACGAGCAACCAAATTTTATGGAAGATAGAATGAAAAATATCAATGCTATGTTTATGAAAATTTATAAAAATATGAATCATGTTGAACTTCTAAATGAGCTAAGGAGGAAATGATATTTTGTTGAGTCCTTTATGTGGCGACGAACACCGTATTTTAGTGGTTCTGTTGATCTACTAATTAATGTGTAATGGTTTATTTCCTTTGAAAATATATTTTCCATTATTTAGTTTTTAGAGCATGAAAAAGTCATTTTGGATGTCTATCATTTGTAAGGAAATGTGTATCAATGGTGGACTCTTATTAATAATATGAGGTAACGGGAAGAAATTGACTCCATGGATTATAATGATTTTAAGAGATTATTTTTCAATAATTAATTTCCTCATACTATTTGTATGAAAATATAGAATTAATTCCTTTATATAAATCATAATTATGATGAATTAATTGGTACCTATGAGGAAAGTTTTGTGAGACTTGTTAGGTTTGCTTTCGGTATCATTATCCAACCTGAAATTAAGGTTAATTGATAGTTTAATGGCTTAAAACCAAGTCTTTGAAGGGTGTTATCCATAAGGGACTTAAATAGCTATGAAAAAATAATTTTATGTGATATTAATGTGGAAATAGAGATTAGATTTACCTACCCATCTCATAGTTTTGATAAGAAAATAAAGCTGTAATTCAAAGGAAATTCTAAAAAACATGGAGAGAAGAAGATGAGATTTCCTTTATGCTCAATGAGTGGAAGGAAACATGTTGCAAATTGTCTTAAGGGGATTGGTAAATGTTTTAAGTATATAACATATGTTCATCAGGAAATCAAATGTAAAAGTGATGAGAAAAGGTTAAATAATGATGTGAATAGATAGAAATCTTCATAGAATACATCAGCCACATTCCAGTGTTTCAAATGCAAAGAGCATGGTCATTATGCTAACCAGTTCTAAAATATTAATATTAATGATGATGATCGACATCAACAACCTCTTAATCTGATAGAAAAAGTAAATCTCATGTAATCACTATTTCTAATGAGGGGTATGATAACAACATGGTGAAAGGTTCACTTACCATCCACTCTAGAACTGTTAATGTCTTATTTGACTATGATTTTATACAATCTTTCATATCTTCAAAATTTGTGAAGGGTATAAAAATTCTACCCCAAAAATTAGATGTTTAATTATGAGTAAAAACCCCTAATTTTATGATGATCGCATCTCAAGTTTATGATTATTATCTGGATAAAGTTTTTGGGAATGTGCTTCCTATAAATATTACTATTATTCTCCATTTAGTTGAATTTAATGTTATTTTGGGTATGTATTATATTTATTTATATAAATCCCACATCAGTTGTCAAGGAAGGGAAGTAATGTTTGATATTCCAAACTAACCTATGATTATATATTAGTGAAACAATAAATATAAACTCCCGGTATAAATCACATCCATTATATGCATCTTGATTCCTATTCAAAAGTGATGTTTATCTCAGATAGTTGGAGATAAACTAAACATCAAATATATGCCTATTTTATAAGAGTTTATTGATGTTTTTCCAAATTAATTTGTTGGTCTTCCATCGAATCATGAAGTTGAGTTATCAATAGAACTCATACCTAGTTCTACACCAATTTCAAAGGCTCCGTATAGAATAGACTTGATTAAGTTATAGGAATTGAAGAAGAAACACTAGGATAATCTTGAAAAAGGATTTATTTATCCACGTTTTTCACCTTGAGGTGCACCTGTTCTTTTTGTTGAGAATAAATATGGATCAATTCGACTCTGTATTAATTATCAGGAACTAAACAAGATCACAATTAAGGAAAAGTATCATATACCCTATATTGATGACTTGTTTGGTTACTTCCCAAAGCTCAATAATTTTCTAAGATTGTATTTTAATTTGTATATCATCAATTGAGTGTCAAGGAGGGTATACTCAATATATAATTTCATACAAGGTATTGAAATAATGAATTTATATTTATGACTTTTATTCTTACTAATTCCCCCACTATCCTCATGGATTTAATGAGTAGAATCATTAGATATTACCTTGATTAGTTTGTGGTAGTATTTATAGTTTATATTCTTATATATTCATAGAGTAATAAATGACATGAAGATCATTTTATAATAGTACTTAAGACCCTAATAAATGATAATCTTTATGAAAATTTTACCAAGTGTGAGTTTTGGATTCGGAAGGTTTCATTCGTAATTCATATAATCTAAATTGAGGGTATATTGTTAGATACATCAAAGATGTATGTTATTAAATTTTGGATTAGAATAACCAATATGAATGAGATTCATAGTTTTCTTGGTTAAGTTGGATATTATCTGTGCTTTTTGGATAATTTCACATGACTATCTAATCCACTCACCAATTTAACTTGGAAGGGAGATAAATTAATTTGGATAGATTAATGTGAAGAAAATTTCAAGGAACTAAAGAGAATCTTATTCAATGTGTATATACTTGTTTTACCCTACAATAGATAAGGGTTTTTAATATATAGAGATGCATCAAAGAACATACTAGTATGTGTCAACATGAAAAATGATATGGTGATAGCTTATGTCTCATGCGAGTTGAGGGTTCATGAGAAAAATTACACAACTCATGATTCAGAGTTAGTTGGGGTAATTTTTTCATTAAAGATATAGAGTAATTATCTTTATAGAGAAAGGTGTGATATATATATATATATATACTGATCAAAAATTTTAAATTATATTTTCACATATAAATAGTTGAATATGCACCAAAGAATATGTTTAGAGATGATTAAATATTATTACTTCTCAATATATTACCACCCAATGAAATTGAATAAGGTAGATGATACGATAATTAAAAAGGATCATATTAGATTATCTATGATTATGATAACCAAGGATCCAATATTTTTGGATTTTCAATGGATTGATCTTGAAATCATTAAGTAATGTGAGAAATATTATCTTTTTTAAATGAGTGTTCAACCATATATTTAAGTGAATATTAAAGAGGTGCAAAAGGAAGATGAAAATCTACAGAAGAAGGTGAGAAATTTTCCTAAGTTTAACCTTGATTATGAAGGAATGATAGGGTTCAATAACTTCGTACGCCTTTCTTTCCTACTAAATTTTAAGAAAGAGTTATTGGATAAGGTTTATAGACCATTATTCTCTATTCATCTTGGAAGTATGAAGATGTATAGAGATCTAAAAGAGTATTTGTGGTGGGACAACATTAAGAGACATATTTATTAGTATGAATCTTGGTGATTGGTATGTCATAATGTTAAGTCTAAGAGATATAATTATAAGGGGATGTTACAACCATTACCCATACTGAAATATAAATGAAAAAATGACACTATGGACTTCATCATCGGACTCCCCAAAACTTCTAAGTTCCATAATTCCATTTGGGTTGTAGTTGATCACCATACAAAGTCAGTACACATTATTTCCATCAAAGAATAATTCTTTCTTGATCAATTTTCTAGAATATACATTAAGTATGTGGTAAGGTTTCATGGAGTAACACAATCTATTGTATTTGATCGGGATCTAAGATTTACCTTGATGTTTTGGCGAAGTCTTCAGTGGGCTCTGGATAGGGAGTTGATTTTTATTATAGAGTATCATCCTCAGATAGATGTTCAGTTTGAGAGAACCATCAAAACCCTAGTAGATATTTTGTGATCTTATTCTGTAGATTTCAAAGTTTTTTGGGATCAAAAATTTATTCCGGTCAAGTTTTATTATAGTAATAGTTTTCACTCGAGCATTTAGATGGATCCTTATGAATCCCTCTATGGAAATAATTGTAGAACTACAAAATTTTGAGAAGAATTTTGAGAAATAAATCTATTGATGCCTAAGAAATATTAGGAAATTTTAGAGAAATTTATATTCATTCAACAACACATCAAGGAAGCTCAAAATCGATAGAAAAGTTATGTTGACAATCGTTGGCATGATCTAGAATTTGAAGCTGGTGAGAAGGTTTTTCTATGAATTTCTCTATGTAATAAGGTTATGATATTTGGAAAGAAAGAAAATTTAATCCCTAGTTATATGGTCTCTTTAAATATTCTTAATCTAGTAGATACGGTAGCTTATCGCTTGGCACTTCCACCGATCCTCTCTCAAGTTCACGATGTGTTCCATGTATCTCTCATGAAGAAGTACTTACCTTGTCCTTCACATATACTAAACTCAAAGGTTGTAACATTAGATCATGATATTTTCTATGTGTAACAACCATTATAAATCTTGTATTATAGATATAAAGTGTTATGTAATATGACTAATCACCTGGTGAAAGTTCTCTAGAAGAATTAGAAATTTGAAGAAGCTATATGGGAAACTAAGGATGTGATGAAATAGAGATATCCTCATTTTTTCATATCATAGGGATGAATTTAAAGGGTAAAATTAATGTTAAGCGTGTTAGAATTTAACGCCCTAAGATTTCATAATATATTTCTCTTTAAATAATTTCTTCAATATCTTGTGTTATATGCAACACTGAGTTTAAACAAACCACGATATACTATTAAAATATTATTATGTGACAGTTATTGCATAGTCATTGGATTGGAATGTATGAATAGGAATAACCAAATTATGAAAAATTTATGGTCTATATGTGTGTGTGTGCGTGTGATTAATTCTTTTTTATAAATTAATTATAAATGAAAATAAAAACTAATTGAAAATTAAAGGACATGTTTTTCTGGAAAATTGTTTTTATGTGTGCAATGTGTGTTTATATTGATAAATTAAATTAATAACTATTGGTGAATGATTTTAATTAAATTTATATATTATATATTAAATAAAATGTTTTAACATTCATCTAATATTTTTACTATACATGATATAAGAATAAATCCAGTTTTATGCATAAAAAGTATATTTTTCTAAAAGTTGTTTTCTTTAAGTTTTGCACACTTATTTTAAAATTAATTTCTTCTAATTATAGGTATTAAATTTTATAAATTTCATTCCATATTTTTAATTAATATGTTTAAATTTTTTAAATAGTTCTTCTTTATTTTAGCCATTATGAATGGTAACCGTGGTAAAATTTATCACCTTAGTAAATGGTAAATCATGTTAATCTAGGTTAAAACTAAGTGTCAAGGTCACCATTTTTATCCATATTCCTATTGTATGAATTTAATTCTTCCATTATAACCTTATTATATAAATTTAATTATTTAAGAGACACTTTTCCATGAAAATGACCAATATAATATTTAATGTAAATAAAGTTACAAAATATCGGTCTCTTAGTTTTAAATATCTCATATGTGTTCATGTAGGGTAAAAAACTAATTATGAATGAATATTAATATTAATTTTATGCATAATAAAATTAAATTAATTATAGTAACTTGTTTATAATTTCTTAGTGATTAAATAATTACTTTAAATACTTGCGCAACACTAATACAGTATTTATTCAATTAATAGAAAAATAAAATAAATGATTTTTAAAAATAATAAAAATAATATAATTTTAGTGATTTATAGTGTTCCATAAGTTTTTTAGATAAATATAACTATTATTAGTGTGTAAAATGATTATATTTAAATTTAATCTTTGTACCAGTGTCTTTAAAGTCAAATTAAATGAATAGTTCCAAAATTAACATTAATGATATTTTATAATAAATAATATTTTTTCAAATGATTTAAATTTTATAAAAATATTATATTTTACCATTTTAATGGAATATTTTTGAATACATCATACATGGTCCATTTATGATTCAATTTTCTATTTATGGTAACATTATTAACCCTTTATGGTTAAAATAGTTGTTATTGTGGTTAAGGTCAAAAATAATTAACAAAAGGATTAATAAAAAAGATAAGGTTTAAAGTGACACAAAAACCTATATAAATTTAATTTTATGCTTTTATTTAAACATGAGACAATTTTTATTTGAATTAATATTCATTTTGAAGCATTTTTATTGAGAATTAATTTATTATATTTTAATCTTTTAAGAAATCCCAAGAGTGTTCCTCCCCTCAATTATAAAAGGGCACCCCTCATTTATCTTCTTCACGCTAATTTGAGTCTTCTAGATAAAAAATACACTACAAAAATAAATTATAAAATTATTTATCTGCATTATATATTTGATGGTATTCCTAAAATACCAACCCTATAGTCCTTACGAATAGATCTCAGGGAGTTCTTTCAAAGAAGAGGTAATTGCCTTAACCGGTCACTTTCTTTTTTCTTCTTCTTTACCTACTTTAAATATATGGTATTTATAATAAAATAATAAATTAAGTATCCTAAAAATTACTAAATGATATTATGATTATTTAATCTCTATTATCCACCCTCTTTTCTATTAAATGAGAAGTGAAAGTATCACTTATGCGTACGTACGGCTTACCGTCTCCATGTAGTGGTACAATTAATTTTTCACCACCATATTTCATGGATGGATATTTTGATGGTTTTAATGTTTATATATAATACTATGAAATAATTATACTTCAATAATTATAATATCACATCTACCTTTCTAACTTCAAATCTATTGGAAAAATATAACATTGTTCACGTGTACGTGTGGACTGTCACATCCATTAAATGATGTGATTTATTTTTCATTTCTATTTTACGTGGATCAAAATAAGGATATATTTAATTAATATAAATTATGTATGTGATATAATAATGATTATTTAAAGGTAAATTATTATTTATATTTATTTTTCTCCATCTTTTGAAAAGTAAAAACAGCGTTCATGCGTATGTGCAACGTATCATCTCCATTGTCGAAATAGTGGGTGCCCTAGACCCAACTATGTAGTACTTTTGATTACTGTATCATGTGTATAGTTAGATATGCATGATGATATCTTACCATTATAGTGCAGACTTTTCTTCTTCCACTATAATAATGGTAATGTCCAAAGGTTAATTGTCGTGTCGATAGGTTATAGCAGATCCCAGGCTATAATGAGAACCTAGAGATACAATGACATTGATCTTAAATATATGTTCTATAGTATAGATAAATCTTACTGAGTAGACATAGTAGATGTATGACTATCAGGTGTTGGGGGCTCATAAGCATTGAGACTTCTCGTGAAGTTTTCACTTGGTGATCTCTAGTAGTGAGATCATGAGGATAGACCCGCCAATAGAAACACCACATGTTTTGGGTGTCATTGGTTGTTCCTATCTACGAACATGTGTATTGGTCACATGACTTGATACCATTACCAATGTATATCATTTGATTATTTACTTTTATGTAAGACAAAAACCATGGCAATGATGTCATGGCGAGGTAGTTTGTGTTGGGTGTGTCGTTGGTGGTATGACGTTGGTTGTATGGTCAAGAAAGGATTTGTCACTTCCAAGTTTATGAAGTTGTATATCTCAGGTCTGGTTGATCAGGATGGTGTTTCCTTCATAAGTCTTTAGACAAAGTAGTAGAAAGGAAAATCCATCCAGATAGATCAACAAATAATAAAGCAATATAATGACGATGACACAAGAGTGTGTCCTGCTTTATAAGATATTTAATGACAAAGAGATTATAGTACATAGTCAGTGTTCGTAGGATGGTAGTCATTTCTATGACTATACTTATCTCTTTAGGGGCCATGATGAGTTTCTATACTCCACTCTTGGTCTGTGGATTTTATTCACTACTATCGAGATGAGGGCCTAGAGGGTCACACACAATAGCGTATTCAAGAATCTGCCTTATTCAGTTGAATAGGTATATGGACATAGTGGGCCCCACCATGGGGTCCAAACATTGTCCAAGTTATCGATCACCGATAAATTGAATAAATTCATTAATATTCAAGTTACAAATATTTGGGATTGAATTTATTTAATGTATTTAAGAGTTCAGTAAATATGAGAAAATATTAATCAAATGAATATTATTTTAATATTCAAGGTTAGTTTAATATTAAGCGGGACAGCGAGTCGAGTTAAATGGCTTGGATTTTATCACATAATATATTTCATATATATTAGAAGTATGTGATAAAAATAATAAATAATATTGGCACAGTTAAGTTTGTTAAAATTATTTATTTAGTGAACGTTGAAATAAACGGTGGCCGGGGAACCCTACCGGGTATTTATCAACGTCTCTATAAATAAGAGAGGAGGCCCTCTCTCTTTGGTGTGAAATTCACTATTCATTCTTTTTCATGGAAAGAAAATTGAGAGCTTCTCTCTCTTCCTGCTTCATAGAGAGAGAATCTCTCGATCCAAGATGCTCATATCGTGATCTCTCTTCTGCATCGAAGGCTTCTCGATGCGGTGATTGTCGGGATGTCGAAAGCATCGTCAGATTTCTGCGCTAGAACCCAGAGTTTAACGATCGACATTCCAGTGGATTTTTGGAGTGTGTGTGGACAATCTAGAGGGATCCTACTTTGGATCCTTCAAGGGACGATCGCTATCGGCTAGTAGCAGTCGACCACGCCTTTAGATTTGAAACGGGTACGTTTTCATTTTAATTTTGTGATCTTTACAATTTACGTGAGATCCTCAGACCTCTATATCGCTCAGTTCATTAGTGATGACAAGTTCCTTCATCCCACTGATGAAATTTTTAAAATCCCTGGCCCACCGGCTTCCGTTGCGGGCCCCGGAAACCTAACATCCATGAACGGTGTAATTCATTTTTCTATTTATACTTTTATGGATGACTATAAATATTTATATAATGAATATAATATATATATATATATATATAATTATTAACAGTTTTTTTATGACATAACTATGATTAGAGTATAAGTACCAAAACTACTGAACCAAAACATACATGAAAAATGAAGCAAATATCACCCAAAACAGTGATTTTAATAAAGAATTGTTAATAAATAGGTAATAAAAGGTTATAAGTAAATCATATATGGTATAATATATAATATATAATAGATTTATAATAAATATATATTTATTATACATGAAGTTTAAATGTGTATGAAGGAATTTGAACCTGTGGTGAGAGATTTTCATTTCACTTTTATTTTTATAAGACACGTGTCATATTCACCACATGTATATTTTATATGGTGTATATAAAAACCATAAATGTATTTTATGATAATTATTATTAATTTTATAGGTATTTACATATCCATATCAGGTTCTTTATTTCATGGTTCTTATGATTCAAATGTTACCAAAGCATTAAGGGTTTTATGTCACAATATCATTATTTATCAGGATTGTCTATGATGAAGTTTCTGATGATGAAATATTATTAAATACCTATAAATAAAGTCATTAATTTTATTCTACTCTAGTTATTTCTTTAAAATACATTTTTTTTTCATTTTATCTTCTTAAGTACTCAATATACCAAAAAAATATTTTTAATGAAAATCAACTTTATTTCTCTCTTCAGTCAAAAAACCTTTTTCTTCCACATATATGTTATATAAAAATGTTTTATAATTTTTTTACTATTATAATATTATGTTTTAAATTAATTTTTACCCATGTTTTAATTTTTACAAAAAAAATTAAAAGGAATGTTCTTTTCATTTTCTGAACAAGATACTTTTAACTTTTTGCAAAAAAGTGAAAAGAATGTTTTATTTTAACTTATAAAACAAGAATATAATTTATCACCATCATGACCACTCAATAATGTAAATATTAATTTATAATATTCTAGGTTTATTTTCAAATAAAAAAGATTTCATAATATTTTTTAAATTTTTTAGTTTATGAAAAGTAGTTTTTAAAGTAGAAATGGTATTTTCCTCAAGAATGTTTTAATGATATTGTAATGGTATTTTTATTCATCAAAGACAACAACCCTTGATTTCACTTATGCTTTAATAGGGATATTATCCAAGGATTAAATCATTTTCTTTCTCTATAGGGGTTATGTTTATGATTAAAATATTTTTTATTAAAGTCATTATTTTTCTATGGGATATACTATGATGAAATGTTTATGAAACTTGTTTATTTTCCAAGGGTTATGTTATGATTAAATCTTTATAAAACTCATTTATTTTAATGGGTTATGATATGATTGATATTTTATAATCTTTTTTCACACATACATATTATTTTCATGATGTGACGGGTGGTATCTAAATTATATAGTACTACTATGGAAATGATTTTTTATACTTATGTGTATGCTACAAATCTATGTATTATGACAATGGTATTCTCTCATGGATTATGTTATTTAATTCATTCATGATTAATGTCTTATGAACATCCAATATTTATTTCATGAATTAATATTATGATCTTTGATATACAGGGTATGGTTCTCAGATGTTAAGCTCGTGTGCTCATACCCTTTAGCTCATGTTATGTTTATGTGATCAATGATATCTTCCTTATTTACCCTTACTGAGGATCTAAATTCACCATTTATTATGTATCCTTTTCCTCAGGTTATGAAGAAATTTACTAAGTATTATATGACAAAGAATGTTTTAAGTTATGAATATTTTAGTGGGCAATGATTTAGTACACTTATGAACCAGTTATTTATGTATCCAAGTTTCCAAAAATACTAGACCTATACAGTTATGGCATTGATCATTATGTTGTGTATTGAATATTCATCTATAAATATGTATTATTTATGTATGAAAATTATGTTTTTATATAGTTTAAACCCTAGGAATCCATAACAAATATTATTCATGCAATAGAAGAGTATCCAAAGGAAGCTGACACGGGTCTAGTAATAGTGAGAGGTACCATCACTCTAGATTTTTTTATTGGATACTTTATTTGATACTGATGCATCTCATTCTTTTGTGTTGTCTCATTTTGTGAATATTTTAAACCTTACTATAGATATTATGTCTTATGTGATGGATATTTCTATGCCCCTTGAAATAAAGAGAGAGTAGGGTATCTAATGTCCTTCTTGTGTCTTATTTTTATCAAAGATCTAGCTCATCTAGTATTTTCTAGTTCTTGGAATGAAACCTCTTAACATCATTCTCATTATATACTAGTTGATTGCCCATAAATCCTAGATTTAATGTTATCTTTAGTGGGTCTCCTTTACTACCCCTGATAGGGTGTGCCATTTTTTTCAGGAAGAATGGGACTTGATATCAAGTACACCTAAACCACCTTTTCTAAATTTGGATAAGGTAATATTTGTGTTTTATTTTTATATAGAGTGAGAATATTTGAGTAGTGATCTTCCTCCAATAACCATCTAGTTTCCCAACGTATTTCCATATGATTTTTTATATTTCAACCAATAAAGGAAGTAGAGTTCTCTATTGACTTGGTATCAAGTACTCACCCTATCTTTATTCCTTCATACCATATGAAACCAGCTGAACTGAAGGAGTTGAAGACTCGGTTGGATGAATTTTTGGTTAAATTATTTATTCTCCAGAGTGTGTCACCTTGGTTGGTGCCTGTTCTTTTTCTAGAGAAATATGATGGGACACTTAGCCTTTGAGTTGATTACAGAAATCTTGATCAAGTTACAATAAAGAATAAGTATCTTTTTCCTCGGGTTGATGATTTTTTTTACCAGATAAAAGAGGAAAATTGGTTCTCAAAGATTGATCTTTGTTCTGGTTACCACCATCTTAGAATCAAATAATTTGACATCCCAAATACTACCTTCATGAATAGGTATTTCCATTTCGAGTACCTTATTATGACTTTTGGTCTAACCAATGATTATATATTTTTACAGTGTTTATAAACAGGATATTCCATGAGTGTCATGATTCATTCTTTTTGGTATTTATGGATGATATTATAGTTTATTACAAAACTGAGGAGGACCATGTGCATCATCTGAGAGTAGTTCTAGAAATTTTGAAAGATCACTAACTTTATGCCAAGATATTGAAATATAATTTCTAGATTTAGTAAGTGAATTTCTTGGGACATATAGTCTTATAAAATGGTATTTTAGTTGATCCTAAAAAGGTGAATTTTGTTATAATATGGTAATAACCATACAATGTTTTCATGATTTGGTGATTCTTGGGATTAGTAGGGTATTATCTATATTTTTTCAAGGAAATCTCAAAGTTGGATTCTTTGACGACCTATCTCACTTTTAAAGGATTAAAGTTCCCAGGGGATTTGAAATTTTAGAGTTCTTTTGATAAGTTAAATTGACTTCTACATCTATGCTAGTGTTGATTCTTCCAGAGTTTGGGTAGGGCTATGTGGTCTTTTTTAGAACATTAGGTTTGAGTTTAGGTTGTGTTCTTATATAGGGTGATCACATGGTGGCCTATGGTTCCTGACAGATTAGGACACATTAGAGGAACTATCCTATTAATTACCTTGAACTCATAGTTGTGATGCAAAATCTTAATAGTTGGTCTCATTTACTTTTTGAAGAAAAGTTAACCATTTATTAAAACCAAAAAATCACAAGTTTTATATTCTTGCAAAATGATTTGAATCTCTATTAGAGGCAATGGGTGGAGTACATGAATTCTATCTATTTTGACATTTCTTACACCCATGATATGGGGAATGTCATCACTGGTGATTTGAGTAGGAAAATTATAACATGGGTCATGAAATAATCACCATAATAATGGAATATGATGGATCTCGTTTCTTTCATTCACTTGGGAGTCTAGGAGGGTGATATAGAGGTTGTGTTGAAAACCCCCTCTATTCTTGAGATGGTTCTTCTAGATTAGCAACTTGGTGATGAGTTTTATGGGATTAGGAACTCTCTTTATGGTGGGGATACCATTAATAAGTGATCATTATCATTCAATGTTTTACTATGATTTCTGATCTGGTACATTGTACCTTTACCAATGAGAAGAGTGGTGATAGGGGATTTTCATAATTCCTAGTGGGTGGAACTCCCTATTACTATGAAGATGTTCTATGATATTTGGTGAAGATTCTGGTGGTCGGATATGAGATGATACAACACTGAATTTGTTTCTCATTGTTATACTTTTCATCAGGTTAATATTGAGCACGAGAGACCTTTAGGTTTGATTCAACTCCTTCCCATGTCTACTTGTAAGTGGGATGATATTTCGATGGGTTTTGTGATTGTATTTCCCCATACCCCTTAAGGTAAGAATGATTGACTAGGTAGTACAAGGATCATATAGCTTGGAACTAATAAACCCTAGGGCATATGACCATGGTTATTTTTTTTTTTTTGAATTGATTATTACATGCTAATGATTATAGAAATATTCTTATTTATGCCCTTAATTTATGAAAATGTTCATTAAATCCTATTTTTGATATATAATCCATCTAATTAATTTGAAAGCATGTTTTTATTAAAATTGTGAAACTAATTTTCCATGCCTTATATTTTCTTAAATTGAATCATAAATGGTTTAATTATTTTGGAGTATTTTATGGATCATTTGGTGGAATCCTACTGGGATGTTTTTTCTCACACTCTACTTTTTTCTTTGACCTTTGTAGATTATGTTATTTTGGGTCTAGGAAAAGGTTAATCACTACTCAGAGGTGGTGGGTGTGCTTAATTCATGGGACCTAGGGTGGTGGTGGTAACTGGTGGAGCCATGATCCACTAATTTCATAGGTTTGTGATATCTTTGTCTTTATGGATGATGTGTCATTTAATTGGATGATATAATCTTTTGGGATTTATATTTTTCTTCTTGTGGTACTTTTTTCTTGGAGGAGTGTTTGGCATACTGACTATTAATTTTTTTCATCTTATGTTGTTATATATTGATTGTTTGTTCATGGGGTGAAATAACTCCATATGACTCTTTTTTGATGCCCTGGAACTAGTCTCTAGCATGTGGGAATTGGGAATTCCCTTCAGGTCATGTTAGTATAGGCACAGGTACTAGTGTACTAGGGTATTCAGTTTGGTTCATGATGATGCAAGTGGCGAGGGTTGTCAACGGTTTTATATCAATCCTTGAAAGAGATCATTGGTAGGATATAAATTGGATTCTATAATACTTTAAAGGTTTTGAAGACTTGAAACTTTTATTTATAATGGATGAGCCCTTGTAAGGCTTTACATACTCGAACATCGGTCGATATTTGAACAGATAAAATATCACCTTTGAGTATGTATTTGATTTCAATAGAATGGAAGTGAGTTATATTTATAAGCTTTAACTAATAGTTTCACTATCAATAATGGAAGTGGAGTACATAGAATTGGTGGAATATGGTAAGGATTTGGTTTATCTAAAAGGTGTTTTGGAGGATCTCAAAAGAATATCAGGAGTTTGAAAAAAAAAGGTGGCCCATAGAGGATGATTCTCTTATCCAAAAATCATATGTTTCATTCTCAGATAAACTATATTCAGTTGAAGTATCACTTTATTTAGAAGTTTTTAAAGGATGGAGTGTTGGATCTCTAGAATATAGATGGAACTCTAAACCTAGTGGATATGTTGACAAATGTTGTGACTCAGGAAGTGAGAAGGTAATATTGTGCCTTGGTTGGTTTGGATTGATCAAAATATTTTTGTAGTGGAACCATGTGAATCTATGACAAATATTTAGGGTAATCATGGTGGTTTAATAAAGGTTGGTGGAGGAATTAATAGAAAATCCTAAAAATAATTCCCAAGTGGGTTATTTTTAGGATCAACTGTGAAAACCATTCTTTGGATCATACATTAGAACCAATGGATGGAGGAACTCTAGATGGTCTAATGTTCGACCATTAGATGAGGATAGTGGAGTAGCAATGGTGAATTTCAGTTTTTTTGATGATGTGTAATGGATGATGTTGATCGTATGATTAAACCAGATGATTTCATCAGACAATGTAGTTATAAGATATAGGTGGATGTCAAATGAAGGGTTTAGTGGATTAGTTCACCAAAATATCATCCTTTAGATGATACACTAAGAGGTATATATTTCAAAATCAATGGGAGGGAGTATAGAACAATGCACTAGATGCACCAGTTAGGGTGGTGGGAGACTTTAACCAAGCATAGGTTTCATCTTCCAGGATAGGCTTGAGTATATTTTATCCTCTGAAGATAGGAAGGTGGTGGAAACCGAAAGCACTGGTTAGAAACTACTTTATATATAGGATATAATCACATTATGTGATGTAATTCGATTGTAATTATCCTATAATTCTATTGAATAGATGAGAAGTGGTATTTCCCTCATGGATTGGGATACAAGTCTAAACCATATAAAATTGAGTTTTTTTTGTATTTTATGTTTTTTTCTTTCGATCATTACTTATATTATTATTTTTTGTTCATTCATCTTGAGGGTTTTTTATTTTGGTGTGGTGTAATGGGAACACTTATCTTCTAATATATGAACATCATAGTATGGGTTTAGATTCTAGGACTTTGTTTTTGTGTGTTAATTTTAGGTGGAGATACTATATGGTGATTTAATTATATGGTGTTCATGGACCCAGTAGTGTGATAAGGTTTGAAAGTAATAAGAGAAGGCTCGTCTAAATTCTGGTTTAAATTTTTTTTGGAAGTTTTAGATCACTGAGAATTTGACGTTGTTTTTCACTACATATGTAATGGTCACTCAAACTAAGTATGGGAAAAATGGTAAGTTATATACCCTTTTATATATATGAGGGTTATAAAAACATATTTTGAAAATTTTGGCTAATTCTTGAACACTATGTATATGTAAGGGTGACCACTACTGAGTGAGAAAAATGGTATTCCTTGTGTGTGTAAGGGTTGGTAGACTAAGTCCCTATGTCACGACCCATCCCAAAGGGGTCCATGTCATGACTCCTCAATCCCACCTCCAATAGGCCAGGGTTTGGCGACTAGCACTGAGAAGGAATATCATTAACATGGGAGGCCTTAGCCTAAGTACATGTACACACATACATATCTTCAATCCTATACAATGCTAAAATGTAAAAAACAACTGAACAACCATGCATGAATTCATCTAATCCCATAACCAAATTAAGAAAAGAATTAAAAGAAAGTAAATAGGTACAAATACAATCCCACCATAGAGTCTGAAAACACAAGTCCAACCTGAAAGTAAGTATTGGGACTATTGTTAGAAAATTGTAGGAACATACCTTGCTCTATCTGGTCTAACTAAGAATCGTCTGGTCCTAGTCTACCTAGGAATATATCAAAATGTTGATCATCTTCACAAGACATGAAACATGTGGGAAAATCCTATGTAGGGGTGAGTATGAAAATACTCAGTAGGACACCCTGAAACCACAAGGCATACAACGAAGTAGAAAATAGTCAGCTCTATAAAAGTATATGTCTACAACATATATAACAAGAATATCCAGATATACACAACAAAGACACACAGCCTAGAGTTAAGTCATAACCACAGTATATCATCCTAGTATTCCAACCCAAAGATTCCATAAATCACTCATCTGGTAGAACGCACTCCTGAGTCGGATAGCACTAATAATGTTCATCTGAGAGGTATCGCTCATCAGGAACACGCTGATAGTCCTACAAGAATACAATACACAGATGAGGATCACTACCAAGTCCATGGGGTGATACCAAAAACCCAATCTAGATTAACCCACTAAGTATAGGATTGATACCAATGTGGTTTTGGCCATGAAAATGCCAAGAACTCTACCTAGGGAATAAATATGTATAGGGGATCTTACTCTAGGCCTCTCAGAGGGATTCCAATGACTCTATCCAAGAAGTCATGATGAAGGGATTGTAGTCATAGGATTAGGAGGCGATTTCATACTAACCTTCAGGGAAAGGATAAGGATAGAATACCCTAATAAAACTTGTCCAAGATGCAGAGAAAAAGGACTCTAAACCATGTATAAAATAGTAGACAACATGTAGTAGGGGTCACATGTCGTGTCCCTTGACCCTAGGTTCTACCCATGTAAATGGATCATGTCATCAAGTCATGTCTGTGTAGTACCACATGACATGTAGGATTATCATGTATTCTACCTATTTTCTAGTACATAGCTTAACCCGTGTACTTTTTTTTGTGTGATAGTATATAGATTAGCCCGTGTACTCAGTCCAACCTGTGTTCGTGTAGGCAGTCCATGCACTCCACCCTATATCCATGTAATTTACAAATTACATGATGAGTTCACCTAGGAGGGACCATGTGTTATGTTACAGGGGTCACGTGACATTTTATATTTAACTTCCATTAGAAACCCTAGCCACTGATCCGGGGGGCACACGATGTGTAGATCCAGATTACACACCATGTTGTTCAGGATTTTATAGAATTCTATATCTTCTACCACATTTTATCTGGTGCCTCTAACCTTAAATATAGAAATTATTTCACCATGAGATAAAATATCCCAACTATTCCAATCCTCTTCATCATAAAACAACTCGTTCTGTCCTCAGATCTACTCAAAAAAAGATCAAATCATCATTCTTCATTGTGTGCCAAAAAATGTTAAAGAATGTAAAATCAGGTATCCACCATCATCTGAATCAATCTATATCCATATTTTCACTTCTTTCATGTCCTTATGGTCTTATATCTACAATTTCAGATCGTTGCTCCAAGAAATGGGTGTGAAACGATTGATTGATCATGATTATTCAAGTCGCAATCTAAATAATGAATGCCCACGACGAATGATGAATCGAGGGAGAAAAACGCAAGAATAGATAAGAGGAATGAACCTTGATAAATGTTCATGTGGATCTTGATTCATTTCTATTATAACAACAATTTAATAATCAACAAATAAAATATATTATCCCATCAAAACCTCGAAAAATAAACTCATCCCACATAATGATTGAACCACAGATCAATCTGTTCATTGATCAATTCATGTTCATCATAGAAATAAATAATGGAGAAGAATAAAATTAAAACACACACCCTACCTCAATTTGGATTGATCACTGATGAAGAATGAGGTTATGCCATTACCATTGGAAATATCCTTTGAATCTGAGGTATTTTGATCATGGATCCAGAATCCTATCATTGATCGCCTGAGATAATTCTCCAACGATCTCTCCAAGGGTTTTCCAATGTCTCCAAGGTTATGTAGTTAACCCTGTAATTATGAAATAGTAGTATTTTAAAAGACTAACCAGTCACTGCATCAATAATTAGAAATAAAATAAATTATTTAAATTATTTTATTCTTTTCCACACCCGCAATGACTTTTCCACCAATGACCCATGCCTACTAATGTTAAGTAACATCTAGGGTAAAACCCACATTATGAACTTAACAATTACCTTGGATTTATGATTTGGGAACCTGTTTTTAAGTTATTCCACCTTTTCAGGAAAACTGCATTTGTATTCTATTTAGTATATTTAATATATTTCAAACATTTATTTTGGGAACACTAGGTCTCAGAATCACACATCATCTCATTGCTTGGTCTCAAAAATAATCCCTATAATATCAAAAAAATAACACATGGAAAATTAGATACATTAAATTCTCCCCACCTTGTGGATTTACGTCCCCAAAAATCCAAAATAAGGGCTACTAAAAAATATGTGGAGCACAAATATGAGCCTCCCACTCCCATGTGCTCTCCTGTAGATTTCTATGTTGCCACCAGGAAGGAACTAAAGAAATCAATCTCCCATAAAGGATCATCTCCTGCCAATCCATGATCTCTAATGGGTACTCAACGATGGTCTATCCATCCTCGATGTCCAGCTCACCCTAGTCAATAATGTATGATGGGTCATGCGCGTACCTCCTCAGATGAGACACATTGAAGATGTCATGTACCTAGTCTAACTGTGGAGGTAAATCTAAGTGTTACACCACCTCACTAACTATATGTAGTATCTAGAAAGGGACAATGAACCTTGGAGACAGCTTACCACCTTGGCCAATCCTCAATAATCCACATCAAGGTGAAACACATAAGAACATATAGTCTCCTCCCTAAAACTCTAAATGCCTTTGTCTCCTATCATCATAAGACTTCTGATGGATCTATGCAGTCTTCATCCACTCCTGGATGATATGCACCTTCTCTATTGTAGCTCGCACCAACTCTGATCCCATGAGTGTTGACTCTCCTGGGTCAGTCCAGCAAGGTGGTGACCTACAAGGTCACCCGTACAAAGCCTCAAATGGTGTCATATTGATGGTAGAATGGTAATTGTTTTTTATGAAAACTCCACAAGTGATATTTAATCCTCCCAACTACGTCCAAAGTCCAACATGAAATCTCGTAGCATTTCCTCCAAAACATGAATGGTCATCTCAGTCTGGATGTTAGTTTGTGGGTGAAACACTATGATCAAGTGTAACTAGGTCCCAAAGTCCTCTTGTAATACCTTCCACAACCAATGTGTAAAATTAGCATAAAAATGATATAAAACTGTTGGTGGGACTCCATGGATTCAGACTATCTTCTACACATAGAGGCATCCCAATCTCTCTACTGAACTCTTCTCTCGTATAGCTAGGAAGTGGGGTGACTTTATGAGTTGATCTATGATTTCCCAAATGAAATTGTTTCCCCTAGGAATACATGTTAATACTATCATTAATTCCATAGATATCTCATACCAATTCCACTCTAGCACCTTAAGGGGTTGAGCTAAACCAGCTAGAACTTGGTGTTCAGCCTTCACTTGCTGACAACTAAGGCATCGAGAGACAAACTATACAACTCCTTCCTTCATATCTAACCACCAAAACTAACATATAAGGTCTTGGTACATATTTTCCACACTTTTATGTACCACCAAATGAGATTTATGAAACTCTCTTAGAACCTTATCCTACAACATCACTGGTACAATCATGCATCCTACACTACTAGAAAAACAGGTATTTGCGACGGGTCATTTGCGACGGGATCCCGTCGCAAATGGATTTTTGCGACGGGGGCCCGTCACAAATGGCCCGTTGCTGAAAACGGCGTCGCAAAAACACTTATTTGCGACGGGCCTGTCGCTAAAGCCTTTTTTTGCGACGGTTATTTTCCCCGTCGCAAATAGTACTCCGTATATTTGTAAAAAAGTTTTAAAATAGTATTTGCGACGGTACCCGTCGCAAATAGCTTTTGCGACGGGTCCCGTCGCAAAAACTATTTTTTTTTAAAAATAAAAAACTATTAATAAATTATTTTAATGCATATAATAATACTAGTATTTGGGACGGGCATAGTATCCCGTCGCAAATACTATAAAAAAATAAAAAAAAAAATTATTAATAAATTATTTTAATTAATATAATAATAGAATTATAATTCACAAATAAAAATAATAAATTATTTTAATTAATATAATAATAATAGAATTATAATTCAAAAATAAAAATAATAGAATATTAATAAATGATTTAATTAATATAATAATATTAGAATTATAATTCATAAATAAAAAAAATATTAATAAGTTATTTTAATTAATATAAAAATAATAGAATTATTTTACATTCAAATATTAAAATAATTCAAGTATTACAAAAAATATAATTAAATTATAATATTATAAAATTTTAATATATATATATATTTTAATATTATAAAATATAAATAATATTATTATTCATATTAATATTGTTATTTAAAAATATAATATTATTAATATTTTATAATGAGACAAAAACTAAGAATAGAAAAAAAATATTTTGATTTCCCAAATTTTATAACATAAATACAAACTCTAATCTGAAGGAGGGGGGGAGGTGGGGGATCTGCAGATGGTGGTGGAGGAAACTCCATCCCTAAAGCATGAGTGAGTCGGCGCATGTACTCCATCTGCTCCTGATGCTGCTGCTGCCACCGACTCGTCTACTCCTCGTACAACTGCTGCTGACGTCGATGCTCCTCCTCATGCTGCTGACACATCTGCTCATACTCCTGTCGGAGACTCTCTATCTGTGCAGTCTGAGATCGCAACTGATCCTCATACTGTGTAGTAGAAGAAGATGCACGAGCTCCTCTCGAGCTGGACGCCGACATCGCAGCACTGCCATAATAATCTCCGGGAGTCAGTCGAGAGCCGATACCAACTACCCGGCCCTTCTCGAAGGCATACTGGGTGGCCTGCATCCATGCCGCCTCATCAAACTGACGGGCAGTGGTCTGATCTGATGACTCGGCCTGACTCTCAGGTCGGTCATGTGACGTTGCGGCCTCATATGACTCCTATAGTTGCAATTTAAAATTAAAATTGTGAATATATTATATGCAGTTAATTTTTAAACTTGAAAACAAATAATACTGACCACGATGTGATGCTGACGATCACCTCTGAGCTCCCCAGTAGCAGGATCACTATACATCCTCCGATATACGTCGTACTCTGTAATATCGGGGTGCTCGACAGCCTATAAGAATAAAAAATAAACTGTTAATATTTATAGTTATATAAAATATTTATAAATAATGTACATACTAGATGCTGTCTATGAGTACTGAAAGAACGACTCCCAGCTTGATGAGTCACCTCCTGTCTCCCCTGATTCTGCCTCCCCACCGATGATCTCCTCTGAAAGGCACCACTCAACCAGTGCGCACATAATCCATCCCATACATGGGATGAAATATACTCTGGTCGGTGTGCTCTACATGACTCCTCAAAATCTGACACTCCTGCTTTCTTCATCGCAGCTTTTCTTAAATTGTGCAAAAACTGACGAAGGCGATCACGCATGGCCACCTCCCATGCCTCGTGGATGGCGTCACGCATGGTATCCTCGATCGGATACCATAAACCCTACAAATAAATCAAAATATCAAGTTAGAAATGAAATAATTTTCAAAATAAAAATTATTTATTTACGTACGTACCAACCAATGGCCGAACATGGCCTGCTGCACATCAATGGGAATCTGCTCCCATGTGGTCCACGGCTGAGTTAAATAGTTGCGCAAAATAGCGCTGCCCTGTCCGACTGCTATATGCGGAAAACTGAAAAAATAATAAACATTTATTATGTGAATAGATTAATAAAATCTTAGTCAAATCCACAGGTTATCACACAGGTTATCACACCTCCGTGTGCGTGGATCAAACCCAAGACGTGGACGTCGCTCGGGGACGGGGTCAGGAATCATCAATCGTGCAAGACCGCACCCCCTCCGCGTACTCCTTGGAGCGCCTGCAGGCTGAGGGTCATCTGTCAGCAATGCATCCGCATCGAAAGTCAGGTCAGCATCCGCCAACTCACGAAATGTGGCGTCATCCATCTGAAACAGAAAATGTTAATGTTAGAAAATAATTGATAACTACTATTATATATACATATATACATATTATGATTGTATATAAATACCATGGAATGCTATCAGTGTTCATCTTCATCATCATCTTCATATATGTCAATGTCATCTTCATATTCCTCCTCAACATCATCGATATCCATTCGAGTTACAGTTGCTTCATCTCTTACCATTTCAAATTCATATGTGACATCATTAACATCATCGTCATCACCGAATCTTAAATGTGGGGTGTCGTCATCGATACTCATGTCTCTTTGTAAAAAAGATTGATTTTGAGTACTCTCTTGAAAAACTTCAATTCTTTGCACATCAGTGAAAGCACATTCACTTTGACTAAACTGATTGTCTCGAATTTTGATTTTTATTATACTCCACCAATCAGTCAAGTCTCTTGATGTTGCACAGTACTTTGCATAATAAACTTGATATGCCTATTGAGCCAATAAGAATGGTTCATTTACCTCAAGAACACTTTTACATTTAATATCGATGATTCCATGAGTCGGATGAACACGCACGCCTCTCTCTGTATCCAACCACCGACATTTGAACATGGTTATGTAATGTTGTCCAAGATAACAGAGTTCAATGATTTCATCAAGTATGCCATAAAAGTCAACTTCATTTTCTCGATGATGGGATCCTCTCAAGCTAACTCCACTGTTCATTGTTTTTTTTCGATTCCCCATATGCATGTGTGTGGAATCGAAATCCATTCACCACATATACATTATAAGTTTTAACAAGTTTGGAAGGTGGGTTACTCAATACACACAGCCGTTTGTCAATTTTATCAGCATGTCGAGACACCTGAAAATTTGTGAAATAATTATCAATATAGTAAACTATACATTGAATGAGTTGCTAAAAGATAAAGAATTTATGTTACCAGTTTTTGAAACCACTGAGAGAAATTTTTCAGTCGACGTTCTTCGAGAGCAGCTGCTGTAATTTGTGGAATTTGTTTCTTGATATGATTATCATACAACCTATAAAAACCAAAGTTATTTACTGTAACATAAATGATATAATAAGTGATATAAACACTTACAGTACAACTGATGTCATCTCTTCACAGTTGAGCAGAACATACGTATGAGCTCTCTGATGTTCATCATCTGAAAGCCAGCGTTCATAAACTCCACCAAAACCAAGCTCTGACTGGTTGAAAATAGATAATTGATTGTCGATTTTAATCAATATTCCTCTCGTTCCGTCCCATTCGGTTGTGTTTTGAAGGATACTCAGATTCAAAATAATGGGAGCAGAAAAAAGATATTTCCTCCTGCAAATAAGCTTCTGCAATAGATCCTTCAACAGATGCTTTGTTACGTACTTTTCTTTTCAATTTTTGCATGCATCTTTCAAATGGGTACATCCATCGAAACTGTACCGGACCTCCATATTTGGCTTCATATGGAAAATGTAACATCAAATGTTCCATTGAGTCGAAGAAAGACGGCGGAAATATTTTTTCCAGTTTACATATAATTACAACAACATCTTTTTCATGTTTGCCTAGAGCATCTTAATCTGCCATAGCCGCACAAATTTCCCGAAAAAAATGAGACATGTCTGTTATGGAATCCCAAATCACAGAATTCAACAGACCTCTTAATCCAATGGGTAGAAGTATCTCCATTATAACATGACAATCATGACTTTTTAATCCAGTAATATGACCATTCTTTACACATCTACCCAAATTAGAAGCACATCCATCTGGAAGTCTCAAATCTGCAATCCACTGACAAAATAATAAACGGTTTTCTTTAGACAGTGTATAAGTTGCTTTTGGTTTCAGTAACCTTTCTGTTCTGACATTCTCAAATAGTTCCAATTCTGGACACCTGCAAATTTGGGCAAGATCTAAACGTGCATTTACATTGTCTTTGCTCTTTCCTGGAGTATCCAAAACTGTATGAAACAAATTATCAAAACAGTTCTTCTTAATATGCATGACATCTAACATGTGTCGGACCAACAGATCAGACCAATATGGCAAATCCCAAAATATTCTACGTTTAATCCAATTGTGTTCTTTCCCAAAACCATAAATTTTCTGTTGGTTTATTGTGGGACCAAAAGTGATGGGAGGTAATGAAAATACAACTGATTTTAACTCCGAACCTGGTAGCATTTTTGGAGGTCCATCCCTTTCAACTGTTCCTTTTCTGAAATGAGATCTGTTTCTGCGAAAAGGATGATCAGCTAGAAGAAATCTGCGATGACAGTAAAAATAACAAGGTTTCTTTCCATGAATGAGCATAAATGATTTTTTCTCTCCCATACAGTAAGGACATGATTTCTGACCATGTGTACTCTAGCCAGATAACATCCCATAAGCCGGGAAGTCACTTATTGTCCACATCAATGCTTCTCTCAGTATAAAATTTTGTTTCGTTGCAACATCATATGTACTGACACCAGTACTCCACAATAAATTTAATTCATCAATCAATGGCTTCAAATAAACATCAATATTTTTCTTCGGATGTCCTGGAATTAGTAAAGTCAAAAAGATATATGGCTCCTTCATCAACATCCATGGAGGTAAATTGTACGGAGTTAAAAAAACAGGCCAACATGAATATTGACTACCATAAGATCCAAACGGACAGAAACCATCAGTGGAAAGGCCCAGTCGAACATTTCTATCTTCTAAAGCAAAGGATGGATGCACTCTATCAAAATGTTCTCAATGCACATTTTCTGCAAGGGCATTTTATTTTGCCTTCTGAAACAAATTCTGAATTTGATGCCGTAAATGATAAAAAAATTCTCCACACCCTCAATATATACTGGATTTAAACCAGAACCGTTTGGATTTCTATGTTGATTTATCCATATGCGATCACCTAATAATGATTGTTGACGACCTCGTTGTTCCATATTTCTCTATAAAATATAAAAACATTACTGGTTTTGAATAATTTGTTAGAAAAAACACTCAAGTAAAGATTGAATATATTGAGAATAAAGCAAAACATGTTACAAATATTGATAATTTTAATATTATATTGATTTTTTATTATTTTAATAATACTAATATAATTTTTTCATAAACATTAATTATATAATAATAACATTATTACATTATTAGTATATTTTATTATTAATATTAAAATAACATAATTTTTTATATTATATACAATTCTGCTTTCATCTGTGTGTTTAACATTCTGTCTCCACATGTAATATTTTCATTCACTTTCACCTCTCCATTGGTGAGTAGGTTGATAATTTTGAAAAAGAATACGAATATTACATGTGGAGACAGAAAACACACAGATGAAAAGAGAATTGTATATAATATAGAAAATTATATTATTTTAATATTAATAATAAAATATACAAATAATGTCCTAATGTTATTATTCGTAAATATTGGTAATTATTCCAAATTATTGGTAATTATTTCTAATTATTGATAATTACTTCTAATTATTGGTAATTATTTCTAATTATTGGTAAATATTGGTAAATATTGGTAAATATTGGTAAATATTGACCAATATTTGGTAAATATTGTTAATTATTGGTAATTATTGGTAACTATTGGTAATTATTGGTAATTATTACTAATTATTTCTAATTATTACTAATTATTCGTAATTATTACTAATTATTGGTAATTATTACTAATTATTGGTAATTATTACTAATTATTGGTAATTATTACTAATTATTGGTAATTATTACTAATTATTGGTAATTATTACTAATTATTGGTAATTATTACTAATTATTGGTAATTATTGGTAATTATTGGTAAGTATTGTTAATTATTACTAATTATTGGTAATTATTACTAATTATTACTAATTATTGGTAATTATTACTAATTATTGGTAATTATTACTAATTATTACTAATTATTGGTAATTATTACTAATTATTGGTAATTAATACTAATTATTGGTAATTAATACTAATTATTGGTAATTATTACTAATTATTGGTAATTATTACTAATTATTGGTAATTATTACTAATTATTGGTAATTATTACTAATTATTGGTAATTATTACTAATTATTGGTAATTATTACTAATTATTGGTAATTATTACTAATTATTGGTAATTATTACTAATTATTGGTAATTAATACTAATTATTGGTAATTATTGGTAATTATTGGTAATTATTGTTAATTATTGGTAACTATTACTAATTATTGGTAATTATTGCTAATTATTACTAATTATTACTAATTATTGGTAATTATTACTAATTATTGGTAATTATTACTAATTATTGGTAATTAATACTAATTATTGGTAATTAATACTAATTATTACTAATTATTGTTAATTATTACTAATTATTACTAATTATTGGTAATTATTGTTAATTATTACTAATTATTGGTAATTATTACTAATTATTGGTAATTATTACGAATTATTGGTAATTATTACTAATTATTACTAATTATTACTAATTATTACTAATTATTGGTAATTATTTCTAATTATTGGTAATTATTACTAATTATTTTTAATTATTACTAATTATTGGTAATTATTACTAATTATTGGTAATTATTACTAATTATTGGTAATTATTACTAATTATTGGTAATTATTACTAATTATTGGTAATTATTGGTAATTATTGGTAAGTATTGTTAATTATTACTAATTATTGGTAATTATTACTAATTATTACTAAGTATTGATAATTATTACAAATTATTACTAATTATTGGTAATTATTACTAATTATTACTAATTATTGGTAATTATTACTAATTATTGGTAATTATTACTAATTATTGGTAATTAATACTAATTATTGGTAATTAATACTAATTATTGGTAATTATTACTAATTATTGTTAATTATTACTAATTATTGGTAATTATTACTAATTATTGGTAATTATTACTAATTATTGGTAATTATTACTAATTATTGGTAATTATTACTAATTATTGGTAATTAATACTAATTATTGGTAATTATTGGTAATTATTGTTAATTATTGGTAATTATTACTAATTATTGGTAATTATTGCTAATTATTACTAATTATTGGTAATTATTACTAATTATTGGTAATTATTACTAATTATTGGTAATTAATACTAATTATTGGTAATTAATACTAATTATTACTAATTATTGTTAATTATTACTAATTATTACTAATTATTGGTAATTATTGTTAATTATTACTAATTATTGGTAATTATTACTAATTATTGGTAATTATTACTAATTATTGGTAATTATTACGAATTATTGGTAATTATTACTAATTATTACTAATTATTACTAATTATTACTAATTATTGGTAATTATTACTAATTATTGGTAATTATTACTAATTATTGGTAATTATTCCTAATTATTGGTAATTATTACTAATTATTGGTAATTATTACTAATTATTACTAATTATTGGTAATTATTACTAATTATTACTAATTATTGGTAATTATTACTAATTATTACTAATTATTGGTAATTATTACTAATTACTGGTAATTAATACTAATTATTGGTAATTAATACTAATTATTGGTAATTAATACTAATTATTACTAATTATTGGTAATTATTGATAATTATTACTACTTATTGGTAATTATTGATAATTATTACTACTTATTGGTAATTATTACTAATTATTGGTAATTATTACTAATTATTGGTAATTATTACTAATTATTGGTAATTATTACTAATTATTGGTAATTATTACTAATTATTGGTAATTATTACTAATTATTGGTAATTATTACGAATTATTGGTAATTATTACTAATTATTCCTAATTATTGATAATTATTGGTAATTGTTCCTAATTATTGGTAATTGTTCCTAATTATTGGTAATTAATACTAATTATTGGTAATAAATACTAATTATTGGTAATTAATACTAATTATTGGTAATTATTGGTAATTATTGTTAATTATTGGTAATTATTACTAATTATTGGTAATTATTGCTAATTATTACTAATTATTACTAATTATTGGTAATTATTGTTAATTATTACTAATTATTGGTAATTATTACTAATTATTGGTAATTATTACGAATTATTTGTAATTATTACTAATTATTACTAATTATTACTAATTATTACTAATTATTACTAATTATTGGTAATTATTGTTAATTATTACTAATTATTGGTAATTATTACTAATTATTGGTAATTATTACTAATTATTGGTAATTATTACTAATTATTGGTAATTATTATTAATTATTACTAATTATTAATAATTATTACTAATTATTGGTAATTATTATTAATTATTACCAATTATTACTAATTATTGGTAATTATTATTAATTATTACCAATTATTGGTAATTATTGATAATTATTACTAATCATTGGTAATTATTGGTAATTATTGGTAAGTATTGTTAATTATTACTAATTATTGGTAATTATTACTAATTATTGGTAATTATTACTAATTATTACTAATTATTGGTAATTATTACTAATTATTGGTAATTATTACTAATTATTGGTAATTATTCCTAATTTTTACTAATTATTACTAATTATTACTAATTTTTACTAATTATTGGTAATTATTACTAATTATTACTAATTATTACTAATTATTGGTAATTATTGGTAATTATTGGTAATTATTACTAATTATTGGTAATTATTACTAATTATTACTAATTATTACTAATTATTGGTAATTATTACTAATTATTGGTAATTATTACTAATTATTGGTAATTATTACGAATTATTGGTAATTATTACTAATTATTGGTAATTATTACTAATTATTACTAATTATTGGTAATTGTTACTAATTATTGGTAATTAATACTAATTATTGGTAATTAATACTAATTATTGGTAATTATTACTAATTATTCCTAATTATTGATAATTATTGGTAATTGTTCCTAATTATTAGTTATTAAATGAATAATTACTAATAATTAGGAATTATTACCAATAATTACAAATAATAACATTATTAGTATATTTTATTATTAATATTAAAATAATATAATTTTCTAATTTATATACAATTCTCCTTTCATCTGTGCGTTTTCTATCTCCACATACAAATAATACATGTGAAGACAGCAAACACACGGATGAAAAGAGAATTGTATATATATAAAAAATTATATTATTTTAATATTAATAATAAAATATACTAATAATGTAATAATGTTATTATTCCTAATTATTGGTATTTATTATTAATTATTAATATTTATTCTTAATTATTAAAAATTATTACTAATTATTCCTAATTACCATTAACTATGAACAATACTAATAATTTAAATTTATTAAGTAACAAAACAATGTAAACATAATTAAATTACAACTAATTAAGAATAATTGAAACTAATAAAAAATTAAAAATAAATATTAAATTAAAATAAACATAAATACCTTGAAAATTCATCTGCTCTGATCGTTCTTCAAATCTTTAATATCAACTTCGGAGAAAAAAATTAAACTGGAGAAAAAATGAACTTTAGAAATACAACTTTGAGAGAAGAAGAAGATGGAGTTTCATAATGATTTGAAAAAAACGGATGGGGGTATTTATAGGTTAGATTTTTTGCGACGGGTCCATTTGCGACAGGATTCCCGTCGCAAATAGTGTTATTTGCGACGGTACCCGTCGCAAATACCTTAGCCAACATTTATTACGGTCAACGGTTAAATAGTTATTTGCGACGGGACCCGTCGCAAATAACCACCTGCCGACATACTATTTGCGATGGGGGAATATTCCCGTCGCAAATACCTTTTACCGCCGCCGGTTATTTGCGACGGGAATATTCCCCCGTCGCAAATAGTTTTCCCGCGATTTGGCGCGCAACGCGCGCCAGTTCTTTTGCGACGGGGAAAGCAATCCCGTCGCAAAAGCCTACTTATTTGCGACGGGTAAATACCCCCGTCGCAAATAAGTTTTTCACGGGGCTATTTGCGACGGGAATAAATCCCGTCGCAAATACCCATTTTTCCCGTAGTGCTATGAAAAGAACGACACACTCCCTACCTTTATAAAATCCATCAAAAGCATGCCCTATGGATATCTGAGTACATATAGTATCAAAGTCAGTATCCCCAAGTTGTATCTCCCTGAATCAATACAAGATCAAATGGGTAAAAACCATCGATTGGAGGTAAGCTGCTCCATCTCCATCCACAAAGGATAACTACAACGAGGTCAACTGCTTTGATGCCTTATTCAGCAACTACAAACAAGATCTTCTACTGACGGAATATACTAACATGTTTCCCTTCCCAGGATTATAGACAATCTATAAGTTATATTCCAATAAGAAATCTATCCATATACTTTGTCTCAAGTTAATATCCTTATAAGAGAAGATATAATTGAGACTCTTGTGATCAAAGTAGACGATAAACCACTCACCCATCAGGTAGTATCTCCACATATTCAAAGAGAAGATTGTCTCTGCTAGCTTAAGATCATGGTTTATGTAGTTCTACTCATGTAGTATCAACTGGTAAGAACCATAGGCAATAACCACTTTCCTATGAATCAGAACACAACCAAGCTCAGTCCATGATGCATCACAGAACACTACATACTCGACACCCTCCTCTGGAAATCTCAAGATTGGAGTGCTCGTCAAACTCTACCACAACTAATGAAAAGTATATTAGCACCTATCTATACACATGAAAGGTTTCCCCTTTTGATTCAAATATTTCATGGGTGCTGATATCCTAGAGAAATTGGGTATGAATCTCCATTAATAGCCTATTAACCCAAGGAATATTTGCACCTTTATTGCACCTTTGGGTGGCTCCCAAGTTAACACTTCCTCAACTTTGTCCGGGTCCAATGCCACTCCATCTGCTGAGATAATGTTTCCTTGAAATTAGACCTCCTAAATCTAGAACTGGCACTTTGAGATATTTTCATAAAGCCGGTGCTCTCAGAGTATGTCCAAAATCATCCTCAAGTTTCTCACATGCTCCACCTCATATGTTGAGTACACAAGGATATCATTGATGAAAACTACTACAAACCATTATAAGTAAGTCTAAAGGATCTTGTTCATGAGTCCCATGAACACTAATGGGGTTTTCTTCACACCAAAGGGAATCACCAAGTACTTATAGTGACCGTAGTAACATCTGAATGTAGTCTTTAGTATATCTTCATCTCGCACTCTCAACTGGTGATAACATGATATGAGGTCAACCTTTGAGAACCATCGCACCCCTCTCAGCTGATCAAATAGGTCATTGATCCTTGGTAGTGGATACTTGTTCTTCACAGTCACCCAGTTCAAGTATCGGTAGTCCACACACAACCTCAAGATTTCATCTACATTCTTGGTGAACAAAATTGGGGTTGCCCAGGGTAAAATGTTGGGTAGAACAAAGACCTTACTATAAAATTCATCCAACTACACCCTCATCTCATGAAGATCTATGGGAGCCATATGATATGTTGGCATAGATATGAAGGCTCCGAGTGCAGCGGAAACGTGGTTGGGATGGCACCCAATTTTTATTTTTACCATGATCAATGATTATTTTGGGATCAATACGATAACGAATGCCAGTCTCCATGGAATATAATAAAATATTTAGATAAAGAAGAAAGAGGCCCGAAACCTTTAGAGAGGATCTTTCACATCATGTTTATAATTAATTTAATTAATTTCATAAAGAAAAATAATACCTTGATCTTTGGTATTTTTCTTCGTTGATGATGTTGATCATCCAGAATGACCCTTCTAGATTATCCCATTGTGCTTGTAAGGATCCAAACTAGAATCCCTCTAGCGGTGATCCACATGTGCTCCAATGGCCTCCGATCAACACTGCTCATTCTCAGGGTTCTAGCATAATGAATCGAGTGTCTTGTGTCAGTCGTTCTTGATCACCTATTCTTCGGAATTAAAGAACATATCTCATACTTGAGAGGGGAGAGAAGATAATTCGAGAGAGAAATTGCTTGGATCAACAGTTCTCAATTCACCAGGCGTGTGGTGTGGTCTATGGCATAATAGGCGTACTTTCCTGTTTATATACATAGAATTTTAGTTACAATATTTAATTGCATAGAAACAATTAAATACATTCATGAACTTGGAGAAAACTCATTCAGTTAATAATAATATTGAATCATTATTTATGGTGCGTCAACTTGTGCAAAACTAAATTATAAATAAAATTATGTGTCACAAAATAATAACAGTGTTATTTTAATTTGTGTCAACTAGTTAAATAATTATTTACCATCTTACAAATAATTATTTTACTACCAGACCGACCTTGATCTGCTCTAACTACACTTCCATTTATTGAACACCCGAATAAATAAATAAATATTTTATTCTCTTAAATAAATATTTTATTTACAAACCAGTAAATAAATATTTATTAAATGTTCAATAAAAAAGTAAATATATTTAATTTAATTTATACGATCATTTTAACTTGAATAAAATTATTCCACGGTATTGAGAATAATATTTATTTCATTAATTAAATTCAAATAGAATTTAACCGAGACCACAAAAAACACTTAGTGTGTGACCCTCTAGTATTTTTCTCATTGGCATTAGGTGGGCTTGCCTAAAGTCCAAGAGTACTATCTATATGACAACCCTGCTTTTTATTACAACTTAAACATGATTTATTACATAAAACTTCACTTAATACAACAAAGAAGATCGATAGGTTTAGTGTCTTTGGGGATTATGATCATTAAATAAAAACTTAAAACATGAAATACAACATCTTTATTGAAAACTTCTTTTACATGACCACTACATTCCTTCGTATTTAGCATTGCATGAGATAACCTGAGGAAATGCATAAGAAAAGGGTGAGCTATAAAGCCCAGTAAGGGAGTACACATGGAATAACATGAGGAGTACAATACATGTTAGAAAATAGGCATATCAATAGAGCATAAGAAAAATATGAACATAAAGGCATGATAAAGCATGATAATCATAACATGGAAATGTGGCAACAACACTTAACATGGAATTAGCATGAGTCAAGGTTCATTGCACATGGAGCATGAGTAAATCCTCATTGCAGATAAAGTACGAGTAAACCCTCGTTGCACTTGAATTAGCATGAGTCAACACTCATTTCACATGATGTATCATGATACTATACTTTACCCAATGCATTGGAGCTCTATAAGGGCACACCCTTCTTAAACATTTCATTTCATGCATAAGTGTGCCACATGGATCATAAAACATGGATTCATAAAACATGATCATTTATTCCATGATAAAGGAATGTGTAATTCATACATGAAACTTTATAATCAATATGTAAATGTGTATAAAGTTGAATACCCTTGATGGAGAAATGGGCATGGTATTTACTACACAATGGCATTGGCTTAGAAAATCGGTGCGATTTCGGTAGCATAACGGTGTGACATAAGAATTCATAAAAATGGTTGATGAGAGAGAAAGAGGTTTCTCATAATATTTACATGTAATGGATAGTAATGAGGTCATATAGATACATGCCCCAACAATTGTAATGGAATTTAGATTCATGATACAAAATTATTACTTGAATGTAAATGAGGGGAGATAAGTTCCTTTCGGAATTTTGGCATAGTAACGGGTGTACATGGGAGGAATTTAATGAGAGAGAAAGGGTCTACCATAATTAAAACATAAATAGGGAAGCATGAGGGAGGTTTGAAACCATACCCCGACATTCATAATTGAAATTAAAAGGGAAAAACAACTTAAAGAAAATTGGACAAAAATGAGAAAGGAATAAAAAACCCTTACTTGGAAGTGTGCTTCCAAAGGCTAGAGAGAGGATTTTGAGAGGCTTCTTGGGAGCTTGGGGCACCTTGGGAGGATTCTAGAGAGAGTATGGCAGATTTTGGACGAACACCAAAGGCTTTGAGTGAGGAGGAAGTGGGAGCTTGGGTGGGTTTATATAGGAAAGGTGAGGGAATTCTTTATTATTTAGGTTTGGGACCCCTTATATTAAATTAATTCAAACCACAAACCATCCCATGGTTTTTTCCCATGGTTTTTGGAAAAGGGAAGAGGAAAATAATATTTTATAAGTCCAAGTTCCTAAATTATTAAAATATTAGGGTTGATTATGTGGAGATGAGTCACACTCACATGGAAATTAATTTAAAAAGACAAGGTGTTTAATAAGTCTTGAGGGGTCCATTAATGCTTTGAAAAGTAATCCAAACAAACCCAAAATTACATTATTTTTATGGTAAAACATATATTGGCCGAACATAAATATTATAGTATTTTATTACATCACTATTGGGTCATTATGATGTCATAAAACACATTATATATTTAAACGGTATTTAATTTTTACTCAAAAATTTGACTCTCAGAAAATTATGAAAAATTCACCGTTGGATAATTTCAATTTCCTGATTCCAAAAATAAAATTTATTTTATCTAAATAATTTTCTAAATATGTTAATTTTCACTTTTAAAATAAAAACCGACATTTATCAAAAATTCACGGGTTTTGACAAAAATGGCTTTCAAACCTTAATAAAAATTATAATTGCATTCATACAATTACATGATCATTTATATATAATAAAATTAATATAATAATAATAATAATAATAATAATTTATTAAAATATTATTTAATTCAAAAATCCCTTAATTTAATAAAATAGATTTCTTAATTAAATAATAACTAAAAACACCATTTGTACTTTAAAAACTATTTACAATGTATCAATAATGACAAGAAATTATATTCATTATTATATAAAAAAATAATGTACATGAACATAGTACTATCGATTAGTTACATAACCCCTTAAAATAGCCGCATAAGACCTAAGGGTAAGGTGTGCGATGGTGAAAGACTCTTGGGGTGGCTCGGATAACATTGCTCGAGTGGTAATTTCTATCAACTTCCACTTCTCCCGTAGAAGGTCCCGTTCAAGCTTGACATGGTGAAGCTCAGCTTGGGCTTGGTCAAGATTGAAGCCCAAGGATTCCAGCTCTTTTCTGAGCTCTGATAAATGGGCTTCGTATGGGGCAATTCTACTAGATGAGGCCATCGCTTCCTTTGTCTAAGTAAAATTGGATGTGTTAAAGCCCTATATTTATACTAATCATGTGATCACTGTTCAACGGCTATAAAAGTAACGGTCACAATTCTTATCATAAAACCAATGAAGTTGACATTTTATAAAAACATTTTATATAAAGAGACATTTAATAAGATTAAGAGGGATTTTCCATTAATGAAACTTCGGGTCGTTATATTTTAGCAACGGGTCAAGGAACCCAAGAGAAAGAACATAAAGTCGCAACAATGACATCCACATATGAATTCTTACTATGTAATATAATCCCTTTGTCTCAATATCTCATCAAGAAAGTTTCATGATTGTGTCATCAACTTTTATGCTTGATACTTCGTTCTTTGACTACCTGAAATAAACTCGTCATTACACCATGGACATGGAATTTCACGCGACGGTTCTATCTCAATCAAAGGTCCAAGATATCAACTTCCATAAATGGAAGGGACAAATCCTTCCTCAACTTATCCATTAATAACATGCCACTCATGATGCATCCAACATACCCTACTTCCCACCAACTGTCTGGATAATGGTTTTTATTAGTAAATCAAAGTACATAAGTTGTGACACATATTAATGATAATCTTAAAGTCTAAGGATCATTACACATGCTCGTAGATAGAAATATCCAATTAAACCAAAACATGCGGAATTCCTACTAGCAGGTCTATTCTCATAATCTTCTATCTTGGAGATTACCAAGTACGAACTTCATGAGAGGAAGTCTCATCTGCTTACGAGTACTCGCACCTGACAGTCTGCATGCTATATGTCCCATCATAGCATGTCATCCAACTACAGAACTATATTTAAGAATATTATTATAGCATTTCAAGGTTATTATCATAGTGGGGAACTTCCATGACCTTATCAATGCAAAAAATACTTTAGGATATTATTACATCATAATCATGCATAAAAATGAACAATATGTAATAATACATTAAATATCCATGTAATCAAAGTAAAACCAGTTGGTTCTAGGACACCAACTCTTACAAACTCTCACTTGGACTAGATCCAACTACTTATGACTTTCAATCTACTAGACCTCACATGATGATCATGTTTCTATTGATTCGGGTCTTTAGTAAAGGGGTCCTCCACATTATCTTCCGTGGAAATATTGCTCACTGAAACTTCACCTCTCTGAGAAAAATTCCTCAAGAGATTATACTTCCAAAGTATGTGCTTTTTCCACTGATGTGACCTTATCTCTTTTGCGAGAGACACCGCTGTAGTACTATCACAGTATATTGTGATGAGATCTTTACTGTTAGGTATCACATATAGCTCCTGGATGAAGCTTCACATCCAAATTGCTTCTTTAGCTACCTCAGAATCTGCGATATACTCAGACTCAGCTATAGAATCTACGACCACACTCTGCTTTGAGCTCTTCCAACTCACTTCACCTCCATTCAAAGTGAATATGTATCTCATTTTTGAATTCATGTCATCTTGATAAGTCTGGAAACTACCATATGTATATCCTTTGATGACTAGTTCCTTATCTCCTCCATAAACCAGGAACATATCCTTAGTATACCTCAGATACTTTAGGATAGTCTTGACTGCCATCCAATAGCGGTCACCGGGGTCAGCTTGATATCTGTCTACCACACTCAATGCATAGGTGACATCTATCCTAGTACATAGCATGGCATACATAACTGACCCAATCGCTGATGTTAATAGAGTTCTTGAAATTATCTTTATTTCCTCATGTGTTTGAGGACACATTTTCTTGGAAAGATGAATTCCATGTGACACTAGAAACAATCCCCTCTTGGATTGTTCCATACTGAATCTCTTCAGTATCTTATCAATGTATATACTTTGAATTAGGCCCAGCAATCTCTTGGATCTATCACGGTGTATCATGATCCCAATAATATACATTTCCTTTCCCAGTTCTTTCATGGAGAATCATTGATTCAACCATGACTTAATAGAATGTAATATTGGTAACTCATTTCCAATAAGTAATATGTCATCAACATATACTATTAGAAAAATGACTGCACTCCCACTAAACTATTTCTAGACACAAGGCTCACATTCATTCTTGATAAAACCAAATTATTTTATGGATTCATCAAAATTAATGTTTCATGACCTGGATGCTTTCTTTAATCCATAAATGGATTTTTGCAACTTGCATACCTTATTGGAATCCTTTGGAGTCACAAAACCTTCAGGTTATGTCATGTAGACATCTTCCTGAAGGTTCCTATTAAGGAATGTTATTTTGACATCCATTTTCCAAATCTCATAGTCATGGTAAGCCGCAATGGCAAGTAGAATTCTGATGGATTTCATCATTGCAACTAGTGACAAGGTTTCATCATAGTTAATTCATTGATGTTGTTTAAAACATTTTGCAACCAGTCATGCCTTATAGGTACCGACTTATCCTTCCATGTCTAGTTTCTTCTTGAATACCCATTTGAAACCAACATGATTTATATCAACTGGAGGATCTACCAAAATCCAAACTTGGTTTTGGTACATGGAATCCATTTCAGAATTCATGGCTTCTTGACACTTAGCAATGTTTGTGCCACTTACTAATTTCTTGTAGGTTAGAGGATCATTATTATCAACTAATAATGAGTCACCATACTTAGTAACTAGAAAACCATACCATTTTGGTTCTCTAACCTCTCTTGTACTCCTACGTAGTACTTGTGTCTCTGGAACAGATTCTTCTTCCATGGGGCTTTGTGGAATCTATTCCTGTACCAACTCTTGTGTACCTTGAGCCTCGACTTCATCAAAGTCTATATCACTCCCACTATCTCTTTTGGATATTTTCTCCCTCTCAAGGAATATATAATGTCTTTCCACTATAACCTTTTTGTCTAATGGTTTGTATAGGTAATATCCCCTTGTTTCCTTGGGGTATTCTATAAAGGTACACTTTGTGCCTTGGGGTGCAAGTTTGTAACCTAAAGAGGCCTTACCAAACGCTTTGCTACCCCACACATGTAAATTTGATAACATGGCTTTTCTTCCACTCCAGAACTCGTATGGAATACCATTTATCGATTTAGTTGGTACTTGGTTTAGTATGTGCGTCACTGTTTATAATGCATATCCCCAAAAGGATAATGGAAGACTCGCATGACTCATCACTGATCTCACCATGTACAACAGGGTGTGGTTCCTCCTTTCGCTCACACCATTCCATTGGGGTGTGTTTGGATGAGTGAGTTGGGATAGGATCCCAAAATCCTGTAAGTAATCAATGAAGTCTTGATTAAGATATTCTCCACCTCGTTCTGAGCGGAGTTTCTTAATCTTCTTACCAAGATGGTTCTCAACTTCATTTTTGTATTCTTTGAACTTATAAAAAGAATATGACTTATACCTCATTAAGTAGATATATCCATATCTACTAAAATAATCAGTAAAAATTATGAATTATGATTACTCTTCCCTTGCTTCAACTAGAAATGGTCCACACACATCGGTATGAACTAATTCAAGAAGTTCTTTATCCCTTTCACCTTTCCCACTAAATGGAGATTTGGTCACTTTTCCTTGTAAAAATGAATGAAATACGCCAAGTGGTTTTATTTTGAAAGAATCTAAATATCCATCTTGATGTAACTTTGTCAAGTGTTTCTCATTTACATGACCTAGCTGGTGATGCAAAATTTGGGTGTGGTATGATTCATGTGAAGTATCTTTGTAATCGATTGCCATTACTTGGTTTGTGTAATCAAACATGTAAAGTTTGTTGTATAAATGTTCCCTACCATAACAAATTCTATCTTTGTAAAAGAAGCAACATTCATTTCTAAACTTGAACAAAAATCCATCTGTATCTAATCTAGATACAGAAATAATATTTTTAGTAACAAAAGGCACATAATAACAACCCGTTAATACCAAGATCATCCTAGTTGGTAACGTGAGGTGGTAGTCCCCGATAGCTACAGCAGCAAGTCTGGCTCCATTGGCTACTCATAGATCTACATCCCCTTGATCAATATTCCTGAATCTACATGGTTCTTGTATTTGGATACATATGTGAGCAACATAAGTTGTATCTAATACCCAATTTGTAGAAACAGATATATTACATTCGATAACAAACGCACCTAAAGCTTCCCCTTGCTTCTTAGGCTGGCTGGGTGTAGTTCTTCTTCTAGTGGCCCTTCTTACCACATGAGAAACAAACAACATCATGTTCCCTTGCCTCCCCTTTGATCTTCCTTTTCTTGGAAGGTTGTAAAGAAGCTTTGGGCTTAAAGCTCTTCGCCTTCCCTTTCCTATTATTCACCATAAGGACAGAAGGCTTTTCGCACTTCATATATTTGTCCACTTGGAGAATGAGGATAAAAATATTAGATAGATACTTCTCAATGTTGTTCATATTGAAATTGAAAAAAAAATTAGAGAAGATCTGGGGGAGTGATGCGAGAATGATATTGGTGTCCAGTTCTTCAAGGAGTTTAAACCCTAGAACCTCCGGGCGCTCAATGTAGCCAATGAGCTTGACTGCATGAGGCCCAACTAGGGCACCTTCTCCAAGATTACTCTAAAAGAGTGCCTTAGATATCTCAAACCTTTCCTATCTTTCTTTCTTCTTGTAAAGACCATTGAGGTGCTAAAGCATGCTATAAGCATCCATGTTTTCATGAGACTTCATGAGCTCACTAGACATTGATGATAGCATCAAACATTGAATGTCGACCGCATCATTAATATGTTTCTCATAGACCAAGAAATCCTCATAACTTGCCTATTTGGCAGGCAGATCAGGTAATTATGACTCCAGCACGTAAGACTTCTGTTCATAGCGTAGGATAACCCAAAGGCATCTAAACCATTCCTGGAAGTTACTATCAGTGAGGATGTTGTCTTTATACAGAATTGATCATAAGGATAGTGTGGTTGATGAGTTTGTCATTTTTATTCTATAATTAAAAGATCAGATCATTATTACTTTCTTGATTACATTTTATAAGAAATAATAAATTTTATTAAGTCTCCCACTATTTTATCAAGTCCCAATAGCCCTCACCATTGAACTCGGAATGTCCAGTGGCCATGACATTCTAGTGTCAAGGATCCATATTCCCCCTAGAATAACCCCAACAAGGGTTGGTCAAGCTATTAGAAGGTATTTAGGTAGGTAGGTCTTTGCCAATTTTGGGCTTGCAGCTCCTTGATATGTTGAGTGGACTCCCCAATCCGGAAATCATGACTTTGGATTTCCTTAACTCTTGCCTCCAATATTACACCAAGTCTAGAAAGGGATACTCCTCTTGATGAAATATGGTTAAGTCAACCTGAAACCTTTCATAAGGTCTTCCTGTATAAAAGTAAGGGTCCCAGCAAGGGTTGGTCAAACACATAGTTTTATTGAGTTTTTTCCTTAATCAAGTAATAGAAAGCTTGTTTTGAATTAATATTTTATCTAAGGTATTTTTTATCTCTTATGTGTGAATTTATTATTATCATTATCACATGATTTTTAATATTAAGTGGAACTTACTTAAGTGATTAACCATGTCTTGATAATATTTATACATAAGTATGGTTTATTTTAGTTCCATATTGCATGCTTGTTTAATTCATTAATTATGTGATCGTGACAACGCATCCATAATGATAAACCATGTAACTGACAGAAATAAAATAAAGTAAATGGCATGATCATAAGCTTTTATAATGATTATTTTATCTAGCGGTTGATAAACTAACCCTGACCTAGGGGAGAAACACATTGAACCTTTTGGGTTCGTGTTTACAGCTTCCACCTATCCACCTCTGTATCTCCTGGGATTGGTTTTGTCTCGGCTCCATCTTGAACCGCCTCCACTAGCTTGGGAGTTCCATCCATTACATATTCCTTTTTTAACTCACATATAGGTGAGGGGTAAAGGGGGTTTTACATAAAAGAAACCTTGGGAATGCAGGCCCTATATATTAATCAGGATAAGGCTCGCAGACCAACAAATATAATTCAAATAAATAAATTAAAAGAAACTATCCACATACAAAGGTCTTGGTCTAGCTCATGATCATCCATACATGCAACGATATTTACGCATAAATAAAACTAGTAATAAATTCTTTAATCATTCTTGTTTGAGATAAATCACGCTCGAATCAATTAATTATCATCTTTAAGTAATCAATCCTTTTATCTTAAACCCTTTTCTGAATTTCCTTGAGATTATCATCATAATTTTAAATAAATAAATTCATTTAAAATTATCTTTGTACGTAACTTGTACCTTGGAGGCAACCCAGTGAATTCCTATTCATAACTACCCAATGAGTAGAAATGAACATTACACAGATGTTAAATTAAACACATATATATAAAACACCTATCACGTGTTGTGCCTCAGATTTACGTCTACACAATGGTACACGTCTCCAGGGTTTGTATAATATAATAATAAATTTTAATAAATCTGTGTAATTTGTCTGATTACACGACGTATAGTTACAACTATACAGCGTGTACTATTTTTCACCGTCTATCCGAAGTACACACCCGGGGAAACGACGTGTGAGTATACTTCGGAAATCTTCGGAGTACATGGCATTTCCAGTGGACCACACGTCGTGTAGTTCCTCATTACACGGTCTCCAGCCGATTAAGCTATATATGGGGTACACGGTCCAACCTTAACCTGAAGGGACTACATATTGTTTCCATTGGGCCACACGGCGTGTAATCCAGAAACTGTGTGCCACCTATTCCTGGTTAACACACAGAGTCATTTAAGACTTAGAAAGACTCCAACACACAGCTTGGTTTGGCAAACCAGTCTGATGCATTAAATCTTGACTACATGGCATGTACTGCCGAATACACACTGTGTGTTCTGGTGTTGTATGGCCAGGAAGATTTGGCACCTCCGTATGATATCCTCTATTTTATTTTAATCAAAATCAAAAGAAAAGATCATTTCTGTAAGGTAAACGAGAAATGAAAGAGGAGGAATAGATCTTGATATTCAAATTTTCATAACGGTTAACTTGAATTGAAACAACTAAATTATTAAATGCGTAAGTAATCAACGAAATATTTAAATAATTATAAACCATGATGTAACCCCTTTGATACCACTTGAAGGTTCCGGGTGTAGTAGAATCGTGGTTGGGATGACACCCAATTTATATTTTTACTATGATGAATGATTATTCCAGGATCAATATGACAATGAATGCCAGACTCCATGGAATATAATCAAAGATTTAGATAAAGAAGAAAGAGGCCCAAAACCTTTAGAGTGGATCTTGTACATCATGTTTATAATTAATATAATTAATTTCATAAAGAAAAATAATACCTGGATCTTTGGTATTTTTCTTCATTGATGATTTTGATCATCTGGAATGACCCTTCCAAATTATCTCATTACGCTTGTAAGGATCCAAACTAGAATTCCTCTAGCGGTGATCCACACATGCTTTGATGGCCTCTGATCGACATTGCTCGTTCTCCAGGTGCTAGCACGGCGAATCGAGTGTCTTGTGTTGGTCGTTATTGATCACATATTCTTCGGCCTTGAAAAACATCTCTCATTCTTGAGAGGGGAAAGAAGAGGATTCGAGAGAGAAATTGTTTGGCTCAATAGTTCTCAATTCACTAGACGTGTGGTGTGGTATATGGCACAATAGGCATACTTGCCTATTTATATACATGGAATTTCAGTTACAATATTTAATTTCATAGAAACAATTAAATACATTCATGAACTTAAAAAAACCCATAAATTTATTAATAATATCGTGTCATTATTTATGGTGCGCCAACTTGTGCAAAATGGAATTATAAATAAAATTCTGCATCACAAAATAATAGCAGCGTTATTTTAATTTGTGTCAACTAGTTAAATAATTATTTACCATCTTGAAAATAATTATTTTACTACCGGACCGACCTTGGTCTGCTCGAACCCCACTTCCATTTATTGAACAACCGAATAAATAAATAAATAAATAAATAAATTATTCTCTTAAATAAATATTTTATTTACAAACTAGTAAATAAATATTTATTAAATGTTCAATAAAATAAATATATTTTTTTTATTTAATTTATGAGATCATTTTAACTTGAATAAAATTATTCCATAGTCATGAGAATAATATTTATTTCATTAATTAAATTCAAATAGAATTTAACCGAGACCACTATAAACACTTAGTGTGTGACCCTCTAGGATTCTTTCTCATTGGCATTAGGTGGGCTTATCTAAAGTCCAAGAGTACTATCGAGAAATGGGTCAAGGCACCCAAGAGAAAGAATGTAAAGTTGCAACAACGACATCCACATATGAACACTCACTGTGTAATATAATCCCTTTGTCTCAATATCTCATCAAGTAGGTTTCATGATTGTGTCATCAACTTTTATGCTTGATACGTCGTTCTTTGAATTCCTGAAATAAACTTGTCATTACACCATGGCCATGGAATTTCACACGACGGTTCTATTTCAATAAAAGGGACGAGATATCAACTTCCATAAATGGAATAGACAAATCCTTCCTCGACTTATCCATTAATAACATGCCACTTGTGACGCACCCAACGTACCTTATTTCCTGCCAACTGTCTGTGTGATGGTTTTCGTCAGTAAATAAAAGTGAGTAAGTCGTGAAACATATTAATTATAATCTTAAAGTATAAGGATCATTACACACACTCACAGATAGAAATATATGATGACACCAAAACATGTGGAATTCCTACTAGCGGTCTGTTCTCATAATATCATATCTTAGAGATTACCAAGTACGAACTTCATGAGAGGAAGTGTCATTTGCTTACGAGTAATCGCACCTGACGGTCTGTATGTTATGTGTCCCATAATAGTATGTCATCTAACCAAAAAACTATATTTAAGAATATTGTTATAGTATTTCAAGGTTCTCATCATAGTAGGGAACTCCCATGACCTTATCAATGAAACAAATACTCTAGGACATTATTACATCATAATCATGAAGAACAATGAACAATATGTAACAATACATTAAATATCCATGTAATAAAAGTAAAACCAGTTGGTTCTAGGATGCCAACTCTTACAAGATATTGGTGTCATCCTAGGGTGTAGATCAATTCATAAATATATCTATCAACACCTCAGGGAAGATGTCCTCATACTCTACCACCACTATAGGAAATTGGGAACTCACAATATCCACTACACCAAGGGTTTGGCTATCCAAATAATGAGTAATCGGCTGCACCCTCTTATGCCTAAGTCTATCATGCACTGCCTAAGTTTCCTTTTCACTGACAAAGGAAAATCTAGTTCTGTCACTGTGGACACACCACACCCTTCACCTAAAATAGTCAATCTAGTCATAGACTGTAGATAACCAATCCATACTGAGAATGATGTTATAAGTCTTTGATGCTACTATCAAGATATTCCAATAGAAACTCTTGCCTCCAAGAGTTAAGTCACACTGTCAGCATAAGTGTGTGATCACTAATTCTTTTATAGTAAGAGTCTCCAAGCGTAAGGGTTGAGCCAAAGGTTTAATCGGGATCTCTAAGTCTCATAAAAGGTATGTGGAAATAAAAGAATGACTAGAATCTGTGTCTATTAGTACTACATCTAATCTAGAAAAGACATAAATCATACCTCATATCATTCCCAAAGCCTATAGGTCATAAGCTTCAACAAAATACAGTTATTCCTACCTCTATACTCTTGTTTCTTGAGCTTGGTGTGGACCACCTAGGGGTAGTGGTAGTAACAAGTCAACATGTTAACCACCTCCTGCTACTCTCCCAACTCCTCAACCATATCCTCCATCCTTAAAACCTTCCTACTCCTGCCACTATATCTACCTCAATGTCCCATCCATGGTCTCTCTATTAGTTTTATGGTGGCTCGTACAATCTTGGGCGAGATGTCCTCTATCATCACATGAGTAGCACCACCTCTCTCTGGGATGACTGAACCCCCCCTGTGAGACCTGAACTACATATCCTCTATCCTAAGACCTCTTCATGATGAATCTCACACATCCAGGTCTCTGAGACTAACATCAGATCCCTGCTACTGAGGTCTTTTCTCCTACTTTCCCACTACTGACAACAACCAGCTGTATCTTCTCAGTCAAGAAACTCTCAACCACCAAAGAATTATCTAACACCCCAGCATAGGTATGAATGAACATAGGGATAACACTATATCAAATGTCTCTATGAATACATTATTCAAAGGTCCAATCCTTGAATAATTGGTCTCAAACCATATCCATTGAGTACCTAGATAGGTTGGTAAACCTTGATGAATACTCAGCTACTATCATGTTTCCCTTCTAGAGTTGCAGAAGAACCTAGATACATACATCCCTTAGTGTAGTTGGTGAAAAATCCTCTTTGAAAAGGCACTCAAAATCCATCCATGAAATAATCGCCTCATCATAAGACTGGGTAATTAAACCCCACCATCACCCTGTTGATTTGTAAAGAAGGATCGCCTCTAGGACCACTATCTGATATGTTAGTGTCCTGACTAAATGGAAAACTCCTTTCACCACCTTAAGACAGTCATCGTCCATATTTGGGTTGGTATCACCTGAGAACCTAAGGGGTCACTATCACTAAAACTCATGAAGCACTATCATCCTACACACCTCATCTGTTGGTACTGCGGGTACCACGTGGTGCTCTACATGTGGCAGTATGGTCGGTGCACCACCCAGAGGTAACATCTTGAGAATTTGTCCTTGTATCAATGCCTCATCACTGAGGGGAAATCCTCATGATCCTAATGTTGAATCCTAGTTGTCATACATCATGGAGGCATCATGAAATAAATAATATGTACCATGGTCAATGAGTATATCTGGAGAGGTGACTCAAGAAGGAAATAAAAACCAAAACTCATTCTTATACGAAGCATGGACCATTGTTTTCCATGAAACTAGTGTTCTCATGTACCGAGTCAAAAAAGTAGGTGATCAAAGTCCTGGTGTATGGATACGCCAGTTGTCGCACCAACACTGAATTCCCTGACCTGAAAGTATAACTTGAAACACTTAACACTATTTCTCCAAACCAATCTCACAGACTCCCATTCCTAAAGTAGAATCAAGTTCTCTAATACCACATTTTCATGACCCATCGCTAAGGGTCCCATGTTGCGACTCCCCAAGCCCACCTCTAATAGGATAGGGGCTAGAAAATGGTGCTGAGAAGGCATATCACTAACATGGGAGGCCTTAGATTAAGTACATGTACACACACACATCTCTAAGCTTATACAATGTTGAAATATAAATACAAATGAACAACCATGCATGTATACAAATAATACCTTAACTAGAGTATGGCATGAAGTAAAAGAAAGTAAATAGGTCTAAATAAAAACCCACCACAAAGAGTCTAAAAACACAAGTCCAACCTGAAAGTAAGTATTGGGACTGCTGTTAGAATGCTACAGGAACACACCTCAGTCTGTTCAGTCTCACTAAGCACCGTCTGGTCCTGGTCCGCCTAGGACTCTATCAAAAGGTTGGTTATCTTCACAAGACACGACATGTGTGGGAAATACCCATGCAGGTGTGAGTATAATAATACTCAGTAGGAAACCACAAAACCACAAGGCACACAAAAAAATAGAAAACAATCATCTATATACAGGTATATTTCTATAGTACATTAACAAGAATATACAGATATACTCAACAAATACACACATTCTAGAGGTAAGTCACAACCATGGTATGCCAGCCTAGGATTCCAGATCAAAGATTCCACAAAGAACTCATCTAGGAGAAAACACTCCTAATTATGATAGTACTAATGAAATCTGTCTAATAGGTATTGTTCGTTGGGTCTCATCATGAGAAATAATACACTGATAGTCTGAAGAGAATATGATACACAGATGAAGATCACTACCAAGGCCATGGGGTGATACCAACAACTCAATCTTTATTAACCCACTAAGTATAGGATTGAAACCTGTGTATTTTTGGTCATGATGATACCAAGAACTCCACCTAGGGAATGAAGATAAATAGAGGATCTCACTCCAAGCCTCTCAGAGGGATTCTAATGACTCTATCCAAGAAATCCTGCTGAAGGGATTGTAGTCCTAGGAGTAGGAGATGATTCTATACCAACCTTTAGGTAAAGGATAAGGGGAGTGTTCCCTAACAAAACTTGCCCAATATATGAAGTAAATGGACTCTAATCCATTTATAAAAGAGTACACGATGTGTAGTAGGGGTCACACGATGTGTCCCTTGACCCCGAGTCCAGCCCGTGTAAACGACCTATGTCATCAATCTGTGTTTGTGTATTACTAAATGACATATAGGATGCCCATGTAGTCTACTCGTATTCAAGTACATGGATTATCCCATGTACTTTTTCCCATGTTCCAGTACATAGATTAGACCGTGTACTCGGTCTAACCTGTGTTCATGTAGGGGAGTACACGTCGTGTAGGCAGCCTGTGTACTCCACACCATGTCTATGTATTTTCTGAAGTACACACTGAGTTAATCTAGGAGGGACCACATGTATTGTGATAGGGTTCACATGATGTTTTATACTTAACTTTCTTTGGAAACCCTAGCTGCTTCTCATGGGGGCCCACACGTCATGATGATTTGGATTACATGTCGTGTTGTTTGGGATTTTGCAGAATTCTAGATCTTCTCCCGCATTTGATTTGGTTCCTTAGGTCTTCGATCCGGAAATAGTTTTTTCATGAGATCGATGATCCTAACTCATAAAAGCCTTTCTTTCATCAAAAAACTCATTATATCATCATATCTTCTCAGAAAACAAATCAAATCATCATTCTTCATTATGCGCTGAAAAACACCAAAGAACGTGAAATCAGGTATACATCATCATCTGAATCACTATGTATCCATCATAGCACCTCCTACATGTTGTGATGAACTTAGATCTATCATTTCAGATCATTGTGCCAAGAAATGTATGTGTAATGATCAATTGATCAGGATTAGTTGAGCCACTAGCCAAACGAAGAACGCCTGTGATGAACGATGAATCGAGGGAGAAAAGCACAAAAACAGATAAGAGGAATGAACCTCGATCGATGTTCATGTTGATCTCAATTCATTTCTATTAGAACTAAAATCGAATAATCAAAAAATAAAAGATATTCTCCCATCAAAACCCTGCAAAATAAACTCATCCTGCATAAAAATCAAAATGCGGATCAATCTATCAAGTAATTGATCCATGTTCATCATAGAAATCAAGAATGGGGAATAATAAATCAAAACACATGACCTACCTTGATTTTGATAAATCACTGATGAAGAAAGGGTTTGCATCATTGTTTTTGGTGAAATACTTTGAATCTAAGTTGTGTCGATCATCGATCCATGATCCAGTCATCAATCGCCTGAGATAATTCTCCTACGATATCTCCAAGGGTTATCCAATGTCTCTAGGGTTATAAAAATAACCCTAAAATTATTAAATAATAATATTTTTAAATAATAACCAGTCATTGTGTTAATAATTTGAAATAAAATAATTTATTTAAATTATTTTATTCAATTTTGTGCCCGCGATGGCTTTTCCACAAATGTCCCACACCGACTAATGTTAAGTCACGCCTAGGGTAAAAACTGCATTTTAAACTCAAAAATGCCCTTGTATTTTTTATTTGGGAACCCTTTTAGAAGTTATTCCACTTTTTTAGGAAAACTGTGTGTGCATGCTATTTAATATATTTAATATATTTCAAACATTTATTCCAATCACACCAGGCCTCGAAATCGCAATCTGTCTTAGTGCTTGGTCTTGAAAATAATCCATATAATATACAAAAATAATACTTATAAAATCCAATAAATTACACCATATATACATAAGGATTTAAAATATCTTATGTAAGAGTAATTAAGCCAAGAAGGTTGATATGTAAAAGTAACATATTGCAGACTTTTAGAAAATGGTAAAGATGAAATACACCATGTATATGTAAGGGTAAATTCTAGAAGAATAAAATAAATAAGGCAATGTGTTGTACAAACACTATGATATATAAGTTCCATCAACTTGATACATAATAGTAACATCAATTTATTGAAATACAAAAAATTCCATAACATAGAGGAGCATATATAAGGGTTATTATAATGACTTGGAAGTTGATGTGTAAGGGTTCATACTTTGTTTATGGGAGAAAAGGATCATCCACACCATGGGAAGAAGGGTCATGCTATGATTATTTCATATTTAAGGTTATTTCATACCATGGAATATTAGTTACACTATAAAGAAGATTATTGGTAGTATGGGGGATTTGTATTTATACAGATTCCCACACCGTGGAAGTGAGTCACACCACAACTAGTTTTGAGATTGATAATATATAAAAAAATTCATGTTGCTACATAGATAATCATGCCATGATTAAATATAATGTGATGGGACACTTCAATCGTGAAGAAAGAATAAAGGTTGTGAATTTAAATATTAAGGATATTTTAGAATATAAATCAAGGATAAATTTTTATTTTAAGTGTCACATTGTGATCCATTAACAGTTGAAGAAAGTTGAAGAAGAAACTGAACAATCATATCATGAAGTAAGTTGTTGCATCATGACTTCTATAGTCTAGAGAAATTCAAATAGACTTGATGATTTGGAAAACTCAAGGAGGTTTGGCAGTTTTTGGGACAACTATTAACCACCCATTAAAATTTCAATGTTAGAGATCTATTAGAAGATAATCCAAAGGATGTATTTTGGATTAAAAGAAGTTATAAGTTTAGAGTTAGTTACTTATTTTAATTTTAATTTAAAAAATATTATAATGTAGAAGATAAATTTTTGTACAGATTGAAGAGAGAATGAAGAATAGAGGAAAAGGAACTCAATATTCCAAAATAGTAGAAGTATGAAGAAGGGAGGGTCAATAATATGGACCTTACATTATATCTTAATTAGAGTGGAAGAGTTGTTACTGAAAAATAATATATTAAATATTTTTTTTAAACAAAGAGTTTTGTGCACAAATGAAGAGGATGTGAAGAGAATATCGTAATTTCTATTGATAATATCTAAATTTGAGTATAGAAGAATAATTAGGGATTGTGGAACATCATGCATATATATAGACTGTTAAATTAAATAAGTCATGATACATTAAAGATAATTCCTATAATATAATTATTCAATCCAGAGATTATTGTTTTATGTTGTGTGAAGTTGGGTTGAAGATTAAAGACTCAACTCTTCTCATAAGGAGTAGATTATATCTGATAGCAAAATTGAAAGCATCATTTGGAATTCATTGGAGAATCAATATTTGTATCACACCCCGAACCTTATTTTATCTTATTATTATTTTTATTTAATAATTATTTACCTTTTACTCAAATTTTATATTGATCCAGATTTTTTTTGAAGCTTAAAAATTTCATCATAGGCACACAGTTGGCGCATTATTAGTAGATTCAGTGTCGAAACCATGCATTTGTGTCTGCAGTTTAATAGATCCAAATGTATGGTTGGAACATGGTTTTCCTAACCATTCATCCTACCCATGAGAGTGCCCTATGTTCCTAGTGAAGGGCACATGGTTTGGGTAAACCATGTGTCAATTGTTCGATATTCCCTGCTTTTAAAAAAGTAAATTTATCAAAATTCCCCCTCCTCCATTTTACCAAATCTTGTGACCTTCCCCTCTCCCTCACCCCTCCCTCACATGGGGATGAATGCATCCCCCCATGTGCACTACCCATGAATTATTCCTCTAATTTATGGGAGTTTCCCTTGTGATTTCAAGAGGATTCCAGTCTAGGTAATCCTTTTTCCCTCTTACATATCTTTCCTCTTATTTCTTCTTGGTTTTCCTTTTACCCTCTTGTTGTGTGCACCATGGACAAACCCTAATCCATAGGGTCTGTTTTCTTTTTATTTATTCTTATAGATTAGGTCTTGTGAGACCCATCTTGGGGCTGATTCTAAGGACGTTCATCAATGGTGACGATTTCCACTTGATTTAAGGTAGGTTTCCCCTTGATTTTTGTCATTAAATTATATAACCTTTATTTTTTATCATTTTAATTTATTTTTGTAATTCCCAATGAATTTATTATACATTATTATAAGCCTCATTAAGGGAGAAACTAAGTTTTACTTGGTTTTCATTAAGTGTGAAGGACTTTTCTTATTAAAACATTTAATTTAAAATTGTTTAACCACTGATTTGCACGTTGGATATTTAAAAAAATGCATGAATAGATGTTACTCATGAGTTTTAGTATTTTTAAAGGTGTTTTATTTTACAAAATTAATTTTATATTGGTTATTTAGTTTTAATTATTATTTCAAGTAATGCTTTAAATTCCAAGTATTGATGATATATTTTATGATTGGTTTCAATAAAAATACGGGGTTTGCAAATTTTTTTGATGTATTTGGTGGTTATAAACATATACATAGGTATACATACACACACATACATATATATATGTATGTATAAATTCACATAGAATATGTGAATTTTTTTAATGAGAGACATGTGTATATGTGTGTGTGTGTGTGAATATATATGAGTATAATGACAAAAGAAAACATTGGGAATTTAAATTTGATTTTTAAACTTGGTTTCCAAATGATATTTTAAGTGGATTTATAAAATAAATTATGAGGCCTTATTTTAACCTTCAAAATAAATGTTTAAGAATTTGATTTATTTCCAATGGAAAGTTCCATGGGTATTGCTTGAGGAATAGGGATGGATGGTTTGGATATTCTCTAAGTTGGCCACTAAATATATATATATATATATGTTCTGCTTTTTGGTTTTTATTATTCAAACTTCATATGAAGCTTGAGTGCTTGGGTGGAGACCTTAGATCAAGACAGGTTCCCTTTCAACTAGCTGTGTTAGTGAAGTATGTCATGTTTCCACTAGCTAGTGATGTGTTACTAGTTTATTTATATTGATTGAGAGTGTCTCTAATTAGTGAAGTTAGTTCTAGGTTTCACCTATCCTTAGTGAGCTTAGGGTGTTTCTCTCATGATGTTTGTTTTAAATTGTTTCTTATATGATTTGTTTTTACTCTTATCTTACTTTATACTTCCCATTACTTATAGCCTTTTTATTCCTTCTTGACCTTTATTCTTATTTAGTAGAACTGTATTCTAAATTATTTTGAAAGGAATATTTTAAAATCAGTTTAGGGGTAGCTTTTAAATGGGTGTTTTATTAAAAGAGGCTCCAACCTAATAAATTGATTTCATAGTGATTGTTTTATTTTAAATAGATTAAAAGGTAATGTTTATAAAATGATTTATCTTTGTATGATTAAGAAATAAATACAAATTTTTAATAATGTATCTCAAACTAGCATAAAATGATATTTTATTCAATGACTTTACTTGGGGTGTTGTTTCCTTTGGCATGCCTACTATGCTCTTTGCTCACTCCTATCTATATAATTTTAGTATAAGTCCTGGTTTAACATTCATATTACTCATGGATAAAGTTTGGTTATAGTTGGATGGTGAATCAAGGAGTCACATAGAGATTTGTCAGTTATTTTTGTATTTAGTTTCTTTTAACACATCATCCAAATAGGCCTTTTATAGCTTTTAGTTGTGGTTATTAGTGGATCAAAATATATTCATGGAGTTCATAGTGGGACTCGGATCTAGATACAGGTGAGGGTGTTTAAGGGTGAGCTAAGGGCTTACTTTTGTTTCCATGTTTGAATTATTTTCTACTTTTATATTACTACTGTTTCTTTCTTGATGGTGTATGGACCTCTGACATACAGAGTGATCATGCACTTTTTTCTACTACTAGTTTAATTTATTTTATGGGTGAAATCATCCCCAATGATTTCATTTTATATTGACGGTGCTTGTCATAATCCCAGGGAATTGGGGATATTCCTCGAGTACATTGAGGGTTGGGTCGAGCGTCAGATGGATGGGTGGCTTGGGATGGCCTATGACAATATGAAAGTATGATTTAGTTTACACATACTGAACTTGGAGTTACCTTTATGTTAATAAACTAATAATATACCTACAAGTATATAAATGAATATCTTCTAGAGTAGTTCACAAAGGAATAGAAGGGAGTGACCCTTGAGAGTTATTGATTTACTCTATTAACCATTCAATAGGCAGTGAACCTTGGTGAGGAGTGACTTCAACTAAATTTTGTATCCTCAAAAATAGTGAGTTAAAGTGAATTTTTTGTATACTAACATAATGTTGAGTGTATTCTCATTGGATATAGCCTAGTGCAGGTAAACAAAATAAAATTTTTGTGTTGTAGAAACATGTAGAGAAACAAAAAAACGATAATTTGAAGAATAAGAGTAAAAGGGATAAAAAATAACAAGAAAATATCAGAAGAAATAGTGATTTATGTGGTTTGGGAATGATCTATACATCCACAGAGAGGAAGAATGATTTCACTAATTCATGAGAAAAATTATAGGGTAATCTTTAGAGTATATGTAACCCTATCTTGAATAATCTCTTAAAGCAATGTGATGAATAGTTCTCACATTGCTATAGTGCCCGCACAATAAGTCAACTATGTTATAGTGTTGCAGGCACCCAAATATAAGATGTAGTAGTATTGGTGGTAGGAAGTTCAAAGAGCTACAATACCATTTTCACACGCTTCTACAATAAGTCTACTCTGAAATGGTGCCCTATCAGTGTCACTGGTCAACTCATCTATAGTGCCCAAAAATTTTGGCTTGGGGGCCTCCACACTAAAACCCCTATATAGGGGCACGCTACTCCTAGAAACCCCTAGAGATCTCACCATAGAGGTTGAACCATGAGAGTTTTATCCTAGTGTACAGTATGATCCATTAGTGGTTGACTAAACTTCATCCAAGGATTGGGAAACAGCAGTCCAACACTTTGTGTGTCGCATGCTTTACTTTATACACATGTGCATGATAATTCATGAGGGTACATTCAATAAGGAGATAGTTTTAATTGTGTTCCTATTAATAAAGGACCAAGATCCAATGGAATTTGTAAGTAAAGAAAAAAATTTAATTAGAAAATACCTTGATTCAACTCCCCCCCCCCTCTCAGGGTGTCATGGGTTACAATACTCCTCAACCAAATATGATTAAATTTAACCAAGTGCCCAGATATATTTCTCAAGCAACCACATGATAATGAGCATTGATATAGGGAAACTTTACATCCTCCCCCAAAAAAAGTTCTGTGATTCTAGATCGGCAAGGGAAATCAATGGACATCATACCATAGTCAAAGCCCTTTACCTCAACTCTCTACAAGAATGAGAATTACTAATAAGACCTTTATATGTCATTTCGACTCTCGAGTCAATTCATCAAAGGTTACACTTGATGTTGGGGAAAATTTCTAGATTGTGGAGCAAAATAACCTACTGAGAAGTTGATTAACCAATGAGTTCTGAGCCATCAAATGTTTATGTTGGTTGAAGTGAGTAACTCTAGAGGGGGGTGAATTGAGTTCCCAATAAAATTTCTATTAAATATTTAGTTAAAATGAATTCCCCTTAATAAAACAAAATAGACAATTAATCAAAATATAAGATCAATATAAGCTCTGTCCTTTTAAAATATTTCTCAAAGAGTGATTATGTCTCAGTTAAAATAATGTTCAGAATTACCTTATCTTTTGAAATAAATTTACTTAGACAAAAAAATATAAACACTAGTCAAGATCAATTATAAAAGTAATAGTTTTGTTTATAGATTAAAAATAATATATGTTTTTATAATAAAACAAAACACAATAACACAATGAAATAAACAAGAGGTTCAGTCTCAAGATGAGACTTAATCCCCTCCACTTGGAAATCACCTGCTACCAAGTAGATTATAATAATAATCAAACAAATCCATAACCTGTATCAGGTAAACAAAAAATATCTATGATATTTCTAGGATAAATAGACTCTTACATAGTTAAACATGGGAATTAAATATAACACAAGACACATAAATACCACTTCCACAATCATCGTGGTAAAATAGATGTAAAGGAATGAGAGAATGTCAAGTATTCTATAGTTAGGTGTAGGATGCAGTGTGTGTTTGATAACAGAATAACAACACAGTGATTAAAATAAAAACAATAAATATAAATAATAATAAAGAATATAGTAATGCTCAATTTAGTAAGCTTAGAATGTTTGAAGTCCTAAGATCGGTGTTGGTGAGGAGTTTGAGCTTCATTCTTGAAAATTTTAGTAGAACAAAGGATAATAGGAATCTATAGGAATGTTTCAATTGATCTATTTTAGTATATTAATCAATATCTATAATGGATTCTGTGATTTTGTGTCATTGATATTCATAGTAGATGAATCAGTGAGATTGTACAGATTCACAGTTTTTATTGCACAGTTTTCTGTATGTTTTTCAGTCAGTAATCACTATATATGTCATGTGTATCGAGTATAGAGAGAGATATTTCCTTCATGTATATATAGAAGCATTATTTGAAGAAGATCCACAATCATCAGATCACCTTTGACTATTTCATGAAGACTTGGTCAAATAATACTTGAATAGAAAATAGTCATTGATTTATTCATGCCAAAGTCCTCAGATGGTAACGGTAGCAAGAAGTTAGCGGTGACTCAGCATATGGAGGTATCTCAGACTCATCGTACCTCAGGATAACAGTGACTCAGAGTCTAGCGGTTACTAAAAGTATGACTATAACAAGCCTGATGTTATATCTTCCTAGAAGTAGCTCATTTAGCAGTAACAAGCCTGGTGGAAACTTCTGCTTGGTGGTGACTCACCTCGACGGTAGCTCCTGGCTGACGGTATCAAGTTCTAGTAGTGACTCCCATCTAATGGTGACTCGCCATAAAACTTATCTATATTATCAAAAAAAATATTACTACTATATAAAATGCTATCATGAAACATGTAGATCATTAGTACTAAAAGAATCATGGTTTTTCGTCATTAAAATAAGAGTGTCAAACATACTCCACATAAGGAGATGCCAAAATTCTCCCCCTTTTTGATGATCACAAAACATGGAATTTTATAAGAAATGTACTAAATAAGTAAACATGGATAACCAGAGATGTATGTAAGTTAAATACAACCTAGTTATCATTTTAGAAGATATATGTGTGGTATAAAAAACTTAAATAAAAAATCAGAAATATTAGAATATTCTTATAATAAAATAAATGCCCATTTTATCTACCCCTTTGAGATTATCAAAAATAAAAGAAAAATAAAATAAAATAAAATAAATAAATTAGAATAAAACTAAGACATTTCATTTAATATTAGACAAAAAGATGTTGAGTGAAACAATATAATGATAAAAAGTACAAGGACACGATCCATATCAAAAGACTGCATCCAATCAAATTCACTATGTAGAGGTTGGTGGTTGATCAACTTTCTATTTCCCTTTGTACTTGTATCTATACTAAGATGAGAAAGTGGCAGTGAAAGTTAGAGAATAGGTGGTAATGGAAGGGATTGTTGTGTTAGGAGGAAGAGTTTCATGAATAAGAATTGGCCTCAGTTTTCTGATTACATCCGCTGGTGATAAACTCATAGGCTGAAATGGTGTAGGTAGAAGACCATATGACTAAGTAATCACTATAGGATGGTATCTAACTGGCTCTGTGGTTGTAGTTGAAAGAATTGTCATCACAGAAATTTCCTCTCTTACAATAATAGTTGTAATATGAACATATAATAAGGGTTTCATGAGATTGATAAAATCCATAATTATATTTCCTACCCTTTCCATATCATTGAAAAAAAAATCTCTTCCATGAATCTCTACAAAATTAGTGTGTGAACCTTTAGTTGACTCACTGGTTCTTTGAAATCCCTTGGCATCTAAGATGGCAGAAATCATCTTAGGATATATTAAGGAGTTCAATATTGATCTCTTATTTCACATATCATACATATGAATCATTAAAAATCTACACAGATTGATCCATTACCCTTGATTCATTATAAACAAGAAGTAAACATCCTGATATCACATGGTATTGAAATATCCCTTTCTAAGACATAAAAGATGTTGTAAAAATTTGAATAACAGATTTCATTCACCATCAAGTTCTGCATCTATAGGTCTTCTCAGGGTACCATCTCCAGTCAATTGTAGAAGAGCCTCTTCATATTGAACATTTAATTTTCACTTGGAATAATTCCTTGAAAATCCTCATATACCCCTTTATGAGGTACTTTTAATAACTTTTCCCATTCCTTTGAAGAGAAAGAAATCACTTCTCCATCAATGCGACTTCTTATCAGATTTACTTTCTTTCTGAAAACAAACTCAATATTCTGATAAAAATCATATAATAACCTCAAAAAATACACACAGTGATTTGATGTGAACCAGTTCATCCATTTATGATCTTCTATAACTTTCAATACTAGCATATTTCTATATGGGAGCCATTGTGCATCGATTTCCATTTCAGCTTCGACAACCCATTTTTTCATATGCAGGTTTTGAGAAATAATATCTTAACTATTGGTATATACTTTTCATTTCTTTGATTACCTCATTTCTTCTGGATTTGAATCGGCTACTCGCTTCACATGGTCCATTTGGATTGGTTAAAGTCTTAGGTGGAATAAGGGAGAAAAGAATGATGATCAATCTGAGAGGAAGTAAAAGGTTCAGGAGTTCAAGGGTTTAAGGTGTAGTGAATCAATTTGATTTATCCTGATAGATTTATCATTTAGGGATTATAAATAATAAAAAATACTAAATTAAAAAAAATTGTAAAATAATAGAAACGGTAGTAAAAAACAATAACAAAAAGGAATAGTGACTCATTCAATGGTGATTCGTCAATAGTGACTCATCAACGGTGACTCATCAATGGTGACTCATCAACGGTGACTCATAAATGGTGACTTTTCAATGGTGACTCGTCAACAGTGATTTTTCTAATGGTGAATTTCCAATGGTGACTTACCAATGGTGACTTGACAATGGTGACTTATCAATGGTGACTCATCAATAGTGACTTATCAATGGTGACTCATCAATGGTGAATTATCAACGATGACTCATCAATAGTGACTTATCAACGGTGACTTGGTTATCCAAAATTTATCATTCCTAATTCATGTTTGATGTAGTTTAATCTCTCAAAATTCAAAGGATTTTTGAATATATTTGAAAGCTAATGTTCAGTTCCAATAAATTATAAAGTTATATCACCTTTTTGATAATGATCTCTCAAAAAGTGATGTATTACATCAACGTGTTTCATTCTATACTGAGATAATGGATTTTTGGAAATTTTTACCGCACTTGTGTTATCACAATTTATAGGCACATGTATAAATTTTCATCCAAAGTATGGTAAAGTATGTTTCATTCATAATATTTGTTCACAACAACTGCCTGCAACTATGTATTCAGCTTCAATAGTGGATAGTGCAATAGAATTTTGTTTCTTACTACACTGTGATACTAGATATTTTCTTAAAAGATGACATGTTTCTAATTTTATTTTTCTATCTAACTTACAACCACCAAAATCAGAATCTAAATAACTTACTAAATAAAAATCATGTCCTCTTGGATAGAACAATCCAAAATTGGTTGTATATTTGAGGTATTTAAAAATTCGTTTGACAGCTAATAAGTGTGAATCTTTTGGATTTTCTTAAAAGCGAGCACACATACACACACTAAACATAATATCAGGATAACTAGCATTTAAGTATAAAATACTACCAATCATACCTTTGTAACTATTTTGATCTACTCAATTCTCAGCTTCATCAATATCTAGTTTACAGGTGGTACTCATGAGAGTATCACTACTTTTAGTGTTATCTAAGCCAAAACATTTTATCAGATCTTTAGTATATTTACTTTGATTTATGATAATTCCTTCTTTATTTTGAAAAATCTAAAATACAATAATTTGAGTTCATCCATTAAACTCATTTCAAATTCATTTTGCATTAGTTCTGAAAAATTAGTACATAGGGAATCTTTAGTAGATCCAAAAATAATATCATATATATATATTTGTACTATTAAAACATATTTTGAAATTATTTTTAGAAAAATAATTGAATCAACATTACCTTTTAAAAAACTTTTTGAAATATGAAAAGAGGTAAGCCTATCATACCAAACTCTAGGATCCTGTTTTAAACCATATAATAATTTTGTTAATTTAAAAACATGATTTGGAAAATATGGATTCTAAAATCTAGGGTGTTTTTCAAAAAAAAATCCTCAATTATAAATCCATTTAATAATTCACTTTTAACATTCATTTGATATAGTTTGGAATCCAAATGTGTTGCATAGGAAATTAGTATCCTAATGGCTTCAAGTTTGGCTACAAGAGAAAAAATTTCTTCATAATCAATACCTTCTTCTTGATTATAACCTTATGCAACTAGTCTAGCTTTGTTTCTTATTATAGCATCTGACTCATCAACCTTGTTTCTAAACACCCACTTAGTTCCAATATTTAAGGTGTCTTTAGGTCTATCAACAAGTTCCCAAACATTGTTTCTCTTAATTTGATTAAGTTTCTCTTACATAGTTATTACCTAGAATTCATCATTGATGAAATCATTAATGTTCTTAGGTTTAAGCTGTGAAAATAAGGATTAGTGTTCAATTTTATTTCTAAGGGAAAATCTAGTTTTTGTACCTCTATCTATATTTACTATAACATCATCTAAAGGGTGGTTTCTATGATTCCTAATAGGTCTTTGAAAAGAGGGGCTGATTGTCTCAAGATCTTCTTCAGGTTCGGGTTCTGGAAGTTCACTGGGTGAACTTCCTACTTGTTTCACAAAACTTTTAGAAGGTTTAGAATTTTTATTTGGAGTTTAAAGATCATCCTCAAGGTTCTCTAAGATATTATTAGGTTCATTGGGTCTGGTTTCATCAAATTTAATGTGAATAGACTCTTATGTTGTTTTAGATATCTTATTAAAAACTCTATAAGATTTTTTGGGCGTTGAATATCTAATGAAAATTCTTTCATCACTATTGGAAGAAAATTTGTCCATATTATCCTTTGTATTTATAATAAATAATTTGTTACCAAAAACTTTAAAATAATTATCCTTCGGTTTTATATTATTCCACAACTCTTACGATGTTCTAGTTAAGATGGGTCTAATTAATACTCTATTTATAGCACAACATGTTGTGCTAATAGATTCTTCCAAAAAGTAGACAGGAAGGTCATATTCATTTAGCATATTCTGGGTTATCTCTTGAAGAGTTCTATTTATTCTTTCTACCACACCATTTTATTATGGTGTCCTAGGAGTAGAAAAGTTGTGATTATAACCATTTTATTAACAAAATGATTCATAGTCTTGATTTTCAAATTCTTTACCATGATAACTTCTTAAGGTTTTAATCCTAAGTCCAATAAGATTTTTTATAGATTTGGTATACTTAATAAAGTAATAACAAGTTTTACTTTTGTGAGATAGAAATAATACTCTTGTGTATCGAGAGAATTCATATAAAAGGACATAGATAAAATGTTTTCCATTTAAACTAGAAACTCTATAAGGTTAAAATATGTCTATATGAACTAACTATAGAGGCTGAGAGATTGAAAATTCCTTTTTAGATTTAAAGGAAATCTTATGAAGTTTCCCTTTTTGGTAGGGATCAAAAACTCTATCATTTGAGAATTTGAGCTTTGGTAGATCTCTAACTAACTCTTTCCTAGTTAGATTTCTAAGTGGTTGGATGTTTCAATGGATGATTATCCTATGTCAAATCCATAATTATTTTTGAAAGGCACTTAAGAAATAAATATTTTTAGAAGATAAAGAATTTAAATCAATAGAATGAATATTATCATTTCTTAATGCAGTAAAAATTAAAACATTTTTATCATAAAAAACATAACAGGTATTGTTTTCAAATTTTATATAAAATCTATCATCACATAATTGAGAAATGATAAGTATATTATATTTTAAACAATCTACATATAAAACTTTAGAAATTAATACTGAATTATAATTAACGATTTGGCCATGGCTGATGATTTTCCCTTTTGCATTGTCACCAAAAGTGACATGACCACCGTTAACTTTAATCAAATTCTTGAAGTTTGAATACTCACTAGAAATATTTATAGAAAATTCACTATCTAGATACCATAATATTTTTCTGTAGGTTTTCAAATAGGTTTCTTACAAAAAAAAGTTTATTCCAAAAATGATTTTGGTACCCAAATCCTCTTGGGTCCAATTATGTTAGTAATAATAGATTTTGGCACCCATAATTGCCTAATGGGTTTCTTATAAATAGATTTTATTCTTCTAGAAATAAATACTTTATTGGGTCTAGTTGAGTAGGTATTGGCAGTGTATGAATTTTCAAAACTGGTAAATCTGGTTTTTGTAATTTTTCTTTGTCCTGGTTTATAACCTATTCCAGTTATATACTTAGGAGCAACTTTATTTCCCAATATTTGAGTAAAAGTTTTCTTAAAATTGGTAAACCTTTATATGTCTTTATTTAGCTTTTCATTTGATAATTTTAATTCATTGTTCTCTTTCAACAATTGATCATTTTTCTATTTTTCAATGGTAAGTTGGTTTTAATATTTACTATCAAAGAATGTTGTTTCTCAAGTGACCTATATTTATCTTTTAGCTTGTGAAAGGTATCTTCCAACATGTTACAGTAATCATACAAATCTTCATTGGTCATGTTTTTCTTAATATAATCATTTTCTTCATTTTCAGAAATGTTTTAAATATTAATAGGAGAACTAAAAAGAATATTTTGTACCTCTGATGTGCTTGCCACAAAGCACATATTTTTCATGTTAGACTTATCTTCTTTATTAGTGTTTGAATCACTCGAGCTATCTTTGGAGGCACTCTATGTTTCTTTCATGGAATTTTTTAATATTCTATCCTTATACTCATACTAATTTTTATATTTCAATTTTGATAATGAGATTTAATGTGTCTCTTCCTCTTACATTCATAGCAGGTGATTTTATTTTGAGTATTATCCTTTTTATAATCCTTTTTCCACTTTCCTTTTTTCATAATTTCCTCTAAAATTAGATTTCTTGAAGAAATTATTTTTCCTATATAATTTCTTGAATCTTATGGCCATATGGGCCATCTCTTCATCACTGTCATCAGGAGATTCTTCTTCACTAGTATTTTCAACTTGTACCTTTTCTCTTTGTTTGTAGGTAGCAGTCTTTAAGGCTAATGATTTTCTTTTTGGTTCATCTTTATCGATATCTTTGTATACTTTAAGATATTCTTCATACATCACCAAATTTCCTATTAATTCCTTGACAGTTAATTTACTCACATCATAAGATTCTCTAATTGACACAGATGTTCCTCTCCATCTTCCTGGTAAACATATGAGCAATATCATAACTTGATCTTTTTATGTCACTTGTTTTCCAAGTGGGTGCATGGTATTCACTATTTCATTGAACCTGAGATACATATTAGAAATAAGTTCATCAAATTTAATTTTAAAAGTGTTGTACTTGATTGTATATGTATTTAGTCTCATTTCTTTGACATTTTATGTTCCTTCATGTGAAACAGATAAGATATCCCATCTTTAAAAAGTAGATTTGCGAGTAGATATTCTATGAAATTCATCATCACCCAAGGCACAAAATAAATCATCCATAGCTTTAAAATTATTATTTTAAGCAACTTTTGTAGAATCACTTTAAGTAATTCTAGCATTTTATGGTATTTCATATTGATTTTATATTATAATCCAAATGTCAAAACTCATACTTTCTAAATGAATTTTCATTTTGATTTTCCATTGAACATAATTTTTACCATTAAAATAAGTAGGTATGTTAGTAGCAGATCCTTTTTGTCTATTATCCATAAAGAACTAAAATTTAGAATTGAAAAAAAATTGAGATCTTTAGAATACAACTAAAACCATAGTTGAAAAGTTAATTTAAAAATTCTTTGATACCAAATGTTGGTCAGAGTGAGTAACTCAATAGGGGATGAATTGATTTCATAATAAATTTTTTGTTAAATATTAAGCTAAAATAAAATCCCCTTAATAAAACAAACTGGCCAATTAATCAAAATAGCAGATCGATATAAGATCTGTCCTTTTAAAATATTTCTCAAAGAGTGATTATGTCTTAGTTAAAATAATTTTAAGTTTTACCATAGCTTTTGAAATCAATTTACTAAAACAAAAACAAATATAAACACTAGTTGAGATGAATTATCAAAGTAATAGTTTTGTTTATATATTAAAAATAATATAGGTTTTGATAATAAAACAAAATACAATAACACAACGAAATAAACAAGAGGTTCAGTCTCAAGATGAGACTTAATCTATTCCACTTTGCAATTACCTGTTTCCAAGTAGATTATAATAATAATCAAACAAATCCATAACTTGGATCAAGTAAACAAACAACAACTATGAGCTTTCCAGACTAAAGAGCCTCTTCCACAGTTATACGTGGGAAGTAAAGATAATGCAGGCCACACAAGGACCTATTCCACAAACACTGTGGGAAAATAGATGTTAAGGAAGGAGAGAATAATTATTCCCCAGTTAGGTGCAGGAGACAGTGTGTGTTATAACAGAGTAACAACACACTGCTCAAAAGAAAAACAATAAACATCAAGAGCAATAAAGAATATAGTAACGCTTAGTTTAGTATGATCATAATGTTTGAAGTCCTCAGATCAGTGTTGGTGAGGAGTTTGAGCTTCATTATTGAAGATTGTAGCAAAATAAAGGATCGTATGAATCTGAAGTAATGTTCCAGTTGATCTTTGTCAGTATCTCAATCAATCTCTATAATGGATTTTGTGCTTCGTAACGTTGATCTTCATAATAGATGAATCAGTGAGATTTTACGGATTCACAGTTTTGATTGTACAATTTTCTGTATGTTTTTTAGTCAGTAATAATTGTATATGACATATGTATCGAGTATAGAGAGATAGATTTCCTTAACGTATATATAACAACATTATTTGGAGAAGATACACAATACTCATATCAGCTTAGACTGTGTCATGAAAACTTGGTCAAATAATCCTTAAATAGAAAATAGTTGTTGAGCCATTCAAACCAAAGTCCTTGGATAGTAATGGTAGCAAGAAGTTGTCAGTGACTCAGCATATGGTGGTATCTCAGACTGGTAGTACCTCAGGCTGATGATGACTCAAATTCTAGCAGTGACCTAGAGTCTAACGGTAATAATCCTGATGGTATCTAATCCTAGAGGTATCTCCTCTAGAAGTAATAAGCTTAGTGGTGATAAGGCTAGCAGTGACTCCTACTTGGCGGTGAATCGCCTCAGTGGTAGTTCATGGATGATGGTAGAAAGTTCTGGTGGTGACTCCTAGCTAATGGTGAATCTCCATAATACTTAGCTTAATTATCATAAAAATAGTCTTATCATATAAAATGTTATCATATAACATTTCATTAGTACTAAAAGAATCATGGTTTGTGATATTTAAAATAAAAGTGTCAAACACACTCCACACAAGGAGGTGCCAATAGTTTATGTTTTCAATTGCTCATGAATGTGTCATTTTGTAACGTCCTCCAGGGTTGTAATATTTTTTTACTATTGGTAGTGTAGTATTTTCATTGTATTTCTCTCCTTTACCAGATCTTTGTAAATATTATTATTATTATTTATTTTTCTCATAAAATTATCACCACAAAATATCATTTTCACCTCGATATTAATAAAAAATTGCATTCACTCTGAGGAATGACAATAATTTTTTTAATAAATATTCACACTCACTTTAGGGAATGGAATAATATTATTTGATTGGGAATTATAATATCTTAAAGACCAATAACATGAACATGTAATTCAATATTTTCATCCATTTTGTGAAACAATATTATCCATAAATTGAATTATTATTATTCATGTAGTCCTTGATGGACGCTTTCTTTCTTTCAAATAATTTGCATATAGGATTCAAATAATAATGATAAATATTGATATGTAATACTCGTTTTGAAATATTTATCCAAGAAATTATCAGGGTAAAGTCATTATAAAAAATTGTGTACCCTGATCAAAGGAAAACATACCTTATTTTATCAATTCAATTCATGTTTTATTGCTAAGACCATTAGTATCCAAATGCATTTCAACATCCCAAATCTACAACAGATAGTTTTTTTAATGTTATTAGGAGAGAGAAAACCGAGTTTAAAAATATTTTCCATGCAAATTTTGTCCTACTTGATTAAATTAACCTTTTAAGGTTATCATTTCGATAACGCACTATAAACTTTGGGAGTAAAATAGAATGAAAAGAGAAGTGTTTGTAGGGTTACGATCATAATTACCCCACCATGTGAATCGTTTTCATTAGCTATTCATAACAATCAAACTAACACCATTCACATGTTTTTCAAACAATATGTTACACTCTATGCTCTCAGTCAATAAATAATTGAGTCATAAATAATAATAAAAATATGAAAATTATGACATCTGTTAATATAATAACTATTCATAACAAAATCAAATTAGTTATTTATTGAAATAAAATTTAACTTAACTAAAAAATCAAGTTAACAATTCAATTAACTAACTAACAATTCAAAAATGTTAAATTAAACTAGGAGAGTAAAAGGAGAAAAGTTAGTCCACATGTTAACACCTCCCCTTGTCATGGACATTCAATACGGATTTAAATCGTCTCATGTTCCCCACTTGAACCTAACCCTCAGGTTGGGTTTTTGGACGAAACTGCCCTCATTTTCACTTTTTTTGGTGTAGCGTTGGATTGGGGTTTCTTCATATATATATATATATTGTAATATTTACTATATATTTAAAACAAATAAACATATATTTAGTGTGATATTTATTATATATATTATATTTTTTTAATTTTATTATAAAGTAATTAGTATATATTGTTTATTGTTTATGGAAAATCAATATATGGATATATATATATATATATATATAATTTTTATTACATATATACATATATAATATTTATTATGATATTTATTATATGTAATATCGATTATATATATTTTTAATATGAAATTTATTAATTAAATATAAACTCTATTGGGAAATTTGTAGTGGAAATTTACAGTGGGAATTTCCAGTGTAAATTTCCTCTACAAATTTCCCTATGGAATTTTCCAAATTTATACTGGAAATTTCAAGTGAAAATTTCTACTGGAAATTTCCAATGCACATTTACACTTTAAATTTACAATTCTAATTTTCACTTCAAATTTCATTAAAAATATATTATTACATAAATAAAAAATGCAATGTTTTACTGGGATTTTACATTGAACATTTCCACCACTTAAAATTTATGGTAACATAACTATATAACTAAATACATTCACAAATTTATATTGATAATTTCCAGTGAAAATTTACATTGAGAATTTTCCATGCAAATTTTCAATGGGAATTTACACCGTAAATTTGTACTGAATTTTCTTAGTGAAAAAAATTCCAATGTATCTTTACTACACAACATGAACCAAAGAAATTTGAACTGAAAATAACACATGCAGGCATACATTGATATCGATATACATCATAACACTACATTGTACATTTCCAGTACATACATATAGGAAATTTACAGTGCAAATTTACATAAAATGTTTCAAGTGAATGTTTCTAGAGTATATTTGAATGAATATTGGAAAAAACATATATGTATATGTATAAATTTAAATTTACAATGAAATTTTCCGATATAAGTTTAGACTGAAAATTTTTAGTGCATACATACATACAGATAAATTTGGACTAAAATTTTTCATTACAAATTTTCAATGTAATTAGTATATATTGTTTATTATTTATAGAAAATAATTATATATATATATAATTTTTATTACATATATATATATATAATGTTGGACACACCTATTTTGATAATCCCAAATCATGTTTAATTCTATAATGGGTTAGTTATTTGACAATCTATTTCAATCTATTTTAATCTCATGACTTTGCTAAATTCAGTTTACAGTTTAAAGAGTCTTCTGTCAAAGGTCACTATTGAAGGCTACTGGTAAGAGGTCACTGTTTTAGGCCACTATCATAGTCACTGTTGACAAACCTACAGCTAAACCTTACCACTTGAAGTCATTGGTGAAAAGGTCACCGTTGAAGACCCTACTGATGAAGTTTACCGTTATAAGAGCTACAATTATAAAGTTGTTGTTGGAAGTCACCTGTACAAGGTCACTGTTGTAAAGCCTACTGTTGGAGTACTTACCGAAGCATAGATATGTTGATTCAATGTGATAGGCCACTTTTGTGACAAGTTTCCTGTTACAAATAGTTTCTGTTAGAATTCCACTGTCAGACTTATTACTGGAAGTCTACTGTTAAGTAGTCTACCGTGAAAGAGCTCACTGGACAAGTCTACTGCTAGAAAAGTCTACCATTGGTAAAGTCTACCGCTGTACAAGTCTACCATTGGTGAATTCTACCACTGGATAAGCCTACTGTTGTAAGTCTACTACTGATTAAGATTGATATTGAAGATGCTACCAATTGATAGGCTACCGTTACCAGTCTATTGATATCATTATCTCAACTTTGTCCATTGTCTTAAGAATATTATAACGGTTACATCTAACTAATTTAATGCATATGAAATTCATTAATATTATTTGCAGACATGTTAGAAACTGTACTGGGTAAGAGGAAGACCGCGCATGGTGTGATCATTCCTCAAGAGGGCTCTATACAATTAAAAAGGCATACTGAGCAGAAAAGAGAGCATGCCAAGGTGCGAAGAAAAGTGTGTTATCATACACCATACGAAAACAAAGGGAAGTAAGAAGAACTCTCCAAGTTCGCACTCTAATAATCTAAGGGCCTCATTAAGATCATATTGAATAACATACTAAAGGTTGTCCTGATGCGCTTCGTCAACTCCATTGTACCAAGAATTTGAAAATCTCAGTACCTGGAAGCCAGTACCTGAAAGTTGTGACACTCTGTTTTTTGAGGCAACTTACAGAGAAGAACAAAAACTTCATTTCCTTAACTACAAGAAGTCTAGATCTGATCTTCAAACAAATATAGCATTCTAAACTCAACCCTAATTTATTTAGCTCTACTGTGTTCTTTATTTTACATTTCTGAGCAGTGTGTGTTTGTTACACACACGCTATCTCATGTGCTTTAACTGGGGGATATTGAAAATCCCTACTCAAAACCCTTTCAACTTTTTTTTCCCACACATAACTGTGGAAGAAGCCTTGTGTGTCTTGGTTGCTTGTTTTCCCACATAGAACTGTGGTAGAGATTGTAAAATCTGGACAATCTGTACAAACTGTTGTAAAGCCCGATATAGGTTGTGTATCAATTTTATTTATATAAACTTCTTAGTGGAAGGTGATCACCAAGTGGAGAGGATTAGGTCTAGGCTTGAGACTGAACCTCTTGTTTACATTATTGTGATAATCTTCAAGTACTCTGTTTTATTTAATCCGCTGCTTATATTTTTCAAAGATAGAAAACTATTTTTATAGTCACTCTGATAGTTAGTTTTGGTTAGTGTGTATATGTTCTTAATTTAGTAAACATGTTTCAAAAGTTGAATTAGTGATTACATTGATTCAATTGAGGACTAATCAACCTTAGAGAAACTTTTTTAGCAATTAAACATTTATATCTCTACTGCCTTAATTGGCTAGGCTGTTTTGAATTGGGGTATTTTAATTATAAATTTTTTAACAGAAATTTTAATTGGAACTCAATTCACCCCCCCTCTTGAGTATCCACTCTGACCAACATTTGGTATCAAAGGATTTTATTTTCAAGTTTTCAAATTCTTTTCAACTGTGATTTTATTTGTATCTCAAAGATCTTAAAATTTCTGTCATATCTAAATTTTGAGTTCTTTAAATTCTAAGTAACTATAGAAACTAGAGTTGAGGGTGTTTCTACTAACAGGCCACCTTTATTTAATGGTAATAATTATGCTTAGTGGAAATTAAAAATGAAAATGTATCTATAGAGCATGGGACCTGAAATCTGGGACATGATTGAAGAACAACATATATTGTCTGCTACTACTAGAGACACATGGTCTCAGTTAACTAAAGCCACATATAATAATAACTGTAAAACAATGAATGCTTTGTACTGTTCTCTAGGTGATGATGAATTCAATAGAATATCTTCTTGTAAAACTGCATATGAAATTTGGGATACGTTAGTTGTTTCTCATGAGGGAACAACTAATGTTAAAGAAATGATATTAAATACATACACTATTAAATATGATAATTTTAAAATGAAGCCTTATGAACCTATCTCTGAAATGTATCTCAGGTTCAAGGAAATAGTGAACACCATGAGTCTTCTTGGGAAACCAGTGGACAGAAAGGACCAAATCATGAGACTGCTTTGATGCCTACCTGATAGATAGAGGGGAACTTCTATTTCCATCCGAGAATCATGTGACATAATCAAGCTACCAGTAAAGGAGATAATTGGAAAACTTATGATGTATGAAGAAGAGCTTAAGGTGAATCAAGAAGTAGAAGAAGGACCAAGGAAGAAGTCATTAGCATTCAAGACTTCAACCTCAAAGAGAAAAGACAAAGAAAAAGTTCAAGTTCCTATAGACAGTTCCACTAGTGAAGAGTCAAATTCAGATAGTGATGAGGAGATGACTCATCTTGCTATAAGGTTAAAAAAGTTTTACCAAAAGAATAAATTCTTTAGGAATTCAAACTACAAGGGAAAGTATGATAGTAAAGGACAATGAAAGAAAGACAAAAAATGGAATGACAAATCAAATGAAATAATCTTCTATGAGTGCAAATGAAAAGGTCATATAAAGGCAGACTACCCCAAGATGAAATTTAAGAAGAAATATGAAGATAAGGGAAAGGGTTATAAAAAGGCTATGAAAACTACTTGGAGTGCTTCAGAAGACAGCTCTAGTGGATCTGATGCTTTTGATAGTGAACAGAACAATCATGCCAAATTATGTTTCATGACAGAGACATTTGAGGTAACGCTTAATTCTCCTATACATAATGCCTATTATTCTAGGAATAAGAGTGAGTCACATAATGATTAAGATATGACTAAGGATGAATTATTTGAATACAGTGAAATGCTTGAGGATACCTTTAATGTGCTCAAGGAAAAATATAAATCATTAAAGAGATAACATGCTTTAAACACAAATTATAAGTCGAATCTAGATATTGAGAAAGATAAATTCTCCCAACTGTTAAAAGAAAATATAGAATTAAAATTATCCAATGAGAAATTAAGAAAAGATCTTGAGAAGTTTACTGCTGGTAGGGATACCTTGACTCAGTTTCTAGGAAAACATATTTCCTCAAAATATATTAATGGTCTAGGATATCAACCAGGATAGAGAAAAATTAGTAAAACCAAATTTGATCCAAAATCTAGACAGTTCACTACTATTTTCAGTTATGTATCATATTTTGAGAGACAATTTTATAAAGGATCTAACAAAGTATTTATGCCTCCAAATATGTATGTTGATGTTAGGAAACCTATAAATCAAATATGGGTTCCCAGAGTTTTACTTGTTAACCTCTCTGGACCCAAGAAAATCTGGGTACCAAAGTTACCCCATGCCTAATTTGTTTTGTAGGGAAGTTACCTAAAGAGTTCCTGTAAGACCTTATGGTACTTGGATAGTGGAAGTTCAAGAAATATGACCGGATATTATTCTTTCTTCAAGAGTCTAATCAAAGTTTATTGTGGACATGTAACTTTTGGTGACAATGCAAAGGGAAAAATCATTGGCTTAGGCCAGATTGGTAACCCTAATACAATATTAATCTCCAAAGTACTCTTTGTTGATGGATTAAAGTACAATTTATTTAACATCTCTCAGTTGTGTGATGATGGTTTTAATTTCAAGTTTGAAAATGATGCATACAATGTTTTTAATTCCAAAAATGATTTAGTATTCACTGCCTGTAGAAATGAAAATGTTTATGTTGTTGATTTAAATTCCTTATCCAAGCAAAATGTTTCCTGATTAAATGCTTTTCATAAGGAATCTTGGTTGTGGCATAGAATATTAGGACACTATAATGTTCACTCGCTTAGGAAACTATCTAAGAAAGGTATAGTTAGAGACTTACCTAAATTAGAATTCCCACTTGACAAAGTGTGTAATCCCTATCAAAAGGGAAAACAGCACAAAGTTTCTTTCAAACCAAAGAAAGAGGTCACTACTTCTAAACCACTTGATTTGGTTCACATGGATTTGTTTAGACCATCAATAGTTTCAAGTTTAAATGGGAAACACTAGGTTTATGATCTTGTATATGATTTCTCTAGATATACTTGGGTATACTTCCTAGCTCACAAAAGTGAAGCTTGTTCCTACTTTATTAAGTATTCCAAGTCTGTAGAAAATCTTAGTGGACTTAGAATTAAGACCTTGAGAAGTGATCATGGTCGTGAGTTTGAAAATTAGGAGTTCGAATCTTATTGCTCACACAATGGATATAGTCATGATTTCTCTGATCCTAGAACACCTCAACAGAATAGAGTCGTGGAAAGAAGAAATAGGACCCTTCAAGAAATTTCTAGGACAATTCTCAATGAATATGATTTACCAATTTATTTTTGGGCTAAATCTGTAAATACAGCTTTTTATACCATCAATAGAGTCTTGATTAGACCTGTTCTTAAGAAGACCCCTTATGAGCTTTGGAACAATTGGAATCCTAAGGTTAATTACATTAGAGTTTTTGGTTGAAAAGTCTTTATATTTAACACTAAAGATAATCTTGAAAAATTTTCTCCCAAAAGTGATGAGGTAATTTTCCTAGGTTACTCAATCTCGAGTAAAGCCTATAGAGTATTCAATAAGAAATCCAAATGTGTGGAAGATTCAGTTCATTTCAAATTCGATGAGACTGATCCATATGAACCTAAAACCTCTCTTGAATATATTGAGGAAGATATTTCAATTCTGAACCTTAATGATAAAAATAGTGAACCCCCTGTGAAAGTGACCAGTTCTGGGAATCTTCCAGAATCTGCATCTGTTGAGTCTGAACCAACAGACAACCTTGAGGAATCTAGTTCGACCCTTTCTAGAGGCATTAGGACTCTTAAGAATCATCCTTTAGATACTATTAGAGGTGATCTAAATAGGGGAACACAAATTAGAGCTTCTCTGAGAAACCAGGTTGAATATCAAGATTTTCTTTCACAGCTTGAACCCAAAAATATCAATGATGCTATCAATTATGAATTTTGGATGATGGCTATACAAGAAGAATTAAATCAGTTTGAAAGAAACAAAATCTGGGAATTAGTGGAAAGACCTAAGGACACTTTGACAATAGTCACTAAATGGGTATTTAGGAACAAAGTTGATGAGTCTGGAAATATAGTTAGAAACAAAGCTAGACTAGTTACACAAGGGTATAGTCAAGAGGAAGGAATAAACTATGAGGATACCTTTGCACCTATAGCTAGGTTAGAGGCCATTAGGATACTACTTTCTTATGCAGCTCATCTGAATTTTAAAATTTATCAAATGGGTGTTAAAAGTGCTTTTCTAAATGGGTATATAGTTGAGGATGTGTTTGTTGAACAACCCCCTGGCTTTATAAATCCCCAGTTTTCAAATCATGTTTTTAAACTTTCTAAAGCTTTATATGGGCTAAAACAAGGTCCAAGAACTTGGTATGATAGACTTAGTTCCTTTCTTATTTCAAAAGGCTTTACTAAAGGGATAGCAGATCCTACATTGATTATTAAAATTATTTCTAAAGATGTTTTAATAGTACAAATTTATGTAGATGATATAATTTTTGGATCCTCTAAAAACTCTTTATGTACTAATTTTTCAAAGATAATGCAAAATGAATTTGAAATGAGTTTAATGGGGGGACTTAAATTTTTCCTTGGATTTCATATTTTTCAAAATAAAAATGGCATTGTTTTGAATCAAAGTAAATACATTAAGGATCTTCTAAAAAATTTTGGTTTGGATAGTAGTAAAGTTAGTGATACACCTGTGAGTGACACTTGTAAGTTGGATGCTGATGAAACTGGTGAACCAGTGGATCAAACCAACTACAGAGGTATGATAGGGAGTCTGATCTACCTTAAGCTAGCAAACCTGATATTATATTCAGTGTATGCATGTGTGCTCATTTTCAAGCTAATCCCAAAGAATCTCATTTAACTTCTGTTAAAAGTATTTTCAAATATCTCAAATATACTCCCAACTTAGGATTATTTTATCCAAAGGAAAAATCATTTGATTTGATAAGTTATTTAGATTCTGACTTTGCTGGTTGCAAGCTAGATAGAAAAAGCACCTCTGGAACATGCCACATTTTAAGCAAGTCACTAGTATCATGGTGTAGCAAGAAACAGAATTCTGTTGCATTATCTACTGCTAAAGTTGAATATATAGTTGCTGGTAGTTGTTGTGCTCAAATTCTGTGGATGAAACACACTTTACTAGACTATGGATATCAATTCAAACATGTCTCAATAAATTGTGATAACACAAGTGCTATTAACATTTCTAAAAATCCAGTATCTCATACTAGGACAAAGCATATTGATGTGAGATATCACTTTTTGAGAGATCGTTATCAAAAAGGTGATATCACTCTTGAATTCATTGTCATTGAAAAACAATTGGATGATATATTCACAAAGCCCTTGAATTATAAGAGGTTAAACTACATCAAACATGAGTTAGGGATGATTAATTTCAGTATAGGGAACCTCACTGTTGAACCTCACTATTGAACCTCACTGTTAGAACCTCACTGTTGAACCTCACTGTTGAACCTCACTGTTGAACCTCACTGTTGAACCTCATTGTTAGAACCTCACTGTTGAACCTCACTATTAGAACCCCGTCGTTAGAACCTCACTGTTGAACCTCACTGTTAGAACCTCATCGTTTGAACCTCACTGTTGAACCTCACTGTTGAACCTCGCTGTTAGAACCTCACTGTTGAACCTTACTATTAGAACCTCACTGTTAGAACCTCACCATTAGAATCTCACTGTTGAACCTCACTATTAGAACCTCACTGTTAGAACCTCGCTGTTGAACCTCACCGTTAGAACCTCATTGTTGAACCTCATCATTAGAACCTCACCGTTAGAACCTCACTGTTGGGTACCTCACTGTTTTAATTTACCGTTACTTAATATTTTATGCAAGAATCTAAACCATTTTATTAATATTATTTTTCTCTATTTGTATTTGTTTTGATCCCTAAATGATAAAATTATATCACAAACACATTTTTATCCACTCTCTTCCTCACTCTCAAACCCCTCCTCTCAAAATTCTTAAACCCTAACTTTCCGTTGAACCCTCAAACTGCTTCGAACCTCAATGGCAAGAGTCAAGTGACCTTTGGCTGATGATGGAGATGTGCCCAGGCCTAAGATACCCCGATCTGAGTCTAGTGGTGGAAGTAATATATCAATATAGCTTGTTAACCTGCATCTGTCAAAGAGAACGATTGTGGTTGAAAAGGAGTTAAGAGAAGATTGGTTGCTCTCTAAAAAATCCTTAGTGATGGAGACACTAGAGGCACAAGGATGGTTGGAGTGATTTTCAAATAATAATGGTCTGTATTACCCAAGGCTAGTCAAAGAATTTTATGACTATCTGAAATTCGATAAGTCAGATGATGAGAACCGACTGGTGTCAAGAGTAAATAGAAATGAGGTAAGATTTTCATCTGTTGAGTGGGATGAGTGTCTAAGGGTACCTCATGAGGGTATATGTGACTACTAATCTAGATTGATTCCTCCAGATAGTGATATTTTTGGGTATGATAAAGCATTGGAAGAGCTGACATAAAAATGAGACCTCAAGGAAGATCATTGCTACTAAAATGAATGGAGAGGATAGAATTCTGTTCAAGTTTATCCAACATGTGATAAGTACCAGGAGAGGGTACTTTGATATACTAAAATATCAAGACATATTCATATTGTATTTTCTAAATCATGAATATAAGATCAACCTGTGTAGGTTGCTGATGGCTCAGTTGGAAGACATGACTAAGCCAAGTTCTAAATAAAATGCTCCATTTCATGACAAACTAATTTCTGTGATGTTAAAGGTTAAGGAAATTTCTGGAGATAAAGAGGAAAAAATTATAGACAAGAACAATTTTTTTTGTCTCTAAGATAATCATCAAGTTCATGAAGATCAGCTCGAATCCCTGGAGAAGAGAATGGGTAAATGATGAAGGGAAGATTTATGAGAAGTTTGACCCTATAAATAATCCTTCTAGGCCAAAGGATAAGAGGGATCCAGGTCTGAATCCTGATGAGGCAGAACCTGTATATTCTGATGAATAAGTAGAGGAGGTTTTGGAACTTGAGAAAGAGGGTACTCCTATAGATGATAAGAGTGATCCTGATCTACCCTTAAGTCCTCTAGCTGGAATGATATCGTTTAGAGATCCCAGACCTCTAAAAGAGTTATCGAGGAGAGAATTTGTCCTAAGGAACAATGAGGATGAAGAAACTAGTGGAGAAGTTTTTGATGAGGCTCATATTATTGTTAGAGATACCTAATAAGAGGAAGAAGCTATTGAATCTGGTCAGTATGACCATGAGGAATATGGGACAACCACTGATGATTGTTAAGGAGAGGATCTCAGTCTAAGTCCTCTGATAGGCATTACAGAAAGGGCAGCAAGTGATCAAGAAGAATAGGTTGTGTCTTCTGCTTATGCAATAGAGATTGTGGATGATTCAGTAGAGACAATGGATCACTCTACCGGTGAGTCAACAGATCAGATAAAACAGAAGAGGTTGCAAGAATAGAAGAAGTAGAGGTGAACATTCAGGAATTAGCTCCAAGTGAGGGGGATCATCCTGCTATATAGGGGTCAATATCTATTGTTCGTGAAATTGAGGGGTGGTTTGAGGACCCTGGGTTTCTAGTGTTGGGTCTAGATTATGATGACTCGGAAGATGAAATTCTCACCAGAAGACCTTCAGTGCCTTCTATTTCAGACTTCATTTTTGTGCCTCAAGTATTCTCCTTCCCTCAAGACTATGTCAGTAAGGCAGAACTTGAATCCTTGAAATATGAACTTCAGAGAATGTATTAGGATAGGTCCTATAAGATGTACAAGGTTGTTTCTATAGTTCAAGAGCATTCAGCATCTAAGTTAGCCAAAATACACTCTAGTATTCAATCTAATCTACTGCAGAGAGTAAAGAAGTGTCAGAGTCAAATGAGTGAATTGTCAGAGTCTGTAGAGCTTCTGAAACAATCAATGGTGAGATTGAATTCTCCTCTAAACTCTAGGGCTCAGGTGGACAAGTATATTCAATATATCAAAGGTGTAGTGCAGTAGATGGATATTGTCTTTGAGGACTTTAAGGCGTCCATGAAAGCTCATGTGAAGAACCAAGATGATAATGTGAAGAGACTGATCAATGGTCTGACCAATTCCTTCAAGGAGACAGTAGCATTCACTGTGGCACCTCTAGGTGCATCTGATTCCACTTCAGCCTCTCCTCTATTTGACATTGAATCTTTTAGATCCATTATTAGAGAAGAAGTGGAAAAGATCTCTGGTGCTAGTACCTCAGACTCTTGGGTCATTTCTATTACCAGGAAAATTCATACCCTTGTGAGAAATTATTTAAGGGAAGCTTCTCAAGATCAGAAGGCGATCAAGGATCAAGTTGATTACTATTACAAAAGGGTTTATACCAAGCATCAGATGGATGGGAACTTCAAGTTTCTCTTGGAAAACCTAGGGATTCCTCCTGTCACCAGAGATTTTAAAGATTAGTTCAGCAGACTAGGACAGTTGACTCCTGCCTTGGAGAAATTTATAGAGAATAAGGATGACTTTATCTCAGCCATGGAGAGAGGTGAAAGCATCGTCATGGACTTCAGGAATATTTTGTTACCCTTCCTCCATGTGGACTGTACACCCATCGTTGTTCCTCCATCCTTACCTTCTGCCTCCACTGCCTCAGCCTCAGCCAATGCTACTCCTAGGATGTCTCCTGCTCAAGCCCTCAGAAGATTGACTCCAATGATTCCTCAGAGAGTCACTCCCTCCAGAGACACTGAAGCTTATGTTGCAGATTCTCCCACCATCCTTGATGTTATTCCTCGGCCTCCACCTCCACCTACAGACCCTCCCTCTTCCTCTTCCAAAGGGAAGGAGTCATTACCTATTTCTGATGTGGATTGAGTGTGGTTGTGTCTTTTGATAGGGATTTTGTAATACTCTTTGAATCAGGTAATGATATTTCATTAATAAAAATATTCTCTTTTGTCTCTTTTGTATTTCTTTTTTCTAATCACAAAGGAGGATAAAATACAACAAAAGTAATTCAATATGCATATCACATTAATCTATGCTACTACATGTGTGATAGATGTGTGATAGGATTATCTGTAACACCTATTTATTTTATTAACTTACCTCTGATTTTCATTATCTCTGATAATCTTATAATTATTCTAAAGTTTAATGGCATAATTTGTGATTATAAAAAAGGGGGAGATTGTTGGACTCACCTATTTTGATAATCCCAAATCATGTTTCATTCTATAATGGGTTAGTTATTTGAAAATCTATTTTAATCTATTTTAATCTCATGAATTTGCTAAAATCAGTTTACAGTTTAAAGAGCCTTCTGTCAAAGGTCACTGTTAAAGGCTACTGGTAAGAGGTCACTGTTTTAGGCCATTGTCATGGTCACTATTGACAAACTTATAACTGAACCTTACCGCTTGAAGTCATTGGTAAAAAGGTCACCATTGAAGACCCTACTGATGAAGGTTATCGTTATAAGAGCTGTAGTTATAAAGTTACTGTTGGAAGTCACCAGTACAAGGTCACTGTTGTAAAGCCTACTGTTGGAGTACTTACCAAAGCATACAGATGTTGAGTCAATGTGATAGGTCATTGTTGTGACAAGGTTGCTGTTACAAAGAGTTTCTGTTAGAAGTACACTATCATACTTATTACTGGAAGTCTACTGTTAAGTAGTCTACCACGAAAGAGCTCACTAGACAATTCTACCGCTGGACAAGTCTAAAGTTGGTAAAGTATACCACAGGACAAGTCTACCATTGGTGAAGGCTAGCACTGGACAAGCCTACTGTTGGAATTATACTGCTGATTAAGCTTGTTGTTGAAGATGCTACCGATTGATAGGCTATCGGTACCAGTCTACTGATATCATTCTCTCAACTTTGTCCACTGTCTTAAGAATATTATAACGATTACATATGACTAATTTAATGTATCTGGCATTCATTAATATTATTTGTAGACATGTCAGAAACTGTATGAGGTATGAGGAAGACCACGCGTGGTGTGATCATTCCTCAAGAGGGCTCTGTACAATTAAAAAGGCATACTGAGCAGAAAAGAGAGCATGCCATGGTACGAAGAAAAGTGTGCTATCATACACCATACGAAAACAAAGGGAAGAAAGAAGAACTCTCCAAGTGCTCACTCTGATAATCCAAGGGCCTCATGAAGATCATATTGAATAACACACTCAAGGTTGTCATGTTGTGCTTTATCAACTCCATTATACCAAGAAGTTGAACATCTCAATACCTGGAAGCTAGTACCTGAAAGTTGTGACACTCTGTTTTTGGAGGAAACTTGCAGAGAAGAATAAAATCTTCATTTCCTCAACTCCAAGAATTCCAGAGCTGATCTTCAAACACATAGAGAATTATAAACTCAAACCTAATTTCTTTAGCTCTACTATGTTCCTTATTTTACATTTCTAAGTAGTGTGTGTTTGTTACACACACGTTGTCTCCTGTGATTTAACTGGGGGATACTGAAAATCCCTACTCAAAACTCTTTCAAATTTTGTTTCCCACGCATAAATGTGGAAGAAGCCTTGTGTGGATTTGTTTCTTGTTTTCCCATGTAGAACTGTGGTAGAGGTTGTAAAATCTAGACAGTCTGTACAAACTATTGTAAAGCCCGATACAGGTTGTGCATCAAGTTTATTTATATAAACTGTTTGGTGGCAGGTGATCACCAAGTGGAGAGAATTAGGTCTCGGCTTGAGACTAAACCTCTTGTTTACATTGTTGTACTAATCTTCAAGTATTATGTTTTATTTTATCCACTGCTTCTATTTTTCAAAGACAGAAAACTGTTTTTACAGTCACTCTGATAGTTAGTTTTGGTTAGTGTGTATATGTGCTTAATTCAGTAAACATGTTTCAAAAGTTGAATTAGTGATTACATTGATTCAACTGAGGACTAATCAACCTTAGAGAAACTTGTTGAGCAATTAAACATTTATATATCTGCTGTCTTAATTGACTGGGCTGTTTTGAATTGGGGGATTTTAATCATAAAGTTTTTAACAGAAATTTTAATTGGAACTCAATTCACCCCCCTCTTGATTATCCACTCCGACCAATATATAATATTTATTATGATATTTATTATATATAATATAGATTATATATATTTTTAATGTGAAATTTATTAATTAAATTACAAACTTCATAGAGAAATTTTGCGGTGGAAATTTCCAGTGTAAATTTCCACTGCAAATTTCCCTATAGAATTTTCCAAATTTCCACGGGAAATTTCTAGTGAAAATTTACACTGGAAATTTACCTTTCTAATTTTCACTTAAAATTTCAGTGAAAATATATTAATACATAAATAAAAAATGCAATTTTTTACTGGGAATGTACACTGAAAATTTACAGCACTTGAAATTTGTGGTAACATAACTATATAACTAAATACATCCACAAATTTATATTGAGATTTCCAATGAGAATTTACATTGAGAATTTTCCATGCAAATTTTAAATGAGAATTTTTAGTGCAAACCTCAACTAGCAATTCAAATTTATACATTAATGTTTATGGGTTTGAGTTTTTTTTGTAATTGTATTCGAGCATGATTTAAGTACAAATTTACACTGGAAAGTCACACAATCCCATTGAAAATTCTCAATGAAGACTCACAATGAAAGTTTAATCTTGTATTTGTTCATGTAAACATGCATGTTTGTATTTTGTCCTGTTTTTGTAAAAATGTATTTCTTATAAATATATATATATATTGTAAAGACTCAGAAATTCCATGTAATTTTTTTTAATTATTTGGGATTAATACGAGTCTGCAAAAATTGACGACGCGCGATTTTGAGGCCTGGTGTGCCCGGAGCGGAATTTTGAACTTTTTTTAAGGTACGTTCAGTAAACGTACGGGTGTCGTTTTCTATATTTTGAACCAGTGCTCGGATTAAAAATTTGAGGGCACCGTTGAATCCGCAACGTCAATATTTTCTTAAGGGAAGTTTCACTTCGACCGGAGTAGGTCGGGAGAAAAAGATAAATTTTGAACTTTACAAAAAAAATTAACTTAACAATGTTATTTTATTTCTTTTCTATAAAAGTTGAGCGGCGGTAGCGGGACCAATGACTTGTCAATCCATTTAATGGCTTGTCCCTTAAACTTTGTAACCACACGTTACAACATTAAATGTGGTTCATAAATGAACCGCATTAATGCCATACGACATGGTCGAATCTCTCGTCTATTTAATGGAAGCTTGGATGTGGGTTTTTGACATGACTATGAGGAACCTCTTGCAAAGTACCATGATACCTTCCACCGATAGAGAACGGAGGATTTGACGACGCCCGTTGCAGAATTGCTCCGGAGGTCGACGGACGACGAACGTCAATGCTCGCGAACCTTCTCCTTTGTCTGCAATACCTTCGAACGTGGAAGCACCGCCGTCCGCAGCGGTCACCAACGATCTTCAAGGTAGGGGTTAAATAATAAATTTTATCTTTGTTGAATTAAATTGTTGTCACCTATTATGATGTTAATGCGGAGGGCGCGGGCCAAACGAACAAGGCTCAGACCCTCCGCCGCTTTGTTTCTTGATGCATTCTTCGTGGGACGATTTTTCAAAATGACAGAAAGAGGAAACTGGGTGGCACGCAACGACAACAGCATCCCGAGAGGGCCGTAGGCACATTCAGAAGGAAGAATGGACCACTGGAGCTAACCTGGTGGCCTGTGGAAGATTCGTCAGCGCCGGTCGGCGCTGTGGTGAACGAACAGGCAGCCGACTCTCAGCCGGCCACAGAGGCGAGAGGCGGCGCGCCATCACGCACCGCGGTGAAGTAGGTCGCGACATCGAAGCCGTGACGAAGGGGGGGACCTGATCCATGCGGGTCCCGCAGACACCCAGGTGGCGTCGCCAATTAAAGAGTCGAACAACTCTTTGAGCCGTTCGGGAGGCGGACCGCGTGAACCCCGTGCGGGTCGTGCTAGCCGGCGGGTCGAGCCGCCGCGGCCCAGCCCAGCCAAGGTGGGCTGGGTCGGGTCGGCCCAGGCTGGGTCGGGTCGGATCAGACCCCTCTTGGGCTCAAATACGCCTAAAAGGTCGTATCTTGCAAATCAGACATTCGTTTGACAAATCGTCTGCGGCGCTGAGATCTTTGGATTGAGACAGTTCTTTTGAGATACTGCACAAGAGTTTTGAAGAAAGTTAGAGTACGTCCGAGTTGGATCAACTTCGAATCCAACCGGACCCTCAACACTAAAATGTCAATAACTTACAGACGGGGCGTCCGGTTGACGTGTCGTCTGTTGCGTTGGAACCCTTATGGCGTGATGGATCATTAGGTAACTTCTATGTGGGACTTTGTGCTGGTTGAAATACAACTGATGGTTTGAGGAGCGGTTTCTCCCAGAAACAAGCATACTATGAGTGGGAATCATGTGTCTGACTGAGACGTGAAGAATGAAGAGTGATTCTGTGTGAATCAGTATCAAGGGATTCTGTGTGAATCAGCAACCAGTGATTTTGTATGAATCATCACCCAGTGATTTTGTGTGAATCAGCACCCACTGATTCTCTGTGAATCAATATCCAGGGATTCTATGTGAATCAACACCCAGCGATTCTAAGTGAATCAGCACCCAGCGATTCTGTGTGTATCAGCACCGAGCGATTCTAAGTGAATCAGCACCCAGCGATTCTGTGTGTATCAGCACCTATCGATCTTGTGTGGGTCTTGTGGGAGTTATTACTTATCGATCATGTGTGGGTCAGCTATAGTGCCTCTTGACATAGTAAGATGATCTAGTCTTACGACTAATCATATGTACTATTGTACTCAGTTATACCTGGTTTGAGTTGTGTCTATTGCTTTATGCTTTGTGATTGAGATAATGCTTGTGGTTTTCCTTTGTGGAAATCTGAGAGACATTTGAGGGTCTCAGGGTCCCTATTGGGTATTGTTATACTTACACCTGCACGGACTTCGCCCGCAACTTGTTGTGTCTTGTGCAGACGACGGGCAGCCTTGACTGAGACTCAGGGAGCCAGGACTTGACGGTGGACAGTGGTGACAGTTGACATGGAGAGCTGTGGAGACAATATGTACCTATCCTTCAGGTAGGATTCCTGACAGACGATCTCAGGAATTGTTTTCTATTTTCTATTGTATTGTATCTTTTCAACTGGACTTGTATTTCGGCTTCTTTACTTTCAATACACACTTTTACTACTGTAGTTTTACTTCGTGGTTACATCATGTTGTGTTCTTGGACTGTGGGTTTGTACAGGTTTAAAGGCAATGTCTTCCCGTTTTAGGGACACGTCTTTCTGGTGTCAGTCGCCAACCCCTGGCCTATGGAAGGCGAGTTTGGGGTAGTCACGGCGCAGGCCCAGGGGGGCAGTTCGTGACATATATCGGTTCAATTTTAATTTATGTTTTTTATAAACCCATAACATAATCTATTTCAATTTTTAGTTCATTTAATTACGATCTATTATTAGTTTAAACTAACCTAAATGAAATATATAATTTATTATATTATATAAGTATTCTACATTGATTATATGATTATTATTATATAACTTTAATTATGTATATATATAAATAACCAATTAAATAGAATAATTACTAATAAATAATCTATTTATTTGGTTAAAAATTAAAAAAAAGATGAATAATTATAATATTTTCATATATTAAAAATTACATTAATAGTATTATTGAAAAAAGTTAATAACCGAATAATCACATATATAAATTAACTAAATGTAATGTTTAAAATATGTTGAATACAAATAATTATATGTGTGATTTGATTAATTAATCGATTTTTTTAAAAATTAGTTAAATAATAATAATTTATTTATTACTTAGCATTAATTTATCACTATTTAACTTTAGTTTACCCTTAGCTTTAGTTTACCCATACTTAGATTTAGTTTTACCCTTACTTAACTTTAGTTCATTCATACTTAACTTTAGTTTACCCTTACATAACTTTAACTTCAATTTACCCTTACTTAACTTTAGTTTACCCTTAACGTTGTTTTACCCTTACTTAACTTTGTTTTATCCCTTACTTAACTTTGTTTTATCCCTTACTTAACTTTGTTTTACTCTTACTTACCATCATTTTACCCTTACTTATCTTAGTTTACTCTTACTTAGCTTTAGGTTACCCCTACCTACCTTTGTTTTACCCTTACTTAACTTTGTTTTACTCTTACTTAACTTTAGTTTACCCTGACTTAGCTTTACTCTACCCTTACCTAGCTTTACTCTACACTTACTTAGCTTTAATGTACCATTACTTATCTTTAGTTTATCCTTACTTGTCTTTAGTTTACCCTTACTTGCCTTTACTTTACCATTACTTACCTTTTTACACTTACTTAACTTTGTTTTCCCCTTGTTTAGCTTTGTTTCACCTCTACTTAATTTTGTTCACCATTAATCGACTTTAGTTCACTTTTGCTTAACTTTAGTCCACCTTTGCTTGACTTTAGTTTACCATTACTTCGCTTTGGTTTACCTTTATTTACCTTTGTTTTATCCTTAATTAACTTTGTTTTATTCTTAATTAACTTTCTTTTTACCCTTAACTTCCATTTACCTTTACATAACTCTAGTTTATCATTACTTAACTTTGTTTTATACTTACTTAACACTGTTAATGAATAAACAATGTAAAATAAAATAAAATAAACGAATGCATTAAACAAATTGAAAAGGCTATGAAGAAATTAAATAGATGCATTAGACAAATTGAGAATATGAATCACAGTGGTGCACATAAAAACAATGCAAAAATTTCAATGGAAAATCCCACTATTTATTTTCACTGAAAATTTCCTATAAAAACTTTCAATCGAAATTTCCAGTGTTTATTTCCTATATATAATATATTTCCTACTACAAATATACAACAAATTATTTTAGTGGGAACTTTAATACAATTTTTTAGTGTATGCATACATAATATATTAATATATAAAAAACAATGTAAAATTTCGATGCAAATTCCCAACGACAAATTTAGAGTAAATAAATATAAAAAATGTATATAGTTAAAAAAATTATTAGTAGTTATCATATATTTATAAACACATAACAAATTATTAATTATTGTTATACTTTTAGTTTTATTTGATATTATTATATATTTATTATTATTTGATATTTTCAATTATATTTATTATTAATGAATTATTATTATATATTTTGTTTTAATTTAATGTTTGTGGGTTTGAGTTTTTTTTTGTAATTGACTTCTAATAGGATTGAAGGGTATTTTAATACAACACATTCAAAAAAATCAATTTGTTTTTTAAAAATCAATCTGATTTAAAATTTTAATCTTCCCTCGTATCATTATTTTTTTTTACGCACCGAACCCATCTCGGAGGCGCCGCAGCTGCAGTTCCCGCCGAAGGCATCACAGCCCGAGGGAAGACGATACATTAATGCATCGGAGATTCAAGTTTGCTCCAGCGACTCGAAGATGCACGCACAGCAGCTCTTTTCACTGCCCTCCCGAGGTTTTCCCCGCCGACACAGTGAATGCGCATGCTAGGGTTTCTCTACACTATCTCTTGGCAGGATAGATGAATCCTGGCTGGAGACGGTTCATGTGCAAACATGAGTAAAGGTATGAAATTTGTGTATATGAACTCAACGGTTTCAAATTCAATTATTCATGAAAACACACAATGATTTTTTTTTTGATCAAATATGATGGCGGTTCTCTACAATTACAAGCATCATTGAAATCTTTTTGGTATCTCTGCGAGTGCATTGACTGGATTTCTACAATTATAAATTCTGAAGTTTTTGGTTGGCTCATTCCCTGATAAATAGTTTCATGCAATACTCTCCAATTCTTTGCATCTTCATGGTCAAGAACATTTCTGCTTCCCTTCTCCACCAATTTATGTTTGCAATGCCAGTGAGTTGATTTATTACTGATATGTTGTTGCCTATTTTACACTTTTTTTTTAATTAGACTGTCAGGAGTGATACCTCTTGGCTTTGTTTGGACTCAAATTATACCATCAACACCTTAATGCAGTCACCCCACGCCCCTGACATGCATCAGAACTCACCTCTCATGCTTGGCAGCTCATGGAATCACTAAATTACAGGTCTTCCAATGATCAATGACAAGTTTGTGGCTCCAATGTCTGGCATTTCGGCTCTGTTTGACAATACTAATTGAAAACTGCTTATAGTATTTATCATTTTTGATAAATGCCTCTATATAACTGTTTCGAGATTGATTATTTTCTGTCACTCATTTAAATGGGTTTCTTGTAGAATTGAAGTGTAATTGTTTTTTTTCACACAGAACAAACACCAGTTATTTTCAATGATGTGAAAGAGGCCATGCTATGTGAAACTTCATGGAGAGTTTTTTAGCTGCACCCGGTGCTGAAACACTCATCTCTTGCTATAAATAGAAAAAAAAAGTGGTGTTTATAATGTTTGTGAAAAAACACTTCCTCGGAAATTTAGTATGAAGGACACTTGAATAATTGATAGAAAAACATTTTTTTTCAGCAAGCAATGTGTAAACACTTCTATAGAAACAATTATCACAAATGATAAGTGCTGTAAACAGTTTTCAGCAAGTGATGTCAAACAGGGCCTCGGTTGGCTGCAGTGAATTATAGTTTAAAGGAATTCCCGGCACAATGTCTCTCATTAGATTCTTAACCCATGATAGGTTTTTTGCTTCGGGAGAGTTGGCTGGATCACAAGGAGTTAGAACATATTCACCTTTTTTGTCAGTATGTTCCTCTATTTTTTATTTTTTATTTATTAATGCCTTCATATAATTAATGATTTTTATTAAACTTTATATTTCCTTAAAATTTTCATATAATATTATTATTATTTTCCTTATAATTGTAGCTATTTCATTGACCTTCAATCGATGGTCCATGGGAGGCACCTCACTTTCTACATCTTCATAGACGTGAAGATCTATGAAATGGCTTCGTGGTTACCTTGGGTAAAACGAGTCTATAGGTTGCTTATACGAGCGAGAGGGACGGAGTGAGAGCGTGAGAGGGAGTGAGAGGGAGGGAGCGAGAAACAAAGAGTTATTTGATGGAAGTAGTGTCAAATGTAGGCCACTTGTTGTTGACTCTAGCAGTGTAGTTGTTTTAACGATCACAATCACTCTAATATATTTATAACTTGTTTTATCTTGTTTATAGTGTATTTCCCGTGTTTTTGTTGAGTTATAGTAGCAAGAAGGCAATTGATTGTAAAAAGCGTTGAAAGTGGGCTCAAAGAACCCTTTCCAAGTCCCTTGTTGCAGTGAAGCACTGACTAGCCGATAGAAGTGTATCAACCAGCCAATACAACATCCAGAAGCATACTTAGCCTGTAACGCCCCGAGTTTCATAAAAAAAAGAATAAGTTTAAATAAATTATAATTTAAAATGAATAATGTTATAAATAAACTATAAAAGAAGACATTTTCTAAATGAAAATTTATGAATACTTTGATTTATAAAAAAATGTCATGTTTTAATACGCGACGACGTCAAATATATTTTCAAAGACGTTCTAATAAATGAAATAATTAAGAATGATGTTTTATTATAAATAATGTTTTGAATTAATCTATGTCACACACACACACACATATACATACATAGATAAAATCTTAAAACAAGATTAATAAAAATTAAGTGTTCAAAAAGATTTACTAACATGCAATGAATTTGTTAAGATCATTATTTCTTTTTAAACTAAAATAAATATTATGTTAAAGTACGAATTTTAATAAAAGTTGCTTTAATAAAATAATTTTTGGTTCATAAAAATTTATTTTACAAGCTAAATAAATATGTAAATCAATTTATCAAAATAAATGAATAATGATGATAATCTAATAACATTGTAATTATTAATTTTGAAATTCTAAGTATATATATATGTATGTTTATGTAATATATTTACATATAAAAATATATTTAGTAATAAGAAATGTATTTTATTTAGATATGTAATTGTTTTATTAAAATATAAACTTATTCTAATTAGGTTGATAATAATATTAATCAAAATATTAGTTTTGAATTATTACTATTACGAAATTATAAATTCTGATTAGAATAATTTGTTATAAAATTGCTAATAATATGAATTTTGTTTAATAAAATGAATTATAATTTAAATAGTTAAAGTCGTATAAGATGTCATTTAAGCAAAATGAAAATTTGATGTTCTTATTTGTATTAGTTTTCAAAAAAATGACATTTTAGTGTAAATTAAATTTATTGTTTAATATTTTTATGAGTAATATATTAATTTTTTTTTCAAACGAAATGTTATTGCATGTATTTATAATTATTTTTAAGTATAATGATTTGTTGCTACATTGAATTATGTATATTGTTAACATTATTAATTTTAAAGTTTCAAACTTATAAATATTTTGTACCAATTATGATAATTAATATTTTGATATATTTTTGAATTATTAATTGAATTCATAGCATTTTAAATATATAATATGATGTATATATATTTGTTTTATAAATAAACTTGATAATAATAAATGAATAAATATATTTTCAGTTTTTATAAATGTATATGTATATATTCACATATATGATTAGTTTCATTTTTATAAGATTATTAATATTATGTTTTATAAAATTTAATGACATGATACATAAATACATAATGTAAATGTTTTATAAATAGTAATAAATACATGTTATTTGTTTCAATATAGTTTATTGAGATTTTTTTAAAACAAAATTATATTATGATTTATAAAATTAATCAATTTATAATTTATTAATAAAAGTATTAAACATTTACTTTTAAAAAATAATAGGAAGTAATGATAAAATAACTATGGCTTTTGACTATGTAAAATAGTGGTAATATAATATTGTTTTATATAAAATAATGGATATAAGATAAGATAGTGGATATAAAAATAAAATAATAAAAGATGAAATGATAAAAAAATGAAATATATATATATACATATTAAACAACGCAATAATAATATATGAATAAATTTTTTTGAATATATACTTATAAAAAATGCGTTACGCTTTTCTAGTTTAATATATGAAATTATTTTAATAAAAAAACACAATTATTGAATGACAAAAGGAAAAGTGGTACAATTAAGGAAAAAGGGGCGTGATTGACTTGTAAAGAGAAAGTGAGTAATGATTGAGGGAGAAAAAAAAATTATTGTTATAAAATAATAATAAATTTAAACAAACAAGTTCGGTGTTAGGGAATCCTTGGATGGATAAAAGGGTGACTCACACCCTTGTATTCTTCACAACTCAAAAAAAAAAATCTTTGAAAAGTAGTTACCCGTGATTCTAAAAAAAACGAATAATAGAAATAACCCACTATCTCAGAATTATGAGGAACCTACTTTTTTTTTTGTTATAAGTGAGTGATACCCGAGAGAATACCTCCTCTAGGGATGGAAGAGCCGAACCTCACTCTGCACAACCTATTTGTGGTGATTCATTCCCAATTTTAAGCACAACAAAAAAGAAGCGAGGTTCTGCAAATATCAATGTAAGGGACTATTTCATTTTTTTTATGTAAACCGATTATACATGCTTTGTGAATAATCGGATATACAATATGTATGTATATATATATATATATATATATATTTGGTATTGGATCGTTCCTCTCTTCCACTTTCAAGCAAGGTGTAAGAGATTATTTTCAATTAGTTTTATTATACAAAACTACTAATATATATATATTTCTGTATATGCAGATTGCAAATATATGTGTGTGTGTGTGTGTCCCTTCTGTTTTGAATGTTTTTAAGAAGATCTTGATGTTTTATTAAGGTACACATATTGACAGTCTGTGTAGGTGGTTATTGTGTAATGTTTTCAATTTACCAAATTCTTTTTATGTGGTATTAATCACATACAGTTTACATATATATGTAAATATGGATATGTGTTTTCAATCCCTTTCGATTTTAATAATTTCAAAGAAGAATAAATATGTCTTACTAAGAATCTCACATAGGTAAGGGATAGTCTTCAAACAATTTTGATACCTCAAATCCCTGTTATACGATTCTGTATATACAATATATATACATATACATATATATATATATCTGTGTGTGTGTGTGTGTGTGTGTATGTATGTATGTATGTATATTTCTTCCCCGTTTAAGGTTTAAAAAAAAGGGTATTGTTGTGTTTTTGTTAAACTCGCGCATGCATAACCATGTAAGGGGATACTTCCTCCATTTTTATGCTTCAAAACCAAACATGCAATCGGTTATATAATATGTACATATATATATATATATGTATATTTTCAGTAATGAATTCATCATCTTCCTCTTTTGTTCAATACAAATCAAATTATGATTTTTAAGACTTGAATATCCATCCTTAAATAATATTCTATGTGCGAACCAAGTTTTGGGTTAAACAGAATTATGTTTCTAAAACCTATATATATATATAGACATGTTTATGTATCACAATCCAAATCCATTTTATAGTTTTTAAAAGATGATTTCCAAGCTTTAGGTAATGTTTTAGACGTGAAATATATTTTGAATTCAATCGGATTTATATTTAGTATGCGAAACCCTAATTTTTTTTACATATGAATATACTTTCGGTCACACAATTTATATACCTAACATGGTTTGGTTTCCAATCAAGTGATAATAATGTATTAAAAATATTTTAAAGTATTTATTACTTTAATAAATTAATAAACATGGTTTAATTATGAGAACCCATATATACACCTTATGTATATACGGTTGTATATATATATATATATATATATATATATATATATATATTTATATCATAGTTTTTAAAACCCTAATTTTCAAGTACTTATCTTTAAGATTGGTGTTTTAAATGCAACTAATACTTGAAGGGTAATTAATAAATGTTAAATTTGGTGTTTTCTAAATCAAAATGTATTTATACATTAATTTTTTAAAAAAATTAATTATATTAACTTCATATGTTTATATATATGAATGTAATGATGGTTATCATTTTTACAATTTTTATTTTAGTTTATCGTCATGTTTCCGAAGATACACACATAAAATATCAACATGTTTTATCAACATTATGATCATTGCATTTGCATAGATACATGGCCATGCTATTATGTTCATCATCGACACTCATCGTATTATAATTGACTCATAAATGTCATATAAGTGATGACCATTATTTTTATTAACGACATATCATGCGCATCTATTTCACTAATCTTGTATGTAAAATATTTATACATATTGTATGCACTAAATATATATGTATGCATGATGTATGGACAAAGTGTTAGTATAAATGAATTTTAAAATAATGATTCGTTAAAGGGGAAAATATATACGATAAATCGTGCAGAGATATGTCGATGTGTAAATCGACTACTTCAGAACAAGAAGATGAATTCTTATGAAAGTATATATATATATATATATATATATATATATATATATACACATGCGAATATGTATATGCATTACTTATGTATCAAATGTTGTTTACAAGTTTTAATATATGAAAACCCAGTGCAAATGTATACATATTTAATGCAAGCTTAAAAACATTTTCAGAAAACCCGACTCTCGAGTGTGGTAGACAGGAAGGGATTGGGCATGTATCCATCATGGCCTGTCATTAGTCGAGCAGTCTCAGAATTAGTTATTTTGTTTTCAGAAGCTTGCCTAATGTTTTCAGAAAAACACTGGAGTATTTTTGGGTAATATCAATTGGAAATTAAATATTCAAAGTGGTATGAGACACCTTGAATATCAGACCTTATTGACATATGAGGAATGTATTGGACTGCCGGGTTGAGGTTCGGTTAAAAGAAAGCCCTCCAGGTTGGGGACTGGTTAAAGTAAACCCTCCGGGTTGGAGACCGGTAAAAGTAAGCTCCTCGATGCATCAATAGTTCTCGAGACAGTCAAATTGGGTTATTACCCTTAGGTCATGACACGAGGCCTTGACATTCAGACATGAGTCCGGCATTATACGTTTCCTCACTATGTTTTAGTACATGACCAACCAAGTGATTATTTCGACTAGAGGAATATCCTTGGTTAAAGAACCATTACCTTTGAGTATGAGATTAAGTGCACATGGCATATGATGAGACAATGTTGTAGTATGATCGGTTTTCCTTTCTCGTATTTTAATGCAAATGTTAGCATTACTATTATCATGTTATAATGTGCATTTTTATAATTTGTAGTGAAATTGTTTATGCGCAACTCTGATAATGTTCATGCTCCTTAGTATTTGCATACTTTGCATGCTATGCTTTTTTATACCAGCATGCTTACTTTGTAACATGATCTTTTAGTAGTCTTCAGTTGAATGCTTAAATGCTTGTGTGGAATTTCCTAAATGGTTCCAGCAACCTTTGAAAAGTGATGACATTTTCTTTAAAGGAATTATTTTAAGTATGCGCAAGTATTTTCAAAGGATGTTTTCAAAATCCATATTAAGTATTTTCAAAACCCCTTACTGAGCATCTTTTGTGCTCACCCCAAGTTTTTGAAATACTTTTCACAGGTTGCCAGAATTGGTCATCGTTGTTGTAGCGCAGCGGAAGCAGTGATGATCTTACAGTTTGTTTAGTTTTACGTTGTAACTCTGATGTTTTTTGTAAGCATGCATCTATTTCCAGAACCTAGATCAGAATAAGGTCCTCTTGTATGACATGTCTAAAGCTGAGTCCTTACATAGCCAGCAACACTCCATCGGCTAGCCGGTGGAGGCTCACTAGATAGTCTGTCAAGGTTCCAGACTTGCAACAACTACTGTTGTGCACACCGGCTAGCTGACGACATCAGTGACTAGTCGGTGGTGCCGTTTTGGGATCTTCCAGGCTATGTAATGATGGTCAAAAAGGATCTCGCTCAACTCTTTATGACTTGGCTCGGCCTTGGATGATCACAACTGTAGCACCTCCGGTTTCAAGTAACCATTTCTTTATGCTTTTTAAGTATGTAAAATGTTTGAGTGAAATTTAGGAGAGTTTGGAAGACTTTTGGAATGTTTGTGAGACTTTTATGATAGTGCACAGTTTGAGCACAGTTCGTGAAAACCATGCAACTCCTACAGAAAATCGTGCACAGTGAGACATGGGCTAATGAGAAGACACGTGGTTAGGCGTACGATTTCACCAAATTGTGCGACCATCTAGGAGAAACCTTGCAAAGTTGAACAATGGGCTTTTGCATGGTTGGCGCACAATTTGTCGAACCGTGCCAGCCAACCGTGCGAGGTGCTCCTTAAGGCAGAGGCTGACACACAGTTAGCGCATGGTTTGTTAACCGTGCGACTAACCGTGCATGGTTTAAAAGTGAGATTCTAAAAAAGAGGATTTCACTTGTTTTCACCTCTAAACCCCTCACCTTTTCTCCATTTTGACCCTAACTTGAGATTTCTTCCTCTCAAAGGCTGTTGAGACTTTCCCTATCGATTTGGGAGCGATCTGAAGGCAAATCGTGGCGCGTTGAAGCCCGATTCCCGTGGTAAGTTTTTATTTTTGGTAGTTTTCCTTAGATCTACTTCTTTTTCCTCTCTCGCATTCTTAGATCTAATCCGCTATGGATAGATATATGATGGGTTAGGCCAATCATGATGAGATATGGTTTTTTTGATGTTAGGGAAAGAGATCTAAGATGAGTTTTTGGAGATTCAACCCGTTTTGTTGGAAAATTGTGCTATTCTTCATTTTTGTCATAATTTTTGAGGTAAACGACTTCACTCTCGACTCTTATTAGAACCAAAAGATTTGATTTCAAATTGATTGTTTTTCTTGAAATTGACTGTGAAATTGTTGTGCAATGATTGATGGAAACCTTCTTTGGTGACAGTTGATGAAATTGTGCAAATTGAGTGTTTTGGTAAAAGGTGAAGTTTTAAAATGATGATTTTAAAATGGTTGTTTGGTTTTGATGCATGAAAAAGTGTTTTCAATAAAATGATGATTTTATTGAAATGGTTTGACAAAGATGGTTTTGGAATGTTGTTGGCTTTAATGGTTAAGCGTGAGTTGAATGAGATGGATATTGGTCGTGAAGTACCACCATCAAAGGGACGAGTTATGGATGTGAAATTCCACCGTCAATGGTAACACCAAGCTTGTGTGGTTGAGTGTGTGTGTGTGGTTATGTGAAATGGAACGGGTTATGCCAACCTGGAAATTGATAAATGGTTAAATTATTTGTTTGGTTGCTTTCCTTGAAAAGTGGGTTTGTTTTGTGAAAATTGTTTTTCTATGACAATTGTTTTAGATTCTGTTATAAATTGTTTTGAATTGTTTTATATAAATTGTTCTGTATAAATGTGCTAACTTGTTCAATTTTAATGGCATGAGTAGATAAGTTATTTGGAGAAAACAAACTGAGTTTCATTACCCACCCCCTGTTTTGACATGTTGGTGCTTTTGCAGATGTTGTTTATTGGAACACAAGTAAAGGTAAAACATCGTACTTCTTTAGTGGTGCTTGTGATATTTGGGCTATTTTGTGAAGTTAGAGCATGAATCATGTTGAGAGCTGTGGAGTTGCGTTTTTGAGTCTTTAAGTTTTGTTGGTTTGTCTTCCACTTTGTACTTTGATGTTAGCAGTCTTCCGCTGTGGTACTTGGTTATAGTTTGGTTTTAATATCAATGATATTACTTTGAGTTGTTTTACATTGGTATTATGCATAATGTAGTGGTTATTTTGTTATGACATGTTTGGTTGAGTTGTTTTATTTTCAAATGGAAAATCGTCCCCCACTTATTAATGAAGCCATTGACATTTATTGTCAGCCTTTAGTGTTTTGAGGATGTCGCTTAAAGCCAAGTAGTAATTTCGCCTCGATTTAAACCAATGAGGAGGGGCAGGATGTTACAAGTGGTATCAACATGTTCGGTCCTTTAATTACAAGTAGTATCAGTTTGTTCAATCCTTGGTTATCAGTTGTGTCGGTCTTGTAGTTGATAATTCATTCTGGTTTAATCTTTGAGTTGGGATGATAAAAATGAGTAGGATTTTCAGGACTTGAAATGTAGAGTATAAAAAGACGTAGCTAACCTTTTTATGCTGAACTTCAAGTTACCAGAGAGTTGGGTATATAAATGTTTTGGAGACACTTATAGGAATTGTAATATCATTGTCATGAGTTTAGCCAATGAGATGGGCATGACATTCATTTTAAAAATGACTTCCAATTAGGAGTGAAAATTTCATTTCGAGTAATGATATGTGATTTGGTGCAAAAGTGTTGATTTTTGAAAAATGATGAAATTGTTTTTGTTGGAGTCTGCATCCCACATCAGACTTGTGGTCTGATGTGATATTTATTATTCATTATAAAATAACCTCAAGACCTCCCTTAGAGAAAAACCTTGGGTATTAGGTTCACCCTTTTTTATCATTCTGCATGGTATCAGAGGAGGATTAATCCAACCCGAGTACTCCCTCTTTTTTTTCTCTCATCTAGGGTTTTTAGGGTTTTCCCCCCGTGGGGGGGGGGGACCTCCATGGCCAGTGAGCCTTAATCTTACATCACCCCTCCCTCAATGGTCGGTCCTCCACCCGACGACGCCTCCTACAGAGCGTCCCCTATCCGCGACGGCTTCCACTCCCCCACCTCCATGTCGTCCTCCTCCTGCGGAATCCCCGCCTCCTAACGACCGACCCGCCAATGTGAATTTCCCATCGCTCCGAAGACCGACCCACTAGTGTGGATTTCCTGGAGCTCCAACGAACGACCCACCTATGCGGATTTCCCGACGCTCTGACGATCGGCCCTGCCGGTACGGATTTCCCAGCGCTCTGTCGTTCGGATCCGCCTATGCGGCTTTCCCAGCACCTCATTGGAACATCCTTTTTAGTGGATTCTTCCATCATCCATAACCTTCTTGAGGGGGAGTAACAGTCATGATAGTTTATCTTTTCTTCTGTTTTGTCTTGTTTTGTAATCAAGCTGGGGATGTACAACTTGAGAGGGAGTGTTTGCAGCGTCTATTGATTGTTTTTTTTTCTTTATGTGTTCAAGATTGATACACCTAGCTTGAGGGGGAGTGTTGGAGTTTGAATCCTACATAGTACTTGTGGTCTGATGTAGTCTTTATTATTCATTATAAAATAACCTCAAGTTCTCCCTTAGAGAGAAACCTTGGGCATTAGGTTCACCCCTTTTTATCATTTTACACAGCGGCTGTTGATTGTTTTGTTTCTCTTTATGTGTTCAAGCTTGATACATCTAGTTTGAGGAGGAGTGTTGGAGTCTGCATCCCACATCATATTTGTGGTCTAATATTATCTTTATTATTCATTATAAAATAACATCAAGACCCCCCTTAGAGAGAAACGTTGGGTATTAGGTTCACCCGTTTTTTATCATTCTACAGTTTTCAAATGTGATATTTTAAAAAAGGGCATGATTGTGATATTTTTGAAAATGATTTGATTTTCAAAAATCATGGTGAAATTTTCAAAAATGGTTGAAAGTGGAAAATGTTGAATTTTGAAAAGCAATATTGTGATACATGATGTGGTAGGATTTGAAATTGTTAAGCCTTTAGTTGATAGAGAGTGAGACTTATGACGTTTGTTGTGTTTATAGAAAATGTCATTCGGTAGGCGTCGTAGAAACCAACCAGAAGAAGCTACTGAGAATGTGGTTGCACCTGAGCCACAGGTGAACCAACAACTGGTTCAGATTATTGTCTAAACTTTTCAAGCTGTGGATAGAGGGAACTGAAGGGAAGAACCAAGACAAGTGGGTCATTCTGTTCAATTTCAGAACCATAATTCATCCATCTTTTGTGGTGATTCAGAATCATAAAAGGTAGAGGTGTGACTAAATATGATGAATCAAATCTTCGATTTCCTTAGCACACCAGCATAGTTGAAAGTCAAGCTGGCGACGCATATGTTGGAGGATCTTTCACGCCAATAATGAGATTTAGCAGTTCAAGCTAAATTAGACCAAGACATCGCATTAGAGGATTCCAAAGAATTTGTTTAACAAAAAATTCTATCCTCACACGTTCATGATTACAAGAACGACAAACTTCTTCAACTTGAAGCAAGAGAGCCTCTCAATGATAGAGTATGTGACTAAATTTATGAATTTAGTCCACTTTGCACACGAATTTACTGATAGTGCATCCCTGAAGACACCCATATTTTCATCGGGACTAAGCCAGAAGATTCGCTTGAAGATTGCTCTACTTTGTATAACAGATTATACAAAGATGGTCAATAGAGAGATGATAACAGAAAGGGACATCTCGGGAGCTACAGGTGGATGAAACATGTTGATACCTATGAGAAACGATGAGAACTCTAATTCTTGGAATAAGCGGAAGAGGGACACCTATTTCCAAGGTAGTGGGATGACTCATAATCAGATGGATGAATCAATAAATCTCCATCTAAGACCCAAAAGCAATCTAGAATGTTTCCAATGTGGTTCTTTGAACCACATGAATCCAGGATGTTTGATATAGACGCATCATATTCCTTTATTGCCTCTTGAATTGTTGATTTGCTGGGTTTAAAAGTTGAGATGGTTTCTTCTGTGTTAAAAATTCAAACTCCTATTAGTCAAAGATGTTGGATTGGTGTAGCCTGATTTGGTTGGGCCGAATGCTTGTGGCCCATTCTGCGCACCAGCACCTCTGAGGTAACTACAACCGACAGGAAACCGACCCGACTCTCTCCAAAACCTCAAACGGCCTGACGTATCTCGGTGAAAGCTTCCCCTATCTCCTAATCCTCCTGTGTCCCAACCTTGGTGTGACACGTAAGAAAACCTGATCTCCGACCTCGAACTCCAAAGGTCATCTTCATCGATCAACATAAGAGTTCTAGCAAGACTATGCAGTATCCATCCTCTTCCAAATCAACTCCACCTACTCAGTGGTCTTCTAGACAAGATGAGGTCCTAGTATAGTTGCCTCTCATACCTCTAGACAATATAGGGGTGATCGACATGACCTATTTCACAAATCCTCATAAGATGTCATCTAAATCGTCGTCTGGAAACTGTTATTGTAGGCAAACTCCACTAGGGGTATGTGTCTCTCCCAAGAACCCCCAGAATCTTGGATGCATGCTTGAACCATGTATTCCAACACCTGAATTGCGTGCTTGGAATGACCATCTGTCTGAGGATGGTAAGTTGTACTCAGAAGTACATGTGTACCCAAAGTCCTCTTTAGTCCCTTCCAGACATGAGAAATAAACCGGACGTCCTTGTCTGAAACGATAGAGTGTGGAACCCCATGCAAATGTACAATCTTTGACCACTGTAACAGAGCTGACTGACCGACACTAACAGATATTGTAACAGTGCGGACTTTGGAGTCTACTTTACTATAGCCTTTTGGACATCCAGTTGGCAGACACTGTAGTACTTTTGGCTTGGGTGACTGCCTTTCACTATAGCAATGTGGACTTCATGTGCAGTTGTTGGAACAGTAGATTGTCTTCTCCATTTGTAGCCCATTTTGGGATAGAGTTTCTTACTGAAACACTCTGTAATTGTGATCCTGAATATAGTGATTTCCTACCTCTCAGTGGATGTAGGGATTATTCCCGAACCACATAAATCCGTGTGTCATTTTTTCCCTTTTAATCTTCTATGTTTCGCTGTTTCTGTCGGTGCAACTCTTGATGTTTTTGCAACAAAAGAGAATGTCAAATATTTATGTGTAGAGCATGTTCTATAACTGTCAATGAAGTTGAGTTGATATGAGATTTCTCTATGCTTGATATGGATGTCTATGACATAATCCTGGGGTATTAATTGATTGACAATGTTCAAGGCTCACATAAACTGTTATACCTAAATAGTTAGTTTCACAACTAATGATGGCGTCGAGCATCTCTTTAAAGGATATCAGAATGTAAATGCAGATGCAACAAGATTGTTGGCACGAGCAGTAAGAACGATCTTGTACCAGTTGAAAACTTTGAATTTGACATCGATGAAAGAGATCGAGGATAGCATTTTTCCAGCAGTTGATCAGTTTCCGAATGTTTTTCCCAAAAATTTCTTAGGGCTTCCACCCATTAGAGAAGTGGGGTTTACGATTGGTCTCCTTCCGGGGACCAGTCCTATTTCCCCTCCATATTATCAGATGAAACTAACAAAATTAAGAGAACTAGAAGTTCAGTTGGAAGGGTTTGAAAACAAAGAGTTCATTAGGCCGAGGACGTCTCCGTGGGCAGCATCGGTCCTATTTGTCAAAAAGGCTGGTGAAACTCTGGTTTTGTGTTGATTATCGTAATCTTAACCAAGTTATGATAAAGAATGGGTATCCACTTCCACGCATTGATGATCTTTTCGATCAATTTAGGGGAGCCCAATGGTTCTCTAAAATTGACTTACAATTGGGATATCACCAATTGCAGGTCTGGAAAGAGAATATTCCAAAAACAACTTTCAGAAGTAGATATGACCATTATGAGTACGTGGTTATGACTTTCAGTCTTACAAATGCACTAACAGTCTTTATGGAATTGATGAATCAGATATTTGAAAGGTATCCAGATTCTTTTGTGGTGGTGTTTGTGGATGACATATTGATGTATTCAAGGAAAAAGGCTGAGTATGAACAAAACTTGGTGATAATATTGGGAATCTTGAGAGATCATCGTCTGTATGCCAAACTATCAAAGTGTGATTTTTGGATACAAGAGATATGTTTCCTTGACCATATAATCTATGAAAGAGGTGTTTCTGTGGGTCCAGAAAAGATATAGGTTGTTATCTCTTGATAACTTCTAAAGAATGTCTTTGAGATACATATTTTCCTCAGTCTAGATGGTTATTACTAACACTTTGTTCGTGACTTTTCACGACTATTTTCACCTATGACAACTTTTACAAGGAAGAATGTTCCATTCCAATGGAATGATGAATGTCCGAAGTCTTTTCAAGAACTTAAAGTTTGACTTACATCACCACCAATCTTGATCTTACTGGAATCAGGACAAGGATACATGGTATATTGTGATGCTTCAGGATCTGGGTTGGGATGTGTTCTCATGCAGGGAGATCATGTTGTTGCTTATGGCTCAAGACAGTTACAATTACATGAGAATAACTACTCAATACACGATTTGGAGTTAGTTACCATTGTCCAATATTTGAAGACTTAGGATCATTACCTCTTTGGTGAAAAATTTATAGTGTTTACAAATCATAAGAACTTGAAACATATTTTCTCACAAAGAGATTTGAACCCGAGACAAAAAAGATAAATGAAGTATCTCGAAATTTTTGACTTTGAATTTATGTATACACCAGGTAAAGACAATTCAGTGGTAGATTCATTAAGCAGAAAGTCATATGCTCAGTTGGTAAAGGAGGCTTTAGATTAGTGGAAGTTAATTTAGTGATAGCAGACATGAACTTGGAATGTGAAGACTGAGGTAGTGTTGCGGTTTTCTTTCCAGTTTCTTTTGTTCCTAATTTTTTTTGCGACAGTTAAAGAGGCATAAACATCTGATTCAGAATGCATTGTGATAGGTCAAAACTCAATGGTGGGGAGACCATTGAGGGATGAAAATTGGATGAGAGTTCAATTTTGTGGTTTTGAGATCGGATGGTTATACCTATGGATTGTCAGGAACAACTTCTTCATACTTACCACCATTCAAGATGTGTCGTTCATCATGAAATACAAAAATGTATCAGGCATTGAAAGCACAATGTTGGTGGGTCAGTATGAAATGAAAAGTGGTTGAGTTTGTTTCGAGATGCTTAATCTATCAGCAGGTTAAGGCAGAGCATCAACGATTAGAAAGTATGTTGCAGTTTTTACCTATTCCTGTTTGGAAATGAGAGCAGATAACCATGAATTTTGTAACAGGTCTCCTAAGAAAAATTCAAAAACACGATTCCATATGAGTGATAGTGGATCGATTCACAAAGTTAGCCCATTTCATCCCTATTCGTGAATCTCATATGGTGGAGAACTTATTAAATATCTATATCCAAGAAGTGGTAAAAAGGCATGACGTACCAGTTTCGATAGTGTCAGACAAAGATCTAAGGTTTATATCTCATTTCTAGAAATCCTTATAGAAATCCCTTGAAAATCAGTTGACCATGAGTACGACGTATCATTCTCATACGAATGGGTAATTCAACAGGATGATACAAACATTGGAAGACATGTTACATGCTTGTGAATACAAAGTTTGTTTATGAAAATAGTTATAAGGCCTCAATACATATGGCCCCATTTGAAGCATTATATGAGCGTTCTTTTCATTCTCCACTTTTTTGGGTGGAAATAGGTGAGAATTTAATGGTTGAGTCGATCATTGTGCAAGAAACAACAGACAAGATTCAGTTGATCAGGAAACAGATGGAGACGGCTCAGATTTGTAAGAAATCATATGCGGATCATCATCGACGACCGTTGTCATTTGAGGTGAGTGATCATGAGTTCTTGAGAATCTCTCTAAGGTTTGTATATCGTCTTTTTGGGAAGCAGAGAAAGTTATCTCCTTGATACATAAACCCATTTGAGATACTTGAATGAGTTGGTGAGGTGACATATCGGTTGACATTATCACCACAGTTTAGTGCAGTGCATAATGTGTTTCATGTATCTTAGTTGAAAAAGTATCAACCTGATCTTGACCACGTGATTCGATGAAATCATGTTCACCTAGAGCTGGATGCTTCATTGGTAGATGTGTTGATACAGATTGTGGATAAATAATGTTGGTCATGTATTGTCTCAACAATACTCTATATTTTATTATGATTTTGATGCTCAAAAATACCCTTGTATATTTTACTAATGATTTTACTTTAAGTGTATTTTAGAGAATTAATATTTCTTTATATTTATTCTGAAATTATTTTCAAGCTTTTTATTCGCAAGGAATATTTATTAAAGTTTTTGGGACGCATTTTCAAGCATTCTGGAAATGCTGTTTATACCCCATGTGAATAAGCGTTACGTAAGGAATAAGCCCTATGTTTTTTACAACACATATGAATCATGATCTGTACGTTTGTATTCAACCTTACATTGGAAGAAGAAAGTATGATATCTCAACTCTACATTCAAAATAGTATGTATGGTTAATCAACCCTATGTTATCATAAAATTATGGTTAAAGAAACCTTACGTTTGGAAGGAACCTTACGTCTGTCAAGAGAGAAAAGTATGGTTAAAGAACCATACATAAGTAAAGTACCATACGTTTTAGAGAAAAACGTATGGATCATCAACCTTACTTTTATGATCAACCTTACATTTTCAACCTTACGTTTTCAACCTTACATTCAGAGAATGAACGCTACATAGTTGAACCATACGTTTGGTATTTTGTCATTTTGTGAAGGAACCCTACATTTGAATTTTCAAAGTCAGAGATTTATTTTCACGATATTTTCTGCGATTTCTTTAATGGTCTTGATAGAGTTATAGGTTGTTTTAAAGCTCATTTCTGACTAATTTAAAGCTCCTTATATTTGATTCAAAGAACCGTATTCAATGGGTATTTTCACTCATATTCTTAAGAGAAGTTAAGACTCCCCTGCATTATTTGAATTTGAATATCTACGATTTTTCAGGCGTCTTTTGTGGATCTGGAATTCTGAAGTAGGATTTTGTTCTTTATATATTCCATCGGTGTATCGTTTTTTATACGATATTTTTGCAAGAAAAATATTTTCATTACGATTATACTCTGATAAAAAATCCTTGTACAGTGATACATCGATTGAACATCTCAGAAGAGACTACACTTTGGATACTTTCCTTGATTCTGTTCAGGAAAAATATGATTTGTTTATTCAGCTCAAGAGTTAAGTGTCATCATAGTAATGTTCTGAATGCTGATACTCTCAGGAATTTTGGTTTTTACTGGAGTATTGTGAAAGGAAAGATTATGCCAATTGGTGTAAATGACCAATAGAAGTCAGGATCATTTTCTCAGGGGGGGCAAAGTGCTGTGAGAAATGAAGGAATTGAAGAATCTAGAACTGAAGGTGTTTCTAAATCAGTTAAAATAAAATTGAGATTTAATGATGCATAAGAATAAGAATAAGACAAAGAAGAAGTTATAGAGGAGCTGGTTATGAAATCAAGGAACAAAGAAGAACCACCAACTGAAGAACCCATGTTTAGGAGAAGCTATCCGTTCAGTTCATTTGGAAGAACCAGTTCAAGAAGAAGATCAACAGACTGAAAGTCAGATTTGAGATCTTCAAGATGTTCCTCAGGAACAAGATGAGGCTGTTCGAGATGAAGTTGTTCAAGAAGATGCTTCCTAAGAAGAACCTCAAGTGCAAATATCAGCAACTAAGGTTACAGATCTTGTTGAAAATCAGTCTATCTTAACTTTTGACCCGTCATTGGAGAGACCGGGACCTGTCTTTGGAGAAAAGACAGAAGTTCTGGATAATATTTCATGTTCTAGTGAAAATTCAACTGAGAAGTCTATAGTTAATTCCTTATCCATTGTGGCTATTGATCAGTCCAAAAATCCAGATGAAGGGACTTCTGATTCTTTGACTAACCAAATTGAAGATCTTGTAAATATGTTTAATAAGGTTCAGGAAGAGAATTTTATTCTTAGAAAGGAGTTGGAGGACTCTAGGAAATATTTTAATGATTTGAATAATTCATCAACCCCAAGGATGGAGTTTGAGTCTCTTCATACTCAACTTCATGAAATAAAAGAAAATTCTACATCAAAAAGGAATTTTGATGCTTTTAAGAGAGAGATGTTAAATCAGATCGGAAAAATCAAGTTTGAGTCTATTTCCAAAACAAATTTTGCATATCTGAAGTGGTATTTGGGAAGCCTGTTTGAGTCCATCAAGGGGAGTGTTACTCAAGTCAGTACTTCTACCTATGCCCCTTCAACCTCACCAGATTTAATAAGAAGATTTCAAGAAATCACAACTGTTATGACTGATATGAACAACATATTACAGAACCTTATGTGCAACAGTTCCCCTTTGTCACTCTTGTTGGATAATCAGAGATATCTTATTGAGCAATTGACTACCAGTAAACCATGAATTCAACTTCTGTTCAACTGGTTAAGTGATAAGTTAGTTCAGTTTATGCACCAGGAAGAAAGTTTTCATGAATTTTTGAAAGTCAATTTAGTTGAAAGTCTATATGTGAATCCGGTTTCCAGAGTTTTGATAAGGAAGTTGAGAGATAATCTTGATGAAAGATTACAGGTACGGATGAAAAAATTGAGAGAAGTGTTTCAAGCTGCTCAGATCCCTACATGACCAGTAACCTATCTAAACCCTGACCAAACCCTTCGACTTGACTAACCTATTTCCTCAGTCGAAACTGTCTATTGTATCTGTAGAGATTTTATTAATCAAATTTAATTATTCTTATTTTCTATGCCTTATTTGATATCATTTTCTATTTATATCAATTTCTAGAATCCACAATTTATTTCTCAACACAGTAAATTCTAACATTCATTTACTGTTCTGTGAAAAAAATAAGTGTTTTAATCTTTTTTTCCTTTACTTTCTTTTTGATATCACAAAAGGGGGAGGAAATTGGATAAACACAACATTTCATTTTATCAAAATAATATTGTAAAATCGAAATACTACTATAAATATTTTCCATAAGTATTTTATCGAAATAGTAATATGAAATTGAAATACTATTATAAATATTTTCCTTAAGTATGTTTACAAAATTCTATATCGTGTTAATAATTTTAGGAGTTTTGTGATCATCAAAAAAGCAGAGATTTTTGGGCATGTATTGTCTCAAAAATACTCTATAATTTATTATCATTTCAATGCTCACAAATATCCTTGTCTATTTTACTAATTATTTTACTTTAAGTGTATTTTAAGGAATTAATATTTCTTTATATTTATTCTGAAATTATTTTCAAGCTTTTAATTCGCAAAGAATATTTATTAAAGTGTTCGGGACACATTTTCAAGAATTTTGGAAACACTGTTCATACCCTGCGTGGATAAGCGTAACTTAAGGAATAAACCTTATATTTTGTACAACATGTATGGATCATGATCCGTGTGTTTGTATTCAACCTTACGCTGGAAGAAGAAAGTATGCTATCTCAACCCTATGTTCAAAACAGTACGTATAGTTAATCAACCCTATGTTATCAAAAAAGCATGGTTAAAAGAACCTTATGTTTGGAAGGAACCTTACGTTTTTCAATAGAGGAAAGTATGGTTAAATAACCATACGTATGTAAAGTACCTTACATTTTAGAGAAAAACGTATGGACCATCAACCTTACTTTTATGATCAACTTTACATTTTCAACCCTACGTTTGGAGAATGAACGCTACGTAGTTGAACCATACATTTGGTATTTTTTCATTTTGTGAAGAAACCCTACATTTGAATTTTCAAAGTTGGAGATTTTTTTTGCGATATTTTCCGTGATTTCTGTAATGATCTTGATAGAGTTACATGCTGTTTTAAAGCTCGTTTCCGACTGATTTAAAGCTCATTATATTTGATTCAAAGAACTGTATTCAACGGAGATTTTCATTTCTATTCTTAAGGAAATTTACGACTCCCCTGCTTTATTTGAATTTGAATATCTATGATTTTTCAGGCGTCTTTTGTGGATCTGGAATTCTGAAGCAGGATTTGGTTCTTTATATATTCCATCAGTGTATCGTTTTTTATACGAGATTTTTACAAGAAACATATTTTCATATATGATTATACTCTGATAAAAAATCCTTGTACATTGATACAATGATTGAATATCTCAGAAGAGACTACACTTTGAATATATACATGTTTTATCTTGTTCTACTATAAGTGTGTTGTTACTCTGTTTTGTTGCTGTTCTTAAATCAAATATCTTATGTGCATTCGGGATCACTTCAGACTCATTCTTTCTTAATGACTATTTTTTTCTGAAGAAGAAGATCCATCAACTTTCAATTGCTACTGCTGCAATTGTGAAGATCATCCAGTTTCAACAAATCAATCTCTTTTGATTTATTTGAGTTTCGACTGGTCGTACTATATTGTGGTGGAGTATCATCTTCTCGATCTAAGCTGTGGATAACTGATTCTCTGTTATAGAATCAGAAGTCTTTGCTATTTGTATTATTTTTAAAGGTGTCAACTAACTGCACTCAGTTGTGGAATTTTGGTCTTATGATAAGAAGACCATTTTAGTGAAATTCATCAAGCTCACAGAGAGAGTATTTGGTGGAGTGGACTAGGGGATCTTTGTGCTCCGAATCACTATAAAAAGCTGTGTTCTTTATTTTATCAGCTGCATAGTTTTATACAGAAGAACAACACTGCATAGCCACTTAAAATATAGAGGTTTTTGAAAGCTATAATTGTGGATGTTTTTGAAAAGTCACAATTCACTCTCCTCTTGTATGTTACTTTGTATATTCTAACCCAACAATTGGTATTAGAGGATAAATTTTGGATGAAGCTATAATAAGATAAAAGTTTAAAGGTCTATACAAAGATGACAATGGTTGATCCTAGAGAAGGGATGCCCATGGTTCGTGCTCCATACTTCAATGGTGAAAATTATGGGTGTTGGAAATCCAAGATGATTATGTATCTTAAAAATCTTGGATTCAAAATTTACTCAAAAATCACTACTCCCTATAAGATTCCTGAGAAAACAGAAACATGAGATGCTGCAACTGAAGCCGAATATGGTATGAATTCAAAAGCTATGAATGCAATTATCTATAGTCTTGGACCACATGAGTTCAATCAAGTTTCACAATATCCCACTGCTTATAAAATGTGACAAACTATTGTAGTTGCCTATGAAGGCATAGATAATGTGAGACAGATGAGGTATGTTACAGTCAAGTTAAAGTTTGACACATTCAGAATATTTGATGGTGAATGCATCACATAGATGAATGAAATACTTACAGAAATTATAAATAATATTACAACCATAGCTGAACCTATCAAACAATCTGATCAAGCGTTGAAAGTACTGAGAGTACTGCCTTTTAAATGGAATGACATATCTGTTGTTATTTGAAAATCATCACCTGTCAAAGATCTGACAATGAAAGAACTAATTGGGACATTGATGATGTATGAAGCTGAAATGCAAGATGAAACTGAAGATCATTTAATAATTGTGAAAAAGGAGAACACTGCTCTAAAGGTAACATCTCAGAAACCAAACAGAAAAATTAAACAAGAAGATAAAAAGGAAAAGAATTCCGATTCATCTGATTCTAAAATAGAAATGGCTCATTTAGCCAAATTTTTTAGCAAGTTTTATAAGAAGAAAATAGGTTTTATAAAATCTTTCAAGAAGGATGTGAAAGATTCAAAAGAAGTCAGATGCTATGAATGCAAAACAATTAGGACATATTAGACCCGATTGACCTCAGTTAAAATATGAAAAGAGAAAGCCAAATAAGAGATATAAAAAATGATGATTATGAACATAAAGGAAAAAGAGAAATGAAAGCAACATGAAGTATTTCTGAAGACTCCAACAGTTCATCTAAATCTGATTCAGAAAAAGAATAATCAAATTTGAAAGCCAATATGTGCTTCATGGCTGAAGAGGAAAAAGTACGAACCTATTACTCATCCAATTCTGATTCTAATTCTGCCAGTTTCTCAAATAGTAAATTAGATGCCCACTGTTCTATGTTATAAGAGAAATATAATTTTTTATTAAAAAAACACAAATCTTTAAAGAACATTCATAATACTATTTTAGGTGAAATACATACATTGCTGAAACAACATCAAGAGTTAATTGAAAAGTTTAACTCATATACATCAAACTATACTGATCATGAAAGGAAGATCAAAGCTTTACAGGATGAAATAGAATCATATAAAAGTGCTGATCTTGTTTTTACTAAAGGAGAAAATATATAAAATGAAATCATTGGAAAAAATGTTATTAAAAGTGAAAGATTTGGTATAGGAAGTAAGGGTGAGAAATCTAAACTGTACAAGAATTATTTTGTCCCCAATTCAAAAAATGAAATTTATTATTTTTGTGGAATAAAAGGGCATGTAACAAATAACTGTTATTTGAGAAATCCTCAAATCAGTGGCATTAAAAGAGTCTTTATTTCAAAGAGTTTATCTGAATCTAATGATATAAGCTATGAAAAAACAAAACAGATATGAATTCTCAGATCACTGTTAGACCCAAGAAAGTGTGGGCATCAAAACAAATATTTTTTTAAATACTTTTTTAGATAACATTCCACAAGAACAAAAATGTTATATGGTATATGAACAATAACTGTTTGAGGAATATGAGTGAAGATTCATTAAATTTTCACATACTGATTCAAATGGATGAAAGTCATGTCACTTTTGGTGATAATACCAAAGGGAAAATAGTTAGAGTTGGAACTGTTGGAGATCTGAAGTCCATCTCAATCAACAAAGTACTATATGTACAAGGGCTAAAGCACAATTTGATAAGTATTTCTTAGCTTTGTAATGATGGTTTTTATGTTGATTTTTCTAACAATTCCTACTATGTGTTTACAGATAAATTGCTTAAGTTTAGAGAACCAAGAACTGATAATGTTTATACACTGGACTTAAATTCCTTGTGTAAACAGAATGCAAGTTATTTAACTACAAATACAAATGAGTCATGGATCTGGAACATGATACTTGATCATTATAATATTTATGCTTTATGTAAATTGTCTAATAAATAGTTAGTTTCTGATTTGCCCAGTCTTAAATTTGATAATGATAGATTCTGTGATGCATGAAAAATTGGCAAACATAAATCTTCTTTCAAATCGATTAACAAAATTTCTACATCTAAACATTTAGAAATTATCCACATGAATCTGTTTGGACCATTATGAATAGAAGATTTGGCTGATAAATTATATGTTTATGTTTTAGTTGATGATTATTCCAGATTTACATGGGTTTATTTTCTAAAACTTAGGAGTGAAGTTTATGCTATTTTTGAAAGCTTTTGTAAAATTGTTCAAAATAAAAAAGGTTTTAAAATATTTTCGTTGAAAAGTGATCATGGTAGAGAATTTGAGAATCAATAATTTAATTCTTAATGTTCAAATTTGGATATTAAACACACCTTCTCTGCATCAACAACACCTCAACAAAATGGAATTGTTGAAAGGAGAAATAAAACTATTCAAGAAATGGTTAGGACTATGTTAAATGAATATAGTCTTCCTACCTATTTTTGGATATAAGTTGTAAGCACAACCTGCTATATCATTAATAAAGTTTTAATTCGGCATATTTTAAAAAAGACACCTTATGAACTTTGGAATAACAGAATGCCTAAAGTAATGTTTTTGGGTGTGAGGTATATATCTTGAACATCAAGGATAATATTGGCAAGTTAAATCCAAAATCCGAAGAAGGAATATTTTTTGGATATTCTGCCACCTCTAAAGATTATAAAGTTTTTTAAAAAAAGTCAAGGATTGTTGAAGAATCAGTTCATGTGAAGTTTGATGAAACTGATCATTTCATTAAGAAAACAGATCAAACTGATGAAGTTACAGACTCTTTTGACAACATGAGACTGAAAACCCCTAAAAATGATTTTGAAAATGATATTAACAAAATTCAGTCCAGTTAAAAAGAACATGAAACTGAAGAATATGAAAGTGTTCTTCCTAAACAGTCTAGAACCCTAAATAACCATTTTTTAGGAACTGTTATAGGAGATCTAGACACATGAATTAGAACTAGAATAAATGTAGGAAACCTAGCATAATTTTCTGTCTTTCTATATTAGTTAGAACCTAAAACTATTGAATAAGACTTAGAAGATAAACTTTGGATATTAGCAATACAATAATAGTTAAACTAGTTTAAAATAAATAAAGTTTGAGAACTAATAGAAAGACCAACCAACTATCCAGTTATTGGAACCTAGTAGGTCTTTAGAAACAAACAGGAATGATCAAAGGATCATAACTCGAAATAAAGCCAGATCAGTTGCTAAAGGATATAATTAGGAAGAAGTTATAGATTATGATGAAACCTTTGTCCCTATATCTAGACTAGAAGCTATTGGAATCATTTTAGCTTATGTATCTCACATGAGTTTCAAATTATATCAGATGGATGTTAATTATTCCTTTTTAAATGGTTATTTAATGGAGGAAGTTTATGTTGAACAACCCCCTGGTTTTGAAAATCCTCAAAAAAAGAATTTTGTTTTTAAACTTACCAAAACTCTCTATGTCCTTAAACAAGCACTTTGAGCTTGATGTAGAATATTAAGTTCTTTCCTTTTGAAAAATGGTTTTACTGTTAGTTTAGTATACCCAACACTATTTAAGAAAATAGTTTGTTCTAATATTTTATTAGTTTAAATTTATGTTGATGATGTTATTTTTGGTTCTTCTAATAAAAATTTTAGTCATGATTTCTCAAATCTAATGCAAAAAGAATTTTAAATGAATATGATGAGAGAACTGAATTTCTTTTTAAGATTTCAGATTTATCAAAAAGATTTTGGAAATATTTTAAATCAAAGTAAATATATTATTGATTTATTGAAAAAGTTTGGACTTGAAAACAACAAGACATATACAATCCCCATGTGTACCAATATAAAACTTAATTTGGATGAATCTAGAAAACCAGTAGACATTAAAGTTATATAGAGGTATGATTGGTAGTTTGTTATATCTTATTTCTAGCATACCAAACATTATGTTTTATGTATGTCTTTGTACTATATTTCAATCAAATCCAAAAGAATCCCATCTTACTGCCGTTAAAAGAATTTTTAGATATTTAAAAGGGACTGTTTTTCAATCTCTTCTTTACCTCAAAATATCCGATTTTAATTTGATTTTATATTCAAATTCCAACTTTTGAGGTTGTAGGTTAGATAGAAAAAGTACCTCAAGAACCTGACAATTTTTAGAAAAATCATTAATTTCATGGTCTAGCAAGAAACAAAACTTTGTTTCCTTGTCAACCGCTGAAGAAGAATATGTGTCTACTGGCAGTTGCTATGCGCAAGTATTTTGGATGAAAAACATTCTACTATACTTTGGATTAAACTTCAATAGTATTTTTATTTTATGTGATAATACTAGTGCTATTAATATTTCTAAGAATCATATAAGTCATTCTAGGACTAAACATATTGATATAAGACATCATTTTTTAAGTGATCATGTTCTTAAAAAATATATATCTTTAGAGTTTGTTAATACTGAATATCAATTAGCTGATATTTTCATTAAACTAATTCCCACTGCTAGTTTTGATTTTATTAAGGGGAAGTTAGGTTTAGTTAATTTTAAATAATTAATTGTTAAGTTATTTCATTTTAAAAAATATTTATTTCTGTTAAACTTTTTTTATTGTTTATTTTACTCTCGATGTTTATTTGTTTAAATATATTAGTTTTTAGTTTTTAAGTAGCGTGTTTTCAAAAATTGTAATAATTACCCTCTGTAATCGATACGGGAAACAAGGTTACATAATTATCTTTCAGAAACCTTTCGACTTACTTTACCTCTTTGTTTTTCAAACCATTTCGTCTACCTTTAAAACCCTAGAATCTAAAAACCTTGAAACTTTCGATTCTCAAAAAATGGTGAAGACCAAATGAACTAATGAGGGAGAACCCGGTGACCCGAAACATCAACGAGTTCCATCAAGGAAGATTCTTCAAGGGAAGGTTGTAGATTTCAAGTGGTTGTATGAGACGAATCTGTTGCTTAAGAAAGCACTGACATTCCATGGTTTGGAATTTCTATTCAATGAAGTGAATAAAAAGTTTGTTTATGAGGTAGAACTGAAGCATTTCTTCAGTAGTGTATAGTTCAGTTTTGGCGAAACAGAAGATACTGTATCAGCAAAAATAGAAGATAAGGAATTTTTGATTTCTTCTGTAGAAACAACTTAGATTTTGAAATGTCCTCATGAAGGAGTATTTCATATTTACCTTTGATCTATTGGAAATAATGATCATAAGTCTGTGGATATTATGTCATTTCTATTTGGATCAACAAATATAAGAAATATGTTTGTTAAGGATCTTGAGGCAGATCAGAAAGTGTTGGTTAAGTTCATTCAAATTTCAATTTCCCCAAGAATAGATGAAATGGAGAAAATATTATATCCATACATGTATACTATGTTCCTGTTCATAAGTGAAATCAAGTTCAAATTTCCTAGATACATATTGAGAGATTTTAATTATTGTTGTCAAGCAGAGGCTCCGATGTCTTTTTATCCCTATAAAAGGATACTTTCCTTGATTCTGTTCAGAAAAAATATGATTTGTTTGTTCATCTCAAGAGTTAAGTGTCATCATAGTAATGTTTTTAATGTCGATAATCTCAGGAAGTTTGGTTTTTACTGCAGTACTGTTAAAGACAATATTATGCCAACTGGTGTAGATAACCAATAGAAGTCAGGATCATTTGCTCAGGGGGGGAAAAGTGCTGTGAGAAATGAAGGAATTGAAGAATCTAGAACTGAAGGTGTTTCTAAATCAGCTAAAAGAAAATTGAGATTTAATGATGCAGAAGAAGAAGAAGAAGTTATAGAGGAGATGGTTATGAAATCAAGGAACAGAGAAGAACCACCATCTAAAGAACCAATGTTCATGAGAAGATACCCATTCGGTTCATTTGGAAGAACCAATTCAAGAAGAAGATCAACAGACTGAAAGTCAGATTTGAGATCTTTAGGATGTTCCTCAGGAATAGGATGAGTCTGTTCGAGATGAATCTGTTCAAGAAGAGGATTCCTAAGAAGAACCTCAAGTGCAAAGATCAGCAACTAAGGTTATAGATCTTGTTGAGAATCAGGATATCTCAACTTTTGACCCGTCATTGGAGAGATCGGGACCTGTCTTTAGAGAAAAGACAGAAGTTCTGGATAATATTTCATGTTCTAGTGAAAAGTCAATTGAGAAGTTTTCAGTTAATTACTTAGCCATTGTGGCTATTGATCAGCCTAAAAATCCAGATGAAGGGACTTCTGATTCTTTTACTAACCAAATTGAAGATCTTGTAAATAAGTTTAATAAGGTTCAGAAAGAGAATTTTATTCTTAGACAAGATTTGGAGGCCTCTAGGAAATATTTCAATGATTTTCATAATTCATCAGCCCCAAGGATGGAGTTTGAGTCTCTTCAGACTCAACTTCATAAAATAAAATAAAATTCTGCATCAAAAAGGAATTTTGATGCTTTTAATAGAGAGATGTTAAATCATATCGGAAAAATAAAGTTTGATTCTATTTTTAAAACAGATTTTGCATATCTGAAGTGGTATTTAGGAAGCCTATTTGAGTCCATCAAGGGGAGTGTTACTCAAGTCAGTACTTCTACCTCTGCCCTTTCAACCTCAGTAGATTTAATAAGAATATTTCAAGCAATCACAACTATTATGGCTGATATGAACAACAGATTTCAAAAACTTCAGTGCAACAGTTCCCCTTTGTCACTCTTGTTAGACAATTAGAGATATCTTATTGAGCAATTGACTTCTAGTGAACCAAGAATTCGACTTCTGCTCAACGTGTTAAGTGATAAGTTGGTTCAGTTTATGTATCAAGAAGAAAGTTTGTATGACATTTTGAAATTCAATTTAGTTGAAAGTCTGCATGTTAATCAGGTTTCCAGAGTTTTGGTAAGGAAGTTGGGAGATAATCTTGCTGAAAGATTACAGGTACAGATGGCAGAATTGAGAGAAGTGTTTCAAGCTGCTCAGATCCCTACATAACCAGTAACCGAGCCAGACCCTGACAAAACCCTTCCACTTGACTAACCTGTTTCCTCAGCCGAAACTGTTTATTGTATCTGTACATATTTTATTAATCAAATTTCATTATTCTTATTTTCTGTGCCTTATTTGATATCATTTTCTATTTATCTCAATTTCTAGAATCCATAATTTATTTCTTAACACATTAAATTCTAACATTCATTTACTGTTCTGTACAAAATTAAGTGTTTTAATCTTTTTTTCCTTTACTTTCTTTTTGAAATCACAAAAAGGGAGAGAAAATTGGATAAACATGACATTTCATTTTATCAAAATAATACTGTAAAATCGAAATATTTTTATAAATATTTTCCATAAGTATTTTATCGCAATAATACTGTGAAATTGAAAAACTATTATAAATATTTTCCTTAAGTATGTTTACAAAATTATATATTGTGTTAATAATTTTAGGAGTTTTGTGACCATAAAAAAGGGGAGATTGTTGGGCATGTATTGTCTCAAAAATACTCTATAATTTATTATCATTTTGATACTCACAAATACACTTGTCTATTTTACTAATTATTTTACTTTAAGTGTATTTCAGGAAATTAATATTTCATTATATTTATTCTGAAATTATTTTCAAGCTTTTAATTCGCAAAGAATATTTATTAAAGTGTTCGGGATGAATTTTCAAGCATTTTGGAAACACTATTCATACCCTACGTGGATAAGCGTAACGTAAGGAATAAACCCTACCTTTTGTACAACATGTATGGATCATGATCTGTGCATTTGTATTCAACCTTACTTTGGAAGAAAAAAGTATGGTATCTAAACCCTATGTTCAAAACAGTACATATGGTTAATCAACCCTACATTATCAGAAAAGTATTGTTAAAAGAACCTTATATTTGGAAAGAACCTTATGTTTGTCAAGTGAGGAAAGTATGGTTAAAGAACCATACGTAAGTAAAGTACCTTACGTTTTAGAGAAAAACGTATGGACCATCAAACTTACTTTTATGATCAAATTTACGTTTTCAACCCCATGTTCAGAGAATGAACGCTACATAGTTGAACCATACATTTGGTATTTTTTCATTTTGTGAAGAAACCCTATGTTTGACTTTTCAAAGTCGGAGATTTATTTTCGCGATATTTTATGCAATTTCTGCAATGATCTTGACAGAGTTACATGCTATTTTAAAGATCTTTTCTGATTGATTTAAAACTCATTATATTTGATTCAAAGAACTGTATTCAACAGATATTTTCACTCCTATTCTCAAGAGAAGTTACGACTCCCCTGCTTTATTTGAATTTGAATATCTACGATTTTCATGCATCTTTTGTGGATCTGGAATTCTGAAGTAGAATTTTGTTCTTTATATATTCCATTAGTGTAACGTTTTTTCATACGAGATTTTTGCAAGAAAAATATTTTCATATACGATCATACTCTGATAAAAAATCCTTGTACAGTGCTACAATGATCGAACATCTCAGAAGAGACTACACTTTGGCAATATAGATGTTTTATCTTGTTCTACTGTAAGTGCGCTGCTACTCTGTTTTGTTGTTGTTTTTAAATCGAAGATCTTATGTGCAACCAGGATCACTTCAGACTCATTCTTTATTAAAGACTATCTTTTCTGAAGAAGATCCGTCAACTGTTAATTGCTGCTGCTGCAATTTTGAAGATCAACCAATTTCAACAAATCAATATTTATTTATTTATTTGAGTTTCGACTGCTTGTACTCAATTGTGGTGGAGTATCAGCTTCTCGATCTAAGCTGTGGATAACCGGTTCTCTGTTATAGAACCAAAAGACATTGTTATTAGTCTTGTTTGTAAAGGTTTCAACTACCTGTACTCAGTTGTAGAATTTTGATCTTATGATAAGATGACCATTATAGTGAAATTCGCCAAGCTCGCAAAGATAGTATTTAGTGGAGTGGACTAGGTGATCTTTGTGCCCCAAACCATTATAAAAATATGTGTTCTTTCTTTCTGTTTATCTACTTCATAGTTTCATACAGAAGAAAAACGTTGCATATCCCCTTAAAATACAGAGGGTTTTGAAATCTAGAATTGTGAAAGTTTTTGAAAAGACACAATTCACCCCACTCTTGTGTGTTACTTTGTATATTATGACCTAAAAGACAAGAGAAAGTATTGTGTGGAAAAATCAACGGTCTAGTATGAGTTTTATGAAAAAATGGTCAGATTCATGAAGAGACTTGAGAACGAGAGAAGAAAATGGTTGAGCATTGACCTGAACTTTTTCAGGACAATGCTAGTTTTCTACTTTCTGAGGACGGAAAAGCAAATGGTGGGGAGAATGTAGCACCCCCCAGTTTCAAGTAAGTAACCCTTCATGCTTTTTAATTATGTAAAGTGTTTGAGTGATGTTTGAGAGGGTCTTAAAGACTTTTGTAATGTTTGTGGGACTTTTCTAAAGGTGAATGGTTTGAGTATGATTAGTGAAAAACATGCAAATTTTACAGGAAACCGTGCACAGTGAGACATGAGTTAATGAGAAGGCACATGGTTGGGTGTATGGTTTGGCCAAACTGTGTGGCCACCCAGGAGAAATTGTGCAAACTGGGACAATGAGTTTTTGTATGGTTGGCGCACGGTTTGTCTAACTGCACGAGCCAACCATGTGAGGCGCTCTTTGAGGCAGAGGCTAGTTCATGGTTAGCGCACAATTTTCCTAACTGTGTGACTAACCATGCACAATTTAAAAGTGAGATCCTAAAAAATTTGATCTCACTCATTTTCATCCCTAAACCCCAAGTTTTTCCTCCATTTCAGCCCTAACTCGAGATTTCTTCCTCCTAAAGGCTGTAGAGGCTTTCCCTATCGACCTGAGAGCGATCCGAAGGAAAATATTGGTGCGTTGAAGCCTGATTCCCATGGTAAGTTTTCATTTTTTATAGTTTTAGTTGGATTAGTGTAACCTGATCCATTCTGGATGATGATTGAGCCGAATGCTTTCGGCCCATACTACACACCAAGCTGCAACTCTGTGGGTCGAGCTTCGCAATGAGATCATTGGGGTTTGTAGGGGCAACATGCCCCTACTTCGGGGGTCCGGGGGTCGAAGGCCCATTGGCCTAAATTTTGGGGGTACTGTAGCATCTCTGACCAACTGTAACAGAGCTGATCGGTCGACACCGACAGGAAACTGTAGCGGTGCTAACTTTGGCACGACTACTGTAGAAGGTCAGACTTTGGAGACACTGATACTGTAGCTTTGTGGACTTCCAACCTATTTTCGACACTTTCTACTGGGGTGCGTCCATCTCTATGAGCTCTTCGCTAGTTGTGCGTGGCTCGATGTCGCTGCCTGACAGACGCATTGTGCCCCACATTCCCACTTTCCAAAGGTGGTCAACATTTATCACTTCTTCAACGATGTCTGCTCCTTGATTGAAACAGGATGATGAGATGTTAGTTCCTAATTATGTGGTTTCTTTGGAATCTGTCGCATAGTCCGGGTCTCCCTTATAGATTAAGATGTTTGTGAAACTTATTCTCAGTTCCATCTCTTTGTGGACGCCGGTTAATTATGTTTCTTCTGTCCGAACATTCTAAGAGGTCTAGTGAGAGAATCAAACTTAGGTTAGGAGAGTAGTCATGTTAGGCATCAGTTGCATGTTTGGACGTTGGAACATTGGAGCACCTGTATCCTTCCTCATAAGAGGGATTCTCAAGGGCATGGAACCCAAAAAATATTGTGACGATCACAAGGTATCTTATGCCATAGACATGTCTTCCAAGATTTTCATTAGGCATCCCATGTTTAACACGAGGTACACCATGTGTTCAACATCTTTTGAGGAAATATCAGAGAGACCAGAATGTCTTATAGGAACGGATTAGAGATTTGGATTTCTAGGAGGGACCACCTGGAAGGTTTACCAGATGGATGGATCAGAATGCCCAATGAGAGCGGACCCACGATGATGCATCCCATAAAGGGAAGATTTCACATTGTGAAGGGGTGTGTACCTAGGAGGGAGGCACTGAGGTTTACCATTGGATGTATGGGAATTCCTCTGACGAAGAACCCAGGTGATGTGTCCCATAAAGGGAGAGATGTCACATCGTGAAGGCTGGTCTGGACACCATTGAGGGTGGATCAGAGAGGTGGACCCCAATGAGGCAGACCAACCATTTATGCATCGATCTCTCCACTCTCACAAACCTCCATTTTTGAGTTTTTAGAGTGGAAAATGGCTCTTTGACGTCGCATTAGGTGCATAAGGCCATTACGTGTAGATTTCCGTCTTGCATTCAAGGCTCAGGATTTACGCACAACGCCCTTGGCCTTCTCGGGATAATCTGTTGAGTCAAAGGGTGTCTTCAGGTTTCCCAAAGATGGCTCACGGCTCTGTACAGAATTCAGCACCAACAAATGGCCCCCTCAAAATTTGAGCTAAAAGGGGACCAAAAGGTTGGGTTTCGAGGGTAACGCTGAAAAGAACAGTGGTTTTAGGGAGGCGCATGCAAAATCTAACGATCGGTGTGTAAGGTGACTTGCGCGCGTGTGAAGGACCTGGTCTGTGCCTATAAATACGCGGGGGGGGGGGGGGGGGGGTGCAGGCATAATACTTTGACTTTTTTATGACAAAAAACTTTGCTCTTGTGCGCGCAAGTTTCCTATTCCTGTACGGAAAACCCAAATTTTGATCGGTGCTTTACGCACAACCGTCAAATCCTGTGCACTTTGGACTTGGCTGGATTTTCTGCATCTGCTGTCAACTCTTACGTGCAAGCATTCATTTTACATGCTAACCTTCAATATTTTGTGCATTGACCTTATTGTTTTCAAAACTTTCTTAACATGGTCGACCAACAAACTGCTGTTGATAGGGAAGCTGCCAGTGCTGTGCGGAGGGCATAGATGATCAGGAATCCTCAAATACTTCATGCTAGAAGGGTGCTGTCAGATAATCAGATGCTCTTGGGCATGTTGACACAACCTCAGAAGGACTACATCTTAAGCGAAAGTCTTCTGCTGTGGAATTTCAGGATACTAGATGAAGTGTCCATCCCGGGATTTGAGACCAACTCATCATGGTTGTGGATCACGCATGAAGATAACCTCCAACGATACAACATCACCAACCATGACCATCCTTTCAGGGAGACTCAGGAGATGAATGTTTACATTTTAAACTTGAATACCAGGACAATCATGGGGAATGAACCAGTGACTGAAGAATTCCCCCCCACTATGCAAGCACCTTACGAAGCATCATAATAGATGAAAGTGTGGGCTGGAATCACAATTGAGACCTGAGGTATGGAGGGAATTTTACGAGTGAATGGACATGGACGTACTTGGAATGCCACACATGAGAAGAGTTTTGAGAAGAGCTGCGCAATATTGGGTTTTTTTGAAGCCGTATGGACATCGTAATTTCACTTCTACCACCAATAGGAACTGGTGCCAGAACTGTTCAGTCGCTGGTCTCTTGACACAAACACTTTCCACCTCCATCATGGATAGGTTGGTATCAGTCTCTGGGACACCCATTGCATCAGAGACATTCCTCTAGAGGGACTTTAATATGACGATTTCCTACCAACGAAGAACATCTGGATGGATAGAGCACGAACCCCCATTTTCACATGGCATATTATGGATGCAATGAAGGAGAGGTTGGTGATTGATTACATCCTGAAAAACATCCCATACCTAGCGTGGTTCAACTTGTTCTTCAAGGGGGATGAGAAGGTGAGGATTCCAGACCAAGGGAAGCAGTGCCCAAACGCATCACAAAGGGTCAAATCAGGAATGTACTGGGTGATCCTAGAGGTGAGAGAACATCAAACAAGGGGGTACAACATGGATGAGATCTAGGAGCCACAAATGCAATATGCCACTTTCCTTGCTGCCTTCCTGAGCGGGTGGCTGCTATCGGCAAGGGACACAAGGATGGGGGGTTAGTCCTGGGACATTGGTAATGACTGGGATCATGGTAGCCCACAATAAGGTCAATCTAGGAGTGCCTATATTGACGAGACTTTACAGTATGATGGGGAACATATTAAGGAGAGGCACACCTAAGAGAATTTGTGGTCCAATCCAGATCCTCTATGGCTGGATCACGACCCATTTTGGTGGATATGACTTCCCAAATTCCATACGTCCTCCAGGAAATGGTCTACGACCATATTTTTTGAACATTTCTAGGGTCTAACTATTGATGCTCAGTGATGAAGGGGCCAGGCTTCAGATTGGAAATCATGCAAATTTCAATTTCCACCCCTTCTACACTCCATTCGGCCATATATTGGATGATCTATGAGGTCCATTGGAGTAGAGGGAATATCTGTAGAGTATCAGGGGTGGCGTGTTGGTAGCCCGGATTGATGACATGATTCTTTGTGAACCATATGTTCCATCCTGATTCACCAGACAGTTCGGATGCCTACAACAATTTTCGAAGAAAATGTATATAGAGGTCCTCAAAAAGCAGAACCCCTGTATCCTCTGTCAGCTGTGGTGCATGTTTACGACTGCTGACTTTGGTGAAACAATCACACTGCCCCCACTGATGTTGATGCCGCCCTATCAACAGGATATGCTAAGCATTGGGTGGTGGCATATTCGGTAGCAATTCTACGAAAACACATACGACAGATCAAAGTGGCAAGCGCAAAGTCTGGAAAATGGGGAAGCATGCAGGCTGCCACTCAAGGAGCGAGCTAAGAAGTGGGTTGGGAAACTGGGGTGGAATGAGCTGGGACCTCGGTGGTAGGGACATCACAAGGTCTGGCTGCACCTCTACCTTCTGAGGAGGGGTGGTCACGAAGGAGACCTCGAGGACCAGCGAAAGAGGCCCCCTGAAAAGCAATTGAGATACCTGATTCAACCTACTACTGACACAATATTCCCTGCAGTTTGGTCGTCCTGGACAACATTGCGACAATCGATAAATTCAGAATACCTATGATGGAAATTGACGCGAGATGAGATCCATCCACCAGAAATTGGGAACATTCGGGTCACAGACAGGGTGGAATTTCAATAGTGATATGCGTATTTGATAGCCATGAACATCTATGAACGCCAACGATGGAAATATAAAGAGTCTCATCTCTTGGTGAAAGTGATTCTTGGTCAAGAACATGATCCAGAAGAACTGTTGGTCGAGGATAACAATGAGTATGAAGAAGAATAAGAATAAGAAGAGAAAAAACAAAGAGATGAAGATGAAGAAGAGGAAGTGGTTGAGGAAGAAGAGCCCAAAGGTAGGGAATCTCAAGGGACAACGACTCATCAGGGGAGTCCATAGGAGAGTGGTGAGATCATAGACTCTGAGGAGGGACTCACTGAGTATTTTTCGGTAAGTCTTACTTACATCTTTCTGGTCCCTTCTCTTTTGAAACTCAAATCCACTGATCAGACCTTGTACTATACAGGAACATATCAGTGATGATCAGGAAGCCCCCATTTCAGGGGGTGAGAATGTGTCAATGGATATGGATAGATGTGTCCCTAAGCCCGCACCTAGGTCCAAGTAAGGTGGCAGACCGGTCGCGGCCGAGAAGACTAGTGGTGGGCCAACTGAAGGGGTCAAAGTGACGACCTCAGAATCCTAGACTATTCCCGTCATTCATGGGGAGCCAGTGCCAATTTTCAAAATAACATGCACCAAATGGTATCCAATGGTGGGAGTCTCTGCGGTGACTTAGGCACTTGATCTAGCTGCACTCAACTCTCATAAGTTTCTACTTTTATAAGTTCATACCCATCCCCTGAGGATCTGGTTAACTGAGGCATCTACTCCACATAGTGATCATGAGACTACAATCCTGACAAACTGACAAGTCCGAGACATCTATGGGAGATATCTTGATGATTGTACCTATCAGTGAGGAGCCGATCACTCAAGATGATTCGGATTTGGCACCCGGTGAGTAGGAGGTTGTGGCTACCGGTGATGCCGTTGCCAGGGCAGAGCCCGAAGATGGAAGAGGCGAGGTTGCTGAGGAATAAATGAGAGACGAGGGTCGCCCACATGCTATAGAGCCCAGTCCCTCAGAGATGATTTTGAAGGAAAATCCCGCTGCTGAACTTCCAGCCATCTTTCCAGAGTAAGAACCTGTAGACCCTGAGGAGCTGGACGATTCTGATCTGGACATAGCTAAGGAAAGTCGCATGACTCAGTGCAGGGCATGGAAGTGCATCAAGCATTTCCTTAGTGCCCTAGAGGCATAATGGATAAGACAAATGAGGTCACTATGCACATAGCTACGTTTTCTATGTTCCAGAGTGGTGGACACTCACAAGATTCATGTGACGATCCACAATTACCTTGTTGAGAAGATGCGGGAAAGTAGTCAGCACTTAGACACCGCCTGGTGCTTGAAGAAATATGACAGCATCCGAAAGCTCCAAGAGGCCGAACAAGAGATCCAAAACCTAGAAATACAGGTGAATGAGTGATCAACCTTTGTCACCAATCAATTAAAACTCATTACACGATTGCAGGTCTAGCTGGTGGAGGCCCAAGAGCAGCCGAAGCAGGTGAGTTGTCAAGTTGCTGACCTTCAAGATGAACATGACCGGGAACATATCAGGGTTAATGAGCTTCGCTCTACAGCCGCTAATGAAGAGAGGGAGCTCAAGAAGTGGCATGAGACTCTGGAGGTCACATGATAGGAAGTAGTGGAGCTGAAGCACTCCATTTAAGGGGAAAATCCATAAGGGTCATGTTTTTCCAAACTTATGAAACATATTTTTTTCTTGCTTGTTTTGAACTGTGTGTATGGACACATTTTTTCTTGATTTAACTATTGCACCTCGATCATATCTGTGAAATAAATAATGATCAATCCCTAAGCTCACGTGGGTCATGAACAGTGTGAGAAACAAGAGACAACCACATAACTCTTTACTTTTGTATGAGTGACAGCTAATCATCGAATACTCGAGGTCTGATATTGTTGAATAACCACCCAGAGTGTTTAGGTTGAGAGAGGCTGCAACTAGAGAATAAGGATCTTAGAGTAGCCAACTTTCCTTTCCCAACGTGCACTAGTGCACGAGCAGGATAATGCTAGGGGTGTTAGAATCGATCCGAACAAAGGAGAATGAAAAATGTGAATCACAATGCCCAAAATTCGGAACATATGGATGATGACATGCCAGTATGGGATGAATAATGACCATGTTTGAAACACAATATCCACACCGCTAGCCTGAAATGGGGACAAACAAAGGAGGATTGACCACTGACCATGTTTGAAACATGAGACCTAACTCAGATTGTCTTCCAAATTCTTCAGGAACATTGGATCAGGACGGTAGGTGAGCCGAATCGGCATGAGACCAGGCCGTTAGGGGGTCCATTCAGACATGGAAGAGAATGCTGATCCAAATGAGGGGCACACAAAGCATGGGGTGGATTTATGGAATGTTATAAAGGATTCCAACACTCTTGGAATTATGCTACCATGTCTTAGAGCACATTGGTGTAGGCACATTGGGTTGAACAAAGATCAAACCCATCTTCCAGGGAGGACCTCTCTGACTAGGGCCTAAGAGATCTTACAGTTTTACATCTTGCAAAACAAGGAAGATATATACACAGTTTAACATCATACGGTAAGGATGATGCATGGAACAGTTTAACTTCATATGATCAGGACGCGTCTCACTGTTTACTGTCATGTGACTGGTATGTTGCACATAGTTTATGGTCATATTTCCTGGACCCTGGCCAATAGTTTAGAGTCGTGTTTCATGGATCGTGGAAATGTTTTTTCGTAGAATATTTTTGTGTCATAGAGGAAATAAACCTGACGTGAATAAACCAAATAAGGATTTCAAGCCACAAAAGTATTGGGGAACAGATGGGAAGAAAGCACATGTGATATGGTGAGGGGAAAATATCACAGTGAGGCTCTTAGTTTAAGGTCATAAAGTTTGGACCGTAATTGATGCTGAAGGCCCCAAAAAGATTAACAAACCTATGTCTGGGCCTGAGACAAAATTTTCAGGTGTCTCTACATATCCTATAAGGACGGGAATCAATCCATGCATAGTTCTTGGCACACATCGTAGTAGGAGACCAACAATGGTGGGGGAAATCCTTTTTGGTGAGGAAGCGGAAACATTCTGTAATTATCACAGGGCATCCTGAACTTGCTCAGGGTATGGTTGCAGTTTAACGTCGTGCATTGAGTATGATGACTTATTAGTTTAAGGTCATAGATCTTATACCATAGAGGAATATCAAAGGGGTATATATTATGTGACGTCCTGACAGACCCAACGTGAATGAAGACCATAAAGGTTCACGCCACACAACATATTCCAAAGAGCCCTGCGCACAGTTTAAAGTCATGGTGTTTGGACTCGGGTGTCTATTTTAATTTTATAGATCTTGGACCATGGGGAAGGTTCTATAAGAGGATTGTGCGTAATATGGTGACATAACAAACCCAACATGAATGAGGACCAGGAGGCCCACACGCACCACATATACATTCCTGAGGAAGCTTGCGTACAGTTTAAAGTTGTTCAAATTAGACTATAAGGAGGAACACTCATCCCAAGGGTACACAGGGGACATGTATGGGTGCCAAGAGATCCCATGTGTCACCTTAAGATGAACTCCATATAGTTTAAGGTCATAGAGCTTGGACCACGGTCGAGACCAAGGGGACGAAGGTTTGAAGGAGTTTGTAGCTGGACCCAAAGACAAAATGTATGGGTGTCACTACATATCACATAAGGATGAGAATCAATCCATACACAATTCTTTAATTCCATGTAGTTTAACATCATGCGGTAAGGAAGAAAGTGAATCATTATAAAAAGGAGCAATAATGTTATGGCTGGACCTGAGATCGATGATTCAGACGTCACTACATATCCTATAAGGATGAGAATCAAGCCATGCGTAGTTCTTAAAGGGTAATTTCTCTGTACAGGTTTGACCTATACACACACAGAGAGAGAACATTAGATATTTCTTTTTTGTGCATTTGTTTGTTCTTTTTTTTGAGCGGTTGGACCGGGATGGAATGTCTGGGTGTCGCTATAGGAATCAAGTCGTATGTAGGCCTTGACAAGTGACATGGTGGATGACCCATGTGAAGGGAGATTTCCTCTCAAGCGAGAGCACCACAATGTTGTGCCTTTTTTCATCGTGCAACAAGTATGATGATGCTGTAGTTTAAGGTCACATGAGAGGACCGGTCCATTCAATTTCATGTCATGCAATAAGGACGACAGCTGTTACGTAGTTTATCGTCATGCGACTAAGATGCTGGGGAGATGTATCCCAGGGGGAAGTGCACATTTCAAAAAAATGAACTGACGTGAATGAGGAACAGGGAGGTCCACACCACACTACACACTCCTGAGAAAACCATGGAGAGATGCTTAGTTTAAGGTCATAGATTTTGGACCATAGAGCTTCTAGTTTAAGGTTATAGAGTTTAGACCATAGGGTTGCACACCTCCTTCATGTGGGTACAAACCCTACCAAAACTTCCAATTCCATGTGAGCCACACTCGGTGTGGGAAACAAGGAGTGATGTTAGGCTTTCCCCATCATATGTAGAAGTGTAAAACATGATATCTTCTCACTTGTTGCGCACAGGTGCACTGAAGAGCAACACTAGGGATGCTAGAGTTCCACTAGAACATAAGGATGAGGAAGGATATAAATTGAAACTTCTGAGGTCCGAATTAGGGAAGGGGTGACTGATGGGTAGGATCACTATTGATCATATTCGCAACACAGGATCAAAAACTTCACCAGTCAAAATTGAGGTGTGGAAATGCAGAATCGACTATTTACCGTATTCAAAACACTGGATGCGCCATTTTATGTTGAGAATCCATCAAGGCATTGGCCTAGGATGGGAGGTGAGATGAAGCAGCATGAGACTTTCACTGTTAGGGGGTCCTTTTTGGATGTGAAAGATGGTGGAAATACAAACATGAAAAGACTCTAAGTGTGGAGGCAAGTTGGGGAGATATTTTCATGGAACATGACACTTTCGGTCTCGCGCCCCATTGCATTAGGGTATGTCAGGGGTAGAACCCAACTGGACCCAGGATAGAAGACCCTGGTATTGAAAATAGTTTAAGGTCATATTTCTTGGACCATATGCTCTTAATTTAAGGTGATAGAGTGTGGACCATAGGGTTTCACAACTTCTCTATGTGGGTATAAACCCCACCAAAACTCTTAAGCCCAAGTGAGCCACGCTCGATGTGAGAAACAAGGAGTGATGTTAGGATTTCCCCATCATATGTGCGCACATAAGAATGAAAAATAAATGCCGCGTGGGAAATTCCCAAACAAACTAACATTCTCACTCAATGTGTGTGAATTCATGGAGGGACAACAATGGGGGTTTTGAAGATATACTAGAAAATAAGGAGGTGGAAAGTGTGAATCACTGCACTCGATATCTGGAACACAATGAGGGTGGCGTGCCAATGGAGGATAACTACTGACCTTGTTTGAGACACAACATCCATATTGTGTTACCAAGGATGAGAATAGACAAATGAGGGTATACCACTAACCATGTTTGAAACACGGGACCTATCTCAAAATGGAGTTCAATGTCTTCTGGGGCATTGGCTCAAAACGGTAGGTGAGCCGATGCGGCATAGCCAGATCATTAGAGGGTCCCTTTAGACATGGAAGAGGATAGGTATCCAAGTAAAGGGATGTGTGAAGCATGGAAATGGATTAGGAGAATGTCCTTGTGGAACCCAACACTACAAGTATCGCACCACTACACATTCAAAGATGCCGGTATGGAACATCTGTAGGTGGCATCAGATCTGTCTTCAAGGATCAGGTTTCTAAGGGGAGTCGAAGGCCAAGATGGAACTCACAGTAAAGGTCCCCGATGTTGCGAACTATTTGAGGTCATGTTGCTTGGACCAAAAGCTCTTAGTTTAAGGTCATATAGTGTGGACCATAGGTGTCTAGTTTAACATCGTGTGCCTGAGATGTATCCGTGCAGTTTAACGTCATGCAGTAAGGATGAAAATGTTACAAAGTTTATCATTGTGTGACTAGGACATTATGCGAGAGAGAGATACATCCCAAAGGAGAAGTGCATGGTGCGGAAAATAACCCAACGTAAAATGGGAACATGGAGATTCACATCACGCCACAAACTTTCAAAGGGGAACTCAGATTGAAGGGCCAAAAAGGTTTGTGATTCTGCGGCTGGGACCAAAGACAAAATGTTCGGACATCGTTACATATCCCATAAGGATGAGAATCAAGCCATACCTAGTTCTTAAATTCTGTGCAGTTTAACGTCATGCGGTGAGGACGATGAATGTGAGGGGTTATTCGAAAGAAACATGCGTGGTGCGACTACCATAACCCGACATGAATGAGGACCAAAGAGATCCACACCACATCACACATTCTCGAGGAGGAAACCCAGGACAAGGGGCCATAAAAGTTTGTGATTCTATGGGTAGGCCTCAAGACAAAATGTCCGGGCGTCGCTACGTATCCCGTAAGGATGGGAATCAAGTCACATTTAGTTCTTGAAAATGGAATGGTAGGTGACCAATTCCAAGGGGGGAGACATCCTCTCAAACAAGAATATCATGGTTGTTACTCAATTTATCGTCATGTGATTTGGACATTGGAGATCTTAGTTTGAGGTTGCAGAGCTCATACCATAGGATGAAGCTCTTGACATGGGGATGTGCAGTGCGACATCATGAAGTAACCCGATGTGAATGAGGACTAGGGAGGGCCCGTACCACGTTGTACATATTAGGAGAGACCTCAGGCCAAGGGGCCAAAAGGTTTGTGATTCTGCGACTGGGTTCGAAGAAAAAATGTCCAGGCATCACTATGTATCCTACGAGGGCATGAATCAAGACACAAATAGTTCTTTAAAATGGAATGATATGTGACCGATGCCAGGGGAAATGTCCTCTGGGGAGAGAACATTTATGATATACAATTTTAGCATCATGCAACTAAGATGAGAGGGACAAAATTTCAAGCCAAGATGTCATGCAAACACGAAAGGAATAACCCATGTGAAGGAGTCCAAGGAGGCCCGTGTCGTACCACATGATCTTGAGGATACTCATACACAGTTTAGAGTCATGATGTTTGGAATCGGACACCCAGTTCAATATAATGAAACTAGGACTCCACAACACAATTTAACGTCATGTTGCATGTACAGTAAGGGCGTTGTGTAGTTTACCGTCATGCAACCTGGATGTTGATTCATCACACAATTTAACATCATGCAATGAGGACGTAGCAGCAATTTAATGTCATGCAGGACGCAGGGCACTTTCCTTTTAAGTTCGTGTAGAAAGGACTATCAATGCTATGAATTTTAGCATCTTGCAGCTAGGACACATAAGTTTAACATCACACGGGATGTAGAACACAATTTAATGTCATGTAGGATGATACTACATACAATTTAAGGTCATGATGACTAGACCATAATAGAGGAATGTTTTAAAAGGGATGTGTAGTGTGGTACTAAACCCAATGTGAATAAGGACCAAAGATATCGACACCACATTACACATTCTAGAGAAAATTTCACATATATTTTAAACTCATGTAGGGATGACTATGTCGAGGCCTAAGGGCCAAAAGGGATTGATTGATCTGTAGTTGGGCCCAAGGAAAAAATGTCTGGGCATCACTACGCATCCTGCGAGGGCAGGAATCAAGACACACGTAGTTCTTGAATTCCATGCAGTTTAACATCATGTGGTAAGGATGATGCACGCAGTTTAAGGTCATGTGCCTGGACCAAAGGGATGAGACTGAAAATGTGTGGTGCAACACCATAAAGAAACCCGACGTGAATGAGGGCCAAAGAAGCTCGAAAGCCACACAACACACTTCCAAATGGAACTAAGGACAAGGGGCCAAATATGGATAGACCCGAAGACAAAGTGTATGGGAATCACTTCGTATCCCATAGAGATGAAAACCAAGCCATGCATAGTTCTTGAATGTGGCATGGTAGTTGACCGATGTTAGGAGCAATGTCCTCTCAGGCGAGGACATCATGGCGCTGTACAGTTTAGCATCATACGACCAGGATAATGGACATGTAGTTTAACATCATACGATAAGAATGATTGTTACACAGTTCAAAGTTGTGAAACTCAGACTATAATTTTTCTGTAGTTTAACGTCATGAAACTAGGACGTTTGCATTCAATTTATGGTCATACTGCTTGGACCCTGCAACAGTTTAACGTCACGCATGACAATATACTTGCTCATGAGAAGTATTGTTTAAGGAATTTGACATTGGTAGGAGGAGTGATTCACTCACCATCCATGGTGACCAAAAAGTATGCACCATTGGGATAGACCTTGTGAATAAAATAAGGTCGCTCCCACTTGGGTTCCAATTTTTGCGGCTTCCTACTGGGTATCATCGGCGTTCAGAGAGTCAAAACCATATCACCTTGGAGGAAATATCGGAGATGAAATTTCTTATTGAAATCCATATATATATTGTTCTGGTGCCTCTCTAAATTATGCAAGGCCTAGAGCCTATTCTTGTCGAGAGCTTCCAATTTTTCTAGACGGACTTCTACTACTCTATCCGACGTTTGTTGATCATAAACAGATGTACAGAGTGATGACAACTGAATCTCGATGGGCAGGACTACCTCTATTCTATATACAAGGGAATATAGAGTCACCTGAGTGGAATTTCGAGTTGTTTTTAGATAATCCTAAAGAGCATTGGGAAACTTGTTTGAAAAACTCTTCTTGTTCTAACCCACCATCTTCTGCAAAATGTTGGAGAGAGTTTGATCTGTCCATTTTCTTGTGCAATGTAACGATAAGTGTGGTTGGTCCAAATGTTATACTTGGCGTACAACTTCTTCAACTCAACCGACCAGAAGTTGGTGCCATTATCGGTGAGAATAACATGAGGGACTCCAAATATATGGATGTTGTTTGAGCCCATGAATTCAACAATAGGCTGGGCCTTGACTTCCTAGAGCAGAATCGCTTCTAACTACTTGGAAAATAAATCTGTTTCGGTTAGAATGAACCTACACTAGAGAGTTGTTTCTAGTGGGTATGGTCCCACAACATCAAGTCCCCAGACCGCAAAGGGCCAAGAGTACTTTGCAGTGTGGAGGGGCTCTAGCAGTTGATGCACAAAGTTGGTATAGATTTGACACGCGTGACACCTCTTGGTGAACTCGATACTATCATGGGCCATGGTGGGCCAAAAGTAAACCAACCTTCAAATCTAGTGGGAGTGCTTCATCCCTACCTGAGGAGCACCACAAGACCCAACATGGGATTCCTGCATAACCTGGGGAATCTCATCTCCTTGAATTCAGTGGAGAATAATTCCATCAAACCCACATTTTTATAGAGTCTTATCTAGGATAGGACCGCTCTGGAGGGTAAACTAAACTACACGACGACAAATTCACTCACTCTCGGCTTTGTACGACGGGATATTACCGTGCTGGAGATACTTGATGAAAGTAGTCATCCAATCAGAGGTCTCATTAGCTGCAGGGGGATCTAGAGGTATCGATGTGGAAGAACCATTGGTAAGGTGGTTTACCTACTGGTCATCGTTGTCATCTGAACTGACAGGGGTGATGACTCTTCGATACGCCACATGAATGAACAGATCTTCCTGGTCAGGCTCTGTGAGAGAAGTATTTATACCAGTCAGGGCATCAACTCGATCTTTCTGTGACTGGGGAACATTAACCACCTCTAGCTGAGAAGGGAACTGGGCCATTAGATGACTAACATGCTTAAGAAAGGGTACGATCTCGGGATTACTGACGATGTAGTCACCATTAATTTTCTTTATGATTAGCTCAGAGTCCCCTTTCACATGTAGGTGGAGAACATCAATCTAGAGAGCTAACTCAATGATAATGATGAGATCTTGATACTCTACTTCATTGTTAGTGCAAACCTATGATAGCAAGAATGAATAAGGTAGGACAACCTGTGTAGGTGTGATGAAGACAATCCCCAGGTTTACTCTGTTGAGCCTGAGATCATTGAGCCTTCTTTCAGTGGGACTCCAGGAGGCGTCGTTGAAGTGCATATTCCAACATGGCCTAGCTTGATCCATTAAGAGGATGACCTCGTCTGGAAAATCAAGATCCATAGATTTATCTGTGGGGGATAGTTGATCGATTAGTAAATCTTCCAACACTTGACCATTTATGACCTTCTGTAGAACAAATTTGATGTTGAATGGCCAAAGAATCACTGCCCAACGTGCTAGCCGGTTTTTCAAAATGGGGCAGTTTAGAATGCACTTTAGTGAATCCATATGGGAAACTAGTTGTATCTCATGATGCAGCATGTAGTGCCTCAACTTCTGCACTGTGAAAATTGGTGCGAGTCAACTCTTCTAGATAAAATAATTTTTGGACTCTGTGTCGAGGATCATATGACTAAGATAATACAAACTGTTCTCTGTCACTTCATTGTTCTTCTAGACATGAAGGTCGCCGAGGGATCGTTCCAGGGCAGTCATATAGAGGACCAACGACTTTCTGGATACATGTGGCATCAAAACTGGAGGCTACAACAGATATTGTTTGATCTCCTCAAAAGTGTTCTGACACTCTTCTCCCCACTGGTAGATGACACATTTCTTCATGAGCTTGAAGAAGGGATTACACTTGCTAGCCAGATTTGCGATGAATTGACGTATGTAGGCTAAGTGGCCTTGAAAGCCTCGAAGCTCCTGAAGGTTTCTCAGAGGGGGAATCTGGCTAATAGCCTTGATCTTATCTGGGTTGATCACGATGCCTATGTATCTGATGTCAAAACTGAGGAACTTTCCATAGGTCACCCCAAAATCAAATTTCAAGGATTTCATCTTCAACTATCAAGAACAAAGGAATATGAACACTTTTTCAAGATCTATGAGATGGTTCTGAAGTTGGCAGGATTTTTCCACTAGATCATCCATGTAACATTCAACTAGCATCCCGAGGATCGGTTTGAAGATGCGGTGCATGACATGATGATAGGTGGCTCCTACATTCTTCAGACTGAAAGACATTACCTAATAACAGAAGGTACCTTGTGGTGCTCTGAAGGTGGTAGATTCCTCATCTTCAGGGGCCATCCAAATTTGGTTATAACCAGAATACCCATCCATAAAGGAGAGAGCCTAGAATCTAGTAGTGACATTGATCACCAGCTTTGTCACCGAAAGGGGAAAATCATCCTTCGAGCAGTGGTAGTTGAGATCCCGAAAATCGATATAGACTCTGATATGTCTATTCTTATTCTTGACGGAAATGATGTTGTCTAGCCACTTGAGGTACTGATCTACTTCAAGAAATCCACATACTGATGTTGTTCCTCTATAGACATGACTGCACTGATCAGCTTTGACCTTAGATCTATCTCGGTGCCAAGATTCACCCGTAATAACTCATCAACGGTGGTGAAGACGACTTCCTCGAATGCGGGAGGAACATCCTCCAAATCCTCTTCATCGTCCATGGCAGGGGAATCAATTGGAGGAGATAGTTCATCCAAGCTAGAAGATTCTGGAGGAACATTGGTGCCTACTTGGGCGAATGTGAAATATTCACTGGGAGACTCTTGCATTGCTAAAACCATGACGACAAAGGTTGTCGACCCAATTTCATCAGGCCTTCAACCGAGGGGTCCACGTTTAATTATGTCAAAATAGTGGTGGCAGGTCGGTCTATGTCGACTCAAGCCAGCCTGGCGGAACAAGCAGGTATGATGTACTACTATAGCCATGGGGCGAACATCCCGATACCTCATAGGGGTAAGAGGCTCTGGTATAACTCTAGCATGTCCTGTATAGGAGTCCAAGGTAATATTCTGACATTACTTGTACTTGGGAATGTGTCTCCCCCTCATCTCATAAACGATGAACAATATCCCAAATCCAGGGTTGTGGCTTCCAAACGGTGAATTGGGAGGAGAAAAGCATCGTCCAAGTCTATCCACGGTCGACTACAATGATAGTGTGCTCAACCACGTTGGTCTGAGCATGCTTATACTTGTTTTGGTAGTAAGATGCATCCATATTGAGAGCTTCACAAGAGGCAAAGGGAGAAAAATCACCTTGAAGAATGCCTACTCGATCTTTTAAGAAGTACTTGAGGCACTAGTGATGTGAGGAGGGAACCGCTGCGTGCAAATGGAGTCAGGGTGTACCCGTCAGTGCATTTTAGGCGGTATCCTACGAGACAACCATTAATTCGGTGTTTTCAATCAGGCCACCAAACTGGGTATTTAGGAGGATTCTGCCACATGACCTTTTCTATGTTCAGTCACAACCCTGAATCTTCAGGTCAGAGGGACTCATATATGCTTCAGTCAGTCCTAGCTTGCGGAGCGTCCGAGTCGGGATGAGATTGATCCCAAAACCTGTGTCGACGAGACAACGACGAACTTCCACACCATTTAACTGGCATGTGATGTACAACGACTCAGAAAACAGACTTCTACACCATTTAACTGACCTGTGTCGACAAGACAACGACTCAGATCTTCAAGTCAAAGGGACTCAATAATTCATGTATTTAACATTTATCATAAATTATCATATTTTACTATTTATAAAAAATTCAAGTATTTTAGAAAAATTCCAAAAATTCACCCTAACCATTTTTTGACGTGTAGAATTTAAAAATGAACTCTATTTTATAAAAATAATTTTCTAAATATGAGAAATTTAACTTTTAATTAAAATCATCATTTACTCAAAAAATACAGATTTAAATTTATAACTGATTTAATAACACTCTGAAAATTAACTAAGTTCTCATAAATTTATCCTAAAATCATAAGATAACAAAATGTTAATTTATGAATCTATATTATGAAAATAGTTTTTTTAAATAATTATATTAATTATAAAATTGTAATTAAATATTTATAACTTACAAAAATACCAACACTTAATAATTTTCAAAATATTTATTTACTCATACTGTGAAATAATTATATCCAACTTTCATTTATAAGATGCCTAAATTTTATTTATACTTTCATGAGTAATGTTACTATTCATTTGGCTGATTTACTATTCATAAGGGTCATATTACTATTCTTAAGGTTAAATTACTATTTTATCGGTATATGTTCTTTAACTTTTAGAAATACCTATTATTTCATTAATTCTTAATTTATAATGTTTGTATTGTGTTCTATAAGTGATTTTATGTGATTTATACTATATAAAATAATCATAAGAAGAGAAATTTGATTGATAGAGTTCTCGGTCGTTATATTCTCCTATCCTACAAAAACTTTCATCCTCAAAATTTCCAAAATGTCACCTCATAAAGTGATTGGTGTAGTTCTTCATCATAAGTTCCTCAAGCTCCCACACTGCCTCTTCAATTATATGAATTTTCCAAATAACCTTTACCAGACGAGTCGTCCGATTCCTCAAAACCTGTTTTTTAGTGTCTAGAATCTGGATAGACACTTCATAGTAAGATAAGTCACGTTCCAATTTTATTCCTTCAGAAGTGAGTTCATGTGTTGGGTTTAACATGTACTTACTTAACAAAGAGATGTGAAGCACATTATGTACTTTATAAAGGGAGATATTTCCAAACGATTATCCACAACTTCAGTTCTCTTTATAATTTCAAAAGGACCAATGTACCTAGGGTTTGGTTTTTCTTTCTTTCCAAATCTTATAACATCCTTCAATGGAGATACTTTCAAGAAAATATGATCTTCAACTTGAAATTTTAAATCCTTCATTCGATTATCAGCATAGCTCATTTTCATACTTTGAGGTGCTTTCATATGTGTTTGAATAGTTTTTAACTTTGCTGTATTTTCCTCCATAAGCTTTGGTCCTGTAAGCTTACTTTCATCAACTTCATTCTAACAAGATGGTGTACGGGATCTCTTTCCATACAATTCTTTACATAGTGCCATTTGAATACTAGAATGGAAACTATTATTGTAGAAAAATTCTTCCAAAGGAAAATAATAATCCCACATACCTTGGAAGTCGAGTGAGCATGATCTCAACATGTCTTCTAATGTTTGAATGGTCCTTTCAGAGTGCCCTTCAGTTTGAGGTTAATAAGCAGTACTCAAACGAAGCTCAGTATCCAAATTTTTCTGAAGACTTTTCCAGAATTTTGATGTAAATTGTGGATCATGATCAGACACAATTGAGAGAGGTACTCCATGAATTCTTACAACTCCATTAATATACAGCCTTGCAAGCCGCTCTAGTGGAAAATCCTCCCTTATAGAGAGGAAATGTGCATATTTGGTAAGTCGATCAACAATCACTCATATTACATCATTCTTTATTGAAGTTTTTGTTAATACAGTGACAAAAATATATAGTGATGTCATCCTATTTCTATATAGGAATAGGTAGAGGTTGCATGACTCCTCTAGGATGTTGTCTTGCATTCTTCACCTGTTGATAGACTAAACATCTTGATACATAATCAGCAATTTCCCACTTCATAATATCCCACAAGAAATGTTCCTTCAAATCTCTATAAATCTTAGTGGAACTGAGGTGTATAGAAAAATTCGAGCTATGAGTATCATCCAATAACTCCTTTTTTAGCTCGGGTATAGAGGGAACACATAGCCTCCCAGATTTCAAAATTTTATCCTCACACACGAAGTCTGTCAACTTCCCATCATTTACAGCTTTAATTTTCTTGTGAAAATTCTCATCATCAGACTGAGAACTTTTAATCCTTTACAATAAAGATGGTTGAACAACCAATCGAAATAGTGATGAGGTTTCACCATCCTTGATAATCCCCATATCTATCTTTTCTAGATCCATGAACTTAGGATCCTTATCAATCTTTATTTTGTTCGGAACTCCATGATACTTTTCGTTAAATGAATATGCTACTTTATTCTTCCCTGGGTGATAGTGTATTAAATAATCATAATCTTTGAGTAGTTCGAGTCATCACATTTACCTCATGTTGAGTTATTTCTATGAGAAGATATATTTCAAGTTCTCGTGATCTATATATATCTCACATCTTTCACCACAAAGTTAGTATCTTCACATTTTTAGTGTAAATATTACACCAACTAACTTAATATCTTGATTTGGATAGTTCTGTTCATAAGTTTTTAACTGCCTTGATGCATAAGAAATAACTCTATTATTATGTATAAGGACACAACCGAGTCATTTCTTTGATGCATCACTATAAATCACAAATCCACCATTTCTTGATAGTAGAGTCATGATTAGATCATTCACTAATCTCCTCTTCAATTCTACAAAACATTCTTCACATTTTTTTGTCCATACGAACTTAACCCCTTTACAGGTAATCTTGGTTAACGGGTTAGCTAATCGGGTGAAGTTCTGAATAAAACACTGATAATAACATGCTAAACCAATAAAACTACGTACCTCGATTTTGTTCGTTGGTATAGAACATTCTTGAACTTCCTTTGTCTTCATAGGATCAACTGAGATTCCATATTTTGAGAAAATATATCCAAGAAAAGAAACTGATTGAATCCAAAATTCCCACTTGCTAAACTTCCTATATAATACATTTCTTCTAAGAGCCTTCAAAACAATCTGTAAGTTATTCTCATGGTCTTAACATCTTTTGGAGTATATCAAGATATCATCAATAAATACCACAACAAATTCATCAATATATTTTTTGAAAACTTTGTTCATTAGATCCATAAAAATAGAGGGTGTATTAGTCAGTCTAAATAATATTACTGTAAACTTGTAATATCCATACCTGGTTCGAAATTCTATCTTTTGAATATCTTCCTTCCTCACACGTAATTGATGATATCCAGATCAAAGGTCAATCTTTGAAAAGTATTGAGCTCTGTGAAGTTGATCAAATAAATCATCAATGCGAGGAAGGAGATACTTATTCTTTATTTTAATAACATTGATTTCTGTATAATTAATGCATAGCCTCATGAATCCATATTTCTTCTTGAAAAATAGAACATGGACTCCCCATGGAGAAACACTAGAGAAAATAAATCCTTTATCATTCAATCCCTCTAGTTGTTTCTTCAATTTTACTAATTCCACAGTTGCTATTCTATAAGGAGTCATTGATATAAGTCTTGCACTAGGAATTAAATCAATAGAGAACTCAACTTCCCACTCTTGAGGATGTTCAGGTAAATATTTTGAAAATACATATATATATTCTTGCACAATAGGTACATCTTCAATTTGAATATTTCTTTCCTCATCCATAGATGACATTTTCTCTTACTCAAGGATTTCATTCAGTAGAGCTATTGGGGGTGGGTATGGATAAGAGTTAGCTGATGGGGTTTCTACTCTAAAGATAAGGGATTCTACATCATTCTCAAAAATTGTAACTTTCTTCTTCTTGCAATAGATTTTTGAATAATAATTTGAAATCCAATCCATACTGAGGATTATGTTAAAGTCAATCGTAGGTATGATGTAGAGTTTAGCAACTAAAGCATGTTTATGTGTCATAAATAGGATTGAACGACACATGTTTATGTGTGGAATTCCACACATAAATTTTCCAAAGGCTATATAATTGGCCTTTAAATATATAATTATAATTAAATTATTATAATCATATTATTATAATAATAATAAAAATTATTATTATTATTATTATAATTATATTATTATAATAATAATATAAAATATAATAATTATAATTTCTTTTAAAAAACTAGTATTATTTTCGGTGAATAGAAAACGACCGAAACTTGGTTAGATCATGATCGGAAATAAAGGATTGAAATTTTAATACCCGAGACCAAAACATAAACACTATTTGTATCTAAATTTTCAAATGGCCATAACTTGACCATTCGAATTCGGATCGGCATGCGGTTTGAACCATTGTGACCGATTTCAAACCCTCTACTTAATTTTATGCAAATTAATGTTTATTTGGATCAAAAAATTTACATGGTCCTTCTGAAACCAATTGAAGATACCGGGGCTCGCAGTGGAAGCCGATGGGCCGGAGATTTTAAAAAATTTCATTGATGGGACGAAATTTTTTTTCGTCACCGACGATCCGAGCTCTAGTAAGAATCTCATGTAAATTAAAAGATCACAAAAATTAAAACTGAAAACATACCTTTACAGATTTGAAGGTGTGGTTGACAATAACTCATCTTCGACGATCGTTGCATGAAGGATCCATAACAAGATCCCTTTAGATCATCCACACGTGCTTCAAAAATCTGCTGAAGCATTGATCGCTGAATTTTGGGTGCTAGAGCGGCAAACCAATGATGTCTTCGACGCCCCGACAATCACCACATTGTCGAGATTGCAATGCATGAAGAAAAATTTGATTCGAACACTTTGATCAACTGCTTATCTCTCTTGGAAGTGGGAGGAGAGAGATTCTTTGACCAAAATTTCATGAATAGTCATAAGCTTGAGTCTCTCTCCACTTATTTATAGTGGATGTTGAATAACACCTAGTAGGGTTTCCCGACCCCCAAAAATTTAACATCCACTAAATAATAATTATGAATAACTAAACTGCACTATAAATATTAATAATTTGTCACATATTTTTAATATATATAAAAAATATTAAGTGATAAAACCAATCCATTTAACTCGACTCTCCATTCCTGCTTCATATTAAACGAACCTTGAATATTAAAATAATATTCATTCGAATAATATTTTCTCGTATTTACTTAACTTGTAAATATTTTAAATAAATTCAATCCCAATTATTATTTACTTGAATAATAAGAATTTAATTATTTATCGGTGATCGATAACTTGGACAACACTCAGAACCCATGGTGGGGACCACCATATCCAATATACCTATTTAATTAAATAAGGCAGATTCTTGAATACACTATTATGTGTGACCCTCTAGGCCTTTATCCTGACAGTAGTGAATAAAATCCATAGACCAATAGTGGATTCTAGCAACCTATCGAGACCCCTAAAGAGATGAGTATTTTCATAACAATGATATTTAACCTACAAACACGTACCATGTACTATAATATATTTGTCTTTAAATATCTCATAAAGTAGGACACACACTTGTGTCATCGCCCTTTTCTTGCTTTATTATTTGTTGATCTATCCGAATGGATTTACCTTTTGATTGATTTAACCAAATATTTATGAAGGTAGCACCATCTTGATCAACCAGGCCTGAGATATATAACTTCCTTAACTTGGAAGCGGCAAATACTTTCTTGACCATTCAACCAATATCATACCACCAATGACACACCCAACACAAGCTACATCGTCGCAATTTCAATATCACTGGTAAATCTCATGTCAGGAGACCAATATACATGTCTGTAGATAGAAACAACCAATAACACCCAAAACATGTGGTGTTCCTATTGACGACTCTGTCATCATGATCTCACTACTAGAGATCACCAAGTGCGAATTTCTTAAGAAGAAGTTTCAATGCTTATGAGCCCCCAACACCTTATAGTCATACATGTAATGTGTCCAGTCAGTAAGATGTAACTAGACCATAGGACATATTTAAGATTAATGTAATGGTATCTCTAGATTCTCATTATATCATGAGATCTACTATAACTATTTGATACGACAATTAATCTATGAAAATTACCATTTCAATAGTGGACACAGAAAATTATACACTATAATGGTAAGTAGACATCATCTATAGCTAACTTTATACATGATATGGTAATCAAAATTACAGCATAGTTGGGTCTAGGGCACCCACTATTTCAAAACCTAAGGCTTAGTTTCCATTTCTTTTCAAATCTTATAACACCCTTCCATGGAGATACTTTCAAGAAAACATGACATTCCACTTGAAATTCCAAATCCTTTCTTCGATTATCGGTGTAGCTATTTTTCCTACTTTGACCTGCTTTGATATGTGTTTAAATAATCTTTACCATTTTTGTTGTTTCCTCCACAAACTCTATGCCTACAATATTTCTTTCATTAACTTCATCCCAACAAGTTGGTGTACGCCATCTCTTTCCATACAATGCTTCGTATGATGACATTTTAATACTTGAATGAAAACTATTATTGTATAAAAATAATACCAAAGGAAAATACTAATCACATATACCTTGAACGTCGAGTGAGCATGATCTCAACATGTCTTCTAATGTTTCAATGGTTATTTCAGACTGCCCATCAGTTTGAGGGTGATAAGCAGTATTAAAATGAATATCACTATCTAAAGATTCATGAAGACTTTTTTATAATTTCGATGTAAATCTTAGATGAAGATCAAACACAATTGTGAGAGGTACTCTTTGAATTCTTACAAATTCATTAATATAGAGTCGTGCAAGGCTCTCTAGTAGAAAATCCTCCCTTATAGTGAGAAAATGTGTATATTTGGTAAGTCGATCAATAATCAATCATATTGCATCATTATTTCTTGGAGTTTTTGGTAATCCAGTGAAAAAATCCATGGTGATTTTATCTCATTTCTATGTAGGAATAGACAGAGGTTGCATGATTCCTCTAGGATGTTGTCTTTCAGCCTTCACCTGCTGACAGACTAAACATCTTGATACATAATCATCAATTTATCACTTCAAATTATCCCACTTGAAATGTTTTTTCAAATATATATACATATTAGTGCAACCAGAGTTTATAGAGAAATTTGAGCTATGAACATAATCCAATAGCTTACTTTTTAGCTCAGTTATATAGGAAACACAATCTTCTCCCAAATTTCAGAATTATATCCTAACACATGAAGTCTTCCAACTTCCCATCATTCACAGCTTTAATTTTTTTTGAATATTCTCATCATCAATCTGAAAATTGTTAATCCTTTCTAATAAAGATGGTTGGGAAAATAATTGAAAAAGTGATGAGGTTTCACCTTTCTTGATAATTCTCATATTCATATTTTCTAGATCCACGAACTCAATATCCTTATCAATCTTCATTTTGTTAAAAATTCCATGATCCTTTGTAATCAATGCATCTTATACTTTATTCACATTTCTTGGGTGGTTGTGTATTAAACAATCATAATCTTTGAGTAGTTTGAGCCATCGTCTTTGTCTCATGTTGAGTTCTTTCTGTGATAATATATATTTCAAGCTCTGGAGATATGTATATATCTCACATATTTCACCATAGAGATATTGTATCCATATTTTCAGAGAAAATATTACAGATGCAAACTCAAGATCATGAGTTGGATAGTTCAGTTCATGAGTTTTTAACTGCCATGATGCATAGATAATAACTCTATCATTCTGCATAAGGTCACAACCGAGTCCTTTCTTTGATGAATCACTATAAATAACAAACCCAAAATTTCCCGATGGTTGAGTCAGGATCATAGAATTCACTAATCTCCTCTTAAATTCTTCAAAATATTCTTCACATTCTTTTGTCCATAAGAACTTATCCCCTTTACGAGTAAGCTTAGTTAACGAGTTAGCTAATCGGGAAAAATTATGAACAAAATGCTGATAGTAACTCGCTAAACTAATTAAACTACATAACTTAGTTATGTTTGTTGGTGTAGTTCATTATTGAACTATTTTTGTCTTTGTAAGATCAACTAAGATTACATCCTTTGATACAATATGACCAAGAAAAGAAACTAATTGAATCCAAAATTCACATTTGCTAAACTTTCCATATAATTCATTTCTTCTAAGAGTCTTCAGAACAATCTACAAGTGATTCTTATGGTCCTCATAACTTTTGGAGTATACTAAGATATCATTAATAAACACCATAATAAAGTCATCAATATATTACTTGAAAACTTTATTCATTACATCCATAAAAACAGAGGGTATATTAGTCAGTCCAAATGACATTACTGTAAACTTGTAATGTCTATATCTGGTTCAAAATGTTGTCTTTAGAATATTTTCCTTCCTTACATGCAATTGATGATATCCAGAATGAAGGTCAATCTTTGAAAAGTATTGAGCTACATGAAGTTGATAAAATAAATCATCAATGTGAGGCAGGAGATAATTTTTCTTTATTGTAATAGCATTAATTTCTCTATAGTCAATGCACAGGCTCATGGATCCATATTTCTTCTTGAAAAATAGAACAAGGGATCCCTATGGAGAAACAAAAGGGAAAATAAATCCTTTATCACTCAATTCCTCTAGTTTTTTCTTCAGTTCTACTAATTCTATACTAGTAATTCTATAAAAAGTCTTTGATATTATTCTTGCACCAGAAATTAAATCAATATAGAACTCAATTTCCATCTTTAGAGGATGTTCAGGTAAATCCTCCGGAAATACATTTATATATTCGTGCACAATAGGTACATCTTCAATTTTAAGATTTATTTCCTCATCCATAAATGACATTTTATCTTCCTCCCTAAGGAATTCATTCAGTAGATCTACTGGGGGTGGGTCTAGATAAGAGTTAACTGATGAGGTTTCTGATCTAAAGATAAGGGATTCTTCATTGTTCTCAAGAATTTTAACTTCCTTCTTCTTACAATATATTTTTGCATCATAATTTGAAAACCAATCCATACCGTGTATTATGTCAAAGTCAATCATAGGTATGATAAAGAGGTCAACAACTAAAGAACATTTATGTATCATAAAGGGGGATGACTGACACATATTTGTTGCAATGATACTTCCCTTAAGATTTTTTACTGACAACTCCTTTATTAAATTGAAAAGGAAATATTTAATTTTCTTGGAAAAGTGGAAAGACATAAAATAATGAGATGTTCCAGAATCAAATAAAGTATTGACTAAGTTTGAGGAAATAATTAAAGTACCTACCACCACATCATGAGGAACTTCAACCTCAGCAGTTGTAATCACATAAGCTTGACCCTACTCCCTTGGCCTTTTATGGTGAAAGTTTCCTTGACGCTTAGGATAATCATTTGTATAATGTCCCATATCTTTACAATTGTAGCATTTAACTTTCTTAGCTTCTTTCTTTCCCTTGCAATCACGAGTTTGGTGACATTTTTCTCTACACTTGTAACAAACTCTCATTCCCTTCAAAAAACTATCGTGATGTTTCTTCCCATAATTATTACATGATGGAAAACCCTATTTTTATTCTTCCCTTTATCCATTCTTTCGTCCGCCACCCTCTTTTCTTATTTTCCCTTTTAGTCACAAGACTTAGAGAATTCTTTTTCTATCCACCCTATTTTCTTATTTTCCCTTTTAGTCACACGACTTAGAGAATTATTTTTCTGTCTTGATAACACATGAGACAATATCTTCGTATGATGAGAAATTTTGGGTGGTCAGTGCCCATCATAGGAATGATTTTAAACCATCAAAGAATCTATCAATATTTCTCCTTGGATTACGTATGTAGTCCGCAACATGCCTTGGTAACCTTATAAAGTTGGCTTCATACTTTGAAACATTTTCATCCTCCTTTTGCATCATATTCAAGAATTGGATCTCTATATCTTCTCATTATTCATGAGGAAAATATTTTTATAGGAAGGTTTTCTTAAAATCTTTCCATTCCATATTTGCAATTTCTTCATCTTCCTTTGTGTTTTGAATCAATGACCACCATTAATCACCATCTCCTGAGAGAAGATAAACTGTCATGATAACCTTATCCCTTTCATTTCTTCCCAAAGTGAGAAATATATTCTTTAAGGAACTTATCCACTGCTCTTCTATGAATGAGTTTTTAGTCCCATTGAATGATGGAGGCTGTTGTCGCATAAAGCAGTCTAACATTTCTCCTCCATGTTGTGAATCAGGATGTTCCATATGGGTATGGTTATTGTTCATAACACGAGTCAATTTTCCCAGTATTGTTATAAGTTTCCTAGCTCCAGTTGTAGCTCTTGTTCCAACATCATTATCCTATATAGTGGGGAAATCCCTATATGAGATAAACGCATTGATGAGGTTTCTGTTCCTCCAAATAGGCATCATTTATAAGCAATGACATACACTAAATTAGGTTATGCCTAATTTTTAACACTTTACATAAATTGAAAATTTATTCATAGTTAATCTAATAATCATAGACATGGTTTATTTGGGTACAAATTTACTTATAAATCCTATCTAATGGTTGTTAAAGAAAATTTGAATTATCCTAAGCATATCTCACTGGAGTGTCAAACTAGGTGCACAGTAAGACTTGTTGTTGTGTACCAATTTACCCTGAGTCAAGCCCGAGACATCTTGTCAGAGTTGTTACCCCTAGGTACATCTGTTCTAGACCCATGTCCACTTGTAGTATCCAAATATGGATATATTATTAGAAAGACTCACATAATATCTACTCTACCAAAATTTTAGAATGTTCTTTTATGCTTATCCTCAAAGTCTATTTTATGGCTATGTTACTTAATATATATTTTCTAAATCTAGTTTCCAAAGTTTCTACTAAACTTATTCTCATAACAACTGTAAAGATCTTGAACCTAGTTATCCGGAGTCAGTACCTTAATTTACTACAATGGCATAGATACAAGACTTGAATCCCAAAGGACTGACTGATTTAGTAGTTTTGGAAGCTAGAATACATACATAAATTTTTCATTACAACTTGAAAGGAAAAACAAGATAGAAAATCCATTATAAACTCCCATAACTCATAGATTATCCATACAAGTCATTCATAATATACATTTTTGCATCCTAGGGAAAAATAAAACATAAGAAAGGGGTGAACTCATATGCTCCATAAGGGTAATCAATATGACATAAGCTATAATAAATATAAATAATAAGGTATGTTGAATAACTATAAACACATGTTATTAAAACATAATATTAACATAAAATGGAAGGAATACAAGTTGATTAAATAATGTCATAATAAAACATAACCATGAATATTATATTAGTCTAATAATCACATGGATTATCAATTACTAGTTTCATAATGAGAGAATGCATAATGCTGAACATCATAAACATACTGTCAAGGTCTCAACCAAAACACCATACATAATGGGTAAAATCTTCATCTAGTTTGTCTCATGATACCTACCGATGCATCGAGAGGATATAGAGGGCCTCTCATATCACTTACTAAGTCCAATGCATTCCTTATATGAATGAGGTTAGATATAAAAAACATATACATATGAAATGTAAATAACTTTTCCCAATTTGTAAACACAATCACTAACCATTTTGAGTAGTATGGTGAATAATATCAAGATATCACATCCACATTCATAAAAAATTTAAAAAAATATAGTAGATGATAAACATAAGAGATAAATAAAGAATAAAATTCAATATAGGTTTTGAAATAAATGAAAATAATATAATAAAATCATCGAGAAATTCTTAAGAGAAATACCTTTTTTACTTTTCAAAGAAGAGTTCTTTTGAAAAAATAATTTGTATTTGTCATAATTGTTTGTATAAAATCAGAAATAAAAAAATATAGTGTTTCAAGAAAAAATTAGTGAATTAAGAAAAATAATGTATTATTAAAACAAATTATAAAAGATACTTGAAAATGAGTAAGAAATTAGGAAGTTCTCTTTAATCAGGTTTGCTTATCAGGAAGAATTGAGAAGAGAACCTTTTAAAATATGTATTTCCACTAAAAGATAGATGAACTGATCTGGATATATGAGTTTGGAACATATACAGAGAATATATAATAAGTACAAAAAAATAAAGAGTCATAACTTTGGGGTAAAGATAGTGGAAGAATAAATCGAAGGAAAAAAATGAAGGTTCAGGTAAAATCCATTACCTTATGTCCGAATGTGTTCTACATTTGACCTTAATGTCCTAGATAATCAAATTAAATCCATTAATTAACTAATTTAGAACATTCATTACATGTATTTGATTCATTATAGTTTTATTAAGTTCATTTATGCCCTTTTTGATGAGTTATAAAGTTTAATTTCATTGTTTGGGAGCATTCGTTTTCTCTTTTTTCATGATCTGTTCGCTTGTTTATAAGTAATGAAATTTATGTAAAATGAGTATAATTATATAGAATTATAATTACAGGTTATTAATGAATATTCAGAAGTTTAATTAGTCTTATATATTGTTTTGTTCCCAAATATGAGGACGAATCATTATATAACATGTTAATGATATTCGTTTAGATTAATTTAAGTGGTTTTAGATAACAACGAACTCGTTTTGTTTTATCATTTAATATTATGTAAAAATGTTACTTCCATAACATAAAAAGGGTTGTAATATACATTTTACAATCTTCTTCAACCATTAAAATTATTTCATGAAAAACCTTGAAGATGATGAAGGAAAATGAAAACTTGTTGTCCTTGAAGGCGATGAAACAACACCTCACGGACAACGTTTCCATTTTTATAATAAAAGGGAGAGAAGAAGGGGTTTGATGATGGATTATTCCATTATCATAAAAAAATTCCAGTATATGTAACGTACTGGAGTTATCATGCTATTTGGATGAGGGTATTTGAAGAGAGAATAATAAAAGAAAATAACTTGAAAAGAAATTAAAAGAAAAAAGAATAGGATTTTACATCTTGAATTCTCCTCATTGAGAACTTCATTAGTGAAATTGTTTTGGTCTTTTGATGATACCAAGAGTTTCTATACATGGGGGAGGGATTTGGGAAGAGGATTGGGCAGAAATTAAGGCCCAAAGCTTGAAAGGTGTAAGGATAAGGGGTGATATTTATAGTGGAGGAGAGGAGTGTTTTTTGAATATTTTATTCATTTGTTTAATATTTTGGCTCAAGACTAAGAATAATTTGAGAATTATCACCAAATATATTGAAATAGTGAGAGATAGTTTGAGATTATGGTCTTACATTAGTCATACATCATTTACGACTCAATAATTCATGTATTTTGCATTTTTCATAAATTATCGTATTTTACTATTCACCAAAATTCAAGTATTTTAAAAAAATACTAAAAATTCACCATAACAATTTTTCGATGTATAGAATTCAAAAATAAACTAAATTTTATTAAAATAATTTTCTAAATATGAGAAATTTAATTTTTAATTAAAATCATTATTTATTCGAAAGATACAGATTTTAAATTTATAATTGATTTTATAACACTATAAAAAATTAATTAAGGTATCATAAATTTATCCTAAAATCATAAGATAACAAAATGTTAATTTATGATTCTATTTTATAAATATAAATTTTATTTTAAATAATTATAATAATTATAAAATTGTAATTAAATTTTTATGACTTATAAAAATATCAACACTTAATTAATAATTTTTAAAATATTAATTTACTTATACTATGATATAATTATATCATAATTTCATTTATAATATTTCTAAATTTTATTTATACTTTTATGGGTGAAGTACTATTCATTTGATCGATTTACTATTCATAAGGGTTATATTACTATTTCCAAGGTTAAGTAACTATTCCATCGGTATAGATTCCTTAACTTCTGAAAATACATCTTATTTCATTGATTTTTCATTTATAATGTTTGTATTGTGTTTTTAAGTGATTTAATGTGATTTATACTATATTAAATAATCATAAGAAATTAAATTTCATTGATAGAGTTCTGGGTCGTTACATTCAATATAAAGTCCTGAACCTACACTTTTGGATTCAGTACTAAAACACTTTGTGTAAATTTTTTACAAAAGATAACAAAAATATACACAGTACATTATAAAATCAAGGACATTTTCCGGTCTAGGTTTTAGAGGATTAGACTAACCATACATTAAATCAGAGTTTTAAAAAATAATTAAAAAATAACTAATTGGATTCATCTATACCAGCATCTTAAATGTCATTTGAACTTCTAAATAATTCCATGAAAAACATTTTAAAAATTTGGGATGAACAAAAAATATCAGTAAGAGGCATAAAAATAAATAAAGAAATCATTAGTAAACAAATACTTATAAACACATGAAAGATATACTTGTCATCATTAAAAGTAACATATACTTTATGAAAATATGAGGTTTCCATAAAACATAGAAAACATAAATAAACTATTCAGGTAACTTGGTGCATTAATTACTTAATATTGTAACTCTCGTGGATATCATATGATTTGTAATCCTCACAACTGCCTTACAATGTAATACTCACGGCTACCTTAAATATAACCATCACGACTACCTTATGGTGTAACCATCACAGTTACACAAGGAGTAACCATAAGATTGAACTCCAACATAAACATATCCAATACACTGGAGGGAGATATAGGTCACACTCTTCATCATAAACAATACCCAAGAACCATAATCATAAAATAAGGATACTTTCATGAAAACATTCCTTTTAATTTTTTATAAAAATAGAAATTTAAAATAGGATTTTTAAAGAAAAGTCCCTTATAAATATCATATAATTGAAGTTAGAATTAATAAAATGAATGGAATATGTGTATACACTATAAATAAACATATTAAGACATAATATAAACAAAATTAATTTCAAAAATAATCTTATTACCACATAATCAATGAAGTATAAGGTTAACCTAAAGAATAAAAATTGAGTTAAGAATTCCCTTACCTCAGGTTCATCTTACTTCAACATGTTCAAACCTCCTGTATAATGGTTTTAAGAGTGTTATTGATATATTATAGAACTATATTCATGTCAATGATACCTTATATAACCATTTTAATACATCTTTCCACCCATTTAATAATAAAATTTAGTTATTTTCATTGTTTCAGGTATGTTCTTTTCATGGTTTCTATGATCAACTTATTATGGTCTTCCTTTTCAAATAGAAACAATACTCCAGAAGTGAGAACATATATATATTTAGGTCATTTTAAAATATTTCAATAGAATTAAAATGTCACGATCTGCCTTCTTCAAGATGAGGGAAGAGACGACAAAGTGCCTCACCCTTATTTCTTCAAGATGAAGGAGAGATAATGACCCCCTAAGTCCCGCCTTCAATAGGCCTCAGAGAAGCGACTAGAACCGAGGGTATAAAATCTCACATAATATGGAATACATTACCCTTTTTTCTAGAACAAGATTGAGAGATAAGATGGTAAATCCCAAGAAAATCCAAATGCTAAAAGTAAAAGGAAAGCCAAAATCCATTCCCACATGCATGTTCAATAAGTAAAACTGATACATTTTACAACAAAACTCCAAAGTAAAGTACCAAAAGAAAAGAGACTAACTAGGAATAACAACTACTCCCAACGCCAGAGCTAGTAAAGTCCAATATGGATCTCAAAGTCCTCCTGGAAACCTGAAAAGAGTTTTATATACGTAGGGTAAGCATACAAGTATACTCAGTAGGGAAACTAACGCTATCAGCGCACAAGTGGGGGAAAATACTAATTCCCCTGTGAGAAAACAATAGAACCTCAAAGCACCTACCAAGGAATACTAACCAGCCCAGCCTCACTAAGGCACGCTCAAAAAATAACGCAAGTCAAGTAAAGTAATAGTATAGCCACATCGATGTTTGGGTACCCCACACCACTTTCCCACTGGTTAACTGCTCATCCCTAATGGATAACGTCTTGACACTAACACTTTTCCCATACACAGTCCCATTGCCATAACATGACCGCACACACATGGGCCTCAAAACACGCATAATCCTACCTGCAGACACCTAAGCCTCAACAACCACGTCTCTCGCCCAAAGACACTTGGGCCTCATCCCAAAGATATTTGGGAAAACAAACCTGGTCCATAAACACTTAGGCCTCTCATCCACAACAAACCCTTTCCAAAAGGATCTTGGGCTAAGGTAAGGATCAAGACATTATAGCCTGCCTGGATACACTCGAGTGGTATGAAATCGGAAGAGGGTGTGAGGAAGAAAGTCAGAAACCGGTCATCCATCCTCCACCAAGATGTTGGGAAAGACACCATCCCCCAAGAAATGAGGCTGTTCGGCACATTGTTCTCAACAAGGGTGGGGTGCGTATAAAAATCACAAGTAACTACAATTTATACATATAGATAAGAAAACAATTAGTCCAACCTATGAGTTTCCAAACAAACAACCAGCTCATATAGAACCACAGTTGCTGCTACCCCTATATGAACAACCACACAACAACCATTTTCAAAGCATAACCCAACCCCTTTTTTATTTAACAATTTTTTAATTTTTTAATTTAGGGATTCAGTTTAATTTATTCCAACATTTTCGGGCAATTACCAACCAAAACCATATCAAAACAACAAACAAAACTAGATTTGCAGTCCCAGTGAATGTCCCCGTTCAACCACTGCCAACTATCATTCTTTAAGGTTATACTGCACAATCATACTATTTACCTAATATAGTCCCACTGCATACAAGTTCATAACCACCCCGCAATACCACTTCCCAACATCATTCGACAACCACAACACAACAAAGATAGTTTAGCTGCCTATAAGTCCATCCATTAAAAAATCAATCAATCTCTCAAATTGGGATACCAACACCTCCCTATACTTCCCCACACACAAATCCCACAAAACTACTACTAACCCACAACCACACTGTACACACATACCACACCCTTCTCATAGAAAAACTCCTCCGTCCACCCCTGTACCCATAACCGGGCTCCCAACAACACCACTACACAAATCACACACAAAAACCCAATAGACCACGACACTCAGCCACACCTATCAACATGATATATATATATATATATATATATATTCAGATTTGGTAAATTCAGTTCTTTAATCCACTTGATAAATAGGGGTGATCATATAAAGGTTTTTATCCTGGGATATTCATTTTATTTAACTAGATATACGTGATTAAGAAGATTTCATGTTACCACCAATTATCAAACAACATGATGAAAACAAACAGAACACCACCAGTGCACAAGAAAAAACCACTAACAACCATGATTTTCAGAATTCATACAGTCACAACAATCCATAAAGAAATAAATATAACAAAATAAAATAGGTGATCAAACATCAAACCACTCCCAACCCGTTATTTCATCAACTCTGTTATCTTTTGATCATATTCCCTTCTTATTTATTTCTTGTTTTAAGAAAAGTATTCACCTATTCTTCACAAGGAATCATTAGTACACCCACCCCGCATAATTCACAATTAAAGAGAGGCAGAACAAATCCCTACCGGATGCACAAAGGATCGAAGTTCCTCCTTGCGTTAAGAATAGGGGATCATGCGAGTAGTAGAGAACAACTCCAAGAAAACCAATAAGGAGGGGCTCGAGAACTGGCGCATGACTCATCTAGGGAAAAATACTCTAGGTGCACCAAAAGGGAATGAAAAACATACTAGGATGGAAAGATCATGACTTTGAAGATACATATCCTATATTAAAGGAAGAACAATTTCAAAAGTCATTAATCATGGGATCGTGGTTAAGATTACATGGTTTGAGTATCTCAAATTCCCCGAAATGTTAGGATATTAAATATATACTCAATATCCTTTGAAATTCCCTTAATAATTCCCAAACAAGGCTTTAAACCTGGTTTACGTCAAATAAGACGTAAGAGGGGCAAAACTAGAAAACTAGGAAAAACTTGGAAAACTGCAAATGAGTCACCGATGGGTGAGCCACTGACTCGGATCCACCAATGGGTGAGCTACCGATGCGACCTATCGATACTGAGCCACCGATGCTGAGCCACCATTGCTAAGGTACCGATGCTGAGCTACCAACACAACAACCTATCGATGCCTCGATCTACCGACACCTCAACCTACCGACACCCTGACTTACCGATGCCCTGACATGCCGACGCCCTGACATACCGATGCACTGACATGCTGATGCCGATGCCCTGAGTCACCGATGAAAAAACTATAAAAATTGGAAACTTGTAAAACTCTTGAAATGAGCCACCATTGCCTCCTAGAAAACCCTAAACACAAGTTTTTCAAAAATGGCAGGTCCGGTGAAATCCGGGTTATTACATCCGATACCTCTCAAACTATTCTTGTTCTCAAGAATTCAAAACTAAACCAGAAGAGAGACAGTTCAAACAACCACCCCTTAAGATACCTCTTAGGATAAAACCAACTTGTGCTATTTTTAAAGATTAAGTGAAAACCTCAACATCCAAGGACACCTCCTTAACATATATCTCCTAAACAACTATAGAAACACTAAGGCCCTACTAATGTAAACAACCACACAAACACCAAAGGCCACACTTTCCAGACATATGGATTAGGGAGCTCCTTCGTCCATGTCAAGATATTATCCTCTTTGGGCGATACTGACTCGCCCGCACATGTTTAATCACATCCAAATTAATGCATCTTGATTAGGGATTAGGTCCTCCCCTCCCCACAGTCAGGACTTTCACACGTATTCAGAGAATAGGGAAAAAATTCATTTGATAATGAACAAGGTCAAGCATTACATCATAGAACGGGCAAAAAAGTAAAACACAAAAACAAAACTTAGAATATCCTGGGTACTGGGCACACATCTATGCCTCCTTCTCTCAAGTAATCTCCTTGAGGTCCCCATGCTTCTATAACACACAGACCAAAGGAATGGTCCGTTCACACAACATCTTCTCATCACGATCCTCGATTCTTACTGGCCACTCCATGAATGTCGCATTGTATTTGATATCCAACTCTCCCAAGTCAATGATGTGAGATTCATCGTGTAGATATCGACGAAGTTGAGAGATATGAAATATGTCATGGATCCTCTCCAACCGCGGTGGAAATGCCAACTGATATGCCACCTCACCAACTTGTCCCAACACCTCGAAAGGAATGATAAACTTGTGAGAAAGCTTGCTTCCCTTACCGAACCTACACTGCCCATGCCGAGAGGAAATCATAAGAAAAACATGGTCCCTAGCCTCGAACTCCAAAGGCCTCCTCCTATGATTGGCATACGACTTCTTTCGGACCTGTACTACCTTCATCCTCTCACACACAAGATGAACCTTCTTCGTTGTGCTCTACACTACCTCTGGTCCAAAAAGGGCCACCTTCCAAATCTCTATCCAGCATAATAGTGAACGAAACGACCTTCCATACAAGTCTTAGAATGGTGCTATGCCAATGGTAGAGTGATAGCTATTATTTTAAGCAAAATCTACTAGAGACAAGTGTTGTACCCATGATCCTCTGAAATCTAGAACACATGCTCGTAGAATATACTCCAATGTCTGGATGGTCTTCTCGGTCTGCCCATCTATCTAAGGGTGGAAAGCAGTGATGGGGTGCAGCTAGGTTCTAAAATCATGTTGTAATCCCCTCCAGACTTGTGAGGTAAATCGTGCGTCTCAATCCGAGATGATGGATCTTGGAACTCCATGCACCATACCACCTCATACACATACCTCTGCGCTAAGGCACCCACTGTGCTCGACTCCCGACTTTGCTATCATGACACGTCAAATTGATTATGTTTTTAAGGTTGATTTATAGTCTAGGGTAGACCCTAGGTCATCTCTCGAGGAGCGTTGGTGGGTTTACAGTGTGCATTTTTAATTAGAAGTACTAAAAGAGGGGGTGATTTTGAAAGCAATTTTAAGAAAATAACTTAACTTAAAGAGTTTAATAGTTGATAGAATAAAATGGAGGTTTAAGAATTATGAGATAAGGATATCACTTCAAGTTCACTACACATCTTGGATATTTCATTGTTTTGAAAATTTCACATGGTTTTGTTTAATTCTTTGGTTGAGGGTAGTCAAGATCTTGATTCCCCTCTTGATTCTCTAAATGTTGCACAAAGTACCAAAACTTAACACAACAATCATGTTGTCAAGGTTTGGACTTCAAGAATAGATTAAATGAAACCAAAGAATACTAATATATTTTGTATGTGTGAGAGAAAGAGGATCCTTGTGTTTCCTAATCAGTGTTGAAATGAAAAGTGGTTCACTTAATTAAACCCAAGAAATGAAATCAGAAGAGAAACATGTTTAGATAAAACATAAGTGAAATAATCCACACACAAATTACACAAAACCATTAGAGTATCAAGTGCCGGAACTCCCTCCCAAGTATGTGAAGCTCCCTTGAAATGATCATCCACCGTTTAGCTCTCCATCAAGAGGAGGAGAAGGCTCGGGTGGAACTCCTTCTTCATTGTTGACCCCCCTATGATGATAGGGGCCTCCAGAACTTCAAGTATGAGGAGAGAAATCCTTTGGGTCTCCAAAATACTGGAGATTTTCCTCCTGGTCAAACTTAAAAATGAGGAGCCCAAGGTTCCATTTTATAGGAAAATGGGAAGGTGGTTTTGATCATATAGAATTATTAAAACCACTTTTAACGGGTGTTTTGACCTTCAGAAAACATTATGTTTCTTTCAAAAAAATAAAAAAGTTGTATTCCCACCTCTTGGCTATCTCCACCGAAATTTTGGTATAATTTTGACACCTATAGCACGAGATATGGACAGATCACAACACACCACTTTTGACTCTATGCAGATTTGGTGTGCTGGACAGATCAGGTCGGTTGGGCCAACAGATGGACAAATGAGTCTTGGATTAATTCAGATGAAATGTATCCCAATGAATTTTGGACCATACCAAAAAATTTCATCCCATTTTGATGCACGGTCTAGTAGCAGTGTTCAGATTAATCCACTGGTGTGCTTGGATCCTGCGCAGTTTGACCCATTTTTATTGGACATCATCATGGGCCCTCCAAATTACCTCCTCCTACAATGGAATCATAAAAACAAGTAACATTTTCTTTTTTAATAGTGATAAACACAAAATAAATGATTCAAACATGTAATTCAACTTGTCATTATTTTTATAATTTTCAATATAAAACAAGTTTAGCATAGTGGTGTAAGGGTGAAAATTACACAGTGAATCATGGTACGATCACACCCCCACACCTAAACATTTTCACTCCTGGGAAAAGTCACATATCCAAAAAAAATTATATATATTCCCAACATCACGAAGATTTAACATTGGAGGAAATTTTAATTAAAGCAATGTGATCAATGCATGAACCACACCAATGAGTTCTTCTTAGTGAAAATAGAAAAAGATGTCTCATAAATCATATCATAGTGAAATTCAAAAAGATTAATGATACCAAATTGAGAAAGGAATTCAGAAGTCAACCATGACACTAAATCTCCATGTGTGTGTGTGAAAACCATTCCATGCTATTATTTCCACTTTCTAACCAATAAATATAGGTTATTTTAACATTTTTCATCTTAAATGATTTTGTCCACCGAACCTACCCTACATCCTTTGCAATCATATTTCAAGAACCACTCACTTAAGCATTCCCAGAAGTCAAACCATAATCTCCCGACCTAGATATCCCCATATGTTTCACATTTCATCACTCCCCTCATTTATTCATTTTTGTTTTTTTAAAAGTTTCATTTGGAACAAATATCACACTCATCTCTCAACCCTTGTTTGATCTCCTCACGACACTAATTTCAATAGTTATAACAAGATAAAAGGTTGAAAAGGAGTGGTTTTTGACCTGCCCAAGACACAAATCAATTTTTTTTGAGGGCGTACAACATTCGAACATTAGGTACACACGCATTGGTCAATCTGGTACAGTAATGAAACAGATCGGATAAGGAATGAACATATGGAAATATTATTTAAAGCTGAAAAATATTAACCTAACATATATTTACCTTATATTAAGTAAGAAATATTCACACTTTGTGGTTTGGTGCAAAAAAAATGTGTGGAGATATTAGTGACACAGTTTTCCCAAAAACTACTCACACAAGGGGCATCAATCATCTCAATGGTTTCACATAGATACAACCATTTATATCATTGATAGAAAACCAATTTACTAAAAATCACTCCCTGATGTTAAATTCATACATACATTCTTTTTTTCCCTTCATTATGGTATTTTTACTTTCCCCCCTTTATGGTCACCACATCATGGAACTTTGAAATTTTTGATGGGGGGAAAAATAAAAATACCATAAAGAAGGAAAAAAAGAGAAGAAAGGAGAAAGAAAATGGAAATCCTAATGAACCCAGAAAGATGGGGAAAATTGAAAATACCATAAAGAAGGCAAAAAAGAGAATAAATAAAAAAAATGATGAAAATTCCTAACTAACCCAGAAATGTACTCATCCCCCCCACACCTAGAATGTGTAGTGTCCTCACTGTAATATTTGAGAATGTGAGAAGGAAGGATAAAACCTAGTGTGTTTCATTGGTATGTTTCTTCTTGAACATGGAGTTCCTCCATCGGGAACTCCAGAATGGCTTCGTGGAAGTGCTTTAGCCGCTGCCCATTGACAGTGAAGGTTTTCTTGGTTTCTTCATTTTGAACCTAAACAAAACCAAATGGAGATACATTAATAATAGTGTATGGGCCAAACCAGTGGGAACAAAGCTTACTTGGATGAAACTTAAGCCTTTAATTATAAAGGAGGACCTTCTGCCCAATGTGGAATTGACGATGAAGGATAAGACGATCATGGGAAGCCTTGGTTCACTCCTTATAAATCCTGGAGTTTTCATATGCACCTCTTCTCATTTCCTCAAACTCCTGAATCTGCAGCTTCCTTTGGGCACCTGCACTAGAAAGATTATAATTGCATTGTTTGATGGCCCAGTAGGCCCGATTCTCAATCTCAACAGGTAGGTGACAACTCTTTCCAAACACAAGATGATAGGGTGACATTCCAATGGGATTTTTGAAAGCAGTACGGTAGGCCCATAATGAATCATCAAGTCAAAGACTCCAATATTTTCTATTGGGTTGAACCATTTTTTCAAGAATCTGTTTTACCTCTCTATTTGACACCTCGGCTTGACCATTGATCTATGGATGATATGCAGTAGACACTCTATGACCGACCCCATACTGACGCAGAAGTGATTGCATTGTTCGGTTGCAGAAATGAGAACCCTGGTCACTGATGACGAACATAGGTAAGCCAAACCTACATAAGATTTGCATTCTCAAAAATTATACAATTACCTTAGAATTATCAGTCCTTATAGCTTGTGCCTCTACCCATTTTGACACGTAATCAACTTTCAGAAGAATGTACAAGTTTCCAAAGGAATTGGGAAATGGACCCATAAATTCAATGCCCCAAACATAAAAAATTTTATGAAAGAGCAATGGTTGTTGTGGCATTTCATTTCTTTTAGATAAATTCACCATTATTTAACAATGAGGACAAGATTTTCAAAAATCATGGGCATCCCGAAAAAGTGTTGGCCAAAAAAGTCCAGAATCAAGGACCTTGAGAGAAGTTTGTTGGGGACAAAAGTGGCCTCCACAAGCAAGAGTGTGATAGAATCTAAGGACATACTAAAACTCACTATCAGGAACACAAAACCTAAGGACTCGATCACTACAGGTGCGCCAAAGGTAGGGGTCATCCCAAATGTACCAATGAGTCTCATGTTTTAGACAACTAGCTTGGTTTTTGTTGAAATCAGTAGTAATGCAAGATGCTACCAAATAATTTACAATTTCGGCATACCAAGGAATAAAATATTGCATTCTGTACAATTTCTAATCAGGAAAAATGTCATTAATGGTAATATTGAAGGATGAGTCAATTTCCGAGGATGGGAGGATCCTACTGATATGGTCAGCCACCACATTCTCTGCTCCTTTTTTATCTCTAATTTCCAGATTAAATTTCTGAAGGAGGAGAATCTAGCGAATGAGACGTGATTTTGCTTCCGGTTTCTTAAGGAGATACCGGAGGGATGCATGGTTTGAGAACACAATGATTTTGGACCCCAAAAGGTATGACCTGAATTTGTCCAAGGAAAACACAATGGAAAGGAATTATTTTTTAGTTGTGGTGTAGTTTTCTTGGGCAGGGTCCAAATTACGTGAGGCATAACCAATGACATGTGGAGGTCAATCGACCCTTTGTGACAAGACTTCCCCAACTTCATAGTTAGAGGCATCACACATGAGCTCAAATAGTAAATCCCAATGAGGTGGTTGGATTACCGGGGGTGACATGAGACTCCATTTTAACTTATTAAAAGCTTCCTCAAATTCATTATCAAAAACAAATTCCTTTTATTTTTAGAGTAATTAGGAGAGGGGGAGTACAATTTTACTAAAGTCACGAATGAAACGACGGTAAAATCTAGTATGACCTAGGAAAGACCGCACATCCCATACATTTTTGTGGAATGGTAAGGAAGAAATGACATCCACTTTTGATTTATCTACTTGGATACCATCCCCAAAAATGACATGCCCCAAAAATATACCTTGTCTCACCATGAAATGGCATTTCTCATAATTTAATATAAGATTCTTTTCAATACAGTGATGTAGGACTAAACCAAGACTACTCAAACATTCATCAAAAGAAGAGACATAAACAGTGAAATCATCCATGAATACTTCCATGCAATTCTCCAGGTAATCTGAAAAAATACTAACCATGCATCGCTGGAAAGTACTCAGAGCATTGCACAGACCAAATGACATCCTTCTATAGGAAAATGTGCCAAAGGGGCAAGTTAAGGTTGTCTTTTCCTAATCTTCAGGGGAAATATGGATCTGAAAGTATCCATAATACCCATCAAGGAAACAGTAGTGGGACTTACCTGCTAGCCTCTCTAGAATTTGGTCAATGAATGGCAAAGGGAAATGGTCATCCCTAGCATGTTGATTTAGTTGGTGATATTCTATGCAGACACGCCAACTATTATGCACACGAGTTAGAACCAATTCATTATTTTCATTTTTGATTACTGTAAGGCCAATTTTTTTAGGAACTACTTGAATGGGACTGACCCATTAGATATCAGAGATGGGGTAAATGATTCCAGCAGCCAATAATTTTGTTACTTCATTTTTCACAACTTCTAGGAGGTTTGGGTTCAGTCGACGTTGTGCCGGCCTCATTGGTTTATCCTCATCATTTAACAATATATGATGCATACAAATTGATGAGATAATACCAAGAATGTTAGAAAGTGTCCATACCAAAGCTTTTTTATACTCCCTCAAAAGTTCAAGTAGTTGCAATTCATGCCCAGGAGGGAGTGAACTAGCAATGATGACGAGCAACTTGTTTCCATTCTCAAGATATGGATATTTTAAATCTTGAGGCAGTTGTTTCAGTTCCAATTCAGGTGGATTTTGGATTTATGGGAGTGTGTGTGAAAGTGATAGGTCACTGATTTCATCTAACTACTCAATGGTATCATCCTCATATGGGGAATGAGCTTTTACAAGCTTAGCAGTACCATCGATGGTTAGTGGATCCTCAATGTTCAAGAAATCATTAATCAATGAACATGCATGACACTTTTCTAGGCCACTACAAAAAATAAATGCATGAATCATTTACTAGAATTTCTATCAGGGAAGAAAACTCAGAAAGGGGATCGGGGGAAAGAAAAGTTGTTTTTTCAGGGGTAGGGAGTATATCAATTGAATTAACAGAGAGAGGAATGTTCTTCTGAGGGGTGCTTCATGGAATCAAGGATGTTGAAGTGGACTATGTCACCACCAAATTCCATAGATAATGTACCATTATGGACATTAATTATTGTTTTGGAGGTTTTTAGGAAAGGTCTCCCCAATATAATTGGGGCATGTCCTTTCATCCTATCATCTTCCATTTTAAGCACATAAAAGTCAGCAGGAAAAATTAAATTTTGAACCCTCAAAAGAACATCCTCTAACAAACTAGATGGGTGTGTAGTACTCTGGTTAGCCAGTTGAATAATAATTCCAGTGGGCTTCAGTTCCCTGACCTGCAATTCAGAGTAAATAGAGTGAGACATCACATTTATAGAATCACCTAAATCAAGCATAACATTAGAAAAAGAATACTCCCCTATAGTGCACGAGATTGAAAATATTCCAAGATCATTTCAATTGGTGGGAAGTGATGGATCTATAAATGATGAAACATTCCTCCCCAAACTCACCTTCTCATCTCCACAAAGTTGCCTTCAGTGTGTACACATCTCCTTTAGAAACTTGGCGTACCGTGGAATTTTCTTCACATCATCAATCAATGGGATGTTAACCTGCACTTTCTTGAAAATTTCCAATATTTCCTTATAAAGTTCAGTTTCCTTTTGTTTTATTGGTTGGTTGGACCTTTAAGGAAATGGAAGAGGAATGGTTGGGATAGGTGAATCATCAATATACACACTCTTCCCTTTGTAATGGCTTCTCTCAGGACAAGGTTCTTTAACATTTGGAACATTCATAATGGTTGGGATGGAGGTTTCCTCAGGAGGGGATGACTCTAATGGAGGATTCATTTTACTTTCTAGTTGTTTTCCACTCCTAAGGGTGATGAAACTAACATTTCCTTTATCCCTAGGGTTAACTACTGATTGAGAGGGAAGTTTACCTGACCCATGACTTTGAATTTTACCCACTGAGTTAGCTAGTTGTCCTAATTGGGTTTTGAGGTCTTGTATGGCTTCCTGAGTGGTTTATTGGAGTTGGATGTTGTTAAAAACCATTTGTTTCATCATATCTTCTAGTCTAGGCTCAAGTTTTGGAGGGGGTGGTTGGAAAGGCCTTTGGGATGGCTGAGGATTTATGGGTGGTGGTGGTGGATGACTACTCTGCCCCAGTTGGTTCCATTGTTGTTGAGGTTGGTTTGAATACCCCCTTGCCTATAGGCTTGGTTCTCCTTCCACCCAGGGTTGGATGGATAATAAAGTTCATTCCTAAAGGGTTGGTTATAGGGGCGGCCTGGAAATATTTCCTCACAAATCTCAGATGTTTCCCTCAATTGAGGACATTGGTCAGAGTAGTGGGTGTCAGAAGAACATATACCACAATGGATGGGAGGAGGATATTGGAATTTCCCTTGGGAAAGAGCAAGTTGTCAAATAAGGGTACTTACCTCTTCGAACTTTGTGTCCACCTTTTTCTCAAATTCAGTACTTTGCACCTCATGGACACCTCGAATCGGTACATTAGACCTTGAACCAAACTATTGTGTGTTTTGCTCCATGTTCTCAATCAGGGTTCTTTCAGTAATTAGCATCTTATCAACTACCGCACCACCTGCAGTAGCATCGATCATATTTCGATCAATATGGATTAAACCTTCATAAAAATATTGAATTAAAAGTTGATCACTTATTTGGTGGTGTGGACAACTTGAACATAACCTTTTAAAGCATTCCCACTATTCATGTAATGTTTCCCCTTGATATTGTCTTATCCCACAAATTTCTTTCCTTGTTGTTGCAGTTAAATAGGCTGAGAAATATTTTTCAAGAAAAAGTCGTTTTATGTCCGCCCAACCTCTTATTGGGGAATTAACATAATATAACCAATATTTTGATGTGTATTCTAATGAAAATGGGAATGATATGATCTTTACTTATTCTTCATCCACATTTGCAAGTTTTAATGTAGAAAAAATAGTATGAAATTATTTTAAGTGTTTATGTGGATCTTCTCCAGGAAGTCCATGGAATCTTGGAAATAAGTGAATTAGACCGGATTTCAATTCAAAATTGGGTGCCTCGCCTTGCATTTAAATATAGGTGGGATGGATATCAACATCATGTGAGGTTAGTTCATTTAATGTTTGGTTGTTTTCAGCCATATTATGCAAGTTTATTTCAGTTTTTATATCGGCTCCAGAAGAAGAGGAGGAAGGATCAAGAAGAGTGTCAATGTTTTGTGTGTCCTCCTTCGATGGATTCTCTTGTGTGTCTCGGTGTCACTGACGTAATATCCTCTCCGATTCAGGTTCTAAAGAAGGTAAATATCCTAGATTAGAATGCGTCATGAACCAAAACTACACAAAAAATAGATCAAAATACAAAAAGATAGGTAGAGGTATAATATAAAATAGATAAATATTCACAAAATTTTACAAAAATATTTTCAAAAACACGCACTAAAAACAAAAGAGCTCCCCGAAAACGGTGCCAAAATTTGATCATGCTGTCATGAAAAGTCAAATTGATTATGTTTTTAAGATTTATTTATAGTCTAGGGAAGACCCTAGGTCATCTCTCGAGGAGTGTTGGTGGGTTTAGAGTGTGAATTTTTAATTATAAGTACTAAAAGAGGGGGTGATTTTGAAAACAGTTTTAAGAAACCAACTTAACTTAAAGAGTTTAATAGTTGATAGAATAAGGTGGAGGTTTAAGAATTATGAGATAAGGATATCATTTCAAGTTCACTAAACATCTTGGATAGTTCATTGTTCTGAAAATTTCACATGGTTTTGTTTAATTCTTTGGTTGAGGGTTGTCGAGATCTTGATTCCCCTCTTTCCTCTCTAAACGTTGCACAAAGTACCAACCCTTGACCCAAAAATTGTGTTGTCAAGGTTTGGAATTAAAGAACAGATTAAAGAAAACCAAATCATACTAATATATTTTGTATGTGTGAGAGAAAGAGGATCCTTGTGTTTCCCAATCGTAACAACTCAATTTTCCCACTTGAAATTTCAACCCAATCAGTGTTGAAATGAAAAGTGGTTCACTTAATTAAACCCAAGAAATGAACTTAGAATAGAAACATGTTTAGATAAAAAATAAGTGAAATAATACACCCAAAAATTACTCAAAACTATTAGAGTATCAAGTGTCAGAACTCCCTCCAAAATATGTGAAGCTCCCTCGAAATGATCGTCCACTGTTTAGCTCGCCATCGAGAGGAGAAGAAGGATCGGGTGGAACTCCTTCTTCATTTTTGACCCCCTATGATGATAGGGGCCTTTATAACTTCAAGTATGAGGAGAGAAATCCTTTGGGTCTCCAAAATACCAGAGATTTTCCTCCTGGTCGAACTTAAAAATGAGGAGTCCAAGGTGCCATTTTATAGGAAAATGGGAAGGTGGTTTTGAGCACACAGAATTATTAAAAACACTTGTCATAGGTGTTTCGACTTTCAGACAACATTATATTTCTTTTTAAAAAATAAAAAAGTTGTATCCCCACCTCTTGGATGTTTCCAACGAAAGTTTGACATAATTTTGACACCTATAGAACGAGATATGGACAGATAACAACACACCACTTTTGACTCTGTGTAGATTTGTTGTGCTGGAAAGATCAGGTCGGTTGGGCCACCAGATGGCCGAATGAGTCTTGGGTTACTTCATATGAAATGTAGCCCAATAAATTTTGGACTAGCCCAAAAACTTTAATCCCATTTTTTAAGTGTTCGGATTAAGCCACTGGTGTGCTTGGATCCTGCGCAGTTTGGCCCATTTTTCTTGGACATCATCACGGGCCCTCCAAATTACCTCCTCCTGCAATGGAATCGTCAAAACAAGTAACATTGACATTTTTAAAAGTGATAAAAACAAAATAAATGATTCAAACATGGAATTAAACTCATCATTATTTTTATAATTTTCAATATAAAACAAGTTTAGCACAGTGGTGTAAGGGTGAAAATTACACAGTGAATCATGGTACGATCAACTCCTTGATCACCAAGAAGTGAGCCGAATTCATCAACCGGTCCACCACTACACAAAGTGAATCACATCCTCCCTGAGACTTGGGTAATCCTGTGATTAAATCCATCAATATGTCATCCCACTTACACTCGGGAACATCCAAGGACTACTACAGACTGCCGGGAACACGGTGCTCGACCTTCACCTTCTGACACACTAAGCACCTTACCACAAACTCCGCCACTGCTCGATTCACCCCCGGGCCACCAAAATTGTTCCCTCAAGCCTCGGTACATCTTAGAGACCCATGGATGCACTGTTAGGGGTGATCTATGGAACTCACAAAGAACTCTATCATGCATTGTTATTGGGACAAACAGCTTCCCATGAAACAACATTTGATTCCGACTATCCTCCGACCACCCTTTTGGAGCATCACCCTAGGTAGTGAGATCACGCATCACTTCAGTCTATAAGTATTCCCACTGAGACTCCTCTACCTATAGTACCAAGTAATACTGCACTGTTATCTAAAACAGATAGCCTCTACCACTGTCCTCCCCAAAATATAGGAGCAAGGCAACCAACTCCTCCATTTCCTTCCAAGCATTCATGGATTCCCAAACTATCTCCCTATGCGACTTTCTATTCAAGGTATCGGACAACACATTTCTATTTCTTGGGGTGTAAGATATTTTGAAGTCGTAATACCAGAGGAACTCTATCCACCTTCGTTGCTGCAAGTTTAGGTCTCGTTGGGAAAAGATATATCTCAATCTCTTGTGATCCATGAAGACAAAAAAGTTCCCCATGATGAGGTAATTTTGCCACAACTTCAGCATGAATATGACTGTGACAAGAACCATATCATGGGTGGCATAGTTACATTCATGAGGAAATAACTTCCTAGACCTATAAGAGATTACTCCTCACTGCTGCATCAGCACACATCCCAAGCCTAGGCCAGAAGCCTCACAAACCACCTTGAACATCACCCCTTACTCTGCCAACCTAAGCACTCAAGAACAAACTAGCTTCACATTTAGATAACTAAAAGATACCTAACACTTCTCAGTTTATATGAAGGCCTGGTCTTTTCTGGTCAAAACTGTCAATAAAGGTGCAACTCGAGAGAAGTTGGGTACAAACCTCTGATAATAGCCTGCTAGACCCAGTAAACTATGAACATCTGCCGCATTCTTGTGTGTTTCCCAAGAAACTGCCGCTTTGACTTTTGATGGGTCCACTACTATCCCTTTCTGAGACATGACATTTCCAAGGAATTGAACCTCTCGCATACAAAAATTTCACTTGGACAACCTTCCGTAGAGCTGGTGGTGTCAGAGGACCTCTAAGATAGTCCTCAGATTCTCGACATGGTCCTCCTCTGACCTTGAGTAGATGAGGATGTCGTCGATGAACAAGACGATGAACCGGTCCAAGAACTCAAGGAAAACAGAGTTCATGAGTCCCATAAACACGATTGGTGCATTCGTGACAACGAAGGGCATGGACATGAACTCAAGTGTTCATACCTGCATCTAAAAGAAGTCTTTGGGATGTCACCCTCCTTTACCATCAACTGATGATATATAGACCACATTTCGATTTTAAATAACCAACCTGCTCCCTTTAACTTGTTGAAAAGATCATCGATCCTCAGAAGGGGGTAACAATTTTTGGACGTCACTTGGTTAAGTCTCCGGTAGTCTATGCACAGTCTTAGACCATCGGGTGCCTTCTTCTCAAACAAGACTAGAGCACCCCACATTGACACATTTGGCTAGATAAAACCCTTCTTCATCAGGTCATCAACTTGAATCCGCAACTCTCACAACTCAGAAGGTGCCATCCGACAGGGAGCCATCGAAATCGAATGGGCACCGGGTTGCAAGTCTATTCCGAACTCAACGTCACGTCCAGGGGGTAGAGTCACAACCTCTTCGGGGAAGAAATCCAGGAGCTCACTAAAAACTCCCATAACTTCCACCATCTATGTATCTACTGATTCCACTGACAGCTTGGCTAACGAAGAAAGAAGAGGCTCCACACATCAGTTTCCCTCCTGAAAAATCCACTTTCCAATGAAATCTATGCACTGACCATCTATATCTGAAAACATGAACCTTATCCAGAATCATTCAATAATAACATGCACAGAAAACAACCAATTGATGCATATAATGACAAAATATGGCTGCATATATTGCAGAAGATGATCCCCACTGGACTAATGTGGTCCCAACACCAGTCTACATCCTCGACAAACATCAAACAAACTGACCTGACCTCCAATTGGTGTACTCAAAACCAGGGGCATGAGAAGTCTCTCTAAATATAGTACCAGAGAATGGGCTAGACCGGGTGTAAAAAAGGTGTGAGAAATTCCCGAATTAAACAAATCAAACGCAAGAGTACTAAATAGAATGATTGTACCTCGAACAACCTCTAGCCCTGCTGGAACTGCTACCTCTACGACGTGAAAGTGCCCATACCCAGCTACTCTACCTCTCTGATATCGACCGCCTCCCCGACCATGCCTTAGTCGAGTTCCCTGAGGAGATACCTAAGTTCATCCTCCTCTAGAACTATCTACCCTTAGTGGAGTGGGAGCTCACTGCCTCTGCTGCTGGGAAGGCCTGACTGGTAACTGCTGTGCTGAGTTGGCTGGTCAACCTGCCCACCCCCACTATATAGAGCTCAAATTGGGCACTGGTTCTGAATATTTCCACAGCCTCAACAGACAAAACACCTCAGTCCCAGACCCATGGGAAAAGGGAGAGGACCATGAGATCAGAATTGGAACTACTGAGGCATACTCCCCACTGACTGATACTGAGAAGGCCCTGATGTCGGAGACTTACTGCCGACGACCTTCCCCTTTGAAGAAATCGGCTGGCTCCCCTCTCGCGGAAATCCTTCCAAGGAGTGAATCCTTTCCACTACCTCATCCTTCCTTTGAACCTCTAAGTATGTCGGTAGAGTAAAGGGAGTAAAATCATACTGAAGAGAAGGTCAGAGTGCCTCCTCTAAACGTCTTACTCATGACTCCTCATCCAGAAAGAGATCTGGTGAGAAACATAGGAGATCCTTGAACTTGATCCCCAATTTAATTACCGACATTCTCCCTTACTGGAGGGATAATATCTACTACCTCTTCTTAGCCTTCATCATGGAAGAAAGAAATTCTGTCTAGAATTCTTTCTCAAAGTCAGCCTATTAAACCTCAGTTTCCTTCCTCACCATGAGGTAAAGTGTCCACCACTGACACACCGCTCCTCATATCTGGATCACTACCAGAGGAACCCAGTACTCTTTCGGAGCCCGAATCAAGCTGAAAGCGATCACCAACTCCTCGAACCAACTCTCCGTCTCCATGTCCGAGACGCTGCCCTCGTACTTCCCCAGAGTCTGCAGATGGAAGGCATGAAGCATCTTTTTCCACTATAAGGCATGGAGCGTCTTCTTCCACTGGTCATCTTCCTCCTCTCAATCGTCTCTCTGTTGATCAACATGGTCAACCTGTCTATCCTCAAATTCTCATATCACATGTGAGCGACGCCTGGGTGCTGTAGCTGAAAAAGGAAAAAAGAACTCCTAAGCCTGGGTAGTGCGGAAATTTTCTTTTAAATTCATTTTAACTCATTATTTATTTAAATTCCCAAAACACCCAATTTATATAAGAACACAAGTCATTATGATGCATGTATATTTCCTAGATTCTCTACCCTGCAATTAATGGATCCTCACTTGGTTGTTTAATAGTTCCAGAGTCCTTACATTGGATCACGGGGGGCCCTAAAATTCCACATCCTAGCCAGTCTTCCCTGGCCTATTTCACGCACCAAGTTCACCAAACATTTTTTCCTTACCATCCCATGAAATTCTCACTGTTTCTAATTCCGAAATCCATCCTATACCTCAACTCCCAAAACCAACATTACTCTGATACCATTTTGTCACAACCTGCATTCTTCAATATGAGGGAATGGATGACAAAGTGCACCACCCTTCCTTCCTCAAGATGAAGGAGATATAATGAACCCCAAGTCCCACCTTCAATAGAACCTAGAGTGACAACTAGCACAAAGGTTATAGAATCTCACATAATATGGAAGACATTACCCTTTTTCTAGAACAAGATCAGAAGATATGATGGTAAATTCCAAGAAACTCCAAATACTAAAAGTAAAATTAAAGACAAAATATATTCCCACATGCTTGTTCAATAAGTAAAGCTAATACATTTTAAAACAAAAATCCAAAGTAAAGTGACAAAAGAAAAGATACTAAGCAGCAAAAATAACTAATCCCGACACCCGAGCTAGTAAAGTCCAACATGGTCCTCAAAGTCCTCCTGAAAACCTAATTTTTTTTATATACGTAGGGTGAGAAAATAGGAATACTCAGTAGGAAAACTAAATCTATTTGTGCACAATCTGGGGAACATACTAATTCTCCTGTGAGAAAATAGTAGAACCTCAAAGCACCTACCAAGGAATACTAACTAGCCCAGTCTCACTAATGAACACTCACCAAATAACACAAGTCAAGTAAAGTAATAGTATAGACACATCAATGTTTGGGTACCCCACACCACTTTCCTAATGGTTAACTGCTCATCCCTAACGACTAACATCTTGAAACTACCACTCTCCCCATACATAGTCCCACTGCCACAACATGCCCATACACACCTGGGCCTCAAACAACAAATAATCCCACCCGCACACACCTGGGTCTCAAAAACCACGTCTCTTTCTCGGCAACACCTGAGCCTCATCCCGAAGATATCTTTGAAAGTAAACCTGGTCCGAAAAAACCTAGTACTCTCATCCACAACAAACCCTTTCCTGAAGTATCTTGTACTATGGTAAGGATCAATCCATTATATCCTTCCTGTATATGCTTTAGTGGTAAGAAATCAGAAGAGGGTGCGAGAAAGAAAGTCAGAAACCAGCCATCCATCCTCCCACCAGGATGTTGGGAAAGACACCCTCCCCCAAGAAATAGGGGTGTTCGGAACATGGTGCTTAACAAGGGTGGGGTGAATATAGAAATCACAAGGAACTAAAATTTATGAATATTGATAAGCAAACACTCAGCCCAACCTATGTGTTTCCAAAGAAACAACCAGCTTATATAGAACCACAGTTGCTGTTACCCCTATATGCACAACCACACAACAACTATTTCCAAATCATAACCCAACCCCTTTTTTATTTAACCACTTGTTATTTATTAATTTAGGGATTCAATTTAATTTATTTTAACACTTTCGGGAAACTACCAACCACAATCTTATCAAAATAACAAATAAAACTAGATTTGCAGTCCCACTCCACACCCCAGTTCAACCACTTTCAACTATCATTATTCAAGGTTATACCACACAATCCTACTATTTTTCCAATGAAATACCATTTCATACAAGTTCATAACCACCCCACAGTCCCACTTCCCAAGTTCGTTCAATGACTACAACACAACAAAGGCAGTTCAGCTACCTACAAGTCCATCTATTCCACAATCAATTAGTCTCTCACACTGGGATACCAACACACCCCCTGTACTACCCCAAACACAAAGCCCAAAACAAAAAATACTAACCCAAAACCCCACTGTACACACATACCACACCCTTCTTACGAAACTAACTCCTCCGTCCACCCCTATACCTATAACCGCGCTCCCAACAAAATCACCACACCACTCACACACAAAAACCCAACAAAACACGACACTCAACCACACCTATCAACATGATATATATATATATATATATTCATATTTGTTAAATAATGTTCTTTAATCTACTTGATAAATAGGGGTGATCATACGCGGGTTTTTATCCCGGGACATTCATTTCATTTAGCTGGGTATACATGATTAAGTAGATTTCATGTTACTGCTAATTATCAAACAACATGACGAAAACAAACAAAACACCACTATTGCATAAGAAAAGACCACTAATGGCCATGATTTTCAGAAGGCATACAGTCACAAATATCCATAAGTAAATAAAGATAATAAAATAAAACAGGCGATCAAACATCAAACCACTCCCAACCCGTTATTTCATTGACTCTGTTATCTTTTAATCATATTACCTTCTTTTTTATTTCTTGTTTGAAGAAAATTATTCACCCTTTCTTCATATGTAATCCTTAGTACACCCACCCTGCATGATTCACAATAAAATAGAGGCAGAATAAATATATACCGGATGATCAAAGGATCAAAATTCCTCATTACATCTAGAATAGGGGATCACGCGAGCAACAAAGAATAACTCTAAGAAAATTGACCAGGAGGGGCTCTAGCACAAGCGCACGAATCATCTAGGGAGGAACACTCTAGGAGAACCAAAAGGAAATGAAAAACATACTATGAAGGGAATATCATGACTTTGAAGATCCAGATCCTATATTAAAGGAAGAATGGTTTCAAAATTTATTAATCATGAGATCGTGGTCAATATTACACAGTTTGAGTATCTCAAATCCCACATAACTTTAGGATATTAAAGATATACTCAATATCCTTTGAAATAACCTTAAGAACGCCCAAAAAAGGCTTTAAACTCAGTTTATGTAAAATAAGATGTAAGAGGGGTGAAGCTGGAAAACTGAGAAAAACTGGGAAAACTGAAAATGAGTCACTGATGGGTGAGTCACCGATGGGTGAACCAACGATGCAGAGTCACCAACGGGTGAGCTACCGATGCAACCTACCAACACTGAGCCATCGACGCTGAGCTACCGACACTGAGCTACTGACACAACGACCTACAGATGCCTCCACCTAAGGACACCTCAACCTACCGATGCCTTGACCTACCGACACCTTGACTTACCAACATCCTGACATACCGATGCACTGAAATGCTAATGCACTGACATGGCGACGCTGACACCCTGAGTCACCGACGGAAAAAAATATAAAAACTGTAAATTTGGAAAACTCTTGAAATGAGCCACCGTTACCTCCCAGAACACCCTAAACACTGGTTTTTCACAAAGGATAGGTCCAGGTAAATCCAGTTTATTACATCAGATACCACTCAAACTATTCTCCTCCTCAAGAATTAAAAACTAAACTAGAAGAGAGAGGGTTCTAACAACCACCCCTTAAGATACCTCTCAGGAGAAAACCAACTTGTGTTATTTTTAAAGTTTGAGTGAAAACTTCGACACCCAAGGACACATCCTTGACATATATCTCCTGAACAAATATAAAAACACTAAGGCCCTTTTTCTCTAAACAACCACACAAACACCAAAGGTCACACTTCCAGACATATGGATTAGGGAGATCCTTCTTCCATGTCAAGATATTATGCTCTTTGGGAAGCACCTACTCACCTGCATGGGTTTAATTGCATCCACATTAATGCGTCCTGATTAGGAATCATGTCCCCCCCCCCATAGTCATGAATTTCCACACGTATTCAAAGAATAGGGAAACAACTCATCTGATAATGAACAAGGTCAATCCTGAAATCATAGAATGAAGCACAAAAGTAAAACACAAAAACAAAACTTAGAATAGCTCGGATACTGGGCATACATCTATGACTCCCGCTCTCAAGTACTCTCCTCAAGGCCACCATGCTTCCATAACACATAGATCAAAGGAATGGACCATCCACACAACACCTTCTCCTCATGATCCTTGATTTGGATAGCCTCTCCATGAACACCGCATCATCCTTGATATACAACTCTCTCTAGTCAATTATGTGAGATTCATCATGTAGATATCGAAAAAGTTGAGATACATGGAAGACGTTGTGGATCATCTCCAATAGCGGTTACAATGCCAACTGATATTCCACCTCTCCAACTCGTCCCAACACCTCGAAAGGTCCGATGAACCTGGGAGAAATCTTGCTTCCCTTACCAAACATTTTCTACCCATGCCGAGGGTAAACCTTCAAGAAAACATGGTCCCCATCCTAAAACTCCAAAATCCTCCTCCTATGATCGACATACGACTTCTGTCGGTCCTGTGCTACCTTCATCCTCTCACGCACAAGCTTAATCTTCTCCATTGTGCTCTACACTACCTCTGGTCCAAGAAGGGTTTCCTCCCCAACCTCTATCCAACATACTAGTGAATGACATGACCTTCCTTACAAGGATTCGAATGGTGTCATACCAATGGTATAGTGATAGATATTATAGTAAGAAAACTCGACCAGAGGCAAGTGTCGTACCCATGATCCTTTGAAATCTAGAACACACGCTCACAGCATATCCTCCAACGTCTGGATAGTCCTCTCAGTCTACCCATCCGTCTGAGGGTGGAAAGCAGTGATGAGCCATAGTTGGGTGCCAAAAGCATGCTATAATCCCCTTCATACTTTTGAGGTAAAACATGTGTCTCAATATGAGATGATTTATCTTGAAACTCCATGCATCTATGCCACCTCATCCATATACCTCCGCGCTTAGGTACCCACTGCGTTCGACTCCTTGATTGCCAAGAAGTGAGCTGACTTCATCAACCAGTCCACCACTACCCAAAGAGCATCACATCCTCCCTGATTTCTGGGTTATCCTGTGACAAAATCCATCGATATGTCATCCCACTTCCACACAGGAACATACAAGGGTTGCAACAAACCGTCGATAACACGGTGCTAGACCTTTACTTGCTGACACACTAAGCACCTTGCCACAAACTCCGCCACTGTCCGCTTCACCCTGGGGCACCAAAACCATTCCCTCAAGCCTCGATACATCTTAGAGACCTTTGGATGCACTGCCAAGGGTGATCTATGGAACTCATGAAGAACTCCATCGTTCATTTTTACTGGGACAAACAACTTCCCATGAAATATTATCCAATTACGACTATCCTCCGATTATCCTTCTGGAGCATCACCCTGGGCAGAATGATCACGCATCACTTCAATCTCTGAGTCTCCCCACTAAGACTCCTCTACCTGTCGCACCAAGGAAGATTGCACTGTCATATAAAATAGATATTATCTTCCATTTTCCTCCCAACATCTAGGCGCAAGGCATCCAACTCCTCCATCGCCTTCCAATAATTCGTGGATTCCCGAACTATATCCTTCTGTGACTTCCTACTCAAGGAATCGACCACCACTTTCCCTTTCCTTGGGGTGTAAGAGATTTCAAAGTCGTAATACTGGAGGAACTCCATCCACCTTGCTGCCGCAAGTTTAGGTCTTGTTGGGAAAATATATACCTCAATATCTTGTGATATGTGGAGACCACAAATCACTCCATGGTGAGGTAATGTCGCCACAAATTCAGCGTGAACACGACTGCGGAAAGATCCATATCATGGGTGGCATAGTTACATTCGTGGGGATGTAACTGCTTAGACCCATAAGAGATTACTCCTCGCTGCTGCATCAACACACATCCCAAGCCTAGGACGAAAGCATCACATAACACCTTGAACATCACCCCTTCCTCTCGAAACCTAAGCACTAGAGTACTGACCGAATTCCTCTTCAGATAGCTGAAAGCTACTGGTATTTTCTTGTCAAAGATTTCAATGAAGCTACAACTTGAGAGAAGTCAAGTACGAACCTACGATATTATCCTGAAAGACCCAGGAAACTATGAACCTCTACCACATTCTTGGGTGCTACCCAAGAAACAACCGCTTCAACTTTTGACAGGTCCACTGCTATCCCTTACTGATACACCACGTGTCCAAGGAAGTGCACCTCTCGTGTCTAGAACTTGAACTTGGATATCTTTTCGTAGAGATGGTGGTGTCGAAAGACCTATAAGACAATCCTCAGATGCTTGGTGTGCTCCTCCTCAGACCTTGAGTAGATCAGGATGTCGTCGATGAACATGATGACAAACTAGTCCAGGAACTCACGGAAAATAGAGTTCATGAGCCCCATGAACACGACTGGGGCATTCGTGACACCGAAAGGTGTGACCATGAACTCGAAGTACCCATACCTTCATCTGAAAGAAGTCTTTTGGTTTTCAACCTCCTTTATCCTAAATTGGTGATATCCAGACTGTAGGTCGATCTTAGAGAACCAAACTTCTCCCTTTAACTGGTCGGAAATATCGTCGATCCTCAGAAGGGGGTAACGGTTCTTAACCATCACCTGGTTCAGTCTTCGGTAGTCTATGCACAGTCTTAGTCCACCGTCTATCTTCTTCGCAAACAAGACTGCATCACCCCACAATGACACACTTGGCCAGATAAAACCCTTCTTCATTAGGTCTTCAACCTGAATCCGTAACACCCACAACTCAGAAGGTACCATCCGATAGGGATCCATTGAAATCGGATGGGTACCGGGTTGCAAGTCTATTAGGAACTCATCGTCACATTGAGGGGGTAGAGTCACAACCTATTTGGGGAAGACATACAAGAACTCACTAAAAACCCCCATAAATTACACTATCTCTGTATCTCCTGATTCCACTGATAACTCGGCCAACAAAGAAAGAATAGGCTCTACATGTCGGCATCCCTCCTGACAACTGCACTCTCCAATGAAAGCTATGTGCTGACTGTTCATATCTGAAAGCATGACCCTTATACGGAAGCATTTGATAATAGTGTGCACAAAAAACAACCATTCTATGCCTAGGATGACATCATATGGCTGAATCTATATCAAAAGAAGATCCCCACTGGACTGATGTGGTCCCAACATCAGTCTACATCCCTGAAAAACATCAGAAAAACTGACCTGACCTTTAAATGACGTACTCAACACTAGGGGCATGTGAAGTCTCTCTACATATAGTCCCAGAGCATGGCCTATACCGAGTGTAAAAAAGGAGTGTGAATCTCTTGAATCAAACAAATCTCATGAAAGAGTAATAAACAGACTGATCGTACCTTGAACAAACTCTGACCATGCTGAAACTGCTACCTCTGCGACATGCAACTGGCCACGATCAGTTCCCCTACCTCTCTTCCATTGAATGCCTCCCCGACCATGATCTGGTCGAGGTCCATGAGGAGGGACCTAAGTTTGGCCTCCTTCAGTACCATCTACCCTTGTTGGAGCAGGATCTCGCTGCCCCTACTACTGGAAAGGTATGACTGACAACTGTTGCTGCTGAGGTGGGTGCTGAACCTGACCACCCGCACTGTATGGTGCTCGAACTGGGAAATGGTTCAAAAGATGTCCACGACCTCCACATAAAAATCACCTCAGTCCTGAACCCATGGGGAAAGGGAGAGGACTTGAAGATCGCAACTGGAACTACTGAGGCCTACTCCCCACTGGTCGAAACCAGGAAGGCCCTGATGCCGGAGACCTATTGCTGACGGAATTCCCATTCGACGAACTCGGCTGGCTCCTCTCTCATGGCACACATCCCAGAGGGTTCATTATTTCCACTACCTCATCCTTCCTCTGAACCTCTATGTATGTCGATAGAGTAAAGGGAGTAACAATATACTGAAGAGAAGGTCAGAGTGCCTCCTCTAAGCATCTTTCTCAATACTCCAAATCCAGAAATAGATCCCATGAGAAGTGTAGGAGATCATTGAACTTGATCCCCAGTTCCCTTACGACATACTCCCCTACTAGAGGGAGAGTAGCTCCTGCATATTCTTCTCCTTCATATTTAAAGAAAAGAATTTTGTCCAAAACTCCTTCTCAAAGTCATCCCACGAAACCTTAGTTTCCTTTCTCTCCCTGAGGTAAAGCGTCCACCCCTGACGTGAAACTCCTCATATTTGGATCACTGCCAGAGGAACCTAGTACTCTATCAGATACCAGATCAAGCTGAAAGCGATCACCAGATCCTTAAGACAACTCTTCGTCTCCATGTCTGAGACACTGCCCTCATACTTCCCTAGAGTCTGCCGCTGGAAGGCACAAAGTGTCTTCTTCCACTGGTCATCTTTCTCCTTTCGACTGGCCCTCCGCTGATCAACTGGGTCAACCTGTCGAGCCAAAAATACTCGTACCACACATGAGTGATTTCCGAGTGTCATAGCTGAAAAAGGAAACAAGGAACTCCTAAGCCCGAGGAGTGCAAAAATTTTATTTTAAATTCATTTTAACTCATTATTTATTTAAATTCCTGAAATTCCCAACTCATACAAGAACACAAGTCATTATGATGCATGTACCTTTGCTAGGGTATCTAACCTGCAATCAGTGTAGCCTCACTTGGCCATTCATTAGTTCCGTACTCCTATTATCGAATCATGGGGGGTGATGAAATCTTGTGTCCTAGCTGGTCTTCCCCATCCTATTTCACACACCATGGTCACCTAACACTGTTTACCTACCATCCCATGCAATTATAACTATGCCTAACTTCAAATTCAATCCTACCCCTCAACTCCCAAAACCAGCCTTCATCTAATACCATTTTGTCACGACCCACCGTTTTCAAGATGAGGGAAGGGATGGTAAAGTGCCACACCCTTCCTTTGTCAAGATGAAGGAGAGATAATGACCCCTAAGTATCGTCTTCAATAGGACCCAGAGTGATGACTAGCACCAAGGGTATAAAATCTCACATAATATGGTAGACATTACCCTTTTTCTAGAACAATATCGGGAGATAAGATGGTAAATCCAAAGAAACTCCAAATACTAAAAGTAAAAGTAAAGCCAAAATCTATTCCCATATGCATGTTCAATAAGTAAAGATGATACATTTTACAACAAAACTCCAAAGTAAAGTACCAAAAGAATAGAGACTAAGTGGAAACAACAAATAATCCCAACACGTGAGCTAGTAAAGTCCAGCATAGTCCTCAAAGTTCTCATGGAAACCTGAAAATAGTTTTATTGATGTAGGGTGAGCATACATGTATACTTAGTAGGGAAACTAAAGCTACCCATGTACAAGCTGGGGAAAATACTAATTCCCATGTGAGAAAATAGTAGAACCTCAAATCACCTACTAATGAATACTAACCAGACCAACCTCACCAAGGCACACTCACCAAATAACGCAAGTAAAGTAAAGTAATAGTATATACACATCTATGTTTGGGTACCCCACACCACTTTCCCAATGGTTAACTGCTCATACCTAATGGATAACTTCTTGACGCTAACACTCTTCCCTTACGCAGTCCCAATTCCACAAACTATCCTCACACACCTGGGCTTCAAACCACACACAATCCCACCTGTAGACACCTGAGCCTCAACAACAACCTCTCACACCTAAAGACACCTGGGCCTCATCCCAAAGATACTTGGGAAAATAAACTTGGTCCAAAAACACCTAGGAATATCATCCACAAAAAAACCTTGACTAAAGAATCTTGGTATATGGTAAGCCTCAAGACATTACAGCCTATCCAGATATGCTTGAGCGGTAAGAAACCAGAAGAGGGTGCGAGGAAGAATGTCAGAAACCAACCATCCATCCTCCCACCGGGATGTTGGGAAAGACACCCTCCCCCAAGAAATGGGGGTGTTTGGCACATGGTGCTCAACAAGGGTGAGGTGGGTATATAAATTACAAGGAAATACAATTTATATATATAGATAAGAAAACAATCATCCCAAACTATGGTTTTCCAAATAAAAAACCAACTCATAAAGAACCACAATTGCTGCTACCCCTATATGCACAACCACACAACAACCACTGCCAAAGCATAACCCAACCCATTTTTCTTTTAACCACTTGTAATTTATTAATTTAGGGATTCACTTTAATTTATTCCAGCACTGCCGGACAACTACCAACCACAACCATATCAAAACAACAAATAAAACTAGATTTGTAGTCCCACTACATGCCCCTGTTAAACCACTACCAACTATCATTCTTGAAGGTTATACTGCACAATCCTACTATTTACCTGATACATTCCCACTGCATAAAATTTTATGACCACCCCACAATCCCACTACCCAACGTCATTCAACGAGAACGACAAAACAAAGGCAGTTCAACTGCCTACAAGTCCATCCATTTCACAATCAACCAGTCTCTCAAACTGGGAGACCAACACACCCCCTGTACTGCCCCACACACAAATCCCTCAATAACTACTTCTAACCCAAAACCCCACTGTACACACATACCACAACCTTCTCACAGAAATAACACCTCTGTCCACCTTTGTACCCATAACCGTTCTCCCAACAGCAACACCACACAACTCACACACAAAAAACCAACATAACATGACACTCAGCCACACATATTAACAGGATATATATATATATATATATATATTCAGATTTGGTAAATAATTTTCTTTAATCCACTTGATAAACATGGGTGATCATAGAAGGGTTTTTATCCTGGGGCATTCATTTCATTTAACCGGGTATACATGATTAAGTAGATTTCATGTTACCACCAATTGTCAAACAACATGATGAAAAAAAACAAAACACCACTAGTGCGCTAGAAAAGACTACCAACGACAATGTTTTTTAGAAGTCATACAACCACAAAAATCCATAAGGAAACAAATTTTACAAAATAAAATAGGCAATCAAACATCAAACCACTCCCAGCCCATTATTTCATTATCTCTGTTATCTTTTGATCATATTACCTTCTTATTTATTTCTTTTTTTAAGAAAAGTATTCACCCATTATTCACAAGGAATAATTAGTACACCCACCCCGCATGATGAAAAATTAAAGATAGGTAAAAGAAATCCCAACCATATGATCAAAGGATCAAAGTTCCTCCTTGCATCAAGAATAGGGGATCACACGAGCAGTAGAGAAGAACTCCAAGAAAACTGAGCAGAAGGGGCTCTAGCATTGAAACATGACTCGTCTTGGGAGGAAGACTCTATGTGCACCAAAAGGGAACAAAAAACATACTAGGAAAAGAATATTGCAACTTTTAAGATCCAAATCCTATATTAAAGGAAGAACGGTTTCAAAAGTCATTAATCGTGGGATCCTGGTCAAGATTACACGGTTTGAGTATCTCAAATCCCATGGAACGTTAGGATATTAAATATATACTCAATATTCTTTGAAACACCCTTAAAAATGCTAAAAGAAATATTTCAACTTGGTTTATGTCAAATAAGGTGTAAGAGGGGTGGACTGGAAAACTCAGAAAACTTTGAAAACTGCAAATGAGTCATCGATGGGTGATTCACCGACATAGATCCACCGACAGATGAGCTACCGATGCAACCTACCGATGCTAAGCCACCAATGCTAAGATACTAATGATGAGATACCGACATTGAGCTACCGACGCTGAGCTACCGATGCAACGACCTACCGACACCTCGACCTACCGATGCCTTGACGTACCGACGCCCTAACTTACCGATGCATTGACATGCCGACGCACTGACATGACGACGCACTGACATGCCGATGCACTAACATGCCGACGAACTGACATGCTGATGCACTAAAATGCTGATACACTGACATGCCGATGCACTGACATGCCGATGCCGACGCGCTGAGTCATTGATGAAAAACTGTACAAACTGGAAATTTGGGAAACTCTTGAAATAAGCCACCATTGCCTCCCAGGACTCCCTAAACACTGATTTTTCACAAAGGACAGGTCCGTGAAAATTTAGGTTATTACATAAAACTTCTCATGATTGCGGTAAAGGGAAACTAAAACTCATCGTCCACAAAGGCGGTGAATTGACACACTACAGAGGAAAATTTCGTTATTTAAGAATAAAAGGAGAAGATGAGAGATTTTATGATGCATATAACATCAACACAACAAAATTATAGTATATATATGATATTAGAGTTGTCATGAAACATTGGATAAGAGGTGGGGGATAAGGTAGAAGTGAAAAAGAATTTAAAAGAGAAAAAAAGGAATTTACCTCTTGAAAAATTCTCCTTGAGAACCTCCTTAGGCTATTGGAAGTTGTCTTTTTATGAGACCAGAAGAACTATAATGGGGAAAAGGATGAGAAGAAGAGAATTTGGTAGAATATAGTTGAACAATAAGGTTTAATATGATGAATGTTTTTGAATGAATGATCCTCCTTTTATAATTGAGTTGGGGGGTAACTTAGGAATTTCTCAAATTATTAAAATATAATAAATATTTTATAAGGTTTATTACTTCCAAAAAGCCTAAAAACTAAAGTTGATTACATTCTACAAGGAATATTATCATTTTTTCCTTCACTACAACAAATAGGACTTTTAAAATCACTAAAACCACCTTTAATAGTGCTAAAAAAGTGCTGTTAATCACGGCGAAGATATGGGGTCTCCTTTAACAATGCTAAAAAAACGCTGACAAAGGGTGAGCTTTATCCACGCTAAAAAAATCGCTGATAAAGGCACCCATTTATCAGTGCTATTTTGAGCACTAATAAATGACACCTTTATCAGCGCTATTTTGAGCGCTAATATAGGACACCTTTATCAGCTCTATTTTGAGTGCTAGTAAAGTCCCAATTTATCAGCGCTTAATTAGCACTAATAAAGGACAAGTTTCCTAAGTGAACCCAACACCTGCACAATACCTGCAAACACAACACAAAACAGGACCTGCACATAAAACAACTGCACAAAACAACAACTACACACAAACAAATCATAGAAGAACAAAACAACGCGCACAAGTGTTCTACAAACAATGTTATATAAATTTACTTGAAATTATGAATACAAAAAAACACACTGTTATATACATTTCAAACAATGTTTTATATGGTTAAAATTACAATAATCCAAAAAATAGTTAAAAACATTAATGTTTCATCCTTTTTTCATCTGTGATCCCCTCTCAAAAATTATCCTCCATGGTATTAGTTGCCGAACAAATCATCTAAACTCAGGAAAAAAAATTCCACCTATATAAGAAAATAAATATTATGTTAGAAATACAATAATAAAATAAATTAAACATTAATATGAAATAATACATTAATAAAATGTCAATTGTTACCTGTTACAACCTTTACATGTCCACATTTATTTTGAATGAATTAATATTTCAGAAGAGGCTCAACATGATTCATTGACTTATAAATATTGTTTTGTTAAGATTACTTGGATGAGAAAAGAAGAGGAAGAAATGTCAACAACAACATGGAATCCAAAAGGTTTCATTTATTGACAATAAAAAAAGGGAGAAATCTCCACAGTCTAGAATCTCTCCTATAAATCCCCAAATATGGGGGGTAGAATAAAGTTAAAATATTCAAAATAGTATATGCTTAGAATACCCCTCGAGCTCTGCTAGCCAATGCTCTAGAGTAGGATATGGATCAACACAAATGATCAATTGATTTAGTTTCCTCATCTACACCCTGTTTCAGTGTCTCTTCCCTACTAGTAGCATCAAATATAGACTTTTCTGCCACATTGATAAGATTAGGCGCTCTATCACTATTTTCTCTACAACATTTAGCATTTATTATAGATGATAAAATTCATGTTAGAATCTTTCTATCTCATACCTCCCATCGATGACTAAATTTTTATGAGCTTCTACTTCTATTGTACACATGGATGCTTCATTAAAGTCCTCATTGTGATGTTGAATGTATAAATTTTATGCCTCCACCATCAATACTCTCATCATGATGATCCTCTTTTTCTCCCTCATGGTGACCACCTCCTTCACACTAGCATGGAGTTCTTGATAATATAACTCACTATAACCAAGGGTTGTGAACATGTACCAGAGGTGTCCAAACTAGTATTTTAGCTCTTTGAAGGTTCCCTCCATGATTATATTCCAAATATCCCCCACACTTGTCACTGAAACTATTGATGAAATGCGGCGTGTTTTGAAACTCAACTTAGGACTAGTCCAGAAATAATAATATACTCCAGGACCAAGTTTCTAAGTGAGGGACTCATACTCACATCCCTTTATGTGCTTGAAAAAGTAAAGACTTGTGACCTAGTTATTATAGTGGGGAGAGATAAAAAGTGTAATGGTATAAGACTTTTGATCTCTAAGGTGGAGTTACTCTGATAAAGCATATAAATATTATTAGTCAATAGAAAAATAATGACATCAGAAAATCAACATTCATGATAATAATTGAGAACATACCTATATCAGCCACATTATTTGCCACTTCCACCACCTCAACGTTTAATTTAATGGTAATAATGAAATATTCCTATAAAAAATAACCTCGAGTCACATATAAAGTCCCTTCTATCAATACTAACCATTCTTCACCTTGAAGCACTACAAGTGTAAATAGAGGTTATACAATATGACACAAACATGATGGTGAATTAAATTTCACAAGAGTATTCAATTTTAGAATAAATTATAACACTTTCCTAGTGATACCACCACACTAGATAGACTATAAACCTAATAGTTACATATATCAGGATCCTCTAAGAGTGTACTCTCCCATGCCAGATCAAAGGAAATGAGTGTTAGCGCGTCCGCATTAGACATCAGGTCCAACCTTGCTTGGACCTTGACCAATTATGCCTCTAAAAGGACCCCACACAATATCTAAATTCCCATTTAAGGTATGTAAGGAATAAATTTCTCAGTTTTAGAGAGGACCTGATGATAACCTACACAATTAGATAGGTCATGATAAGCTACTAGAGTAATGAAAAGGAAAAAAGTCCACAAAGTACAAAAATTAATGATTTTTAGAGATTTCTTAGTGTATGGATGATGTTATTAATATTTTCATGAATTATTATATACTCTCTTTACTTATTTTATATTAAATGTGCATAATTTATGTGTAATATTAATATTTTAATACTAAGTATAAATTTTGAGCATTTTTAGAAGTAGTCCAATTGAGTCAGTTTACTATTTTATTTATAACTCTCACCATACTGATTAAAATTGTGTAGTTTTTGTTTTTTCGTATTCCTTATTAAATTTCTCACATATCATTAGAAGGAATAGTGGTCCAATTATTCCATTTGAAGGCACATATGGTCAACACAATAAGACCCAAATAATTTGTGATGAAAATGGACCATCAATGATGATTGAGTTACTGGTATAAATCATGAATCCAAAATTTTATGAAACTACACCATATTTTCTAGATTATCCAAAGGAATCATGGATAAAAATTTTAACGTCCAACTACAAGAAAACGGGGCCCAACTAATTCCTTGAAGTCTAGACCACCATTCTGTACGGAAATTAAAATATGGAAACTATTCATGACATATCTCATGATGTAATCATCAAATCGAGCTGAGATTTTTCATTGTGCAAGAGGAGATATAGGAGACCGACTTTTTTGAATAAATCATTCGGTTTTGAAGGAATATTACTATTCAAAAACCCTTTCACATTTTAGACTTCAAAAATACTGGATTGAAATGGACAGATTAAAATTGTTTAATCAAACGGAAATAACATTGGCTTAATATGTCCAAATGCCTAAAATTTTTGATAGTAGTCAGAAAAAATTATTATATACAACTTCGAAGAAGGTGATATCTCGAGATTCTGCTATCTATATGTCCAAATCGTCAAGCCAAGTGGAAGAACAAATTAGGAATGCAAACGGTCCACTTCCTTGGGCCATAAATACACCCCCTCCTCTCCTTCAAAGGGGTTTTCATTTCAGAAGAGAGGATCACATATTGGCATGACCAAATCCTTGAAAAGGTCTTGGGAGGACCTTAAATACTCATGTTTTTACTTGAGATACCCTTCCTCCTCTCTTTGTTTCCTTTCACTTTTGTGTTGTTCTTCATTTTCAATCTTGTAAGTTTGTGTTTTGTAATTCTGTTTTAATGCAAGTTTCTTCTTAAATATATCTTATTATTATCCACCTTATGTAGTTTAATATTAATTTTCTTAAAATAGTTTAAATACAGTTGAATCCCCTTCCCTTCTTTTGCTTCCTCATTCAATTGAAAGTCTATTTTTTTAATTTTCATCATTGTTCATGTGTGTGTGTTCGATGTACCACTCTTTTCTTATCCCTTTCTTTTTCTTCTCTTCATCATAAATATATAAACCAGATTAATATTAATATCAATGGATGAGTAAATATATTATTGGGGTGAGTCAAAATTTTGGAATGTTAAGTGATTGAGAGTATTTTCTTGATGAATATTCTTTAATTTAACATTGTGTATGTTGGACTTAACATGTCATGGATTAATGACTTGTTTTGTTTAATGTGTGGTTTCCATGGATTATTGTAACCATAAATACACTACCATAAACAATCTCTAATTGATATTAGAACCCTAAGTTAGGTTAAGGCTTGGATTAAAGCCTTAACACTTAGTAATTCCAATCAACATTATCTTGCGAAGTGGGTGTTAAATTAATTGCAATATAAAGCAAAGCTATAGGATATCACAAGATTAACTCCCTAAAAATGAACTCACCCCAATATTAATCAAATTGTTAAATCAAACACCAATCATTAATCACTTCATTTAAGCTCTGCAAACAAATCCCCCAATTATAATACAACCAACTAAAAGCAAACAACTATTACAAGGTATCATCGTCGAGGATTCGACCCAAGTGCTGCTATACACATTAGCAGAGCACCAGAACCTTGACCAGTCGATAGGTGAAAATCGGCCGCGTGTTTCAAATGGTGCCATTGCCGGGGATGGTTCATTATATAGTCATTAGTTTCTGGTTATTTAAAAAAAAACCAAAAAAACAAATTTTAAAAAAAATTGAAAAAAAACACAAAGAAAAACCTGTCTTCCTCATAAAAATCATTAACAAAAAACACAAAGAAAAAAAACCATATATCTCTTTCTTCCAACATCTTTCTAAATGCCTTGTAGCCTCCCAAACAATCCCTCAGATATGTTTGACCCTGAAATTGAGTGAACAATTTGCCAACTTAGGAGGAGCATAAGTGATAATCAAATAATTCAAGAACCAGTCCTTGTCCAACCAATTGAATTAGATATGGCCAATCTTAGGGAACAAACACTTAAAGAACTTGCTACCCCTGATATGAATTACCAACCTCTTGGTATTCAATATCCAAACATAGAGGCTGAATTTGAACTCACATCAAGTTTGATTCATCTTTTCCCTCATTTCCACGGGCTAGACGATGAGGATCCACATCTTTACCTTAAAGAGTTCCAAGTGGCATGCTCTACCATGAAGCCTCAAGGGGTTTATGAGGAAAAAATCAAACTCCGAGCATTCCATTTCTCCCTAGCTGACACTGATAAGTCATGGATCTACTACCTTCCTCTTGGTTCCATAACCACATGGAATGACATGAAGCGACTCTTCTTAGATAAATTCTTTCCTGCTTCTCGTACTGCTTATATCCGAAAAGAAATAAGTGGTATCCGCCAGTTCCCAAGTGACTCACTCCATAAATAATGGGAGAGGTTCAAAAAGCTTGTTGCAACCTGCCCACATCACCAAATTCCTGATCAACTATAGATCCAATACTTCTATGAGGGGTTATTGGCTATGGAGAGAACTCTCATTGATGCCTCAAGTGGCAGTTCTCTTGTTGATAAAACTCTCGCAGCTGCAAGAGATCTCATAAGTAACATGGCTGAAAACACACAATAATTCCATACTCGAGCACATGCTCAAGTCAAACAAGACCAAGATAATCAATCAATTGACCCGAACAAGATGACCGAGTGGATGAGTGAACTTATAGGTCTTGTGAGACAACTAGCTGTGGCTACCAAATCCCCAAACTCATATTCTCTGCAATCAATGTTTCCTGGACCTGTCAAAAACTATGGAATCTGCAACTCTTCATCTCATCCAACTGAAACATTTCCACAACTTCAAGAGGATCAATCTGATTCATCTGGACCAATGGAGCTCAATGCAGCATATGCTCAGCAGAACACCAACCCTCAACTATCAGGTCAGTTTGTTAAAAACTTCAACCAACCTCACTCTGATCCCTTCTCTTATTCTTATAACCATGGCCTTAGGTATGGTAATCTCATATCTCATCCCCCTCAATTCCCTCCTCAAAACCAAAACCAGTTTCAATATGGTCAAGGTGTTGGTAACTTTCAACAACATTATCCTTTTATTCCTCAACCTCAAAGGAAAAATCCTCCTCCTGGATTCCATTATCACAGTGAGCCTTCCCAATTCCAAAACCAATACAATTGCTTTCCCAAGAACCAAAATCTAGGTAATCCCAATCCGAGACAAGCCTCTTCTTCCAAGAAACCATGGGAAAGTGTAGTGGAAGATCTTGCCTCATTCACCCATTCCATCCTCAAGAACATTGAAACCCAAATCGGTCAACTTGCATCCCACCTTAGTCAGCAGCAACCATCCAATTATTCCCAAATTCTAGCTCAACCATTACCCAACCCCAAGGGTAATGTAAGTTCAATTATACTTAGATCAGGAAAGAAAATTGTTATACCTCAAGATAAGTCATATAAACCACCTTTATATGTTGACCTATAAAATGAAAAGAAAAAGAAGCTTGAAAAGGAACCTAAAACCATTCCATCACCTCCTTCAATTCCACTTAGGAACCTAATTCCTTTTCTTCAAGCCGTTTCTAAGCCAAAGAAGTCCTTTGAACCTGATCCTAAAATGATCGACATATTTAGACGTGTTGAAGTCAAAATTACCCTATTAGATGCCATAAAACAAATTCCTAATAATTCCAAGTTTCTCAAGGAGTTGTGTACCCACAAGAGGCAACTTAGGACCTTTGAAAATGTTTCCACCCAGCAGTCTATTCCCATAAAGTGCAAAGATCCAGGGACCTTAACGGTTCCATGCCAAATTAGAAGTTCCAACTTTGATGATGAAATCATAGACCTAGGAGCCTCAATTAATGTCATGACCAAATCCATATTATCCAACATTGGTCTAGGTCCCTTACATCCAACAGGTGTTGTCATTCAATTGGAAAATCGAAGCACAACCAGTCCTGAGGGAATAATTGAGGATGTCCTTGTCCGAGTCAACGATCTTATCTTCCCTTCTAATTTCTATGTCCTTGACATGGAAGGTGAGACGAACTCTTCTCGATCTACCCTAATTCTAAGAAGACCATTCCTCATGACTGTGAGAACCAAGATTGATGTCCATTCAGGCATATTATCCATGGAATTCAGTGACCAACTGATCAAGTTCAACATTTTCCAAGCCATGCGATATCCATCTGAGGATCACTCTGCATTCTCAATCCATGCTTCTGAGGACACTTATAAGAGTCAATCGAACCCCAATATACCATGTTCTTCATATTCTAATGATAAAGGATCTTGTGAAATCTACACCATTATTAACCAAGTCATAAATGGTGAAGTTGATGTGGATCTCTCATTCATAGACTCCATCAATCAAGATGAACTTGAAAACTCTCTTGAATCCCACATCAACTCCGATCTCTAATTCTCCACCTTGGACAATATTAAGAAGAATGAATCTGAAGCAACTGAAGTCCCTTCCTCCATTACTAAGTTTTCTAACCCACAAATGAAAGATGATACTGATCTGAAACCTCTACCTGAACACCTTAAATATACATTCCTTTTCCATGATCACTCTTATCCTATCATTATCTCTTCTTCACTTACCGAAACTGAGGAGTCCAAACTTGTTCAGGTGTTAGAGGAAAAAAAAATCCTTAGGGTGGACCCTAGATGACATATTAGGAATCAACCCTACCCTTTTAATGCATCACATCCATATTGAGGAGTCATCCAAACCAATTAGACAACCACAAAGAAGACTCAATCCACTCATACTTGAGGTAGTTAGGGAAGAGATCACCAAGCTTCTTCAAGCTGGTATTATCTACCCAATTTCTGATAGTGAATGGGTTAGTCCAATTCAAGTTGTACCTAAGAAGGGTGGGATAACTATTGTCATAAATGAACATGGAGAGGTAGTCACAACTCGAGTGAAGAAAAAATGGCATGTGTGCATCGACTATAGGAAATTGAATGTTGAAACAAGAAAATATCACTACCCTCTTACATTCCTTGATCAAATGATGGAACGATTAGCCAGAAAGTCACACTATTGCTTTCTTGATGGATACACCAACTACTTCCAAATCCCAATCACACCTCAGGACCAAGAAAAGACTACTTTAACATGAACCTTTGGAACATATGCATATAGAAGAATGCATTTTGGCCTTTACAATGATCCTACAACATTCTAGAGGTGTATGATGAGTATCTTTTCAGAATTCATTGAACACTGCATGGAAGTCTTCATAGATGACTTCACCATTTATGGCGAGTCATTTGAATCTTGTTTGAATTCACTCTCTCTAGTCCTTCAAAAGTGTGTCAAGTGTAACCTTGTGTTAAATTTTGAAAAATGTCACTTCATGGTTGAAAATGAGATTGTTCTAGAGAACATAGTTTTAAAAGAGGGTATTGAAGTTGATCCTGCCAAAATTGAAGTGATCCAATCACTTCCTAAACCCAAATCTGTTTGAGACATCTGTTCATTCCTTGGTCATGCTGGTTTCTATCAGCGATTCATCAATAAATTCAGTAAAATTTCCCTCCCACTCACTCGGTTTCTCCAAAATGATATCCCTTTCCATTTTGATGAAGTTTTCAAGAGAGCCTTTGTTGAACTCAAAAATGCTCTTACATCTTCCCTGATAATCCAACCCACAGATTGGTCCTTACCCTTTGAGTTGACGTGCGATGCTTCTGATAGATCCGTTGGGGATGTTCTTGGTCAAAGAAGAGAAAAAATTCCTCATGTCATCTATTATGCCTTAAAAACATTGGATGAAACTCAATCTCACTACACTATCACTGAAAAAGAACTTTTAGTAGTGATTTTTTCCTTAAATAAATTCCGGACCTATCTCTTAGGTGCCAAAATCATCATCTTCACAGACCATTATGCTATAAAGTTATTACTCAAGAAAAGTGATTCCAAACCAAGGCTAATAAGATGGATCCTAATGCTCCAAGAATTTGACCTTGAAATAAAAGATAGACCAGGAAAAGAAAACCCTGTGGATGATCACTTAAGTAGAATTTCAAATTCTTCTCATTTAGAAATCACTGATCCTGAATTCCCTACTGAGCACATTTCATCTCTCACTCCAAAGTTTCCATGGTATGCCCCAATTGTAAATTACATGGTTTCTGGTGTTTTTCCTAAAAATATTTCAAAAGCACAAAAAATGAAGTTGAAAAGTGATTCAAAATACTATTTTTGGGAAGAAAATAAACTTTGGAAAACTGGGGCAGATATGGTAGTTAGAAGATGTGTTGATGAAGATGAAAATTCTTCCATCTTAGAATTCTATCACTTACTTCCTAGAGGTGGACACTTTGGAACACAAAGGACCTCCCGAAAGGTCCTAGACTCTGGATTCTTCTGGACTTCACTCTTCAAGGACTCACATGAGTTCTGTCAATCATGTCCCACTTTCCAAAAGTTTGGCACAATTTCAAAGATAAATGAAATGCCCCAAAAACCATTAATTTTCTATGAGATCTTCGATGTTTGGGGCATCAATTTCATAGGACCATTTACCCATTCCAATGGATTCTCATAAATTATTCTTGCAGTTGATTATGTTTCTAGGTGGGTCAAGACCGAACCCAATAGAAAGGATGATTCACATACAGTTAGTGAGTTCCTAAAGACACATCATCCACCAATTTGGCACACCACATGCCTTGATAAGTGACTTAGGAAACCATTTCTATAATAGAACCATGGAATATCTTTTGAAAAAGAATGGGGTTGTATATAAAACTTTAACTGCATATCACCCCCAAACAAATGGAATGTCTGAACTTTCTAATAGAGAAGTGAAAAGAGTTCTTGAGAGAATTGTAAAACCCACCAGAAAAGACTGACCTGAAAGACTTGGTGAAGCACTTTTGGCTTATCGAACTGCCTATAAAACACCCATTGAGATGTCTCCTTTTAGGCTAGTTTTTGTTAAAGCATTTCATCTACCAGTTGAAATCCAACATAAGACTTTTTGGGTAGTGAAAACTTGTAATTTTAATCTTGAAAAATCCGATGAAGAAAGATTGTTGTAATTGGCTGAACTGGAGGAGCTTTTACTTGATTCTTATGAGAATTATAATATCTACAAAGAAAAATCCAAGGCACTCCATGATAAACACATCCTGAGAAAGGTATTTCATGAAGCTGAAAAGGTAATTCTCTTCAATTCTTGATTTCAGCTTCACCCAGGTAAGCTTAATTCTCGTTGGGAAGGTCCTGTTGTTATTACTAATGTTTACCCATTTGGTGTAGTGTAAGTCCAAGACCCCTCTTCCAAAAGTACATTCACGGTTAATGGACATCGATTAAAGCACCACCATGTGAGGAAGCACAATCCTGGATCAACATTGACTTCCACTGGATCCCTAACTTCTGCAGTCGACCCACCACTAGATGGAGATGGCGACCCACCAAATCCAAACTAGGGGGCACCTCTTTCCCTTTAACTCCTTCTCTATCTCTCTCTCACTCTCTCTATCTCTTCCTCTCTCTCAATCTTTATTCGTTTTCCTATCTATTTCATTTTTTACCACTTTCTTCATCAAACCATTTATTTTTCTCTTTCTCTTTTGTGTGGGTGTGTATTTTAAAGAACACTAAAAAAAACTAAAAAAATAAAAAAAATGTAAAAAAAATAATAAAAAGAGTCATACTTACTCACCTTCAATTTTCAAATTTTGTCCAACCATTTTGGGAAGTCAAAAGACATGGTTTTATCTCAATTTTTTTTTATTTTCATCATATATTTGGATAAAGAATTTTGTGTCAAGAATAATACATTTTGAATGCTCAGTTATTGATTTGGAAAATGGTTTTCCCCAACCGTGAGAACCAACATTGGATTTCATGCCAGGGCTACCTATGGACATCTTTTCAAAATGTTTGTTTTCACCCCCATTTTTGATTCTTGAGCTTGTGTACCTTTGAGCTGAATTTCCTACTTTAGTGTGCATTAATATAATAGAAGAATTTTATGAACCACATGAGAATCACAATAGCCAAATAGCCTCCCATTTACCTTACATTAATCCTCCTTTTGAAAGCCCCTTTGAGCCTATGAAAACCTTTTCTTTGATAGCCACATTACAAGCCCAATACCTTTTCCCACCCAATATCAACATGGATTTTCATTGTATATTTTTTTTGAAATTTAAGTGTGGGGGGATGGATTTTATTTTGGGTACCCTTTGTTGATTTCACCATGTTATCATATGCTCGAGGGTAAGAATCCATTTTAGTGTGGGGGAGAGGTTGTCATTCAGTGTGTTTTGGGGAATGTAATTTAATTTCATTTATGTAATTTTATAAATGTTATTGACAAGTGTTCAAAAAAAAAAATGAAAAAAACAAAAAAGGGTTGTTTTTTGGGTAGGTCAAAAATCACTCTTCCTCAACCTTTGATCTTGTTATAACTATTACAATTAGTGTTGTGAGGAGATCAATCATGGGTTGGGATATGGGTGTGAGATCTTTTCCAATTTCAACTTTCAAAAAAAGAAAAAAAAATAAAAAAATAACACTTGCATTATATTCTTATGTCATTGGGAGAAGTTTTGTGGTTTGTAAATATTTCATCTTCTCATCCCCTTAAAATTTTCATCCTCTATTGTGTCTTTCTTCACACAATCATTCCCTTGTAAATTTGTGTTTTCATTTCTTTCCATGTTTTATTTAAAAAAAAAAGTTCATTACTTTTTCTATGTTGGTGTTTTACCCCTCTTATTCTCTCTCTTGGACATTATATTCCTAGCATCCCATAGCCACAGAAAAAACCCTTAAAAATACCTCTTCATTATTGTGCACTTTGTATAGGTATTGGAAGCTTAGAGCTCTTTCAAACTCTAAGATTTTCACTTTTGGTTGGTGAAAGAGTGAACCTCCACAAATGAATTTGATCATCTTGAGAGGTGTGAGTTTTGAGTGTCCACATTTTCCATTTCTAAATTTGAGCATGAAAAAATGAATTATTTTTGGAAAATTGTTTCTGTAACAACTTGTGGTGGAATTCAAAATGGATGAGTGGAATAGTCTAAACCTCCCCTGATTGGAGAAAACAAAATTTTACTATTCGTTGGTGAGTGAAAATGATTTTATTATGTTTTTATATTTATTGCACATGAGGAAATGAACAAGGCTAAGTGTGGGGGATTTTATGTTATTAATATATTCATGACTTATTATATACTCTCTTTACTTATTTTATATGAAATGTGCATAATTTATGTGAAGTATTAATGTTTTAATACTAAGTATAATTTTTGAGCATTTTTAGAAGTAGTCCAATTGAGTAAGTTTAATATTTTATTTATAACTATCACCATAATGATTTAAATTTTGTGGTTTTTTGTTTTTTAGGATTCCTTATTCAATTTTTCACATATCATTAGAAGGAATCATGGGCCAATTTTTCCATTTGAAGGCTCATATGGTCAACACAAGAAAAGACAAAGAATTTGTGATGAAACTGGACCATCAATGATGATTTAGTAATTGGTATAAATACCGAATCCAAAATTTTATGAAACTACACCATATGTTCTAGATTATCCAAAGGAATCATGGATAAAAATTTTAAGGTCCAACTACAAGAATAAGGGGCCCAAATAATGCCTTGAAGTCCAGATCACCATTCTATCTGGGAATTAAAATCCAGACACTATTCATGACATATCTCATGATGTAATCATCAAATAGATCTGAGATATTTCAGTGTGAAACAAGAGATATAGTTGGCTGACTTTATTGAAGAAAACATTCAGTTTTTAAGGAATATTCCTATTCAAAAAACCTTTCACATTTTGGATTTCAAAAATACTGGATTGAAATGGACAGATTAAAATTATTTAATCAACCGGACATAACTTTGGATCAATAGGTCCAAATGCCTCCAAATTTTGATAGTAGTCATCAAAAAATATTATCTACAACTTTTAAGAAGTCGATATCTTGAGATTCTGCTGTCTAGATGTCCAAATCGTTGAGCCAAGTGGAGGGACAGATTGGGAATGAAAACAGTCCACTTCCTTGGGTTATAAATACACCCCCCTACTCTCCTTCAAAGGGGTTGGCATTTCAAAAGATAGGAGCACATATTGGCACGACAAAATCCTTGACAAGGTCTTGGGAGGACCTTCCATACTCAAGTTTTCACTTGAGATACCCTTCCTCGCCTCTTTTTTTCCATTCACTTTTGTGTTGTTCTTCGTTTGTAATCTTGTAAGTTTGTGTTTTGTAATTCTGTTTTAATGAAAGTTTCTTCTTAAATATCTCTTATTCTCATCCAACTTCTATAGTTTAATATTAATGTTCTTAAAATAGTTTAAATACAGTTGAATCCCCTTCCCTTCTTTTGTTTCCTCATTCATTCGAAAGTCCATTTTTTTAAATTCTCATCGTTGTTTGTGTGTGTTTGTTCGACGTACCACTCTTTTCTTATCCTTTTTTTCTTCTCTTGTTAATTCATCACAATAAATATATAAACCAGATTAATATTAATATAAATGGATGATTAAATATATTATTTATGTGAGTTAAAATTTAGGGATGTTAAGTGATTGAGAGTATTTTCTCGATGAATATTCTTTAATTTAACATTGTGTATGTTGGACTTAACATGTCATAGATTAATGACTTGTTTTGTTTAATGTGTGGTTTCCATGGATTATTGGAACCATAAATACACTACCATTAACAAGCTATGATTGATATTAGAACCCTAAGTTAAGTTAAGGCTTGTATTAAATCCTTAACACTTAGTAATTCCAATCAACATTATCTTGCAAAGTGGGTGTTAAATTAACTGCAATATAAAGAAAATATCTAGGATATCACAAGATTAACTCCCTAAAAATGAACTCACCTCAATATTTATCAAATTGTTAAATCAAACACCAATCATTAATCACTTCATTTAAGCTCTGCAAACAAACCCCCCAATCAAAATACAACCAACTAAAAACAAACGACTATTACAAAGTAACATCGCCGAGGATTCGACCCGAGTGCTTCTATACACATTAGAAGAACACCAGAACCTTGATTGGTCAATAGGCGATAATCAGCTGCAAATTTCAATGGACTTTCCCATTTCTCTTCTTAGTCCTCTTAGAGGAAGGAACTTTAAAAGATAACTTGAGGTGCCAAAGGTGGTGCTGATGGAGGCACAAATGGTGTTTCCTTTAGATCAGAAACAACCACATCCATGATCTCTATTTGACTTGGAGAGCCCTAATCATCAGCCTCTCAATCATTTTTTGAACCAAATTTGGCTACCATGTCCCTAGGAAAGTAAACTAGAGAGGTGGGAGGTGACCAAATTTTACCAGCCTCTTGAAATATCCAAGAGAAAAGAAATTTCACCATAGTCCTAACAATATCATAGAATATATGAAAGTGATGATAAAACTTATCTTACCTCTTCACTAGAGTCATCCTAGTCTCCCTTATCTTCACTAGTTACCATTATGCTAGGAATTATCATTCTCTAAGCTAGGGGTGTGTAATGGACCTGGCCTTTGACAGAATGAATCACCACACTAAGTTCTTGGAGAAGTGATTTGACTTCAATGGGATATTGTTCATAGAATATTACTTTGGGAGCGATCAAACTCCCAAATCCCTCTAGATCTATTTCCAATTGACAAAACACTCTCCAGACCTCTATGGTCAATGTATTCCTCCTCTAGTTTTCCCAGTATTGGAATGTTATGGGAAACACCACCATAATTAGAGAATATCCCCCACCGACTGGAACTTCTTTCATGGGAACCCCATACATTGTTACCAAATATATTGGCACCCTCCTTATTGATGGTGTTGGATCTAAGTGCCTCATATTCTTCTGAGACATCTAGAGAGCTGTGGGTCTTCTGGAAGATGATTTTTTGTTTGGAATCTAACTTTTTGATGATTCTAGATCCCCTGTGTCCTCCTCCTCATCCACTATTAGAAGATCTATGTACTTTATCTCCAATGGAGCCAACTGACCATTCAGGTATGATCAGACCAAGGTATTGACCTAGGCCTTGGAGAGGCCAAAACCCACACTATCCAGAGGTAAGGTCACCCGAACCTAAGTTTCATATCAGGTGAACATTATCCACAATTTGTGAGCCACCATGGGATGCATTTCTGAATGGATGTGGGGAGGAGTGGGAAATTTCATCTGAATGTAATGAACTATCTCCCAAAGTGGTATGATGCATACAACTCATAGAATATCTTTCAGTTAATACAGGTGGATAAAACACCCTCACATATGGCTAAAATATAGGCTTAGGCTACAATATCATCCTTTACATTATTGGTAATTTCACAGGTTGGTGCTCCGTATGGTATAAAAAAACGATCATACCGGTTCACTTTTCTCTTGATCTCCTAGTTCTTTAGTGTGATTAGCCAAACCCCACTGATAATTTATAGAAATTTCCTGAACTAGTAAATTGGAATGTTATGAGTATTAAGTAACTCATATCCACCAATGTGGTCCCCCATCCAACCCCACCACAGTTGGAAGGGGCTGAATATTTTGAATGGGGAATACCCCTATAGATGTGGTAAAGTTGGAAATATAACTTATACAACATGGGAATAAACAAGATGATAATCGTACCACCTTCAATCACCTATACCATAATTAAGGTGTAGGCCATAACTCCACCTTTTTTCTGCACTGTGAATAAGTACCGGCTTAGGTACATTGCTAAGAAGCTTACTAGATGAAGAAGGTGATGGTCCTGGGAGGTGACTGACCATCCCTAGTCATTGAATTTAAACTCTTAAACTATTTTAAAGTGATAACCCTCTTCCCCATAGGATTATCATGATGTAAAAGCCTTGGGATTCTTATTTAGACACTCATGTCGAGTATTCTTGATGAACAAGTTAGCCCACTTCTTGAATGGGATGTCAACCCTTGGTTATGGGTCCTTCCCAAGGGATGTTTTGTCCAGATTAATGAGATCCTTCCTAATGGGTGGATTCTATTCCATTTCATCCCAAGTATATGGGGGAAGAATTTACTCATCATACTTGTCTCCTAAAATCATCGCACCATAGATCATCCTAATGTCCCATATACTGATGTTGAACTCACCATACATAAAATAAAATGTGTTCATGTATTGACTCTATAAACTGAACAATTCTACCATCAGATTTTTTTTGTAATAAGTAAGGGTTTGGTAAGACTAAATAGATTCATAAAATATTATCTTTTTCATCTCAACCACAAACTCTATGGCAGTACACTGAACTAAGAAGGGACAACCCCGATTCATCCCAAAGCTTCCACCTGATTGATAACCTAGACAAATAACCAACCAAACTTCTAATTTGATATAGAATTCTACATTTTTGATCTATAGATATGGGTTTTAATCTTTAAATCATGTTATAACCCTTTAAAATCAATCCCCATAGTCTTTAAAATTAACCGTTAGAGATATCTTCTTTGGAGATGAAATTACCCACATATGAGATGTTCTCCCTGAACATATTGTTAGTCTTAAGGATGTAAGAGGGAGGAATGATACCTTCATGAGGTGGAGATATCATAGTATCATTTCAAATAATAAACCCATATAAGGGAAACTAATTAGAAAAGTGAAAATCCAAGATATTGGTTCCCATTAAGCTTTTAAGATGCTCGTGAGTGGACTGAATGACTATGCATTGGTCGAATTCCACACTATCGACCATTGTAGTCCAATGAACTATAGCCTCCTAAACTTAAATTATTGAATTAATTTGTATCATAAGAAACATAAATTTTTTATTAATTATGAAAATGGGGGATTTTGGGTTTAAAAACGGACTTGAGTAAGAAAGGGGCACATGACGAATTAGAAATATCAAATTAAGTGCATGAATTGTTCAAAGTCATGTGATCACATGACCATAATAGGATCACATGATCAAATGAACTCGGGAGATTTATACGATTACATGACCCTTGAAGCTTTATGTGATCATGTAAATAAGATAAGAATACACGAATCATGGTTCAAGTGAATTACCTTAATTCATTATGTGATTTGTTTATGTGATTTGATCATGTGATGAGATCAAACGATTAGTTCACATGAAGAATTCATACAAAAGAGCTTATGTGACATGATCACATGAAGAGGATTATGTGAAGTAGAGAAAAAACCTAAGAGTTCTCGTAGAGCTATGAAATATTGAGTCATTAGTGAAATAGATTTCCCATTACTCTCCTATCTATAAGAAATTTCATGGAATACCAAGAGTATCTTAGAATACTAAAAGAAAAATAAAAGCCCAAGGGAATCAGTCAGGTATTCACTTCCTTATAAAAAAGTCTTTTTTTCTTATTCTGGAATTTATATGTGAGGTGTGTATGCATCTGGGCATTGATGTAATACAAGTTTTATATGATGTGCGTAGGAACCCAGATTTTGATGGGAATGCATATGTATTTATGATGTGGGTTTATTTGAGAAATTGTTGAGATTCAAGATCTATGGACAATGATTTTACTGTGCAAACATCAAGATTACCTCTGTGATTGAGCAGACACAACATCATTGCTCTTCCTACAAAGGCATGTCACATGGATATAAATCTTTTAAAATAAACGAACCCTGCAAGGAATAATGAAAATAAAATCAACGTTTCATTATATAATTTTTTGTTAAAATAGACATATTATATCGTAACATTACCTTTACATCTTTCCAAATGGTTTCTTTGGTCCATATATAAGCTAATAACAAAACTAATGATTCTTTGTGCACTTTACTACTATTGGTTAACTACCGCTTACCATACCATCTGATCTAAACTTCTGATCTAATGTCCCCATGATGCTCTCATGCGACACCATCTCTATGATATCATCATTCAACATTCACTTGTCCTTCTCTTCCTGTACCCATTTACCTAGTAAATGGGTGCAGGAAGAGAAGGAGAAGTGAACGCTCAATGATGATATCTTAGAGATGGTGTCAGATGAGAGCATCAAGGGGACTCCAGATCGAAAGTTCAGATGAGATGGTATGCTAAGCAGTAGTTAACAAATAGTAGTGACGAATCCTTGGTTTTGTTATTAAATTTGTGAGTACTACACAACCAATATTCTTCCAACACACTACATCAGTAGAAATAGCTGCATAAATGACCAAAATACAGAATATAAATGATCCATGCCATAATAGTTTAGGTCTAATGCTTTTGGAAACATGGAAACATAAAGAACTAATTCGTAAGAGTCTCTCATTAAGTTATGATTTACTAGAAAGACAAATCATTTTTAAAACCATTATTCATAACCTAAGGATATAAAACATAATAAAGGGTGACCATATATTCTCAATAAGTGTAAATAAGGGATATATCAATGATCATATAAGGATAACATAAGTAGTAGGAATTCACCTTTATCCTATTTGTGTACAATCTTCCATCAGGTATGCTGCCCATTCGTTTCTAAACATATCTATATCATCTTGTGAATATGAGTTTTTGTGACAGTCATGGTAGTACTGAAAAAATATAAATACACAAAGGATTAATAAATATTTTAAATGAACTCGTATTTCTTTTCAAAAATACCTCTTCAGGGATGCTAGTTTGTTGATGAAATATGATCTCTTTCATAAATTTACAAACATAATAACCACAGTCCTTTCCGTTTGTTTGTTTTGGACACTACAGAAACATCAATAAAAATAAGTAATTTGTTTTGATATGTGTTTGGATAGTGAAATATTATTATATATACCAATATACTTATCCAATTGTAGATATTATGGGAATTCTTTTCCTTAGGCCCTGGATTCATTCCATGAAGTAGACGATATTGATGCAATGCCCTATCATAACAGAATACTCATTAAAAGATAATATAAATTATATAACTAAATGTTTAGTTCTAAAATGTTGGATCTATTGTATTACAAATTGACAAACTCCATCATGTGTGGTCGGTTTGTTTCATATCCATGCATTGAATCCAGAAAATAAATTTTTGGAGTATCCAAATTGACTGCAATCAACATCCAATGCTTCCTAAAAACACAAAAAGGAATAAGTAATGAAAGAAATGAAAATATAGTTGATATGATTAAATTGTAGAGTTTTACCCCTACATCATTGGTATTAAATAGAGTGTCATTCGTATTTTTGTTTTCAAATTATTTGAGTAGGGATGAAATTATTTCATCCTCTTTATCAGAATTTATTTCTTCTTTTGAAGAGGTGATGTGAGGACTAACGAGTTCAAATTTTTGTTCATGGGGAAATACTTTCAATTATTTTTCATATATACACCTGTGAAAAATATGAAATGTATTTAGTCATAATTATCATAGTATATCAACTTTTGTGTAATCAAATCATGAAAACATACCTCATGTATAAATTTACAACTCAGGCGCCTAGCCATTCATACTTGAGGATTTCATTTACATTTTCAGCACTAATGAAATCTTATTTTTCCCCTCCGTACATGTTTTTTTCAAAATCAACTATGTGAGCATTGTATTCTATCAAATTTGTATCCACATGAGCCTGCAATGATATTAAATATGGATATAGAACATGCGGGGTGAAGGTGTTCTCAGTAGATCATTTCAATTGGTTTGTTGATCCTTAAGATGGTTTTGAGCCAATATTTCATTTCACCCCCTTCTCTTTGTCATTCTGTAATAAAATTCATCAGTTCAGAACTTTTTTCATTAAATGTTAAAGGTTCATCTTGAAAAATAAATTAGAAATGGATACATCCTTATCGACATGTTTTTATACAAGAATTGACAGCCATGTGATGAATGTTCCAACAGATTCTTTGACCGTATGAATGTCTTCATCGTAATTTGGAACATGTAGCTTGGAACTCGGATCATTAGCTACGTTAATCGACACTCTGACATGATCTGTTGGAAGTTGTCTATTTTGTAGCATGTCGTTCTACATATTGAACACCGTATCCATCGCTACAAGGTGATAGGTGGGAGTTGATATATATAAATCACATTCATTTTCACCCTATAGAATATTAGTACAGGAAAGGTATTAGTGTCTATGTGATTCACATTTCACAGAAACAATTATTATAACATTGATTACCTCAATTAAGTTAGGTTTTTGAGGGGAATATCTCGCCTCAAAGCTGGTGGGGGTGGGGTGGGATCTTCACACACAGGGTGTTGTTGAGTTGTTTCTTCTCTTTTCCTCCCACATAAAATTTGCTGTCATCTCTCTCTGGTATAGTAATTCTTATTGAAAAATAGCTAATTTTTCTTTTATATTTTTCATTTACTCAGTTTGATCCTCCACTTGTTTTTGTTTCTAAAAATATGTTCAGGGTGTCACCCCAAAACCCGCACCTCTGACACGGCCATACTGTTCTGGATGCTTCAAGGCCACTGAAAGTATATCTGCATATGGTGCGGTGTGTTGATTACTATGACTATTTCAGATAGAAAATATAGGAAAATAAGTAGTCATTGTTATGTAATAATGATTTAAAGAAAATCAAATTTATATTATGTCATACTTATACATGTTTCCCACACTTTTTGTGTGTTTTCTTCTATCAGTATCCCCTCTTTATTTACACGAGCCTCCTTCTATAACACGTGGCGTGGGATGGATATGAATTTTTATTTCGATCCATCAATCTGCATATAAACATAGAAACATGATTATGGTGTTGTTTTAGGTCACATAAAAGTATTATGGTAGATTTAAAATATGTACCAATTTTTTCTCAAGTGAAGTGTACCCCATCCTTTCTTTACGGTAGGGGTACACTGGTTTTATTGCCCGTTATTTATTTTCAGCACTCATTTGGTATTTCATAAATAAAAAAATGTCAATCAAAGTGATGAATATAAGCAATGTCAAACAACATATTACCAGACACAATGTACCTAAAAATTCTGCTCCGCACAATGGCTGCTAAACTTATCCTATGCTCCTTGTGATATTAAGTGTACATAAAAAGGAGGTGGGCGTGGATTGATTTTCCCTTCAACATCTTTAAGATGATATTTCGTTAAAATTGTGCATAAGCCTCTATGAATCCTTCCTGCAACTCTTAATACATATTCCTTGTGCGATACATATACTATAAATGCACTCTACAATGGATGATGAAGAGTAAGTCAATGTTTTAGTATTTTATTTTATTTTAATAAATTAAAGAAATGATATCATAATGTTACCATAGTCTCTTCCCACATTAGTGTCTTAATTCCGGTGACAAAATGGTGCCACGACTGTACATCAATCGGCACAAATTTCTGAGTGATGATTCCAATGTAGCTACTAAAGATGGCTTTGTTGGGGTTAACATGTTGTCCTCTCTTATTCCATCCCACCTCAAATTTTATTCCTTTTGCTCTTTCCTTAAGGATTTTGGATAACACTGTCAAACTACGGTGCTCTTGTTTTTTTTGCACCGTCAGGGTTTAATTTCCAACCATTTCCTCAGAAGCATCATCATTATGTTCCTCCAGAGCGCTAGCATCGGCACTGAGACCAGCAAAAACAGGTTGAGAAACCTGTTGTACCTCAACACTAAGACTAGAAACAACAGGTTGAGAAACCTATTATTGCTCTGTACTGGGACTAGTAGCAGCAGGTTGAGAGACCTGTTGTGCCTCAGGATTGGGCGCATCAGCAGGTGTAGAAGTCATTATCTACAGAAGTGGTTTAACATTTAATTTAGATTACATAAAAGTAGCAGCAAACATATAATAACATAACATAACACAATGTATATTACAATAAATGAATAACCTGATTATTGAACTCTTTTTTTAAAGATTTAAGAGATTTGACCCCTCTATCGACTATGTAAATACCTTCATTATGGTCTCCTCTGACATATAAAATGCTATCTACATTGGAACCACTGTGAAATGATTGAGAAGTCCTAATGAAAGGGGTATCCTTTATTGAAATTTCATCTGACCCTTCAGTTGTTTTGGTCAATAACAGAACAATTGACCAGTTTTGATTTACATGATATGGAACATAAAATACTTGTAATTCCTGTGATTCCATTATAAATGGTTCATCTTTCTCCCATTCCTTACTAAAATAAACTTTCACAAATCCTAATTCATCAATTTTAATAGAAATCCTATTATCAAACCACTTGCATTGAAAAATCATCACTTAGAAATTCATATAATCTAAATCTCATATTTGTTTGATGATTCCAAAGTATGACATATTCACATAAATTGGATTTCTATCCTTAGCACCGGAAACATACATCACTTCATCCACAAGTGTAACCCCACTATTCTACATGGTACTTCCTTCATCATGTTCATTAGTATAGAATGTATAACCATTAACTACATAGTCATTGTAAGATAATACATACACACTTGCTCCTCTGGCTAGCCATCAAAGTTGTTCTGAAATTGAGTCCGTATTTTTATCCAACTTCTTAAAAATATGGTCCTAAAACCATCCTATAAACTGTCGATTATTTGTATATGATATCCATTTTCAGACCTAGATGGATTAAAATGCTGAATAATTTCTCTATGGGTTTTAACATATGGGTTAACATCGAAACTGTTATGAAAAACGTAAAGGTGAGTCTGCTTCTGATCTGTAATATTGATTGTGACAACCTCTCTTCTAGAAATTCGTTCACCCTCAATGTAAGGACCCGACCCCAATTTCCCAGAGCCGGTTCCATATTTGATTATATTAGAATATAAACAAGTAATATGTATCCCTAATGACCAATTAGTTTAGTATTATTGGAAACAAGATACATACATATGTCAAAATTTACAACTTGAAAAGAAATACAACATAGAAACTCTGTAGACAACATCAATAACTCCTAGGTTATTTCTGAATCTCATTCATAATAAACTTCTTCATGTACTGATAAAATGAAACATAAGAAAGGGGTGAGCTCAAATTCTCAGTAATAGTAAGCAATACAACAGAAGATAACATAAACATTAGACATGGTGAATAATTGAAAACACATGCCTTTAAAAAAATAAACTTGAACATCATATGGATGAAATATGAGCTGAGTAAATAATTCCATAATAAATTGTAATCATGGGTATTATACTAGTCAAATAACCACATGAACGTACAATTACTATCTTCATAATGATGAAATTTCATAATCCGGGCATCATAACCATACCATCCAGGCCTCGTGCTAAGACTATAAATAATCATTTTTTCAAGGCCTTGTGCCAAGACCATAGTTTGTCTCATGAGACCTACCGATGATTCGAGGGGATATAACAGGAACCACCAATCACATAATAATTCCAATGCATTCCTCATATGATTGGGGATAAACATAATCAACATATACATTCATATGGAAACTAACATATGAAATGTATCAAACTTTCTCCAATCATTAAACATAAACACTAACCATTCAAAGTAATATGGTGAATGGTTTCAAGACATCACATACACAATAAAAATAGTCATAAACCATCCAATTAAATATGTTATATGACATAATAAATAATTAATCCCAATAATAGATAATAATCAACAAGAGTGTTGAATCAGACAAAAATACTCTTATAAAATCATTAAGCAATTCTTGAGATAAATACTCTTTTTATTTTGAAAAGAAGAGTTCTTTTTGGAAAAAATCTTTGTATAAAACCAGAAGTGAAGTAAGATATTATTATTATAATAAAATGAGTGATTTTATAAGATAATGGTTTCCAAAACCAGGTTATAGAGTGCCCTTGAAAATAGATAATATTTTGAGAAATTCCCTTGAATCGGGCTTGTATTTTGGAAACAATTTTGAAAGTTTCTTTTAAAACGTGTAACTATCCATAAAATATGGAAGTTTTCTGGTTGGTAAACATATATCAAACAATAAAACAGATTTTATGAGGATTACATAATAATATACAAGAATTTAATTGAGGTAATTAGACAATAAAAGTAACCCGAATGAAAATGGAGGTTCAGATGAGAAAACCCTTACCTTAAGTCTGAATGTGTTCCGATCTTGAACATAAGCTCCTGGAATATGAAATTATACTTATTGATAAATTATTTCAGATCCTATTATACATGTATTTAGTTTATCATAATTTTTTTCAGTTCATTTATGCCCTTATTGATAAGTTATTATATTGATTTCCGTTGTTCCGGAGTGTTCGTTTTCTTTATTTTCATAATCAGTTCAATTGTTTTTAAGTAATAGAGTTCATGTGGAATGGTTTTAAATATCCATAATTAAAATTACATATTATTTATGAAAATCCATAACTGTTAATGTTCATTTCTATCATTTGGTTACATAGAATGAGGATAAATCATTAGATGAAATATTAATGATATTCACTTAGATTGTTTTAGTGGTATTTTGATTATTAGGAGCTAATTTGGTCATACGATTTAATAATATGTATGTATACTGGTTCATGATTACTAATTAGGTTATAATAAATATATTATAGTCTGGTTCAACCATAAAAATTCTTTCATGACCATTAATGAAGGAGAAATTGAAGAATGAAACTTTGTCGTCCACGAAGGTTATAAATTAGAACCTCATGGATGCTGATTTCGTTTATACCAAAAAAAGGGAGGGAGTAAGAATATTGATGATGTTTATTCTATTAAAATGATATAATTACAGTATATAAATGATACTAGAGTTTTCATGGTCATTTGGACAGAGGAGGTGAGAAGAGAAAAATAAAAGAGATGAACTTGAAAATAAAAGAAAAGTTGAGAGATCCCTTATGAAAATTCAGCAGCCTAACGACGTCGCTTAAAATTTCATAAAATGAATTGATGAGAGAATAAACGTATATAATCATATGGAAATAAAAAGGATAGTAAGAGTAATGAATAATATCAAACCCCAACATATGATAATAGAAATTCAAATAGATAACATAAAAGAAATGTTGATTAAAAGAGGAGGGTGAAGGGTTCCCTTACGTTGTAGAGTAACTCCTAGAACTTGAAGGTTGGGACCTTGGGGGATTAAGAACACTTTGGGAGGAATCTTAGGGAGGTAAAACCACCAGATATTATAGGATGAAGGATTTGGAATGAAATAAACTAAAAGGATGAGTGGGTATTTATTGTAAAAGAGAGAATTTTTTATTAATTTCAAAGGGACAACTCATTAGCAGTTTTTGCAAAACCATGGGCTTACCCATGGTATTTATCCATGGTTTTAGCCATTTGGGACACATCATTACATATGTTACTATAATCAAGTCTACCATCCCTGTATTTTAATTATTATGTCATTATGATATCATTAAACTCCCGAAAACTCAAAACTATATTTTTTACTATTCACAAAAATTCAAGTATTTTAGAAAAATCCAAAAAATTCACCCTAACCATTTTTTTACATGTAGAATCCAAAAATGAACTCCATTTTTTGAAAATAATTTCTTAAATATTATTAATTTAATTTTTAAATAAAATCATAGTTAATTCAAAAAATAACAATTTTAAAGGTATAATTATTTTTATATCACATTGAAAAATTAATTAAGATCCCTTTATCTTATTACCTTAAGAAAATAAAATAATATCATTATTTACTATTCATATGAATCATATTACTATTCATATTACTATTCATATGGTTATATTACTATTCACCAAAAATCAAGTTTGTTCTATCAGACTCCAAATGACTTACTGATCGCAACTCTAGATGACCGTTTTTCGAAATTCAAAACATAATAGAGGCAAAGTTGTGTTTAACAGATATATTATAAAATGTGTTGTTTTGTAGGGAAACAATGTTTCAAGCATTCAATATTTATTTTCAAAACCTTGGGGTGTTAAATTATTCCCTCCTTATAAAAATTCCATCCTCGAAATCCACAAAATGTTACCTAAAAAGATTCGGGTATGTCTTCAACATAAGCTCCTCAGGCTCCCATGTTGCTTCCTCCAAAGAACCTTTACCAGACGAGTCATCCGATTTCTCAATACTTGTTCTCTGGTATCAAGAATCTTGATAGGCTCTTCATAATAAGACAAATTAGGCTCGAGTTCTATTTCTTCATAGGTGAGTACATGTGTTGGGTCTGACATGTATTTCCTTAACATTGACACATGAAACACATTGTGAACTTTGGAGAGACTTGGCAGCATTGCCAAACGATAAGCTACGACTCCAATTTGATCCAGAATTTGAAAAGGTCCGATGTACCTAGGACTTAATTTCCCCTTATTACCAAATCGTATAATACCCTTCCATGGAGATACCTTTAAGAAAACGTGATCACCTTCTTGAAATTACAAATCCTTCATTAGGTTATCAGCATAGCTCTTTTTCCCACTTTGAGCTGTTTTGATATGGTTTTGGATAATCTTCAACTTTTCTATTGTTTCTTCAATAAGTTTTAGGCTCATGATCTTTCTTTCACCAACATCATCCCAACAAGTTGGTGTACAATATCTCTTCCCATATAATGCTTCATAGGGTGACATCTGGATACTTTAATGGAAGATATTATTGTAGGAAAATTCTAAAAGAGGTAAATTATGATCCCACATACCTTGAAATTCAAGTGAAAAAGACCTCAACATGTCTTCCAAAGTTTGAATAGTCCGTTCTGATTGTCCATCAGTTTGTGGGTGGTAGGAAATGCTCAAACAAAGATCAGTATCTAGGGCCTTCTGGATACTTTTCTAGAATTGTGATGTAAAATAGGGATCATGATAAAAAACAATTGATAAGGGTCCACCATGAAGTCTTACAACTTCATTAATATATAGTCTTGCTAAACGTTCAAGTGGTAAATCTTCTCTTATAGAAAGAAAACGTGCTGATTTTGTAATACGATCAACAATGACCCATATCGCATCATTCTTTCTTGGAGTCTTTGGTAGCCCCATGACAAAGTCCATTGTAATATCATCCTATTTATACATAATAATAGAAAGGGGTTGCATGAATCCTCTAGGATGTTGTCTTCCAACCTTCACATGTTGACAAACCAAACATCTCAACACGTAATCAGCAATCTCCCTCTTCATGTTTTCCCACAAAAAATGTTCCTTTAGATCTCTATACATCTTTGTTCTACCGGGGTGTATAGAGAAATTAGATCGATGAGAAACATCCAATAGTTCCCGCTTTATCTCAGGAATAACAGGAACACAAAGCCTCTTTCTGAATTTTAAAATTCCACCTTTATATACGAAGTCAATTAACTTCTCATCATTACCGCTTTAATTTTCTTTTGAAACTCCTTATCATCAGCCTGAGAACTTTTTATCCTTTCCAGTAAAGAAGTTTTGGAAACCATTTGAAAAAGTAGTGATGTGTTTCCTTCCTTAATAATTCCCATATCCATCTTTACTAGATCCCTAATAAAAGGATCCCTTTCAACTCTTATCTTGTTTATAATTCCGTGGTCCTTTCTACTCAAAGCGTCTTCCACCTTATTTACCTTTCCCAGGTGGTAGTATATTGTGCAATCATAATATTTGAGTAGCTCAATCCATCTCCTTTGTCTCGTGTTGAGTTATTTCTGTGAGAATATATATTTCAAACTTTTATGATCTGTATATATCTCACCTTTTTTTCCATGTAGGCAATGTAGCCAAATCTTCAGAGTAAAGATTACCACAACTAACTCAAGATAATGAGTTGGATAGTTTGGTTCATGAATTTTTAGCTGCCTAGATGCATAGGCAATCACTCTGTCATTTTTTTATAAGGACACAACCAAATCCTTTCTTTGATGCATCACTATAGATAACAAACCCATCATTCCATGATGGTAGGGTTAGGATCAGAACATTCACTAACCTCCTCTTCAATTATTCAAAATATTCTTCACATTCCTTAGTCTATATAAACTTAACCCCTTTTCGTGTAAGCTTGGTCATTAGGTTGGCTAAACGGGAAAAGTTCTGAATGAAACACTGATAATAACCTGATAAACCAATAAAACTATGTACCTTAGTTATGTTCATTGGAGTAGGACATTCTTGCAAAACCTTTGTCTTCACAGGATCTATAGATATTCCATCCTTAGAGACAATGTGGCCCAGAAAAGGAAATTGATTGGAGCCAAAAATCACACTTGCTAAACTTCCCATATAATTCATTTCTTCTCAGAGTCTTTAGAATAGTGCACAAGTGATTTTCATGATCTTCATAGATTTTAGAGTATACCAGGATATCATCAATAAAAACTCACAAATTCATCAAGATATTCCTTGAAAACTCTATTCATCAGATCCATGAAAACAAATGGTGCATTAGTTAGTCCAAAAGGCATTATTGTAAACTCATAATGCCCGTACCTGGTTCAGAATGCTATTTTTGGAATGTCTTCCTTCCTCACAAGCAACTGATGATATCCAAATCGAATATCAATCTTAAAAAAATATTGGGATCTATGAAGTTTATCGAATAAATCATCAATTCGTGGCCGATGATACTTATTCTTTATTGTAATAGCATTGATTTCTCTATAATCAATGCACAACCTCATAGACCCATCTTTCTTCTTAACAAAAAGAACAAGGGATCCCCATAGAGAATCATTAGGGTGAATAAATTCTTTATAACTCAATTCCTCTAGTTGTTTCTTTAGCTCCACTAACTCCATAATGACCATTATATAAGGGGTCTTTGATATGAGCCTTGAACCAGAAATTAATTTAATGAAAAGCTAAATTTCTCACACTAGAGGATGTCCATGTAAATCCTATGGAAACACATCGACATATTCTTGCACAATAGGTACATCATATATATGTACATTCTTCTCCTCACCCATATTTATTTCATTCCCTTCTTCCCCAATAATTGAATTCAGTAGAGCTACTGGGGGTAGATCTAGATGAGAATCAAATGGAGATGTTTTTTTAAAGGTTGTGGCTGAAGCCTCAATTTATTATTTAAAGAAATGACCACTTTAGTGTGGGTAGAGGGAGACCCATTACATAGCCCGAATGCCCAAGGCCAAGTGGCCTGAATACAAGGCTTGAAAGCCCATTTTTTGGCCCAAATAACCCCTCGGTGAACAGTACTGCTACAGTACCGCACTGCTATAGTACCCTGCAATAGTGCCTCCACCGCTACAGTGCTGCCACTGCTACAGTTCTACCACTACTACAGTACTGCTACAGTACCTCGAAAATTCATCCCTTCCCGGATTTGATCCCGGGTCTTTTGGATGCCAAGAAAGAGCATGTACCACTTGGGTACAAGCTCGTTGGCGATGGAGAGGTTTTTTCTCTAAAAATAGAGGATTTTATACCATTCTAAAAAATTGTAACTTCCTTATTCTTGTAATAGATATTCACATCATAATTTGATATCCAATTCATACCAAGAATTATATCATAGTAAACCATTGGTATGATGATAAGGTTAGAAACTAAAGCACGTTTATGTGTCACAAGGGGGACTAATCGACATGCCTTTATTGTAATGATACATCCACTGAGAGTTTTGACTGATAACTCCTTTATTAAATCAAATTTTACATGTCTAATTTTCTTAGAAAACTAGGAAGATATAAATGAATGCGACGATCCAAAATCAAATAAATCATTGGTTAATTTTGATGAAATGATTAATGTACCTACTACCACTTCATCAGGGACTTCAATATCAGTGGTTATGATCGTATAAGCTTGTCCCTGCTCCCTTGGACTTTTCTCTTTCATGTTTCCTTGACTCTTTGGACAATCATTAACATAGTGTCCCATCTCCCAACAATTATAGCATTGAACATTGGTATCTTCTTTCTTCCACTTACAATCCCAAGTTAGGTGTCCTTTTTATCCGCATTTGTAACAGACTCCCATTCTCTTCAGGTAAGTGCCATGGTGTTTTTTCCGACAATTGTCACAGTGTGGAAATTCAAATCTTATATTTTTATCTATTTCCTTGTTTCCTTTTCTAGAGTTTTCAACAACCCTCTTATTCTCTTATTTTCCTTTAAAGTCATAAGACTTAGAAAATTCCTTTTCTGTCTTGATAGAACATGAAAATATATCTTCATATGATGAGAAACTCTGGGAGATCGGAGCCCACTAGAGGAATGGATTTAGGCCATCAAAAAATCAATCAATTTTTCTCCTTGGATTTCATATGTAGTCCACAACATGTTTTTTCTAACCTTGTGAAGTTATCTTCATACTTTGCAATATTCTCATCTTCCTTTTTCCTAAAATTTAGAAAATTCCTTTCCATATCCACTCATTGTTCATGAGGAAAGTATTTCTCTAGGAATATTTACTTAAAGTCCCTCTATTCCATCTCTTTTATATCCTCCTCCTCCTTTGTGTTTTGGATTAACGACCACCACTGATCCGCATCTCCTTATAGATGATAAACTACCATGATGACCTTCTCTCTTTTTTTACATACCAAAGTGAGAAATATATTCTCTAGGGAAATTATCCACTTTTTAGCAAGAAATGGGTTTGTAGTCCCATTGAATGATGGAGGTTGTTGTCACATAAAGCGATCTAACATAGCTCCTCCACATGGTGGATCCGGATGCTCCATACGGGTAAGGTTATTATTATAACCTAAGTAAGTTGTCCCAATATTTTTATATGTTTCTCAGCACCAGCCAAAACACCAGATCCAACATCATTATCTTGCATCAAAGGTAAATAACTGCAGGGGACACACATGTTCGTGAAGTTTCCATTTCTTCCATTAGGTTTCATTTCTAGATAATCACATACACTAGATTAGGTTATGAATCATAATTTATAATCTTATCTTAACAAAATACTCAGCATAAATTGAAATCCTACGCATGGATAATCCCATAATCACAAAAATGGTTTCTTTGAGAAAAATTTACATTTAAATCCTTAATAATGGATTTTAAACATAATGTGGATTATCCTAAGCATATCCCCTGGGAGTGTCACAACCAAGAGTGCAGCAAGGCCTGTTGTCGTGTACCAAGATACCTTCGGGTCAAGCCTGAAACTCCTTGTTGGAGATTTCACTCTTAGGTACATCTGTGCCAGAGCCGCCTCTACCTGCTTGTATCCATACAGGGACGTATTGCTCAAAAGATCCACATAATCTATTCCTTAGCAAAATACCAATATGTTCTTATACGTTTATTCTCAAATACTATCTTAGGGACTCTTCCCTAATCTACGTTTTCTAAATCCAGTTTCCAAGTTTTCTACTAAATTCCATTTGATACCAACTATAAGGACTCTACCCCAGTTTCCTTGAGCCAGTGCCTTATTTGATTACATTGGCGTATAAAAAATGAATATGCATCCATAAGGACCAAGTAGTTTAGTATTATTGGAAACAAGATACATACAAAAGTAAAAATTTACAATTTGAAAATAAATACAACTTAGAAACTCCTTAGACAACATCCATAACTCCTAGGTTATTTCTTCAAGTTATTCATAATAAAATTCTTCATGTCCTGAGAAAATGAAACATAAGAAAGGGGTGAGCTCAAACACTGAGTAATAGTAAGCAATACAGTGGAAGATAAAATAAACACTAGACATGGTGAATAATTGAAAATACATGCCTTTTAAAAAAATAAACTTGAACATCATATGGTAGGAATATGATCTGAGTAAGTAATGCCATAATAAATCGTAATCATGGGTATTCTACTAGTCGAATAACCACATGAACTTTAAATTACTAGCTTCATAATGAGGTAAGTGCATATGTCGGATATCATAACCATACCGTCCAAGCCTTGTATTAGGACCATAAATAATCATTTTGTCAAGGCCTTATGCCAAGACCGTAGTTTGTCTCATGAGACCTATCGATGCAAAGAGGGGCCATAGAGGGACCAAACCATCACATAATAAGTCCAATTAATTCCTTATATGATCAGGGATAGACAGAATCAACATATATATTCATATGGAAACTAACATATGAAATGTATCTAACTTTCCCCAATCATTAAACATAAACACTAACCATTCGAAGTAATGTGGTGAATGGTTTCAAGACATCACATACACAATAAAACTAGTCATAAACCATCCAATTAAATATCGTAGATGAAATCATAAATGATTAATCCCAATAATAAATAATAATCAACAAGAGTGTTGAATCAGACGAAAATACTCTTATAAAATCATTAAGCAATTCTTGAGATAAATACTCTTTTATTTTGAAAAGAAGAGTTATTTTGGAAAAAATATTTGTATAAAACCAGAAGTGAAGTAATATATTATTATCATAATAAAATGAGTGATTTTATAAGATATTTTTTTTCCAAAAATAGGTTATATATTTCCCTTTAAAATAGATAAGATTATGAGAAATTCCCTTGAATCAGGCTTATATTTTGGAAATAGTTTTGAAAGTTTCTTTTAAAACGTGTAACTATCCATAAAATAAGGAAGGGTTCTGGTTGGTAAAAATATATAAAACACTCAAAAAGATTTTATGAGTATTACATAATAATATACAATAATTTTATTGAGGTAATTAGACAATAAAATTAACCCAAATGAAAATGGAGGTTCGGGTGAGAAAACCCTTACCTTAAGTTCGAATGTGATCCTATCTTGAACTTAAGCTCCTGGAATATGAAATTATAATTTTTAATAACTTATTTTAGAACCTATTAGAAATGTATTTATTTTATCATAATTATGTTTAGTTCATTTATTCCCTTATTGATAAGTTATTATATTGATTTATGTTGTTTCAGAGTGTTCGTTTTCTTTATTTTCATAATCAGTTCACTTGTTTTTAAGTAATGGAGTTCATGTGGAATGGTTTTAAATCTCTATAATTGAAATTAAATATTATTTATGAAAATATAGAATTTTTAGTGGTAATTTATATAATCTGGTTACATAGAATGATGATGATTCATTAGATGAAATATTAATGACATTCACTTAGATTATTTTAGTGGTATTTTGATTATTCGAAACTAGTTTGGTCATACGATTTAATAATATATATGTATACTAGTTTCTGATTATTAATTAGGTTATAATAAATATATTATAGTATGTTTCAATCATAAAAATGGTTTCATGACCAGTAATGAAGGATAAATTAAAGAATGAAACTTCATCATCCACGAAGGTTATAAATTGTAACCTCATGGACGTTGATTTCGTTTATAAAAATAAAAGGGAGGGAGTAAGAATATTGATGATGGTTCTTCCATTAACATGATATAATTATAATATATAGATGATAATGGAGTTTTAATGGTCATTTGTACAGAGGAGGCGAGGAGAGAAAAATAAAAGAGATAAACTTGAAAATAAAAGAAAAGTTGAGAGCCCCCTTATGAAAATTCGACAGCTTAACAACATCGCTTAAAATTTCATAAAATGAATTGATGAGAGAAAAATGGTCTCTAATCATATATAAATAAAAATAATAGTAAAATTAATGAATAATATCAAACCCGAACATATGGGAATGGAAATTCAAAGAGATAACATAAAGGAAGTGTTGATTAAAAGAGGAGGGTGAGGGTTCCCTTACCTTGCAGAGTAATTCCTAGAACTTGAAGGTTGGGACCTTGGGGGATTAAGGACACATTGGGAGGACTCCTAGGGAGGTAAACCCACCAGAGTTTCTAGGATGAGGGATTTGGAATGAAAGAAACTAAAAGGATGAGTGGGTATTTATAGTAAAAGAGAGAGAATTTTTTACTAATTTCAAAGGGACACCTCATTAATGGTTTTTGCAAAACCATGGGCTTGACCAAGGTATTTTCCCATGGTTTTAGCCACTCGGGACATCTCATGACATATGTTACTATAAAAAAGTCAACCAGCCTTTTATTTTAATTATTATTTCATTATGATGTCATTAAACTCCTGAAAAATCAAAACTGTATTTTTTACTATTCACAAAAAATTCAAGTATTTTAGAAAAATCCCAAAAATTCACCCTAACCATTTATCAACATATAGAATCCAAAAATGAAATAAATTTTTTGAAAATAATTTTCTAAATATTATTAATTTATTTTTTAAATAAAATCATAGTTAATTCGAAAAATAACAATTTTAATGGTATAATTATTTTTATATCACATTAAAAAATTAATTAAGATATCATTATCTTATTACCTTAAGAAAATAAAATAATATAATTATTTACTATTCATAAGGGTCATATTACTATTAATAAGGGTATGTTACTATTCACCAAAAATCAAGTTTGTTCTATCAGACTCCAAATGACTTACTGATCGCAACTCTAGATGACTGTTTTTCGAAATTCAAAACATAATAGATGCAAAGTTGTGTTTAATGGCTAGATTATAAAATGTGTTTTTTTAGGGACACAATGTTTCAAGCATTCAATATTTATTTTCAAAACCTTGGGGTGTTACACTCAAGCCGCCCCGTGTGATGAGATTTCGGTAGGCTAATGTTTTCCACACCAGACAGGTATTTGGTACAGAATTCAACGGCTTCCTTAACAATATATTACTCCGCAATACAACCCTCTGGCTGACTTCAATTTTTGACATACCCTTTCAAAATCTTCATATACCATTCAATGGGGTACATGCATCTATAATGTATAGGACCACATAGTCGAATCTCTCTCACAAAATGAACCACCAAATGAACCATCATATCAAAGAATATCGGTGGGAAGAACATTTCCAATTCACATAATATGATGACAATTTCTCTTTCCATAGTTGGAAATTTCACTGGGTCTATAACTTTGCTGCATATAGCTTTGAAGAAGAAATATAGATTTATTAATGTTTGGTGGAAATTCTTGGGAAAAATGAAATGTAAAGCTATAGTAATTAGATCTTACATAAAAACATGACAATCATGTGATTTCAGACCCATTAACTTTAAATCTCTCATTGAAACGATGTTCTTGATATTTGATAAATACCCCTATGGAACCTTTACGTCATTCAAGAAGTTTCAAAACTGATATCTCTCATGCCTGGAAAGAGTGTAAGCAGCAGGAGGAAGAAATGTTCATTTTTCACCCTTCATTGGTGCAATCTCTTCTCGTATTCCCATATCAACCATGTCTAATCTAGCCTTAATTCCATCCTTTTTTTTCTGGGTTCATTTAGCAACGTTTCAATGACACTATCACATACATTTTTTTCAACATGCATAACATCAAGAAAATTTCTGACATACAGACTATTCCAGTATGATAATTCAAAAAAAACTAATCTCTTTATCCAACAGGTTTTCGTAAGGTTTTTCGAAAACGGTTTACCAAAATTAGTGTCTACATATTTTACTTTCTTAAACAATTGATCACATGTTAGTGGAGACAATGTTGTAAGTTCTTCTGAACTTGCATCAAATGATGTCATCCAAGATTGGTACTTATGCCTTTGGGGTAGAAATATGTGATGTCCTAGAAACACAGCTTTCGATGAATGTTTCAACCTAATTGACTATGTACCTTGTTCACAAATGGGACACACTTGAGTTCCTTTAATGCTATATCCTTCCAAATTTCTATAAGCAGGAAATTTATTTATCATCCCGTACAAAATGGATCTCAAAGTTAAATCTTTATTTTTGTAAGCATTATACAACGTAACACCTGAATCCCACAACAATTTCAAATCCTCTATCAATGGAGCCAAATAAACATCAATATCATCACTCAGTTGTTTTGGTCCTGATATAAGCATAAATAACATGATGTATTTTTTGTTTCATGCATAACCACGATGGTAAGTTATATTTTACCAACATAACCGACCATGTACTGTAATTACTGCTTTGAAAACCAAAAGTATTCACCCCATCTGTAGATAAATCAAGATGAAGGTTTCTCATATCGTTTCCAAATTCAGGATACTCATGATCAATTCTCTTCCACTAAGGAGAGTTTGTTGGGTGATGTAGTTTCCTATCTTTAATTCTTGTATCTGCATGCCATGTCAATTGTCCTGTAGTATCATCACTTCCATATAGGCGCCTAAACCTTGGAATGATTGGAAATTACTATACAACTTTCATAGGACTGGATTCATCTTTCTTGTTTTGAGAAACACCACACTTTGGGCTTTCTTTAAGTGATTTGCGATCCTTTATAAACAATATATAATCATTCGAGAAGTCGTGTATTCTTTCAGAGATCATACCCATCAAGCGTAGCATTCATTTGAAATTGTATGTTTGGATCAGGAGTTCATTATCTTCTGGGAGCATGCCATTCAGAAGAGAAAGTAGTTCCGTAAAACTGGTGTCACTCCACCCATTGTCGACTTTCAAATTATACAGCTTCAATACGGCTGAATATACTGTATATTTAGTGCAACCAATAAACAATGGAATTTTTTCACAACTATTTATCTTCTCAAACAATTTTTGGCAAACATGAAGTTCATATTCAACTATCATTGTCATTTCCTTAATACGATCTTCATCATCATTCACATCTGTAGTCGTATCCTCCACACGATCGTCATTATTGTTCACACTTGTAATCATATCAGATGATCCATAAAACGCAGTGTTATCAAAGCCACTAACTACATTCATTTTTCCCTATGTTTATTCCAACATTTATAACTTTGATCTATTTTGTGATATATTAGGTGTTCTTCCAACTCCTATGGGCTAATTTTTCTTGAATAAAAACAGTGTAAACACAAAAAAAGGATTTGATAAGGGTTATATGCATGATATTTTTCAAACTTGATAAACTCTTTCACACCATCTTCACACTCTTTTGTCAACCGATTGGCATTCATCGATTATTTATTCATATTCATCCTATTTGATACAGTAATATTAATATTTAACAAAATAATTACACAAAAGATATTCAACTAGGGTAATCATCCAACTATAATCAATGGAACTAGCTATGGTAAACAATACCTTTACCTCTCCATGCATTACTCAGGAAAAAAGTAGATCACACCCATCTTTCCAACCACCTAATCAATGGAACTAGCTATGATAATCCCTTGCACAAGAATGTTTTAGTATCTCACATGTGATCTATATGCATTGTTGTAAACCAGTTTTTTAGTATTTCTATAGAAACATAATGTCTCTAGTCAAGAAATATGGCACTAAACTAATAGATGGTATGATTTTCAATATAGTGCTTACGGGTGGAAGGATTCATTATAAGTGTTGTTATGGTTATTTGACTAGGGTGTCTATAAAGTGTCTCATGGAGTCCTCTAGTGTAGTGGTTTTCTAAGATTCAGTGGAATTGAACTAGTAACAAAGTGGTGGTGCCATTGAAATGGATAAAGTTTGGATTGATATTCAATGGTGGAAGAACTACAGCATGGAAAACAAATGGCATACCAATCATGCCAACAACCGTAACACCATATAAACACACAATCATTCTCACAATCACAACACCATACAAACCAAACAATCACAATTTCAGATTTTACAAAGCATCCCTTATTCAATTATGTTTGTTAATTAAGGGATTATTACAAAAGTTTTATCATCCTAGGGAATTCATTCATTAGTCACGTATACATAAATTACCAATTTTTATATTCAAATGTTCAACAGGAACCAACCAACATGAAATTCATTTAGTGTGCAAAAAACGACCACCAACGACTGTGATTTTTAGTGGGGCATTTAGCTCATAAATTTCACAATATAACCATCAATATCAAATAGTAATAACATGAAAAAAAGAGAAAACCGATGAGTAATAGAATAAAACTCACCGCGAAGGTGTCGTTCAGCATGCGGAAGAGGTGCGTTCGTGGCAGAGGAGAGGCACACAACAGAGGACATTTCCAACTGAAAAGAAAACATAAAATTAGAACTCATATGTTATACCTATCCAAAATAGGTCCAATTAGATTTAGGAATGGGACATGTCTGGTTAAACAATTTTATTGGTCAATAGTGGTATTTTATTTTCCATCTATGATATCTGCTTCCTGTTTATTTTTTTTGTGTATCTACTATTTTCCTAGATGTTCAACTTAAATGATACATATCTACTTTTCAAAAGAACTATCATTTTTAATTTACTCTAATTTAGGTGTAAAATATTCCACATTAATTGTGTTTTCCCAGGGGATCGTTGTTATCCCGTAGGGATCATGAACCCCTCTCAGGTTAGTGAAAAGTCAGGTCAGTTGTTGGTTATAATACTAGCTTGGGTCGTATCATTACATTTCTAATTGTAATTGACCCATGTCTATTTAAATATAGGATTGAGGGGGGGGGGGGGGGTTAGACACTAATATATAAAAGTATTAAGATAGGTAAAAATTATCCTAGGATCTCCAATACAAGTGATGAAATATGAAACATACACTGGGTGAGGGATAACAACCCAAGATGAGAGGAGGGGGAGGGTGGTGTAGCACGAAGGGGTTTTGGACGAGAAAAGAGGAAAAATTCAGTAAAACATAAAAGGTTAAAAGGGGAAGGGGGTGGGCTGTCCGGGGGTGGGGGGTAGGGGGTTACAGGGGTGTGGGGGAGGGGGGGGGTGTGGGCTGTCTAGGGAGGGGGGTGGGCTGCCTAGGTGGGGTGGGGTGGGGGGGGGGGGTGGGCTGTCCAGGTGGTGGGGGGGCTGCAGGGGTGTGAAGGGGGGGATGTCCAGGTGGGGGGGGGGGTGTAGGGGTGTGGGGGAGGGGGTGTGGGATCTCCAAGGGGTGGGCTGTCTACTATAAAACGACTATTAGGGATCCTAAAGAGTGAATTATGAGAGGGGAAAATTATGGGGAAGAGGGGTTTGGGAGTTGGTGTCGAGTGGCTAATAAGGAATAGGGGAACCTCATTAAAAAGACTAAAAAATATCTTTTCATTTCAAGAATAGGGTACATTATGGTGTAGCCAAAGGTTCTATTGCATAGTTCACCCTATGATGTCACATTGTTGAATTACCACAAGGTATACACTGCAACACTCATCCTCTAGGAAGAACCATTAAATCTTGATCCTGAATTGTGATGTGACTATATGCCTCATGGAATAACATCCACCCCCCCAAAAATAGTATGGATGGAATAACATATCCAACCTCCCACATGATCCAAACCATTAACATAAGGCGGGTCCCATGGATAAACTCACATACTTAAAGGATGACCTAAAGAGGAATAACTAATCTAACCTTCAACACAATCCAAAACACTAAAATAATTTATGTCTTGTGGAAGACCGCATATACCCCATGATGTATAGCCAAACATAAACTTTAAAAAATTTGAAAGAATGTTCACCTTGGTGGAGTATATCTATATTGAAATCCCAAGGTCTCTAGGCCTCATCCTCATCATAGATATATAATAATGATTAAGATATAATGAACAAGCATGGAAGATAAGCCTCATCCTAGATTTTAGCTATCCAATGATTGATACCTTTCATTGAGAAAGAGGCTATTACATAAGAAGCTCATACATGACCCATCCTAAGCAGCCTCACTAACGTATCCATCATTAGCATATCCTATAGTTAAAAAATATATCATGATGATCCCAAGACCTATATGTAACAATATATCAACAATAAATCTCGTTATTCATATTTAGTTACCAACCTACACCACCCCATGTGTGGATTTCCATACCCTTATGGTCATAAGGAATCCACATTATCATTTCTACCAACATCATAATCAGCCCCTTTCCATGTACTGTACCTATAAGGGTTCTATGGGAGATGTCACAATTTCATATAGCCATGATAGATATTTTCTGTGGGATAATCAATACAAACCATGTACTCGACATGATATAATATTTAAAATAATACTTGATATATATATCTCACACAACAACCTACCCACTGGTTATTACATCACTAGTACCCACCAAGGCATCCCCCCAATTGCACTATGAAGTACTACCACAAAGGCCCATAACTCAGGATATCCAAATCTCTAGTAAAGGTATGGTCTTTACCAATAAAGTTCACATCACAATCACTCTAACCTAATTAACAATACATATAAAGAACCTTTCCATGTGATTACCATTATTCTTCCCTCACAGAAACCTCCACCGATGACCCTTAAAACATGATTGATCATAATACCATTCATGCAGTTTCAACCTTGGCTACTAGTAATTAATAACATGAACCAATACCACTATAGGGTCTGTTAGTGTAACATCCCGGTTCCAGAAGCCACCCAGAGGTGCCCCATTCCCGGTTGGTCACATGGCCTCAAGCACATTTCCCTGAACGCCAGAGGCTGCTGACTAGCAGTGAGGGCCTTGGCTGTGATAGTGGGGAAACTATGCCCTCATTGGCAGAGTACACAGCATAAGAGAAAACAAATAACAACAATAGCGGAAACAGTAGACATCCATACAAGGTAAACAACAGAAGATTGATAAATAAACAAATAGAGTAGAATGTATGTAATGATGCATGATACATATATGTCTAGGAAAACAGCAAAACAAGTCACAATTCTGAATATTGTACTAAACCAAAGAACAAAAGCAACAACAAAAGAAAAATAGATGAGCAACTCCTCAGCATCGCAAGCCTCGGCTCAGTCCCATGCTCTCTAGCTCCAGTGAAATCAAGAACCTGATGTAGAAGGGCACTTGCCCTTATCTATACCTACAACAACATAGTCTTCTTGGGCCCAAAATCATGGCCCAAATAGGGTGTGAGACAAAGTCCCAGTAGGCAACCACCCAAAGATCTGTGCCTAACAATCAATGAATACATGGCAAGTAAAGTACAGGAACAGTAAACAGGAAAATACACAACAACTACAGTCCATAGTTCTAGCATATAAAGCACACAATTAAACAACCCACAACAAGTAGAAAACAGGTAACCCTCTAGGTATCTCTCATAGCCTAACCCCTATGGTTCAACCTCCAAGTACTAGAAACCCTCTAGGAGACACACACAGTCTCACCCCTCTGGTTTAGCTAAGAGTAGACTTTCTGAGGAATCACTCACTGTTAATTCCCCCTATAGTCTCATATCGTGCTAAATGCTCTCTGAGGAAGCACTAAACGCCTCATTACCCCTGTGGCCCGTGTCGAGGAACTATAGACTCTTTGAGGAAGCACTCATCGTCAATTCCCCCTGTGGTCTCGCATCATATTAAAAGACACTCTGGAGAAGCCCTTACGTCCATTCTCCCTATGGTCTACTACACTAGGTTCTCATAGTCCTATGTGAAATTAACATGCTCAGCGCACGTGCAACGTCCAAGTAAACCTTAAAACTGCTTGGATATCATTCTAAGGCTCAAAATCATAACAAAGCAACAGTTCCATTATCCTACAACTAGGAATGGCAACTTGAAAATGCCAAACAATCAAAACAAGCACGAAAAGCATCCAGAGTACAAAAAAACTACTCTATTCACAAAGGTAAACCTCTACTATAGCAATCAAGTAAGAAGGAAATCAATTAAGGGGAAAACAGGAAAACACACAATTCCCGTTAAAGGGAATTGGTGCAATTTCACAAGATACTTAAAGTCTTTCTACAGAAAGACACAAACCACCTACCTCAATCCTAGGAGATCAATATACTTGAATCACGATGACTGATTCTCCCTATAATGTCGTATATCTGAAAAAAAACACAAAACGTTCAACCTTAGATAACTTGAGAAGGAGGAAGAATTGGAAAACAAGGCTCAAGAAGAAGGGATAACTCACCGCTGCGCTTCCCACACAATCGACAGATCTCAAATCAGAGAACGGATGGAGGCTCGGGGATCTGGAGAAGTTTTGCGGCCGTATGACATCTCTCAGTCGAACTAGAACTAGAAGAAGACAATTATGGCGATTAGGCGCGACCCCGGTCTGTTTAACGAAAAAAAAGAAAGTACATGGTGTGTACTTTTAGGGTACATGGCGTGTACTAGGTCTTTCCGTACTCCGTGAAAAACAGCCTCCACGTCACCCCTACACACTGTGTGTGTGTCCTGGACACGGCCAACACATGGCTTCGAGTGGGAAAAGAGTACATGACGTGGACTCAGAATGTACACAGCGTGTACTTCAAAATTTTCTACAAATTTCATTTTTCTTAAAAACTTCAGAAATAGGAAGGGCGTACCTGAAACGAAGATCCGGTTTCTTACAAACTTCCCCCCTTAAAGAAATTCATCCCCAAATTTCCCTAGAGAGGCATAGAAGAAGAAACCCCGAACAGCTCCGGCCACTATGATCGTACATCGGCCTCCCTCTCCCAGGTCTCGTCCTATACTCGCCCATGCTACCATAGCACCCGTACAAGAGGGACAGACCGCCCACAGAGAACCTTCGTACTACGATCAACAATTCGGATGGGATGCTTCTCAAACGATGCATCCGCTTCGAGCTCAACCTCCTTAGGCTGAAAGACATGCGACAGATCTGAAAAGTAATTTCGGAGCTGAGAGACGTGGAAGACGCCGTGCATGGCTTGATACCTTTGGGGTAGCTGAAACCGATAGGTGACCGACCCAACTCTCTCCAAAACCTCAAATGGTCCCACGTACCACAATGAAAGCTTACCCTACCTCCAAATCCTCTTGTTTCCCAACCTCGGTGTGACATGTAGGAAAACCTGATCCCCGACCTCGAACTCCAGAGGTTGTCTCCACTGATCAGCATAAGACTTCTGCCGAGACTGTGTTGTAGCCATCCTCTTCCGAATCAGTTCTATCTGCTCTAAAGTCTCCTGAACAAGACGAGGTCCCAGCAAAGCTGCCTCTCCTACCTCCAGCCAGCATAAGGGTGATCGGCATGGCCTACCGTAGAAAGCCTCGTAAGGTTCCATCTGAATGGTCTCCTGAAAATTTTTTTTATAGGATAACTCCACCAGAGGGATATGCTTCTCCCAAGAACCACCAAAGTCCAGAATGCAAGGTCTGAGCATATCCTCTAGCACCTGGATCAAGCGCTCAGACTGGCCATCGGTCTGGGGATTGTATGCTGTACTCAAAAGTACCTGTGTACCCAAGGCCTTCTGAAGTTCCTGCCAGAACCGAGAGGTAAAGCGTGCATCCCTGTCTGAAACAATGGAGTGTGGAACTCCATGTAGACGAATGATCTCTCTGATGTACAGTTGTCCCAGATCATCGACACTGAAGGTCTCCTTGATCGACAAGAATTGTGAAACCTTTATAAGCCTGTCGACGATAACCCAAATAGCATCGTTACCTCAGGGAGACCTTGGCAACCCTATCACGAAGTCCATCGCGACATCGTTCCACTTCCACTCCGGAATGGGTAACTGCTGTAAAAGGCCTGCTGGTCACTGATGCTCCGCCTTCACCTGCTGACAAGTAGAAAATCTCATGACAAAACCTGCAACATCCTTCTTCATACATAGCCACCAGTACTGGCGATGAAGATCCTGATACATCTTGGTGATGCTAGGATGAATTGCCCAAACTGAGGAATGAAAATCCCGCATTAGCTCCTCGCGTATGTCTACTGGCACCCATACGCATCCCTAGAAATGCAATATCTCATCCTCACCCACTATCAATCCAGGAAGAGGGTCCTCTCCTGACACACTCTCCCGCAGGACTAATCCTTCTGAGTCTGATAGCTGCCTCATATGTACCCACTCAAGTAGTGTAGAGGTAACAACTATAGAAGATAGGAAGGTCTGTCCCTTTCTGTCGTGCACCTCCAGATGCATCTCAGAGAACAGAGCCATCAGCTGCCACTCACTGCTGGCCTCCTGAACTGCCTGAATCTGAGTTTTCCTGCTCAACGCATCTGCCACTGCATTGCCCTTTCCCGGCGTATAGGCAAGCTCGAAATCAAAAGACTGAAGATATTCGACCCACCTGCGCTGCCTCAGATTCAGATCACACTGAGTGAAGATATACTTGAGGCTCTTGTGGTCGGTTAAGACCACAAAGTGCTCTCCCAAAAGATAGTGTCTCCAATAGCGTAAGGCATGAACAAAATCTCCTAACTCCAGATCGTGCGTAGGTTAGTTCCTCTCATGTGGACTCAACTACCGAGACCCGCACGCAACGACTCCATCTCCCTGCATAAGCACAACGCCTAGTTCGATACCTGAAGCATCACAATAGACAGTATAGCTCTTTCCTGGCTCTGGAAAGTCTAGTATCTGTGCCGACGTCAATCTTCCCTTCAGCTCCTGAAAGGCTGACTCACAAGAATCTGACCATAAGAACTTCGCCCCCTTCTTGGTCAGACCTATCAATGGTGCTTCTAGGTGTGAGAAGTCCTAAATGAAGCATCTGTAGTATCCAACCAGCCCTAGAAAACTCCGTACCTCAAAAACGTTCTTCGGATGCTCCTATGAGACTACAACTCTCACTTTCTCTGGGTCCACAGATACTCCTGCCTCTGAGATGACATGACCCAAGAAGTGAATCTGATCTATCCAAAAGTGGCACTTTGAGAGTTTAGCATAAAGCCGTTGCTCTCTCAGTGTAATCAGAACGATTTCAAGATGTGTGGCATGGTCGTGTCGAGTGTGAGAGTACACCAAGATATCGTCCACAAAGACCACGATGAAGGAGTCCAAGTAAGGATGGAACACTCGGTTCATCAGTGCCATGAAAACTACAGGTGTGTTCATGAGACCAAACGGCATAACTGTATACTCGTATAAACCATACCTACTCCTGAAGGCTATCAGAGGTATATCTGATGTTCTAACGCGCAACTGATGATAACAAGACCTCAATTTGATCTTCAAGAACACCCAAGCTCCTCAAAGCTTATCAAAGAGGTCATCGATCCTCGACAAGGGATATTGATTCTTGAAAGTCAACTGGTTCAGCTTCCAATAATCCACGCAAAGCCTAAGGGTACCATATGCCTTCTTCGAAAACAGGACATGCGAACCCCATGGAGAATTACTGGGTTGGATGAAACCCTTTGCCTACAACTCCTCCAACTGCTTCTTGAGCTCCTGCAACTCAGGTGTAGCCATCCTATAAGGAGGAATGGACACCGGTGCTGCTCCTGGCACAAGCTCAATAGAAAAGTCTACCTCACGCTCTAGAGGCAAACCCGAAAAGTCCTCTGGAAGGACGACCCTGAAGCGATCCAACACCGGAGGAAAGTCTAGATGCGAAGTTCCCTGATCATCCTGATAAAGACTAGAAATCCAGGCTGTCACCCTTCCTAGCCCATGATGATCGAGTCCTGCTCGAATCTCCTAAACATCCCATTCGCCTATATGAAGAAAAGATTCACCCTCTAGTGAAACGAAACTCACTCTACAGCGATAACAATCAACGACTGCCTGGAAGGGAACCAACCAGTCCATCCCGAGAATGAAATCATAGCCTGACATCTCTAGGATGTAGAGATCCCATAAGAAATGATACCCTGCAACCTCAAGAGGGCACTCTCTACACTAGCGTACACTAGATGTCCTCGTCCCCAAAGGTGTGTCTAGTGTCAACGAGTCGGCAGAAGAAAAGATGCAAAGCCCAAGGATTTCCACAACCGCAACAGAGACAAAGCTATGCATATCACCAGTATCGAAAAGAGATGTAGATAAAAATGAGGCTACTAAAATCATACCTCGAACTGTAGAAGGGCTGGGATCCTACTTCTGATAGGTCTACTCCACTGCGAAAGACTGGCCTACACCGCGGCCCTGTGCCCCTGGCTGACCACTCTGAGCTGATCCACCTTGCTGGTGCTGAGGGACTGGTGGCTGACCTCCATGGCCTCGACCTCCACCTCGGCCCGAATGGCCAGAAGAACTCCAGTTCCCTGACTGGTGAGAAACTGGTGGTGCTACTCCTGAACGATGAGTCATGGAAGAACCCAGGTCACCAGCTACTGGTGAGAAAACCTGGCAGAAACGCTGAAGGTGACCATCTTGCCACAAGATCGACACTCCACGAGGTCTCTCTAGCACTGCGGCCTCGTGTGCCCTGACCAGCCACACTGGTATCATACCACCTGACTGCCTGACGATGCATCTCTCTTCCTTGGATCACCGCGCGTAGACTCCCTACGGCGCTTCTTGCTGTCATCTGGAGGAAAACTAGCTCTGGAATCAGAACCACCCTGGCTCGCAGCTCTGAAGTCTCTCAGATTGCGCTCCGCAATCAGTGCCTAGTTAATGATGGAAGTGATGGAAGTCAACTGGAATATATTCACCTGCGAGAAGATCTCCCACTTGAGACCATCCTCAAACTTCCTTTCTAAGAACACCCCACTCCCATCCCGGAGGGGTGTGAAATTCTACATCTAGGTGAAACGTGAGGAATACTCCATGACAGAAAGAGTACCATGCTCTAAGCTCATGAACTCCCGGGCTCAGTCGGCCCTAAGGGTCTCCAGGTAGAAGTAGTCATAAAAGACGCGCAGAAACTCCTCCCAAGCCATAACCTACTGGTGACCCGCCTGTGAGATCACATCCCACCACCTATTGGTGGAGTCTCAGAGAATGTAGGTGGAGAGCTTGACCCGCCTCTCTGGAGGCGTCTCCAGATGCTCGAAGATAGTCAGCATGGCTTCTAGCCATGACTCTGTAGCCTATAGTCCTCCTTCCCCTGAAAAAGTAGTAGGATGCTGCTACTGGAAAACCCGCGTCAAGTCTTCCATAGTCGTAGCAGGAGGAGGTACTCCCTAAAGGGTCTGGATCATCCTCATAAAACATTCCTTGAACTACGCATCAACACCTGCAACTGGTATGACAACCGGTGCCAAGGCTGGCCCGACTGGAGGATCGGCAAGAAGTCCCTGATCATCCATATTTGGCGTCTGATCACTGCCTGCCGACAGATGTACAACCGTAGGATGTCTCAGATGCATAGCTCTGAAAGATCAAAAGCATACCTTAGATTAAAAAATAAGGAAAGAGAACACAAGAGTACAAAATGGGAATAGGGAAAGGAAAACACACAACTTTACAAAACACGACTACATGGTGTGTATAAAAACTACACAGCGTGTCTTCATAAGCCACTGACATGGGAATGTACCCCTACCCTACAAGTCGTGTAACACCTCAAACTACACGGCATGTACTTGAAAACTGTTCCCCTTACCGAGTCTCCTTACATGGCTAACCCACACGATCTGAATTAACCCAAGACTACATAGCATGTTCTAAACAAACACGGCGCGTACTAGACAAGGCTTCGGCGGTCCTTGTTGTTAAACACACGACCGTCTACACGGATGAACCTTACACGGAATGTTCCGAACAAACACGGCGTGTATCGGTGAGGGTGACACCGTCCCGTGTTGTTCGTGACACGGATGGGTACCTGAACAAGACTACACGACATGTGCCGAAAACACATGACATGTCTAAGAGAAGGTAATGCCGACCCGTGTTGTTCGTGACACGGCTAGGTACCTAGACAGGACTACATGGCGTGTTCCTTTATAACACGACGTGTTCTACTCGAGCTTCCCCGACCTATGTTGTTAGTGACACGACCGAGTACACGGATCCGAACTACACGACGTGTACTAATCGTACACGGCATGTTCTTGAAGTTATTTCTACAACAGCGTGTCCCTGCTCACACGGTCAGTGAAACGGTCTAAAAACTACACGGCGTGTAGTCAGAAAGTACACGTCATGTATTCTGGGTTTTTCTAGGCAGTAGCTCAGAAACTGCACAGAATCCCAGAAAACACAGAAAACAAGGCAAGGAGGTGCCAATTTCCGATTCATGAGGGCCCATAACACCTCAAGAATCAAAATTTGGCATTCATTTAAGAAAAGTAGGAAAAAAACAATCCTCTAACAAGGCAGCGAAGATTCTATCAAGAATCTATCACATCAACATGCATAATATACACAAAATCTATCACAACAGTATGCAATCACTAATGCACCCTAGATGGCATGGAAAGAATGCATGGAATGTGATTTTTACAAGTGCCTATATGATGTATGAGACGACATACCCTCTTATCATCGGGTTATGATAGAAATAGAACCGCAATCGTCAAATAAGTAACAACACAAAGCATGTGAATCACTCTAGGTGAAATCATATCAACCGTAAAATCTCAAAACCAGCAAAATGAAATTAACGAGGTAGTATGGATTTTCCCTATACATGAGTTAGCTACTCCCGAGCACATATTAATACCAAGTACTGAATCCATCCTATCCTTGGATAAAGGCTCCAAACAGTAAATCAAGAGAAAAGAACTCCTCTGATACCACTTTGTAATGTCCTGGTTCCATAAGCCACCCAGAGGCGCCCCGTTCCTGGTTGGTCCCATGGCCTCAAGAGTATTTCCCCGAATTCCAGAGACTACCAACTAGAAGCGAGGGCCTTGGGTGTGATAGTGGGGAAACTATTCCCTCATTGGAAGAGTACACAATGGTAGAGAAAACAAATAACAACAATAGCGGAAATAGTAGACATCCATACAAGGTAAACAGTGGAAGACTGATAAATAAACAACTGGAGAAGAATGTATGTAATGATGCATGATACATATATGTCTAGGAAAATAGCCAAACAAGTCACAATGCTGAATATAGTACTAAACCAAAGTACAAAAGCAACAACAAAAGAAAAACAGATGAGCAACTTTTCAGCATCGCAAGCCTCAGCTCGGTCCCATGCTCTCCATCTCCAGTGTAATCAAAAACCTGATGTAGAAGGGCGCTTTTCCTTATCTATACCTGCAACAAAATAGTCTACTTGGTCCCAAAATCATGGCCCAAACAGGGTGTGAGACAAAGTCCCAGTAGAAAACCACCCAAAGATCTGTGCCTAACAGTCAATGAATACATGGAAAGTAAAGTACATGAACAATAAATAGGAAAATACACAGCAGCTACAGTCCACAGTTCTAGCATATAAAGCACACAAGTAAACAACCCACAACAAGTAGAAAACAGGTAACCCTCTAGGTAGCTCTCACAGCCTAACCCCTATGGTTCATCCTCTAAGTACTAGAAACCCTCTAGGAGGCACACACAGTCTCACCCCTCTGGTTCAGCTAAGAGTAGACTTTTTGGGGAAGCACTCACCGTTAATTCCCCCTATAGTCTCGTATCGTGCTAAAGGATCTCTGAGGAAGCACTCAACGTCTCATTCCCCCTGTGGACCACATCTAGGAACTACAGATAGTATGAGGAAGCACCCATCGTCAATTCCCCCTGTGGTCTCAAATCGTATTAAAAGACACTCTGGAGAATCCCTTACGTCCATTCTCCCTATGGTCTACTACACTAGGTTCTCACAGTCCTGTGTGAAATTAACATGCTCAGTGTTCATGAAACATCTAAGTAAACCTCAAAACTACTTGGCTATCATTATAAGGCTCAAAATCATAACAAATCAATAGTTCCACTATCCTACAACTAGGCATGGAAACTGGAAAATTCCAAACAAGAAAAACAAGAACGACAAGCATCTAGAGTACAACAAAACTACTCTATTCACAAAGGTAAACCTCTACTATAGCAATCAAGAAAGCATGAAATCAATAAAGGGCAAAATAGGAAAACGCAAAATTCCCGTTCAAGGGAATTTGCGCTATTTCACAAGATACTCAAAGACTTTCTACAGAAAGGCACAAACCACATACCTCGATCCTAGGAGATCGATATACTTGAACCACGATGACTAATTCTCCCTAGAACATCATAGATCTGAGAAAACACACAAAACGTTCAACCTTAGATAACTTGAGAAGGAGGAAGAATTGGAAAACAAGGCTCAAGAAGAAGGGATAACTCACCGCTGTGCTTCCAACGCAATTGACAAAGCTCAAATCGGAGAACGGATGGAGGTTTGGGGATCCAGAGAAGTTTTGCGGCCGTACGACATCTCTCAGTCGAACCAGACCTAGAAGAAGACGATTATGGTGATTAGACACGACCCCGGTCCATTTAATGAAAAAAAAGTACATGACGTGTACTAGGTCTTTCCATACTCCGCCAAAAACGGCCTCCACGTCACCCCTATACACCGTGTGTGTGGCCCGGACACGGCCAACACACGACTTCGAGCGGGAAAAGAGTACATGGCATGTACTCAGAAAGTACACGATGTGTACTTCAAAATTTTCCAAAAACTCAATTTTTCTTAAAAACTTCAGAAACAGGAAGGGCGTACCTGAAACGAAGATCCGGGTTCTTACAGTTAGACCTAACTCTGCACACCAACTGTCTTTGTAATGAAAAAGAGTAAAAATTCATTACATAAGAGAATCACTAGGGGGAATCTATGAACTGTGGAGGAGGATGTTGGGATGGTCTTTAGATGAGGAGGGTGCACCAGAGCAGGTCACATGGACAATGGGACCGCGCAAGGAAGAGGAGGAGAAGGAGGCCGAGGTGGAGGAGGAGGATGAGGCGGACACGGCGAAGGAGGATGAGTCGGTAGACGGAGGAGGAGGAGGAGGAGGAGGAGGAGGTAGCGATGGTGGTGGTGGAGGAGAAGCAGAGTCACAATGGAGGAGGGATCGTGGCAGAGGAGGAGGAGAAGGTAGCGACAGTGGATGAGAAGGAGGGGTTGTGGTGGAGGAGGGGTCGTAAGCGCAGGGTTCAGCTTCCGCAAAGTCTTGAACGAGTGTGAGGGAGGAGTGGTCTTTTAGGGTTATTTTATAAAAACTACTAGAACCTTTATCAATGATAGTTAAAAGCACTGATAAATGTATGTTTTATCAGTGCTAAAATAATAGCGCTAATAAAACATACCTTTATCAATGCTTTTTTAGCACTGATAAAACACCTATTTATTAGCGCTAAAATTATAACATTGATAAATACTTATTTTATGAAGGTATAATTTTAATAATATATTTATATTCTTATATATTTATTTAAAATGATATAGAGGATAAATATAGACTTATTTATTAATAATTATAACTATAAAGTGTATATATTTATAAATATTGGTATATAATTGTTAATATATTTATATTAATAAAATTATAATTACAAATGTATTTGAAAAGTATTTATATATATCATTAAAAATATAATAAAAAAAATATATTATTTAAATATATTTAATGTAATTTTATAAGTACATTTTTTTAGAATATATATAGTTCATATGGATAACATTATGAATTAATCAATATATACCACATCATGTAATATACAAATGAAAATTCGTGCATATGATACATAATATATATGTATATATTCGTTGACCAAATTCATTGGAAAACACATACATATTCAATAATTTTAATTATAAATATATATATTAAAAAGTATTAAATATTTATAAATAAAATAACTATATTAAATATAACAAATATAATAAATACAATGAATTGATCTAATAAATATCTAACAAATATAATAAATCTTATAAATATATTTATTATTTAATTATATATATATATAATTATAATCTTAGAAATGCTTTTTTCAATTAAAAAATTATATATATATATTTGAATTATTAAAAAATATATTAAATATAAACAATTTTTTTTATTTAATATATAAAAATAAACAATATTTTTGAATATAAATACAATAATTTTATATAAATTAATAATAAAAACATTTATCAGCACTTTTATCTAGCGCTGATAAAGGCCCACCCCTTTATCAATGCTTTCTGGTTAGGGTGAGCATATAGGTATACTCAGTAGAAAAACTAAAGCTATCTGTACACAAGCTGGGGAACATACTAATGCCCCTGTGAGAAAAAGGTAGAACCTCAAAGAACCTACTAAGGAATACTAACCAGCCCCGCCTCACTAAGACACGCTCACTAAATAACGCAAGTCAAGTAAAGTAATAGTATAGACACATCGATGATTGGGCACCCCACACCACTTTCCCACTGGTTAACTTCTCATCCCTAATGGCTAACGTCTTGATAGTACCACTCTTCCCATACACAGTCCCACTGCCACAACATGCCCACACACACTTGGTCCTCAAACCACACATAATACCGCCTGCACACACCTGGGTCTCAACAACCATGTCTCTCACCCCAAGACACCTAGGCCTCATCCCGAAGATATTTTGGGAAACAAACCTGGTCCAAAAACACCTAGGTCTCACATAAAAAAACCCTTTCCCAAAGGATCTTGTTCTATGGTAATGCTCAATCCATTACAGCCTTCCCAGATATGCTTATGCGGTAAGAAATCGGAAGAGGGTGCGAGAAAGAAATTCAGAAACCAACCATCCATCCTCCCATAGGGATGTTGGGAAAGACACCCTCCCTCAAGAAACGGGGGGTGTTCAACACATGGTTCTCAAAAAGGGTGGGGTGTGTATATAAATCACAAGGAACTACAATTTATACATATTGATAAGAAAACACTCAGCCCAACCTATGTGTTTCCAAAGAAACAACCAGCTCATACAGAACCACAATTGTTGATACCCCTATATGCACAACCACAAAACAACCATTGACAAAGCATAACCTAACCCATTATTCATTTAAACACTTGTCATTTATTAATTTAGTGATTCACTTTAATTTATTCCAACTCTTCTAGGAAACTACCAACCACAATCTTATCAAAATAATAAACAAAACTATATTTTCCATCCCACTGCACACCCCTATTCAACCACTGTCAACTATCACTATTCAAGGTTATACTGCACAATCCTACCATTTTCCTGATGTAATCCCATTGCATAAAAGTTCATAAGCACCCCAGAGTCCCACTTCCCAAGGTCGTTCGATGACCACGACACAACAAAGGAAGTTCAGCTGCCTATAATTCCATCCATTCCATAATCAACCAGTCTCTCACACTTGGATACCAACACACCCCTGTACTTCCCCACACAAAAATCCCACAACAACAACTACTAACCCCCAACCACACTGTACACACATACCACACCCTTCTTATGGAACCAACTCCTCCATCTACCCCTATACCCATAACTGTGCTCCCAACAGCAGCACCACACAACTCACACAAAAAAACCCGAAAAAACACGACACTTAGCCACACCTATCAAAATAATATATATATATATATATATATATATATATTCAGATTTGGTAAATACTATTATTTAATCTACTTGATAAACAGGGGTGATCATATAAGGGGTTTTATCCTGGGGCATTCATTTCATTTAGCTCGGTATACGTGATTAAGTAGATTTCATGTTACCACCAATTATCAAACAACATGAGGAAAACAAATAGAACACCACCAGTGTGCAAGAAAATACCATCAAAGACCATGATTTTCAGAAGGCATACAGTCAAAAAAATCCATAAGTAAATAAAGATAACAAAATAAAACAGGTGATTAAACATCAAACCACTCCCAACCCGTTATTTCCTTGACTCTGTTATCTTTTGATCATATTCCCTTATTTTTTATTTCTTGTTTTAGGAAAAGTATTCACCTGTTCTTCATATGGAATCCTTAGTACACCCACCCCACATGATGAACAATTAAATAGAGGCAGAAGAAATATCTACCGGATGATCAAAGTATCAAAGTTCCTCATTGCATCCAGAACAGGGGATCACACGAGCAGCAAAGAAGAACTCCAAGAAAATTGAGCAGGAGGGGCCCTAGGACAAGCGCATGACTCGTTTAGGGAGGAAGAATCTAGGAGAACTAAATGGAAATGAAAAACATACTAGGAAGAGAAGATCGTGACTTTGAAGAGCCAGATCCTATATTAAAGGAAGAATGGTTTTAAAATTCATTAATCATGGGATCGTGGTCAAGATTACATGGTTTGAGTATCTCAAATCCCTCAGAACTTTAGGATATTAAATATATACTCAATATCCTTTGAAACAATCTTAAAAATATAGAAAAAGGCTTTAAACTTAGTTTACGTCAAATAAGATGTAAGAGGGGCGAAGTTGGAAAACTGAGAAAAATTGGGAAAACTAAAAATGAGTCACCGATGGGTGAGCCACTGACATGGAGCCACCGACAGGTGAGATACCGATGTGACCTACCAATAATGAGCCACCAATACTGAGCTACCAATGCTAAGCTGCCAATGCAATGACCTATGGATGCCTTGACCTATGGACACATCGACCTATCGACGCATTGACCTACTGACACCCTGACTTACCGAACTCCTGACATATCGACGGATTTACATGCCGATGCACTGACATGCATATGCATTTACATGCTGATGCAAATACCCTGAGTCACCAATGAAAAAATTTTAAAAACTATAAATTTGGAAAACTCTTGAAATGAGCCACCATTGCCTCCCATAACACCCTAAACACTGTTTTTTCACAAAGGAAAGGTCCATGGAAATCCAGGTTATTACATCAGATACCTCTCAATCTATTCTCATCCTTTAGAATTCAAAACTAAACTAGAAGAGAGAGGGTTTGAACAATCACCCCTTAAGATACCTCTCAATATAAAACCAACTTGTTTTATTTTTAAAGATAGAGTGAAAAATTCGACATCCAAGAACACCTCCTTGACATATATCTCCTGAAAAAATTTAGAAACACTAAGGCCCTACTTCTCTAAACAACCATGCAAACACTAAAGGTCACACTGGACTGATGTGGTCCCAACATCTGTCTACATCCCCAACAATCATCAGACAAACTGGCCTGACCTCCAACTAGCGTACTCAACACCAGGGGAATGTGAAGTCTATCTACGTCTAGTCCCAGAGAATGGGCTATACTGTGTGTAAAAAAGGAGTTTGAATCTCCTCAATCAAACAAATCACACTCAAGAGTACTAAAAAAACTAATTGTATCTCGAACAACCTTTGGCCATGCTGAAACTGCTACCTCTGTGGCGTGCAACTTCCCATGCTCAGTTCCTCTACCTCTCTGCTATCAACCGCCTCCTCGAAAACACCCTGGTCGAGGTATATGAGGAGGGCCCTGAGTTTGTCCTCCTCTGGTACCATCTAACCTTGGTGGAGTGGAAGCTCGCTACCCCTGCTACTGGAAAGGCCTGACTGAGAACTGCTGCTACTGAGGTGGGTGCTGAACCTGCCCACCCCCACTATACGATGCTCAAACTAGGCACTGGTTCAAAAGATGTCCATGACCCCCTCATACAAAGCACCTCAGTCCTAAACCCATGGAGAATGGGAGAGGACTAGGAGATCGTAATTGAAACCATTGAGGCTTACTCCCCACTGGTCAAAACCAGGAAGGCCCTGATGCAGGAGACCTGCTGCTGATAGCCTTCCCCTTCGACGAACTCAACTAGCTCCCCTCTCGCGACACACATCCCAACAAGTGCATCCTTCCCACTACCTCAGCCTTCCTCTAAACCTCTAAGTATGTCGATAGAGTAAAGGGAGTAAAAACATACTGAAGAGAAGTCCATAGTGCCTCCTCTAAACATCTTGCTCGAGAGTCCTCATCCGGAAAGAGATCCGGTGCTAAGATTAGGAGATCCTTGAACTTGATACCCAGTTCCCTTACCAACATACTCCCCTACTTGAGGGAGATTATCTCTTGCCTCTTCTTGGCATTTATCATGGAAGAAAGGAATTCTGTCTGGAACTCCTTCTCAAAGTCAGCTCACGAAACCTCATTTTTCTCCCTCTCCCCAAGGTAAAGAATACACCACTGACGTGACACTCCTCATATTTGGCTCACTACCAGAGGAACCTAGTACTCTTTCAGAGCCCGAATGAAGCTGAAAGTGATCACCAGCTCCTCAAGCCAACTCTCTGTCTCCATGTCTGAGACGCTTCCCTTGCACTTACCTAGAGTCTTCTGCTGGAAGGCACAAAGCATCTTATACCACTAGTCATCTTTCTCCTCTTGATCGGCCCTACATCGATCAACTAGGTCAAACTATCGGGCCGAAACTATTCGTACCACATGTGAGTGATGTACAAGTGTCATAGATGAAAAAGGAAACAAGGAAATCCTTAGCCTGGGGGGTGGAACAATTTTCTTTTAAATTCATTTTAACTCATTATTTATTTAAATTATTGAAACACCCAACTCAGATAAGAACACAAGTCATTATGATACATGTACCTTTCCTAGGATCTCTACCCTACAATCAGTGTAGCCTCATTTGGCCGTTCAGTAGTTCCGGAGTCCTTGTATCGGATCACGGAGCCCCCTAAAATCCCATGTCCTAGCCGGTCTTCCCTGGCCTATTTGATGCACCAAGGTCACCTAACATTGTTTCCCTATCATCCCATGAAATTCTAACTATGACTAAATCCAAACTCTATATTATCCCTCAACTCCCAAAACCATCCTTCATCTGATACCATTTTGTCATGACCTGCCATCTTCAAGATGAGGGAAGAGATAATAAAGTGCCACACCCTTCCTTCCTCAAGATGAAGGAGAGATAATGAACCCCCGAGTCCCTCATTCAATAGGACCCAGAGCGGAGACTAGCACCAAGGGTATAGAATCTCACATAATATGGAAGACATGATCCTTTTTCTAGAACAAGATCAGGAGATAAAATGGTAAATCCCAAGCAACTCCAAATACTAAAAGTAAAAGTAATGCCAAAATCTATTCCCACATGCATGTTCAATAAGTAAAGCTGATACATTTTGAAACAAAAATCCAAAGTAAAGTACCAAAAGAAAAGAGACTAAGCAGCAACAACAACTAATCTCGATGCCTGAGCTAGTAAAGTCTAGCATGGTCCTCAAAGTTCTCTTGGAAACCTGAAAATAGTTTTATAGATGTAGGGTGAGCATACATGTATACTCAGTAGGGAAACTAAAGATACCCATGCACAAGCTGTGGAACATACTAATGCCCCTATGAGAAAATTGTAGAACCTCAAAGCACCTACCAATGAATACTAACCATCCCAACCTCACCAAGGCACATTCACCAAATAATATAAGTCAAGTAAAGTAATAGTATAGACACATCGATGTTTGGGTACCCCAAACCACTTTACCACTAGTTAACTACTCATCCCTAATGGATAAATTCTCGATGCTACCACTATTCTCATACACAATCCCACTGGCACAACTTTGACGCACACATCTGGGCCTCAAACCACACACAATCCCACCCACAGACACCTGGGCCTCACCAACCATGTCTCTCAACCGAAGACACCTGGGCCTCATCCCGAAGATACTTGGGAAAACAAACTTTGTTCGCAAACACCTAGGACTCTCATCCACAAAAAACCATTTCCTGAAGGATCTTGGGATATGGTAAGCCTGAAGCCATTACAGCATGTCCAGATACACTCAGGCAATAAGAAACCAGAAGGGGGTGCAGGGAAGAATGTCAGAAACCAGCCATCCGTCCTTCCACCTGGATATTGGGAAAGACACCCTTCCCCAAGAAATGGGAGTGTTTGGAACATGGTACTCAACAAGGGTGAGGTGCGTATAGAAATCACAAGGAACTAAAATTTATATATATATATAAGCAAACACTCAGTCCAAACTATGGGTTTTCAAACAAAAAACCAACTCATAGAGAACCACAGTTGCTGCTACCCCTATATGCACAACCACACAACAGCCACTTCCAAAGCATAACCCAAACCATTTTTCATTTAAACACTCTAATTTATTAATTTATAGATTCAATTTAATTTATTTCAACACTTCCGGGCAACTAACAACCACACCCATATCAAAACAATAAACAAAACTAGATTTGCAGTCCCACTACATGCCCCTGTTCAACCACTTCCAACTATCATTCTTCAAGGTTATACCACAGAATCCTACTATTTACCTAATGAATTACCACTGCATACAAGTTCATAACCACCCCACAGTCCCACTGCCAAACATCGTTCAACGAGCAAGAAAAAAAGGAAGTTCAACTGTCTACAAGTCCATCCATTCCACAATCAATCAATCTCTCAAACTCGGATACCAACACACCCCATGAACTACCCCACACACAAAGCCACCAACAACTATTTCTAACCCTCAATCCCACTGTACACACATACCACACCATTATCACAGAACCAACTCCTCCTTCCACCCCTGTACCCATAACCATGCTCCTAACAACAACACCACACAACTCACACATAAAAACCCAACATAACACGACACTCAGCCCCACATATTAACAGGATATATATATATATATATATTCAGATTTGTTAAATAATATTATTTAATCCACTTGATAAACATGGGTGATCATACACGAGTTTTTATCCCGGGGCATTAATTTCATTTAACCGGGTATACGTGATTAAGCAGATTTTATGTTACCACCAATTATCAAAAAACATGACGAAAAAAACAGAACACCACCAGTGCGCAAGCAAAGACTAAAAAATGAACGTGATTTTTAGAAGGAATACATCCATAAAAATCCATAATGAAAAAAATATTACAAAATAAAATAGGCAATCAAACATCAAACCACTCCCATCCCATCATTTCATTATCTTTGTTATCTTTTGATCATATTCCCTTCTTATTTATTTCTTGTTTTAAGATAATAATTCACCCATTATTTACAAGGAATCACTATTACACCCACCCTACCTGATGCACAATTAAAGAGAGGCAAAAAAAATCCCTACCAGATGATCAATGAATCAAAGTTCCTCCTTGCATCAAGAATAGAGGATTGTGCGAGCAGTAGAGAAGAACTCCAAGAAAAATGAGAAGGAGGGGCTCTAGCACAGGCACACAAATCATCTTGGGAGGAAGACTCTATGTGAACCAAAAAGAAATAAAAAACATACTAGGAAGGGAAGATTGCAGCTTTGAAGAGTCAGATCCTATATTAAAGGAAGAACGGTTTCAAAAGTCATTAATTGTGGGATCCTGGTCAAGATTATACAGTTTGAGTATCTCAAATCCCACGGAAAATTAGGATATTAAAGATATACTCAATATTCTTGGAAACACCCTTAAAAACTCCCAAAGAAAGCTTTCAACTAGTTTTACGTCAAATAATTCATAAGAGGGGCGAAATTGGAAAACTGGGAAAACTACAAATGAGTCACCGATGGGTGAGTCACCAATACAAATCCACTAAAGGATGAGATACCGATGCAACCTACCTACGTTAATCCATCGATGTTGAGATAATAATTATGAGCTACCGACACTGAGCTACCGACACTGAGCTATCGACGCAACGACCTACCAGTGCCTCGACCTATTGACCCCCTGACATACCGACACCCTGACTCACCGACGCACTGACATGCTGACGCACTGACATGCCGACGCACTGACATGCCGACGCACTGACATACCAACACACTGACATGCCGATGCACTGACATGCTGACACCGACGCCCAGAGTCATCGATGAAAAAACTGTAAAAACTGGAAATTTGGAAAATTCTTGAAATGATCCACCATTGCCTCCCATAACTCCCTAAAAACTGGTTTTTCACAAAGGATAGGTCTGGGGAAATATGGGTTATTACATAAAACTTCTCATGATTGCGGTAAAGGGAAACTAAAACTCATCATCCACAAAAGTGGTGAATTGACACACTACAAACGACGATTTCATTATTTAAGAATAAAAGGAGAAGATGAGAGATTTTATGATGCATATACCATCAATACAACAACATTCTAGTATATATATGATACTAGAGTGTTAATGAAACATTGGATAAGAGGTGGAGTATAAGGTTGAAATGAGAAAGAATTTAAAAGAGAAAAAAAGAATTTACCTCTTGAAAAATTCTCATTGAGAACCTCCTTAGGCTATTGGAAGTGGTCTTTTTGTGAGACCAGATGCACTAGAATGGGGAAAAGGATGAGGAGAAGAGAATTTGGTAGAATATAGTCGAACAAGAAGGTTTAATTTGATGAATTTTTGTAAATGAATGATCCTCCTTTTATAATTGAGGTGAAGGGTAACTTAGTAATTTCTTAAATTATTAAAATATAATAAATCTATTATAAGGTTTAAGACTTCAAAAAAGGCCTAAAAACTAAAGTGGATTACATTTTCCAAGGAATATTATCATTTTTTCCTTATTCAATAATTTTTTGTTTTTTAGACAATTTATTAAAATATTTTATTTATGAATTTTTTTTTGTCAAAATAAAAACTATTCATTACTATGACTTTAAACACATTAAAACAAATTTTCAAATTTGAATAATTTTTTTTATTATATCATAGTATTATAATATTAATTTAGGGAATTCATGAATTATCTTCAAAAATATCAAATTATATTTATTTCATTATTTTTAATATCATTAATTTTATTTATTCATTAATTAAATAATTACTAGATAATAATTTTTCAATCCATTAAGGTATTTATTTATTTTCTAAAAATTTAAAAAAAAATTCATGAAGAAGATAAATTTATTTACTTTCAATACACTATTTATTCTTGAAAAACTCTACTAAAAATCCATATATAAAAATATTATACTAATTAAAAACTATAATGTGACAACATGACTTACTTTTGAAATAAAATATTATAATGACCTTAAAGCGATTCACGTGTGTTCAAAAGTGTCCCAAATTTGAATCCAAAAGAGATAATGGTAGGCACCTATAGAAACAGTTTTAGCCAAAATAAGAGTCATTTAATAATTCTTATTATTTTAATTAAAAACATTTTATTTATTTTAATTATGCTTACACAAGTAATGAATATGTGTTTTACATGAATTAATGTTAATTATTTAATATATAAAAATTAAAAATAAAATTCTATCATAAAAATAAATAAATTTGGTTCAAAATAAAATTATAGGTTCGATCATTATGAATATTTACTCATATAAATTTCATGACAACTTAAAATTGTTATTTTGTCTTTTTTTCCTCCTCAATCATTGCAGAAGCATTTGGATAATATTAATGTTATATAACTCTAAAATTTGAAATTAATAGAAAAAAACATCAATAATACATATTAATTAATTTAAAAGTCTTGGAAATTATTTTTACCAATCAATTATTATTTATAAGGAACCAAATTTGACATTTCCAATGCTGCGTACGCACTGTGTCAGCACTAACAATAATTTTAATACTTATCATGAAATAAATTATAACATACATGTTCTAAATTATTTATGTAAAATATTACTCTTATAAAATAAGAATTTAGTTTTTCAATAAATTTAATAAATTTTATATCATAATTATGTCAAAATGGCTTCACAAAAATACCATATTTAAAAAAAAAATTGTATTTTTCACTATTCACTGAAAATTTGAATTTTTCAGAAAATTCTAAAAAATTAACCATAGACTAATTTTGATATTATGATTTTAAATATGAAGTTATTTTTATAATATATAGTTTATAAAATCTCAATAAATTAATTATATTATTTATATATAAAAAGAAATAAAAAACTCACCTTTTTGAAGAAAACATATTTATGAAGATTAAAATTTCTTTAATAAAAATTATGTTATTATTTTCTAATAACATACTAATAAATTCATATTGATTTAGAACATTATATTTATTTTATAAATAAATTATTTATATTCATACCTATCAACTTAACTATTAGACTATAAAGGTCATATAATAACATTTTGTTGTTCATTTAAGCACGATGTGGCATACTGTTTCCTATTAAAATATAGGGATGTTACATTCTTACATTCCTTTACTGAATTGTGCCCTCAAAATTCATTAATTGTACTTATAATTCTAAATTTACATATTGAGAATTAAGAAAAACTATTTTCTTATGTGTACAAAATTAACTAGAAGTTCAAAAGTAAATTATATCGCTAAAATTTAAAAAAAATGACAATGTTTAATCTCCAATGTTGTCTAGACCGTTCATATGATAATAAATGTAAAGCCCTAAACTCACGCTTTTGGATTCAGTACTAAAACATACTGTGTATTTTTTTTTTGTAAAAGATAATAGAAAAATAAACAATACATTATAAAATCAAGGAGCTTTTTTTGGTCAAGGTTTTGGAGGATTAAACAAACCATACATTAAATTAGAGTTTAAAAAAATAATTACAAAATAACTAATTTGATTCATCTGCACTAGAACATTAAATGTCCTTTACACTTCTAATTAATCCCATGTTTTTTTTAAAAACTAGAGATGAGTATAAAATCTTAGTAAAAAACATAAAAATAAATAAATAAACCATTAGTCCACAAATACTTATAAACCCATGAAAGATATACTTTTCACTGTTAAAAGTAACATATACTTTGTGAAAACATGAGGTTTCCATAAAACATAGACAACATAAATAAATTATTTAGGTAACTTGGGGCATTACTTACTTAATATTGTAACTCTCATAACTACCATATGATTTGTAACTATCACAGCTAGCTTACAATATAACTCTCATGCCTACCTTACAATGTATCCTTTATGGCTACCTTATGGTGTAATCATTGTAGTTACACATGGAGTAACCATAGGGTTGACCTCCAACATAAACATACCAAATGCATTGGAGGGATATATAGGTCCCAACCTTCATTATAAACAATGTCCAAGAACCATAATCATAAAATAAGGATACTTTCATAAAAACACTACTTTAGAATTTTGTAAAAATAGAAATTTAAAAGAGATTTTTTAAAGTAATGTCCATTAAAAATATCATATAATGAAGTGAGAATTAATAAAATGAATGGAATATGTGTATACACTGTAAATACTCATAATACAACTTAATATAAACAAAATTCATTTCACAGATAATCTTAGTACCATATAATCATTGAAGTAGAAGGTTAACAAAAAAATGAAAATTGGGTTAAGAATTCTCTTACCATGGATTCGTCTTACTTCAACATGTTCAAACCTCCTATATAATGATTTTAAGAGTGTTATTGATATCTTAAAGAAATATTTTCATTTCAATAATACCATTTTATAACATCTTTCCACCCATTTATTAATAACACTTAGTTATTTTCATTGTTTTAGGTATGCTCTTTTTATGGATTCTAAGGTCGGTTTATTATGACCTTGTCAAATAGAAACAATAGTCTAGAAGTGAGAACATATATATATTTAATTAATTTTAAACTATTTCAATAGAATTAAAACTTCTCATGATTGTGGTAATTGGAAACGAAAATTCATCGTCCAAAAAGGTGGTGAATTGACACACCACGGATGACGATTTCATTATTTAAGAATAAAAGGAGAAGATGAGAGATGTTATGATGCATATACCATCAAAAAAACAACATTCCAGTATATATATATGATACTAGAGTTGTCATGAAACATTGGATAAGTGGTAGAGGATAAGGTAGAAGTGAGAAAGAATTTAAAATAGAAAAAAGAATTTACCTCTTTAAATTTTTTTCTTAAGAACCTCCTTAAGCTCATGGAAGTGGTCTTTTTGTGAGATCAGAAGCAATAGCATGTAGAAAGGGATGAGGAGAAGAGAATTTGACAGAACATAGTTGATCAAGAAGTCTCAATGTGATGGATGTTTTTGAATGAAGGAGCCTCCTTTTATAATTGAGGTGAATGCTAACTTAGGAATTAATCAAATGATTAAAATATAATAAATCTATTATAGGGTTTAAGACTTCCAAACAGGCATAAAAACTAAAGGGGATTACACTGTCAAAAGAATATTATCATTTTTGACATTTTTCAACAATTTTTTTGTTTTTTAAATAATTTAATAAAATATTTTATTATTGAAAAATAATTTTTTTAAAATAAAAACTATTCATAAATATGATTTTAAACACATCAAAACAAAGTTTCAAATTCAAATCAAAATTTTATTATATCACAAACTTATCATATTCATATAGGGAATTCACGAATTTTTTAAAAAATATAAAATTATATTTATATATTTTTTAATATCATGAATTTTATTTATTCATTAATTAAATATTTATTCTTAGCTTTCAATACACTATTTATTCTCAAAAAACTCTACTGAAAATCCATATATAAAAATATTATACTAATTAAAAACTACAATGTGACAACTTTACTTTCTTTTGAAATAAAATATTATAAAGGCTTTAAAGTGATTCATATGAGTCCAAAGTGTCCCAAATTTGAATCCAAAAGTGATAATGATCGACACTTATAGAAAAAGATTTAGCTAAATTATGAGTCATTTAATAATTCTTATTATTTTTATTAAAAACAATTTTTTTATTTTTCTTATTCTTGCACAAGCACTTCATTAGTGTTTCATATGAATTAATGTTAATTATTTAATATATAAAAATTAAAAATAAATTACTATCATAAAAATAAATTAATTATGTTCAAAATAAGCATTTATATTCGTTCATTATGAATATTTACTCATATATATTTCAATAAAAATTCATAAATTTGTTATTTTGTCTTTTTTTATCCTGCATAATCATTGCACAAGAATTTGGATAATATTAATGTTATATAACTCTAAAATTCAAAATTAATCGAAAAAAACATCCATAGTACATAATTATTAATTAAAAAGTTTTGAAAATAATTTTTAGCGCTCAATTATTTTTTATAAGCAACCAAATTTGATATTGCAAATGCTACATAGGCACTGCGGCGACACTGACAATAATTTTTATACTTATAATGAAATAAATTATAACAAACATGTTTTGAATTATTTCCATACAATATTACTACAAAAAAATCAGAATTTATCTTTTTAATAAATTTAATAAATTTTATATCATAATTATTTCAACATGATGTCAAAAAAATATACCATATTTAAAAAAACTATATTTTTCACTATTCATTAAAAATTAAACTTTTTCAGAAAATTCTCAAAAATTCACCAGAGGCTAATTTTGATATTTTGACTTCAAATATGAAGTTATTTTTACGATATATATTTTCTAAAATCTCTAAAAATTAATTATATTATTTATACATAAATAGAAATAAAAAAAAATCATTTTTCTGAAGAACCCACACATCCGGATTCAGTACTAAAACATGCTGTATATTTTTTTATAAAAGCTAACAGAAAAATAAACATTACATTATACAATCTATGACCTTTTTTGGTCTAGGTTTTGAAGGATTAAGAAAAACATACATTTCAATAGAGTTTACAAAAATAATTACAAAATAACTAATTGAATTCATCTAAACTAGCACCTTAAATGTCTTTTGAACTTTTAAGGAATCCTGTGAAAAATATTTTAAAAACTTGGGATGAGTATAAAATCTCAGTAAGGGACATACAAATAAATAAATAAATCATTAGTCCCAAAATATAAATAGATACATTAAAGATATACTTTTCACTTTTAAAAGTAACATATACTTTGTGAAAACATGAGGTTTCCATAAAACATAGACAACATAAATAAACTATCTAGGTAAATTGGGGAATTAATTACTTAATATTGTAATGCTCATAGTTACCATATTATTTGTAACCCTCATGGATACCTTACAGTATAACTCTCACGACTACCTAACAATGTAACCCTCACGACTACCTTATAGTGTAATCATCACAATTACATATGGAGTAACCATACAGTTGACCTCAAACATAAACATACCCAATGAATTGAAAGGAGTTATAGGTCCCACCATTCATCATAAAAAATGCACAAGAACAATAATCATAAAATAAGGAGACTTTCCTCATAACATTCCTTTTGAATTTTGTGAAAACAGAAATTTAAGAGGATTTTTAAACAAAAGTCCCTTCCAAATATCATATAATTGAAGTGAGAATTAATAAAATTAATGTAATATGTGTAGATACTGTAAATAAACATAATAAAATGTAATATGAACACAATTAATTTCACAAATAATATTAGTATCACATAATCAATTAAGTAGAAGGTTAATCCAAAGAATGGAAATTGGGTTAAGAATTTCTTTACCTCAGGTTCGTCTTACTTCAACATATTTAAACCTCTTGTATAATGGTTTGAGGAGTATTATTGATATATTAAAAAACTATATTAATATCAATAATACCTTATATTACCATTTTATAAAACATTTCCACCCATTTATTAATAACATTTAGTTATTTTTATTGTTTAAGGTGCGTTCTTTTCATGGTTTCAAAGATCGGTTTATTATGAACTTCCTTTTCAAATAGAAACAATACTCAAGAAGTGGGAACATATATATATTTAAATCATTTTAAAATATTTCAATATAATTAAAACTTCTCATGATTGCAGTATAGGAAAACAAAAAATCATCATCCACAAAAATAGTGAATTGACACATCACAGACGACAATTACATTATTTAAGACCACTCGAATGGACCAAAGGACTTATTTTTTATTTTATTATAGATAATACCACTTTTTTAAGGGTTGAAGGGGAACCCGTACATGACCCGTAGGCCCAAGGAACAGTGCCTAACTGACTCGCAATACATGACCCGAAGGCCCAGAGGCATACCATGCCCAATACATAACCCATAGGCCTAGCCCACTTGAACTGACCCTCCCCAGCTTCTGCGTCATTAATCACCTAGCCCCCCACCTTTCAATGCTGATCGGATAGCATTGCCCCGTACAAAGATGCACGATGCCTGGTCCCGATGGCGGCTGTCATACCCTCTCATTCTCCCAATTTGGTTCGCTCTGCATCTAGTGGTTGCTACTCATGTTGCTCTGATCCTCTTCTGGGGTCTGTTCTGTGTGAACTGGGCTACACAATGGTCTATGTGGACCGAAGTCCCTATAGCCCGAATGCCTTTTATGGCCTGAAGGCCCTTGAGACTTGTAGGCCCAAACTGGTGGCCCGAAGGCCCAAATCGGGTGAATAGTTTCAGCTGCTATAATACCGAACAGTAACTGCTACAGTACTGCTACAGTACCCCGAAAATTTGCCTCCACCTGGTTTTGAATATGGGTCTCATGGATGCCAAGCAGGAGCCCTTACCACTTGGGTACGGGCTCTTTGGCATTACATTATTTAAGAATAAAAGGATAATATGAGTGATTTTATAATGCATATACCATCAACACAACAACATTCTGGTATATATATGATACTGGAGTTGTCATGAAACATTGGATAAGAAGTGGGGGATAAGTTAGAAGTGGTAAATAATTTAAAAGAGAAAAAAATGAATTTACCTCATGGAAAATTTTTCTTGAGAACCTCCTTTGGCTCTTAGAAGTGGATTTTTGTGAGATCAGGAGCACTAGAATGTGAAAAGGGATGATGAGAAAAGAATTTGGCAGAATATAGTCAAGCAATAAGACTCAATGTGATGAATGTTTGTGAATGAAGGAGCCTCCTTTTATAATTGAGGTGAGGGGTAACTTAGGAATGACTCAAATTATTAAAATATAATAAATCTATTATAGGGTTTAAGACTTCTAAAAAGACCTAAAAACTAAAGGGGATTACATTTTTGAAGGAATAATATAATTTGTTTGATTTTTTCTATAATTTTTTTATTTTTAAATAATTTAATAAAATATTTTATCCATAAAGAATAATTTTTGTCAAAATAAAAACTATTCATAACTATGACTTTAAACACATAAAAAAAGTTTCAAATTCAAATCGAATTTTAATTATATCACAGAATTATCATATTAATCGAGGGAATTCATGAATTATCTTAAAAATATAAAATTATATTTATTTTATTATTTTTAATATCATTGATTTTATTTATTCATTAATTAAATAATTGTTACATCATAATTATTCAAGCCATTAAGTTATTTATTTATTCTCTAAAAATTAAAAATAAAATTTCACGAAGAATATAAATTTCTTATATTTTAATAAACTATTTATTCTCAAAAAATTATACTGGAAATACATATATAAAAAATATTATACTAATTAAAAACTATAACATGACAACTTGGCTTCCTTCTGAAATAAAATATTATAAAGGCCTTAAAGTGATTCATATGGGTCCAAAGTGTCCCAAATTTTAATCCAAAAGAGATAATGGTCGACACTTATAGAAAAATATTTATCCAAAATATGATTCATTTAATAATTCTTATTATTTTAATTAAAAATATTTTATTTATTTTTCTTATGCTTTCACAAGCACTACATCAGCGTTGCACATGAATTAATGTTAATTATTTAATATATAAAAATTAAAAATAAAATACTATCATAAAAATAAATAAATTAGGTTCAAAATAAACATTTATATTCATTCATTATGAATATTTACTCATATACATTTCAAGACAACTTTTTAAATTTGTTATTTTGTTTTTTTTGGCCCTGCACAATCATTGCACAAGTATTTGGATGATATTAATGTTATATAACTCTAAAATTCGAAGTTAACAACCAAAAATATCAATAATACATAATAATTAATTAAAAAGTCTTGAAAATATTTTTTTGCACTCAATTATTATTTGTAAGAAATAAAATTTGACATTGCCAATGCTGTGAAGAAACTACATCGACACTGATAATAATTTTTATACCTATCATGAAATCAATTATAACAAAAATGTTCTGAATTATTTCTGTACAATATTACTCTTATAAAATCAGAATTTAGTTTTTCAATAAAATTAATAAATTTTATATCATAATTATTTCAACATGATGTTATAAAAAAATAATTTATTTAAAAAAACTGTATTGGTGGTGGTGGGTTGGAAGCGGGTTCGTCTGTAGCTTTTCTAAAGGTGTCCGGTTTTGCGGTTCATGGCTGGTGGTCCTACCGATGGTGCTGGTTCATGTTTATTTTGTCTTTTCAATAGCGTTGGATTATTGATATCTGGTTTAGCTTTTGGATTATGAATGTGTTGGTTCTTGGCAGTGGTTTTGATGGTGGTTGGTTTGCGCTGCCTTGAATTTTGAAATTTGGAAAGTTTGTATGCGGGTGGTAGTTGTCATGGCTTTTGATTATGGTTTGTGGAAGCTCCTAAACAATCTAAAAGGAAAAAATACAGATGAGGAGTCAGATTAGGAAGTGTCACTAGATATTGGCCATCCATATTTGGATGTTCGAGATGGTATGACTTTTTCCATCAGTACTGGGCTGTTGCAACCCTACATGGGATAGCTAGCCGAACGATCATGCGAAGGTGGAGCCTTGCCATAACCTTGTAGTCGCTGGGGTGGGGTTGTTCCTATAGTTTCTATCTATAATGTCTTTAATTTAATGTTTTTATGGTTTGAAGTTGTTATGGTTCACACTTTACCTTTAAAAGTGTCATTTGAAAATAAAAAAATGGATTCTGGAGTAAAAAAACTGTATTTTTCACTATTCACAAAAAATTAAACTTTTTCATAAAATTCTCAAAAAATCACTATAGACTAATTTTGATATTTTGATTTTAAATATGAATTTATTTTTACAATATATATTTTCTAAAATTTTTAGAAATTAATTATATTATTTATTCATAGAAAGAAATAAAAAATCATTTTTTTGAAGAAAACGTATTTCTGAAGATTAAAATGTCCAATTAAAATTATGTTATTATTTTCTAATAACATACCAATAAATTCATATATATTTGGAACATTATATTTATTTCATAAATTAATTATTTATATTCATACCCATCAATTTAACGGCTATGCTATAAAGGTCACATAATAGCATTTAGTTTTTTTATATAAATATTTTATTAAATTAATTGGTTAAAAAAACTAATAATATTTTCAAGACAAATTTCATTGAAACTAATAATTGAAACAACGTGTTTTAAGTAATCAAAATAAAATTTTATCATACGTAAAATATTTAAAATTATATAATAATATTTCTTTGAATTATTATAAAAAAATATATTTAATCAATTATGGCTTTATGAAAAATTCATAGTTTTCAATTTGATTTTAAATTAATGTTCTTAAAAAAATATTGTGCTTCTTTGTTTAAAAGAATATTTTAAAATAACTATATTTATTTAATTATTTTTTAAAATAAAATTTATTTTTATCAAAAGTTTATTTAATAGAATATTTTAAATGGGTAATTATATTAATATACGATTATAATTAGTTTGTTTTTTAAATTTTTTGATTTTCAAAATATCATATATATATATGTATATGAAATATTATTTTTGAATAAATTATGATTGAATTAATTTTACAAAATTATAAAGTTTTGTTTTATAAAACTATGAAAATATTATAATTTTACTATTAAAATTTATTTTCATTTATAAAAAAATTGAATGAAAATGTTCTAAAAAAAGAGAAAATCATGAGTTAGGGGATAGGTGTGTGAGTCTCATTCTACGGTAAGGGGAGTTGAGTAGAGGAAAAGGGAGTCGGGTTGTGCCGCTTCATCGGGAGAAGCCACGGGATCTGAAGGAGGCTGACACCGGCTATCAATCAGAGGGAGAGGGGATACCAAATGATGACATGATGCTCTGAATATCATTTTACTATATACGAGGTTGAAGTTTGGTCGAGCGTGGTCCGCGCATCATCAAAGGGTTCCAGTTGTGATTAGGGTTTCGTTCCAAACAAGATTCGGATGGATGAACCTTTGATCTAGTCCAACCTAATGTGAGGTAGGTGTCATTTTTCTTTCTTGGTGTCAAATATAAGATCATTTTGATCATAGTGGTGTTTTGTTCATTTTTCTAGTTCAATCAATCTCGGCCAACTGTATATCATTTACCTATTGAGGTCCGTCCATTTTGATTCGGATTATTTTCTTAATGTATGGATGTTGACACTTTCATTTTTATTTTGGTTGTTTAAATCACCTTTGTTGTCTTTATCCTATGTATTTAACTGTTTCTTTTGATATAATGCATATAGATATATAATTTTTTTTGTCTTGATGTTGATTTTCCAAGCCAAAAATTTCAAACCAAACACAATCTTGCTTGACAATCCATGACTCTGCACCGTTAATTTTTCTACTGCATACGTCCGATTAATATAACACAAACACACACAAACACACACACACATATATTTTATCATTGTTAGAATAGTGATGTAAATGTCTATAAAATCCCTGTGTGAAAATGAAAATTGGAAAAACCAATTTTTAGTCCTTAGTGAGAGCATGACCAAAGAAAGGTCTTCACTTTTGTCTAAAATTCACGTAATAGATCATTTTATAATTTATGAATTAGGTTTATATTTATCTAATTTATGTTTTGGAAATCTAATGTAATAGATATAAATTTTTATCAAAGTTTATGTTTTAATTTTGGTCTCATGTTAATTATACCAAGCAGTATTATTAAGTCTCACTATGGACTCATGATATTCAAATCTTTATAATTGTTTCAACAAGTGATTATTATTATTTTTTGTAAGAATGTTATTTATTTTTTTATTCAAATTATGTATCTTGATAAATTATATAAGGGATGATTATTTATTTAAAAACATTTATTTTTTTCTCATTTTACACATTCAACTTTCATGTTCAATTTTAAAAGATTGTATTTAGTATGCCTTGATATTCTCTGAAAAGGATATTTTTATATGAATTCATGAACTTCATTATATAGAATCAAGAGATTATTTTAAGAGAAGTTTTATGTTTTGATGATTTCATCTTTTAATATTTATTAGTAAAATATTTTTGAAATAATTATCCACTATACATATATATTAAAAGAGATCATAATTATCAATTTTTTGTTTGAATATAAATTGTATTTACTTATATCTTAAAAATTACATGATATATATATATATGTGTGTGTGTGTTTGTGTGTGTGTGTGAATTTTTATTTGTACATTTATACGAATTGTTCATAACTATTCATAAATAAATGGATCATTTATTCAAGAAAATAAAAGTTAAGAATTCCAAAGTTTTATGAAATAGAATTATGTATTTTTCATGTCATTCATAAATCACGGTTATGGATATATATCATTGATCATACATGAAATTTTATATATTATTATATGTATATTTAAATATATATGCAAATACAAGTAATCATGTACAACGAATAAACTTTTCATTTATCAGTACGACCTATAAAAATGGATTTTTATGAGATTATGAATGAACTTTTAAGTACATGGATGTTAATTATCCTTAGATATAAATATGAAAAGTCTAAGTATCAAGAGATTTGATTGTTCCAAGTCTAACAAGTTATTTTCCATTAAGGTTTATATTTATACTTTTATATATAAATATAAGTGTATGTGTATTTAATACTTTTTTATTTTTTTAAAAAAAAAATTAGTGAAAAATGTATATATATATATATATAAGTAAGGTAATATGAAAAGATTTTTATTAAAATCATCAATTGAACATGGTAAACATGATAGAGAATGGGGAGTGAAATCGTCCCTCAGGAAAGTGGGTAGGCCTAGACGTCCTTCTATGTTTCAAGTTGCCTCATCTGTTTTGTTTTCAAGAGCTTGTTTAATGTTTTCCCAAAATCACTAGATTATTTTTAAATAATTTTCAAATTATAAATAGTTTCAAAGTATTAAAATATTTTATAAAGACATTTTCTGAAGGAATTTTTCAATGGTATTTTAGAAAACTCCTTACTGGGCAATTAAATGCTCACCCTATGTTTTGAATTTATTTTTCACAAGCTTAGTAGAATTTATTGAAGGAATTCACTTCACTTAAGGAGATAGTGCAGGTGAATAAAATTGTTTTAATTTATTTGTAAAATCTGATAAATTATAAGGTTTGTTTAATACTTTATAACTTATACCAGAAAAGGTACTCATTTGTATTAAGTGTTGTGTATTTATTCAGTTTTTCTTAAAAACAATACACAGCATGTTTAGCACTGAATCTGGGAGCGTGAGTTCGGGGTGTTATAATTAGTATCAGAGGAATGATCTAGATAAATTTAGAGATTAGATGTTTTTGTCTAAGCGGTAGAGTATAGAAGTTTAGCAATTTTGGTTTTCTTAATTATGAAGACAGAAATTCAGAAGTTTCTAGAGTTCGATGAACAAATTGCGAGGGCACAATTCTTTTTAAGGGGGGAATAATGTAACATCCCAAAAATTCCAAACATAGTTTTTTTATATAAATATTTTGTTAAATGGATTTTATAAAACAAATTAATAATATTTTTGAGATGATTTTCATTGAAAATAATAATTGAAATAGGTGTTTTAAGTAATCAAAATAAAATTTGTTCATAAGTAAAATATTTTAAATTATATAATAATATTTATTTTAATTATTGTAAAAGAAATTATATTTCATCAATTATAGTTTTATGAAAAATTAATAGCTTTTAATTTTATTTTAAATTAATATTCTAAAAAAATATTGTTTTCCTCTGTTTAAATGAATATATTAAAATAACTATATTTATTTAATTATTTTTGTAAAATAGAATTTATTTTTATCAAAAGGTTATTGATTAAATATTTTAAATAAATAATTATATTAATATATGAATATAATAAGTTTTTTTTATAAATTTTGGATTTTAAAAATATGATATATATATATATGTATATGAAATATTATTTTTGAATTAATTATGATTGAATTAATTTTATAAAGTTATAAATTTTTGTTTTATAAAATTATAAAACTATGAAAATATGATAATTTTATTATTAAAATCGATTTTCATTAATAAAAAAATGGGAAATGAAAATTTGGTAAAAAAAGAGAAAATAATGAGTTAAGGGATAAGGGGTAAGGGTCTCATTCTAGGGTAAGGGGAGTTGAGCAGAGGGAAAGGGAGTCAGGCAGTGTCGTTTCATCGGGAGAAGCCACGGGTTCTGAAGGAGGTTGAGACCAGACGTCGATCAGTGGAAGAGGGGAGACCGAATGCTGACATGGTGCTCTAAGTAGCGTTCGACCATGGAAGATGTTGGATATTGGCTGAGTGTAGTCCGAGCATCATTGAAGGGTTCTGATTGTAGTTAAGGTTTTGTTTCAAGTGAGATCTGAATGGAAGAACCTTCGATCTACTCCCAACTAGCACAAGGTAGGTGTCATTTTTATTTCATGGTGTCAAATCTAGGATATTTTTGGTCATGGTGGTGTTTTTTCTATTTTTCTACTTCAATCAATCTTAACCAACTATGTATGATTTACCTATTGAGGTCCATCCATTTTGATTCATATTATTTTCTTTGTGTCTGGATGTCGACTCTTGCAATTTTATTTTGGTTGTTTCAATCACCTTTGTTATCTTTATCCTCTGGATTGAAATTTTTATTTTTACAGGAAGCATATAGATATATAATTGTTGTTGTCTTGATGTTGAATTTCCAAGCCATGACTATCAAACCAAGCAAAAGATTTCTCGGCAATCCATGACTCTACACCTTTAATTTTCTGCCGCATACATCCAATTAATATAACACACACACATATACATATATTTCATCACTATTCAAATAGTGATTTAAATGGATATAAAATCCCTTGTGTGCAAATGTAAATTGGAAAAAACAATTTGCAGTCCATAGTGAGATAATGACAAAAGAAAGGTCTTCAATTTTATCTACAATTTAGGTAAGAGAACATTTTATAATTTATAACTTAGTTTTATATTTATCTAATTTATGTTTTCAAATTTTGATGTAACAGATATATATTTTTATCAAAGTTTATGTTTTAATTTCGGTCACATGTTAATTTTTCCAATCAATTTTTTTAAGTCTCACTGTGGATTCATTATAACATCCCTGACCCGAAAGCCACTAAACCGGTGCTTCGAGCCTGGTCATCACATGAACTCAAGCACGCCTCCCTGTATTCCTGTAACACCCCAGGTAAATAAAGAATATGACATTTTTATATTTATCACTATTTGTGAAAAAAAATTAATATTACTTTAAAGGGAATGCTATGCTCGATGGCGTAACCAATACGCGACAACGAGTTCCTTTGAAATCTTACGTTGCACTCTAATAATAAAATAATATTATTTTAAATGGTAGTTAATGCCTAGCCATTGTAATGGCGGGAAATAACGGAACTAACTAAAAATAATAATTATGTTTGTTTGTCAAATATTTTTACTCTTTACAATAAATGTTAGAGGATTGAAAATGCGAATGAATCTAATTTTAAGCGTAAACATTCTAATATTCTTTAAAAGGTCAATTAACCGCCTTTTGATGGAGAACCTCTTTTAAATCCACTTTTTGACAATTTTATGTGTTATATTTGACAAAATAAAATTCTTCTTTAGAATCGGGATATCAAAATTTACTTTGTGTAAATTTTTGGTATTTTTCCGATAAAGTTCATTTTTTAATGAACAGTGAAAAATGTTGTATTTTAATTCAAAAACTCTTTTTAATGTAATTTATTTATATGATTAGATTATCTTTTTAATTGGTTTTAAAGTACAATTAGAATATATTTTTACCATTTAATCCAATAGTGGTTGTTAGAATTAATTTCATCTTGAAATTGGACTTAAACTAGAGCCAATCTTTTGATACTTATTGTTTCTTAAAAACACGCTATTTGTTTTGACAGTGGGAATTAATTATTAAATTAATTAATGAAACTTATATGTTTTTAATTTTGTAAAATAGACTTCATTTTTGAATTCGTAATATCAAATATAGCTTAGGGTGAATTTTTGGTATTTTTCTGAAAAACTTCAATTTTTGATGAATAGTGAAACCACTAAGTGGTAGTTAAAGAAACTGATTTTTCGTTTAAATGAAACTTTTCCACCTCTCTGTTTTGAATTTCAAAAATCCGACATACATGGTTTTCATTAGAAAGTAAACTGTGGTTCAATGGGATTAAAATAATTTTTGGTGAATAGTAACTTTTATGTTCTTAATCGCGATTAGAGGTAATTAGTGTAGTTTAAGGTAAAAATAATGTTTTAATAATATGAGATGAGCTTGACACATGTCATACCATTATTGTATGTGTCATGGCCGACCAAGACAATCCATGGGTCAACTTGGGGACCCCATGGATCCACTTTGGTTTGGAAATGACATAAATAACTTTTTATTTAATGTAAAATTAAAAATGAAACAAACATGAGTTATTTTACTAAAACAATTTTTACATGGGGTTATACAAGTCAGATTTTTGACTATAAATAGTCATTGTAAAGATAAAAATATTTCCTACATCATGATAGTTTTTTTATAATTTTTAGACATTAAATAAATAAAATTATTTATGACATCATAATGATGCAGCGATTACCTTATTAATAAAGGATTTAAATAAAATGAAACTATAATGTTAAAAATATAACTTACATTTGTCCCAAACCTGTTGGATGAGTATATTTCTAACCCTTACCACCTTATCGTAGAAATACATCATTTTGGGACCTTTAAAATCCGAAACTCATTCTAAAATAAAGTAACATTTCCTTACTTTCCAAGAGTGCCCCTCCTCTCCTCTTATAAAAGGCCCCCACCTCTACCTCCTTACCCACACCTCTCAAGCCTTTGGATTGGCCAAAACCTGCCCATTTTGTCTCTAAAAATCCCTATCTTACTCCTAGAAGCCTCACATTGGGCATATTTCTTCCCAAGGAAGCCTTTGAGCTCAAATCAAAAAGAGTTACCCGATTTAAAGGTAGTGTCTTCTCTTGTGTTCTTTTGTTTTATTTTGCTTCTCCAACCCACTAAAATCGTTTTATTCTTTTTTTTTTGTAAAAAATACAGTATCTTAAATATACTAGGATTTTTTTATAAGAAGCATTCGAGCTACACTTACACACACCTACATATAATGGTTAAAGAACATACTGTTTCTGTGGATGGCGAATTTCTGCCTCATGAAACGATGATTGTTCAACACTCATATAACACATTCAAATGTGGCCATTAAGATGTCACTATATTTATATATGATATATAATATTTTTATGTTTTACTTAAGCTTCTGTATTTTTCTTTTGTGGCATACCTTTATGGTTTCCATTGTGGGTAAACACGATAATTTCATTTTAGGAAGTGCGGACTACCGCCCCCTCAAAGTGACTTGATTCGTTAATGCCATATGTGGGATATATAAAGGATGGATTTAAAGTTATTATATATGATTTATGTTACATATAAATGATTAATATAATTATATAATTAAAATATACATACCTCTCATTTGGTTTTAATTCCATTAATACGACATAGAAATGAAAGTAGCGTTCATGCGTACGTACGGCTTACCGTCTCCATGAACGGTACATTTCATTTCTTACCTCTAAATGTTTATGTAATATTATAAATACTTGTATATTATGGATATATATTACATATATGATATCCAAATCATGAATATCATTCTGGATATAATGAACCTTTGACCACACGAACAACATGTACTTGTAAGAAGTCCACTTTCGACTTAAGAACCAAATATCGACAAAACAAACATTATTAACTTAAATGATTACATAATTTTTATAACATGGAAATAAGTGATATAAAAGGAATAATTAACTTGAAAAAAGGTTCTTAAGCAAGTAGAAATTAACTCAAGTTTATTATTCAGGACGTTAAATAACGATCGAGTCAAGTCGGACCCGAGGTAAGGGATCCTACTCCTCTCTTTCTTTTTAAGTACACTCTTTTATGTCATTCCTTTTAAGCTCATCTTTCTTATGATTGGGATGTTATTTTATATTACTCCTACTATAATTTTTATGTTCATATGATGAGAGACCCTATTTTCTCTCATCAATCCATTTTGGAGGTTTTGAGTGGCACCGTTAGGCTGCCGAATTTTCGTAAGAGATCTAACCTCTCTCTTTATTTTTAAGTACTCTCCTTTATGTCACTTCTTTTAATATACTATTTGTTTTGATGGGGGATGTTCTTTTATACTCATATTTCTGTACATTTTATTTTAATATTATGAGAGACCCTATTTTATCTCATCAATCCATTTTTGGAAGTTTTAAGTGGCGCCGTTAGGTTGCCGAGTTTTCGTAAGGGATTTTTCATCTCACTTTTATTCCCGTGACATTTATGCTACGTTTGCCACTATTTCCTTTGAGTGGTGTATGTACTGCACATTATTATACAATTTTTGTAGTATAATTTCATTTATGGGTATTTACATCTTCATTGTATGACCCTTCTTCCATGGGGTGTACTTTTCGAAAGTTACCCAACTCGGTAAGGGGACCTTTCACCCTCCTTTTTTTAAAAGACTTATTTTGTTATGTCTTTTAATTTACATACTATTATGTTGGGATATGTTCTTATATATCCTTATTTATGTAAATTTTATGTCCAAGTGATGAGATCCCCTTTATCTCTCTCATCAGCCCTTTTGGTAAAATTTTATGTGACGCCGTTAGGCTGTCGAATTTTACCAAGGGAACTTCTTAACCCAATTTCGATTTCTTTGGGTTCAACATGTAGTTATTGAATATGTCATCCTTTGAATATTTGTGAATAACGTTTTATTATTTTACACTTAATATCCACTTATATTGGGGGTATTTATATTTCTCACACATAATTATGTGATAGATTTATCCTTAAGTTAAGGATATCATCTTTATAATGGATTTCATCTCAATTTACATTTCCATTGAGACTTCATTGTTGTTATGCACCAATTCACTCTTATATGGTGTGTATAATGTCCTTTGACATATTATATCATGAATCCCTTTATTCTCATGATATTATAAATCTCGGATTACATGTTATTCTGCAACTATTTGTATTCAAGAGTCTCTCATTTTGTTAAAAACTCTTTAACAAAAATATCATTTTAAATGTTTTAAAGATTTATTATTCTAAATATTTATCTTTAATGTCCATGTTTTCAAAATGGTTTACAGTATTTATTTTTATGGACATTAATGTTTCAAAATTATAATTCCAATAAAATCTTCAAAGTAGTATGTGACACTTTGATTCCAAAATCTATTTTAAATGATTTTTGAAAATGGATTGATTAATTAAATATCTTGGAATTACTTATTTTGATTGAAAATGAAATGTTGTTATTGTAATGTTTATATTTTAAATATTTTATGTGTAATTATGGTACTTGGACTTTTTACGGGTGGTTACGTGATAAACCATATGACGGGTGGTGCCGTGAATACCAGGACGGGTGGTTACGTTATAACCTCCAATGCATTGGGTATGGAAGTCGGCCGTATGGCTATTCCATTAAGTATGTGTGGAAGTCGACCGTATGGTTATTCCATTTAAGTATTTTTATGTCCCAAGTTACCTTTATATGTTATGTGTTATTTATATGGGTTTTATGGTAACCTTTTGGTTACAAAAGGGGTAAGTAATGATATTTTATTCAGTGAAGAGTTTTTACTACTTCCTAAAGGTGAAAGGTATTACATTGATAAAGTATACATGGTTTACTTGTTGCTTTGAAAAACAAATAGTTTTCATTCTTTGTGTATACCTTACTGAGATTTTTATACTCACCCCAAGTTTTTTTGAAATGATTTTCACAGGACTTAATGTGGAATAGGGTCAAGGATGGGATCAAGGGAAAGTCATGCTATCTAATACATGGAACTACACGTGTTTCTTTTTAAGAGTTTTTATTTTATGGAAATTTAGTAGAAGTGACTACTTTGTAATCTTTTGAGATGTAATTGTTATGTTCTAATTCTCTAAAACTCTAAAACTGAAAAAATCCTCAATGTGAATTATTCATTTAATTCAATATTAAGTAAGGTTTAAGGCCGGGACCTTATAGTTGGTATTAGAGGTCAGTTTAGATAACTTTAGAGGTTAGGGTATTCTCTAAGCACAAGTTACATTACCATAATTGTTAGGACTTAAGAAAGAGTCATAGTTTTAGATAAAGTGAATGAGTAAGTATATCTTAGTGTTTACCTTCCTCATTAGTACATGATGGTTTTGTTGATATACTCACACTGAAATTTCTGTTTTTGGTGAATGGATGGATCTAGCAGGCACCAAAGAGACAACAGGTTTGAAGGAAACTGTGGTGGTTCTCTGATTAAGAGACTGGATGAAATGGGGGATTCAATGAGGAATCTCATGGTTGTGCTAAAACAACTATCAAGGATTCATGATCAACCACTTGAACCTTGGTGAGTTCTCTAGTGCATCATGTACGAGATGACCAACTCGATGCGGAAGTTCAGGAAATAATTATAATGGTAACCATTAGGGTTTATATGATCCTTAGTTTTGAGGTAATTATGGGTTGTTATATATTATGATGGAAAATGAAAGGCATGAGATAAACTTGAGGTTAAAATATGTTATGATCATTTCTGAAGATTTTGTCTCATTTTGGGGAATGTTTTAAGAATTATATAGTTTTGGAAAAAGGACAACACGCAGACCGTGTGACAACCCGTCGCGTCGGACAAAGCTGCGGGAATCGAACCCACATCCAAAGTGCGACTGGTATTTATCGCCTACCACTGGACTACGTGAAATCCCTGGTTAGTTTGACTAATTCTTTTTAGTTAGCTGATTTTAGGAATCAAGATTAAGTTTATTTTGGGTTATCTATGGAAATTATTAACCTATCATTGAGAATATGTGATTAGGTTAATTACTTTTCAATATGAGAATTTAAGAGCAACTGGTGTTATTTGGAGATAAAAGTTAATTTGTACCTTGGAAGACTATGTCATTAAATCCTTCAAATATTTGGGTTTCAATCTTAGTTTGGTTTACTTTGAAGAATTTTATGGAATTTTTTTTTATCGAATGGTCCTCGTTGAACTTTGGGTTTTGTTGGACAAATTTTGGAGATTAAGAATAGATTTTATTTTTATAAAGGGTTATCCTTTTCTGGATTATCTGATCTTGTACTAACCTTTTTGGTTTTGGTTTTGGTTAAAGTCTAAAGACATGGGAATTATATAGTTCTCTTTTTTGGATTAGGTGATTCTCTAGAAGTTGATTATAGTGAACAAGTCTTCCTAAATACTCATCTTTTGGAGAAAATATGAGTTTGTGTAAGAAATCTAATAAAAGTTGAAAGTCAACATAATAAGTAATTATGTTTCATTATGAATAAATTCCTCAATAAAAAAACAAAAATGTTGTCTATTAGCTTTTCCTACTGGGGAATCGAATACTGTTTAACCCATCACAAGTTTGTGATTTTCTTGTGGTTAACTTTCTCCTAAACATGTTTTCTATCACTCTCCATCAGAACATGACCCTATGTTTTCTCCTCCATGTCCATGTTTTCCTATATGGAATCCTAGTATGGTTTAACTTGGGTGACCTCTGTACTTCTCATTCTTTATTTTAAAGTGACTGTTTTACCGACTCTTGTTCCGATGTGAGACTTACAATGGATTTTTCAAGCCCAATTTTGAAATTGCGAGGACGGAATTCCCAAAAGGGGGGAAGGATGTAACACCCTAGGTAAATAAAGAATATGACATTTTTATATTTATCTCTATTTGTGAAAAAAATATTAATATTACTTTAAAGGGAACGCTATGCTCGATGGCATACCCAATACGCGACAACGAGTTCCTTTGAAATCTTAAGTTGCACTCTAATAATAAAATAATATTATTTTAAATGGTAGTTAACGCCTAGCCATTGTAATGGCGGGAAAGAATGGAACCAACTAAAAAAAATGATTATGTATGTTTTTCAAATATTTTTACTCTTTACAATAAATGTTAGAGGATTGAAAATGCGAATGAATCCAATTTTAAGCGTAAACATTCTAATATTCTTTAAATGGTCGATTAACCGCCTTTTGATGGCGAACCTCTTTTAAATCCACTTTTTGACAATTTTATGTGTTATATTTGACAAAATAAAATTATTCTTTAGAATCGGGACATCAAAATTTACTTTGTTTAAATTTTTGGTATTTTTCTGATAAAGTTCATTTTTTAATGAATAGTGAAAAATGTTGTATTTTAATTCAAAACTTCTTTTTAATCTAATTTATTTATATGATTAGACTATATTTTGAATTGGTTTTAAAGTTCAATTATAATATATTTTTACCATTTAATCCAATAGTGGTTGTTAGAATTAATTTCATCTTGAAATTTGACTTAAACTAGAGTCAATCTTTTGATACTTATTGTTTCTTAAAAACACGCTATTTGTTTTGACAGCGGAAATTAATTATTAAATTAATTAATGAAACTTATATGTTTTTAATTTTTTAAAATAGACTTCATTTTTGAATTCGTAATATCAAATATAGCTTAGGGTGAATTTTTGGTATTTTTCTGAAAAACTTCAATTTTTGATGAATAGTGAAACCACTAAGTGGTAGTTAAAGAAACTGATTTTTTGTTCAAATGAAACTTTGCCACCTCTGTGTTTTGAATTTCAAAAATCCGACATACATGGTTGTCATTAGGAAGTAAAATGTGGTTCAATGGGATTAAAATAACTTTTGGTGAATAGTAACTTTTATGTTCTTAATCGCAATTAGAGGTAATTAGTGTAGTTTAAGGTAAAAATAATGTTTTAATAATATAAGATGAGCTTGAAACATGTCCTACCATTATTGGACGTGTCATGGCCGACCAATACAATCCATGGGTCAACTTGGGGACCCCATGGAGCCACTTTGGTTTGGAAATGACATAAATAACTTTTTATTTAATGTAAAATTAAAAATGACACAAACATGAGTTGTGTTACTAAAAAATTTTTTACATGGGGTTATACAAGTCATATTTTTGACTATAAATAGTCATTTAAAAGATAAAAAGATTTTTCTAAATCATGATATTTGTTTTATAATTTTTAGACATTAAATAAATAAAATTATTTATGACATCATAATGATGCAGCGATTACCTCATTAATAAAGGATTTAAATAAAATGAAAAGATAATGTTAAAAATATAACTTAAACTTGTACAAAACCTATTGGATGAGTATATTTAGAACCCTTACCACCTTATCCTAGAAAGACATAATTGTGGGACCTTTAAAATCCTAAACTCATTCTAAAAGAAAGTAACATTTCCTCACTTTCCAAGAGTGCCCCTCTCTCCTCTTATAAAAGGCCCCCACCTCTACCTCCTTACCCACACCTCTCAAGCCTTTGGCTCAGACAACCCATGCCCATTTTGTCTCTCCACATCCCTCTATTACTCCTAGAATCCTCACATTGGGCAGAATTATTCCAAAGGAAGCCTTTGAGCTCAAATAAAAAAGAGTTACCCGATTTAAAGGTAGTGTCTTCTCTTGTGTTCTTTTGTTTTATTTTGCTTCTCCAACCCCCTAAACTATTTTTATTCTTTTCTTTTGTAACAAATCAAGTATCTTCAATATAATATGATGTTGTTATAAGAATAATTTGAGATAAACATACACACACCTACATCTAATGGTTAAAGAACATAATGTTTCTGTGGATGACGAATTTCTGCCTCACGAAATGATGGTTGTTCAACACTCATATAACACCTTCAAAGGTGGCCATTAAGATGTCACTATATTTATATATGATATATAATATGTTTATGTTTTACTTAATATTCTTTATTTTTCTTTTTTGGCATACCTTTATGGTTTCCATTGTGGGTAAACACGATAATTTCATTTTAGGAAGTGCGGACTACCGCCCCCTCAACGTGATTTGATTCGTTAATGCCATATGTGGGATGTATAAAGGATGGATTTAAAGTTATTATATATGATGTATATTACATATAAATGATGAATATAATTCTGGAATTAAAATATACATACCTATAATTTGGTTTTAATTCCATTAATACGACATAGAAATGAAAGTAGCGTTCATGCGTACGTACGGCTTACCGTCTCCATGAACGGTGCATTTCATTTCTTACCTATAAATGATTATGTAATATTATAAATACTTGTATATTATGGATATATATGATATATATGATATCCAAATCATGAATATCATTCTGTATATAATGAACCTTTGACCACACGAACAACATGTAATTGTAAGAAGTCCACTTTCGACTTAAGAACCAAATATCGACAAAACAAACATTATTAACTTAAATGATTACATAATGTTTATAACATGGAAATAAGTGATATAAAAGAAATAATTAACTTTAAAAAAGGTTCTTAATCAAGTAGAAATTAACTCAAGTTTATTATTCAGGACGTTAAAGAACGATCGAGTAAAGTCGGACCCGAGGTAAGGGATCCTACTCCTCTCTTTCTTTTTAAGTACACTCTTTTATGTCATTCCTTTTAAGCTCATCTTTCTTATGATTGGGATGTTATTTTATATTACTCATACTTTAATTTTTATGTTCATATGATGAGAGACCCTATTTTCTCTCATCAATCCATTTTGGAGGTTTTGAGTGGCGCCGTTAAGCTGCCGAATTTTCGTAAGAGATCTAACCTCTCTCTTTCTTTTTAAGTACTCTCCTTTATGTCACTTCTTTTAATATCCTCTTTGTTTTGATGGGGGATGTTCTTTTATACTCCTATTTCTTTACATTTTATTTTAATATGATGAGAGACCCTATTTTATCTCATCAACCCATTTTTGGAAGTTTTAAGTGGCGCCGTTAGGCTGCCGAGTTTTCGTAAGGGATTTTTCATCTCACTTTTATTCCCGTGACATTTATGCTACGTTTGCCACTATTTCCTTTGAGTGGTGTATGCACTGCCCATTATTATACAATTTTTGTAGTATAATTTCATTTATGGGTATTTACATCTTCATTGTATGACCCTTCTTCCATGGGGTGTACTTTTTGAAAGTTACCCAACTCGGTAAGGGGACCTTTCACCCTCCTTTTTTTAAAAGACTTCTTTTGTTATGTCTTTTAATTCACATAATATTATGTTGGGATATGTTATTCTATATCCTTATTTATGTAAATTTTATGTCCAAGTGATGAGATCCCCTTTATCTCTCTCATCAACCCTTTTGGTAAAATTTTATGTGACGCCGTTAGGCTGTCGAATTTTACCAAGGGAACTTCTTAACCCAATTTCGATTTCTTTGGGTTCAACATGTAGTTATTGAATATGTCATCCTTTGAATATTTGTGAATAACCTTTGATTGTTTTACACTTAATATCCACTTATATTGGGGGTATTTATATTTCTCACACATGATTATGTGATAGATTTATCCTTAAGTTAAGGATATCATCTTTATAATGGATTTCATCTCAATTTACATTTCCATTGAGACTTCATTGTTGTTATGCACCAATTAACTCTTATATGGTGTGTATATTGTCCTTTGATGTATTATATCATGAATCCCTTTATTCTCATGATATTATAAAGCTCGGATTACATGTTATTCCGCAATTATTTGTATTCAAGAGTCTCTCATTTTGTTAAAAACTCTTTAACAAAAATATCATTTTAAATGTTTTAAAGATTTATTATTCTAAAGATTTATCTTTAATGTCAATGTTTTCAAAATGGTTTACAATATTTATTTATATGTACATTAATGTTTTAAAATTATAATTCCAATAAAAGCTTCAAAGTGGTATGGGACACTTTGATTCCAAAATCTCTTTTAAATGATTTTGGAAAATGGATTGATTAATTCAATATCTTGGAATTACTTATTTTGATTGAAAATGAAATGTTGTTATTGAAATGTTTATATTTTCAATATTTTATGTGTAATGATGGTACTTGGACTTTTTACGGGTGGTTACGTGATAAACCATATGACGGGTGGTGCCGTGAATACCAGGACGGATGATTACGTTATAACCTCCAATGCATTGGGTATGGAAGTCAGCCGTATGGCTATTCCATTAAGTATGTGTGGAAGTCAACCGTATGGTTATTCCATTTAAGTATGTTTATGTCCCAAGTTACCTTTATATGTTATGTGTTATTTATATGGGTTTTATGGTAACCTTTTGGTTACAAAAGGGGTAAGTAATGATATTTTATTCAGTGAAGAGTTTTTACTACTTCCTAAAGGTGAAAGGTATTACATTGATAAAGTATACATGGTTTACTTGTTGCTTTGAAAAACTAATAGTTTTCATTCTTTGTGTACACCTTGCTGAGATTTTTATACTCACCCCAAGTTTTTTTGAAATGATTTTCACAGGACTTAATGTGGAATAGGGTCAAGGATGGGATCAAGGGAAAGTCATGCTATCTAATACATGGAACTACACGTGTTTCTTTTTAAGAGTTTTTATTTTATGGAAATTTAGTAGAAGTGACTACTTTGTAATCTTTTGAGATGTAATAGTTATGTCCTAATTCTCTAAAAATCTAAACCTGAAAAGATCCTCAATGTGAATTATTCATTTAATTCAATATTAAGTAAGGTTTAAGGCCGGGACCTTATAGTTGGTATTAGAGGTCGGTTTAGATAACTTTAGAGGTTAGGGTATTCTCTAAGCACAAGTTACATTACCATAATGGTTAGGACTTCAGAAAGAGTCATAGTTTTAGATAAAGTGAATGAGTAAGTATATCTTAGTGTTTACCTTCCTCATTAGTACATGATGGTTTTGTTGATATACTCACACTGAAATTTCTGTTTTTGGTGAATGGATGGATCTAGCAGGCACCAAAGAGACCACAGGTTTGAAAGAAACTGTGGTGGTTCTCTGATTAAGAGACTGGATGAAATGGGGGATTCAATGAGGAATCTCATGGTTGTGCTAAACCAACTATAAAGGATTCATGATCAACCACTTGAACCTTGGTGAGTTCTCTAATGCATCATGTACGATATGACCAACTCGATGTGGAAGTTCAGGAAATAATTATAATGGTAACCATTAGGGTTTATATGATCCTTACTTTTGAGGTAATTATGGGTTGTTATATATTATGATGGAAAATGAAAGGCATGAGATAAAATTGAGGTTAAAATATGTTATGATCATTTCTGAAGATTTTGTCTCATTTTGGGGAATGTTTTAAGAATTATATAGTTTTGGAAAAAGGACAACACGCAGACCGTGTGACAACCCGTCGCGTCGGACAAAGCTGCGGGAATCGAACCCACATCCAAAGTGCGACTGGTATTTATCGCCTACCACTGGACTACGTGAAGTCCCTGGTTAGTTTGACTAATTCTTTTTAGTTAGATGATTTTATGAATCAAGATTAAGTTTATTTTGGGTTATCTATGGAAATTATTAACCTATCATTGAGGATATGTGATTAGGTTAATTACTTTTCAATATGAGAATTTAAGAGAAACTGGTGTTATTTGGAGATAAAAGTTAATTTGTACCTTGGAAGACTATGTCATTAAATCCTTCAAATATTTGGGTTTCAATCTTAGTTTGGTTTACTTTGAAGAATTTTATGGAAATTTTTTTTATCGAATGGTCCTCGTTGAACTTTGGGTTTTGTTGGACAAATTTTGGAGATTAAGAATAGATTTTATTTTTATAAAGGGTTATCCTTTTCTGGATTATATCTGATCTTGTACTAACCTTTTTGGTTTTGGTTTTGGTTAAAGTCTAAAGACATGGGAATTATATAGTTCTCTTTTTTGGATTAGGTGATTCTCTAGAAGTTGATTATAGTGAACAAGTCTTCCTAAATACTCATCTTTTGGAGAAAATATGAGTTTGTGTAAGAAATCTAATAAAAGTTGAAAGTCAACATGATAAGTAATTATGTTTCATTATGAATAAATTCCTCAATAAAAAAACAAAAATGTTGTCTATTAGCTTTTCCTACTGGGGAATCAAATACTTTTTAACCCATCACAAGTTTGTGATTTTCTTGTGGTTAACTTTCTCCTAAACATATTTTCTATCAATCTCCATCAGAACATGAACCTATCTTTTCTCCTCCATGTCCATGTTTTCCTACATGGAATCCTAGTATGGTTTTACTTGGGTGACCTCTGTACTTCTCATTCTTTATTTTAAAGTGACTGTTTTACCGACTCTTGTTCCGATGTGAGACTTACAATGGATTTTTCAAGCCCAATTTTGAAATTGCGAGGACGGAATTCCCAAAAGGGGGGAAGGATGTAACACCCTAGGTAAATAAAGAATATGAAATTTTTATATTTATCTCAATTTGTGAAAAAAATATTAATATTACTTTAAAGGGAACGCTATGCTCGATTGCGTACCCAATACGCGACAACGGGTTCCTTTGAAATCTTAAGTTGCACTCTAATAATAAAATAATATTATTTTAAATGGTAGTTAACGCCTAGCCATTATAATGGCGGGAAATAATGGAACCAACTAAAAAAAATGATTATGTATGTTTGTCAAATATTTTTACTCTTTACAATAAATGTTAGAGGATTGAAAATGCGATTGAATCCAATTTTAAGCGTAAACATTCTAATATTCTTTAAAAGGTCGATTAACCGCCTTTTGATGGAGAACCTCTTTTAAATCCACTTTTTGACAATTTTATGTGTTATATTTGACAAAATAAAATTCTTCTTTAGAATCGGGATATCAAAATTTACTTTGTTTAAATTTTTGGTATTTTTCTGATAAAGTTCATTTTTTAATGAATAGTGAAAAATGTTGTATTTTAATTCAAAACTTCTTTTTAATCTAATTTATTTATATGATTAGATTATATTTTGAATTGGTTTTAAAGTTCAATTATAATATATTTTTACCATTTAATCCAATAGTGGTTGTTAGAATTAATTTCATCTTGAAATTGGACTTAAACTAGAGTCAATCTTTTGATACTTATTGTTTCTTAAAAACACGCTATTTGTTTTGACAACGGGAATTAATTATTAAATTAATTAATGAAACTTATATGTTTTGAATTTCTTAAAATAGACTTCATTTTTGAATTCATAATATCAAATAAATCTTAGGGTGATTTTTTGGTATTTTTCTGAAAATCTTCAATTTTTGATGAATAGTGAAACCACTAAGTGGTAGTTAAAGAAACTGATTTTTCGTTTAAATGAAACTTTGCCACCTCTGTGTTTTGAATTTCAAAAATCCGACATACATGGTTGTCATTATTAAGTAAAATCTGGTTCAATGGGATTAAAATAATTTTTGGTGAATAGTAACTTTTATGTTCTTAATCGCGATTAGAGGTAATTAGTGTAGTTTAAGGTAAAAGTAATGTTTTAATAATATGAGATGAGCTTGACACATGTACTACCCTTATTGGATGTGTCATGGACGACCAAGAAAATCCATGGGTCAACTTGGGGACCCCATGGAGCCACTTTGGTTTGTAAATGACATAAATAACTTTTTATTTAATGTAAAATTAAAAATGACACAAACATGAGTTGTTTTACTAAAACAATTTTTACATGGAGTTATACAAGTCAGATTTTTGACTATAAATATTAATTGGAAATCTAAAAAGATTTCCGACATCATGATATTTTTTTTATAATTTTTAGACATTAAATAAATAAAATTATTTATGACATCATAATGATGCAGCGATTACCTCATTAATAAAGGATTTAAATAAAATGAAAAGATAATGTTAAAACTATAACTTAAACTTGTCCAAAACCTATTGGATGAGTATATTTAGAACCCTTACCACATTATCCTCGAAATAAATCATTGTGGGACCTTTAAAATCCGAAACTCATTCTAAAATAAAGTAACATTTCTTTACTTTCCAAGAGTGCCCCTCCTCTCCTCTTATAAAAGGCCCCCACCTCTACCTCCATACCCACACCTCTCAAGCCTTTGGCTCGGCCAACCCCTTCCCATTATGTCTCTCCACATCCCTCTATTACTCCTAGAAGCCTCACATTGGGCATAATTCTTCCCAAGTAAGCCTTTGAGCTCAAATCAAAAAGAGTTACCCGATTTAAAGGTAGTGTCTTCTCTTGTGTTATTTTGTTTTATCTTGCTTCTCCAACCCCCTAAACTCTTTTTATTCTTTTATTTTGTAAAAACTCAAGTATATTTAATATAATAGTATGTTGTTATAAGAATCATTCTAGATACACTTACAAACACCTACATCTAATGGTTAAAGAACATATTGTTTCTGTGGATGGCAAATTTCTGCCTCACGAAACGATGATTGTTCAACACTCATATAACACTTTCAAAGGTGGCCATTAAGATATCAATATATTTATATATGTTATATAATATGTTTATGTTTTACTTAAGATTCTGTATTTTTCTTTTGTGGCATACCTTTATGATTTCCATTGTGGGTAAACATGATAATTTCATTTTAGGAAGTGCGGACTACCGCCCCCTCAAAGTGATTTGATTCGTTAATGCCATATGTGGGATGTATAAAGGATGGATTTAAAGTTATTATATATTATGTATGTTACATATAAATGGTGAATATAATTTTGGAATTAAAATATACATACCTATCATTTGGTTTTAATTCCATTAATACGACATAGAAATGAAAGTAGCGTTCATGCGTACGTACGACTTACCGTCTCCATGAATGGTGCATTTCATTTCTTACCTCTAAATGATTTTTTAATATTATAAATACTTGTATATTATGGATATATATGATATATATGATATCCAAATCAGGAATATCATTCTGGATATAATGAACCTTTGACCACACGAACAACATGTAATTGTAAGAAGTCCACTTTCGACTTAAAAACCAAATATCGACAAAACAAACATTATTAACTTAAATGATTACATAATGTTTATAACATGGAAATAAGTGATATAAAAGGAATAATGAACTTGAAAAAAGGTTATTAAGCAAGTATAAATTAACTCAAGTTTATTATTCAGGACGTTAAAGAACGATCGAGTTAAGTCGTACCCGAGGTAAGGGATCCTACTCCTCTCTTTCTTTTTAAGTACACTCTTTTATGTCATTCCTTTGAAGCTCATCTTTCTTATGATTGGGATGTTATTTTATATTAATCCTACTGTACTTTTTATTTTAATATGACGAGAGACCCTATTTTATCTCATCAATCCATTTTGGAGGTTTTGAGTGGCGCCGTTAGGCTGCCGAATTTTCGTAAGAGATCTAACCTCTCTCTTTCTTTTTAAGTACTCTCTATTATGTCACTTCTTTTAATATCCTCTTTGTTTTGATGGGGGATGTTCTTTTATACTCCTCTTTCTGTAAATTTTATTTTAATATGATGAGAGACCCTATTTTATCTCATCAATCCTTTTTTAAAAGTTTTAAGTGGCGCCGTTAGGCTGCCGAGTTTTCATAAGGGATTTTTCATCTCACTTTTATTCCCGTGACATTTATGCTACGTTTGCCACTATTTCCTTTGAGTGTTGTATGTACTTCCCATTATTATACAATTTTTGTAGTATAATTTCATTTATGGGTATTTAAATCTTCATTGTATGACCCTTCTTCCATAGGGTGTACTTTTCGAAAGTTACCCAACTCGGTAAGGGGACCTTTCACCCTCCTTTTTTTAAAAGACTTCTCTTGTTATGTCTTTTAATTCACATACTATTATGTTGGGATATGTTCTTCTATATCCTTATTTATGTAAATTTTATGTCCAAGTGATGAGATCCCCTTTATCTCTCTCATCAACCCTTTTGGTAAAATTTTATGTGACGCCGTTAGGCTGTCGAATTTTACCAAGGGAACTTCTTAACCCAATTTCGATTTCTTTGGGTTCAACATGCAGTTATTGAATATTTCATCCTTTGAATATGTGTGAATAACCTTTGATTGGTTTACACTTAATATCCACTTATATTGGGGGTATTTATATTTCTCACACATAATTATGTGATAGATTTATCCTTAAGTTAAGGATATCATCTTTATAATGGATTTCATCTCAATTTATATTTCCATTGAGACTTCATTGTTGTTATGCACCAATTCACTCTTATATGGTGTGTATACTATCCTTTGACATATTATATCATGAATCCCTTTATTCTCATGATATTATAAATCTCATATTACATGTTATTCCGCAATTATTTGTATTCAAGAGTCTCTCATTTTGTTAAAAACTCTTTAACAAAAATATCGTTTTAAATGTTTTAAAGATTTATTATTCTAAATATTTATCTTTAATGTCCATGTTTTCAAAATGGTTTACAGTATTTATTTATATGGACATTAATATTTTAAAATTATAATTCTAATAAAATCTTCAAAGTGGTATGGGACACTTTGATTCCAAAATCTATTTTAAATGATTTTTGAAAATGGATTGATTAATTCAATATCTTGGAATTACTTATTTTGATTGAAAATGAAATGATGTTATTGAAATGTTTATATTTTCAATATTTTATGTGTAATGATGGTACTTGGACTTTTTATGGGTGGTTATGTGATAAACCATATGACGGGTGGTGCCGTGAATACCAAGACGGCTGGTTACGTTATAACCTCCAATGCATTGGGTATGGAAGTCGGCCGTATGGCTATTCCATTAAGTATGTGTGGAAGTAGACCGTATGGTTTTTCCATTTAAGTATGTTTATGTCCCAAGTTACCTTTATATGTTATGTGTTCTTCATATGGGTTTTATGGTAACCTTTTGGTTACAAATGGTGTAAGTAATGATATTTTATTCAGTGAAGAGTTTTTACTACTTCCTAAAGGTGAAAGTTATTACATTGATAAAGTATACATGGTTTACTTAATGCTTTGAAAAACTAACAGTTTTCATTCTTTGTGTATCCCTTGCTGAGATTTTTATGCTCACCCCAAATTTTTTAGAAATTATTTTCACAGGACTTAATGTGGAATGGGGTCAAGGATGAGATCAAGGGAAAGTCATGCTATCTAATACATGGAACTACACGTGTTTCTTTTTAAGAGTTTTTATTTTATGGAAATTTAGTAGAAGTGACTACTTTGTAATCTTTTGAGATGTAATAGTTATGTCCTAATTCTCTAAAACTCTAAACCTGAAAAGATCCTCAATGTGAATTATTCATTTAATTCAATATTAAGTAAGGTTTTAGGCCGGGGCCTTATAATTCCATAGGTTTCCAACTAGCAGTGAGGGTCTAATGAGTCACGTGGGGAGACTATGCCCTCTTTACCATACTAAGCTGCAACGGAACATGATATAAATAATAGAAACAATATGAACTACCAATTAAATGAGCATAAAGAAGCATTTCACTAATAGGGGACAAACCACAAATCAAATACAACCATGCCATGCCATACTAGTAGTGAAAAGTGGAAGAATCCAAAAATAAAAAAGGCCAAAACTCCACATGGGTCCTGACTCCAAGTCTGGGTTCTTGTCCATGTATATCCCGAGCCCAACTCAACATCTCAGAGTAAGGCCTTTAACCTTGTCCAGACTTTCAACCAAGAGATCTTCTCGGGTACCCAACAATGGCCCGAGTAGGGTGTGAGTACAAAACTTAGTAGGCCACCACCAATGGTGTCTACAAAATATTCAGTCTAATAGATAGTGCATGAAAGTAAAAAGGAAATGGTAAGTGAACAAGGGACCGTTCGGGTGCCATTAGTTAACAAGGTTCATTTAATTCATGACTAGCATTCACCCCAATTCCATTTCTTATACCATCATCATTACATAATCCATATTGATCACATGTTCCATGGGTTAGGCATAAATATCATCTACACAAGAGTCTAAGGCAATCATTCACAATGTATAGAGAAAACAAGAAAGTCCCTATCTCACTAGGGATCCACATATCACATCAACACATTTTCCTCATCTTAAAGCCTTAGTATAGGTGGAATAAAATAAATACAATAACCTCACCTCATAGCCTTAGTCCAGGTGGAATGACGTCAATACAACAACCTCACCTTAGAGCCTCAGTTCGGGTGGAATGACATCAACACAATAACCTCACCTCAGAGCCTCAGTCTGGGTGGAATGCAACCATTAGGGGAATAGAGCATCAGTCCTCATCCGTAACCCGTGCATTAGGGATGGAGTTTAGAGAATCAGTCCAACTCGACCTGTGGGCATAGAACCTCATTCAATAACCCATACTACCAAGCCATGTTCACATGCTTATTTATCGAATCACCATAACCATACCATAACATAACTAAGTATATTCAATGCCATTGGATATCACAATACATAACACAACATAACATAACCAATTCCATTGGGAATCAACATTCACAATGAATAAAAAACAACATGGGAATTAATACTACGCCACAACCCATTTACACATTTACCACATTTCACATCAATTAACCATTTATCCCAGTTACCTTTTTATCATTCTTATCTCACTAAGCATTCATTCATTGTGCCTATCTCACCAGGTGTCATTCATTAAGCCTAACTCACTAGGCTCCATTACCAGGCTCATAATCCATTCCATTATGGTCTCTATTAATTTCCACATAATAACCCATTAACACAATTTATAATTACAATTCATATCCATCTATCCAAATTCCCATTTCTATGCCTTAACCCATTAGGTGTATTCAACAACCACTTTGCCTTATCCAAATTCATCATTGGCCATTCATTAACCCATTTATCCCATTTATCATTTCACAATAATTTACCCACTTATGCATTTCAAACACAATTCTCATATCACATAACACAATCCATTCATTACATTAAATCATTTAGATGCACCACCTAATTGTAATGTATTAACTCATTCCATGATTCATCCCCAATTACCATTTCCCATTCTTATCTCACTAAGCATAATCATTTATAAATCTAACCCCTTAGCTTTTCCCTTTATCTCACTTAACCAATTTTAAGCCCACCAACACCCACATAGGTCACTGCCTAACCCATGTGTGTTACTAGGACTCCTATTCACATACTTTAAGCTTAATATCATATTTACCCTAGGCTCTATGTTCTCACACAATGACCCTACATTTACTTAGCTAAAATCTAAGCCTGGAAATGTGGGAACACCCCATGGGTGGCCCTAGCATAGGTCACATCATCATCCATGCATCCTGTGGGGATCATGAGGGTTTCATTAGGTTGTTTAGACTCCCTAAAAATCACATCACAATAATGGAATAATGAACTCTTCCCAAGAGGGTCAGAATAAAACACTTCATGTACAAATCTCTATAAAACTCAAGGGATATAACTTGTAGACCACCTAGCTCAAATCTGATGATGAATGAACCCCTAACCATGGACTTAGATCCAAATTAAAGTATCCATAGAATCCCCAACCTATGTTCCACCAGAAACAAATGGGTTTAGAGCTTCGAAAGAAGATGGGAGAAACCACAAGCACTAATCTAAAGAAGAGAGGGGTGGAGAGGATTCGACTTACCTGGAGCTTCGATCTACAACCAACAACATCCAAAATGGCCAATAATTAAAGGAGAAACACCTCTTGGATGCTTGGATTGTACAAGTTCATTATTAGGGTTGAGAGGGGAGGAATGGAGGAAAATCCGGTGTTGGGGTTTTAAATCCTAGGATGAAAATTTTGTAAAATTTTCCAACTTTTCTGGGCCGCAGGGTTTACCCGCACGGTTTGCCAAACCATGCGCAAACCGTGCGTGAGCCACTATTTGAAAACGCAAATTTCGCACGGTTTCCTGGGATCCCACACAGTTTTCCTAACCATGCTTAGACTATGTGAAGGATACTATCTGAGGATGGCTGGTTCGCACGGTTTACCCGCACGGTTTCCCTTAACCGTGCACAGACCGTGCACCTTGCACTACTTGGCCTGATTGCCCTTCTCTTCGCACCCCGAGTCCCCAGGGCACCCCCATGCCTTCACATGAACTTGAGGAAACACTTATTTATCCAAAAAGAGAGAACCAAACCATAACATAAACAAAACATACCTTAAGGAAATCTGGGATCTTACAACCTACCTACCTTATAATGGCTTGTCCTCGAGTCGCTCTTCTGAGAATCACTAGCTTCCATAATAAGGGATCATGCCACAAGGTCTACATATCCACTCACACTTTCCAAGTTTCTTGTCGTACATCACAATATCTACCAAACACGAATCAAGGGCACAAAATTTCCCCACAACCCTTCCTCACCGCAACCACAACACAATCTGAAAACCCCTCAAGGATTCAACAAATTCAACCATTATCACCATGAGAACTTCATGAGGAAAACTTAGGTGACAACACATAACTCATAACACATGGAAACTTAACACACAACATCCCATAGTCATGGGGGAACCAATTGGAAACTCATTGGCCCGATCCTCTGCAAAACTCATAACCCAAATCACTTGGCTTCATTTTCTGTTAACGCAAATCTAATGGTGTCCCAACCCAGTATCACCCAAAGGAAAATACATGAACCTTAGAACCACATTTTTTGAAGATATCGCTCTACAACTATACACCAAATGCAACTCAAAACTCTCAGCTACTAGACTAGTTAAACCATGCCAAATCTCTCTACCAGGGCCAAATCACCAGAACGGTGACCACTCGAGTCCTTCCAACCCAAAACTATGATCACATCATCAACCAACCATTTATCTGATTTGGTTCTCTCCAACATTTCTAGTTACTTGGATCATCCTCCATCGATGTAGGACCATTATAACTCAACCCGACTTCTCCATCATCTAACATGTTCCAACTGACTGCGCCCAAGCACTACCCTTCCTCAGTATTCAGCTTCACCATCACAACCATTGGGAAGACATCCCTACACCATCCATTCAAGGACTAAGATCATCCTGACCTCAATCAGGTAAAAATTCACTTCAAAAGGAACTTTTTATACAATATAATCCCAAAGGTGGTCACTCTCACCTCACCCACTCAAGTTTACCATCTCAGGTCGGACCACCTTCGACGGGCTTTCCCCAGAACACCCACCTTCCACTGATGGTACGCTACCCCTTTATCACCTTCCCAAGGTGCTCACTATCTTGAAGACTATCATTATCATTCCACACACCCACTGAGGTCATTTCCCAAATTCCAGTAGAATTAATTATCATGGCATTACCGCCCTTTAGATTATCATCGACTTCACCCTCAATATGACACCACATCACATGGCCAAGGTTCACCCAACTTCACGGTGTCCTAAAACCACACAAGGATGATTGACCCGAGTCTAACCCCAATCTTCATTGGAGTTATAAGACCCCAAATTTTCTTTCTACAACCAGTTGTCATATCCAACCACACCCCCCCACAACTCAGCACAGATATCACAAGCTTCACTTGGAACCACCCTGATCTCAAGCCAACACCTGGCTCATTTTTCACCACATCCAAGTCCCACATGCTTCTCCATGGAACCTAACATGCACCTCACCAGTTCCTCATTGCTACCCTGATGCCACTAAGTCATATTAATGTTCTCTTTTCCACATCCAAGGCTGATTTATCACTCCCCACCTTAGGAGTGTCATTACCCTTGCTGACCATGTGGGATTCCAACACCAAATCTTAAAACCGATCACAAACTGAACCCCAAAATTTGACATGGACATCCAAGATTTTTCCCAAAACAAGGAAACAAATATCACCCAATGCCCATTCTCGACCTCCTTGAATAGAACCCAAATAATTTTTCAATATTCAACCCATCCTGAGGTCCCCACCCTAATCCATCGAGGGTGTACATCCCATCATCAAACTCCACACTTATCGTTTCCTTGCGTGTAAAATACATGATGTCCCTCATCCAACCAAACACCTTCATGTCTCTTGGGAAGATCTAGAGCTTCTGAACATACCTGGGACAATTTTAAGATGTTGGGTATGCTCGTCACTAGATGAGGTACACTAAGAAGTCATCGATGAACACCACCACCAACTTATCTGTTTCTAATGTCAAGCTATGGGACACCAAGACCTACCAAGAATCTCGGGCTTCCCTGCTGAATGTGCCACATTAACACTTAATCATCACCACTCCAGTGAAATTTCCAACCAGGTTCAACCATAACTCCACAACCAAACCATTCATACACACAATTTAATGCACATGACCACCCTTACCTCAGGTGTCACCATCAAGCGAAAGTATATAACCACACTTTAGGAACCCTTGTATTTTTTTTCAAAACAACTTCCAGACCTCCATTAATCCTCACTCAAACACGTGATTCAGGCATTCAAGAGAAATAACCATTCAAAACAAGCCTTACCTCTTATCACAAACACTAGGATTCCCTTATGAAAGAACCATGCAAAATTATACCATCAACCTTCCCACTTATCCTTATGCCACAAAACTGCACCAAGCAGCACTCTATGTCCCAATTTCAAGGTCCAAAACATACACATGTGTGAAACACACTAAAAAGCACTAGAATCCTTGTCCAAAATCTCTCATAGGTCACCTTGAAGGTTGAACAATAATAACTACCTAAACACACCACCTAGGCCATAGCATGACCGACAATGCCTCACAAACCAAGCCCAAAATCTCCACCAGTGCACTCTCACTACCCATACCCACGTATACAAGGGTATAACTGAAAAAACCAAGGATACCCACCTTTACACTCAAACATTCACTTTCCAAACTTGTCATTCACTCTACACTTTGAAGAATGACCAACATAATTTAACCACAGATGGAAATATCCTACACAATAAATCCTTAAACAAACCATTATTTATTCTTTACCCCAATAGTCATCATCACACCTAGAACACCACCCCTACCATACCTACCTTGGTCATGGTCAACAAGGGTAAACAACTTTACACCACCACAAGGATCTCACAACATGTTACAAACAACATTTTAATTCATTACTAACACTTAATTACACATATTTCATTAATTGTCACTTATCATTATTTTATCTTCACCCCTTGCATTGTTTCATTTACAAAATTTTCCATTTTCAATCATCAAGATGCAAGGTGCATTCTATCTTTCATGCCTCACACACCCAAACCATGTGTGCCTACCATGATGCATCCCACCTATCTCTCTAGGTGACTACAATGATGCATGAATGGCCAACCTCATTCCATTGAGGACATGAGCCAAATATCATAAAAAATCACATCACACAACATGTGCATCACCCAATGGTGAAATATCATCAACTGTAACATCGCACAATCAAGAACAATAATTCCCACCCAGAGTGACTTGGGTTTTCCCTCATACATGGGTTAGCTAATCCCAAGAACGATCTCATTACCAAGGCCTGACACATCCTAATCTATTGTCTACCATACACAAATAGTAATAAAGAGAAAATAACTCCTCTGATACCACTTTGTAATGTCCCCGACCAGGAATCCACTAAACCGGTGCTCCAAGACGGGTCGTCACATGACCTCAAACGTGCCTCCCTGTATGCTAGATGTTACCAAATAACAGATAGGGTCTAATGAGTCACATGGGGAGACTATGAACTCTTTACCAGAGTAAGCCACAACAAAACACAATATAAATAATGTAAACAATATGAACTACTAATTAAACGAGCATAACCAAGCGTTTCACAAATAGGGTACAAACCACAAATCAAATACAACCATGCCACGCCATACTAGTAGTGAAAAGTGGAAGAATCCTAAAATAAGACAAAAGGCCAAAACTGTACATCAGTCCCGACTCTAAGTCCGAGTCCTTATACACTTACATCTCGAGCCCAACTCAACATCTCAGAGTAAGGACTTTGTCCTTATCCTGACCTGCAACCAAGAGATCTGCTCAGGTACCCAACGACGGCCCGAACAGGGTGTGAGTACAAAACATAGTAGGCCACCACCAATGGTGTCTACAAAATATCCAGTCTAATAGATAGTGAATGAAAGTGCAAAGTAAATGGTAAGTAAACAAGGGACCATTCCGGATCCATTAGTTAAGAAGGTTCATTTAATTCATGACTAGCATTCATCCCAATTCAATTTCTTATACCATCTTCATCACATAAGACATATTGATCACATGTTCCATGGGTTATGCATAAATATCATCTACACAAGAGTCTAAGTTAACCATTCACAATGTATAGAGAAAACAAGCAAGTCCCCATCTCACTAGGGATCCACATATCACATCAACACATTTTCTTCACCTCGAAGCCTCAGTTCGGGTAGAATTACATCAATACAATAACCTCACCTTAGAGCCTCAATCCAGGTGGAATGATTTCAATACAATAACCTCACCTTAGAGCCTCAATCCGGGTGGATTGAAGTCAATACAATAACCTCACCTCAGAGCCTCAGTCAGGGTGGAATGCAACCTTTAGGGGAATAGAGCATCGACCCTCATCCCTAACCCATGCATTAGGGGTGGAGTTTAGAGCATCAGTCCAAATCGACCCATGGTCATAAAACCTCAATCAATACCCCATAATACCAAGACAAGTGAACATGCTTATTTATCAAATCACCATAACCATACCATAACACAACCAAGTATATTTAAAGCCATTGGATATCACAATACACAACACAACATAACATAACCAATGCCATTGGGAATCAATATCCACAATGCATAAAAAAACAACATGGGAATTAATACTATGCCACAACCCATTAACACATTTACCACATTTCACATCAATTAACCATTTATCCCAGTTCCCTTTTTATCATGCTTATCTCACTAAGCATTCATTCATCGTGCCTATCTCACTAGACATCGTTCATTAAGCCTAACTCACTAGGATCCATTACCAGGATCATAATCCATTCCATTATGGTCTCTATTCATTTCCACATAATAACCCATTAACACAATTTCTAATTACAATTCACATCCATCTAGCCAAATTCCCATTTCCATGCCTTAACCCATTATGTGTATTCAACAACCCCTTTGTCTTATCCAAATTCATCATTGGCCATTCATTAACCCATTTAGCCCATTTATCATTTCACAAGTATTTACCTACTTATGCATTTCGAACACAATTCTCATATCACATAACACAATTCATTCATTACATCTAATAATTTAGGTGCACCACCTAATTTTCATGTATTAACTCATTCCAAAATTCATCCCCAATTACCATTTCCCATGCTTATCTCACTAAGCATAATCATGTATAAAGCTAACCCCTTATCTTTTACCTTAATCTCACTTTACCCCTTTTAATTCCACTGACACCCACATAGGTCACCGTCCAACCCATGTGTGTTACTAGGACTCCCATTCACATCTTTCAAGCTTAATATCATATTTACCCTAGGCTCTATGTTCTCATACAATGGCCCTACATTTACTTAGCTAAACTCTAAGCTCGGAAACGTGGGCACACCCCATGGGTGGCCCTAACATAGGTCACATCGTCCTCTATGCATCCTTTGGGGATCATGAGGGTTACATTAGGTTTTTTAGACTCCCTAAATATCAAATTACAATAATGGCATGATGAAATCTTCACAAGAGGTTCAAAATCAAATACTTCATGCAAAATTCTCTCTAAAACTCAAGGGATATAACTTGTAGACCACCTACCTCAAATCTGATGAAGAACGCACCACTAACCATGGACTTAGATCTGGATTCAAGCATACCTTGAAGCCCTAACCTAGGTTCCATAAAAAAAAGGGTTTAGAGCTTCAGAAGAATATGGTAGAAACCACAAGCCCTATTCCAAAGAAGAGAGGGTTCGAGAGGATTAGACTTACCCGAAGCTTCGATTTTCAACCAACGACATACAAAACTGCCATGATTTGAAGGAGAAACACCACTTGGAATCTTGGGTCATCCAAGTTAATCATTAGGGTTGAGAGGGGGGGAATGGAGGAAAATCCTGAGTTGGGGTTTTAAATATAGGGATGGTAATTTTTTAAGTATTTCCAACTTTTCTGGGTAGCACAGTTTACCCGCTTGGTTTTCCAAAACGTGCACAAACCGTGTGTGAGACACTATCCAAAAACACCCATTTCACACGGTTTCCTGGGATCCCACATAGTTTTCCCTATCCGTGCTCAGACTGTGTGGAGGCTACTGTCTGAGGATGGCTAGTCCGCACGATTTACCCACACGGTTTCCCTTAATTGTGCACAGACCGTGCGCCTTTCACTACTTGGCATGATTTCCCTTCTCTTCGCACCCAGAGCCCCCGAGGCACCCCCGAGCCTTCACATGAACTTTGGGAAACACTTATTTAGCTAAAAAGGGAGACCCAAACAATAACATAAACAAAACATACCTTAAGGAAATATGAGATCTTACATTCATGATATTCAAAACGTTATACTTGTGGCTGAAATTGAATATTTTTTTGTAATGATGTTATTAATTTTATTTTTTCAAATTATGGATCTTGATAAATTCTATACGGGATGATTATTTATTTAGAAATATTTATTTTTCTCTCATTTTATACATTCAACTTTCATGTTCAATTTTAAAATATTGTATTTAGTATGCCTTGAAATTCGTTGCAAAGGATATTTTTATATGAAATCACTAACTTCATTATATGGCATCAAGAGATTGTTGTAAGAGAGGTTTTATGTTCTGATGATTTCATATTTAAATATTTATTTGTAAGATATTTTTGAAATAATTATCCACTATACATATATATTAAAAGGGATCATAATTATCAATGTTTCGTTTGAATATAAATTCGATCGGATTATATCTTACAAATTCCACGATATATATATATATATATGTGGGAATTTTTATTCGTACATTTATATGAATTACTCATAAATATTCATAAATAAATGTGTCATTTATTTAAGAAAATAAAAGTTAATAATTCTAAAGTTTTATTAAATGGAATTATGTCCATTACATGTTATTCATAAATCATGGTTATGGCCATATATCATTGATCATACATGAACTTTTATATATTATCATATGTATGTGTAAATATATATGCATATACATGTAAGCATGTATAATGAATAAACTTTTCATTTATCAGTATGATATACAAAAATGGATTTTTATGAGATTATGAATGAAATTTTAAGTATATGGATTATAATTATCCTTCCATGTAAATATGAAAAGTCTAAGTATCAATATATTTGGTTGTGCCAAGTATAACAAGTGATTTTACATGAAGCTTTATATTTATATATTTAAATATAAATATAATTGTATGTGTATTTAATACCTTTTTATATTTTTAAAATAAAAACTCTAGTGGAAAACATATATATATATACACATATATATAGACACACACACACACACACACACATATATATATATATGTATATACATATATATATATATGTAAGTAAGGAAAGTTGAAAATGTTTTTATTAAAATTGTCACTTGAACATGGTAAAATTGATAGGGAGTAGGGAGTGAACCCATCCCTCAGGAAAGTGGGTAGGACCCGACATCCTTCTATGTTTCTAGTGACCTCATGTGTTTTGTTTTCAAGAGATTTATTAATGTTTTCCAAAAATCACTAGATTATTTTAAATAATTTTCAAAGTATAATTAGTTTCAAAGTATTACAATATTTTATAAAGACATTTTATGAAGGTATTTTTCAATGATATTTTATAAAACCCCTTACTAGAAAATTAAATTACCACTATATGTTTTGTATTTATTTTTCACAGGTTTAGTATAATGCCCCGAATGCATTCGTTTCACTTAAGAAGCTAGCGCAGAGAAATAAAATTGTTTTAATTTATTTATAAACTCTATTAAATTATAAGGTTTGTATAATCCTCTAGAAACTAAACCAGAAAAGGTCCTCATTTGTATTATGTGTTGTGTATTTGTTCAATTTCTTTAAAAAAATACAAAACATGTTTAGAACTGAATCTGGAAGTGTGGGTTCGAGGCATTGTTTGGATGATCAGTGAGATTAGCCTCATGGGATTTCCTATATTCTAACAACTTCTGAATCCCCTGATCAAGGGAACTATGAAAATAAATGGGAATATGAGCCTCTTTGAATGAATAGGTCCGGTTTCTACTATATGGAAGGGGAATTATGGGTCATAACCCTGAAGAGGGGATGGAACCTAACAGGGGGATATAGCCTAATTTCCTCACTTGGGTGGCAGCAGTGCATTGTGTGGTAGTGCCTTTCGATTCTATCCAGGGAGATGATGAGCCTGAGGCTGTTTCTCTCGGAGAGATTGTGGGTGAGCATCTTCCGGTAATAACTCTATCAGCCTGGGGGCCTCTATCTGTGTGATGAAAATAGTCTTATCCTTGACAGTTCTTCTTACAGGAGCTGGAGGAGATAATGAGCGTGCATGATTAGCCTGTTGCAAGACTTCCTCTAAGCACTAATCTTTGTTATAAAACTCCTAAAATCCACCTAGTAAATTCTAAGTGATGAGCGAGGGGACCAATTTCATCTTAACATTCCCCAAACACATCATCAATAGCTGATCTTGAGTCAAAAACATGTCAAGTGAATATGTGAGGCCTTTCCACCTGGAGACAAAGTATATGAATCACTGATCTAGCCATTTCTTGCACTTGAAGAGGTCAACAATACTTGTCTTGCATGTGGTGGAGTTGAACTGGTATAAAAACTATCTATAAAGATCTTCCCAACCAGTGATGGAACCAATGAGTAGCTGAATGTACCAGATGAATGCAGACTCTTCCAATGTCTGTAAAAAAAATCGGAGCTTGGCGGCCTCTTGCTTCTTTGGGGTTCCCAACATGGGTCCACACCTTGATATGAAGTGGGATAGATGTTGTAGAAGGTCAACCATCCCCTTGAAGGGGGATAAGGTAGGATTATTGAAATCCGGGGGTGCTCACATATTGTCCACACATGCCGGATATGTCTTTTCACCAGGTAGGATCTCCACCTATCATGTTTCCAAGGATTCGAGTCGAGTAGCGAGATAAGATATCGGGTCTTCCTAGTGGGGCTTCCTATTTTATTTTGGATCTTTGACCACCAGTGTGTTGAAGAACTCATCAACATGATAGGTAGGCTCAGAGACTCATGGAGTGGATGGTGGAGCATCCTGTGGAATGACCTATGGAATGGCCTATGGAACAGCTCGATCTAGATCCCTAGGAGGTTTATCACATTTCTTGGGAAGATTAGGTGATAGATATCATGACAGTTTTCCAAAGACTCTGGAATCTACCCTATTGGGATTTGAAGGGTTATCCAGATCAATCGGGGGTAGCTGGCCGAGAAATACTTGTGGCTGCCCCTGCTACCCTAGTAAATGAGGGACATGATTGTATTGAGGATCACCATAGTCCGGATGCTGTTTTGTGAGGTGATTGAAAATGAGTTCCTCAATGAACTTCCTTTGTTCTGCTAACTGTTGGAGTAAGGTGCTCGTGGAGAGATCAACCTCTATACCTTGTGCAATATCGGTCGGGTTAGATATTTTGGAGGTCTTGATCCGATCCTTACCCTTGTTTTTGTTCTTACCGATAGGCATGATGCAGAGGGTTCTCCAAGGTTTCATACCTGCCTATGAAAGTGAGTTACAATACCTATATAAGTGCCTACCTGATGCTGCACCGCTCTAGGGAGCATGTAATCTTCCTTGGAACCTACTTTGGTTTCCCTATCCTTGAGTGTGATGAGCTTAGCCATATTCACTATGACTACACCTGGAGGAATATCCTCAATGTCAGTAGATATGGCCGACTGTTGTAGGATGAGACTGAAGTGAAGGGCATAATACTGTCTCCAGCCTTGGTTCTGCACATGCGGGGATGCTTCCTCTATAATTTCTCAAAGAATAGTAAAACTCTGGACACATTTTTGCTGAAGGGTCCGTTGGTAGCCAGGTGATGTAGGGTGCTGGGCCACTAGGAGGGCTTCCAAATCAACAATGCGACATTGCTGGTTGATGTCGTCAAAATGATGCCGACTCTTTGGATATACAAACTGAAGGTTTTAGAGGAGGAAATGCATTACCCAAGGGGGTCAGTAGAAGCACAAAACCTCATCCTGAGTAAGGGAATCTGGAATGTCGATGTCAGGAGTAGCAATTGGCTAGAACATCTTAGATAACTGATCCATGATGAGAGTGTCCCACAAGCTTCTCTGTTCTTAAATGAGGTCTGACTTTTCATTTCCCCATGCTTTGATCGGGGTTGGATGAGGAACTCACAATGAAAATGATGTGAATTTTTGTGAAAATAGATAGGCCAGTGGAGAAAACATTATGTGGAATGAATGACTGCCACTTATCAGGTAGTCTCTCAGAGGTGGCACTGACCACATCATTATGTACCTATAGGATGAGGTACTGACCACCACTTCATGTACGAAGGCGGTGACTATTGGTGGTGAATCCGGTGGGTTTTATTCATCTACCGTGACCTATAATAACTCTACACGATCTCGTTTTGAGGTTGAGAATGAAACTTGTGAAGATAGGGAGGAACAAAGGATGATGCCCTAGAAGGGAGCCAAATCTTTTTCCTCCTGCATGTACTTGTGAATAGATTTAGGGATCTAGTGAATCTCACCTTTTGGGATGACAAAACTCATACTATAGGCTCCTTCCCTAGACTCTAATGTAGAATAATGGGGGTAAGACTCCATCACCAGGTCCCATTCAACTTCAGAATCATAGAAGTGAATGAGATTCATGAAAATTTGGGGCCTCCTAGAGTTATTCCTTCGACAACGATGATTCTCCATTATACCTTGGGATGGTTTGTTGGGACAAAGATTTTTTTTAGAATAAGAAGTAACTTCATGCTACTACTTGATTGCGTAGGGAGGACCTCTAATTTGATTTTTCAGGATACAAGGAGGACCTCTATACTTGTTGTCATCGAAGCAAGGAGGAACTCTACTTAGACTACTTTGAGAGTGGGCAGAACCTCCAATTTGATGAGCCGAGGTGCGAGGAGAACCTGGATATATGTTTAATGAGATATGGGGAAGGCCTCCATATTGGCCGGTGGATGCGTAGGGAGGATCTCCATAGTAGTGGGTATTGGAGTAGGGAGGACCTCCTTGGAGCTTGTGAGAACATGAGGGGACCTCTATGTTGGCTTCTTACGGCACTGTGAGTACCTCTGTGCTGATTGTTAGTGATCACATGAGGAAGGTCTTTATACTAATCATGGATTAAGTGGGGATGGCCTCTGATTTGATAGTTGCTGGAGTAGAGAGGACCTCCACCCTGGTTGGCTACATTACAGGGAGGGCCTCCATGCTGGATGGTGATGAAGCGAGGAGGGCCTTCGCTTTGGTCAATGCTGCTGCAGGGTGGACCTCCGCTTGAACCAGAAATGACATGAGGAGGACCTTCACATTGGTAGGCCGTGAAATTGGGAGGAACTTCATATCAAGAACCATGGGAATGGGGAGGACCTCCAGGTTGGAGGTTGAAAAGGTGGAGAGGACCTTCACTTGGAAGAATGCTGGGAACATGGGGAGGACCTCTATACTGAGTTTGAGAGTGGGGAGGACCTCCACTATGACCGGAGATGGTACATGGGGGGCCTCCGTACTGAATCTCATCATCGTGGGTTGGCATACGATGACTTCTGGTGGTGCTAGCGACTGAAATAGTCAACCCAACCTACCCATGGGGTGGTCGAGGCCTCAATTCTGACCAGACACTGGTGAATCCCTACTTTGTGGTGGAAAATATTATGGTAGAATGCATCAGGGGTGGCATGATCCACATGAGCTGTTAAAGACAATGCCCCCTGAGAAGAATCTTACTGGTCTTGGGCCCAACACTAGAATTGGGTTATCCAAATTGAGGAAAAATGAGTAGGGATATATACCACCTGTTCTTTGGCTTGAGGGATCGGTTGGTGGTGTTGATGGGGCATAGTGGGATCCCTCCTTGGTAGCTCCTGGGCGATTGTCACATCTAGGACGAATCAGATATCCCTTACCTCATCGGTGTAGGGGAGTGAGTTGCAGGATTACTTCAGAGAGAGGCTCCCTAAGAAGTTTAACATGGAAATGGGGAGTATTGGGTCCTTGTGTGACCATTGGTGGAGGCGATGACAGCGAGGCTTAGAAGCCTCCAAGTTTTGGCAGGCCATGTCCCTTGTGTTAATGACCCCCTACTGCTCGTATCGTTATATGAGAGCATATATCACCCACCTCTAAGTGATTTTAGAGGGCGAGGCAGGGTGTGAGAGCCCAGTATTTGTGGCTGTAGCTGCAGTTATGGGAGCGTGGAGTTGTGTAGGATTGATTCATTATTGTTCCTCATACCCCTATGTCTGAGGGAAGAGGTCGATTGATTTCCTATGTTTTGGGTATTAAAAAAATAGGAAGATTCATCCATCAGTACAGATATTAGGAAATCAATTCCCAATTATCCAATGTCGTTCAATCTTCCATGACTAGAAAGATGGATCCACATTGATGATGTCACAAATAAGAATTATCAACAATTAACTACCCCAATTTCTGGTGAGTTTCACGCAAGGTCCACTATTCTCTTAGTGGGACCTGGTGCCGGATAGATGGATCCTGTGACATGATCATTTACTGATTTCTCGAATTCTACTAATCCCATAACGAGGAGAAGAGTTCATGTTGGGTTCACCATTTATGTTTCCAATGCTTTCCACTGGGGTGCGTCTGTCTTCGTTCACACTTCGCCTCAGTGTCACTGGCTGATAGGTGCATTGTACTCCACATTCCTACTTTACAAAGGTGGGTGTCATTCATCACTTCTTCAATGATGTATTATCCTTTATAAAAATAGGATGATGGGATATCATTTCCTCTTTCCGTGGATTCCTCCTCGGAATTTTTCGCCTAATTCAGGTCTCCCTTATAGATAAAGATGATGTTCATGAAACTCATTCCCAGTGTCATCACCTTGTGGATGCTGGTTAATTACCCTGCTTATGTGTGAACATTCCAAGGGGTCTGGTCAGGGCAGCAACCTTCAGTCATGAAAGTAGTCATGTTGGGCATCAGTGGAATATCTGGATGCTCAAACATTGAAGCACCTGTATTCTTTCTCATGGTAGGGAATCTCAAGGGAGTGGAACCCGAGACATCTTGTGGCGATCATAAGGTATCTTATTCCCAAGCCATGTCTTTCATGGTTTTCTTTAGGTATTATATGTTTAACACAATGTAGGCTTTGAGTTTAACATCCTATGGGGATGTATTAGAGAGATCAGAATCTCTCATAGGAATGGATCAGAGAGGCGGATCCCTACGAGGGACAACATGGAAGGTTTACCGAATGAATGGACTAGAATGCCCAATGGGAGAAGACCTAGGATAGTGATTCCCATAAAGGGGAGATTTCACATTTTTAAGGGGTACATCCCTAGGAGGTAGGCATCGAATTTTACCATTTTATGGGTGGGAATGCCTCTAACGATGAACATGTGTGATGTATCCCATAAAGGGAGAGATGTCACATTGTGAAGGCTGATCTAGACACCACTGAGAGAGGATCATGGAGGTGGACCCCAATGAGGGGGACACTAAAGTTTACCATTGTATGTGATTGAACCTCATGGAGGCTTCCTACGTACCCTTCTTAGAAGATAGGTATCAAAACCCACATAGTTTAAATGTGTGGTTCAGGGCTTACACACTGAGACTTCCCGTCACAAGAGGATTTATCTTGGTTGGATGAATATGTATTGTGTGGGGATTATGCACTGAGACTGCCCATGTTATGCTAAGATTAGTGATGATCTGGATGGGGATTACATGTTGAGATGACCCATATGGATGGCATGATCCCACCAAGATATGGTACCCCAGGTAAGAATCAGGACGGAAATGGAGAAGGTATTGAAGTGGAATGGATGGAATTAGTGGAGTGTGATGGGTTGTTGGGTTTGAACCTCATGGAGGCTTCCTACGTATCCTAGTGGCTGTGAGTCAAATTCTATGTAGTTCAGGATGGGGTGATGAGACACCTAAGGAGGCGACTCATGATAATGGAGTGCATGGATAGGAACCCAAAGGAAGTGTGACCTCCTAGGTGGGGCATGATCCTCCTAATATATAATGACTCAAGGGAAAGACCAGGATGAGAATGAATGATGGGATTGAACCTCAGGGAGGCTTCTATATATCCTAGTGGTTGGGAATCAACTTCCATGTAGTTTGGATGGAGGAGTTAGGGATTACACAATGAGGCTTCCCATGTGGACGGAGGTGGATGAAGTGGTCTCACTGGGATAAGGGTGAGGTGATAGATGAAGTGATGTAAGATGGATCAGAATACATAATGGAGATGGATCTAGGATATGTGTCCCATAAAGAGAAGATTCCACATCATGAGGGTACATCCATATGAGGGAGCACCCGATTTTATCATTGGTTGGAATTGATCATTTTGGAGGCTTCCTACACACCATGTTTATAAGACAAGGATCAGAACCCACAAAGTTCGGCCTTCAAGGACACGAGGCTTGCACAGTGAGGCTAACCATATGGATTTATGGTCAATATTGTTCTGTAATCCCATGTGGGTATTTCTTGGTATGAGAAACATGAGTTTTTAGACCTGATGATCGTGTTGTGAAAGGTGTGGCTATGAAAGGTCATGTGGGGCTTACGCACTGAGGCGACCTAAGGAGATAAAGATTGGTTCTTACTCTAAAAGGGATTCCCGGGGAGGATCACATTTCGTGTGAGGAGGATATCATTCCATGTCAGGAGGGTGAGAAAGATATCATTCTTAAGGAGATGAGTGGGCATGGGGAATTTCTTAGGTGTGACACACCATGTGAATTGTGTAGGGTGAGACTAAAATTTAACATTATCTGTTGAGGATAATGGGGCTTGTTAGTTTAACGTCCTAAAGTTTGGACAAGGATGGATCACCCCTCACCCCTTGGACTTATATAACTGATACCCACCCACACTTGGGGAAATGAAGGTATCAACGATGCCCGAAAGGACCGGTGTATAAGAGTGGTTAGTTTTGGGGTCCACATTAGTGTGGCTATTCTAAAAAGAAAAATCCATTACAATAACTATGCCAAAAATAAAAAGTCAGGGCATCACAACAAGGGATCTACCATGAGGGACCAAGAAATCACTTTGTACAATACTGGAGGGCCACACAGAATAGGTACACACAAGATACGATAGATGTGCACAAGTTATGTTCAAACATGGTGATTTAGAGTGAAGGAAACCCATGGAGTCCTAAATAGGAGTTTCACACAAGATTGGAGGCAAGTGTGCAAAAGGAGGAAAGTTGAGTGGAAGATGGATGTGCACAAGGGCATGTGGTGCATGCAAGAAGGGTATTTTGCACATACCCGCCTTAGGATAATAAGGAAATGAGCGAGGGTAAATCCCTTGTGGTCCCACGTGAAGGGGGGCCTATGGGGGAACTATCATGCAAGATCATATACCTTAAGGCCATGACTTGTGCATGGTTGTGAAAGGGGTAGTATTGTGTGCACAATAGTAATGGTTTGACTTCCGGATCATTAACTCAAGAAAGACGGGGTGCACTTCTATTTATAGGAAAAATTCATGGAGACAGAGTATAAGGAGATCAGTGCAAAAGTGGGAATTTGACATAGCATTGGGTGCGTAAGATACTTATGCGCAGGTTTTCCATTTACACGCCGACCTATCCACTCTCACATACCTTCCTTAGACATTTTTGATTTGTGAGAGTGGAAAATACCTCTTTGACATTACATTGTGAGCATAAGGATCTTGTACATAGATTTTAATCTTGCACATAAGCCTCAAGACTTACACGCAATGCCCTTGTCCTTCTCGGGATTGCCCGTCTAGTCAAAGGGTGTTTTCAGGTTACCCAAAGATGGCTATTCATAGCTCTGTTCAAAATTTTATGCCAACACAGATATCGACCACTGTAGAACTTTAGACTTGGGTGGACGTGGCACTATAGTGATGCATAATTATTTCCACATTTTATTGTATCATAATGGGATTTCTATGTAGTTGGTGGAATTGTACTTCATCCTCCTTATTATCCCTTTTCAGGCTAGGGTTTTTATATGTGATTAAGAACCCTAAAAATCCCTGTAATTATGTTCCTGATTATAGAGAAATTTCTACATCTCCACGGACATAAAGATAATTTTCTAAACCATGTAAATCTTTGTGTCAAAGGTCTTCTTCTTCTTATTTTGTTTTTCCCTTTTACTCTTCATAGAATCATTTTTTCACTTTGTTTCTCCCAGTATTTCTGAAATTTTTTTCCTTAGATCTACTTCTCTTTCCTCTCTCATATTCTTAAATCTAATCCACTATAGATAGATATATTTTGGGAAAGTAAAATCATGATGATATATGACTTTTTTCATGTTAGATAAATAGATCTAAGGTGGGTTTTTTAAGATTCAACCCGTTTTTTTGTGAAATCATGCCATTCTTCATTTTTGTTATAATTCACGAGGTAGGTGACTTCACTCTCGACTCCTCTTATTAGAACTGGAAGAATTAATTTTAAATTTACTTTTTTACTTTAAATTTATTATGAAATTTTTGTTCAATGATTTATGGAAACCTTATTTGAAGATAGTTAATGAAAATTTTCAAATTGGGTGTCTTGTTAAAAGGTGAAATTGGAAACATGATTGTAAATTATGATTTTAAAATGGTTGTTTTGTTTTGATGAATGGAAAAGTGTTTTAAATAAAATGATGGTTTTATTGAAATGGTTTTACAAATATGGTTTTGGCATGTTTTTGGTTTAAATGGTTATGCCTGAGTTGAATGGGATGAATATTGTTCGTGAAGTACCACCATCAAAGGGATAGGTTATGGACGTGAAGTTCCACTTTTAATGGTAACACCATACTTGTGTGGTTTAGTGTGTGTGTGTTTATGTGAAATGGAATGGGTTATTCCAACATGGAAATTGAGAAATTTTTAAATGACTTGTTTGGTTTCTTTCGTTGGAAATTGGGTTTGTTTTGAGAAAACTGTTTTTCTATGACAATTGTTTTAGATTCTGTTATAAATTGTTTTGAATTGTTTTATATAAATTGTTCTATATAAAAGTTTTAACCTGTTCTATCATAGTGGAGTAATTAGGGAAGTCATTTGGGGAAAACCTACTGAATTTCATTACTCACCCCTACTTTGGTATGTATGTGCTTTTGCATATGTTGTTTATCTAGACATAGGTAAAGGTAAAGCTTCACAATTCTTTAGTGGTGATTCATGATACTTGGGATGTTTGGTGGAGTTGGATCATGAATCATGTTGAGAGTTGTAGAGTTATGTCTTGGAGTCTTTTAGTTTTATTGGTTTGTCTTCTGCTTTGTACTTTGATGTTAGTAGTCTTACGTTGTGGTACTTGGTTATTGTTTGGTTTTAATATCAATGATATTAATTTGAGTTAATTTAAATTGGTATTATGCACCATGTAGTGGTTATTTTATTATGACATGTTTGGTTGAGCTATTTTATTTTCAAATGAAAAATTTCTCCCACTAGTTAATGAAGTCCTTTATTGTCAGCCTTCAGCGTCCTGGGGATGTCTCTTAAGGAAAAGTAGAAATTATGTCTCAACTAAAGCTAACGAGGAGGGGTGAGATGTTACATCGACACCATATAAGGCTTTAACTAGAGGTATTGAGAGGAATGAATCATAATTCAAACAAATTACACATTAAATGAAACACTCTCCGATCTCCAACAATCAAGAATTCCTCTTTAGTCTTCAAAGAGCATCAAAGTTCCATTCTTTCTCATCCTTTACCAAAGAAGATCAAGAGTAATTTCTCTATGGGAATTGTGATCATCAACGATCACCTTTCAAATTTTATATCTTTATTGACTATCTTCAAGTTCCATCAAGCTTCATCAATATATTATTTCTATGTACCTTCTAATTCTATCTTCTTATTCACTTGAGGCATTGTACTTTCTTATATAACCCCTTAGATCTATCCTTATCAATTGTAAACTCTCTATATCTCTCTCCCTCTCTCATCTTTTAATATTTTAGTAATAGTTGATATGACATTGTAACATGTTTTACAAAAGAAAAACCACATATTTTCTCCATCATTATTGGTTTCTTACTTTTTTTCCTTTAAAAATAAATAGTTCTTTTAGTTCCTGGGTTTATGTTGAAATTAATGGTTCTTGGTTTCTAGTTTTCTCTTTTCAAAAGAAATGTACTATTTTGGTTCTTTGGTTTCCATTAAAACTAATCGATGTTCTCATTTTGGTTATTGGATAATCATTAAAACCAAGTGGGTTATATATCCCTCTCAAGTCTTCTTGATAGGAGGAGATATAGGGGCACCTTATTTTATATTTTCAAACACCATTATCAAAGTGTGTCTTTTTTTTACTTTTTTTATTTTATTTTTATTTATGATTGAACATAATTGTTTTTTTAATTTTTGATACACTTTTCTTTGATTTAATTTCATTCTTTAATTATATCAGTGTATCTTTTATATCATTGATTTATTTTATCGCTTTTAATTTTAAAAGGAAACTAACCACCCTCTTGCGATTTTTTTCTGATAAAAAATTGGTATCAAATGAGATCTTTGTATTTATTTAAAAATCTGTGTTTTTTCTTCAAAAATTGTTTTTGATTTTCCAAACCCTAATTGGTTTCAAATTTTTTTCATTTTATTCTATATTATCCACATGATCATATCTTTAATGACACAAATTATTCCTATTAGAAGAATTGAATTTCTACTTTTATTTGCAACACTAGTTATCTTTTCTGGAAAATGGTTATGCATGAATATATACCTATTAAAGAACTATAAGATAAATGGACTACTCAAGATATTACTATTTTTGAAATTAATGAAAAACATATGAATGCCTTACATTATAGTCTTGATCATAACGAGTTTAATCATGTTTCTTCTTCTAAAATGACTTATGAAATATGAAAATTACTTGAAGTCACACACGAAGGTATGAAAAAAGTTAAAGAAACTAGATAAGATTTTTATTATCAAGATTTTGAAAGTTTTTTCATGCATCCAAATGAATCTATTATATTTTTTTGACATTTTTAATAGTATAAAATCTCTCGATGATGATTTTTTATAAAAAATACTATAAGGAAAATCTTATGGGTTTTAACTAGTTTGTGGGCTCCTAAATTCATATAAATTAAAAAATCCAAAGTCATAAAGAAAATGGAGGTCAAAGAGCTCATTGGATCACTCATGATGTATGAAATCAATATGAAATGCCAAGCTGGAAATAAAGCAATGAAAGTCATGAAAACCAAGAAGAACATAATTTTTAAAGATATTAAAGATGACTATTCTTTTAAAAATGAAACCAATGGAGAAACTAAGCTTGAAAAACTTGTCAAAATGGTGATTAAACTTCTAAAGAAGAGTAAATCATCCAGACATGCTAAAAATCAAGATCTAAGTGAAGTACTAGAAGTGACGTTCTATGAATGCAATAAAAAGAGACATATTTTATTAGAATGATCAATCTAGAAGTTGAAAGAGAAGAAGAAAGGTAAGAATGATTTGAAAGTTTTGACTTAGAGTGATTTAACCTTCTCAAGTGACTCAAGTTCCAAATTCCACATGGCACATCTCAAGGGAGGTGATGATGCTAGTTCTCCTATTCCTCACTCCTCTCATCAATAATATTCTTCTTTCTCTTCTTCTCTAAGGTTTCTAAGCTATAAGGAACAATAATATGATCATGATCAACTTGAAAATTGTTTTTATGAAATTTATTCTTTATACAAAATTCTAAAAAAATATAAAAAAGTTGTTAATGAGAAAAATCAAGTTTTAAATGAAAAATATATTCATTTTAAAGAAAAAGATGATTTGGTTTTGAAATTAAAATATCAACAAGATGATGTTTTGAAATCTGAAATCAAGGACCTCAAAATCTCTCTTTATAAATCCATAAATGGTGAAAAAAATAATAACGTGATCCTTGATTCTCAATGTGTCAAAATAAATAATCATGATTTTGGTTTTTCAAATATTGCGAGCTCTTTGAAAAATAAAACTTTTGTGAAAGGTGTTTCTTAAAATAAGATTTGAAATTATTGTCAAAAAATACGGACATTTAATTTATAAGTGTAATTATAAAAATTCTAGATATGATAGACCCGAGTCTATCTATTTTTCTTATAATATTATTCAAAAATATAAACAAATTTGGGTTCCAAAATATTTTATAGTCAATCTAAATGAATAAAAAATTGTTCACCATCTCAATGTTTGTTATCTCACACTGTTGGACCCAAAATTTCTATACCAGAAAATTCTCTCTTTTGATATATTTTTGAATGTGATATGCCCCAAATCCTTGTATATATATATATATATTACATGAAAATTATGATTTACATGCATGTTATATCAATCCATGCAACTTAAATGACAAACTATTATAATTTATTATTCTCCCATATTAGCTATCATTTATTATACCATTTCATTTAATGAAACGCTTGAGAAGAATTACATTCATGTATATGATACCTGAAACATACATGAAATTTAATCATATTATGTATGCATGAGTAAATGTGACTACCCAACGAGATTTATTATGGCTTATTTTAACCACTTCCATACGATGGTAGGAGGTGTGTGCGCATGATGCTGCTTGGCCGAGACTCTTCCTCCCCCGTAGCTCTTCTTCTCCTACCTCCTACGTGTCATGAGATGCTATCCCATTATGAAGGATGTATAATACCATACATGAGATCTTTGATTCAGTTAGATTGTGGATACACTAGGGATAAGGGATGTTATTTGGATTCCTTTATGTGATCTTTATCAAATACATAAAATAAAGATCAAGAGTTGCGATAACCTCTTCAGTGCAAGGTATGCCGATTTATAGTATTTCTTCATTTCATTTTCATATGAAGTTTTCATATTATCTTGCATGGAGATCCTCATAATAATGGTTTTAATTGCTTTCAATTCATCTAATAATAATTATGATACTCTAACAAAACCCTTCAGTAGTATCGAAGTGAACCCATGATTTAGATTTCTGAAATCTGGCATTGAAATGAAGAAGAATTTGGAAAACATAGCAGCGTTTTACATTTTCTGGGATTTTATTTTTTGAAGGGTTTACCCTTATGTAGTTAGGCTATGTAAATGTCACCAACACCTTATCCTTACACAGTTGAGATGAGTAAGGGTAAAAAGTATTTACCCTTACACAGAGTGGTCCGTGTAAGGTTCATCTGGCCTTAACCTATATAGACCGGTCTATGTAAGGGTCATATGACCTTAACCTTACGCGTAAAGTGTTATGTAAGGGTATGATACTGTTTACCCTTAAGCAATACACTGGTATGTAAGGGTAATCATGATTTTCCTAAAGTCGCGTAAAGGTAACAGACTACTTACCCTTACGTGAAACACAATTACATAAAGGTAACTAATCACTTTACCCTTACACATAAAGGTATAACGATTTTCACCATTACATGATATGTTCACGTAAAGGTAATATTATCAATACCTTACGAATCTCATTTTTGAGGTGCATAAAAGTAAGTAGTGTCTTACTTTTATGCAAGAATGAACTATTAACACTATGTAAGGGCATTACCCTTCTGTAGAGTGTTTTAATAAAGGTAGTTACCCTTACACAGAGGTGTTGCATAAGGGTAAAGGAAGGACATCCTTACGCATGAATGAGTTCCTACATAAGGGTAAACAAAAAAAAGAAGTTAATTTTTTTAACATATAAAATGGTTTTAATTGTTTATAAAATGTTTATAAATCATTATAAATTGTATTTTGGGATATTTCAGTTTATAAAAAGTTTATAAATTAATTAATTATAAATTTTTTATAACTAATTAAATAAATGTTTATGAAACTTTTATTATTCCAAAATATTAAATGTTAATATTTAAAATACCTTTTTACAAATTATATGAAAATTATTATGATATAGAAATAAATGTGTTTATTTATAAATTATAATAAATAATTTATAATGGGTTATAAAATATAAAATAAGGCCAAAATATAAAATGTATATATTTATATTATGAATTTTTCATATTTAATTATTATGAATTGTTCATAATTAATTATTTTGAATTTTTCAAAATAAAAGGCGGCCATATTTGGATATTATTTAAGCCACATCAAAAATGTTTTGATGATTGATATGATTAAGGCTTAAATAATGATTACATATATGATATTTAGATTAAGTAAAATGGTTAAATAATAAAAATTGAATTATAAATTGTTTATAATTCATAAAATATAATATATTTGAAAAATAAATTCCATATAATGATAAATATGAAAGTGTTCATATTTGAATGAATATAAAGGGTTTATATTCAAGTTTATGGAATGTACATAATATAAATAAAAAATTATAAAATGTTATAATTGTCTTTTATTTATGAATTGTTTATAAATTTTTATCTCATGTATGAATATTTCGAATTGTTCATTTATTTAAAAGTTATTCCATGTTTTACTCATAGTTATAAATTGTTTATAATATGAATGTATGAATGCCAAAATTTATATGATAAATTACTTCTAGGATAGATCCTCGACTTTTCATGCTAGGATTGACTCCATAATGAATTTAGTTTTTCATCTACCTTGACCTCAATTTTTAATTGAAGTCATCATATTAAATTTAGTTATTGAATGTAGTTTTTCATATTAGGTTTTAGAGTTATGGTTAATTGAACTCTATCTTTATTAAAGTATCCCTAAGTAGAGGGACTTGGGGTCGGACTACCTACCTACATGGATGCTTATGCCTTATCTAGGCTGGTGAATGTGGTTGTCTATCTATTGCTCTAAGATTACCCATGTGGATAAATCTACAACTTTATATGAAGTTTTCATGTTACTTATGCATATGATACATATAGATATTTATAAATATGTTTGAATTATAATTTTGGGTAAGTAACAAAAACTCATGGGTTGTGTAAAGGGTTACACATCAATATGGTTAGAAAATATTAATTTGGTGGAGGGAATATTATCCAAAACTAAATTACTAGAAGCATGCATACTTAAATGGGAATAACATGAGATAATATGTTGAGATTAAATACCCTTAATACGAAGCATGGTATTCCTTTTAAAGTAACACTTGCAAGGACCTCGATCATTAAACCAGGTAGATTATGCAGAAGTTGGGTGCCCTTGGATTATCTTGTATAAGGAAAAAAAGGATAAGTGACACTATAAAATCCTTGTGTAGGTAATGAAAAATCATAGTTCCCATAGATTTTCCTTTTTTAGCTTGTTCTTGGTGCTTTTTTTGGGTTACACAGGCCGAAAGACCCTAATGGGATTAGGTTACCTGAAAAATAGAGTTGATTTTATCCATATGATGGATTTGGAAAAAGAGTTGTTCAATTTACTATCGAAGAGTCTTATATGATTTGATTGAGATGATGTCTTACATAAATAATTAAGTAGTGAGAGAAATGCCAAAGAATAATCATTACTATGTGAAATATATATCTTGTTTTATTAATAAATATGATGCACAAGAGAGGTTATAATTTTAGCGGGATCCCATTTAATAAGTCCTTATTAAATGGTTAATAAAACATAATACTCATTTGACAAAAGCTTATGTTGTATATAATCATGATCATCATCATCAAGCTAAAATTTTTAATTAATCATTGCAAAGGAGAAAATTAGTGTTAGTAGATCTTAATACTGGAAACTTAAGAAATGTTTTTAAGAAAGATTGATGATTTAAGAAAAAAATTTTAAGAAAAATTCTATGTCAAAAAAATTCATTCCTTAGTAACCAAGTGTTGAAGTTTTTGAATAAGTGAATATATATTCTTATGAAAGCATAAAGTGATTCATTTAAGGTTTTGAAAGGAAGTAGATGCAAAATTACCAAAGGAATATTAGTCTCAACTCATGCACTCAATATGATTGGATATATCAATTATTATATACTCAAATGTTTGGGTACGTCAAATGATATCCAATATGATTGAATATTATAAATGTATTGGTGAGAATAAAGGTTTTATTAAAACTTTATAGGTTAGAGAAATCAATATTATTATTCTGATAGATATATGATATCAATTTTATGTTTTGAAAAGTTTTTTAAATATAAAAAAGGTCAAAAGATGAAAATAATTGAAGCTTGAATTTTATTTTCAAGTAATGGGGAAAATGAGATGCTTCATTGATAACTTGGATACTTCAATCTGGGATAAAATTATCATAATATGTGTATTTTATATCATTTAGCTATTGAGAAGATAATGAAAACATTTTTTGTTTAATAAAATGAGATAAGTTGTTTTTGATGCACATAGTTATGATTTATTCAGTTATATGACATGCTTTAAGGGGAGACTAAAATGGATTGTTCTGGTTAGGGGATTCATACTATTGTCATTTATGGAAATGTTTTAGAAAAGTGAATGAATTAAAGAAAATATTACCTAATATTCTGAAAGTGTTGAGAATAGATGAACTGGACATATTATTTTTGGATTATGGTACTATATGGATAATACAAATGGGTGAAAATTTAAATTGAATGAATAAAAGTTGGTTGAAAAATTCAACAGTGTTTCTTCAAGAAGCCAATAAAGGTCATTGAAACATATTGTTGTTAAGAAGAAAGAGTAATAATTCAATATGATTGGATTATTTAAGATATACCTGAAGGAATTTGTGAAACTCAATGGAATGTCCATATCAGATATGAGTGTTATAGAAATTAATTCTGCATTTTTGAAAGGAATGTGATACTGAATGTATATTTTAAAAAGTGTTTTAAATATATAGAAGTTCATAATAAAATGAAGAATTAATTGAGCTTGTATTTTATATTCACGAGATAAAGTAAATAGTTACTATATTAAGGATTTGAATGTAAAGGATTTTATCAAGCTCAAATAAATCTAAGTAAAATATGTTTATCTTTATCTCTTTTTTTTATATGATAATAGAAGATGTTCAATAACTATAGCACTTCCGGTTTTAAGTAAGTAACAATTATTTTATGATTTTTAAGTACATAAAGAGTTTAGGTGATGTTTGGGAGGGTTTGGAATGTTTTTGGAGATTTTCTATAGGTGCACGGTTTGTGGAAACCATGAAAAACCTACAGGGAACCGTTCACAATGAGATATAGGCTAAGGTAAAGGTGCATGGGTAGAAACATGGTTTTTCCAAACCGTGTTTCCACCTGTGAGAAATTGTGCAGAGTGTGACATAGATCATTGTAATGTTTGGTGCAAGGTTTGTCTAACTGTGCAGGACAACCATATAGGGCCACCCTTGAGACAAAAGTAGGCACACAATTAGCACACAATTTATCTAACCATGAGATTAACCATGTATAGGTTAAAAGTGAGATCCTAAAATTGTGGATCTCACTTGTTTTCATCTCTAAATCCCTCATTTTGCCCCAAAATGGCCCTAACTCGATTTTTCTCCCCCCAAAGGTATTAGAGGCTTCTTATATTGATTAAAAGGCAATCCAAAGGCTTCTATTGGTGTGTTAAAACCAGGTTCTTGTAGTAAGTCATCATTCTTTTTAGTTTTTCTTTGGTTTCCATAGATCTACTTATCCCTCTCTCTCGATTTCATAGATATACTTCTGTTGTGGATATATCTAAGGTATTTGATTCCAAATATGATTTTATTTGGATTTTTTGCTGCTAGTGGAAGAGATCTAAGGCAGGTTTTTGGAGTTTCGACTCAATTTTGTGGACATTTTCATGCAGTTTTCTATTTTCACCAAGTTTTCTGAGGTAGGTGGATTCACTCTCAACTTCTCTATTTATATTATGAAGGATTAGTTTCAAATTGATTGTTTTTATTGAAATTGGTTATAAAATTGATATGAATTTCTTGATGAAAACCCTCTTGAGTGATGGTTTGAGAAATTGTGGAATTAGGTGTTTTGGTTGGAAAGTGAATTTGGTAACTTGATTTTAAAATGCTTGGTTGGTTTTGATGCATGGAAAAATGGTTTTCAATAGAAATTTTGTTTTATTGAAATGGGTTTTGAACACTTGGTTTTGGCATGGGTTTGTCATGGTTGGTGTGTTTTCATGTTCATTGGGATGGATAAGGGCATGAAGTACCCCCATTAGAAGGTTGGGATGAATATGGGTGTGAAGTACTCACGTTAAAATGGTTCACTAAGTGATGGCTTAGTGAAAGGATGACTCACCACTCATGAGTATAAGGAGGTTTATGGTTTCATGCATGGTTGTATGTTTAGTTATGTGGAAAGGAATGATTTATTCCAAAATCAAACTCATTAAATGGTTTTTAAGTATCATTTGGTATCTTTCCTTGGAACTTGATATTGTTTTGTGAAAAATACTTTGTTATGAAACTTGTTTATATTATGATATAAAATATTTTATATTTTTTTTTATATAACCTATTTTATATTAATGTTCTAACATGTTCTATCCTAGTGATGTAATTAGGTAAGTCATTTGGAAAATCCTACCGAGTTTCATTACTCACCCTTGCTTTGTAACTTTGTTTATTTTGTAGATGTTGTTTATCAGGACACGGGAAAAAATAAATTTTCACACTTATCTAGTGGTTCTTACTTATACTTGGGATATTTTTTTGGAGTGGAGCATGGAATAGGTAGGAGCTTTGGAGTTATGGTTATATTTGAGTTTTGTTGGTTTTATAAGTCTTCTGTTGTGTACTTGGTTGTTTTGTAGTCTTCTACTGTGGTGCTCTTTAGAGTTGGTTTTGAAATAAATGGTATTTTTGAGTTGTATTTTATTTTTATCATGCCTCATGTAGTGTTTTATCTGGTTATGTCATATTGGGTGGGTTGTTTTATTTTCAAATGGAAAATAATCCCCTAATTGTAAATGAATACCTTATCATTTATTACCAGCCTTTGGCATCTTGGGGATGTCGCTTAATTACAAGTAGTATTCCACCACCTTCTCAAGCCCATGAAGAGTGATGGGACATTAAAAATGGTATCAATATTGGTCAAGTTGTCATCAGTTCTATCGATCTCATAGTTGAAATTAATTCTGGACCATTCCTTGCATCAGGTTGGTAGAAAGGAGTTTGATTTTTAGAACTTGAAATGTAGAGCATAAAAAGACATTGTTATCCTTTTTATTCTAAACATCAAGTTACCATGGAGTTGGTTTTATAATCATTTTGAAGACACTTATAGGTTTTGGAATCTCATTGTCAATAAGAAGAGAATGAAATGTATTATAGAATTGACCTCCCACTAGGAGTGCATATCTCATTTTGAGTAATGATTTGATGAAATTTTTTGATATTTGAAAATTTTTAAAGTTAATTTAAAATTCATTATTTTTTAAAAAGAGCGTCATTATGGTATTTTGAAAATGGTTTGATTTTCAAAAGTTAGTAGAGATTTTGAAAAATGGATGAACATGGAAAATGGTTGATTTTGGAAAGCACTGTTGTGATAGTATGATGTGGTAGAATTTAAAATGTTAAGCCTTCATTTGATAGAGAGTAAAACTTATGGAGTTTTTTGTTTGTATAAAAAATGGCACCTAGTTGGTGTTGTAGAATCCAAACTAATGAAGTTGTTGAGAATGTGGTTGCACATGATCCATAGGTGAACCAATAACTGGTTTAGAGTATTTTCAAAAAGTTTTAGGCTATGGACAGTGGTAACATGAGGGATGGTCCAAGGAAAGTGGATCATTCCATCCAATTCTAGAAATAGAATCCACCCATCTTTTGAGGTAATTCTAAACCAGAAAACGTAGAGGTGTGGATGAATATGATGAATCATATCTTCGATTTCATCGGTACACTAGCAGAGCTGAAATTTAAGCTAACAACTTATATGATGTAAGATATTGCACACTAGTGGTGGGATTTAGTTGTGCATACTAATGTAGATCAATACATTAGTTGGGAGGATTTTAAATAATTTTTCAACAAACAGTTATATCCTCATACAATCATAATTCAAAGAATGAAATACTTCTTCAGCTTTAAGCAAGAAAATCTTTATATCACAGAGTATGCAGATAAATTTATGAATTTAGTACACTTTTCACCCAAGGTTTATGATAGTTCATACTTAAAGGCACACATCGTTGAATCGAGATTGAGACATGATATTTTCTCAAAGATTGTTGTGTTCTATATTAAAGATCATACAGAGATGGTCAATAGAGTGACAATAACAGAGAGAGACATCTCAAGAGATATGGGAAGAGGAGGCATGTTGATACCCATGGGAAATGGTGGGAACTCTAATGCTAGGAGAAAGTGGAAGCGGTACACCTATTTCTAAGGTGGGAGAATGAATCAAAATCAAATGGCTGGATCAGTAAACAATTTCTAGGAACCAAGATAAAATTGGGATGTTTTCAATGTGGTTCTCTTGACAACATAAAGCAAGAGTGTATGACATAACATAGAGTATGCCACAACTGCAATCAAATGGGGTATCTTCAGTGCTATTTTTGTAGTGCTCCAAGGCCAGGTGTTCATGACACTTATTAGGTGTCGCAAACATCATATGCTTCAACTGGATGAGGCTAGTAGAATACATCTCTTTAGTAGAGCAGAGATATCCATGGTTATTATAGGAATAAAATAACTCCTTAGTAAGGAAAATTTCAACAGAGCAATAGTGATTAAAGTGTGGCGAACAAGCAATTATATGGATTTGATAAGTATATTGTGGATGATCAGTCTATAATATCTACAGTGTGAGGTATAATCATTTTGAATTATTCCTTTATGAAAGATTTGTTTTAAATTGGTGTATCCCATACTTTATTTCTTATCATGCTGTTGATTTGATGATTTTAAAAGTTGAGAGGATTTATTCTATGATAAAACATCAAACTTCTCTTGGTCAAAGAGAATGTCGAGCCCTTGTGTCTAGAGTATGTTCTATAACTATTGATAGAGCCGAGATGAAATAATATTTATCTGTTATTGAGATAGATGTCTATGATATAATCCTAGGTATGGATTGTTTGACTATGTTAAAGGCTCACATCAACTATTATACATGAAGAGTCAGTTTTACAACTGAAGATGGAGTTAAAAATCTATTTCAAAGAGATCAGAATGTAAAGACAGGTGTAAAAAACTTGTTGGAACTAGCAGTTGGAACGATCTCATACTCGTTGGCAGCGTTGTCTTTGGCATCGATGGAAGATATCAACAATAAAAATATTCCATTAGTGGTTGATCAGTTTCCAGATGTGTTTCTTGATAATTTCTCTAGGTTTCCACCTATGAGATAAGTAAAGTTTACAATTGATCTTCTTCTGAGGACCAATACCATTTAACTTACATATTATTGGATGTAACCAACATAATTAAGGGAGATGAAAGTGAAGTTAGAGGAGCTGGAAAGCAAATGGTTCATTTGGTTGAGCACATATATGTGGGAATAATTGGTCTTTTTTTTCAAAATGGTGGATGAAACTATTTAGATTTATGTGTATTATAATAATATTAACCAAGTTACAATAAATAATTGATATCCACTTCTATGCATTGATGATATATTCGATCAATTGAAGGGGTCTCAGTGGTTCTCCAAAAAGTGACTTGTGATCAGGATATCACCAATTGTGGGTTTAGAAGGAGGGTATTCCAAAGACAAATTTAAAAATTAGATATTTCCATTAAAAATATGTGTTAATTCCTTTTAGTCTTATGAATTAACCAGAGGTATTTATGGAATTGATGAATTATATATTTTAGTGATATCTGGATTTTTTTGTGGTGGTGTTTGTGGATGATGTCTTAGTGTATTCAAGGACAAGGGATGAGCATGATAAAAACTTGGTAACAATGTTGAGAATCTTAAGAGATCATTGTCTATATTCCAAACTACCACAGTGTAATTTTTGGATACAATAGGTATGTTTCCTTGTCTATGTAATTTTTGAAAACAATGTTTATGTGGTTTTATAAAAGATAGAGGCTGTTATCTCTTGGAAACCATCAAAGAATATCTCTGAGTAACCAATTTTCCTTAGTCTATCTAGTTATTATTGATGCTTTAGTCATGACTTCTCACGATTATATTCTCCTATGAAAACTTTGAAAAAGAATAAAGTTCCATTCCAATGGGAAAAGGAATGCCAAAAGTCTTTTCAAGAGATTAAATTTAGACTTACATCAACATCAATCTTGATTTTTCCTAAATCAGGAAAAGGGTACATGGTGTATTGTGATGCTTTAGGATCCGGGTTGAGATGTGTTCTCATGCAGGGAGATCATTTTCTTGCTTATGGATCAAGGTGTGAGTGAATGAGAAGAATTACCCAACACATGATTTGGATTTAGCTACCATAGTCCATGATTTGTATACATGGCATCATTACCTCTTTGGTGAGAAATTTACTATGTTTACAGATCATTAGATCTTGAATAATATTTTCTCACAAAGGGATTTGAACCTGATACAAAGAATATGGATGGAGTATCTCCAAACATTTGACTTTGGCTTGATTCATACACTAGGAAAAAGGCAATTCAATGGAAGATGCATTAAGTAGAAATTTATATGCTTAGTTGAACAAATAATCTTGAGATGAGTAGTATTTAATGTAAATCCTAACCGATATTCACTTGGAATGTGAATACTGAGGTGATTTAACAGTTTTATTTCTAGTTTCATTTGTTCATGATTTGGAGAAGATGGTTAAAGAGGTACAAATATTTGATACAGAATGTGTGACTATGAGGTAAAAACTCAATGATGGGGAGACCATTGAGAGATGGAAGCTAGATGAGAGTTTATTCTATGGTTCATAAATCAGATGGTTGTACCTATGGTTTTTTAGGAACAACTTCTTCATACTTAACACTATTCGAGATGGTCATTTAATCCTAAAATACATAAATATTTATAAGGAATTGAAAGCATAGTTTTTGTGGGTCAGTATGAAAAAGAAGATAGCTGAGTTTGTTTCTAGATGCTTAAAGTGTCAGTAAGTTAAAGCCGAGCATCAGTGACCAATAGGTATGTTGCAGTCTTTACCTATTATAGTGTGAAAACGAGAGAAAATAACTATGGATTTTGTAACAGGTCTCCCAAGAACATTTCAAAATCACGATTCCATATGAGTGATAGAGGATCAAATCATAAAGTCAACTCATTTCATTCATATTACTGAATCTCATAGAATAGATTAATTGTCAATAATCTATATTTGAGAAATGGTAAAAAGGCATGAAATACTAGTTTCAATAGTTTCAGATAGAGATCCGATGTTTTTGTCTCATTTCTAAAAACCCATATAGATATACCTTGGGACTCAATTGAAAATGAGCACAAATTATCATCCTCATATGGATGGTAAATCCAAAATGATGATAAAAACATTGGAAGACATGTTGTGGGATTGTGTAATGGATTTTGGTGTCTCATGGGAAGAGAACGTGCCATTAGTGGAGTTCTCATATAACAACAATTATCATGCCTTGATACATATGGATCATTTTGAATAATTGCATGTGTGTCCTTGTCGTTCTCCACTTTTTTGGGTGGAAACAGGTGAGACTTCACTATTTGGGATTATACTTGTCCAAGAAACTATAGAGAAGATTCATTTGATCAGAAAACAGATGAAGATGACTCAGATTTGTCAGAAATCTTATGTGGATCATCATCGTTGGTTGTTCTAATTCAAGGTGAGTGATCATGTGTTCTTGAGGATCTCTCCAAGGCTTGGAAATCATTATTTTTGGAAGCAAGGAAAGTTATATCCTCGATACATAGGCCTTTTTGAGATACTTGAATGGGTTGGTGAGGTGGAATATTGGTTGACATTGCCACCACGATTTAGTTATATGCATAATATGTTTCATGTATCTCAGTTGAAAAAGTATCAACCTAGTCCTGACCAAGTGATTCGATCAGATCATGTTGAAATATATCCAGATTCTTCGTTGGTGCACACACTAGTGTGGATTATGGATAGTCAATAAAAAGTCTTGTATGAATAAACGAATTGGTCTAGTGCGGGTTTTGTGGCAATATGGTTAGATTCAGGAAGAGACATGAGAATAGGAGAAGGAAATGGTCGAGCAATGACCCGAATTATTTCAGGGAAGTGATAATTTTCTAATTTATCGGGATGGAAATTCCAATGGTGGGGAGAATTTATAATCCTTTAGTTTTAAGTAAGTAACTCCTCTTTTATTATTTTTAAGTACATAAAGCATTTTGGTGATGTTTGGGAGGGTTTGGAATAAGTTTGGAATGTTTTTGGGGATTTTATAAAGGTTCACTATTTGAGCATGGTTTGTGGAAACCATGAAACACTTATAGGAAACCATGCACAATGAGGCAAGGGCTAAGGGGAAGGCACATAGGTAGGCACACAATTTTTCCAAACTGTGCGACTGCCTAGGAGAAACCGTGAAGAGTGGGATAGTGATCTTTAGCACCATTGGTGCACAGTTTGTCTAACCATGTGGGCCAATCGTATTAGGACTCCCTTGAGACATAATTTGTCACATGGTTAATGCATGGTTTGTCTAACCATGTGACTAACCGTTCATGGTTTAAAAGTGAGATCCTAAAATTGTGAATCTCACTCGTTTTCATATCTAACTCCCTCATTTTTACCTCATAAAATCCCTAAATTAATTTTTTATCCCCCCAAAGGCATTAGAGGATTCTCCCATTGATCTAAAGGAAATCCAAAGGCTTCTCTTGGTGTGTTAAAGCTGGATTCTGATGGTAAGTCATCATTCATGGCAGTTTTTCTTGGTTTTCCTTATATCTACTTATCCCTCTCTCTCAGTTTCTTAGATATACATCTTCTATGTATAGATACAAGGTATTTGGTGCCAAATATTATTATATTTAAATTTTTTGTATCTAGTAAAAGAGATCTAAGATGGGTTTTTGGAGTTTCAACCTGATTCCATGGACGTTTTTGTGCCGTTTTCCGTTTTTGTGAAGGTTTTCGAGGTAGGTGTCTTCAATCTTGACTCCTCTATTTAGAATATGAAGGATTAGTATAAAATTTATTGTTTTGATTGAAATTAGTTTTGAAATTGATATGAATTTATTTCTAAAACCCCTCTTGAGTTATGATTTGAGAAATTAAGAAATTGGGTGTTTTGGTTGGAAAGTGAATTTGGTAAATTGATTTTAAAATGATGATTTTTAAATGTTAGGTTAGTTTTACTACATATAATAACAATTTTCAATAAAAAATGTTGTTTTATTGAAATTATATTGGCATGGTTGATGTGTGTTCATGTGAATTGGGATGGATAAGGGTGTGAAGTACCCACATCAAACGGTTGGGATGGATATGGGTGTGAATTACCCCCATCAAAATGGTTCACTAAGTGACAGATTAGTGAAAGGATGAATCACTAATTGTATGTATAGGGAGGTACATGGTTTCATTCATGGTTGGATGTGTTTTTATGTGTAAAGGAATGGTTTCTTCCAAAATTTAACTTGTTAAATGATTTTGAATTATTGTTTTGTTTCTTTCCTTGGAACTTGATATTGTTTTGTGAAAAATGCTTTGTTATAGAGCTTGTTTATATTATGATATAAAAATTTTTAGAATTTTTTTATATAAATTGTTTTACATAACTGTGATAACATGTTCTATACTAGTGGCATAAGTAGGGAATCCATTTGGGAAAATCCTACTGAGTTTCTTTACTCACCCCTGCTTTGGTGCTTTTGCAGATATTTTTTATCGAGACATGGACAAAGGTAAAGTATCACACTTATTTAGTGGTTCTTAGTAATACTTGGGTTGTTTTTTGGAGTGTAACATGTATCAAGATGGATCTTTAGAGTTATGGTTGTCTTTGAGTTTTCTTCGTTTTGTAAGTCTTCCACTATGTACTTGGTTGTTTTGTAGTCTTCCATCGTGGTACTCTTTAGAGTTGGTTTTGATATAAATGGTATGCTTGAGTTGTCTTTAATTTTTATCATGCATCATGTAGTGGTTTATTTTTTATGTAATGTTTGGTGGTTTGTTTTATTTTCAAAGGGAAAAACATCCCTCAATTGTAAATAAAGCCCTTGATATTTATTTCCATCCTTTGGCATCTTGGGGATGTTGTTGAAGGCCAAATAACATTCCACCACCTTCTCATGCCAATAATGAGGGGTGGAAAATTACAATAAAAAAGAGTAGTTATGAATATCTATGATATGACTAAGTGAATACACATGGTTTATGATTCGTCAACATGTTTTGAGAAGAATATTTGGATAAAAGTGTTTTATCTAGAATAAAATGTTTATCCAAATATTTGTAAAAATATGTGGGAATGTGTTCCCACCACCCATTGGGGGTAGTTTTTAATAAAGTATTGTTTTCAAATGAAAAGGTTTTAAAAATGTATAATACCATATTTGATATGGAAATAATAGTTTATTTGTTTAATATTCCCACTAAAAGGAAATAAACGTCATTTCCTAATAAAAAATGGTTTGTGAAGATATTCTGAACAAAATATAGTGTTTAAGAAGTTAGTGGGAGTATGTTTGGACCTAGAGAAGTTCAAAACTAATAAATAAAGTATAACCCCAATCTTAAGTTAATGTTTTTTCCACTTAATATCCTAAAATGTTTAGGATATGAAGTATTAAATAAAAATGTAAAGTGTTATATTTAGTTACCATTTTGGATGTGGATATCACTATTATACCAGTTTATGATAAAGTGTCTTCACTCAATATTCTAAAAGAGTTTATGATATGTAATTATAAAGAAAAATGTAAAGATTTATATTTAGTTATCATAAAAATGAAATACATTATTTCTTGAAGAATTGTACCAATCAAAATGAAAAGTGAATTACACTTGATATCCTAAAAGAGTTTAGGGTATGGTGGTAAATAAAAATGTAAAGATCTACAATAGTTACTATAGAAAAGTATTATCACTTTATCTTAAAATATTTTAGGGTATGAAAGTAAAGAAAAATGTAAATAGTTACTATAGAAAAGTGTTGTCACTTTATCCTAAAATAGTTTTATTTAGTTACCATATTATAGTGATTTCCACTTTATCCTAAAAGAGTTTAGGAGGAGCGGTAAATTATGATTAAGGAAATTTTTTGATGGAATATGGTTATAAATATGATGATGATGAACTTATAAAGAGTTATAAATAGAAAATTGAAGTTGACAATATAACATTATATTTTATGCAGTTATGAAGTTTGAATATGTATAAGAAGTTGAATAGTTAGGAATATGATTCTAGCATCTCACGATTATTCAAATTGGCATTTCTTGCTGAAGAGTTTAGTGGGAGAGTTTTATCATATGGTTACATTGATATGTGATGAAGATTAAATATGCTATAATGTGCTAACAAAACCTAGAAAGTGTAGAAAACATAAGGCTGATTTGACAGTTTATCATATATGATATGATAAATCGGTGCTTATTTTTGTTTTATTAAATATTCTTAAAGAGTTTAAGAATATTAAAATATATCATATTAAAATGAACCTCCATTTTATCAGTATTTAATGTTGTCTATATATATATAAATATACATTTCATTAAGTGTAATGATAATTGAACTCTCAAAGTATGAATTTTAGTTTATCCCTAACTGATGTTTGACATGAATTATTATATGTTTTTATGAAATGTTAAGGTTAGCCTGAGAATCAAGAGTAATTTATCTATGGGAATTTTGATCATCAATGGGCACCTTACAAATGAGTGATCTTTATCTACTATATTTAAGCACCATCGAGCTTCATCAATCTTTTCTTTCTTTGTGCCTTCTTATTCTATATTTTTCTTCTCCTGAGCTTTTGTACTTTCATATTTAACCCCTTGGACCTCTTCTTGTCAATTGTAACTTCTCTCTCTCTCTCTCCTTCTTTCATCTTCTAATATTTTAGTGAGAGTTGAGATGAAATTACAACGGGTTTTCCAAAAGGAAAACCACCTAATTTCTCTCTCATTATCATAATTGGTTTCTTTATTTTTCTCTCAAAATTAAGGCTTCTTTTGGTTATTGGGTTTCCGTTAAAGCCATTGATTCTTGGTTTCTTGTTTTATCAATTCAAAAGAAAGGGACTATTTTGGTTCTTGGGTTTCTATTAAAATAAAGGGACGTTGTCATTTTGTTTCTTGGATATCTATTAAAACCAAGGAGTTATATAATCCTCTTAGGCCTTCTTAAGGTGAGGATATATAGGGGCACCTTGTATGCTATTTACAAAATTTATTATCATAGTGTGTCTTAAATTTTATACTTTCCAAATTTACTTTTTTGTTATATTTGTTCTTAATTGATTTGTTTTAATTCCTATTATGCTTTACTTTGATTTTATCACATGATTGCTTTATATCATCACATCTTTTATAAAATAGATTTATTTTAACACTTTTATTTTTAAAAGTAAATTCATCCCCTATTTACATTATTCATTGATCAACACTTATATGAGTGATAGAGAGAGTTATATGATAAAGAGAGTAAAAGAGGGAGTGAGAGTGCGAAAGGGAGAGAGAGAGAGAGGGATGAAGGGAGAGGGTTATTTGATGGAAGAAGTGAGACAACCCAAACATTACATAAATAAATATTACATCATTTTAGATTATTATTCAATACATATCATAATAATACACAACTTATAACTATAAAGGTTTAATGTCTTTGAAGACTATATATATAATCATATTATTTCATGAAATATTTTCAACATCTCTTATAAAGTTATTCTCACATAGTACACTTCTTAGACATACCCTACTTAAAACCTTTCTTTATAAACTGATGAAAATAATTATAAGAAAGGGTGAAGTCAGATTCTCAATATGGGTAAACAAGAGTGATATCAATCAATGATCAAATATATGGATAACATGAGTATAAGGGTATGATAACATGAGATTAACATGGAATCATAACCATCAATTCATATATCATAATCATGGAATAAGGCTTTGGTAGTTCATAAGGTATGAATCATAGAATAATTAAAGATCATGATATATAAGATCATATCATTAACATAATAACATGTCGTAAAGAGATACATAAAAGAATTACATAATCATAATAATAGAAATCTTATGTCAAGGCTATGCACCAATACATTTATCACATGTTAGTCTTGGTCTAACCACACATGTATCTACTTTGGGATTAGGATAACCTCATGTGTATCCTTTTAGGTTTGGGATAACCCCCCATGTACCATCTTTTGGTCTTAGGATAACCGCCTATATACATTTTAAGTTTATAAAACATTAATCATTACCCAATGAATTAGAGGACTATAACTGCCATGACCCCCTCCCTCCAAAGTTGCTGGAATGAGGGGAGAGAGATAATAACCCCCAAGTCACACCTCAAGTTGGTCTGGGTTTGGTGACTAGTACCAAGGGTATAAAAATACCATGAAATGAGAGACATTTCCCTCTATAATAATATAAGATCGGGAGATAAAATGAATCATCTACAAGCAAGTCCATGATATAATATACAAATAAACCAAAATCATCCTAAATACATGTATAAAATTAAACTGATATAGATAAAAGTATCCAAAGTAAATACCCAAAACAAAGCTAAAATAGAGACACAATAGCTATCCAATGGTCCAAGACAATAATGTACAACACAGTCCACATAGTCCTTCTAGAAACCCAAAAATTAGTTTATATATGTTGTGTGAGAAAACAAGTATACTCAGTAGGAAAAAACAAAGTCTATTGTGCACATGTGAAAGAAGCATACTAATGCACCTGTGAACAAACAACAGAACCAATAACACATAAATAGTTCAACTATCCATCCCAACCTCACCAAGACACACTTAATAAATAATGCAAGTAATGTATAATAATATAATAAGAATCATATCGATAAAGGGTATCCCACACCATTTTCCCACTGATTTTCCACTCTCTCACCCCAATGCCATATGTCATGACACTCCCATATCTCCCAAAAAACAAATACCACTGCCACACAACATGGTCATATCACATCACGCCCACAGACACCTGAGCCACTACCCCACAACACTGTCACATCTCATCTCACCCAAAAACACCATTTCCATCACATCATAACCATAAACAGAGTATTATGGTATAATGAACATGAGTGATATCAATCTCACTCCCTCCTCCTACCATGAACGACCCCCACTATAAGCCATATCACAACACGAACATATCACACCTTGCTTGAAAACACCCGGGCCACCGCCCCACAACACAGTTATATATAGATCACACAAAAACACCTAGGTCATCACCTAGTACATTAAAAAACCTATGAACATCAAAGAATATGAACATCTACTCACCTGGAAGAGAGAGAAGGGAAGAGTAGGTAGCCATCTATCCATCCTCAACACCAAGATGTTGGAAAAAACACCTCCGATGTGAATATATGGGTTTCGTTATATAATGCTCAACACATGTGGGGTGTGTATATAAATCACAAAGAATGTATAAGTATGTATATATATATATATATAGATACACACAATCTCAACCTATGAGTTCACAACCAAACACTATCCAACTCACAACTTCATCACTTTCACTGCCACCTCTAAATGTGCAACCCAAAACAAGCCACAAGCCACACATTTTACATTTCTAGCCAAACCCATTATCCAACCAATTAATTTAATTTGTTAATTATTAATTCCCATCCCATAAAAAAAATAAAACCCTAACCATTTAAAACATTATTAAACAAGTTATTCAATACCTACCCAGACGTCTAGCACAACAAAATCACACATCGCAAGAAGCCCATCATATCTATCACACCATTGACTCAACACCCCAAAAGCATGGACAAACAACCACTAACTCACCATCTCAAAATAATGACCAAACAACCGCCACCCCACCACCCCAAAGCACGACTAAACAACAACCCCCTCACCATCCCAAAATCATGACAAAATAACCACTAACTCACCACCCCAAAAGCATGGACAAACTACCACCACCTCTCCGCCCCAAAAGAATGGCTGAACAACCACCACCCCACCTCCCCAAAAGTATAGACACATCTCACCCATTAGTCCCACATCGCATCATGACCACACATCACCACCCCATAAGCATGATCACACATCACAACACATCAAAGACCATTTTATAAATTTAACAAAAGGGATTTTTTCACATTTCACTTTATTTTCAGTGTGTTATCACACAAATGATAATCCACGTGAAACCATTTTATTAACCAGATGTAAGTGGTTATCAAATTTCTATTTTGGGGTGATATCACAACAAAAATGCAAGAAAAGTCTTACAAAAACCATGATTTTCAGTGGAACATCAAGCCTATACAATCAATCATATCATAATAATATCAAAGCTGTAAAAACATGTGAATCATTCCCCTTTCCTACTTCAATTTCAGTTATCCAATTATTTATCTTCGATTAAGCCAACACAACTATATTCTATAGATAAACAAGAGTAAACCCCTCCCATGTGATACACAATAAATAGAAATTTGGGATTCTCTTCCTCAAAAAATCTTTGCTAACTTACTGCGCACTACATGATAAAGAAGAAACACCCAAAAACCACAACTGCACAAAGAATACAATAGATCAATCTACACCACATCAAAGATCCATCAAAATGATGCCCAAATCACTCCCTAAACCAAAACAACATCTCCATAGAGAATCCACAAGAAAATAACAAAATAAAACCATGGGGAAAAGAGAAAACAGTCACCATGGATTGTCAACCAACAGCCATCGGAACCAATGGATTGAAGTGGGAGGAAGGGGGCTAGAAGATCCTCCCAATATGCCCAGGGATCATATATAATAGGATGGAAGGAGTTGTGTTGAATGAAAATAATTGTCTGAATGGGTTTTAAAATAACCTAGAATCCTCCGGTTTTACATAGTGTAAACCTTACATGGCATGTATTTCATGGGTTTTCCAAAAATTCCCACTTTTTCCAAAAATTGTGTTACCTAAACTTTATTTAGTTACACGTCATGAATTTAATTTACACGACATGAATTTTTTTCACATGTTCCCCCATTTTTCTGCATAAAATTTTTGAATTCACTAGCTATACATGCCATGAACCACCATTTCACATTGTGCAAATATTACATGACATGAATATCCTACAGCAGCTCTGTTGTAGCTCCAGCCTCCACCTAAACTTTCAAAACTTACCCCAAACACCTCAGATCACCAAAACCAAAAAATTAATGGGTTGGGAAGTCACAAAACATTACACTAGATATCTATAAAATGATTCTTTCCCTCGACAATCAAAAACCAATCCTAGAAGAAAAGAGGTCCAAACAACCATCCCGCAAGATACCTTTCATAGTTCTCATCATACCTCAAATGCTACCACCAACCAAACATGCCAAACCAAATGGTCATAAAACATACTAAACAACCTCATAATTACAAAACCACACCACCACAACCATACAACCTCCACACAGTCCAAAACAACAACTGAAACAACCCACTAACTGCACTATCCCGAACACACAAATTAGAAAATTCCATCCTCCATGTCAAGATACTATCTGCTCTAGGAGATGCTGACTCACCCAAACTTGTTTAATCGCATCATAGTATAATATATCTCTATTAGGAATAAGGTCCTACCCTTTTCATATATCGTAACTTTATCACACAACATACATTAAAAAATAGGGAAAATACTCATCAAATAAAACAACAAGGTCTTAAAAATCACATTACAAGAAAAGTAGAGTAAGTAAATACTAAAAACAGCTTCGGGTACTGGGCACACATCTATGTCTCTTACTCCCAAGTACTATCCTCCATACCACCATGCCTCCACAACATTATAACCAAGGTAATGGTCTATCCACACAACACATTCTCTTGTCGATCATGGATCTCTATTGGCCATTCCACGAACGCCATGTCATCCTCGATATCCAACTCTCCCCAATAAATGACATGAGAGTAATCATGAAGATAATGACGAAGATGATAGAGATGTGGAAGAAATCCTAGATCCTCTCAATCCACAATGGAAACTCCAACCAATACACCATCTCGCCAACTCTGCCTAACACCTCAAAGGGCCCAATAAATCTGGGAGAAATATTACTCCCTCTTCCAAACCTCTATTGACCATGTCAAGGTGAAATATTCAATAATACATGATCCCAAACCTTGAACTCTAAGGGACTCCTCCTATGAGCCACATAAGACTTATTTCGGTCTTGCATTGCTTTCATCCTCTCATGAACAAGATGAACATTCTATGTTGTGTACTACACCACATCAGGTCCAAGAACTGCTGCCTCCCCAACCCCCATCCAACATAATAGAGAATGAAATAGTTTCCTATAAAAAACCTCAAATGGAGTAATGCTAATAGAAGAGTGATAACTGTTATTATAAAAAAACTCAACCAAGAGAAAGTGTCATACCCAAGACCCACCAAAGTCTAAGATGCACACCCACAACATATCCTCCAGTGTCTGAATGTTCAAATCTATCTTCTAATTAGTATGACGGAGGAAAGTATCATTGAGGTGTAACTGAGTGACAAAAACATGCTATTATACCCTCTAGAATCATGAGGTAAAATGTGCACCCCAATTCAAGACAATAGGCCTCAGAACTCTATACAAACACACCACCTCATCGACATATTTAAAGAACCGGAAATTTCTATGTAATTTTTTTAATTAAATGGAAATTTTAAAAGTCCTCAAAAATTGACGTCGCATGATTCTGAGGCCTGGAGTGCCCGAAATCAATTTCTGAAGTTTTTTTCGGGTACGTTTAGTGAAAGTTCGAGTGAGTTTTTATAACTTTTGAACCGGTGCTCAGAATTGAAATCTGATGGTACCGTTGAACTCGTAGTTCCGGTATTCTCTTAATAATACTTTTACCTCGACAAAAGTTGGTTGAGGGTGAAATTTAGATTTTAGGTTATTCGTGGAAATAATAAAATAAAATAATCTCATATTTATTTTATTTTGTTGTAACCACCCATGTGGAAGTTGAAGTGTTGAGACCACCTGACCATAACCTCCCATGAGAGGTTAAGGGGGTGGGACCCACCCAAACCTAACCTCCCATGAGAGGTTATGGTGGTGGTGACCACCCGAGACTAAACCCCCCATTTAATTGAGAGAAACTCTCAACTCCCCTCATTAATGAGGGAGAGCCTCTTGACCTCCTCTACCATTAATGCTGCCACCACCTCCCTTAATTTAATTCTTCCAATCCACCCTAATTAATCTTTCCAACCTAGGTGTTTAATTAGGCTAATTTGAAATTGGTGCCAACGACTCAATAAGATATTTTTATCTATTATCTTTGGCTAACATTTCATTTGGTTGGAAAAGGAGGATTGGGGAGAGGAGGAACTTGGGAGAAAGCTCCCAATGAAGAATGCTCCACTGACAAAGAATGCCGATGAGGAATTCCTTAGACTACAAAGAATGACCTCGACTACTACTTTTTTTCTCAGAACCTCTTTCGACGTAGGACGTGTTCATCTACAATGAATCGATGTCCGCCTTCTCACGCCAACATCGATGATCAATAAACAAGGTAGGGGTTATTATCAAATTCCTGAATGTTTTCAATTATTATCCTTGTTCTTGGTTCATGATTAAAGTAGAGCCTCTTGATACCACTACAAATGTGGAGGGTGCGGGCCAAAATAACATGGCCTGACCCCTCCGCCAATCTCCTTTGATGTTCTTCGCGATGGAGAAGGACGACAACCTACATGGAGGAGCACAAGAAGGGCGGCCGACACCACCGCTGGCTAGGACAAAGCAAACAGCGCAATAAATCGCCCTGCGGCACCGCTGTCCTACCGTGCCCTCGTGGCAGCCCTGGCCGAGCCGCCTGCACCCTTGCGGCAGCCCCCGGCCAAGCCAACAACGGCCTCTGCCTGCCCCGTATGCCCCGTGGGCCCCGAAGATCCACCGTCTGTGCACCCCTCACCCTCAGCGGCTCCGCCATACGCACTCCCCATGTACCTCACGGCTCCGCGTGCCCCATGCACCCCGCGCACCCCACAGCTCCGCCGTCTGCACGCCCCGTGCCGCCGTTGGCCAAAACAGGTCGTCGGCCCCCCGTGCCACCCCGGATGCGCCAGGCCGCTAGCCCCTCACAATGCCCTGGACGAACCAGCCCCGACCTCTGGGCCGAGCTTCCCCCTCACTGCACCCTTCGGGCCAAACGACCCTTGCACCGACACGTGGTCGGTCCGCACCCTCATGTCCAGTCCACGGCCTCGCGGCCCTCCACGAGCCCTCGCGACCAGCTGGGCGGGGCCCAGCAGGCCGATCCGAACCTAATGGGCTAGCCCTCCCAATGGGCCGGGCCAGACCCAAAAGGTTAGGCCGGGTCTACCCAAACCGGGTCAGCTCATATTGGGTCGGGCCGGATCGGTCCGACCGGACCCGGGCCCACTACGACCCTTTACTTTCTTTTGGCCATATCTTTGGAACTGGACATCCGATTGACGCGCCGTCTATTGCATTGAGACCCCTATGACGTGGCATAACTTTAGTATATTTTTTCGTGGGACTTCGTGACAGTAGATTATCAACCAGTAGCTTGTGGAGTGGATCTTTCAGAGACGAGCAAGATTTTGTGTGGGAACCTAGTAGTTGGATGAGACTTGATGACTTCTGGCCGTTTGACTCAGAGTGACTTCACTGGCCCAGTGGGGAGAACCTGGTTGTGGTGGCAGACCCACAGTGGAGGAGCGCGCTTAGTGACGTGGAAGACCCATGGTACTCGACAGGAGGATTACCTCTGCAGGCTATGAGGGGGAGCACCTGGGTGTGGCGGTAGACCCACGGTGGGGAGCACCTATATGTGATGCTACAGACCCACGATACTCGATAGGAGGAGTACCTTAGTATTCCAAGGTTAGTGGGAATAACCTCTGTGTGACACGGCAAGCCCACTGTACTCGATTGAGTAGGAGTTTTCTTGCAGCTGAGGTTTCGTTAATGTGAATAAAATCCTGGTTGAGCTGATTCAGTTTTTTTGTGTTTTCCTCATGATTGAGATGAATCACTTGATAACTTAGGTATATGTATGGGAATATACCTAAGTAATTTTATATGTTGATTTCTTACTTTATGAATTATCCTTGGCGGATTTTGTGAGACCTTGAGGGTCTCGGGGTCCCTACTGAGTATCATTATACTCACCCCTACACAGGCTATGCTCACACTTCATTGTGTTGGATATAGACGACAGATAGCACTGACGGAGGCTGAGAGTTCTAGGACTGGACGATACCTGGAGGTGGACCATATGGAATTTCGGTACCCGGAGGAGACGTACGGACGTGGAGTGATGAGGATGATATCTGTACCTACCCTTCAGGTAGGAATACTTAAGGATGATCCAATAGCTTCTTTTATTTATTTTTATTCAGTTGTATTGTTTTCAGTTGTACTTTTACCTTTAATATTGGGCTTGTATTCCAACCCCTTTTTATTTTCAGCACTCTTTTGGTTATACAGTTTACTCGTGTTTGTATCTTGTTGTGTGTGTTTACAGGTTCTAAATGCAATGCCTTCCCTATTTTAGGGAATTATGCCTTTGGTTCTAGTTTCCAGCCCCTAGCCTATGGATGGCGAGCTTGGGGTAGTCACAGCATGGGCCCCAGGGGATGGGTCATGACAAATTGGTTTCAAAGGAGTTGGTTCTACCACAGAACTTAGGACTCTAATATTTCTTTTCTATGAAGAAATAGTGTTAAGGGTAGTGAGTGTGGTTTTATATTTAGGGAGTCCAGTGTTGGTGCAGCGGCTGACTTATCCAAACACCAGGATCTTAACTTCTGATTTCTGACTCAGTGTACGAAAACACTGATTGCATGTGTGTTTTCAAAAGTTTTCTTTAAGTCAGCTCAACTAGGTCAGCTCACCAGGTATAAATTTTAACCGTAGCACACCTGTTTATTTTTAGGATGCCTCCACGCAGACATACCGCTAGTGTTCCAAGAGTTTTACACATAGATATCCCATCGAGCAATGAGGCTTCGGTGTAGGGACCTTTTCCAGTGGAGGCACCAGCGGTACCTTTCCCCATTGGGCCACTGATGCCACCAGCCCCAGCAGCAGATAGTGCACTCCGCTTGAGAACTTTTCATGAGTTCCAACGCCGGAGGCCACCCAGGTTCAGGGGAGAGACGGACCCACAGGTGGCTGGGGATTGGCTTGAGGCTGTGGTGAGAGTTTTTCGATTGGTAGGGACACTAGCTGATTTCATGGTGATCCTTACCGCCAGCCTTCTATAAGAAGCAATAGGAAGATGGTGGAGCTTGATGCTCCAAGTCCACGACGAGGTGACACTTCTCTGGGCAGACTTCAAGATCCTGTTTCGGGTAGATTTCGTCCCAACAAATCTTTGTGTAGTGCGTATTCAGGAGCTACTTCATCTGCAGAAGGGAAACATGACTCTAGCTCAGTACTTAGAGAGGTTCACAGACCTCTCACTCTACTCCACCGATATGGTTAGAGACCCATTATTCAGGTCCTGGACCTTTGAGTAGGGACTCGGGCAAGATATTAGGGCTTCAGTGATCTCACTCAGCATCCCGATGTAGGAGGGGGTGTTATAGAGAGCCCTCATAGTGGAGAGTTTCTTTACTGAGCAGTATCCACCAGCGAGATCCACCACTAGTCGACATGTAGCGGATTTTTCTGCAGTTGGCAATAGAAAGACGTCGTAGAGGTCCAAGATGACCAGACCTACAGGTGGACGACCTCATGATTCAAAACTGGTTGTGCGGGGCACCCGTAGTAGAGACATACATGCCAAGATCGGGCAGTGTTACTCATGTGGCGAGTAGGGTCACATGGCTTGTGACTGTCTGACCCGCCATACAGACGATCATATGACAATCGAAGGACCACCCAGGTAGAGACAAATATTTGATCGAGGTGGTCAGTAGGGAGCAAGCAGACGTGGTAGAGGAGCTGGTCATGCAGCTAGCGGTGGGCGACATTGCGAGGTGTTACTGCCACCACCACCAGGAGGTCCACCCCTACCACTGGGAGTAGGAGGATAGGAGAGATCTCAGCTCCAGGAAGCTAAGTCCTATGATCATGGCACTTCGAAGATGATACGAGGTATGATCTGTGTCTACTCCACCATAGCTGCAGTACTTATAGAAACAGGTTCCAGTCATTCTTTCATTACCACTGCCCTCGTTCGGAGCTCAGATATTCTGACGGAGTTGTTGGCTCGATCCTTACGACTAGAGACTGCTACAAAAGTAGATTCGATGATTACGCACTGGTGTTGGCAGTGTGACTCCTAGTAGCGGCGTTGAGGCCTTACGACGTCATCTTGGGTATGGAATAGTTATCTACAGTCTATGATCAGATTGACTGTATTAGGAGTAAAGTGTGGTGTGTCCACATAGATGGGACTAGGTTTACCTTCATCGGTGATAAGGGATCCTTTTCAGCACATGATGGACTTACTCAGAGGAGAGTGTATCCGATCACTCATCAGTTGGCTTACCTTACCCTCAGAGTTATCGATGTGGGGAGTCCGAGCTATCCTGTAGTGGTGGACTAGTACAGAGATGTTTTCCTTGATGATGTCCCAGGTCTACCTCCTTGTATAGATGTTGAATTTTACATTGAATTGTACCCCAGGAGGACACTGATATCTACACCAGTATATCGGATGGCTCTCGCGGAGCTTCGTGAGCTATGGGTACAACTAGAGGATTTGCAGGGGAAGGGATTCATCTAGCCCAGCGTTTCTCCCTGGGCAGCCTTGATTCTGTTCGCCAAGAAGGCGGATGGGAGCTTGATGCTTTGTGTTGACTATCGACACCTGAACCAGGTGACCGTGAAGAACAAGTACCCACTCCCAAGGATTGACAACCTCTTTGATCAGTTGAAGAGAGCACAATGGTTCTCGAAGATAGACCTCAGATCAGGATATCACTAGCTCAGAGTATGAGACGAGGATGTAGAGAAGCAACCTTCAGGTGTCGGTATGGCCATTATGAGTCATTGGTTATGCCATTCGGTGTAACCAATTCTCTAGCAATGTCCATGGGACTCATGAACAAGATCTTTCATCCATGCCTTGATCTCTTTGTCTTAGTCTTCATCGACGACATTTTGATATACTTGAATACTAAGGGGGATCATGCCTATCACTTGAGGGTAATACTGGACACACTCTAAGAGCACCATCTTTATGGTATGCTCTTGAAGTGCCAGTTTTGGATCCGAGAGGTTCACTTTCTAGGAAATGTCATCTCGGAGGCTGGATTTGCAGTGGATCCTACAAAGATTGTGGTAGTACTTTATTGGGATCCACCCAGGAGTGTGACAGAGGTACGAAGTTTCCTAGGTTTGGCTAGTTACTACCGATGATTTGTGCCATATTTCTCCAGAGTTGCAGAACCACTATCAGCCTTGACAAAGAATGGGAAACCCTTTGTGTGGTCGGAGAGATGCAAGTGGAGATTTCTGGAGCTGAGGTAGAGGTTGAAGTGCTCCCATATTGAGGATTCCAGAGGAAGGCATAGGGTACGTAGTCTACTGCGACGCATCAGGGACCAGAATCAGATGTGTTTTGATGCAGGAGCGAGTAGTCATCACATATGGTTCTTGAAAGCTGAGACAACATGAGCAGAACTATGCTACCCATGACCTAGAGTTAGTAGCAGTGGTCTTCGCCTTAAATATGTGGTGACACTATCTGATGGGCGAGTGTTTTACCATGTAGTATAATCACAAGAGTCTCAGGTATATCTTCTCTTAGAAGGACCTGAACCTGAGACAACAACGTTGGCTTGAGTTCTTCCAGGACTATAACTTCAAGATAGTCTATACTCCTGGGAAGGGGAACGTTGTTTCATATGCACTCAATAGAAGATATGGTATACAGCTACTAGGCGAGGTGACAGATCAGCTGGACGCTTTGTAGATATAATTTGTGGATAGAGATGGAAAAACTTTTCTTGAGTCTCTTACAGTCACTCCCCCACTTCTTCAATGAGTTAGGGAGGCACAGCGTGGGGACGCTGACTGCAAGAAACTATGTGCTCAGATATCCACAGGGCATGCACCTGATGGATTTTCTGAAGGTGGGGAGCACGTCATCCTCTTAAAAGAACGTACTATGGTAATAGTGTCACTTCAGGAAGAAGTGTTGAGGGAGTTCCACACATCACCTCTAGCGGTACATCCAGTAGTGGCGAAGATGTACTAGGATCTCCGACGACAGTACTGGTGGACAGGAATGAAAAAAGCAGTTGCTGAGTTTTTCACTCGATGCCTCACTTGTCAGTAAGTGAAGGCAGAGCATCAGGTACCAACAATCTTGGTTCAACCTTTAGAGGTCCCAGAGTGGAAGTGGGATGAGATATCCATAGACTTCATGATGGATTTTCCACGTACATCTAGAGGTCATGACTCGATTTGGGTGATCGTCGACTGACTCACCCAGTAGGCCCACTTCCAACTGATTAGAGAGCAGGGTTCAATAGAGAGCTTGGGACGCCTCTATGTGCAGAAGATTGTGCGGCTACATGGAGTGCCTTCAACGATTGTCTCTGATCATGATACACGTTTTACTTCCTGGCTATGGAAGGGGTTTTGGGATGCTTTTGGAACACAACTTTTTTTGAGCACCGCCTTCCATCCGTAGACGGATGGTCAAACTGAGCGGACCATTCAGAACCTTGAGGACATGATCTAGACTTGTGTCCTTGACTTTGGTCACAGCTGGGAGGATCACTTACCTTTTGTGGAGTTTGCATACAACCACATCTATCACTCCACCATTAGGATGGAACCTTTTGAGGTGTTATACGGGGGAACTTGCAGATCACCTTTGTGCTGGACTGACCCAAGGGAGTCAGCACTAGTGGGAACAAAGATGATACGGGCTACCACAGAGAAGGTGCAGATCATCCAAAAGAAGATGAAGATTGCACAGAGCAGGCCGAAGTTTTATGCCGACAGGAGACGGAGACCTCTGGAGTTCGAGGATGGCGACCACGTTTTTCTACGGGTCTCACCCCGATGAGATCTATGGATATTTGGTCGATGCGGAAAGTTATCTTCGAGATTCATCAGACCTTTTTAGGTCCTCAGCAGAGTTGTAAAGGTGGATTACCACTTAGCTCTTCCACCTTAGTTACACCGGGTGCACGGCATCTTCCACGTATCCCAGCTGAGGAGATACGTTCATGACCCTTCCCACATCATCGACCATGGCGAGTTGGATGTCGATGATGGGGATAATTTTACGGATGTTCTAGTAGAGATTTAGGATCAATAGAAGTGGGTCCTTCGTGGACGGTCGATACCTCTGGTGCGCGTTTGATGGTAGCACAAGAACTTCCAGGAGAGCACATGAGAGCGGGAGGCTCAAATGCGTGCTCAGTACACCCACTGGTTCCCTTAGTATGAGTTGTGGATTACGGGGACGTAGATCCCTAAGGTGGGGAAAATGTAAAGACTCAGAATTTTCCATGTAATTTTTTTAATTAAATGGGAATTTTACAAGTCTGCGAAAATTGATGGTGCATGATTCCGAGGTCTGGAGTGCCCATAATCAATTTCTGAAGTTTTGTTCAGGTATGTTCAGTGAAAGTTCAAGCGGATTTTTATAACTTTTGAACCGGTGCTCGGAATTGAAATCTGAGGGCACCGTTAAACTCACAGCGCTGATATTCTCTTAAGAAGACTTTCACCTCGATGGTAGTTGGTCAAGGGTGAAAGTTAGATTTTGGGTTTTTTGTGGAAATAATAAAATAAAATAAGCTCCAATTTATTTTATTTTGTTGTAACCACCCATGTGGAAGTTGAAGTGTGGGGACCACCCGACCATAACCTACCATGAGAGGTTAAGGTGGTGGGGACCACCCGAACCTAACCTCCTTGAGAGGTTATGGTGGTGGGGACCACCCGGGACTAAACCCCCCATTTAATTGAGAGAAACTCTCAACTCCCCTCATTAATGAGGGAGAGCCTCTTGACCTCCTCTACCATTAATGGTGCCACCACCTCCCTTAATTTAATTCTGCCAATCCACACTAATTAATCTTTCCAACCTAGGTGTTTAATTAGGCTAATTTGAAATCGGTTCCAATGACTCAATAAGATATTTTTATCTATTATCTTTGGCTACCATTTCATTTGGTTGAAAAAGGAGGATTGGAGAGAGGAGGAACTTGGGAGAAAGCTCCCAACGAAGAATGATCCACCGACAAAGAATTCCGACGAGGAACGCCTTTGACTGCAAAGAACGACTTCAATTACTACTTTATTCCTCAAAACCTCCTTCGATGTAGGATGTGTTCATTACAATGAATTGATGTCTGCCTTCTCACGCCAACATCAATGATCAACGAACAAGGTAGGAGGTTATTATTGAATTCTTGAATCTTTTCGATTATTATCCTCGTTATTGGTTCAGGATTAAAGTAGAGCCGATTGATACCACTCTAAATGCGGAGGGTGCAGGCCAAACTAACATAGACCGACCCCTCTGCCGATCTCCTTTGGTGTTATTTGCGATGGAGAAGGATGGAAACCTACGTGGAGGAGCACAAGAACGGCGGCCGATAGCACCGCCGACTGTGACAAAGGCAACGATTCACAACAACACCCTGCGGCACTACCGCCCCACCACGCCCTCGCAGCAAACCCCATTGAGCCACCTACACCCTCGTGGCAGCCCCCTACTAAGCCACCTGCAGCCTTCGTGCCCCATGTGGCTCCACCATCCGCACGCCCCGCGCAACCCGCGGCTCCACGTGCCCAGCGCACCCCGCGTCTCAACTATCCGCGTGCCCAATGCACCCAGCGGCTCTGCATGTCCTGTGCACCCTGTGCACCCCACAACTCTGTCATTCACACACCCTACACCGCCGCTGGCCGAACTGGCCCACCGACCTCTCGAGCCGCCCTGGCCGCGCCAGCCCGCCGGCCCCTCACGGCGCCCCGACCGAACCGGCTGAACCGGTCCCACCCTTTGGGCCGAGCCGCCCTGAGCCACGCCCCCTCGCGAAGCCCTCCGGGCCGAACCGCCCTTACGGCACCCTCCGGGCCGAGCCTCCCCCTCGCGATGCCCTCCGGGCCGAACCGCCCTTGCGTAGACCCGCGACCGGTCTGCGCCCTCGCGACCGGTCCACACCCTCACGACCAGCTAGGTGGGCCTAGCGGGCTAGGCTGAATCTAATGGGCTAGGATAGACCCAACGGGTTAGTCGGGCCAACCCAAACCAGGTCGGCCCGACTGGGTCGGACCGGACCCGGGCCCACTACGACCCTTTACCTTCTTTTGGCCATATCTTTGGCATCAGATGTCTGATTGACGCGCCGTCTATTGCATTGATACCCCTATGACATGGAATACCTTTGGGATAATTCTTTGTGGGACTTTGTGAAAGTGGAGCATCGACTAGTACCTTGTGGAGCAGATCTTCCGGAGACGAGCGAGCATTTGTATGAGAACCTAGTAGCTGGATGAGACTTGACGACTGCTGACCGTTTGATTGGGAGTGACTCGACTGGCCCAATGGGGAGCGCCTAGTTGTGGCAGCAGACCCATGGTAGAGGAGCACACTTGGTGATGCAATAGACCCACGATACTCGACATGAGGATTACCTCTGCAGGCTATGAGGGGGAGTGTCTGGGTGTGGTGGCAGACCCACGGTGGGGAGCACCTCTGTGTGACGCAGCAGAGCCATGGTACTGGATAGCAAGAGTACCTCAGCAGTCCAAGGTTAGTGGGAAGCGCCTCTGTGTGATGCGGCAGGCCCACTTTACTCAATTGAGCAGGAGTTCTCCAGCAGCTGAGGTTTCATTAATGTGAATAAAATCTTGGTTGAGCTAAGTCGGTTTTTTTGTGTTTTCCTAATGATTGAGATGGATCACTTGATAACTTAGGTATATGTATGGGAATATACCTAAGTAAGGTTATCTGTTGATTTCTTACTTTTTGGTTTATCCTTGGTGGATTTTGTGAGACCTTGAGGGTCTTAGGGTCTCTACTGAGTATCGTTATACTCACCCCTATACGGGCTATGCCCGCACTTCGTTGTGTTGGATGCAGACGACATACAGTGCTGATGGAGGCTGAGAGTGGTAGGATTAGACGGTACCTGGAGGTGGACCATAAAACATTTTGTTACCCGGAGGAGACGGAAAGACGTGGAGTGATGAGGAGGCTATCTGTACCTACCCTTCAGGTAGGAATCCCGGAGCATGATCCAGTAGCTAATTTTCTTTCTTTTTCTTCAGTTGTATTGTTTTCAGTTGTACTTGTACCTTTACTGTTGGGCTTGAATTCTAGCCCCCTTTTACTTTCATCACTCTTTTGGTTATACAGTTCACTCATGTTCATATCTTGTTGTGTGTGTTTACAAGTTATAAAGGCAATGCCTTCCCAGTTTTAGGGAATTACACCTTTGGTGCTAGTTGCCAGCCCCTGGCCTATGGAAGGCGGGCTTGGGGTAGTCACGGAACAAGACCTAGGGGATGGGTCGTGACAACACACGTCTTAGCTAAATAATCCACTACGACCAACTCATTGATCACTAAGAAGTGGTCCAACTTCTTCAACTGATCCATGATCACCCAGATAACATCACAACCTCACTGATCTTGGGGAAACCCTATGATGAAATCCATCAAGATGTCATCCCATTTATACCCGAGAACATCCAAAGGCAGCAAAAAATCACCAGAAACATGATGATCAACCTTTACCTACTAGAAAAACAAACACCTCTCCATGAACTCTACCACTGTCCATTTCATCCCACCCCCAAAACTACATCCTCAAGACATGGTATATATTGGATACTCCTGAGCATACCACTAAAGGTGAATTATGGAATTCATTAAGGACTCCCTCGCACATCACCACCGAAACAAATAGTATCCCCTAAAATGTCATTCGATCCCAAATATCCTCTGACCATCCCTCTAGAGTATCACCATATTCAACATGATCACACGTAACCTTTGCCTCTGAGTCTCCCCACTGATACTCCTTGTAGCAACCCAAAATGTTTAAATGATATTTTTCTTCCTAAAATTACGTGTAATACAAAAAAAAATTATATCTATTTAATAATGAAGTGGTATTTATAGAGTATAAAGGGAATTTTGATCATTAGGATTTTATTGTTATATGACCATTGGTCAATATGACCGTTGGTCAATATGACCGTTGGTCAATATGACCGTTGGTCAATATGACCGTTGGTGAATATGACCGTTGGTGAATATGACCGTTGGTGAATATGACCGTTGGTCAATATGACCGTTGGTCAATATGACCGTTGGTCAATATGACCGTTGGTCAATATGACCGTTGGTCAATATGACCGTTGGTCAATATGACCGTTGGTCAATATGACCGTTGGTCAATATGACCGTTGGTCAATATGACCGTTGGTCAATATGACCGTTGGTCAATATGACCGTTGGTCAATATGACCGTTGGTCAATATGACCGTTGGTCAATATGACCGTTGGTCAATATGACCGTTGGTCAATATGACCGTTGTTCAATATGCCCTTTGGTCAATATGACCTTTGATTACTATACACTTTATAATAATTTTATTGTTATAGTTAGTGTTTTTAAGTAGAAATAAAAAAAGATAATTATTGTAGAAAATAGAAGAGATGACCTCAACCATTAGAGTCATTCCATATGAATCCCATTTGTCATAACTTGGAAGTGAGGTATCATCACTGGAGTACTCCCTTGATCAATCCCAATATGAGATTTAACAAGTTAAGTTTGAATGAAATAAGCTATAGGATAAGTTCAAGTTAGAAGAAATTATCACTCGGTCGATGCTAACCGAGCTACCCCATGAATCTATCACCATTGCAGACCTTACCCTTAGGCTGCACATGAGTGTTATAAGGGATTATGTGTCCAAGACTTAGTTATTGAAAGTGTAATTACTTTGTATAAATAAAATTTTTATTCCATTAATTCTATTTTAAGAATAGTTTTTCTTAATAAAATATATGTTTAATTGAGATGAATTTGATAAAATGATTTTTTCAGATGAAAATCGTACTTTTCAGAAAAGATATTAGTTTTTATAATAAAATAAGGTATTATGAATAATATTTATTTTAACGAAATATTATGTTAAAAATAATCTTATTTAAATAAAAATGATGAAATAATTTTATTATGACCATGAATATTTTTAAGTATCATAAATTTGACTATGCATTATCAACTCACTATTTTTTTAATAAATAAGGTTTTTTATATTTAAAAGTTAAAATTCTAATACATAAAAAATTATTATGATAAAATAAAAATTATTTTTGAAATCATCATGCCAAAATTATGTTAGGGTGAATTTATGATAATTTTATAAAATACTTTATTTTTTTCATGAATAGTAAAAATACAGTTTTAGGTTTTTGGTATGTTTAATGACTTCATAATTATTTTATAATGATTTAATAATTAATTAACCGCAATATAAAACTTAAAATATGTTATTTTATTAATATCATGTATTTTAATATATTTTAATCAATTTACAAACCAATAATTTACTTTCCAAAGTCTAAAATGGAAAATTTAACTTTAAAAACATTATTTTGTGGAAACTTTACTTTTCCATGACAAAATAAGTAATACAATACAATAATCGGTTCTTTTAGGTTAAAATAACATAAAATATGTCCCAAAAATTCAAAACCATGGGCAAAGAACATGGGTAAGACAATTCTTTTTTCATTTTCCATAGCCTAAATTTCCAAGGCCTATATTTGGAAATTATTAAACAAATCCACCAATTTTTCTATAAATACCCACTCATTTCTCCATTTAAATTCACTAAAAATCCATCCTTAATTAATTTATGATGGTATTCCCTCACATTTAGTCCCCCAAAGTTTCCTCAATCCCCAAGGTTTCATTCCTCAAGATTCAGGAATAACTCTTCAAGGTAAGGGAATTATCCTTCCTTTCTCTTCAATTCAGGAACATCTTTTTGTATATGTATTTTAATTGTTACAATTTATATTTTTATTATCCTTTTTATCATATACATACTATAAAATTAATTTTATCAATGAGATACCCTCATACCATATCATATTACCCTTTTCTAAAACCATGTACTATACTCATTATCCTACCGATTTCACTTCTCAAGATTTCTCTCTTCTCCTAAAAAAAATCTCTTTTATTTTAATTGTGTGGATAACAAACCCATTTTATTTTACATGGGTATTCATCTAGATGTAAAAATGATTTATTTAATTATGGTATTAACATACATGAAACTCTCATTCCCTTTCTGTGGGTTAAAAATGACATAATTATCATGTCTTTAAGCACTTTCGAAACACCATGATTTTGATATGAAACCCATTTTTTTATTCTCCAAAAGTTATTTATGAAATATTTTATTATAATACAGGAAACTCACATTAATTAATACGGATTAATGGTGCTATTTTATAGCGCTCCAGTGCATTGGGTAACTAATTTAATCACTAGAAATGACATGTTTTATGATACATTGGTGAATAACGTTGATAATTTTTATTTACAACACCTTAGTGATATGATTATGAATATCTAAATTAAATGTTGTAGCCACATTTACATGTTATGATTCATGTTATTTTTATTTTAATATGCCTTATTTTACTTTTCTATTTCCTTAATGATATTCCTCATTTTCTTATTGATATTCCTCATGATTACATGAAAATTATTCACTTTCATATTCCCTTACCGGGCATTATGATCACCCATTTCCTTTTATGTATGTCCCCAGGATATGTGATTCAGTAAATGTACTTAGGATAAACCCATGAAGAATACTTTCAAGTGGATTAGAATAATGTTTTAGGTTTTCTTGTATTATGTTCTTGATTTCTAAGAAACTAAACTTTAAATGATACTCTGTTTCTACCATGTAAATAAAAAGTTTATGTAATAAAAGGTGGGATGTCATAGTTGGAATCAAGGGAAGGTTTTATTATTTTTGGTAATTAAGAATATAAATACTTATTATGAATCCTATATAAATGTTTAAATATAGTAAAACATCCTAGTATTTTGGTGAAATATTAAGTAAGTGGTTTCCAAGCAATGAAATACCTGTCTGAATATGAAAAAGTGGATGTGGCTCTGTAATAGATGTATCTAGGGGTAACACCCAAAAACAAAATTTTGAGCTAGACTCAAACGAGAACTGGTGCACAACAACGGTCCTTGTTGTACTACTGGTTTGACACTATTGGGGGATATGTTTGGTTAATCAAAAGTTTTTTATGAACCATTATGAAAGATTTATAGAAAATATATTTGTTGTTAAAGAATAACATATTTAAGCATGATTATTTAAGACATAAAATTAATTGATAATTATAATATTCTTAAAATAAACATGTTTCTCACTAATATTTTATTCTTTTATAAAATTACAGGAAATAGGAGGAACCTCATAAATGATGAGTGCAAGGGACCATGCGCTGACGACCCTCTGATGGAATCTAGAATAGAAAACTTTGTGAGAATAATGAATCAACTAAGTTTAGTTATGAACAATAACTTGAGTCGATCCAAGAGACAAGATTCACCTTAAAGGGAAGAACTTTTCCTTGAGTCCTTTATACGTCAACGAACACCTTCTTTCAGTGTATCTACCATCCCATTGATTACTGAAAAATGGATAAGCTCTATAGAAATGATCTTTTCTGTAATTTTTTGTTCAGAACAAGAGAAAGTCACCCTGGGTGTATACCAATTAGAGATAGAATACAATTAGTGGTGGGCACTAATTAAAAACATTAATCTTAGAAGAGAGATTGATGCTATGGAATGGGAAGAGTTCAGGGGAACCCGTTTTAATAAATATTTCTTCTATTCGATGTGAACAAAAAATGGAGAAGGAATTAATAGAGCTGAAGAAGAAGAAAAATGATTCATTGGGATGTTATGAGATGAAATTTATAAGACATTCCAGTTACACCTCTAGATTTTTTATGGATCTTAATAGAAAGGTTGATATATTATTCAGTAGGCTAAGACCCCATCTATAGAGGAATATAGCCAATCAAGACTATGAAATCTATGAGGAGATAGTGAAGAGTGCTATGAAGGTTGAACTAAAACTTAGAGAGATACAATGGTCACATAAATCAAATGTAAAGAAGATATCTTTAGATCCAAACTTAGGAAGTAACTTTGATCATGGAAGAGAAGGAAATCAGGTGAAACTTTCCACATGAAAAAATGTGGGAAGAAGAATTCAGTGAACTAATTTCTCAGAATTGGAAAATGTTATAAGTGTGGAAGATATTACCATATATCTTGGAACATTAATAGCGAGGTGAAGCCTAAAATTCTCAACACAAATGATAAAGGGAAGATGGTGCAGGACCAGCCTGAAGTCCAATGCTTCAAGTGTGGATAGCTTGGGAACTTTTCCAATCACTTTCCAAATCAGAAGATAATGGAGGGGAATCACCATCAAAATTATCATAGTAAAATAAGAGAAACATTTTATATCATGAAATCTAAAGTAGAAGTTACAAATTATGTGGTGGTAGGTACTCTCATTGTTCTCTCTAAACTAGCAAGTACTTTTCTTGATTCTAGTTCTACAAATTACTTTATTTCGTCCAAGTTTGAAAAGAATATAGATTAAATCCCTAAACTTATATAAGTAGATTTATCAGTCAATACTCTTGAGGGGATTATCCAAGCATCAAAAGTGTATATAAACTACAGTATTGACTTTGTTTAGCATAATATCATCAAAAATCGAGTAGTCCTTTCCATGGTGGAATTATAAACTATACTAGGGATAGACTGACTCTCAAATTATAATACTAAGATAAAATATAGAAGAAAGGAAATATCAGTAGTCTTTAATGGAAAATCTATAGTAATTGTAAAAGGGGATATATTATGACCTAAGGTTTTTCTAAAATAACCTCTTATAGCCTTCTTCATGGAGATGATCAGTGAAGAGGAATAAGAAAATGAAAGTTTAAGAATTGAAAATGTACCCATCATTCAATAATAAATTGATGCATGTCTTGAGGAGTTACTTGGACCTCCCCCAAAAAGAGTGGTAGAGTTCTCCATTTAACATATACCTAGATCCAAGATGATATCAAAGACCCCATACTGAATGGAAAATGTGGAGCTATAGAAATTAAAGAAACTACCTCAAGATATTTTGGAGAGGAGATTTATCTAACCAAGTGTGTATCCTTGGGGAGAACCTATTCTCTTTATGATGAAGTAGGACATATAAATGTGGCTATGCATTGATTATAGAGAACTTAATAGGTTCACAGTGAAGAACAAGTATCCTCTCCCAAGGATTGATGATTTATTTGACTATCTTAACAGGGTTTAATTCTTCTCCAAGATTGATCTTTGTTCTAGTTATCATCAATTGAGGGTGAATAAAGAAGATATTCCAAAGTCTTCCCTCTGATCAATATATGAGTATTATGATTTTGTTTTTATTCCCTTCATCTTGACTAATGATACTTCTATATTAATGGATTTGATGAATAGAGTTTTTATGGACTACCTTGATAAATTTGTGGTAGTTTTTATTGATGATATTATGATACATTCTAAAAGTCTCTAGGAGAATGAGGATCATTTAAGGGTTATATTGCTAACTCCAAGGAAGGATAGGCTATTCGGAAAATTCCACAAATGTGAATTTTGGTTACAAAAAGTTTCTTTCTTGGGTAACATTATAACCAATGAAGAAATATCAATTGAACCTGCCAATAATTTTTTTATAGGAGTGGAATAATCATAAGAAAATAACTAAGAATCATAGTTTCCTTGGTTTAGTAGGATATTATAGGAGGTTTGTGAAAAAAATTTCATGAATTTCTAATCCACTATCCAAGTTAACTCTAAAAGGGGATAAGTTCATCTAGACTAAGGAGTGTGAAGAAAGTTTTCAAGAACTAAATAATGCATTTGTTACTGTACTTATGTTAACTCTACCCTCTATCATATAAGGATTCATTATTTTTATAAATACATCTTTGAAAGGGATTGGGTGTGTCCTTATTAAAATTTAAAAGGTGGTTTCTTATGCATCTCATCAGTTAAAGCCTCATGAGAATAATTATCCTATACATAACCTAGAGGTAGTTGTAGTTATTTTTTCTCTGCAGATATGGATGCACTATCTTTATGGGTATAAATGTGATATATACATGACCACCACAGTTTGAATTATATATTCAAACAAAAGTAATTGAACATGAGACAAATAATATTGTTGGGAATTCTTAAAGACTATGACTATTCAATTAATTATCACCCCATAAGAGAAAAAAAGTCACCGATGCATTAATTAGTAAAGACCCTACTATTTTGGAAATGATAAGGATTTAACAAGATCCATTGATAAAAGAAATATTAAGGTTAGACATGGGAATCATGAGGGAAGGGTTATCATCAATCCTATCCAAAATGATTTCTCAACCATCATTATTATAGAAGATCAAGAAATATCAAATAGTAGATCCTTTGTTACTAAATAAGTTATAGGATGTAAAGAATGAGAAGTTTCCTGAGTTTAATATTGATCAAGAAGGTTTATTGAAATTCCATACATGTCCATGTGCCCCATCTATTCTGAAGATAAAGAAATAATTGATGGATGGATCTCATAGCTCTATATTCTCTATAAATCCAGAAAGCACTAAAATGTATAGGTAATTTCATGATAATTATTGGTGGTATAATATGAAAAGAGATATTTCCAACTACACTAAAAGGTTCTTGGTGTGTCAAAAAGTGAATGCATAGTGACAACTTCCTAAAGGGGTATTACAACCACTACCCATACCTGCATGGAAGTGGGACAATATCACTATGTATTTTGTCATTGGTCTCCCAATAACATCAAAAGGAAACAATGTGATATGGGTTATAGTGGACTGACTCACCAAGACTGCCCATTTCATCGCTATTTAGGAAAATTTCTCTCTTGTCCAACTTTCAAAAATTTATTTAAAGGAAGTGGTGAGGTTTTATGGGGTGACACTTTCTATTGTTTTTTTATCAGGATCCAAGATCCACATCAAAATATTAGAGAATTCTTTAACATGATATAATTACTGAATTGAATTTTAGTGCAACCTATCACCCTTAAACTGATGGCCAATATGAAAGGAAAATTTAAACAGTCGAGAACATACTGAGAACATTCTCAATGAAATTTAAAGGTGTGTGGGATCAAAACCTCCCATTATTTTATTTATCATACAACAAAAACTTCCACTCAAGTATTCAAATAGTATACTATGAATATCTATATGGTAAATGACGTAGAACTCCAACATGTTAGGATGAATTTGGTGAGAGAAATTTATTTGGACATAATCTTGTGCAAGAGATGACCGAAAGGGTTCATTCCATCCAACAAAACATAAAAGCTTCCCAAAGTCAGAAGAAGTTCTATGTTGACAACTGTCAAAGGGACTGGGAGTTTGATTTTGGATATAATTTTTTTCCTTTGAATATCACTATATAAGAGAGTCATGTGGCTTGGGAATAAAGGGAATCTTATCCCCAATAACATTGGCCCCAATGAAATACTTAATCGCATAGGAGTAGTGGCCTACTGATTTTCACTTCCACCAAATACAGCTCAAGTTCATGATGTATTCCATGTATCTCTCTTGAAAAAGTATATATCTAACCCTTCACATGTACTGAATTTGGAGGCGGTATAACTGAACATTGCATCTCTTATGAGGAGCAACTGATGGAGTTCTTAGACTGTAGAGATAAGGTTCTACACAACCAGACTACCCAGATCATCAATGTTTTTTGGAGGAACCAAAAATATGAAGAAGAGGCATGGGAACCAGAGGAAACAATGAGAAAAAAGTATCCAATTGTTTTGTCAACTGAGAGAGAGATTTGAAAATTTAAAGGCTGAAATTCCTTAAGGGGGAAAGAATGTAACGACCCTGACTTTTTAAATGATATTTTTCTTCCTAAAAATGTGTGATATACAAAAAAAAACTTATCTCTTTAATAATAAAGTGGTATTTATTAAGTATAAAGGGAAATGTGACCATAGAGATTTGAAAATTATATGACCACTGGTCAATATGAACATTTGGAACTATACTCTTGGTAATAATTTTAACATTATAATTAGTATTTTTAAGTAGAAATGAAAAAAGATAATTAATATAGAAAGGATAAGTGATGTCCTAAACCAGCAGAGTCATGCCATATAAAGACCATTTGTTAGAACTTGAAAGGGAGATAACATCCCTGAGGTTCTCCCTTGACCAATCCCAAGATGAAAATCAACAAGTGAATCTTGAATGAAATCAACTATAGGAGAAGTTCAAGTTAGAGTAAATTACCACTCTGTTGATGTTAGCTGAGCCACCCCATGAATCTATCACCATTGAACACCTTTCCCATAGGTCATACGTAGTTTTTATAAGGGGTTATGAATCCAATACTTAGTTACTAAAAGTGTAATTCCTTTTTATAAATAAAATTCTTATTCCATCAATTCCATTTTAAGAATATTTTTTCTTAATAAAATATATGATTAATTGAGATGAATTTGAAAAAATTAATTTTTTAGACATAAATTTTACTTTTAAAAAATAAATTAATATTTAAAATCAAATAATTTATTATTAATATTATTTATTTTTATGAAATCATATGTAAAAAATACTCTTATTTAAATATAAATGGTTAAATAATTTTATTATGTCCTTTAAAATTTTTGAGTGTTAGAAATTTGACAATGCATTATCAACCGACTATTTTTTTAATAAATAAGGCTTTATATTTTTAAAAGTTAAAATTATCACACTTAGATAATAATTATTATGAAATAAATATATTTTTTGAAATCAAAAAATTAAAATTGGATTAGGGTAAATTTATGATAATTTTCTAAAACACTTTATTTTTTCTATGAATAGTAAAAATATGGTTTGAGGTTTTCGGTGTGTTTAATGAGTTCATAATCATGTCATAATTATGTAATAATTAATTAACCATAAAACATGACCTAAAATATGTTATTTTATTAATACCAAGTATTTTAATTTATTTTAATCAATTTACAAACCTATAATTTACTTTCCAAAGTCAAAAATGGAAACTTTAACTTTAAAAACATTATTTTGTGGAGAATTTAATTTTCCATGATAAAATAAGTAATATAATAAGATTTTAGGTTATTTTGGTTTAAAATAACATAAAATATGTACCAAATTTTTAAAACCATGGGTAAGCCAATGGGTTTTCATTTTCTACAACCTATATTTTCAAGGTCTATATTTGGAAATTATTAAACTAGTCCCCCACTTTTGCTATAAATACCCACCTATTTATCCATTTCCTTTCACTCAAGATCCATAATCCATTAATTTATGTTGGTTTTACCTCCCATGGAGTCCCATAAGGTGTACTCAATCCCCCAAGGTTCCATTCCTCAAGATTGAGTAGTAACTCTTCAAGGTAAGAGAATTATTCGTCCTTTCTCTTCAATTCAAGAACCTCTTTTTGTATATATCTTCTAATTGTTATGATTTATATTTTTATTATCCTTTTTATCATACCTTAATTAAAAATTACGTTTATCAATGGGACACTCTCATCCCCTATCATCTTACCCTTTTCTAAAACCATGTATTATACCCATTATCCCACCGATTTTACATCCCAAAATTTCTCTCTTATCCTAAAGAAATTCTAATTTATTTTAATTGTGTGGATACCCAACACATTTTATTTTCTAGGGGTATTCAAATATATGTAAAAATTATTGATTTTATTTTGGGATTAACATACATGAAACCCACATTCCCTTTCTGTGGGTTAAAAATGACACAATGATCTTGTCTTTAAGCACTTTTGAAACACGATGATTTTGAGATGAAACCTATTTTTTTATTCTTCATATTTATGAAATGTTTGATTATGATCTATGTGGATAAAATTAATTAATAAATATAAAGGGTGAACCATGATATTTTTCCAATGAATTGGGTAAATAATTTCATCTCTATATATGATATGTTTTACGATACCTTGGTGAATAACCTTGGTAATTCTCATTTATGACACCTTAGTGATTAACCTTGATGATATGCTTATGAGTGTCTAAATTAAATAATGTAGACAAATTTATATGTTATGATTCCTTTTATTTTTATTATTATATTCCTTATTTTCCTTTTTCTATTTCCTTAATGATATTACTCATGTTCTTATTTATATTTCTCATGATCACATGTAAACAGTTTCCCTTGTGTAATCCCTTACCGAGCCTCATTCTCACCCCTTTCCTTTGATGTATGTCCCCAGGACATGTGATGTAGTAAATGTAATTAGTATGAACCCATGAATAATCCTTTAAAGTGGATTAGATAAATGTTTTATGTTTTCATGTATTATTTTCCTAATTTTGAAGAAAATAAACTTTAAAATATACTCTATTTATACCATGTAAATGAAAAGTTTATATAATAAAAAGGATATAATCCTCCACCTTCTGCATTAGAGAAGACTGCACCATCATATGAAATAAACAAACTCTACCATAATCCACCCCTACATCTATGTTCAAGGCTGCCAACTCCTCCATGGATCTCCAAGAATACCTATACTACTGAACAATATCTTTCCACGACTTCCTACTCAAAGAATTAGCCACAAAATTTCTTTTTCCTGAGGTACAGGAAATCCTAAAATCATAATACTGAAGAAACTCCATCCAAACCTCATATAGAAAATTCATATCACACTGATAAAATATATACCTCAAGCTATTTTGATCTATGAATACCACAAATCACTCCCAAATTACGTGATTCCGCCACAAATTCAACGCAAACACCACCGTTACCAACTCCTGATCATGGGTGGAATAGTTACACTCATGGGGATGTAACTTCCTAGAACCATAAGAGATCACTGTTCTCTTTTTCATCAACATGAATCACAATATTAGATGGGAATCATCAAAAAACACCTCAAACATCACACCATCCTTAGGAAACTAAAGCAATGGAGCACTGAACAACTTCCCCTTCAGGTAACCAAATACTACCTGACATTGATTAGTCCACACAAAATACTAGTCCTTCCTGGTCAACACTGTCTACAGGGATGAAACTAAAGAGAAATCAGGAACAACCTCTAATAATATCCTTTAAGACCAAGAAAACTAAAAACCTCTTCTGCATTATTGTGTGATTCCCAAAAAACAATTTCTTTAAACTTAGATTGGTATACTGGTACACCCTACTGAGACACTACATGCTCAAGGAAATGAACCTCTTATGTCTAAAACTTATGCTTGGAAAACTTTTCATAAAGTTAGTGTCATCTAAGAACATGCAAGAAAACAATGAAATGATCAACATCCTCCTCCCATGACTTTGATTAGATCAATATATCATAAATTAATATGAAAATGAACCAATCATGAACTCAAGAAAAATAGAGTTATTAACCTTCATGAAATCAGATGGTGCATTTGTAACACTGAATGACATGAATACAAACATGGAGTGCCCATACCTGAATTCTAAGGTAGTCTTTGAGATATCTAATTCCTTCACCCTCAACTGGTGATATCTTGACCACAAATCGATCCTAGAAAACCAACTCACCCCTATCAGATGGATGAAAAGATCATCTATCCTCAGAAGGGGGTAATAGTTATTTAACGTCACCTAATTCAACCTATGGTAGTCTATATACAACCTTATACCACCATTCACCTTCTTGGAAAATAACACTGGAGCACCCCATGATGACACACTAGGCTAGATAAGACCATTCTATATCATAACATATATCTAAATTCTCAAATTCCACAACTCAGAAGGTTTCATCCGATTAGGATCCATCAAAATCAAAGAAGCACCAAAGTAAAAGTCTATCCTAAACTCAACATCATGTCGAGGGGGTAGAGTCACAAGATACTTAGGGAAAACATACATAAACTCTCTAAAAATCATAGGGACCTCCACTGTCCCAATATCCACTGATTCCACTAAAAATTCAGCCAATAATGAAATAAGGGGATCCATACACCGACTGTCCACCTGATAACCCCATTCACCAACAAAAACTACACGCCAACCATCCAAATATAAGAAAAGTAATATCCTATGAAAGCATTCAATAACAACATACATAGAAAAAAACCTATCAATTCCTAGGATGAAATCATATGACTAAATTTTTAGCAAGAAAAGATCCCCACGGGACTGATGTGGCCCCATCAATAGTCTACACCCCCGACCCACATCAAACAAGCTAGTCTGGCCTCCTAATGATGTAGTCAACACAAGGGGAATCATTAGTCTTTATATGTCTAGTCCCAGATAACAAAATAGAGTGGGTAAAATAAATGAGTGAGAAGCTCATGAATCATATAGGGAACAAATAAGGGTACTCAACAAACCAATTGTACCTCTAAAGATCTATGGCCCCTCTGGAACTGCCGCCTCCACTACATGAAACTGACCACACCCATCTACTCTACCTCTCTATTGACCACCACCTCCATGAACACACTCAATTCGAGGACCCTAAACATGAGGAACTTTTTGAGATCGGCCTCTACCTACTCCATATCCCCTTGGTGGAGCATAAGCCTTCTTACCCTGCTACGGAAATGGTCTCACTGGAAATTACTACTAAGGATGGCACTGAACTTGTCCACATCCACAAAATGGATATCAAGGAACCACTTGGAACTAATTCTAGTGATGTCCATGAATCTAAAAACCAAAACACACTAGATGGATGTCTCTAGAAAAAGAATGAAAACCACTAGCCCCAAAAGGTCAGAAGAGAAATTGTTGAGGTAGACTCCCCACTAGTCAAAACCTCGAAGGTCCTAATTCCTGAGACCTGATACTGATAACCCCCATCCTTAAGTAACCCTTTTGGTTCCCCTATCATTAAAAACCTCATCAAGAGTGCATTTTCTCGATCAAAACCACCTTATTTTGAACCTCTAGATACATTTACAACATAAAAGGAGTGACTGCATACTGGTTAGAAGGAAAAAATGCCTCCTAAAGACATATTGTATGAGACTCCTCATCTAGAAAAAAGATCTGGAACAAAGTTAAAAAGGTCCTTGAGCTTGATTTCCAACTCTTTTATTGAGATAATCCCTTTTTGAAAATAAATAATTTCCTACCTCTTCACTTCCTTTATGGTTGGATAAAGGAACTTCATTCAAAACTCCTTCTAAAAGTTAACCCATGAAACATTTTCCTCCTTCCGGTCTCCCAGATACAACATCCACCACTATCACATAGATCTCTACATTTGAATAACTATCAAAGAGAACCAATATCCCACTACAACCTAGATCAAATTGAAATAGATCTTGAGATACTATATCTAAATCTATGTCTCCTCATCCGAAACACTCCCTTCATACATCCCCAAATTCTACCACTGAAAATAATGAAACTCCCTCTACCAAGCCTCATCCTACTCTACTGGATCAACCCTATGATGATTAACCAGGTCATCCTGTTGAACCTCAACTATCTGATCCACATGTGGATTATGATCAAGATCCATTCCCAAAAATAAGGATAATATCCTAATCATGATAGCATGAAATTTTGTTTATACTCATTTTAATTTACTTTATTCATTTTAACGTTATTAATGCAACCCAACTCAAATAGGAACACAATTTATCATGATTCATGTACCTCTCCCAGGTCTCCACCCTACAAACAGGTCCACCTCACTTGGTTGTTCAATAAGCTTAGAGTCTATGCATTGGATCATAGGGGGACCTAAAATCCCATGTCCTAGACGGTATCTCTATCCTATGTCACACACCAAGGTCAAATGACACTATTTCCATTACAACCCATGCAATACTCACTGTGTGTAACTCCAAATTCCATACTATCTCTCAACCATCAAATTTGATACCACTATGTCACTACCGTCTCCCGTGAAAGATACCAAAATGATGGGAGAGAGATATGACCCACTGAGTCTCACCTACAATAGGACTCAGGTTTGTGACTAGTAATGAGGGTATAAACATCTCATGAAATGGGAGGCATTACCCTCTATAATAATATAAGATTATAAGATAAGATGAATCATCCACAAGAAACTCCATGAAATATTATAAAAATAAACTAAAACCATTCTATATGCATGTATACAAAAACTGATATAGATAAAAGTATCTAAAGTAAATACCCAAAATAAAAGATAAAATATTGAAAAAGAAGCTATCCAAAGGTCCGAGCTAACAATGTCCAACATGGTCTATATAGTCCTCCTGGAAACCTGAAAATCATTTTATATACATAGGGTGGGAATACAAGTATACTCAGTAGGAACACCAAAGTCTCTTGTGCACATGTGAAAGAAGAATACTAATACACCCATGAGAAAATAGAAGAACCAACAACACCCAAACATTTCAACTATCCATCCCAACCTCACCATGACACACTCACCAAATAACACAATCAAAATATAATAACATAATAAGAAGAATATCAATAAAGGTACCCCACACATATTTCCCATGGATTTTATCTCTATAAAACCTCGACATCTTATGTCCTAATGTTCTCATATATTATAAATAACATATACCACTTCCCCACAACATGGTCACATCACATCATGCCTGCAGAGACCAGGGCTACCGCCCCACATCATGGTCACATCTCATATCACCCATAGATACCTAGGCAATCACATCACAACCATAACCATAGTAGTATTTTATCATGAACATGATGGATATAAACCTTAATACCTCTTCCTACCATGCATGGCCCCCACCGTAAGCCTCAACATAATACAAACATATCCCATCTCATTAGAAAATACCTGGGGCACTGCCCCACAACACGATCATATCACATCTTACTCGAAAACACCTGGGCCGTCACCTAGTGCACTAAAAGACCACCGACCATCACATATGTCTATGTATACATGACTATAAGGGAGAGTGGGGAAGAGAAAGTAGCTATACATCTATCCTCAATACTGGGATTTTGGAAAAAACACCTCTCATGTGAATATACGAGTGTCAACATATACCACTCAACATAGGTGGGGTGTGTATAGAAATCACAAGGAACATACAAGTATATATGTATATCCACACACAAGACCAACCTATAAGTTTACAACCAAACACTAACAAACTCACAAAATCTCCATTTTCATGGCCACCTATAAATTCATAACACCACACAAGCCACAAGCCACACATTTCACATTTCAAACCAAACCCATTATCCATCCCATTTATTTCATTTGTTCATTATTCATTTCGATCCTATAAACCAAATAAAATTACATCTATTTCAAACATTATTAAAAAATTTATTCCATAACTACCTAGACATCTAGAATAACACAACCATTCATCACAAGCATCCCATCATCTCTATCACATCATTGCCTCGCCACCTCAAAATCATGGCCAAACAAACAGCACCTCGCAATCCCAAAAGTAAATAAAAAACCACCACCTCACCATCCCAAAAGAATGACCAAACAACCACCACCTTTCCACCCCAAAATCACGGTCAAACAACAACCACTTCACTTCACCAAAAGCATTTTCTAATAACCACCTCGTTAGCACTCCAAAACAACTACCAAACAACCGCCACCTTGCCACTCAAAAAGCACATCCAAACAACCACCACCTCAATATCCCAAAATCATGACCACATCTCACCCATCATCCCACATCACATAGTAACCACACATCATCTCCCCATAAGCACGCCCACACATCACAACACATTAAAAACCATTTTACAAATTTAACAAAGCAGAGTTTATCATATTTCAATTTATTTTAGGGGTGTTATAACACATGACATAGTTTAGGGGAAACCATTTTATTAACCAGATATAAGTGGTTATCCAATTTCCATTTTGGGGTGATATCACAATAACAGTTCATGTAAAGCCTCCCAACAACCATGATTTTCAATGGGAAATAAAGCCCATACAATCAATCATATAACAATAATATCAAATCTCCTGTCACATTCATGATTTATTTTTGAGGCATTCTTTTATTTAATTTTTATCCCTTGTTTATTATTTAGTTTTCCCTGGAGTTTTTGATGAAAATTTGGGATTTTGGGCTTGAAATCAGGTGGAACATGGTTAGAGGAAACCGTGCGACCTTCCCTAGGAAACTGTGTGGGCCTTTTAATGTCTTTTTTCAAGGGTGAACGACCTAAGAATGGTTTGAAAAACTATTTGGAAAGCGTGTACATGGTTTTGAAATTCTAGAAAAAACCATGTCACATGGTTAGTGCACGATTTACCAAACCATGTGGTGAAACTGTGCAGGTGTCCATGTTTTCTAGTAAGGGGTGTATAGTTGGTGCATGGTTTAGTAAACTGTGTAGCCTAATCATGCATAGTGACAAGGTCATTAAAAAAAATGTGATTTTAACTTTATAAACTATAGATATTTTATCCCCAAAACACCTATTTCTCCCATCTCCTAGTTTTTTTAACCCAAAGGGTTCCCCTCCCTCCTTCTATAAGTTTCCTCTCCTCTCCCAAGGGTTGGATCTTGGGATTTCTTCAAGATTTTGGTGTGATTTATCAAGGTATTATCTTCTTCTCTTATTCCTATTCCTCTTTATTCTATTTTATCTTATGCTCTTTTTCTTCCTTGGTTTCTTGGATCCATGGTTCCTGTTTCTTTGAGTTTAAATTAGGGGTTTTGTGTTGTTAAGTTTTCTCTTGGACGTTCTTTCCTCTTGGAACTTTTTTGGAGTTATTTTGGTTTGGAATTGTTGAAGCGCATGTGATTTGAGGTAGGTTTACCTTTTTTACTTTAGCTTTAAATTTAAGAGTCATTGGTTTCTTACTTTTCACACTTTCCTTATATGTTAAATAGTCAAGTATGATTTTTGGTATAATTTTTTAATGAGAAATGAAGTGGTTTTCTTAATCATTTTAAAGTTTATGGTATTGTTTTGTCATGTTGTGCACACCAAGTGTTTGATAAATTTCCTAGTTGGATTTCTCAAGTGGAATATGGGTTTTAAGGCATTGTTTTACTTTCTAAATGTGTTTGTGACATCTAAAATGGTGGTTTGGATTTTTGAAATGTATTTATAAATGGGTTTATACTTGAAAGAGGTGTGTGTTTGTCTCTTGAAAATGGTTTGACAATGCGAAGGAAATATTTTTGTTTCCTTTTGGAAATGGGTGATTTCTAAAAGGGTGTTTGAGTCCCATTTGGAAATTTTGTGAAAATTGGTGGTCTTGAAAATTATACTTGGATATTTATATTGACTTGGTTATGTTGGATTTTATGGGAGGACCACACTGAGGAGATATCTTGTGATCAAATGGTTTAAAGGAAAGAGATTGTTCCATGGGGTGTCTTGGGGGTGATTTTTTACATGATTTGCTTATGTATGGTGAATGTGCATGTGATTGGATGATAGGTTGGAATTTTTTTTGTCTCAACCCATCTTTAGTATTGACATGGAAACATTTCATAACTAGCAGATTTTTCATGAACGGTTGCTTCACTAGCTTAGGATTTCGCTCTGGCTTGTGGCCCATAATAGGGGCTTTGTTTTGTTCTTATTTATATGGGAATGTTCCCCTCTGTGAGATCAGGTAGGGTGTGATCAAGCTTGTGGGTGATAATGATGTCATCAGGTGAGGCATTCCTTTAGGATGAGTCAAGATGTATAGTATGTTTTAGATTATTCCACTAATCTCCTAGATTCTCCCCCGTCCTTTGAAACTTAGTTGTATACAATGAATTATTGAGATGCATTATTGGTTGGTCGCTTATGTGTGTTATTCTCCATTGCCCTCATTATGTTATTATTTTTGTTTCTCTATTTCATGGTGTATTTTTTTGAAAAGTTATGTGATGTTTTTCAAAAGTTTATGAAAAGTGTTAAGAAAATTTTTGATACTCTTTTCCCCTGTTTTTAAATGAAAACATCATCTTTCTGTTAAAAAATGATAGTATTTTCTTCTTGAAAAAGGATTTGGATTTGAATGAGAAAGGGAAATAGACCATGATCTGTTTTAAGTAGAAAGTGTGTGCGAAAAACCTAGCTTTGTATATCATATTTCAAACATGAAGTTTATATTTCTTTTATTTAAGAGGAAGTTCATTGGGAATAGAAAATTTTGGGCATGCCTACCGAGTTTTAATACTCACACCTATAATTATTTCTTGTTTTTAGAATTTGGTGTAGGTTCCATCTTGGTCTTGATTTATGTAGGTGATGGTTGGTTTTGGAATTGAAGAGTGACCCTTGGGGTCACATGGAGAAATTGTGGTCGTCAGGTTTAGTTTAGGTTTTTTTGTCCAGTTGGTTGTATTTTTAGCTTTTGTTTAAATGATGTTCAATTTTAAAATTTTGTATTTTTTTGGGGTGATCTGTTTGTTTCCTATATTTTTTTATTTATATTGGGAAAAATAATTCCCTTATTTTCTCTGTTGATTCCCTAACACTACTTTCTAGCCAGGGAGAATTTGGAATACCTCTCAGGACTTGTCTCGGTCCGACTTAGGTGACCGGTTTGGGGATGACTTGGGTTGGTTTCTGAAAAAATGGTACCAGAGCCTAGGTTATTTAGAGAACCAAGATTTCAGAGAACCCTTTATTGTTTGTGATGTCAACGTAGATGGAGTAGGACTTTCGGAACTTGGGGTATAGGTCTGAAGGAGTTTCTAGCCAGCACTTTTGATTCCAAACCTCAGGTTTCCATGGGATGTCAGGTTTTCATTAGTTCATTTGGTTGTTGTGGATTGTTTGGTGTTTGGAAAAATGAACTGGGAGTTAGGCCAATGCTCTCACTAAGATCTTAGGTCCTGTAAATCCATTTGGCACTAGTGACATGGTTCTAAAATATTCCTCATGGCGGTGGTGTGATTAGAATATATCCTCCAACCATATGACTATGTAACTCATCGACACTAGTCTACCCTTGCGAGTTGTTTTGGATACCTCTTGATTATAAAATTGTTTTAAAACACTAGTTTTGAAATTTTGAAAACTAGATTTTAAGTGGCAATGGTTTGTATTTTTGGAAGATATAAAATGGATTTCAGATTTATTTTAATGGAAGTTTTAGAAAATGGATTTTTGGTAAAATGATATTTATGTAAAATGGGGATGGGTTTAACAAGAGTGTATTTCTATAACCAAAACATAGGGTTTATTGTTTTTTTTTTTGGAAAATAGAAATTTATTTTAAAAAGGGTTTTAGAACTTTCTTTTAAATAAGTATTTTTTGATAAAATGATTTTTAGTAAAATTATTCTTAATGGTAGTGTTTTGAGTTGTATGAATTGGGTTTTGGATTGAATTCAAATGTTTTTTATTTTTGAATGAAATAAAATGGATTGAAGTGTAGAGTTTGAGAATCAATTTTTATTTAATAGTTATTGATCTTCTGAATTTTTTTTTTGAAATTTGAAATGGGATGTAGGTTGAGAATTTGAAACTCAGGTTGAACATTTTGTCTTAGAAAGTGAAAAATATTTGTTTGACCTTTGGTATTCTTATAAGCACTCACATGTAAGGATGTATATGTGAAGGTGGATTGTTGATGGAATGATTTAGTTGGTACCTGGTTTGGCATGTGAATGTTCATGTGAATGAGCCTACAATGAATAACATTGGTGATTGTGTAACCTATCAAGTTTGTCCTGCTTCTCAAAAAGTGTTTTTAAGAGAAAAAGAAATTGTGAAGTTTTGGTAATCGGTTGTTGTATAGATCATATTATTGTGTTTTGGGAATATTGTTTAAGTAGTTATTTGAGTTTTAATTATTGTTAGTGAATTGGTTTTGAAGTGATGTTTAGTTGGTTTTTTCAAAAAGGTTTTGGGAAGATTTTGAGTTGGGTTCATTTTTGTGTTTGGTGTTTCTTTGGGGTAAGTTTTGGTCAATTAGTTGGTTTTGATTGAGTTCTTTGTTTTCTTATTACTTAGTGTATTCACCCACAAAGATTTTATGGATATTAGTGATGAAGATATGGGTGGTTCACCATTGCCATACCCTCGAGTTGATTAACCTAATGACTTTATCCTTGAGTTTCATAAGTTGAATCCTATTATATTTTATGGTCAAGCAGATCCGAGTGGATGTGGAAATTTGAGAGAAACTTCAGTTTTATTGAGTTTCAAAAGTTGATAAAGGTGCATTTATCTACCATTATACATGAAGGTTCAACTTAGAAGTCATGTAAGTTGGTCTCTTAAAACATGCCTTGGTAATATCTTACCTAGGAGTTCATCAAGTCTTTGTTCATCTGGTGGTATTTCTATGAGGTAGTAAATGTAGGAAGGGGATAGAGATGTAATTTCTACGGAAATGTGATGGATTGGTGTTGGAATTACTCATTTTTTGGATCTAGTTCATTACTTTCCGAAGTGGGTTGCGGAAGATTCCTTGAAGTATCTACATTTTTAGAATGAAATTCATCCTGATTTATAGTTGAAGGTTTTAGAGTTAGGTATAACCTTTTTTTACAACATGGTGAGTCAAGATTTTCATGTTGAGGGTGTGTTAGTGCAAGTTATTAAGAAATACAACCTTCCTTCTATCTCTGGGAGTGGTAAAGGTAATTCCAATAAGGAGTTTGGAAGTTGTCCTGAAGTCGGTGGTGCTCATAGGGGAATTAAATAGACTCTAAATATTTCATCATCTTCTTCTAAGAACTGAAGCATGGGGTGTCATTAGTATGGCATGCTAGATCATAATAAGTCATCATGTTTGAGTGCTCTGAATACCCACCATGCCTGTGAATTCCTAGATCACTTGTAACCTTTTTTCATGGGAGTTTCTAGGAAGTGATGTGGAGCTAAATCCACCCCTTCAGAAAACACCCCAGTCCATTTGTAGGATTAAGGTGATGGCTCGAGTTCAATTTGAAGACCCTATCCCTTTGGTATTCCTTCCATTGAAGTGGTTGTATTTTTTTATTTTTTTCCTTGTAACAACAATGGATTTTGGGAATCTTTCGTGAAATCCCTTTTTAATGAATGTGTGTCTTTTAGAAATTTTGAAACTCTACCATCTTGAGAGGAGGTTTGTTCTATTGTGTGTCTTTTTTTACTATCATTTTGGGTGAAATAGAATGACGATGTATCTTATAAATACATGTCTTGGTTAAAGCTCATTGTTGGAGAAAAGTGAGTCTCATGGTGTTTTGTTTTCTTTTGGTTATTCTTGGGGTGTTGTGTGGCCTCTTGTGATTCCAAGAGAAGGAGTTCAGATGAGGGATTATGAGCTCTTTATTGTGAGGTAGTGGATGCTTCAAGTCATTTGTGCTTCGGATACATGACCCAAAGTGAAGCTTGTGTTCAATTAAGAATCATCAGAGGTGTGGAGGACCTTTGTCTCGTTTTTTATTTAGTGTTGGAATGGGGACAATTAAAGTTTCTCTATTGTAGTTTCTTCTCTGTGGAAGGTCCCGTTTTTTAGTAAAAGGAATAGAGGCCTCGTTTCCTTATTGCATTACTTGTGGTTTGAAAGTTCCTCTTTGGTTGTAAGAAGTCTTGGTGGTATCATTTTCTTGAAATTCAAGTAGTCATGCCTTTTCAAATGTGGATTTATGTTTGGTTTTCCATATGTAGTTATTATTTGTGGTTCAATCTTGGTTTTTGATTTTTGCTCATTTGAAGATGGTTACAATTTGTGGAGATGATGAATTGTGGATTGGTTCGCCACTTGGTTTGGAGTTTCTTTTATTGGGGCCCTTATAGTGGGGATTTTGGTCTATGTGGGGAGTTCCCAGTTTGGTATGTGATGGGTTTTCCATGTAGGTTTTTTCTACTTATTTTAATATGGTCAGTACTTAATAGTGGGGAGAGCCACCATGGGTCTTGCTGAGGTTTCTTCTAGAGTTGATCGTTGCTAGTTGGTTACTATTGGTGGGGAGTCCGTTCCGGACTCCCATGTTTATAATATGGTTTAGTTTATAGTGTTAGCTTGTAAATGGGTGGTTTCATTGGGAGTTATCTAATTTTTAGATCCTTTAAGTTTGGGTGAATGTTGGGATTTTTAGGAGTATTCCCAACGATCCTATTTGAAGCAAGGTTGTAGAAGTTTTTGCTCGAGTTTTTCCATCATTTTTTGGGAATTGGTTTTGGATCATTGGATAGTTATGAGTAAGAGGTGTAAGTTATTTTTGGAAGTTCTTCAATTTGGGGAATTAAATCGTTTGACCATGTGAACCTTGTACTTTGAATCAATCAATTGGAGATTTTGTGACTTTTCAGGGGAGAGAAATTTTCATGGTGGGAATAATTGTCACATTTGTGATTTCATTTTGAGGTATTCCTTTTTTTATTTATAGTCCCTTATTTATTCTCTATTTTTCCTAGATTTTTTTAGTAAAAAGTATAGATTTTGGGATTGACAGTAGGTGGCACATGATTAGAGGAAACTAGGTTACCTAAACCAAGAAACCATGCAGGCCTTGAGATTTATCTAGTCAAGGGTGAAAGACCTAAGAACAATTTGGAAAACCATGTAGAAGACGTGTTCATGGTTTTAAATTTTTTTAAAGAACCATGTCGCATGGTTGGCACACAGTTTACCAAACCGTGCGACCAAACTATATGGTTGCCTAGGTTTTCTAGTATGGGGCACACAGTTGGGGCACAATTTGGTAAACCATGTGCCCCAACTGTGCGCAGTACCCAGGTCATTAAAAATGTGATTTTACCTTTCCACCCTCTTAGGATTTTAGCCCCCAAACACCCATTTATCCCCTACCTTAGTTCATGTGACCCAAAGGGAGCTCCTACCTCCTTATCTAAGCTTCCTCTCCTATCCCAAGGGTTGGATATAATGTTTTCTTCAAGATTTTGGGGTGATTTCTCAAGGTATTATCCTCTTATCTTCTTCCACTTCCACTTTATTCCATTTTATCTTAATTTATTCTTCTTAATTGGTTTATTTGATATCGGGTTCATGTTTCTTTGAGTTTAAATTAGGGATTTTCTATTGTTAAGATTTCTCTAGGATGTTCTTGCCTCTTAGAACCTTCGTAGAGTTGTTTTGGGTTGGTGTTGTTGAAGGGCATGTGATTTGAGGTAGGTTTCCCTTTTCACTTTTCCTTTAAATTTAATAATTGTTTGTTTCTTATCTTTATCACATTCTTTATATGTTAAATAGTGAAGTATGATTTTTGGTTTAACTGTTTGATGAGAAATGAAGTGATTTTATTAATCATTTTTAAGGGAATGGAATTGTTTTGTTATGTTATTCACACCAAGTGTTTGATAAATTTTCTGGTTGGCTTTCGCAAGTGGAATATGGTTTTTAAGACATGGTTTTGCTTTGTAAATGTTTTTATGACATATAAAATGGTGGTTTGGATTTATAAAATGGTTTTCTAAATGGTTTTGTACTTGAAAGATGTGTGTGTCTGGATCTTGAAAATGGTTTTACAATGTGAAGGAAATGTGTTGGTTTCCTTTTAGAAATGCGTGATTTCTTGAAGGGTGTTTGAGGCCCATTTGACACTTTTTTTAAAAAATTGGTGGTCTTAAAAACTATACTTAGATAATTCTCTTTCCATGATTATATTGAATGTTGTGGGAGGCCCACACTGAGAGGATCACTTATGATCAAATGGTTGAAATACAAGATATTGTTCCTTGGGGTGGTTTGAGGGTGACTTGTTGTTTGAGTTTATTGTGTATGATGTATATGCATGAGATTAAATGTTTGGTTGAAATTTGATTGGATCAGCCCTATCTATTCTCGAAATGGTAACCTTGAATAACTAGTAGATTTTTGGTGAACAGTTGGCGCACTAGCTTAGGATTTTGCTTTGGCTAGTGTCCCACAATAGGGGTTTTGTTTTGTTTTTGTTGCTATGGGAAAGTTGCGCTTGGTCAGATCAGGTAGGGTTCAATCGAGCATGTGGGATAGAATGATGTCATCGGGTGAGGCATGCCTTTAAGATGAGTCAATATGTATAGTATGCTATAGATTATTCCAGTAAGATCATAGGTTCTACCATGTCCTTCTACACTTAGTTATCTATAGTGGATGATTGAGATGCATTGTTGGTTGGTCACTTATATGTGTTATTTTCCATTTCCCTTGTTATGTGATTATTGTTTCTTCTCTATTTCGTGGTGATTTTTTTTGAAAAGTTATGTGATGGTTTTAAAACGTTTATGAAAAGTGTTAAGAAAATGTTTGATGATCCTTTTCTCTCTTTTTCAATGAAAACATCATCCTACCCCTAAAAAATAATAGTATTTTCTTCTTGGAAACGGATATGGATTTGAATGAGAAAGGGAAATGGATCGTGTTTAATTTTAAAGAAAAAGTGTGTGTAAAAAACCTAGATTTTTATATTTCATTTCAAACATGATGTTGATGTTTATTTTATTTAAAAAAAAGTGCATTGGAAGTAGATTTTTTTGAGATTCCTACTGAGTTTTAATACTCATGCCTATAATTATTTCTTATTTTTATATTTTAGTGAAGGTTCCATATTGGTTTTGATCACCATAGGAAATGCTTGTTTTGGTATCATAGAGTGACCCTTGGTGTCACGTGGAGATGTTATGGTCATTAGGTTCAATTTGGGTTTTATTGTTTGGTTGGTTGTATTTTCATCTTTTGTATAAATTATGTTCATCTTGGAAATTGTGTATTTATTTTATTCAAACATCTCTATTTTTTCCTCTACGTTTTATTTATATTGGGAGAAATCATTCCCTTGGTTTTTCTATTGATTACCAAACACTAGTTTCTAGGATGGGAGGATCAAGAACACCTCTCAAGCCTTGTCTTGGGATAACATAAGTGACCAGTTTGGGGCCAACCCAGGTTGGTTCATGGCAATTTTAAAAACATGTGAATCAATCTCCCCCCATTCAATTTCTAATTTCTAATTATTTATCATTGATTATGCCAGCACAACACCCCACATATATAAACAAGAGAAAATCTATCCTGTATTATACACAATAAATAGAAATGAGAGACTTTATACCTTAAAGAATCTTTTCCAACTTTCCACGTACCGCATAGAGAAGAAAAAATGCCCGTAAACCAAAAACGTACACATAAAACAGTGGATCAACCTACAACACACCAAATATCCATAAAAAATCCACCCAATTCAAACCCCAAACCAAAACAACATAACCGCAGTGAATCCCCAAGAAAATAACAAGAGAATACCACAAGGAAAAGAGAAAACAATCATTATGGATTACCAACCAACATACACTATAACCAAAAGATCAAATTGTGAGGAAGGGGGATAAAATATCCACCTAAGGCACATAGGGATTGTATAGAATGAGAGGAAAGGAGGTGCATTCAAATGAAAATAATCATCCAAATGGGTTATAAAATAACATATAATCTGTCGGTTTAACATCATGTAAAACTTACATGGAATTTATTTCACAAGTTTTTAAAAAATTCCAACTTTCATAGGAAATTATATCACCTTGGATTTATATACACCATGAATTACATTTACACAAAGTTAATTTGTTTCATGTCTTCCCCCCTTTGAATAAATACAATCTATTAATTCACTAGCCATGGAAGATGTGAACCACCATTTCACATCATGTAAAAATTACATAATGTGAATATCCCACATCATCTCTGATATAGCTTTGATCTCCACTAAAACTTCCAGAACCTCCCCTGAACACCTCTAACCACCAAAACCAGTAATGTGACATGCCAAGAAGGGACCAGATGTTACAATAATGGACCCACCCATTAGATAATCATAACTCATTTATATGTATTCCATAATATCATGAAAACATTTATCATTTGGTTATAACTTAACTCTTGGAAAAGAAAATGGGGTTCATAAATATTTAATCATCATACTCAATAACTATCCATTGAAAGAATAAAGATGGTAACTTTGGATCATATCCCTAGTAAAACAAAATTAAATCAAAATATGTTTTTATATATGAAAATACCTTTAAAATATCAGTAGAACATTTCTTGAGGAAAATACCATTTTCATTTTGAAATCACATATTTTAAATCAAAAAATTTATAGAATATTAGGAAAACAGTTTCTTTGAAAATAACCATAGAAACTTATAAAGTATTTTTCAAATAAAATATTAGTTATGAAGGTGAGAAAAGTTATTCATTTAGTAAATGTTAAAACAAATATTTCTTTCACACTTTTGGTAAAAAGTCAAAAGTACCTTATTTAGAAAATGATAAGAAGATTATTTCTAAAAGTTTGAAAATAAAGTCAATTATGGTTGAAATTTAATTTGAATAATTATTTTATTATATAAAATAAAATCCTTGAAAAAAATTTAAATAACATGGTCATGGAATAAAAATTTCATTGACTTAAGATGAAATAATGTCGTTTTTACTTAAAAAAAATTTTCTTGATGTTTTTAAGTTCCAAAGAGAGAAAAATGGTACTAATACATAATTTTTTAGGAATAAACAGAATAAAAGAAAATATATACATTTTAAAGTATAATTACCTTATAATTCCCAAAAATGGAAATTTAACACAAATAATCTCAACAAGAAATGAGATTGTAACATAAACCCTTACCTCAAGTTTGACTTGATTCATAAGCAATATACCTTCATTTATGATATAGTTAAATTTATTATTATTATTTTTGGAAACCATATTCATTTTTATAATACCATATATGGTTTACTTATAATATCTTATTTGTAAAGTCCTGGCCTAGGTGCCACACACCGGTACCCCGAATTGAACCACCACATGACCTCATGCATACCTACCTATATTCTAGAGGCAGCTGACTAGAAATGGGGGTCTAATGTCAATCATGGGTAGACTATACCCTCTTTATCATTGTAAAAACACAACATAAATTGAATAAAAAATATCCAAATTATATAACATAACTAGAATAATAATGTATCACAATATGACTAAAATTGGAAATACAAAGTCAAAACTAAAATAGTATACATGCCATGCTAAAGTACATGCCAAATATCAATATGAAAAACCCAAAAGTAAAGATACTAAAAACTCCCAAGTGGGTCATAAACCACATTCAGTTCCCTTATCCATGATCCATCCCAAATCATCCATCTAACATAGGGACCTTTCCCTTAACCTATCCTACAATCATGTAATCTATTTGGGTACCTATCAGGCAGCTTGAGTAGGGTGTGAGTACAAATTAGTAGGTGATGCACCTGCACATATCATTTTATTCTAATGGGATGTGGTCAAATTAGATTTATATTTTCCAAACTATACTTTCTAATTAGACTTAGTGTAGTGATAGTGCGGGGTCGATCCCATGAGGATCTTAGATTGGATGGTAGGAACTAAGGTCAGAACCCTTTGGGGTATGAGTTCTCTCAAGATAGTTGAGTTTGGTAAAAAGACTAAAGATAAGGGAACTGGGTTTAGGATCAGAGATAAGGAAGGTATCAAGATCAATTTTGGGGTTTAGTAGAAAGGATGATCTTAATTCTAACATTGTAAGATCCTAAGGTTTAGGATGGGAAGAATGTAGAGGTCACTAGTTAATCACAGTCAGAGCAACTAACTCTATCTAGGAGTCATCTATTCCTTGTTCTGGATATAACTACAACCTATATGCACTAAACTTATCTTATATGAAAGAAAGTGTTATAAAATAATGGTAATGGCCTATTCTACTTCAATCAGGAATGTTCATTCATTCAAACTTCCCATGGTCATGGTTGTTCAAGTTAATTGGGTAAACAATTTTTGTTTACCCTGATTACTAATACTTAAGGGTACCAAGTTGACAATTGAAGATTAATTAGATTTAGACAACCCTACTCTCAATATCTACCCTAATTAGTTTAGCTACTCATGGTATAATCGATTACATATAGATAAATAATTGAAATCATGATCAACATGCCAATAGAGGTTGATATTAAATGATTGAAAAACATGAAATGATTTAGATAAACCAAATAGAAAACATTCAATTAAGAACAAACAATATAAATCTAAAATCAAACACAATTTCAATCAACTAATTACTTATAATAATAACAAGAACAAGTGTAGTGTGGATTCATCATAGGTTGGTAATCAAGTTGAAAAATGCATGAAATGGTATTGGAGATCCAAAAAGGGATGAAGAATGTCATTGAAATCGATCCACGATGATTTTATTAAAGTAAAAAAAATGAAAAGATTTGAATAAATACAAGTTTGGGGATAAGGATTCAAAGGTGAATTTAGAGAAATGAGAGAGAAAATGAGTGAAAATAAATAATTCAATCCATACTCCTTTACATGGTGAACCTTCTATAGGTAAACATCCGGATATTACATAACATGTAATGGTGTTTGATGTCATGTAATTCCAATCTGAGTTTCTTTTCGTGATTTTTGAATATGCCCAAATCTCATGTGAATACCAAATGTACTTTTGGAAATTTGACTTCTTTCATAATGTGTATCTAGGTCTCACAACATGTAGCTTCATATAGCCTTTTCTGGAAGGTGTAAATTGAATTCAAAGGTTACATAACGTGAAATGGTTACTCATATCGTGTAATGGATTCACAGCTTGAAATTTTTCATGACTTTTCTTCACAGCATGCAGTAGGTTGTGAAATAATACTACATGTCATGTAATGATGTTTCATGATGTGTAATATCCATTTTTGGTTCTTTTCTACAATTTTTCCTTTTAAACCTTGAAATCCTATTTTCTAAAATAAAAACTACAGACCTAGTGCATTGTCAAGTAAATCATTTAAAATACTTAATAAAATGACAGAAAAATTTATATATGATTTCATATTATAAAATTACCCCACACTTGAACAATTGATTGCTCTCAAGAAAAAATTTCTCAATAGGGATTTCAAAGGGTAATAAATTTTTAAAATAGGAAACATTTATTATATCTAGGTAAATAAAACTAAGGGTAAGTAGAAAAGTCAGTCTCTAGAATCATCCCTGCATAGAAAATTGGTCATGTCTCATAGATTAGTTCTTTGAACAAATTATTAATCTTTTAATTAAAATTTCTTAACCATTCCTTGAAATATATACCCATTTTTAATTTACCTCATAATGAATTTTCTATCATCACTCAGGGTAAAATGAAATTAGAGTAATGCTCATACCCTAAGTACATGAACTTAACCATAGGCTTGAATTGGTTCTATCATCTCCACCTCATAAATATAAATAAAAAATCAATCACGAGGGCTTCAAAAATTAGGTTCTAATGGATCTAAGGAAGTGAAAAAGTGGGTAAAAAATAAAAAAAAAGATAAAAAAGGAGGGTGTCCCTGTAGTATAATGCATGAATGTCGTGAAAAGTGTAATGAAATTACTCCTCCATAGATAATAAATTCCACCCTCCCAACAGATCAAGTTGGATCCATGTATATATATCATGTGAGTGCAAAAAATTTTCCCATTCATTTGTTTTTCTTTTTGTATTTTAATTTTTTGGAAGTCATGTATAGGCTAGATCTCACATCCATCCCCTAACCACATATGATCTTTCATGGGATTCATCGATCAGGAAATGGTGATTTTTGACCATCCTAATACAAAACCCAAATCATTTTAATTTTATTTTTATTTTTTAAAGGAAAAGTATAGATATAAAATATCACAAAGTATACATGGATCACAATCAAACAATTTGGTGAACAACACAACACATCTCCATAATAAAAATAAACTTGTATTTGATGATAAATTCCCCCACACATGTTCAATGTAAATTCATGCATTATACAAAGAGAAGGGTAGGAAGGGATAATTGTCTAGGAATAGATACATCCTATAAGGTAATTCATGGAATCTATGGGCTTAATGAAGGAAATATGTAAGGTGTGTATTAGGGAAAACAAGTATCTCAACAAATATTTCCTAAATCATTTTCAAATTGTATTTGTTTAGTCATAGCCTCAATAAGATCTCAATGAAAGTTCTGATAGGTTTACATGTACCACATGTCACTCAAGAAATATGCTCAGAAAATAACATAAAATTGTAGGCTCAGAATCTTCTCAATAATGGGACTAAATAAATAAAACTGGCAATCACTAAGGGTATACAACCTTGTAATAAGTCAACTAAAGTAATTTCAAAAATTTTGAATTTTGAGTTAAATTAATAAACTCATCAATCATTCTAAGAATCTAAATAGAAACAAAATAAGGATTTCCACTAATTTACAACTTAGATTTTCTTTTATTTAAATCAGTATAATGATTTTCAGGTTTAAAGCATGATTCAAAATAAAAAATGTCTACTAGAAAGAAGAAAATAGAAAAAAATTCAAGTGTATAGAAAGTAAAACTCATAAAAAACTCCCCAACACTTAGAGAGATATAATGTTTGCATTATCCATGGAAGTACCATGGGAGGGTTATGTCAGATAAAAATCAGATTATTGAAATAGAAATTTGAAAAATGAAGTTCTATGGAATCGAGAGCTCCCTATATAGAGTGGTATGACATGGGGAAAGTTGAGTTGTCTTGTTTTTTTATAATTGGGATCCCTACAAAATGTTTTAGAAATACAAATCCTGCACTAGATAAAATGTTATTCCATAGGGTTGAAGCATTTTAAAAGCTGTAAAATAGGTAGATGAACATTATGAATAGTAGTAAAAGGCACCTGATAAAAATGTAGGAATGTGTGTACAATAAGGCTCAAAGTGACTCATGGCTAGAAAAAGAAAAAACTATAAAGGGACGACTAGGAAAAAATTATAACTACAAAAATTGAGAAAAAATATGAAATATGGGTTTCCTCCTATAAAGCACTAACAAATGACTTCATTATCCAGACGGATGGAGAAAAGTATCAGGAAATATCGTCCATCAGCTCTGTCTCTTCTCTATTGTCTACAACTACTCATGGCATTGTCGTCTAGATATTGGGGTCTTTTGGTAGTATTGATCATTTTGGTCACATACCAATCATGAATATTATATATAAGGAAAGGTATCTATTCTTGAGGTGGTGGATGTTGAGCCTGGATCTCTAGGGATTCCTCTTGGAGATGGTGATCGACCTCATCCAGGTGTTGAGTCACTCATCAAACATGAAAAGATGGTGACATAGGCGCATCAAAAACCATAGATGAAATAGAGGACCTATACATGGATACTATAGAAGTATAAAGTTTGGAATAATAATCCAAGTAAAAATAGATCAAATATTAGTATCCAATATTTGTAAAGCGTAGTGATACAATCATGAAGGGAAACAATAACAGTAAAAAAATGATCATCTCCTAGTAGCATACAAAAATCAGGGGAGGGGACTGGGGTACACTATGAAAAATCAATGTCAGTAATGACATCATCATCAGTCCTCTCCCGAATATAGTGTGGATGAAACTACCCTTCCTAGTTAATGGTTGTGATGGAGGAAGGGACTTGGTGGTCATCTATGGATGATGGAGCCATAGTGCTGACATCTATTAGAGTGTTGAGTGGTGGGTAGGTACTGATATTTAGTGTATCCATGGGTTTAGCATCAGGATCAAAAAAGGGTACCTTAGTGGATGGGGTGGATGTGGGTCCCTTTCCCCTTTGGGCCTTCTCTTCCAGATATTCCTTTTGGGCAATAGGGGTTTTCAGCTCTGATAGTAAGTCAGCTAGGGTGGTGGATGGGGGAGGAGTGGTAGATGAGGGGGAATAATAGGGAATGGTGAGGGTGAATAAGGGGTAGCGAATTTGGTGAAATCTATGAAAGGGATATATAGGTGATGGAGGGTGGAAAGTGGGCTGTAGAAGGTGGAGGTGAAGTGGTGGGTGGAGTGGGTGTAGGTTTTACCACATGATCACTTGGGGCCTCGTCAACAGCCTCCATAAATCATAGTTCCCATCGGTAGGTATCCTCATCCTTGATTGGGATATGCATCTTGTCCGAAATTTAGAAGTAAATGGACTCCATATGACTGCGAGAAGTTAGTGACAAGGTGGTTTCAAAAACACAGAGATGATGGGATATGTGTGTAATGAAATATCCCCCCATTAGTGTTCCTAATGTACTCTAAGTGTGGGATCAATAATAAAACATGAACTAATAAACCATGTGTATGTAAGGGATTCCCATGGATGTAGTGAGTATAATCACGTCCATATGACTGAAACTACCGTGAGACTCAACTCAGGAAAATCGGGCATGTGTTAGGGCTCTATGCAGTATACATAGTGCTGGGCTTCAGAGTTAGGTGGATTTAGTTATCCTCAGATCATACTCAGTGTGAGTATCTTGGGATATCATCCACTAGTGGCTCTTTGAATTGTATTTTGATGGATCAAGATATAGTTTAGGGAATACCTAGGATTTAGCAAAATACTTAGTATAAATGCCGAGGCCTATACCGAATTTTGAAAAGGAGAGCTAATGAGGTCGTCCACCGAGTCTGAAGTAGAGGCTATCCAATATGACCTCAAATGTGGATAGAAACTCTAAAAACAACTCTCAGTACATCTCCTCACATACCTCAATGATGGATGAAATATGTAGGCACTCAGGGATCTGGAGTACCTCCTAGATGATATTAAGGTGAGTGAGAAAAACGTTGTCGATGGTTTTGTTTCTCCGCATTGGGTTTTCCTGCAACTGGTTGAGGGAGACAAGATGCTTGAGGTTAGATAAATGGATAATGGGGTGAAAATGAGGGTGTTCATCATTGTACGACTCATTGGATGTAGATTGGGTTTCCTATTGAGCAATAAGTTTCTTAGAGGATGCAGTAGAAATGGATGGGGAAGCTGCGGGAGGTGCAACACCTCGCATGCGCTTCATCAGAGGTGGATCATCATAGTCAGACGCGAATTATGCAGGTGTAGGGTGCATGGTTTTTGTGTGTTCTGTCATGCTCATGATTGGATATAGAGAGTCTTAAAAAGATGAGATGAAGAGGGGGTGTGTGTTCGATCGATAGGGAGGATAAGGGAGGAGGGGTGCGCAACTAATAGGGAGGAAATGAGGGGGGTGCTCAGGTCATGAACCCTAGGTTTCTGATCAATTGTTTAAAAACAAATTAAAAGAATACATGGTGTGTAACTATGTTTTACATCGTTTATTTGGTATTTTTGTGAAATTTTTGATCGTAAAAATACACTTATTGAGTTAAAAGTACACGACATGTAATTATTTATTTTTAATTAGATTAACAATAAAATCTGATCTTATACTCCCGGACTACCCTAAGGTGTCCTAAGGCTTATTCTAAACTAGTCTAGCCTAAGATGAACTATAATGGGTTTTCTCCTAGTCAACACTTCCTTTAACATTGAGATCCTGATGCCTTGAGGCTCAAATTAATTTCAGGCTGATGACACAGACTTCACGGAAGGGTTCGTGATATATTTATAATCTTTAACCATTAACTTTAAATAGTGGTCCACCTGCCTTATAAATTTCAATGGTCCCAAAATATAATACTTGAATGACTATGAAGGGTCCTGGCCATCTATATTTCAGCTTCCTAGGGAACAATATTAATCTCAAGTTGAACAAAAGGACCTTATTTCCTAGGATAAAGATGTTTCTTGCAATCCATTTATCAAGCCATTTCTTTGTTTTTTCTTTGTATATCTTGTAATTTTGATAAGAAGATTTTCTAATTTCTTATAATTCAACTAATTACAAATTCCAAGATTCTCTAGATTTGTGAGAATCCAAATTGAGCTTCCTAATTTCCCAGTATGAGAAATTCTCTAATTCAATTGGAAGATGAAAAGGTTTTCCATACACAAATCAGAATAGTGTGGTTCCCATGGGTGTTTTGTATGTAGTGTTGTACGTCCATAGTGAATCATAACATTTCAAACTCCAATCACTCTAACTTATGTTCATGGTCTTTTCCAGATTTTTTGATTTCCCTATTTAACAATTCAACTTGCCTACTTGTTTTCGGGTGGTAGGGAGTTCCAGTGTTATATCAGATTCCATATTTCTCTAGTAGTCCTTTACAAATTTATTATTAAAATATGTTCTCAGATCACTAATGAGTAATCTAGGAAATCTAAATCTTGAAAGCACATTTTTTTGGAAGTTCATGACCACTTTTGCTGTGTCATGTGCTATAGCCTCATCTTTTACCCATTTGGAGGCGTAGTTAATACCAACAAGGATATAGGAATTTCTATGTGAATTGGGAAATGGTACCATGAAATCTATTACCCATACGTCAAAGATTTTGATTTCCATGATTTTGTTTTGAGTCATTTTGTTTCTTTTTCCAATGGTTCCAGCTTGTTGGCACCTATCACAACTTTGAAAATAATCCATTTCATTTTGGTGTAGCATGGGACAAAAAAGTAAACTTCGTAGGATATTTTATACCATGAGTTATGGTGCATGGTTTTATCCAGTTGGTGATGTATGACACATGTCTAGAATGTTTTGGATTTCTTCTTCTGGAATGAAGTGTTTCAACAAGCCATCAGCACAGTGCTTAAACAAGAGTGGTTCATCCTAGTAGTAGTGTGATACTTAAGCTAATTTTTTTCTTTGATGGTAGGAGATATATTGGTGTAAAAATACCATAGAGATATAATTTTACAAATCTTGAAACCATGTTTGTACCATTATGTTGAAAAGTGTTTCATCAGGGAAGTTGACTTCGATATAAATATCTTCATCACCCTTTATGAGTGGTGGTGGAAGTCAGGACATGTGATCAGCGATCACATTTTATATGACTTTGGTATCTTTGATGACGATGTCAAAATCTTGGAGCAATAATATCCACCTTATCAGTATTGGATTGTAATCCTTTTTATTCACCACATATCTCAGGGTAGCATGATTGGTGTGCACAATCACCTTAGACAAAACCAGATAAAAACGTAATCTCTTGAAAGAATACACAACTACAATGTTCTCTTTATTTGTAGCTGTGTAGTTGACTTGAACTTCATTCATCATGTGACTGACATAGTAGATAGGATAGAATATGTGAACAACTCATTTTCTTAAAACAATGCCAACAATGAGGTCACTGGCGTCACACATCAATTCAAATTCTTTTTCCCAACCTGGTGAAATGATTATAGGAGTAGCTATCAGTCTATTTTTTAAAGCATTGAATGCCCACCAAAATTATTCAGTAAATTAAAATAGATTTTCCTTTGATAACATGTGCGTTAGAGGGTGGGAAACTTTTGCAAAGTCTTTTACGAATCACCGATAGAATCCTGCATAGCCCATAAATCTCCTTATACCTTTGAATGTTGAATAATCAAGTAAATATTTGATAAATTTTATCTTGGCAGGATCAACTTCCATCCCATTCTTGGAAATTTTATGTCTGAGGACTATGTATCCTTGGACCATAAAGTGACATTTTCCCCTATTTAGAACTAGGAACTTCTCTTCATAGCACTGTAAGACCAGCTCAATATTTCTTATGTAGAATTCAAAGGATTAGTAATAGACTGAAAAATCATCCATAATTTTTTTATGAATTCCTCCACCACATCATGGAATATATGTGTCATTCATCTTTCAAAAGTTTTTGGTTTATTACACATACTGAACGACATGCACCTATAGGTGAAGGTTCCAAATGGACACGTAAAAGTTGTTTTTGAATAATCTTATGGGTTAACTCTAATATGATCGTATCCTGAATATTTAACCAAGAAGCAATATAATTCGTGTCATACGAGTCTCTCTAACATTTGACCCATGAAGGGTAAGGGAAAATGATCTTTCCGGATTGCTTCATTTAGATTTCTATAGTCCATGCATACTCTCCATCCAATGATAGTGCGAGTTGATATTAGTTCGTATTTATCATTATTTTTGACTGCCCTTTATTAAGAACTACTTGTAGTGGGATCCAAAATTCAATATCAGAGATTGAAAATATTATTCTAGCATCTAGAAGTTCCAAAACTTCTTTTTTAACAAAATTTTTCATCGGTGGCATGAGTCACCTTTGTGGTTTATGTTTGGGTTTTGAACCTTCCTAAAGTATAATTTTATGGGTGTAAAAAATAGGGTTGATTCCACTAATAGAATCCACTCGATAGGATATTGTATGCTTATGCCTTTTCAATACTTCAACCAATTTTTTCTCTTGTGACTTGGATAGTTTGGAGTTAATGATAACTGGTAGTGCATCATCAATCTCTAGAACGGAATACTTGAGTGTACTAGGGAGGGGATTTAGTTCCATTTTTGGTGGTAGAATGACTGAGGGTATAAAGGGTGGAATGATATCCCTTGTAAAAGGTTCTATGTAGTTTACTTATTCAATTTCATATACCTCATTTTTCTTAGGGGGTATGTCATCACTGTCTTCTCCCATATTTAAGTAACCTTCTCTTTGGTCAGTGAGAGTGGTCACTTGATAGTAAAAGGAATCATCTATTTTTTTTGATTCTATTACTAGATCAAAAACAAATTATTGTTCTCCTACTTAGAATATAATTCTTCCTTGATTCACATCATTTAGTTCCTTTCCAGTGGCTAGGAATGGTTGTCCTAAGATGATTGGAATGTATCCTTCCTCTTCTATTTCCAAAATAAGAAATTATGTTGAAAAAATGAACTTTCCAACTTTGACTAGGACATCCTCAATAATTCCTTGAGGATTCTTTACTGATCAGTCAACCAATTAGAGTGATACTCTGGTTGGTTTGGGCTCTTCGATTCCCATCTTACAGAATACACTCATCGGCATGAGGTTGATGTTGTCTCCTAAATCACACAAAACACTTCTGAAGTTATATTATACTATTGTGAAGAGGATTGAGAAACTACTTGGGTCTCTCATTTTTTATGGAATTTTTTATTGAAAAATAGTAGAACATGATTCATTTATTGAGATGACTCCCAGGTCTTCTATTTCCCTTTTGTTTGAAAAGAGATCTTTGAGGTGTTTTTCATTGGTGGGAATTTGAGTGATTACCTCCACAAATGGAATGATGATGTGAAATTTCTTGAAAATTTCTAAAAAACACTTTTATTAACCTTCAAATATTCCTTACCATGGTCTTTCTAGAAAAGTAAGGGGTGGTTTATATGGGGGTGGAGCAACATAAACTTTATCTTTTGGCTGACCATGTGTTTGGGTTTTTGTGGTTGGTGGTACCTCCTGAGGTATTAATTGAGTGGTCCTATAAACTTATTCCTCTATGACTGGTGTATTCTTCATGGGTTTAATTAGATTTTCTTTTATCTCTTATACATGGTTTCTGAAAATAGCACACTTTACCACTCCTTAGAACTACCTCCTTTTACTCTTATCTTGGGTATATCTCTGTATTACTAGGTAGGGTTTCTGGTAATCCATCTAACAAGGTCTTTGAGATCTGAACCATTTGATGCTTGAGGATTCAAAGAGCCCCCCTTTTATTCTAAATTTTAGTTTCTTGTGTGGGAATACTATGATATTATTTTGTAAAAAGGATGATAGTAGATTATTAATATTTCTTTTGAAGAGGTACAACTGGTTGTTGAGGTCTTGGTGGAGCTGGATGAAATTATTATTATTCCATTAGAGGGAAGGGTTGTTATATTTCTTGTTTTTGTGGTCAGGGAATATGATTCATTGGTGGATATCCTAGTGGTCCTTGAATCCTAAAATGTTCCTAACCACTTATTTTTTGGTAATACCCCTGATTATTCTACTGATATTGTTGTAAGGTCCTCTCTTGAAAATATTCTTATGGATATTGGAACTATAAATTTTTCTAATTGTAATTAACATAATTATAATCTTGATTTTGTTGTTAATCAATAGTTGATGTACAATATTTATATAGATGCGGTACACCACATATTTCACATGACTGAACTTCCATTACAGGAGTAGGAGGGGGGGGGGAAAGATTCAAGCTTTTTGGTCAAGGATTATACTTGTGCAGTTAGTCGGGTATTTTATTCAACTTTGTGGATACCATGCTAAGTTGGTCCACGATCACTCTTCCACAGACTGGCATTATAAGAGACTTCATCTATAAGTGTTCATCCTGCCTCAAGTGTCTTAAACATTATTCCTCCATCAGCTGTGGAATCAACGACTGTGCGAGCAGTTGGTTAGAGGCCTTGATAGAATGTATGGAGCTAGATCCACATATCAAGTCCATGATGTGGGAACTTCTGGGTGAGTTCTTTAAAACAATCCCATGATTCCCATGCTGACTCTATCTTCTTGAGAGAAATTTTGTATTTCATTCCACAATTTCCATGTGTGGATTTTTGGAAAGTACTTGTCCAGATATTTCTTGGCTAAATCATCCCAAGTCATGATTTACTCGGGTTATTGAATTTTGAGCCAATCCATGGTTTATTCACATAGAGATAAGGGAAATACTTTGATTCTTATCACATCATAAAAAAATCCCTGGTCATGAAAGGTACCACATACTTCCAGAAAGTTTGAAATGTGTTTATGGGTATGTTTTCTTTGAAGACCACTTAACTAACCCATGTTTTAGATAATATGAATGAGTCCAGGTTTGGTCTCTAAGGTGTGTTCCTAAATAGGAGGGTGACCAATACTTTTCATAGCACTATGGATTGATGGAAATCCATTATCCATGATGGTGCGTTCTTGATTTCTATACAGTTCTTCATGAATTAACGGTTTCATGTTGGGTGGGTTGGGTTGATTAGTACCTATAGGATTGCAGTGGTCTACTATTTGTGAATGACATAATATAGAGATGTACCTATCAATTTGAGGTTTTAATGAAAGTTATTGTTGTGCGTTAAGTCTCATTGAATGAGTTAGAGGGACCTGATGCATGAACTAAGATACAAGAAGAAGAAGGATTCAGTGGCATCCAAAAGAAAAGGGAAAGGAAAAGAAAAGGTAAATATGGAAAGGAAGAGGTAATCCCAGGTTATTTTTATATGATTCCTTGAGAAACAAAACAAATTCAATCCCCGACATTGATTCCAAAATTTGACATTTCTGCACTCATCATTTAATTCACACAGGCTATGATAAAATTAGATTTATATTTCCCAAACTATAGTTTCTACTCAGATGTAGTATAGTGATAGTGCGGGTTCGGTCCCATGAGGATCTTGGATTGGCTGGTATGAACTAATATCAGAACCATTTGTGGTAGGAGTCCTCTAAATATGGTTGAGTTTGGTAAAAATACCAAATCTAAGAGAATTAGGATTAGGATCAAAGACAAGGAATGGATTTGGATCAATTTCAAGGTTTAGTAGAAAGGATGATCTTAATTCTAACTTGGCATGATCCTATGATTTAGGCTATAAAGAAAGTAGAGGTCACTAGTTGATCATGGTCAGACTAACTAGTTATATATAGGAGGCATCTATTCCTTGTTCTAGATATAACTGCAACCTAGATGCATTAAACTTAGCTTCTATTGAAGAAAGTTTCATAGGATAATGATCATGGATGATTCTACTATAATCATGATAGAGTCATTCATTCAAACTTCCCATGGTAAGGGTTTTTCAAGTGAATTGGATAGACAAATGTTGTTCACCATGATTACTAATCCTTAAGGTTACCAAGTTGAGAATTGAAGATTAATTGGATTCAAACACCCCTACTCTCGATGCCTACCATAAGAAGTTCATCTAGTCATGGTATAATCGATTATAGATATATAAAGAATTGAAATCATGATCAACATGATAACAGTGGTTAAGATTCAATGATTGAAAAAAATGCAATGATTTAGATTAACCAACTAGAAAAAATTCAATTAAGAACAAGTAATATAAATATCCAATCAAACACAACTTCAATCAACTAATTGCAACAAGAACAAGAACAAGCTCAATGTGGATTCGTTGTAGGTTGGTGATCAAGTTGAAGAACACATGAAACAATATTGAAGATGAAAAAAGGGATGAATAATGTCATTGAAATGTATCCATAGTGATTGTATTAAAGTAAAAAAAATGAGAAGACTTGAATAAATTTCAGTTTGGGGAGAGGGATTCGAAGGAAAATCCAGATAAACGAGAGAGAAAACAAGAGAAAATGAAGAATTATTTCCATCCCCATTTCCACAGTTCACCTGCTATAGGTAAATATCTATACATTAAATGACGTGTAATGATGTTTCACATAGTTCAATTATGATCTGAGTTTCCTTCCGTAATTTTTGAATCTGCGTGAATCTCATGAAAATATTGACTATAGATTTGTAAATTTGACTCCTTTAATGACATTTATCTGTGTCTCCTAATGTGTAGGTTCCTCCAGCTTTATCTGGAAGGTGGGAATTAAATTCAAATGTTACACAATGTGAAATAGTGACTCACATCATGTAATGTCTTCACGACTTGAAATTTTTTATGACTTTGCTTGACGGCTTGCAGCATGTTGTGAAATAATACTGCACATTGTGTAATGATGTTTCATGATGTGTAATAGACAATTTTGTTTCTTTTATGTATTTTTTCCTTTGAAAACTTGAAAGACTATTTCTTTAAATAAACAACACATAACTTGTGAACTATCAAGTAAATCCTTGAAAATCCTTAATAAAATGACACAAAAATGTATATATGATTTCAGCTTATCAGTAGAACACCACCAACAATGTCTAAAACAATATCCATTCAATAATAGTGCATGTTGTCGTATAAAGAATAAAATACAAGAAATAAAGTAAATAGTTTTCATTTATTCATTTACTCTTTATTTAACCACATATCACCCAGGTTCTCGAGGAAACCAGAACTCAAATCATATGTCTGACTATCATTGTTACCATTCATGATTCATAATTAATAATACATAATTGAATTCCATTGTTACCATTCATATTTCATAATTCATAAGACATAATTTAATTACATTGTTACCATTCATATTTAGTAATACATGACTAAATTCCACTATTACCATTCATCATATCATAATTAAATGCCATTGTTACCATTCACATTTCATAATACATGACTAAATGTCATTATTACCATTCATCATTTTTATAATTGAATGACCATGTTACCATTCATAGTTTATATGTTCTGACTGAATGTCCATGTTACCATTAGTCATTTCATAATTGAATATCTATGTTATAATTTATAATACATTACTGAATGTCAATGTTACCATTCACCCTTAAAAGTCACATATATCAAATATCACATATATCACAATGTTACATGTATCACAATAACCCATTAATTAATTCACCAATTAATTAATCAAATGTAACCATTACATATTCACATCATTCCATTAATTAATTAAATGATTAATTAATCCAATTTAATGACATTAATTAATTCAACAATTAATTAATCACATATATCACATTAATTAATTCAATAATTAATTAATCAAATCCATTCCATTGATTAATTAAACATTTAATTAATCCAATACATTAATGTCAAAATCCCAACACTTAATTTAATAATTAATTATTAAATTCACAATCCCAAGATCCCATAATTAATTCAATAAATAATTATACAATTTCATAATGGTAATATCTCAACAACCAATTCCCTCAATTCAGTAATCTCAATATCACATAATTAATTCATCAATTAATTATTCTCGATTCACAATCCCTTAATTAATTAATTAACCAATTTAATCAATTCAATTAGGAAACTTAATTGCTAAATGAACCCTAGAAATTCCACAATTGCATACACGTAATTGAAATCATGACTATGGTATTTGAATCATATACCACCTACCTCAATTTTTTGATGGAAAATCACCCAATGGAGAACCCCAATTTGAATAGAATATGATCATAGAGTGAGATATGGATCTAAAACCTAAATTTAGGATTGAATAAATCAGATCCCTTAAATATAGATCTAGATCCAAAATCCTAGATATAGATCCATAATTATAGTTCTAGATCTAACCAAAACATGAAGGAACAACCTATCAAAAGAATAGGAAAAGAATGAGAGAGAGACAAGAAAATAATTGAGAAGGAACACATACCCGAAGAGGTGCAGATCTGCCAAACATGCTTTGAATTGGAAAGAACAGTGGTTAGAGTGCCTTGTAATCCCTCTGGGAGGCTCTAGAATCGATAAAAATCGATTATGGGTTTATCTTGGGAGTTTGGGGTTATAATATGGGGGTTTGGGATTTTTTTAATAAAATTCAAGAGATTAAAATCCCATACATATTGTTTGTTTCTCAAGGAACACTATTTCCCCTAATCATGTGCCTCAACCACGAACCTATTTGGGGGGGGGGGGGGGTGCACATTTTCTCTTATCAGGGCGTACAATTTGAAAAACCATGTGCCATCCATGAAATTCCTCTATGTGAGGTGTTTCATGGTTTTCTGGTCCAAGACGCATTGTTTGGGAAAACCATGTGCAAACCGTGAATTTCCCTCTTTTCTTGCTAAACATACAAATTTTTATCCAAACACACCCCATAGTGAAACCCAAATGAAAATTACTCAAAACTAGTCAAAAGAGTATCTAAAAACAAGCCCGAGACATCTCTAAAAAAGGTGGGGTTTTACAATCTCCTCACCTTATAACATCTCATCCTCAAGCTATACTCCCACACATCTCTAAGATTATAAGTAAAAAAGATCAGGACACTAAGCTTGCATATTCAATTATCTTTCCCATGTTTCCTCCTACACATGCCAATGTTTCAACAATACTCGAACTATCTACATGGTCTTTCCACACAACACCTTCTCACTATGGTCCAACACACGTATTAGATGCTCCTCAAAGGATGCATCTATCTCAAGATCAATATCATCCACATCGATCACATGATAAGGGTTGAATTGATACCACCAAAGTTGTGACACATGAAAAATTTCTTGCACAATATTGTATCTTTGTGGAAGAGCTAATCAGTACCCCACTGGCCCGATCCTCTCCGCAACCTGAAATGGTCTAACAAAACTGGGCCCCAAATTTCCCTATCTCCGTATCCTATGGTGACCCAATCTAGGAGACTCCCAAAGAAATAAACGATCACCCTCTGTAAAATCTAGGGGTCATCATCTTCTATGAGCATATGAATTATATATACTTTGAGCTATAGTCATACACTTCCGAATTATCTAAAACTTATCAGATATCCCCTCCATAATACTCAGTCCCAACAACTCTAACTCACTTGCCTCCATCTAGTATAGAGGTAATATACACAACCTACCATAAAGAGTCTATTATGGTTCCATATGAATAGTTCTTGATAAATATTTTTATTAGTGAACTCCCCCAAATCTAGGTTCTTCTCATAGGACCCACTAAAGTCTAGGACACATTCTTGAAGCATGTCTTTAAGTACCTGTATAGTATGTTCTGACTGACCATATGTATGTGGGTATAATGTCATACTTAGTAAAACCTATGTACCAAGTTCCTTCTATAATCCCTTCTAAAATTGAGAGTCACAGTATGAAACTATAGTCTATGGAACCCCAGGCATATAGACTATCTCTCGAACATACAGTTGTTCCAAATTCACCATTGAGAAAGTCTCTCATATGGGCAAGAAATGCGCTACCTTTATCAAGTGGTCCACAATCACCCAAATAGTTTCATTCTTCGGAGGAATCCTCAGGATACTCATCACAAAAATCCATGTTCACATCATACCACTTCCATTTTGGAATGGGTAACGGCTATAGAAAACCTCTAGGTCATTGATGCTCGGCCATTACCTGCTAAAAGGTGTAACATCCTATCATGAATCCTATTATCTCCTTTTTTATACCTGACCAAAAAAACTATCAATGTAGGTCACAGTACATTTTGGTCACACCAATATTTACCACCCACTTCAAGGCATGAAATTCATACATTAACTCCTCCTGCATTCTCATAGGCACAACAAATCAATTCATGAGATAGATTATCGCTTCCTCACATATCAACCAGTTTGAGGGTGTCTCCCCACATTCTAGGATTTCCTTAAAGAATAAGAATTCCAAATCCTCACAATGTCTGTCTTTGATTCATCTCAAGAGTGTATACTCCACTGAAACTAATACGAGTGTCATCTACTCCTAGATCTCCTAAACCACAACATGCATCTTAGCTAGTAAAGTTATAATATTTGACTCAACACTAGACACTTGAACTTTCTGTGTCTACATCCTCCTACTTAGTGCATCAGCAACATTGTTTCCCTTTATTGGCATATATGTTAACTCAAAATTAAATGTCTATATATACTCAACCCATCTCCATTAAAGGAGATTCAAATCTCACTATAAAAAGATATGATTCAAGCTATTGTGGTCAGTATATATAGTAAAATTCTCTCCCAATAGATAATGATGGAAACACTTCAAAGAATAAACCACAATAACTAACTCAAGGTCATGCGTAGGGCAGTTATGCTCATGTGGCATCAACTTCTGAGACCTATGTGTTACAACACGATATACCTACATCAACACCGCTCCAATTAAGATACCATAAGAATAAAAAAAGCATTGTATACTCCTCAGCTAGCTCAGGTAGGATCAAGATTGGTGTCAATGTCAACTGCGTCTTGAACTTCTAGAAAGTATCCTCATAATCTTATGACCATTTAAACTTTATTACCATCTTGGTAAAGCCTGAAAGTGGTGCTGAAAAATGAGAAAATCACTGGATGAACCTCCTATAATATCCATCTAACACAAAAAAGCTATAAATATAGAATATATTCTTGGGATACTCCCAATAAAAAACTGCCTAAACCTATTCTAGATCGATAGACACACCTTCCTCAAGATGATGTGACTCGTGAAGTGTACTTGATTAATCCAAAATTGAAACTTAGATATCTTAGCATATAGCTTATTATCTCTTAGTGTACACAGGATAATGTCAAGATGTTTTTCATGATCATCATGAGTCTTGAAGTACACCAAGATGTCATCCACAAACACTACCGTAAAATGATCCAGGTACAAATGGAAGATTTGGTTCATCAAGGCCATAAACACTGCTAGTGCATTCATCAAACCAAATGACATTATGATGAACTCATAATGGCCATACTTACTTTTGAAAGTAGTCCTAGGTATATCTGAATTTTGAACTCTCAACTGATGATACCCCAATCTCAAGTCAATCTTGAAAAGGATACAAGTTCCCCTCAACTAGTTAAATAAATCATCAATACGTGGAAGAGTATTTCTGTTCTTCACAATCATCTGGTTCAAATTCCAGTAATCGACACATAAGTGCAAAGTTCCATCAGCCTTCTAAGAAAATAAAACTAGAGAACCCCAAGGAAATATACACAGATGAATGAAAACCTTATCCACCAACTCTTACAACTGAGACTTGAACTGTTGAATCTCTATCAGTGCTATTATGTATGGTGGAATAGATACTAGTTTATCTCCAAACATGAGATCAATAGTAAATTACAAAACTCTTTTAGGTGGAAGCCCTGGTAAGTCTTCAAGAAACAGGTACTGAAACCATTCCAAAACTGGGGTAAAGACACCATGCTTTATGCCTCCTCTATCAATCAATAGACTAGAAAACTGGGCTGTGAGATCTCTCAGTTTCTGAGTAATTTCCCATACTTGTCCTGCCTAGATGTCCCATTATCCATGGTGAATATAGTTGTCACCCTTAGGAGATGTAAAAGTCACTCTCCTGTGGCAACAATCAATGTGTGCTCAGTATGCTACCAACTAGTCCATAACCAAAATTAGACCGAAGCCTGACATGTCATGTATGTAAAGATCACATAGAAAATGATACCCTCCAACCTTGAGAGAATACCCCTTGTATAAGAAGATTTCTCTAGACCATACTCCCAAAAGTGTGTCTATCGTCAACACCCCACTCACAAACTCCACTTCTAGGATCAAACCATTCACTAGTTTTGTAGAAATAATGGAATAAGAGGCATCAATATCAAATAAGGGAATAACTAATGTATAATATATAATAATAGTACCTCTAACCATTGATGTTTTATCCTTGTAATCCACAAGTGTAGGCTGAATGGCATGTAAATTTCCAACCCCTCTTATCTATGATGTAGTTTGAGCTCCTTGAGCTACACCACTCTTATGATACGATCACTCTTTCCCTAAATCTCTACTTCCCCTACCTCTAATGCCAAATCTAGTAGAACTCCATCTTCTATACTAATATGGTGTAGAAGATACCCTTCCTACACTTTAGGTCTATTTAGATCCTCCATCACTACCTGCCTGTCACAAGTTCCTATAGAACTTCTATAGATGTCCCATATTTCCACAAGATCGAAACTCTAATGGTGGTCAAGAAAAATTTCTATTATAATAGACTATCCTAAAACACTGGTGAAATATCACTTGAGAAAGATCCTATGTAATTGATCCTTCTACCTAGATACTCTGCTTCCCACTATGCTGACTGAGATTCTCATAATGATGCTTCCTAGTCTCCAAATTTGTACCTCCTGGTCATATAGTAGAAATTATCTATCCTACACTATAAGCCTACTTTAGGTTTCCCTCATCTATGAGATCCTAATCCACCACCTCAACAAACTTCTTTAACCGAAGGAGGTTAACTTGTGACTTAATATCACATTTAATCCCATATTGAAAATGTCTCGCTATAGCTGTCTCATCTCATTAAAATGTTAGAGTGAAACACTGCAAGTTTGTAAAGCATCTATCATAGTCCATCATGAACATGCTCCCTTAAGTCAACTGCATGAACTCAACTTCTCACTCAGTATCTCTAGATATAAGTGCTCTAAGAACTTATCTTGAAAGTCCTTCCACTCCATAGTCTCTAGCTTCCCATCTTGAATATGGATGTCCCACCAATGCTTCTCTTGACCACGTAACATATAAACATCCAAATTGACCCTATTCTATGTAGGAGTCTCCAGGTGGTCTAGTATAGTCTGGATGAACTCAATCTAGAACTCATCTCCCTCAGGTCTACCCTCTCTAGTAAAAGTCAGAGGGTTCTGCAACTGAAACTCCCTCATCAGATTTGACTTTCTCTTCACAACCCACCCTAGGTCTCCTTCCATGTATTACATGAAGCGAGTGAAGTTATATTGAAAATACTCCCCTACATCCTCACTTGTAGCTATCGGTGTCTCAGGTTCCACCACTAGAGGATCATCAACCACCATGTCCTTTGGTCATCCTCTTAGTAAGAATCATCATGGAGGAAGATCTCTAAAATTCCAAACACACATTTCAGGAAACGTAAAAAAAATCTAACATGTTTTATGAAGAGGAAAAATAAAATAAGACACTACAAGTCTTTTCCCCAAGACCATACAAATAGTCAAAACAAAGGCGTTATCACTACCCTTAAACATCCTACCCTTAAATCATGGTTAAAAAAACGGTAAACTCATCTCATTGTTCAAGTATCATTAGAAACCCATTTATTCAACTTTTTTTTTTCATGATTTTAAAATTATTAATTTCTTATGAGGAACAATTTTCATTTCAATTTCACCAGAAAATAAAAACATTTCAAGTTTAACAACTTACCCAAAACCCATTTTCCCATGAATGCATAAAATGATGCATGTCACAAAATAATCATGAGTACCAAGAATGAAGCATGGAACTCAACTCTCAGCCATACCGGGCCATGATTTAAAGCTCAAAAAATATTAAAACAATTATCACATCACACCACAAGTGCATCGCCCAAGGTGAAATAAGATGAACTATAACAAAAAATACCAACAACATAAATCCCACCTTGGGTACTTGGGTTTCCCCCGTACAAAGGTTAGCTAATCCCATGCACGAGATCATGTACAAGGCCCAAATCTTATTAGTATCCTATCTAAATTTACAAAATAGAAATACAAAAGAAAACAAAAGAAAGATAGGCTCTGATACCACTTTGTAACATCCCAACCCAGGTTCCACACATCGGTGCCCTGAACCAGACCACCACATGACCTTAGGCATGCCTCCTAATATTCCATAGGTTGCCGACTAGCAGCGAGGGTCTAATGTCAATCATTGGGAGACTATACCCTCTTTATCAAAGTAAAACCAAAACAGAACTAGAATACACAATATTCAACTGATATAAAAAACCATAATAATAATGTATCAAAATATGAACAAAATTGGAAATACAATGTAAAAACTAAAACAATATATATGCCATGCTAAAGTACATGCCAAGTGTTAATATGAAAAACCAAAAAGTAAAGAAACTGAAAAATACCAAGTGGTTAGTGAACCACATATGGTTCCCTCATCCATGCTTCATCCCAAATCATCCATCTAAAGCATTTCCTTTTCCCTTAACTTGTCATATAATCATGTAATCTATTTGGGTACCGATCAGGCAGCCTGAGTAGGGTGTGAGTACAACTCAGTAGGACACCACCAATGACATATAAAATAATATCCAGTCAATAACAATGTATGTAGTTTTATAAATAATAAAATACAAGAAATAAAGTAAATAATTTACATTTATTTATTTAATATTTATTTAACCATATATCACCCAGGTCCCTGAGGACACCTGAACTCAAATCATTTGCATGAATGTCATTGTTACCATTCATTATTCATAATTAAAAATGCATAATTTAATTCCATTATTACTGTCATGACCCCATCCCTCCAAAAATACTACAATGAAGGGAGATATATAATGACCCCCCGAGTCCCACCTCCAGTAGACCCTGAGTTGGAGACTAGCATTGAGGGTATAAAAATATCATGTATGGGAGGAATTACCCTCTATAATATAAATAGGGTTGTGATATAAGATGGATCATAAACAAACAGCTCCAATATGAAATATAAAAGAAATCCAAAAACTATCCCATAATGTATGTATAAAAAGAACTAATATAGATAAAAATATCTAAAGTAAATACCCAAAAGTAAATCTAAAGCAGTGACACATCAACTATCCAAAGGTCTGAGCTAGTAATGCCCATTACGGTCCACATAATCTTCTTAGAAACCTGAAAATAGTTTTAGATATGTAGGGTGAGCATACAAGTATACTATGTAGGAAAAAAGTCTCTCTTGCATATGTGAAAGAGGCATACTAATGCACCTATGAGAAAATAGTAGAACCAAAGAACACCTATCAAGGTATACTAAAAATCCCAACCTCATCAAGGTAATCTCACCCAATAATGCAAACCAAGTGATATAGTATAATAAGAATCACATTGATAAGGGTACCCCACACCACTTTACCACAAGTATGCCACTCTCACACCCAACGTCATATATCCTAGTGCTCCCATATCTTATATATACCAGACCACCCCACAAGCACAGTTAAAACACACCTCGTAGACCCCTGAGCTCACTTCTGTAAGAACCTGGATTTTCTTTTCAGGTATGTTTTTCCTTTTCTACTTATTTTGAGAAAAAGAGGAAATTTTGGAAATTTTCTAAGTACATGATGTGTACTTTATGAGTACACACTGTGTACTTATTTACTGTAGGAGGCCGTGTACAGGCCGTGTAGTGGCCACACATGCGGCCGTGTGGGGTGACTTAGAAGATTCCTAAAGTGGAGTACAGTAACAGAAAGTACACATCATGTATTTTTTTGATTAAACGTACTAGGTTCACATCTACTCACCAGAACAACCTTATTCTAGGTCTCGTTCGGCCGAGAGCTCCCATACGACCGTGATCTTCCTCCGAGCCCCCGACCAAGCATCCGAACTCCGATTCGACCGTCTTCGATAGCGTTGGGATCGCCTCAATAAGCTCTCTCTTCTCCATGATCCTCATTCCATGATTCCTCTTCTTTATCAAGATATCGTAGGTTGAAAGTTTTGGACATTTTTGTAGATATTCAACATTCTAGGGCGAATCAAGCTTCAAGGTTCACTTACATCGATCTCCTAACGTCGAGGTAGGTGGTTTGTGCCTTTCTGTTGAAAGTCTTTGATTATTATGTGAAATTTTTCCCAATACCCATGAACGGGGTATTGAACATTTACTGTTTTAGCCCTATTGATTCTCTTCGATGCTTGTATTCCCGAGTATATGATTATTTATTGTGAATAGGGTGAACTATTGTGCTTTGGATGTATTTCCCATGCATGTTTTTTCTGTTTGGACCTTTACGTCTTGATTTACTATTAGGTTTCTGTTTACATTCCCATACCTAGTACTGTAGGATGGAGTGATTGTAGTTCTATTATGTTGTTATGTTGTAGAATGATATCCAAGTAGTTCTTGAGGTTTAACTTGGCCAAATCGAACTTCTAAACTTTATTGACTTACATAGGGCCGTGAGAACCTAGTGTATAGACCATAGGGAGAATGGACGTTGAGGGATTCTCCAGAGTGTCTTTTAGTTTACGATGCGAGACCACATGGGTAATTGATGTTGAGTGCTTCCCCAGAGTGTCTGTAGTTCCTCAATGAGGGCCACAAAGGGAATGTGATGTAACTGCTTCCCTAGAGTGTGTTTAGTTATGATACGAGACTATAGGGGGAATTGACGGTGAGTGCTTCCTCAGAGAGTCTATGATTAAGCTGAACCAGTGGGGTTAGACTGAGTGTACTGCCCAGAGGGTTGCTTGTACTTATTTGGTAGAACTAGAGGGGATAGGTTGTGAGTACTTCCCAGAGGGTTACCTTGTGTTAGCTGCTTGCTTGTGTTGCTGGGTAGGACCAGAGGGGATAGGCTGTGGGTACTTACCAGAGGGTTACCTGTTGTGTGTTTACTTGCTTGATTAGATGCTGTTTGATATATGAAATTATAATGCATTGAAACTGTGGATTGTTTACTATTGAGTTCCTTCCGATTTACTATTTCCTACATTTTTACCTTCCATATATTCACTCACTGTTAGACACAGATCTTCACGTGGTTGCCTACTGGGATTTAGTCTCACCTCCTATTTAGGTCATGATTTTAGGACCAAACAGATTACATCATTTCAGGTATAGATAAGGGAAATCATCCTTCTACTTTTGGTACTTGACTTGCTGTGGATCTGGAGAGCAGGGGACCAAGCTTAGGCTTGCGATGCTAAAGAGCTATTTATTTTTTTCTTTTGTACTTTGGTTTAGTACTGTTTGTATTCAGCATTGTGACTTTTTTGGCTACTTTCCTAGACATATGTACCATGCACCATTTATTTATGTGCTCCAGTTGTTATTTATTATTCAGTCTTCCACTGTTTATTATTGGATATTTATTGCTTCCACTATTGTATATTTGTTTACTTACACTATGTACTCTGCCAATGAGGTATAGTTTCCCCACTATCACACCCAATGCCCTCGCTGCTTGTCGACAGCCTCTGGCATTCAGGGAAATGCGCTTGAGTACATGTGACAAACTGGGTACGGGGCGTCTTTGGGTGGCTTTCGGAGCCAGGATGTTACAAAGTGGTATCAGAGAGACTATTTTCTCTTGAATTACTATTTGGTGCCTTTAACCAGGGATAGAAAGGAACAAGTACTTGGTAATAAGATGTGCCTGGGAGTAGCTAACCAGTGTATAGGAAAAATCCAATCAACCTCATTTATTGCAATATTTCTGATTTGCAATTTTACAGATGATTTGATTTCACCTCGAGTGATTCACATGATTTGTGATGTTATTGTTGACATTATTGAGGTTCTATTTCTATCGAAACCTGATGAGATGAGGGTATTCCATCTCATTCATCATATAGGCACTTTCTATAAATCACATGTCCTACATTCTTGGCATGCCATCTAGAATGCATTTGCGATTGGATGTTGTTGTGATAGAAGTTGTGTAGAATATGCATGCTGTTGTGATAGATGTCTTGATAGAAATACCTGTTGTTTGATAGGGTACTATTTGTGTAAGGTTTTGTTTGAATGAACACCAAAATTTGGTTCTTGAGGTGTTATGGGCCCTCATGTACTGGAATTTGGTGGATCATTGCCTTTTTTATCTTGTTATAATTGGTGTAAGATTCCAAGCTTTGATTCGCGGGGAGTATGGTCCCTCACGGATTAGAATTTGGCACTTTAAAAGTTTTTTTTAGTGTTTTTATGGTTCCAGAGTAGTTTTTGAGGCTTACTGTCTGGAAAAACCTAGAATACACACTGTGTAGTTTTGACTACATGCCATGTGTTCTTCGGTTCAGGAAGAAACATTTTTCCTTAAGTACATGCCATGTACTCTATGTACACGCCGTGTAGTCTCTGACCGTTTCATAGTCCATGTGTGCAGAGACACGGGATGGGGAAAGTTTGGTGAGAACGCATCGTGTACTAGTTGTGCACGCCGTGTAGCGTTGACCCTGTGTCCACTCGTGTAACTAACAACATATACGGATAATCCTTAAGATGTACACGTCATTTTAGGATTGAACACGCCGTGTAGTTTGACCTAGGTACCTGGCTGTGTCACTAACAACACGGGTTGGTGTTATCATTTCACATAAATGTCGTGTTCACCTTGAACACGCCGTGTAGTCTGAATCGTGTGTCAGGACATGTCACTAACAACACGGGTCAGGTGAAGCTTGTCGAGTACACGCCATGTCTATCTTGAACACGCTGTGTATTCTTGTCTTAGAAGAGCTATGTGGCTTAGTCGTGTATAAGGACTCGGGCAGGGGAAGAGGATTCAAGTACACTCCATGTGTTACGATAACATGCTGTGTGTTTGGGGTGTTACACGACCAGTTTAGGCAGGAGTACACGACTATGTGAATGACTTAAGAGAACACGCCGTGTAGGAATTGTATATGCCGTGTAGTCATGTTTTGAAAAACTTGAATGCTTTATTTCTTCTATTCCCTTCCTAAGATTCCAATTTCTAGTCCTTGACAATCTTGTTTTAAGGTGTGAATTTTACCTTACATAGTCATGCCACCACGACGTCCTCCAGTTGTACACCAGTTTCCAGGCATTGATCAGACACCAGACATGGATGATCAGGGACTTCCAGCGGATCCTCCATTTGTGCCAACCTTGGCACAAGCCGTTGTACTCTACATAGGTGTTTATGCACAATTCAAGGAAGGATTTATGAGGATGATGCAAAACTTTCAGGGGGAACCGCCTCCCACCCTGTTGATGGTTGATTTGACGTGGGTTTTCCAGCAGCAGCATCCTCCCACTTTCTCAGGGGATGGAGGACCCCAGGCTGTAGAGTCATGGCTAAAATCCATGCTGATGATATTTGAGCATCTAGAGACGCATCTAGAGAGGGTGTTCAAGCTCGCTACCTATATGCTTTGGGACTCTGCCAAGAGGTGGTGGGATGTGATCTCACAGGCAGGACACCAGCAGGTTATGGTATGGGATGAGTTTCAGTGAATCTTCTTTGATTACTTCTACCCAGAGACCTTGAGGGTCAATCGAGCCTGGGAGTTTAGGAATCTGGTTCAGGGTACTCTCTCTGTTATGGAGTATTCCTCCCGCTTTACCGAGCTGCAGCTCTTCACAACTATTTAAGGAGGTGATCAGTTGTTCATGGCAAGGAAGTTCGAGGATGGTCTGAGGCATGACATCCAATCGTAGGTGAAGATATTTCAGTCGAATTATATCACTTATATCGTCAACCAGGCACTGATCACATAGTGAAATATGAGGGATTTAAGAGTTTTGAGCCAGGGCGGCTCGACATCTGGAGTTAGCATCCCTTCTACTGATAGTAGGAAGCGCCACAAGGAGTCTTCGTGTGGTGATACAAGGAGGAAGGATACTTCTTCTGGTAGACAGGTGGTGTGCTACCAGTGTGGGAAGAGAAGGCATATTAGGCCACACTACCCGAGAGACCCAGTGGAGTGCCGATCATGCGGAAAGTTGGGTCAACTTCAACGATTCTGTCAGATCTTCTCACCAACAGCTGGTGATAGGGGTACTTCTATAACTCTGTGAACAGGAGCAGCACCACCAGTTTCTCAGCAGTAATGAAACTAAAGTTCTTATGGTCGTTCGGGCCGAGGTGGAGGTCGTGTCCAGGGTAGCCAATCGCCTGGTTTTCAGCGACAACAGGGTGGATCAGCTCAGAGTGGTCGGGTAGGGTTACAGGGCTGTAGAGCAGGCCAGAACTTTGTAGTGGAGAAGACCCAATAGGATTAGGATCCCAGACCTTCTACAGTTCTAGGTACGATCTTAGTAGCCTCAGTTTTATATTTACCTCTTTTCAACACATGGGCTTCCCATAGCTTTATCTCTGTTGCTATTGTGGAGAGCCTTGGGATCTGTATCTTTTCTTCTGCCGATATCTTGATGCTAGAAACTCCATTGGTAATGAGAACATCTAGTGTGAATCTGTGTAAGGAGTTCCCTCTGGAGGTTGGTGGGTGTCACTTTTTATGGGACCTCTATTTCCTAGAGATGACGGGCTAAGATGTCATTCTCAGAATGGACTGGCTAGTTCCCTTATAGGCAGTCATCGACTGTTATCATCGTAGGGTGAGCTTCACATCACCAGAGGAAGTATCGTTTCTTTATAGGGGCGAATGGGGTGTCCAGGCGAGTAGAGAGGGTCCAGAGCATCATGGGTTAGGAGGAGTTATAGCCCAGATTTCTAGTCTATATCTAGATGATCAGGGGACTTCTCAGTTAGACTTTCTCCAGTGGTGGATCGTTTTAGGGATGTCTTTCAGAGGACTTTTCAGGGATTTATCTAGAGTTTTAGGTAGACTTTTCTTTTGAGCTTGTTCCAGGAGTGTCACCGGTGTCCATTCCTCCTTATAGGATGGATACAACTGAGTTGTAGGATCTCAAGAAGCAGTTGGAGGAGTTGCAGGCAAAGGGTTTCATCTGACCTAGTACATCTCCTTGGGGTTCTCCTGTCCTGTTTGCGAAGAAGGTAGATGGTACCCTCAGGCTTTGTTTGGATTATCAAAAGTTGAACCAGTTGACGATCAAGAACTGACATCCCTTACCAAGGATAGATGAACTCTTTTATCAGCTTCGAGGAGCCCGGGTGTTCTCAAAGATTGACTTGAGGTTCAGTTATCATCAATTGTGTGTTAGACCACCTGATATACCTCTCACAGCCTTCCGGAGTAGGTATAGTCTATACATTTATATGGTTATTCCGTTTGGTCTCATGAACGTGCCTTCAGTTTTCATGGCACCAATGAACCGAGTGTTCCATCCATACTTGGATTCCTTTATAGTGGTTTTTGTGGATGATATCTTGGTGTACTCTCACACTCTATATGACCATGATTCCCATGTTGAGATCATTTTGAGTACACTGAGAGAGCATCAGTTATATGCTAAGCTCTCAAAATGTCACTTTTGGATGGATCAGATTCAATTCTTGGGTCATGTTATCTCAGAGATAAGAGTATCAGTCGACGTAGAGAAAGTGAGAGAAGTAGTTTCCTGGGAGCATCCAAAGAACATCTTTGAGGTACGGTGTTTTCTAGGGCTGGATGGATACTATAGACGCTTCATAAAGGACTTTTCACGCTTAGAAGCACCGCTAACGGGTTTGACTAAGAAGGGTGCAAATTTCATGTGGTTAGATTCTTGTGAGTCAGCCTTTCAGGAGATGAAAGGGAGGTTAACTTCAGCACTGATACTAGTATTTCCAGATCCAGGAAAGAGCTATGCTGTTTACTATGATGCTTTAGGTATCGGGCTGGGATCTGTGCTTATGTAGGGGGAAGGATTCATTACATACGGGTCTCAGCAGTTGTGACCACGTGAGAGGAATTACCCGACACACGATCTCGAGTTGGCAGCAGTTTTTCATGCCTTATGCTGTTGGAGACACTATCTTTTTAGAGAGCATTTTTTGGTCTTCACTGACCACAAGAGTCTCAAGTACATCTTCACTCATCATGATATGAATTTGAGACAGTGAAGGTGGGTTGAGTACCTTCAGTATTTTGACTTTGAGCTTGCCTATACGTCTGGGAAAGGAAACGTAGTGGCTGATGCGTTGAGAATCATTACTCAGATACAAGAAGTTCAAGAGGCCATTATTGATTGGCAGCTTATGGTTCTGTTCTCTGAGATACATATGGAGGTGCACGACAGACAGGGGTAGACGTTTCTTTCTTCTGTAGCTATTACCTATACTATTCTTGATCGAGTGTGAATGAGGTAGCTATCAAACTCATAAGGCCTAGTCCTACAGGAAAGTGTTTCTGGAGAGAACCCTATTTCTGGGTGGATAGTAGGTGAGGATGAGATCTTGCAATTCCATGGGCGCGTATGGGTGCCAACAGACATACGCGAGGAGGTGATGAGAGACTTTCATTCCTCAGTTTGGGAAGTTAATCCTGGTGTCACCAAGATGTATTGTGATCTACACCATCAGTATTGGTGGCCATGTATGAAGAGGGACGTTGCAGGTATCTTCATGAGGTGTTCCACTTGTCAGCAGGTGAAGGTGGAGCATCAGTGACCAACATGGATTTTACAGTAGTTACCCATTCCTGAGTGGAAGTGGAATGATGTTGCGATGGATTTCATGACAGGTTTTCTGAGGTCTCCTTGATGGAATGATGTAGTGTGGGTTGTCATTGAAAGGCTTACGAAGGTTTCTCACTTCTTTCCAATCAAGGAGACCTTCAGTGTTGATGAGCTGGGGCGGTTGTAAATCCATGAGATTGTACATCTGCATGGATTTCCACACTCCATTGTTTCAGACAGGGATGTATGTTTTACTTCTTAGGTCTAGAAGGGGATACTGAATTCTTTAGGTACACATGTACTTTTAAGTACAACATACCATCCCCAGACAGATGGCCAGTCCGAGCGGACAATTCAGGTACTTGAGGATATTCTATGAGCATGCATCCTGGATTTTGGTGGTTCTTGGGAGAATCATATACCTACTGTGGAGTTTTCATACAATAATAGTTTTCAAGCAACTATTCAGATGGCACCTTATGAGGATTTTTACAGTAGGCCATGTCGATCACCATTGTGTTGGATGGAGGCAGGAGAGGCAGCTTTGATGGGACCTCATCTTGTTCGGGAGACCACAGAGTAGCTAGAGTTGATTCAGAAAATGATGGCTACTGCACAGTCTCGACAGAAGTCTTATGATGATCAGCGTAGATGACCTCTAAAGTTCGAGGCTGGGGATCAGGTTTTCCTACATGTCACACTGAGGTTGGGACATAGAAGGATTAGGAGACATGGTAAGCTTTCACCGAGGTATGTCGGGCCATTTGAGGTGCTGGAGAGAGTAGGGCTGGTTTCCTACCGACTGTAGTTACCTCATAAGTACTGAGCTATACATGATGTTTTTCACGTTTCTCAGCTCCGGCATTACTTCTCAGACCCGTCTTGTGTTTTTCAACCCAAGGAGGTTGAGCTCGATGTGGATGCGTCGTTTGAGGAGCATCCTATCAAGATTTTTTTATCATAGTACAAGGGTTCTCCGTGGCTAGTCAGTTCCTCTGGTGTGAGTACTATGGCAGCATAGGTGAGTACAGAATGAGACTTGGGAGAGGGAGTCCGATGTACGAGGCCAGTGGCCGGAGCTGTTCAGGGTTTCTTATTCTATGCCACGCTAGGGAAATTCGGGGACAAATTTATTTAATGGGGGAAGTTTATAAGAACCTGGATCTTTTTTTCAGGTATGTTTTTCCTTTTCTGGTCTTTTTGAGAAAAAGAGGAAATTCGGGAAATTTTCTAAGTACACACCGTGTACTTTATGAGTACATGCCGTGTACTTATTTTCCACATGAGGCCATGTGCTTCTCATGTAGTGGCCACACACACAACCGTGTGGGGTGACTTGGAGGTCGCCTAATGCGGAGTACGGAAACGGAAAGTACAGGTCACGTACTTCAAAAGTACACACCGTGTATTTTATTTTTTTCATTAAACTTACCGGGGTCGTATCTAATCTCCAGAATAACCTTATTCTAGGTCTCCTTTAGCCGAGAGCCCCCGTACAGCTGTGATATTCCTCCGAGCCCTTGACCGAGCATCTGAACTCCAATTCGACCACCATCAATTGCATTGGGATTGCCTCGGTAAGCTCTCTCTTCTCCTTGAGCCTCGTTCCATGATTCCTCTTCTTTATCAAGATATCATAGGTTTAATTTTTTGGACTTTTTTGTATATCTTCGATGTTATAGGGTGAATCAAGCTTTGAGATTCACTTATATAAATCTCCTAACATCGAGGTAGGTGGTTTGTGCCTTTCTGTTGAAATTCTTTGAGTATTATGTGCAATGTTTCCCAATACCCATGAACGGGGTATTGTGCATTTACTGTTTTATCCATATTGATTCTCTGTTATGCTTGTATGCCTGAGTAGATGATTATTGATTGTGAATAGGGTGAATTGTTGTGCTTTGGATGTATTTCCCATGCATGTTTTTCCTGTTTGGACCTTTGGGTCTTGATTTCCTATTAGGTTGTTGTTTACTTTCCCATACCTAGTACTGTAGGATAGAGTGAATGTAGTTCTATTATGTTGTTATGATGTAGAATGATAGCGAAGTAGTTATTTAGTTTTACCTTGGCTGACTCGCGCTTCTACAGTTGCTTGACTTACACATGGCCGTGATAACCTCATGTATAGACCATAGGGATAATGGACATTGAGGGCTTCTCTAGAGTGTCTTTTAGTTTATGATGCAAGACCACAAGGGGGAATTGACGTTGAGGGATTCCCCAGAGTGTCTGTAGTTCCTCAACACGGGCCACATAGGGAATGTGACGTAAGTTCTTCCCTATAGCGCCTTTAGTTACGATACAAGACTATAGGGGGAATTGATGGCGAGTGATTCCTCAGAGAGTCTATGCTTAAGCTGAACCAGAGGGGTTATACTGGGTGTACTACCTAGAGGGTTTCTTGTACTTATTAGGTAGGACCAAAGGGGATATGCTGTGAGTACTTCCCAAAGGGTTACCTTGTGTCAGCTGCTTGCTTGTGTTGTTGGGTAGGACCAGAAGGGATAGGCTATGGGTACTTCCCAGAGGGTTACCTGTTATGTGTTTACTTCCTTGATTAGCTGTTGTTTGATATATGAAATTTAATGCATTGAAACTATGGATTGTTTACTATTGAGTTCCTTCCTGTATACTGGTTCATGTATTTTTACCTGCCATATACTCACTAACTGTTAGGAACAAATCTTTGGGTGGTTTCCTACTGGGATTTAGTCTCACACGCAGTTTGGGTCATGCTTTTAGGCCCAAAAAGATTATATCATTGTAGTTTTAGATAAGGGAAAGCTCCCTTCTACTTCTGGTACTTGACTTGCGGTGGAGCTGGAGAGCAGGGGACCAAGATTAGGCCTGCGATGCTGAGGATTTGTTTATCTGTTTCTTTTGTACTTTGGTTTAGTACTATTTTTATTCAGCATTGTGACTTGTTTGGCTACTTTCCTAGACATATGTACCATGCATCATTTATTTATGTGCTCCAGTTGTTATTTATTATTCAGTCTTCTACTATTTATTGTTGGATATTTATTGCTTCCACTATTGTATATTTGTTTACTTCCACTGTGTACTCTGCCAATGAGGGCATAGTTTCCCCACTATCACACCCAAGGCCCTTGCTGCTAGTCGGCAGCCTCTGGCATTTGGGGAAACATGCTTGAGGCCATGTGACTAACTGGGTATGGGGTGTCTTTGGTTGGCTTCCGAAACTGGGATGTTACAACTGCCCCATAAGAATGACCACAAAACATATCACCTAATAAAACCTGGTCCAAAACACAACCACCACCATAACCAGAGTATCAGGGTTTCTTGAAGATATAGGAAATCAGCCTCGTGACCTCTTCCTACCATACACAACCTTCACCCAAAGCTGCCCCACAAGAATGGTCACATCTCGCCCAAAAACACCAGGGTCGTCACATCTCTCCCATAATAACCTAGGCTATCACATCTTTCCCGAAGACACCTGGGCCATCAAAACCTCAATCTAAAGCACTAACAGACCTTCGACCATCACAACCTATGCAATAACCACCTTTCCTAGAAGAGAGAGAGGAAAAGAGTGGGTACCCATCCATCCATAGTCCTCACTGGATGTTGAGAAAACACCCCTTGTGTGACTTCATGTAACACCCCAAGATTCCACGGTACATTTTCCTTTGAATAATACAAATCTTGTGCTGTACGCAACTTTGAGTTCTAACACACCACGACCAATCAAACTAGCTGTTATGAATAGTAATACCCACTTTTTGAAATTTTATAAATTTTATTTTTCAAAATGGACTTCATTTTTTGATATAGAATATCAAAATTAGATTAGGGTGAATTTTTGGATTTTTTCTCAAAAACATTCAATTTTTTATGAATAGTGAAAAACACTGCATTATTATTTAAAACTGATTTTTTATTTAAATAATTATTTATTTTATTTAAATTTATTTTAAGTGAAAATAGATACATAATACCTATATTAGTTCAATGTAATTCATTGGAGTAATTTTATAATAATATTAGATGTATAAAATTTTATTGAACATTTTAACATCTTTTACCCACCTACTAGGAACATTTGCAAATTTGCATAAAACATAATTTTACTGCTTCTGTAAATTGAATTTCAAAAATCCGAAAGACACGGTTGATATCAGTATGTAAAATTTGGTTCAATAAGATGATAATAATTTTTTTGAATAGTAACTTTTGACTTTTATTTACCACCGGTAAAGTAAATAGGGTAATTAAAGGTAAAAATGATATTATTATTACCCTCACACAGTCCTAATTCTATTGGATAAGTTTATTTCAACCTAAATAAACCTTAGGAATAAAATATGACCTTTTTTTCAAATTGGATTAGATTAAGACATTTATTATTATTTTATTTAAAGAAGAGTTAAAATTGTTAAATTCAATGTTTAATAACTAAACCATTTTTAATATAGGGTTATACATAAGATAAATTCATCTATAAATATTAATTATAAATATAAAAAAATTTCCTACAAAATGGTATTTTATTTATAATTTTTAGACATTAAATAATTAAATATATTTATGGCACAATGATGATGTAGTAATTACCCTATTAATGAAAGATTAAAATAATTGATATTATAAATATCAAAATAAATGTAAATTGAGACTTTTAATGAATTACACGAATTTACTAGGTTAATATGACATGCTAGGTTTGATTCAATGTGTTTTTGTTTGAAGAAATCAGATTGTTATGATTTTCAAAAAAATACTAAATAGTGTCAAAATTGACATAAATGAGTTTTTAAAGAAAATATTATATTATTAAATGATATAATATTCCTAAAAATATAAGGTTTAGAAAAAAAACTTAAATAATGATATATATGTCATTAATTAACCACATGGTGTTATCTTTGAATTTTATACTAAGTTTATTAACTATTTATTATAAAAATACAAGAAGACATTGTAAAAGTTAAACTATTTAACTAAGAGTTAAATCTAAAATATAAGGTTAATATGGTGAACTAAACCTATCTAAAACCTATTGGTTGTGATGTTTTCCACCCATAACCACCTTATAATTAAAATAAATCCTTTTTTATCCATTATAAACCGAATATGATTGTATAATAAAACAATATTTCAGTCTTTTCCTAAGGTGCCCCTCACCTCTCTTATAAAAGGGCACTTCCCCTTATCTCAAAATCACACCTCCAAAGCCTTTTGGCTCGGCCAAACCCTGACCAAATATCTTCCCAAATACCCTCAATTCAATCTATAGGCCTTAATTTTTTCATAAAGCTAACCTAAATAGGCCTTTTCATCAAATCAAAAGGAAGAACCCGAAGAAGAGGTAAATATTTCATCACCTCTTTCAAGTTCTTTTCTTCTTCCACTTCCTCTTTCTTTGTTGTTTCCATACAAAAATAATAAATAAAGTACCTTATACATAATTTGATTTTATTATAAATATTTTACAACCATATTCATTATTCTATCCATCCTATGAATGAAAAGTCACCATACATGCATACATACAGCTTACTGTCTCCACGTCGTGGTGTAGTTTGTTATTCAAACACTTCATTTTTTGGAGGAGTAAAATAATGAGTATAAATAAAGTAAATAATAAATATAACATGTTAATTATTATTTATATATGATATACCATCCAATTAAATACGATCTCACCATCAATATAATGATATTGTCTCTTGTGCGTACGTACAGATTGTCATCTCCACAAACGCGATGAAATTCATTCCCCATCATAACCATTCAAGAATAATTTTCATTTTATGATTAAAAATAATGTTTAAGAACTTAATATAATTCTATATATGAATAAAATACATCATATCCATAGCCAACATGGCTTATGTAGCCAAGAATATAAAGGAAAACGAATCAGTTAACACCCAAAATAATGATACTACTGAAATATTATTAACAAAGCAATATTAGAAGATCATATATGATATCATATTTATGTATGTGGTTCTTGTATAATTTAATAACAATTATTTAACTATTATATAGGATGTTATCATACCCTCTAACAAGGAAATGTACAAGTTAAGGGTTAATTTTACAATCTCTTTACTTATTTGAGGTTGTTAATACATTATTATCTACTGGGATCTCTTTATCATCCACATAAGTGTTTCTTAAAAATGTATTTCAATTTTTTTTAATATTTCCTAGAATATGGGTTAAAGTCATTTATACCCTTGTTTTAATTTTTATAAAATGGTTTGAATGTAATATTTCCATCGTTTTCCAAACAAGGTACTTTAAGCCCTTTTCGACAAATTAAGGTAAGAATGTTTTTTAACTTATACAGAGGGTGCGGCTATTCTCCACCATTATAACACCTTAGAATCTTCTATTAAAAGCTTATAAGAATATTTTCAAAAATAAAAGTTTTCTTGTATAATTATGTGACTTTTAAATGGTTTCAAAATACAAAGAGATATTTCTCTCAAATAGTTTTGATTTCATCTATGTCAACATACTTTGATGGATTTTACACTTGTTTGAAGTTGATTTATTATAATACAGTCTTCCATATTGTATTGGATGATTTATGATATGTTTGAATGTGGATGTACTATTTTTATACCCTTCATGGTTTATAGTTGAAGTATTGACATTTTGTATATTAGTTTGAATACGAATGTTTATGTTATGTTTTAATATTTTCATGTGAGGAATGCAGTGGACTTAGTAAGTGATGGGTGGGGCCCACTATAGCCCCTCGATGCATCGGTGGGTCTCATGAGACATATTAGTGTCTTGGAACAAGGCCTTTAAAAAAAATTATTTGTAGTCTTGGCACGAGGCCTTGACTATGTGGTAATTATGTATGACGTTAGATATTCCCTCATTATGAAATTAATTTTTACATGTGATTATTAGAATAGTAGAATATCCATGTGAATAAGTAAATGGAATTATTTTGATTTATATTTTCCATATTATGCTGAAGTTTAAGTTTAAAAGGGATTTTTTTAGTCTTATACATTTTCTTAAATTTTTATGCTTATTTATAAAAGTTTCTGCTATATTGTTATCCTTAATGAGCATCTAAGCTCACCCCCTTCTTATGTTTTATTTTTCCTAGGATGTGAAGATGTAAATTATGATTGACCTGCAGGATAGGATATGGGATATAAGTGTGTTCACAGGAGACACAATGTTTTTGTTGTTTTTATTTCATGATGTAATGTAAAACTTATGTATGTATCTAGTACTTCCAAGGATACTAAACTGATCAGTCTTTCAGAACATGATTCATTGCATCATGCCAATGTTATGTAATTATGAACTTACTCTGGGTAAATAGGGTTAGGGAATTACAGTTGGTATCAAAGGAAGTTTAGTACAAACCTTGGAAGCTAGATTTAGAAAAAAAAACTTTTATTAGAGAACATTACCCTAAGATAGACTTTGAGGATTAGTATAGAGGAACTTCCTATAATTTTGGTAATGTAGAGATTTTTTGAGTTGTACAAACAATACATCCTTGTCTGGATATGAGCAGGTAGAGGGAGCTCTAGCACAAATGTACCTAGGAGTGAAAACTCCAACAAGGAGTTTTGAGCTTGATCCGGGGTATCCTGGTACACGACAACGGGCCTTGCCTCACTCTTGGTTACGATACTCCTGGGGGATATGCTTAGGATAATTCAATTTTTTTTACAAACCATTATGAATGATTTATGAGTAAATACTTCCTCAAAGAAAACATTTCTATTATTATGGATTATAACCATAAACTGTTAAGGGTTTTAAAAATTTGGAATTATGTATTTTGATTCATAAACTAATCTAGTGTATACTATTGTTTAGAAATTGCGCCTAGTGGCAGGAATGGAAACTATATCAATGCACATAATACATGTAGGGATTTTCATCCTACTCAAGATAATTATAGTGGAGATGGTGATGCAACTGGTGCTAATAAGATTATCACCATACTGGGACAACTCACTCAGGTTATGAATAATAACCTTACCTGTATGGAGCACCCTGATCCACAACGTGAAGGATCAATGTTAGACCACTTCATGAGGAAACAACCCCCAACATTCAATGGGAATAAAAATCCATTTGTATCTGAGCAATGGATAAGTTCCTTAGAGAAAATATTTTATGCTTTGGGGAGTAACGAAACGGAAAACTTTATCATGGAAGTTTATCGCCTCACATGATATATAGATCAATGGTGGTCATTAATTCAAAACAAAAAGGAGGATGAAGAATTATAAAATATGTAATGGATGGATTTTAAAGATATTTTCATAGAAAAATACTTTCCTCGTGAGCATTGAGTGAATATGGAAAGACAATTTCTGATTCTGAGGAAAAAGGAGGATGTGAATGTCGCAAAGTATGAGGATAACTTTACAAGGTTAGAAAGGCATGAAATAGATTATATATGTAACCTAAAGAGTAATATTGATCTATTATTTTATGGTTTAAAACCATTTCTCCATCGATCATTAGTCTCACAGTCCTTCTCATCATACAAATATATAGTCTCATGTGATATCAAGATAGAAAAATAATTCTCTAGGTCTTACAACTTTAAGAAAAACAAGAGAAGAAGAGATCTACTGAACACTTTGGAAATTTAAATAAGGGGAATAAGGGAAAAGTTGAATTTCCATCCTGCAGTAAATGTGGAAAGAAACACCCTGGTACATGTCTACAGGGAATGGGAGTCTGTTACAAGTGTGGTGAAAAAGGCCATCAAGATCGTGATTGCAATGGAAAGAAAGAGGGTGTCAATGTTGAATGATAAAATTCTAGAGAAATGGGGAATTATGAAAATGAATTCCCTAAGAACCAAGGAAACTTACCTCAGAAAAGGCCAATGGAGCAAGGCTAATCTTATACGATCACTACTACGGAGGTTAAAGCTCTGAATGACGTGGTGGAAGGTAATTTAATGGTTTCCTCAAAATTATCCAATGCTTTATTTGATTATGGATCATCACATTGTTTCATATATTAATAGTTTTCTAAAAAAATTAGATATTTCCAATTTTATTTAACAAGGGAGTTGTTAGTCAAAACTCCCAAGGGAAGTATCATTTCAAAAAAGTTTTTTCAATCAGTTCTCATTAGGGAATATAAATGTGCTTTATCCACTGATCTCATCATCATAACCATGATTGAATTTGATATAATCCTCAGTATAGATTGTATTTAAGACCATGATGAGAAAATTTATTTCAAGAAGAAGGAGGTTACAATTTTTGATGATGATGAGGAGTAACTTATCTTTAGAGCAGAAACATCACCATCTGATTCTTTTCTAGATCCACCCCCAATAGCTCTACTAAATTCAATTATTGGGGAGGAAGAGAGTGAAATAACTATGGGTGAGGAAAAGAATTATGAAATAGAGGACGTACCTATTGTGCAAGAATATGTTGATGTGCTTCTAGAGGATTTACCAGGATATCCTCCAGAACGAGAAATTGAGTTTTCCATTGATTTAATTGTGGGTTCAAGGCCCATATCGAAGACCCCTTATAGAATGGACACTATAGAATTAGTGTAACTAAAGAAACAACTATAGGAGTTAAGTAATAAAGGATTTATTCTCCCTAGTTTTTCTCCATGGGGAGATACTGTTCTTTTTGTTAAGAAGAAAGATAGATCTATGAGGTTGTGCATTGACTACAGGGAGATTAGTGCTATAACAATAAAGAGCAAGTATCCCCTACCACGCATTGATGATTTATTTGATCAAATTAATAGATCTCAATATTTTTCAAAGATTGATCTTTGATCTGGATATCATTAGTTGTGTGTGAAGAAGGAAGACATTCCAAAGACAACATTTCAAACCAGGTACGGGTAATATGAGTTTACAGTAATGACTTTTGGACTGACTAATGCATCCTCTATTTTCAGGGATCTAATGAATAGTTTTTTCAAGGAATATCTTGATGACTTTTTAGTGGTATTTATTGATGATATCTTGGTATAATCAAAAATCTATGAATATCATGAAAATCACTTGTGCATTATTTTAAAAACCCTATGAAGAAATGAATTATATGGGAAGTTTAGCAAGTGTGAATTCTGGATTCAGGAAATTCTTAGTCAATCCAAGAATGTCCAGCACCGATGAGTATAACTGAGGTAATAAATTTTATTGGTTTAGCAGGTTATTATCAGCACTTTGTCCAGAATTTTTCCTGATTGGATAACCCATTAACCAAGACCACATGTAAAGTGGTTAAATTTGTTTGGAAAAAAGAGTGTAAAGAATGTTTTTACGAATTGAAGAAAATATTAATCAATGATCCTATATTGAATCTACCATCAGGGAATGATGGGTTTTTTATTTATAATGATGCTTCAAAGAAAGGACCTGGTTGTATCCTTATGCAGAATGATAGAGTTATTGCCTATGCATCATGAAAACTAAAAATTCATGAACAAAACTGTCCCACTCATGATCTTGAGTTAGAAGCTGTAATCTTTTCTCTAAAGATATGGAGACACTATCTATATGGTGAAAAATGTGATATTTATACTAATAACAAGAGTTTGAATTATATTTTCTCACAAAAGGAACTCAACATGAGGAAGAGGAGATGGCTCAAACTACTCGAGGATTATGATTCACTATAAACTACCACCTGGGGAAGGCAAATAAGGTGGCAGATGCTTTGAGCAGAAAGGATCATGGAGTTCTAAACAAGATGAGAGTTGAAAGAGATCATATTTACATGGATCTAGTAAAAATGGATATGGGAATAACCATGGAAGGTGAAAACCCGATACTTTTTCAAATGGTTTCCAATCCATATTTATTATAAAGGATAAGAATTTCTTAGACTAATGACAAGGAGTTTCAAAAGAAAATTAAATTTGTGAATGATGGGAGATTGATCGAATTCGTATATGTAGATGGAATTTTGAAATTTGGGCAGAGAATTTGTGTTCCTGATATACCTGATCTAAAAAGTGAATTATTCGATGATTCTCATAGCTCCAATTTCTCTATACACCCTGGTATCATTAAGATATTTAGATATTTGAAGGAACATTTTTGGTATGAAAACATGAAGAGAGAGATTGCTGATTATGTGTCAAGATGTATGGTTTTTCAATAGGTGAGGACTAGAATACAACATCCTAGAGGAGTCATGAAACCTCATCCCATACCTGATCGGAAATGGGATGATATTATGATGGACTTTGTAATGGGGCTACCAAAGACCCCTAGAACGAATGACGCAATATGGGTCATTATTGATCATCTTACCAAGTTTTCAAATTTTCTTGCTATAAGAGAAGATTTACCCCTTGAACATTTAACAAGACTATATATTAATGAATTTGTAAGACCTCATGGGGTACCCCTATCTATTTTTTATGATCTTGATCCCCATTTTACATCAAGATTTTGGAAAAGTCTTCAGAAGGTCCTGGATACTGAACTTCGTTTGAGCACTACCTACCACCCTAAAATTGAGGGACAATCAAAATAGACTATTCAAAACTTATAAGATATGTTGAGATCTTTCTCACTTGACTTTCAAGGTATGTGGGATCAATATTTACCTCTGGTAGAATTTTCCTATAACAATAGCTTCCATTCAAGTATTCAGATGACACTATATGAAGCATTATATGGAAAGAGATGTCACACACCAACTTGTTGGGATGATGTTGGTGAAAGAAAACTCGTAGGCCCAAAACTTGTTGAGGAAACAATAGAAAAGTTGAAGATTATCCAAACCCACATCAAAGCAGCTCAAAGTAGGCAAAACATCTATGCTGCTAACCGAAGAAAGGATTTGCAATTTCAAGTAGGAGATCATGTTTTCTTGAAGGTATCTCCATGGAAGGGTGTTATACGATTTGGTTAGAAGGGTAAATTAAGTCCTAGGTACATCAGACCTTTCAAAATTATAGAATGAATTAGATTTGTAGCTTACCGTTTGGCAATTCCACCAAGTATCTCCAAATTTCATGATGTATTCCATGTATCACTATTGAGAAAATACATGCCTGAACCAACACATGTACTCACCTATAGAGAAATAGAATTGGAACCTGATCTGTCTTATTGTGAAGATCCTGTCAAGATTCTTGATACCAGAGAAGAAGTGCTGAGAAACCATACGTCTCTTCTGGTAAAAGTTCTATGGATAAACCATAAGATGGAAGAGGAAACGTGGGAACCTGAGGAAATTATGATGAAGAAGAACCTGAATCTTTTTACACAGTAGTATTCTAGAAATTTCGAGGAAGAAATTATTTGAAGGAGGGAATAATGAAACACCCCAAGCTCCCATGGTATGTTTCCATTTGAATAATACAATAGCTTGCATTGTATGCAACTTCGAGTTCTAACACAGCACAACCAATCAAACTATCCGTTATGAATAGTAATACCCACTTTATGAAATTTTATAAATTTTATTTTTCAAAATTGACTTCATTTTTGGATTCATAATATCAAAATTAGTTTAGGGTGAAATTTTGGTATTTTTATGAAAACATTCAATTTTTTATGAATAGTGAAAAACACTGCGTTATTATTTTAAATTGACTTTTTATTTAAATAATTATTTATTTTATTTAAATTTATTTTAAGTCAAAATAGATACATAATACCTATATTAGTCCAATTTAATTCATTGGAGTCATTTTATAATAAGATTAAATGTATAAAATTTTATTGAACTTTTTAACGTCTTTTACCCACCTACTAGGCGCATTTGCAAATTTGCATAAAACATAATTTTACCGCTTCTGTGAATTAAATTTCAAAAATCATAGATAAATAGTTTATATCATCATGTAAAATGTGGTTCAATAAGATGAAAATAATTTTTGGTGAATAGTAAAGTTTTACATTTATTTACCACGGTTAAAAGTAAATAGGTTAATTAAAGGTAAAAATGATATTATTATTACCCTAACACATGTCCTAATTATATTGGATAAGTATATTTCTAAAAAAATCAACCTTATGAATAAAATATGATCCTTTTGGTCCACTTGGATTAGATTAGGACATTTATTATTATTTTATCTAAATAAGAGTTAAAAGTGTTAAATTTAAACTTGAATAACTAAACCATTTTTAATATAGGGTTATACATAAGATAAATTAATCTATAAAAATTAATTAGAAATATAAAAATATTTCCTACATAATGGTATTTTATTTATAATTTTTATACATTAAATAATTAAATTATTTATGACACAATGATGATGTAGTAATTACCCTATTAATGAAAGATTAAAATAATTGATATTATAAATATAAAAATAAATGTAAATTGATAATTTTAATGAATTAAAAGAATTTACTAGGTTAGTATGACATGTTAGGGTTGATTAAATGTTTTTTTCAAAGAAATCAGATTGTTATGACTTTCAAAAAAACCAAATACTAAATAGTGTCAAAATTGACAAAAATAAATTTTTAAAGAAAATACTATATTATTAAATGATATAATATTCCTAAAAATCTAAGTATCGGCCAAAGGACATAAATAATTATACATATCTCATTAATGAACCAATAGGGGTTCTATTGGCATTTTATTGTAATTTTATTAACCATTTATTATAAAAATACAAGAAGACATTGTAAAAGTTAAACTATTTAACTAAGAGTTAAATCATGAATATAAGGTTAATATGGTGACATAAACCTGTCTAAAACCTATTGGTTGAGATTATTTAGACCCATACCCACATTATAATTAAAATAAATCCTTTTTTAGACATTATAAATCTAATTTTATTGTATAATAAAATAATATTTCAATCCTTTTCTAATGTGCCCCTCACCTCTCTTATAAAAGGGCACTTCCCCTTCTCTCAAAATCACACCTACAAAGCCTTTTGTCTCGGCCAAAACCTGACCAAATATCCTCCCAAGTACCCTCAATTCAACCTAGAGGCCTTAAATTTATCATAAATCCAACCTAAGGATCCCTTTTAATCAAATAAAAAGGATGAACCCAAAGGAGAGGCAAATATCTCATCACCTCTTTCAAGTTATTTTCTTCTTCCACTTCCTCTTTCTTTGTTGTTTCCATACCAAAATAATCAATCCAGTACCTTATACATAATTTTATGATATTATAAATATGGTACAACCATATTCATTATTCTATCCATCCTATGAATAACAAGTCACCATACGTGCGTATGTATGGCTTACCATCTCCACGTCGTGGTGTAGTTTGTTATTCACACACTTCATTATTTTTATGGGTATAATAATGAGTATAAATGATGTAAATAATAAATATAACATGTTAATTATTCTTTATATATGATATAACAACCAATTACATATGATTTCACCATCAATATAATGATATTGTCGCTCGTGCATACGTACGGATTACCGTCTCCACGAACGCGATGAAATTCATTCCCCATCATAACCATTCAAGAATAATTTTCATTTTATGATTAAAAATAATGTTTAAGAACTTAATATAATTATGTATATAAATAAAATACATCCTATCCATAACAAATGTGGCTTACATAACCAAGCATATAAAGGAAAACGAATCAATTAACACCTAAAATAATGATACTACTGAAATATTATTAACAAAGAAATATTAGAAGATCATATATGATATAATATTTATGTATGTGGTTCTTGTATAATTTAATAACAATAATTTAACTATTACACATGAGGTTAAAGTACCCTCAACCAAAGAAAAGTACAAGTTAAGGGTTAATTATACAATCTCTTTACTTATCTGAGGTTGTTAATACGTAATTATCTACTAGGACCTCTTTATCATCAACATCCGTGTTTCTTAAAAATGTATTTCTAAATATTTTTACTATTTCCTAGAATATTGGTTAAATTCATTTATACCCTTTTTTTAATTTTATAAAATGGTTTTAAAGGAATCTTTATTTCGTTTTCTAAATAAGGTCTGTTATGACCTTTTCGACAAATTAAGCTAAGAATGTTTTTGTTAACTTATACGGCGGGTGCAGCTATTCTCCACCGTTATAACACCTTAGAAGCTTCCCTTACAAGATTATAAGAATATTTTCAAATAAATGTTTCTTTTATAATTATGCAAATTTTAAATGATTTCAAAATAGAAACAGATATTTCTCTCAAATAGTTTTGATTTCATCTATGTTAACATCCTTTGATGGATTTTGCATTTGTTTGAAGTTGATTTGTTATAATACAATATTCCATATTGTATTGAATGATTTATCATATGTTTTACTGTGGATGTGCTATTCTTATACCCTTCATGGTTTATAGTTAAAGTATTGACATTTCATATGCTAGTTTTAATACGAATTTTTATGTTATGTTTCAACATTTTCATGTGAGGAATACAGTGGACTTAGTAAGTGATGGGTGGGGCCCATTATAGCCCCTAGATGCATCAGTAGGTATCATGAGACAAGTTATTGTCTTGGAACAAGGCCTTGAAAAAATTTTATTTGTAGTATTGGCACGAGGCCTTGACTATGTGGTAATGATGTCCGGCGTTAGGCATTCCCCCATAATGAAATTAATTATTACATGTGATTATTTGACTTGTAGAATATCCCTGTGAATAAGTAAATGTCATTATTTTGATTTATATTTTCCATATTATACTGATGTTTAAGTTGAAAAAGTATTTTTTTGAGTCTTATACATTTCTTTAATTGTTTATTCTTATTTATGAAAGTTTCTGCTATATTGTTATCCTTATTGAGCATCTGAGCTCACCCATTTATTATGTTTTATTTTTTTGCAGGATGTGAAGAAGTAAATTATGATTGACCTACAGGATTGGCTAAGGGATATAATGGTGTTCACAGGAGATACAATGTTTTTTTAGGTTCTTTTTTCATGATGTAATGTAAAACTTATGTGTGTATCTCGTACTTCCAAGGATACTAAACTAATCGGTCTTTCGGGACATGATTCCTTGTATCATGCTAATGTTATGTAATAATGCACCGACTCTGGGTAACTAGGGTCAGAGCGTTACACTATGCGGGAGTCGGCACATAGTGATCGAAGTGGGTGGGGTGCCTATAGAAATAAAAAGAATGTAAAAGTATATATATATATATATATATATATATAAAATATAAAACACTCAAGACCAACCTATGGGTTCAAAGAAATGAACCAACTCACACCACCACCACTTTTTCTACCACTTCTAAATTCATAACACCAAACATCAAGCCACAAGCCCCACTTCACATTTCCAACCAATTTCATTTAATCACCCCATTTATTTCATTATTTAGCATCAACCACATTTAACCACACAACCCACCATTTAATTATTCATTAAACATTTCCATTCCATTAACCAAACAAACCCAATCCATTCCAAACATTATTGAGGAATTATTTATTTATTCCATCACTACTCGAGCATCTAGCACAAACAAACCACCACCTCACCACCTCAAAAGCAGGGCCAAACAAACTACCTCCCCACCTCCCCGAAAGCATGACCAAACAAACTATCATCCGCACATTCCCCAACCACACATTTCCATACCATAATCATGACCACACATCACAACACATCAATATAATTTCACATATTTAAAAAGGGGCTTTTATAACACTCCACTTTATTTTAGGGGAATTATCACACAAGCCAAAATCATGGGGAAACCATTACATTAGCCAAATATATGTGGTTAATTTATTTCAATTTTAGGGTGAAATCACAAAAATCAGAACCAAAGATGAAATGAAAACACATATATCCATAAAAATATCCCCCAATAACCATAATTTTTAGCAAGACATCAAGCCTGTACAATTCACAATATCACAAATAATATCAAAGTTGTAAAAGCATGTGAATAAAACCCCGTTTTCCCCTTTAAAATCAATTAACCAATTATTTATCTTTGATTAATCTAGAAGAACCATAACCCATATGGAAACAAAATTAAACCCCTCCCACATGATATATAATAAGGAGAAACAAGGGAATCCCTTCCTTAAAGAAGCTTGCTGACTCGATACACACCATATGATGAAGAAGAACACTTACAAACCCAAACCACACCATGGGAACCACATATCAAAATAAACCACAAACAAATACAACAAAACATAAACCTAACACACACCCAAAACTATTAAAACATTTCCATAGTGAATCCCCATGAGAATAATGGAAGAAAAACCATCAAGAAGGGAGAAGAAACTACCAAAGATCAACTACAGATTTCCAATGAACAACCACCAGGACCAATAAGTAAAAGTGGGATGAAGAGGGATTGAAGAAATCATCAGGGTGACTAGGGTTATCCAAAAATGAGAGGAAGAAGATGTCTAAACTAAATGAATGAAAATTCAATTGGAAAAGAATTTTAAAACTGCACTAGATTGGGGGTTTACATAAAGGGTAATCTCCATTCACATAATGTAAACCTCAGGGTTCAGTTTCACCAAAAAATGAATCATATTTTTATTATTTAGCCCTGAAAATATACAATTCATGAAATATCCCTCAAAAGGACTTAAGACCAACTTTCACATCATGTAATACACTTGCATGACATGTATTTCCTACAACAGTTCTGCTGCACCCCCATATCCCATGAAAACTCTCAGAACCTCCCCTAAAAACCTCCAAAAACCAAAACTAGAAATGTAATGGACCATGAGAGAATGAACCATTACATAAGATACATCTCAAATGAATATATCCTTTAATAATCCCAAACCAAGACCAAAAGGAAATGGGCCCAAACAACCACCCCCTGAGATACCTCTCAAGGATCTCATCATACCTCAAATGCTACGACCAACCAAACACACTAACCCAAATGAACCTAGAAAACACTATATAACCACATAACCAAAACCTCAAACCAACTCCTATCACAAAACCATCTCAAACTCCATGAATCATAAACCAAAAAACACTATAACCAATGAACCACACCATCCCAAACATGCAAATTAAGAAATTCTTTCTTCCACGTCATGATACTATCTACTTTGGGCGACACTAACTCACCCACATGGGGTTAATCACATCACATTTAATGTATATCAATTAGGAATCAGGTCCCCCCTTTTCATATGTTAGGAATTTATCACAAATTTCATTACACAAATCACAAACCAAGGAAAACAGCTCATCTCAAAAAACAAAAGGATCCAAACATTACATCACAAAAAAATAGAGAAAATGAAAACTCAAAATAACTATGGGTATTGGGCATGAATCTATGTCTCTCGCTCCAAAGTACTCTCCTCCAAAACACACGAACCAAAGAAATGGTCCATCCACACAACACATTCTCTTAGAGATCCTAGATCTCTACTGGCTATTCCACAAACATCACATAATCCTCATTATCCAACTCTCCCCAGTCAATGATATGGGATTCATCTTGAAGAAACTAATAAAGATGAGAGACATGAAATACATCATGGATAATCTACAACCATGGTGGAAACTCCAATCGATACACCACCTCGCCAACCACCCCAACACCTCAAAGGCCCCAACAAACATGGGAGAAAGATTACTACCTCTTCCAAACATCCGCTTCCCATGTTGAGGGGAAACCTTCAAGAACACATGATCCCCAACCTAAAACTCCAAGGGCCTACTCCTACGATCGATATAAGACTTATTATGATATTGTTCTACTTTAATCCTCTCACAAACAAGATGAATCTTTTTTGTCATGCTTTACACCATGTTGAGACCAAGAACGACTATATCCCCAACCTCTGTTCAGCACAACGGAGAATGATGTAGTCTTATGTACAAATCCTAAAATGGATCCATGCTAATGGAAGACTGATAAATATTATTATAAGAAAACTCTACAAATGTAAGGTGTCATACCCAAGATCCACCAAACTCTAAGACACATGATCACAAAATATACTCCAACATCTGGATAGTCTATTCTGTTTTCAAATTCATATGAGGGTGGAAATCAGTACCGAGACATAACTTAGTGCCAAAAGAATGATGCAATACCCTTTGGAATCACGAGGTAAAACATGAGTCCTAATTCAAGATAATGTACCTCATAAATCCATGAAACCTCACCACCTCATCCACATACCTCTTATCCAAATCATCCACTGTGCTAGACTCCTTGATCACTAAGAAGTGAGACAATTTAGTCAACTGATCCACTATCACCTAGATAGAATCACAACCACCTTAAGCTCTGGATAACCCTATGATGAAATCCATTGAGATATAATCACATTTACACTTGGGAACATCCAAGGGATAAAAAAACCACCAGGAACATGATGATCGACCTTTACTTTCTGGAAAACCAAGAAATTTTCCATAAACGGTGCCACTTACCGTTTCACCCCCGACCACCAAAACTATACCCTCAATCCATGGTAAATCTTATAAACTATTAGGTTTAATGAAAAAGGTGAATTATGAAACTAAAAAAGTAATACATTATGAATTACTACAATAAAAACAACCTCCATGAAATAATACCCAGTTTCGACCAGCCTCCAAACATCTCTCTAAAGCATCACCATGGCCAACACGATCACGTATCACCTCTGCCTCTGAGTCCCCCCCACTGATACTCCTCCAACTATTGCATTAGATAAGACTAAATTGAAATTTGAAACAAAAAACATCTACCACCATCCACTCTCTCGTCTAAGTTCAAGGATTCCAACTTCTCTATTTCTCTCCAAGAATCCTCAGATTCCCAAACAAAACCCTTCCACAACTTTCTGCTCAAAGCGTCGACAAAAACATTCCCCAATCCTAAGGTTTAGGAGATATCAAAATCATAATCCTGAAGAAACTCTATACACCTCCACTATCACATGTTTAGATCACATTGGGAAAAGAAATACCTCAAGCTCTTTTGATTTGTAAAGACCACAAAGCACTCCCCTAGGAGGTAATGTCACCAAAAATTCAGCATAAAAACAATCACTGCTATCTCTATATTGTGGGAGGAATAGTTAAGATCATGGGAAAATAACTACTTAGACCCATAAGAAATCACTACCCACAGCTGCATCAGAATGCATCCTAATCTGAGACCATAAGAATCAAAGAACACATAAAAACACCCTCCTCCAGTAGCTAAAGCACAAGATCACTTACTAACTTACCCTTCAAGTAACCAAACACTGGTTGAAACTAGTCACTCCACACAAAATCTTGGTATTTCCTATTAAAATTTATCAATGGGGATAAAACTCAAGATAAATCAGGTACAAACCTTTAATAATAGCCTATAATACTAAGGAAACTTTGAACCTCTACCATGTTTTTAGGCACTGACCAAGAAACTACTACTTCAAACTTCAACGGGTCTTCTACCACACCCTGTTAAGACACCACATGCCTAAAGAAATATACCTCTCATGTAAAGAACTTACACTTGGATAACTTTACATAGATATGGTGATGTCAAAGAACATGCAAGATAGTTTTGAGATGCTTTCCATAATCCACCTCTGACTTCAAGTAGATTATGATATCATCGATGAATACAACAATGAACTGATACATGAACTCAACGAACAAAGAGTTCATAAGCCCCAAGAACATGAATGATGCATTTGTAACACAGAATGGAATAACTAAAAACTCGAAGTTCCCATACCTTTATATGAAGGAAATCCTATGAATATCACCCTCCTTCAACCTCAACTATTGATATCCAGACTGTATATTGATCTTAGAAAACCAACTCTCCCCTATCAACTGGTCGAAAAGATCATCTATCCTCACAAGAGGGTAATAGTTTTCAACCATCACCTGATTCAACCTCCGATATTCTATGCATAGCATCAGACTTTCATCTGCCTTCCTTGTGAACAACACTAGAGCACCCAATGAAGACACAGTAGGTCAGATAAAACTCTTCCACATCAGATCATCTTCCTAAACTCTCAAATCTTGTAATTCATAAGGCACAATCTGATATGGATCCATTGAAATTGGAGAAGAATTGGGCTACATGTTTATCTTGAACTCAACATCACGTCAAGGGGGTAACATCATAACCTCCTTAGGTAAAACTTCTACAAACCCCCCATTGAACTTGGGAACCTTTACTATCCCAACGTCCACTGAATCCACTAATAACTAAACCCAAAAAGGAAATAAGGGGATTCATATGCCAACTTTCCACCTAACAACTCCACTCACAAAAAAGCCACACGTTGGCCATCCGCATTAAAAAAAAATGACTCTCCTATAAAAGTAGTCTATAATAGAACATATATAATTAAACCATTTTATTCCAATGATGACATCATATGGTTGCATCTGTAGGAAGAAAAGATCCTCATGGCATTGATATGACCCCATCATCAGTTTACACCCCTGGAACACATCAAACAAGCTGGTCTGACCTTCGACTAGTGTAGTCAACACCCGAGGAATGGGAAGACTCTATACATATAGTCCCATAGTGTGTGAAAAAAAGGAGTAAAAATATCCTGAATCAAACAAGGCACAAATAAGGGTAATAAAAAAAATGATCATACCTCTTACGATCTATGACTCCTCAGGAACTGCTACCTCCACTAAATGAAACTGACCACGCCCGAATCCTCTACCTCTCTACTGAATACAACCTCCATGACCATGCTCATGTCATGGTCCCTAAACATGAGGAACATCCGAAGGTCGTCCTCTTCTTACTCCATCTCCCCTTAGTGGAGAAAACAAATTTTCCCCTACTACTAAAATGACCTCAGTGGAAATTGCTGTTGAGGATGGCGATGAACCTGTCTACCTCCTCCAAATTGAACATAGGGAACCACTGGGAGCTGGTTATAGAGATAGCCATGAAACCCACATCCAAAACACACGGGCATAAAAATACTAGGAAAATCATGGAAACCATTGGCCCTAGAAGGATGGAAAGGAAGCTATTAAGGTCAAATCCCTGCTAGTCAAAACCTCAAAGGACCCGACGCCTGAGACCTTCCATTGACAACCCTACCCCTCAAGGAACCCTATTGGTTCCCCTCTCATGGAAAACCTCCTCACGATTGCATCCACTTAATCACCTATTCCTTCTTCTGAACCTCTAGATATGTTGACAACATAAAAGGAGTTACTTCATACTGTATAGAAGGATAGAGTGAATACTAAATATGTGTCACATGATACTCCTCATATGGAAAAAGATATGGGGAAAAAAATATAAAGGTCCTTGAACTCAATTCCCAACCCCCATACTGACCTGCTCCCCTACTGAAGGGAAAGAAGCTCCTATCTATTTACTACCTTCATGTCCAATGAAAGTAACTCTCCCGAAACTCCTTCTGGAAGTTGACCCACAAAATATATTCCTCCTTCCACTCTTCCAGATACATCATCCACCACTGAGGCACAACTCCCCACATCTAGCTGACTACCAAAGGGATCCAGTAATCCATTTTGGCCAATATCAAATTGAAAATGATCTTGAGATACTCCAACCATCTCTCTGTCTCCAAATTTGAGACAACTATCTCGTACTTCCTCAAATCCTACCACTGGAAAGCATGAAATTTCATTCACCATCGATCATCCTCCTCAACCAGATCAACCCTACGGTGATCAACTAGATTAGCCTATTGAACCTCAACTACTTGATCTGCACACGAATGATGAACGAGAGCCATAGATGAAAGGAAAACAAATATTTCCCAAGCCCGAGTAGTATAGAATTTAATTAAGATTCATTTTAAATCATTTAATTCATTTTGTTATCCATTTTAACTTTCCCAAAACAACCCAATTCAAACAAGGTCAACTGGAACTGCTTCCAGGCATACCCCAAGGACAACTGGAATTGTTTCCATACCAACCCATGAAACCCTCACTATGCCTAACTCCAAAATTCTTCCTATTTATCAATCATCACCTCTGATACCACTATGTCACAACCCCCTCCCACTAATGATACCGTAATGATGAGAGAGAGATAATGGCCATCGAGTTCCTCCTCCAGTAGGCCCCGGGTTGGTGACTAGCACTGAGGGTATAAAAATATCATGTATGGGTGGAATTACCCTCTATAATATATATAGGATCGGGAGATAAGATGGATCATCCATAAATAACTCCAAGACACAATATAAAAGAAATACAAAAACCATCCCATAATGCATGTATAAAAAGAATTGATATAGATAAAAGTATCCAAAGTAAATACCCAAAAGTAAAGCTAAAGCAGTAACATAATAGCTATCCAAAGGTCCAATCTAATAATTCCCCAAACAATCCATGTAATCCTTCTAGAAACCTAAAAACAATTTTATACACATTGGGTGAGCATATAAGTATACTCAGTAGGGAAACAAATTCTCTCATGCACATGTGAAAGAAGCATACTAATGAACCTATGAGAAAACAAAAAAACCAAAAAAACCTATCAAGGTATACTAACCATCCCAACCTAACCAAGGCATGCTCATAAAATAACAAAAACCAAGTAATATAATATAATAATAATCACATCGATAAGGGTACCCCGCACCGCTTTACCACTGGTATGCTGATCTTACACCCAAAGTCATATGTCCTAGTGCTCCCATATCTTATGTATACCACAACTCCCCACAAGCACAATCATAACACACCTCACCTATAGACACTTGGGCTCGATGCCCCACAAGAATGACCACAACACATCTTGCCTGAAAACACTTGATCCAAAACACAACCACCACCATAACCAAAGTAGTCGGGCATCATGAACATATAGGAAATCAACATCATGAACTCATCCCAAAATGCATGATACCCACCATAAGCCACCCCAAAATAATGGTCACATATCATCGGAAAACACTGGGGTCATCACATTTTTCCCACAAGCACCTGGGCTATCACATCTTTCCCGAAGACACCTAGTCCATCAAATCACTATCTAATGCACTAATAGAACTATGTCCATCACAAACCATGAAATACCTACCTCACCTAGAAGAGAGATTGGGAAAGATAAGGTACCCAGTCATCCCCACTCCTCACCGGATGTTGGGAAAAATACCCCCCGCATAACTATGCAGGTGTCGGTACATAGTGCTCGATGTGGGTGGGCGGTGTATAGAAATCACAAGAATGTACAAGTATATAAATATAAATATAAATATAAATATAAATATAAATATAAATATAAATATAAATATAAATATAAATATAAATATAAATATATATAATATCAAACATTGAATCCAAACCTATGGGTTCACAAAAAAAATTAACCAACTCACAACACCATCACTTTTACTACCACCTCTAAATGCATAACACCACACATCAAGCCACAAACCCCATTTCACATTTCCAACTAATTTCATTTAATCACACCATTCATCTCATTATTTAGAATCAACCAAATTTAAACACAAAAACCACCATTTAAATATCCATTAACCATTTCCATTCCATCAACCAAACCAACCCAATCCATTCCAAACATTATTGAAAAATTATTTATTTATTCCATCACTACTTGGGAAAATAGCACAAAGAAACCACCACCCCACCACCCTAATAGAATGACCAAAAAAACTACCTCCCTACCTCCTCAAAAACATGTCCAAACAAAATATCATCCTCACATTCCCCAACCATACATCGTCATCCCACAAGAAAAACCGCACATCACAACACATCAAGATCATTTAAAAAATTTACAAATGGTATTTTATCACATTCTACTTTATTTTAGGGGTATTATCACACAAGCCAAAATCATAGCGAAACCATTTCATTATCCAAATATAAGTGGTTAATAAAATTCCAATTTAGGGTGATACCTCAAAAATTACAACCAAATAAGAAATCATAGAACATATATCCAGTAAAAACAAATCCCCCAATGACTACAATTTTCAGTGGGTCATCAAGCCCGTAAAATTCACAATATAAAAAATAATATTAAAGCTGTAAAATCATGTGAATCAAACCACATTTCTACTTTCAATTCAATTAACCAATTATTTATATTTGATTAATCTAGAAAAACCATAACCCATATAAAAAAAGTAAAACCCTCGAACATGATACACATTAAGGAGAATATAGGGAATACCAACCTCATAGAATCTTGCTGACTCACTGCACACTGCAGTGAAATGAAGAACACTCAAAAACCACAATTTCACCATGGGAAACACAAATCAACCAACACCATAACCAAAAATCATATAAACAAAACCCAACACACACCCCAAACCACAACAACATCTCCATAGTAAATCTCCGAGATAAGGACATAAGAAAAACCACAAATAAGGGAGAAGAACCTACAATGGATCAACCATGGATTGACAATGAACAATGACCAGGAAAAATAGATCAAAGAGGGAGGAATAGGGATTGAATAAATCCTTGGGGGAACCTAGGGTTTTTCCAAAATGGGAGGAAGAAAAAGAAACAACTAAATGAATGAAAATACAGTTGGATTTTTTTTAAAACTGCACTAGATTGGGGGTTTACATGATGTGTAATACCCTTTCATGACCTGTAATCATCGGGGTTCAGTTTCTCTGAAAAATGCATCAAATTTTTATTATTTAACCCTAAAAATATACATTTTGTGAACTAGCCCTGAAAAATCCGTGAAACTAACTTTCACATTGTGTAATACACTTACATGATGTGTATTTTCTTCTGCAGTTCTGTTGCAACCCCATCTCCCACAGAAACTCCGGGAACCTCCCCCAAACACCGCTAACAACCAAAACTGGAAATGTAACAGACTGAGAGGGAACAAAACATTATAGTTACCATTAATGATTCATAATTCATAATAAATAATTGAATTCCATTGTTACCGTTCATATTTAATAGTACATGACTGAATGCCACCGTTACCATTCATCATTTTATAATTGAATTCCATTGTTACCATTCATATTTCATAATACATGAATAAATTCCATTATTACCATTCATCATTTTATAATTGAATAACCAGGTTACCATTAATAGTGTATAATTTATAATTTAATGTCCATGTTACCATTCATCATTTAATAATTGAATGTCCTTGTTACCATTCACAATACATGAATAAATTTCCATGTTACCACTCACCATTTAAAGTGACATATATCACAATACCATATATATCACAATGTTACATGCATCACAAAAACCCATTAATTAATTCACCAATTAATTAATCAAATGTAACCATTGCATATTCACATCATTCCATTAATTAGCTCAAAAATTAATTAATCCAAGTTAATTAAATTAATTAATTCAATAATAAATTAGTCATATATATCCCATTAATTAATTCAATAATTAATTAATCACATACATTCCATTAATTAATTCAAAAATTAATTAATCATATAAATTAATATGAACATCCTAACAATTAATTCGACAATTATTTATTAAATTCACAATTCCAAGATCCAATAATCAATCCAAAAATTTATCATAAAATTTCATAATCAAAATTTATCAACAATTAATTATCTCAATTCATAAATCTTAGTATCAAAAAATTAATTCAATAATTAATTATTCCCACTTCCTAATCCCTTAATTAATTAATTCACCAAATTAATGAATTCAATTAGAAAACTCAATTTCTAAACGAACCCTAGAAATTATATAATTACATACATGTAATTTAAATCATGACTATGATATATAAACCACATAATACCTACCTCAATTTGTTGATGAACAATCATCCAATGGAGAACCCCAATTTGAACTGAATAACATCATAGATCGATATTCGTATCTAAAACCTAAATCCAAGATAGAATAAATCAAGATCTATTAAATATATATGTATACCCAAAATCCTCAATTTAGATCCAAAATTATAGGTCTATATATAACTAAAATAGGAAGGAAAAACCCACCAAAATAATGGGAGAATAATTGGAGAGAGACGAGAAAAAAATTGGAAAAAAATAAATACAAGAAGAGGTACTGATATATCAACCGGTATTAGAATCACATAGAACAGATGTCTAGGTGACTTGTAATTCTTATAGGAGGATATAAAATTGTTATAAATTGATTATGGGTTGAGATAGGGTGTTCGAGGTTATAAGGTGGGGGTTTAAGATTTTTTTTAATAAAATTCATGGGATTAAAATCTAATATGCACGCTTTGCTTCTCAGGACACACAGTTTCCCCTAAAAGTGTGCCTAAACTATATTCCTCTTACGGGGGGTGCATGATGTATCCTATTAGGGTGCACAAGTTTAAAAAATGTGTTCCATTTGTTCAATTTGTCTCTATGGGGGGTTTCATGGTTTGCTGAGCTAGAGTGCACAGTTTGGGAAAACTGTGCGCCAACCATGCAATGCCCTCTTTTCTTCCAAAATTTCCAAAGTTTTACCCAAAATCACCCCAATGTAAAATCCAAACAAAAGGTACTCAGAACTAGTCAAAATATTACCTAAAAACGAACCTGAGACATATCTATAATGTTGTGGAAAAGCTGAGAGCAGTGAAGCATAAAATGATTCACAGAAGAGTAAAAAGAAAAATAGAAAATAATTAGAAGAAGATCTTGGACATAAAGATTTAAGTGGTTCATGAAATGATCCCTATGTGCACGAAGAGGAAAAATTTCACTAAGATTCAGGAGAAAAATTTACGGGGAGATTTTAGAATTTCAATCACTAACTAAACCCTAGCCTAAAATCGGATAATAAAGAGGATGAAGTACTATTCCACCAACCACACAAGAAGTCTGCTATGAGAAATTGAAAGGTGACAACAATTACACATCGCTATAGTGCTTCAAACACCCTAGTTCAAGATTCTATAGTGGTCGGAGGCTGAAAATATGCACCGCTATAGTAGTCATGCCAAAATTCTGCACTGTTACTGTGCCTTGTCAGTGTCAGTCGCTCATCTCTACAACAATGGTCAAAGTTTCTATAGTGACCCAAAATTTGGTCCATTGTGTTTCCCCTTGCAACCCCCAACGAGCTCAGCGTGAAGCTCGACCCGAAAAAGTTGTGGCCTGGTGCATAATATGGACCACAAGCATTTTACCAAACATCATCTAAAATGGATCAGGCTACACCAACCCAACACATAAAAGGTTGGGGTTTTACATTATCACCCTTTCCATTTCATTCTTTAATTACCATCATTATTTTGGGTTTTAACTATTTCATTTTTTATGTATGTTTCAGTTCAGTGGTTATGGTACTTGCATTTTGATAATGGTTACATCACCTATATAATTTTAATCATGTCATATATATATATATATCATATTGTTACATAATATCATCAGTATTTTACATTTCTTAATAATTCATGTCATAAACATTATAACATCACTCATGTAGGTGGTAAAACTGACTTAAATAAGAGCATTTTATAATGACTAAATGAATAATAATATTCTGAGGTATAATATTAATATAACATTTAAGGAAAATTATTCAAGTCAAAAGTATTATATATATATTCATTATATACAATTTTTTAATCGTCCATAAAAAGGTGTATATTGAAAATGAAATATATCACTAATGGAGATGGTAGTCCGTATGTATTCATGAATAATAATTCCATTTTATAATGTGAAAGATGAAAAAATAGGTAATATTTAATCATTCTATAATAATTACTATATCATAAATATCATATATATTCATTTAATCCATAATTATAACTATCCATGATAGGTGGTGATGCAAAATGAATCACTTTACTACATGGAAGCTGAAGTCTGCACATATTCTCAAGTGATATTTTCATTTCCCATTTAATGGAAAGGAGGTAGAAAATGGTTGTAAAATAATCATAATAATATCTCAGTATATTTTTTATACTAGATTTATTATGTTAGGATGAATAAAATAGATTTAGAGGAAGTATAAGAAGAGATAAACTTTGAAAGATCCAGGTATGAAGATTAATTCATCTTTAAGAGTCCTCTTTTATATTACACCTTAATCATTTTTATGATGGTATTAGGTTAAGAATATAATCTCTAGGACATGGGAACATATTTTTAACCTTAAGCGTGATAATAATTTTTTACTGTTTTTATTATTAATTATGATAAAAAATGAAATCGGTCTCACTATTTTTGTTGGAAATGTTTTTTTTAAATATGAAATCCATTTTATCACATTCAATTTATATAAGTGGTGAAAATTAATTTTAAAATAAACATGCATAATGCAATAAAGACCATTTTGTAGAAAACTACATTTTAAGCATAAAACTGAGTTTACTTTCATTCTTTTTCTATTAAAAAACTATTAGATGAATGTTAAAATATTTTATTGAATATATATTATATATATTTCATTAAAATCATTAATCAATATTTATTTATTTAATTTATTAATATAAAAACATATTTTACACATGAAAATAGTTTTTTGAAATATAACTCTTCTTACCTTCAAAAGATTTTATCTTTATTCCCAATCATTAGATAACTAATGTATGAATAGTTATTCATAAATTATTAATAAAATACATTTAAATTATTTTTAAATAGTGATAAATATATAAAAATACATTATATGTATAAAATATAATTCTTTAAAAAATAGGTTTTTATCATGAAATGATTTTATTAAAAATTTAATGATTATTTCATAGGAATTAATCAGTACATTTGAATTAATAAAACCATATATATATATATATATATTATAATTTGTTTAATCCTATTCATTCCCATAAATCCAATGAAAAGGCTATAATAGTTATAATATATCATGTATCATTTAGGTCTAGGGTTATGTGTAAAGCAAGATATCAAATACATTAAATTTAATTCAAAGGAATACATATAAAATCTTAGGGTGTTAAAAGTAGCATCATAAGTAGGTTGCTTATATGATTTACTAATGATGAGTCTATAAGGATTGTTTGATGGAAGTTGTTTTATATTTAGGTTGCCTATATGGGTTCCTTGTGACGATTTTATAAGGATCGAACAACACTTGTTCAAGGAAATAGAAGATAATAAAAACCTCATTCCCATGATCACCACTCTATGAAAAACCAAAACCATTTATAACATAAATAAATAATGTGAACCTTTCATAGAATATGAAAATTTCTCCAATCTTAAATTACAATGGTTTGATGAAGATCACATAAGAAAATTTGAAGGAATATTCCCTCTGAGGTGTACCCATGGGTGAATTAAACCACCCAAAAAATTGGGAAATAACCTCATTTCTATCATAATATGATATTAATTCATGAATTAAAAGGAGGATAAGGATATAAAAATGGGAGAAATGTTATGAGGCTTGGGAGAGCTCAATCTATCACCATCTCAGTGGATCCATATAGCCCTTAGAACACTCTTAAGTATTTTTTTCATTTACTTATTCATTATAAAATGTATGAGTATAATGAAGTGGTCAAAACACTTGTAACCCTTAGACCATTCATTAATTTATTCGAAATTTTCATCATATGACACAATTATTAATGATAGACATCACAAAACAATGAACTAGTGAAATTTTATTGCCTATGCATTGTGTCATGGTCTGTATGTTACAAAATGACCCAATAAAACTTCACAATCCAAATACACACTAAATTATCATGGGGTATAAATCAAAACACATCTGACCACTTATGGTGGATCGGCCTGTGCGACATCATTAATTCCACACGACCATGGATAGATTAAAAATTAATATTTTCCTATACTACACTAGATATAAATGTGTATCATAACATCAGTACGGGGTAGAACCCACATTCATGAATTGATAAAGCTGGTGAACAAGTGACTAAAACATAATAGGTGGATTCCTCACATGAATCTTGAAAGTTGGGTTTCAAAAACTAAGAATATTAATTTTACTTTAGAAGAAAGAGAAGATATCAGGGCCAATTTCTGGGAGATTAGAAGAAGGGTATTCCTAAATCTAGCTTGGGGTAGTGCTGTGGCTTAAGTTGTGAAGTAGTGTTGAGGTCACCAATTGTTTCTATTCAAAAAAATTGGATCTAACAGGATTGAAAACTCCTCTTTGGTCTAGAGGTAGTCAACAACCTAGGAACACAAGGCTCAACTTCAAAGGAAGAAAGCGTCACAGGCTATTGGTCATAATCTGTTCAACTCCAATTAGGTCAGAGTCCTACTGAAAATACCCAGATCAATCCTATTAAAAATAATGAGATTGATGTGGGTTTTCAACGAAATTCCCAGCCAAAGGATTATCCAAGTTTTTATTTAAGGATTTATTAGGTTTATGCCGACCCTTAAATCACTTCTTCCTCAAATATTTCATGATGTGTAATTTAATTCCACATCATGTAATCATATATTAAATATCTTCGATGTAATAAGAATTTTATAAACTTCATGGATTGAATTTTGAATATCGGGTTCCACCTAAAATCTTCCACATCATGTAATGGATCACATCCTCAATTTATTCATCCTAGAGGTTTCAAAACTTTTATTAAATTCATGGCTTGGAATCTTCATGGATGGATGACCAACACCAAGGTAAACACTTTCACATAATGTACCAATTTCGCTTCTTGAATTTCTTCATCCAAGCCATTCATGGATTGTATTAAATTCACGTCTTGGACTTCAGTCTATAGGAGTCCTGAATTCGAGGAGTAAACACCATGAATAGGTTTCACAACATGAATTATATGAAATTGTTGAATTAACACCAACAACTCTTTTGAAGGTTGAACCCCTATTTCCTACAAAGACCATCGAAAACCCAAATCATCATCTTATAAAACATGACTAAATCCCAAGGAAATGCATACAAATATATATATATATATATATATTAATATTATCAAATTCCCCCACACTTGAACAATTTCTTATCCTCAGGAAAAAGAGAATCTCAATAGGGATTCCAAATGAAACAGATTTTAACAACAAATGTGTATTATAACTAAGAAAATGAAACAAAATGTTGGAATAAAATGGTATCCCTCCAAAATAACTCATGTAGAGAAAATTATTCATGCCTCATAATCATGTTATTTATTCAAATCCTTTATTATTTTAATTATAATTTTTTAACTCTTCCATAGAATCTATACCCGTATTGAAATTTACCTCACCATGATTTTTCTCTCACCAATTTAGGTAAAATTAAATTTGAGTTATATTCATACCTTTAATACATGTTCCTAACCATAGGATTGCATTGGTTCTAGAATATCTACTTCATAAAGACAAATACACAATTAATCATGAGGGATTCAAAAATAAGGTTCAGATGATTCTAAAGATGAGGGAAGGTAGATAAATGATAAAAAAACAAGCTTAAAAAGGAGGGTAAACTCTTAGGTACAATGAATGATAATTAGAAATATTGTAATGAAGAAATTCCTCTAGAAAGTAGCACCTCTGCATTCCCAAAGTCGCAGGGCAGTTCCTTGGATGTGCCATAAAATTGTAATTAAATTATCATGTTTCTTTCCTTTCTTATTATTTTTTTGAAAGGCATGTCTAGGCCAGATCTCAAATCCACCACCCAATCACATATGATATACCATGAGAGTTATCGGTATGGTAATAGTGATTTTTGACATTCCTAATACACAACCTTTTTTTGGTAATAAAATTAGGATAATCATGAAATACATAAAAAGTAAAAATGGATCACATCCTTTAGATCTGATGAAAATAAATCTTGAAATATCAGTAATAAACATCTCAGGTTCGTTAGTAATGATCATATCCCCCATACTTATTCAAGTGAAAATAATGAAATCATAGAAAGAGTAGGGTTTGAAGGGATAAAATGGACTTGAACATAGCTCAATCCTAATAAGTTAATTCATGGATTGTATGGGTTTAAGAGGTATAAATGTATAGGATGGTCTCAGGATAAATTGTTCAAAAAAAATTACTCAATGATTTTAATAGTGTATTTATTCATCCATGCCTCGAAAATATTCCAATTTAAGTTATGAAAAGTTTACATGCCCCAAGAATCTCTCAAGAAATATTCTTAGAAAACAATAGAAAAAATTAGGTGCAAAATCCTCTTAGAAATGGGAATACATAAAAAAAGGAAATTTCACAGGGCATAATAATCCATAATAAATCAATCAAAATCAATTGAAAGAATTTATAATAAAAAATAAATACTCAAATCATCTATCATGCTAAAATTATAAACAATAATAAATAATAGATTTTAACATTTTCCATCTTAAATTTTTCTTTTATTTATATAGTAATAATGAGGTTTCAAGTTAGAGCATGATTTTAATGAAAAATTTCCCCTAGACTAATGGGAATAATAAATAATCCATGTGTATATGCAAAAAGCTGAAAAATGTCCCAATCCCCACTTAGAATGAGACTGTGTATGCACTTTTTTGTGAAGTGATGTGGGATAGATAATAATGAAAGTAGTAAATTTTGTAAATGGAAATAATGAAAGTAGTGTAGGGAATCAATATATCCCTATAAAAAATGTCATGACAAGGTGGAAAATTTTGGATATTGATGTGAATCTGGGATACATGAAAAAATTTCAGAGAGAAAAATACCTAAACTAGATAAAAAATTATCCCAATGGATATAACCAATATGTATGTAAAAAAATGAGCAGGTGGAAACAGTAGTCAAAAAAGGAAATCAACTCAAATAGGCTTACATGGAGCAGAATACAATATGAGTTCTGAAAAAAATACCGAAAGGGGAAACCTAGAAAAATAAAAGACAAGAACTGAAAGAATCAACAAAAACTCAAAAGATAAAAATATGGATTGCCTCCCTTAAGGTGATAATAATGCTTTCATATGCCAAAATAATGGACAAAAGATCATTCAATTCCATTCATCAGACCAATAGTCATATGCCTCTTACAGGAACTAATAATGGTGTTCTCAAGATATAATGATCACTTAGTGGGGTTCACCACCACAATAATGGGATGACCAAAAATCTCATGCGGTAGTTGGGGCATACGAGAAGACCGTATATTAATTCCCTATAGATGTCCCTATATGTCAGAGAAATGAGGAAATTCCTCAAGGGGTGGGGCATAGGGTAGCCTAGGAGTTTCCTAAATAAACATAAGAGAGTAAAAAGACCAAGAAATATATAAATGAATACATAATAAATAATGAGAAAATAAAAAAATCCATGTGAAGTTAAAAAATGAATCCCTTAAATTAAGTAAAATAAATTATTCAACCAAGATAGGTAATATAGTGAATACCAAAATAAAACCAATATATAGTAAAAATACATAGGGGTACACTAGGGAAAAACTAAAAAGAGAAGACTTAATATCTACTAGTAGTGTTTGCAATACCTTAATGAATAGTGGGTGCCTAAATCTTCCCTACCATGTCTATGGCTTCAATAGAGGATGAAGCAGTTGGATTGACCACCATAGATGGTGTCTTGGTGTTGACAGTGTGGTCAGTTTCCCCTAGGGAATCTATGGTAAAGGCTTTAGGGGGTGAGGTGCTGATCCAAACAAAGGTTGTTTTTCTGGCAATAGAATTTATGAATGACACCTCGTATGAAGAGGGTCGATTAGGGACCTTGACCCATCGAGCCTGAGTTTCAAAAAAATATCTCTGAACTTCAACATCTGAAATTTTGGGATGGATATGAATGGATGGAATAATAGTGGATAGGGTGGACTGTAACTCCCATCAATTTTTAGATAGGTATGTTCTGATCTCTATTCTTGGTTTCCCTTTTTCGTTGGGCATTAATCTTTGACCCTGAATTGGGAGGATACCTATAATTGTGAAGTCAGGGATTTTTTAGTTTTTCAAATTCTCCCAAGACTTTTCTACTGTTCGCTGGGCAATTACATGATGTGTAATGGGATTACATGATGCGTAGTGCCTGCTGAATAGATGTTGTGAACTGTATTACATAGTGTGAATATTCTACACATTGTGTAAAGGTTACACATCATGTAATATGAAAAACAATGTTTTTAATCAGAGGTGATTCATTTTTTGGTGTAACTTTAATTAAAAGTGTTTCATGACATGTAAAGGGTTTACACATCATGTAATACCATGATTTATAGTTTTTGGAGTGTTGTACGTGTTTTTGAGGGATCATTTATTTTGGTAGACTTCTCCTATCAGCCAAAGCTCTTACCCTGGGAAATTTTGGGTGTCCTCCTTCCATCCGAATCAATCTGTTCAGGTATTTATCAATAGGGTTAGGTGCTTCATCTCTCTAGGTAAGATTTATTCTTAGTTTCTATCTCTTATTATTGGTTGTGGAACCTTTCGTTATAAGGATTGGTAATTGAATTTTTTTTTCTATCAATATTTTTAGTCTTTCGTCATTAAAAGTATTTTTAAGGTAGATCTTGTGGTTTCCAATCCCTATTTTCAAAGGCAATTAGGCTTTCTATGCTTTTGAGGTAGGTTCATTTATTAAATTTTCCTAGTTTCTATTATTTCTTGAAGTTCTTATTGTTTCCTTGAGATTTGAAATGAAATTGCATGTATTGAAATTGAAAAGGGCATGGGTTTGCATTTAGAAATTTGTTTTTTTATTTGAAAATGGAATTTCCATGATTTGAAATGAAAAATGGATTTTGAAACCCCAATGAAAATTGTCTTGTATTTGGAAATGGTTTTATAAAAATTTAAGCATGGTTCTTAAAATAGAAATTTTAAAACATTGCATAGAGGGAACCTTAGGTGTGTTGAAAAATATACACAGGTACCCTTAGTGTGTGTGAAACCACTAGGGGTAACCTCTTATATGTTAATGGTCTATGGAAGGCCTCGATTTTAGTTCAGATCTAACTTTATACACTATTTGGCTTGTGAGTTTCTAGTATGTATTGTCCCCTAGGCTAGAGCCCTAATGGTAGGTGCATTGATGTTTATGGTTTTTTATTACCTAATATTTTATATCATGGATGTTATCTCACACGTATATTTATCTTCAGTATCTTTACCTTCTTTGTTTATAGATTTAGTAATATGACATGAATTTTTTGTAAATTCAAGGATTATTTGAAAAATAATTTTAAATTGATTTATTTATAAAACTAATTGCAAAAATATTTTGTTTTAAAGCATGTACTTGTATATTATTATTATTTTAACTTATATAGATTCTTTAGTGGTACCCTAGCGGGATCTGTTTCTCACACCCTACTTCTGTCTGTGGGAGGCTATAGATATTGTTTTTTAGGATTCTGGTAAAGGTAAGAGAATTTTTTAGCATGAAAAATTCTATTTACATTGCTTTTTGATTTTGGGATAGTTTAGAGGTGACTTTTGGTCACATGGAGACTTGTTGTCTAGATATGTCTTTATTTATGGTTTAGCCTATTTGGCTCAGTTGTATCTCCCATTGTTTTCTCATTATACTTTGTTTGTATTTTTTTCTTATATACAAGGCTAGTTTGGTTATCTTTGTTTTACCCTACCCCATGATGGGATGACTTAGCTGACTGGTCTATTTGAACTGGGTTGGTTTGTTACAATTTGGTGTCAAATTCATGCTTAGCATGATGTCTGTTAGCATTGCCTGATTTTTTTCAGTGCCTTGGGTAGACAAGAGTAGGATCATTGGAATTTGGATAGTTGGTTCAGAAAAGGGGCCTGGAAAGATCACTCCTGTTATTGAATATGAGTTTCCATGGGTGGTCGGAGAATCTCTACCAATTCCAAGGACAATTATTTAGGTTCATTTAAATAAATTTTATGAGAGGTTTATTCAAATTTACATTTCTAAAATGTATAAGGAATTAGTGTGTGTAAGGTCATTTTAATAAACTAAATGAGGAGTTTATTTAATTAGACCCTTTCCTTTCAAAGGGTGTTTCCCTTTAATGTAAGAATTCATGAATTCATTAAATTCTTATTATTTTATTATATTGATTCAAATTCATTTTTTGAAGTTTATTGGTTTTGGAATAATCTCACAAAAAAATTGGTCATTATCTTATGTTAGAAGAAAATGCCTCCTAGAACTGATATTATAAATACAAGAGGGGAATCTGTAAGGCAGCTTATAAAAGAGGATCCTCCTATGGACCCTTCATGGTTTAAGTAGTGATCCATTCCATTCAGACTCTAGGGTCAATGGGTGTAGTGAACCCGAGATGGAAATTGGATCATGAATCAGAGTTTACCAAGAAGCATACACCTATCTTCTATGGTAAAAAAGGAACACAAGAGTCAAAGGATTGTCTTGAGTGAATTGAAAGGATATTCAACTTTTTGGATACTCATGAGGATTCTAAGGTGGGTTTTTCCTCATATATGATCAAGGGACCAGAAAAAAGATGGTGGGATTCTATAGTGAAAGATAAGTTGCATGATGGTCTTACCTAGGTTTCCTCCTAGAAGATATTCAACCAACAGTTTTATCCTACGACTTTATTCATGGAAAAGTACTGAGAGTTTCTAACATTAGGGTAAGGAAATCATTATGTTCTTAAGTACTCCACCTGCTTTTTTGAGTTGGTTCATCTGGAACCAGATCTTGTCATCAATGATTACCTGAAGGCTCAGAGGTTTGAGATGGGGCTGAGGGACGATGTTTGGTCAATTCTAGTGATTTTTTTACTTCTAGCATTTGTGGGGGTAGTGGATAAAGAATCTTTGGATGAGGAAAACATATATATAAGGATAGGCTTTTTTGGAGCATTAATAAATGAATCAGTTAGTAAGGGTGCTTCTTCTAATCAGAAAATGAAGCTCAAGAGTGGTTAGTTTTTTATAGGAACAATTCTAGGGGATTCTGTAAGGTAGTAATAGGTTATTTTCTACCATTGTAAGAGGCATTTTTATACTAGGAACCAGTGTACATAGGCTCCTATAACTTTTCATATTTGTGGGTGATTTTTCCATCTAAAGCGTTTCTGTGATAAGATGTCCCAAGGTAGTAAGGTAAGATCCACATTCACCAAGGGGCACTAGGTTCAGGTTGGTGCTTATAAGTGTGGTGGGTCTCATTCTTCTGCCATGTGGGGACATCCTAGAGCCTAAGTTCAGATGAATTCATGTGAAAGAGTTCACGCCGGAGGTATGATGTTTATTTCATCTTTTATGGTGCTAGTTTTGTTTGATACAAGTGCTACTCATTCATTTATTTCATCAAAGTTGATTGACATGTTGGTTATGCATTAAAATCTTATACCATTCTTATTGGATCTTTCCATGACTTTTGGAAAGCTTTTTCGACAAGTTTTAAAATGTCCCACATGTTGGGTGGTAATAGGAGACTTTGATGTGGTTTGGGACTTCTTCGTGCTTCATCTTGGCATCTTTTACTTGATTTTTGACATGGATTGGATGATTAGTGTAAAGGATCAGATAGACTATTATCATCATTGGGTATAATTCTTATCTAATTATGGGGTCACTCATGTTTTCTAGGGTGAGTGGGTATCTAGATCAGGAAGGGTAGGGTTGGTTGTTCATTATGATGGTTTAATCTCATTCTAGTTGATAGAAATGTTTCTTGTTATAGTTGACCCATGATTGGGTAGTCAGCTACCTACAATTTTGTGTGCATACCCTGAGGAATTTTTGGATGATTTTTATGGTTTACCACCACATAGAGAGGTTGAGTTTACTATCGACATATTACCTAGAACTATGACCATTTCTATGCCTTCTTATCGAATGGAACCTACTAAGTTGGTGGTACTTGAAGTCTTGCTTGAGGTCTTGGAGGTGAAAAGATTTATTCATCCTAGCATGTCACCATGGGATTCACCTGTACTCTTTTCTAAGAAGGTATTAGACTTTATATTGACGATCAAAAGGTAAATTGTGTGACGATTAAGAACAAATATCTTTTACCAAAAATTGATGATCTCTTTGATTAGCTGTGAGGGGATTATTGGTTTTCCAAGATTTAATTGTGGTCAAGGTACCACCAGTTGATATTCTGATAAGAGTATATACCAAATACAACATTTATGAGTTGATATGCGATTTTCAAGTTTTTGGTTATTCCATTCAGAAACTCTCTTGTGGTATTCATGGATTTGATAAACCAAATATTTTATTTATTCTTGAAATCTTTTGTTATTGTGTTTATAGATTATGTCTTAGTGTACTCCAAGTCAGAGGAGGAGCACAAAGGCCATTTGAATATTATTCTTCTAACCATGAGGGAGAATCATCTGTATGGTAAGATTTCCAAGTTTTAGTTTTGGATTTGGTAAGTAAAGTTTATGGGGCATGTGATATCTGATTGGAGTGTCTGAGTGGATCCTAAAAAGGTGTAAGAAGTTAGGTCTTTGGATAATCCCAGAAATGTGTTTGATATTTGAATCTTCTTGGGTTTGGTAAGTTACTATAAATGGTTTGTTCGAGACTTATCCAAGATTTCATCTTTGATGATAGATTTAACCCATAAGGGTGTAATGTTTCAATGTAACGACAAGTGCTATAGATATTTTGAGGATCTGATGATGAGTTTAATTCCTACACCAGTTTTTATTCTTATGAAACCAGGGTTAGGTTATGATTTTTCTTACGATGCTTATGGGGAAGTTTTGGGTGTGACTTGATATAGGGGAAATAGGTTGTGGCGTATAGATCTCGCCAGTTATGATATCATGAGAATAACTTACCTACCTTTGATCTTGATTTGGAAGATTTTATGAATGCACTCAAAACGTGGCATCAATATCACTTCAGAGAGTGGTTTATGGTATATTATGATCACAAAAGTTTAAAGTATATTTTCACCCAGAGAGATATGAACTTTCAATAAAGACATTATGTTGTGTATCTTTAGATGTTTTATTTTGATATCATATATACCCCTAGGAAAGTAAATGTGGTTTCTAACACATTGAACAAAATATTACGGACACAAGCTGTGAAGGAATTAGTTGAGAAGTGGTCTCTGATGAATTTGTTCTCTAAGATGAGATTGGGAATAAAGGAGGTTGGCAGGTAGGTGTTCTTGGATTAAATAAAATTTGACTCCTCATTTGATGAGTGAGTTTTACTTGAGTATATGATATACACTGAGAGATAATGCTTAGGAGAAATCCTAAATGGTGGGGAGACCTTGTGTGAGTGTCTCAGTCCCCCATTGAAGATTTGTGCTTTCATAATAAGTTTCTTGATATTTTTTCCTTGATAAAAGAGTTTATAAATAGTGGAAACCAATCTTATTGGTCCATGAAACATAAGGATAAAAAGATGTACCATGATTTGAGATCTCAGTATTGGTGGCTGGGTATGAGGAATATAGTTGTGGATTTTGTATCGTGGCGTTTCACTTGTCAAAGAGTTATAGAGGAACACCAGAAATCTATAGGTGTATTGCATCCTTTTCCTATTCTAGTATGTATGTGGGATAATATTTACATATATTTCATTTTTGGTTCACCACAGACTCTTAGTGGGAAAGATTCGATTTGGGTGATTGTTGTCAGACTCACTAAATCATTGCATTTATTAACTATAAAGAAGATGATGAAAGTGGAATATTTTTGGGGACTTGTATATATAAGGTATTGTGAAGCTTTCCATGGTTACCTCTACAGTTAATTTTGATATGGATTATAGGTTCACATCTAAATTCTAGAAAATTTTGTAGGATACAATGGGTTCCTAGTTGAAATTAAGCACAACTTATCATCCACAGATGAATGAAAAAATAGGGAAAGTTATACAGGTTCTTGAGGATATGCTCTAGGTTTTTTCTCTTGATTTTGGTGGAGATTGGGATAAACATATTCCTTTGGTTGAGTTCTATTTTAACAATAGTTATCAAGCTTAGATCAGAATGGAACCCTTTGAGGATTTGTATGGGTCGCCATGTCGATCTCCCTTGTGTTGGGAATAGTTGGGAGAGTATTCCATGATTGGATTGGGAATTTTTTAGGAGACAATAGATGTGGTGTAGTTGATCCATTGTCAATTAATCATGACAAAAAGTCATCAAAATTCTTATTTGGACCTTTATTGTTAGCTGCTGAAGTTTGAGGTTGGTGATAGGGTCTTTCTTAAAATTTCACCTCACTTGGGACATCATCAATTTGGTATATAGGGTATGTTGTCACTAAGGTTTGTAGGACCCTTTGAGATCATTGAGAGATTAGTGAGGGTGGACTATCGATTTTTTACCATCTGTCTTGAATTATATGCACACCGTGTTTCATGTTTCACAGTTGAGGAGGTATGTATCAGATCCTTCCCATGTGATTATATGTTAGTATGTTTTTCTTGATCCTGATACCACTTTGGTTGATCAGCTAATTCAGATTATGGATCTCCAGGATAAGGTATTATGTGGTAAAATGATTCCCCTGTTCTGGGTACTATGGAAGTGCAGACTGGATCACCATGAGACGTAGGATCATGTGTCATTAATGTGGAAACTATGGCCTACTCTTTTTGCGGATCCAAGATCTTGAGTTCTTTGTAGGGACATAAATATTTTAGGTGGGAAGCTTGTACTACCCCATTATGTTTAATATATGCATGTTATGATCTCTATTATTGGTTTCCCTTTTTTTGTTGGATGTAAATCTTTAACCCTAAATTGGGAGGATACCTGTATTGGTGAATTCCGAGATTTTTTGGATTTTCAGCTTTTCCCAGGAATTTTCTACTATTAATTGGGTAGTTACATGACGTTTAATGGGATTAGAAGACATGTAGTGGCCACTGAGTAGATGTCATGAACCCGATTACACAATGTGTAAATGTTACATGTTGTATCATATGAAAAATCATGTTTTAATCAGAGTCGATGATTTTTTTGGTGTAACTTGAATTAAAAGGGGTTCACATAATGTAAAAGGATCACACACCATAAAATACCATTAATTATAGTTTTTAGAGTTTCATTCAAGTGTATGAGGGATCATTTCTTTTGGAATCCTTCTCATAGAATCTAAAGCTCTTACCCTAGGTGATTTTGGGTGTCTTTCTTCCATCTGGATCGATCCATTCAACAATTGATTAGCAGGGTTAGGTAGTTCTTCTCCACGGGTATGCTTAATTCTAATTTTTTCTCCCTCTCTCTCTATCATCAGTGGTTTTGACACATTTTTTATTGGGATTGGTAATTGGATATTTTTTCTATCAATAAATTTTAGTCTTTGGTCATACCTTGACTTTAAAAGGCATATCTTGTGGTTTCTAATCCCTATTTTCAAAGGTGATTAGGTTTTTTATGATCTTGAGGTAGGTATATTTATTCAATCATCATAATTTTTATAAATTCATTAAGTTATTATTATTTCCTTGATATTTGAAGCGAAATTGCATGTATTGAAGTTGAAAAGGGTATGGGTTCATTTTTAAAAATGTGTTTTTTCTTTGAAAATAGAATTGACTTGATTACAAATGGAAAATGTATTTTCAAACCCTGAAGAAGATTATCTTGGATTTTGGAATGGTTTAAAAAAATGTGACTATGATTTTTAACATAAAAATTGAAAAACATTGGACAATGGGAACCTTGGGTGTGTCAAGAAATAGACATAGGTATCCTCAGTTTGTGTGACACCAATAGGAGGTAACCTTATATATGTCTATGGTCTATGGCACGCCTTTATGTTATTTTGGATCCAACTTCATGCCTTGTTTGTCTTGTGAGTTTCTAGTATGTATTTTACCATAGGATAGAGCCCGAATGGTTGGTTCATTGTTGTTTCTGGTTGTTTATTACATGATATTTTATATCATGGATGTTTGATCACTTTTATATTTATCTTTAGCATCTTTAAATGCTTTTTATGGATTTGGAAATATGGCTTGCAATTTGTGAAAATTCAAGGAATATTTGGAGTCCTAGAATCGACATCAGATAGAGGTGCACAAGCTATTCCTGGTGAAACTAGAGAGGGTGGCTCCTGAGATGGAGCACGAGGAGCTATTAACCTGACAACCTCCTCAATATACTTTGGAGTCCACTCATAGTGCTTCCTTTTCTTCCATAGAAGACACATCTTGTAGAGAAACAAATGATCTACTGAATTTATAAGTCCCAAAAAATAAATGGGCCGAGATGAGTCAAAGAAGCCCAAATGTTGAGTGAGATGCACGATGAATATTCCACCCATAAAAGTGACACGAGTCCTCACCTAGGTCTTGTAGAAGAGGGAAAACTACGGTTCCATATTGATGGTGGGTCCCCCATTGAAATTCAAGAATATGGACATCAATATTCCTGATTGACCCATGAGAATATCCTTGGGACCACCAAGCATGGTCTAAGGCCCGATGAACTATCCGCAATGGAGCACCCCATAGCTGGGTTATCTTCACCATGTGTGGGTCATGAATGATATGGAGGTCTTGGAATATCAATTCCCATCTCCATAGAGTATATTTCTTGTTTGGGTCAATCCTTAAGGTATCATAAACAAGAGAAGCAATGAAGTCAGTAGTGTAAATACCCAACCTAACCCAAAACTCTCCAAACATGAGCTCCCATGTTCTACTGCATATAAGTAAATATACATGAAGAAATTCAAGCACAAGGGTGGCCAGGAACTTAAGGAAGAAATTTTTGTATGTCTCCTCACATACATCAATGATACTGGATAGATGCATGTGACTGATGAGCTCCATGAACTCCTTGTCCATAAGGATATTCTTGAGTACAAAAAGATCAAGCGTCTTGTTTTTCCACATGGGATAGGCCTGAATACAATCCAAGCAGACCTGATTCTCTAGATATGAAAACCACAGGCATGGATGGATCTACAGTTGTAGGGAATCATCCTACAACTTATAGGAGGAAGAATCAGAATGATGGAAAATTGTGGGAGTGGCGGAGTCTGATCCAGTTAATGGTGGGAAAGGATATTCTAGTGGTGGGGGAGGATCAAGCATAGGGTGCTTGGGTGTATCAAGATCATCATGCTAGGCCATGAATTTGGTGGATGGAACATTTAAAATTTTCATCTAGTTTATGACGGAGATGCAAAAATGAGAAGATTAAAGAACCAAGGGAGGGGCACTGGAGACACGACGATAGAGGAGGAAGAGGGTAGGGAGACGATCGAGGTGTATGATAAAGGTATCAGGGTATCAGTGGAAGCCGGTGGGCTGGGGTTTTTAAAAAATTTCATCTTCAAGATGAAAATCTTTCCTTCTTCAGTGATCTAAGCCCTGATACAGTCCCGAGGATCTCGTGTGAAATAAAGAAAGCACCAAAATTAAAATGAACGCATACATTTTTCAAAAAATGAAGCATGCACGCCTGTATCTCATTTCCATCCAATTTTTATCAAATTATTTGAAGTTAAACCCATATAGATCATCCACACATGATCCAAGTATCCATATAGATTCCATTTGTTGAATTATAGGTGCTAGCATGGAGCTCCGATGATTTCCTCAACATCGCAAAGATCACCACAATCCATTGCCTTCGATCCATCGAAGGTGTTCTTGGATTGAGACTTGGAGATAATTTATCTCTCTTGAATATAGGAGGATACATAAGCTCTCATTTCTGATTACATGAACATTGAATGGGATGAACTTATCCTCTTCTATTTATATTGGATTCTCTAAATACTAGGATAGAGTTCCCGAACCCCCTGTATATTTAATGTCCACTATATAAGTAATAAATAAATATTATTGATAAAATAAACTACATCATAAATATTATTTATATTTTATCACATACATATAATATATACTTAATATATTACATGATAAAACCAATTCATTTAACTCAACTTGTAATACACACTAATTTAAATGAACCCAAAACATTAAAATAACATTTGTTCAAATAATATCATTCCTCATACTTACTTAAACACTTGTAAATAATTTTAATAAATAAATTAAACCTAATTATTATTTACTTGAATAATAATGAATTTATTTATTTATCGGTGACCAATAAAACATGGATAATACTCAGACCCCATGGTGGGTCCTGGCCGTGTTGTCGTGACACGTCAAATTGATTATATTTTTAAGATTGATTTATAGTCTAGGGTAAACCCTAGGTCGTCTCTCAAGGAGCGTTGGTAGGTTTAGAGTGTGTATTTTTGATAAAAATGTCTAAGAGAGGGGTGGTTTTGAAAACAGCTTAAAACAATGACTTAATTGAAATAGCTTAAAAGATGAGTGACCAAATGGATTTTGAGAAATATGAGATAAAAGGGTCGATGTGATTTCACTACACACATATCAAGTTCATTGTTCATAGAGATTCATCTTGGGTTTAGAGTAATCCTTTGGTTGGAGTTAATTGGAATCCCGATTAATTCCTAAGCTTTTATTTCAATACTTTACGGACCAAACCTTGACGTAACAATCGTATTGTCAAGGTCCAATACTTATGCATAGAATAAGAGCTTCCAAAGCATATTGAAATCTCAATAAGGTGGGTATGAAAAGGATTCTTGTGATGTCCAATCGGAACAACACAAGTCACGCACTCAAAACCTCACACCGATTGGTTAGAAATTAAGAGCATAACACTCACATGCATCAAATCAAGAATTCAAATCTGAAATAAAATAAGATACATGGAATGAAATGTTTAAACACCCAAATTACTCCAAACCAGTAGCTAATTTATGCATCGGAACTCCCTTGGCATGTGTGTAGCTCCCTCACAACGAACACCCAACTTTTAGCTCGACATCGGGAGGAGGAGGAAGCTCGGGTGGAACTCCTTCTTCATTGTTGATCTCCCTATGAGGATAGGGGCCTCCAGAACCTCCAAGGTGATTAGGAGACTCTTCTAGGACTCCAAATTGGCAGCACTTCACTCCTTGGCCGAACTTCCAAATGAGGAGCCCAAGGTGCCCTTTTATAGGAAATGTGGGAGGTGGTTTTGGGAACACAGATTTCATCAATCCACTTGCAGGACGCGTTTCGGCATTCAGACAGTCTTATCTCGCTTTGGAGAAAATAGAAAAGTTGTAGCCCTACCTCTTGACTGTCTCCACCGAAAGTTTGGAACCGTTTGGACAAATAATTCTCGAGATATTGATAAAATACAGAACACCGAATTTGACTTGGTCCAAATTCGGTGGCTCGGACAGATCAGTTCGTATGGGCCCCATGCAATCCGAATCAGGATTGGGTTTCTTAATAGGAAATGTAGAATATTGAATTTTGGACAGGCCCACAAAATTTCAGCCCATTTGGATGCACGGATTTCGTGTACTATTCAAAACAGTGGACAGATGTCCATGGATCCATGCAATTTTGGCCCAGTTTTCTTTCACTTCATCAAGAGCCCTCCAAATCACCTCCACCTACATTGTAATTTTCAAAACAAGTATCATTGCCCTATTTAATAGTGATAAACACTAAATTATTGAATCAAACATGAAGTACAATTTGATAATATTTTTATAATTTTTAATACAAAATATGTTTAGCACAGCGGTGTAAGGGTGAAAATGAAACAGTGAATCGTGGTACGATCACACCCCCACACCTAAACATTTGCACTCCTGGGCAAAGTCACATATTCAAATACAATGATTCATATATATATATATATATATATATCCAACATCATAAAGATTTATCATTTGAGTAAATTTTATTTAAAGTAAAGTGATCAATGCACGAACCACACCAAGGAGTTCTTCCTAGTGAAAATAGAAAAAGATGTCTCATAAATCATATCATAGTGAAATTCAAAAAGATTCATGATACCCAATTGAGAAAGGAATTCAGAAGTAAACCATGACACTAAATATCCATGTGTGTGTGTGAAAACCATTCCATGCTATTCTTTCCACTTGATATCTAATAAATATATGTTATTTTAACATTTTTCAGCTTAAATGATTTTCTCACCGAACCTGTCCTACATCCTTTGCAATCATATTTCAAGACCCACTCATTTAAGCATTCCCAGAAGTCAAACCATAAGCTCCCGACCTAGATATCCCCATATGTTGCACATTTCATCACTCCCCTCATTTTTTTTGAAGTTGCAATTGGAACAAATCTCACACTCATCTCTCAACCCTTGTTTGATCTCCTCACGACACTAATTGCAATAGTTATAACAAGATCAAAGGTTGAGGAGGAGTGGTTTTTGACCTGCCCAAGACACAACAATTTTTTTTTTTTTTTGAGGGCGTACAACAGTCGGACATTAGGTACACACGCATAGGTCAATCTGGTACAGTAATGAAACAGATCGGATAAGGAACGAACGTATGGAAATATCATTTAAAGCTGAAAAATATTAACCCAACATATATTTACCTTATATTAAGTAAGAAATAATCACACTTTGTGGTTTGGTGCAATATTTTTTTTTTGAAGATATTAGCGACATAGTTTTCTCAAAAACTACTCACACAATAGGCATCAATCATCTCAAAGGTTTCACATAGATACGACCATTTATATCATTGACAGAAAACCAATTCACTAAAAATCACTCCCTGATGTTAAATTCACACAAATATTCTTTTTAGCCTTCGTTATGGTATTTTTACATTCCCCATTTTATGGTCGCCACATCATGGAATTTCGAAATTGTTGATGGGGAAAAATAAAAATACCATAAAGAAGGCCAAAAAGAGAAAACAAAAGGAGAAAATGGTGAAAAATCCTAACTAACCCAGGAATGTATCCACCCCCCCACACCTAGAGAATGCAGTGTCCTCACTGCAATAAAAGAGACTGTGTGAAGGAAGGATAAAACCTGGTGAGTGTTATTCATAGACCGCTTCTTGAACATGGAGTTCCTCTATTGGGGACTCCGGAATGGCTTCATGGAAGTGCTTCAGCCGCTGCCCATTGACAGTGAAGGTTTGCTTGGTGTCTTCATTTTGAACCTGGACAACACCAAATGGAGAGACATTAGTAACAATGTAAGGTCCAAACCAACGGGAACGAAGCTTACCAGGGTGCAACTTCAGCCTTGCATTGTAGAGGAGGACCTTCTGCCCAATTTGGAATTGACGATGAAGGATGAGACGGTCGTGGGCAGCCTTGGTTCGCTCTTTATAAATTCGGGAGTTCTCATATGAATCTCTTCTCATTTCCTCCAACTCCTGAATCTGTAACTTCCTTTGAATACCTGCACCAGAAAGATTAGAATTGCATTGTTTAATGGCCCAGTAGGCCCGGTGCTCTACCTCAACAGGGAGGTGACAACTCTTCCCAAAAACTAGCCGATATGGTGACATGCCAATTGGAGTTTTGAATGCAGTACGGTAAGCCCATAACGAATCATCGAGTCTAAGACTCCAGTCTTTTCTGTTTGGCTGAACCGTTTTCTCAAGAATCTGTTTTACCTCTCTATTTGATACTTCAGCTTGACCATTTGTTTGTGGGTGATAAGCAGTAGACACTCGATGCCCAACCCCGTACCTGCGCAAAAGAGATTGCATTGTGCGGTTGCAGAAATGAGAACCCTGATCACTGATGATAAACCTAGGTAATCCAAACCTACAGAATATTTGGGTTCTCAAAAATTCCACAACTGTCTTGGAATCATCTGTCCTCGTGGCTCGTGCCTCTACCCACTTTGAAACATAATCCACTGCCAGAAGAATGTAAAGGTTCCCAAATGAATTGGGGAATGGTCCCATAAAGTCAATGCCCCAAACATCAAAAATGTCATGGAAGAGTAAGGGTTGTTGGGGCATCTCATTTCTTTTAGAGACATTCCCCATTCTTTGATAGCGAGGACAATATTTACAGAATTCATGGGCATCCCTAAACAATGTGGGCCAAAAGAGACCAGAATCTAAGACCTTGCGAGCGGTCCGTTGGGGACCAAAGTGGCCCCCACAAGCAAGTGTGTGGCAGAACCTAAGGACAGATTGAAACTCACTATCGGGAACACAACGACTAATAACTTGATCACTACATGTGCGCCAGAGGTAGGGGTCATCCCAAATGTACCAACGAGACTCATGTTTTAGACGGTCGGCCTGGTTTTTGGTGAAATCAGCAGGAATGCAAGACGCTACCAAATAATTTACAATTTCGGCATACCATGGAATAACATCTTGCACTCGGTACAATTTCTCATCAGGAAACAATTCATTTATGGGAATACAGGGGGATGAGTCAATGTCCGAGGGTGGGAGAATCCTACTGATATGGTCAGCAACCACATTCTCTGCTCCTTTTTTATCCCTAATTTCTAGATCAAATTCTTGAAGGAGGAGCATCCAGCGAATGAGACGTGGTTTGGCTTCTGGTTTCTTTAGGAGATATCGGAGGGCTGCATGGTCTGAGAACACAACGACTTTGGACCCTATAAGGTATGGCCTGAATTTACCCAAGGCAAACACAATGGAAAGAAATTCTTTTTCAGTGGTGGTGTAGTTTGCTTGGGCAGGGTCCAAAGTACGTGAGGCATAGGCAATGACATGTGGAGCTCGATCGACCCTCTGTGACAAGACTGCCCCAACTGCATAGTTAGAGGCGTCACACATTAGCTCAAATGGTAAATCCCACCGAGGTGGTTGGATTACCGGGGGTGACGTGAGACTCCATTTTAACTTATTGAAAGCTTCCTCACATTTTTTATCAAAATCAAATTCTTTTTCTTTTTGGAGTAATCGGGAGAGGGGGAGTGCAATTTTACTAAAGTCACGAATGAAACGACGATAAAATCCAGCATGACCCAGGAAAGACCGCACATCCCGAACATTTTTAGGGAATGGTAGGGAGGAAATGATATCTACTTTTGATTTGTCCACTTGGATTCCTTCCCCAGAAATGACATGTCCCAAAACTATGCCTTGTCGCACCATGAAATGGCATTTCTCATAATTTAATACAAGATTCTTTTCAATACAGCGACGTAGGACAGAACCAAGACTACTTAAACATTCATCAAAAGAGGATCCATAAACAGTAAAATCATCCATAAAAACCTCCATGCAATTCTCCAGGTAATCCGAAAAAATACTAACCATACATCGTTGGAAAGTACCTGGAGCATTGCACAGACCAAATGGCATCCTTCTATAAGCAAATGTACCAAAGGGGCAAGTAAAGGTTGTCTTTTCCTGATCCTCAGGGGCAATATGGATCTGAAAGTATCCAGAATACCCATCAAGGAAACAGTAATGGGACTTCCCTGCTAGCCTCTCTAGCATCTGGTCAATGAATGGCAATGGGAAATGGTCCTTCCTAGTGTGTTGGTTTAGTCGGCGATAGTCTATACAGACACGCCAACTATTCTGCACACGAGTTGGAACCAATTCATTATTTTCATTTTTAACTACAGTAAGGCCAGTTTTTTTAGGAACTACTTGAACAGGACTGACCCATTGGCTGTCAGAGATAGGGTAAATGATTCCAGCAGCCAACAATTTTGTTACTTCTTTTTTAACAACATCAAGTAGGTTTGGGTTCAGTCGTCGTTGTGACTGCCTCACTGGTTTAGCATCATCATTTAATAAAATATGATGTGTACAAATTGATGGGCTAATGCCAGGAATGTCAGCAAGTGTCCATCCCAAAGCTTGTTTATACTTCCTCAAAAGATCAAGCAGTCGCAATTCATGCTCAGGAGGGAGTGAACTAGCAATGATGACGGGCAACTTGTTTCCATTCTCAAGATATGAGTATTTTAAATCTTGAGGCAGTTGTTTTAGTTCCAATTCTGGGGGATTTTGGATTGACAGAAGTGTGTGTGAAAGTGAGAAGTCACTGATCTCATCTAACTGCTCAATGGTAACATCCTCAGATGAGGAATGAGCTTTTACAAGCTTAGCAGTATTATCGATGGTCATGTGATCCTCTGTGTTCAAGAAATCATCAATTAACAAACATGCATGACATTTCTCTAAACCGCTACAACAATCAATGCATGATTCATTACCTAACATTTCAATCAATGAAGAAAACTCAGAAAGGGGATCAGGTGAATGAAAATAAGTTGTTTCAGGGGAAGGGAGAACATCAATTGAATTGACAAAGAGAGAGGAGTGTTCTTCTGAGGGGTGCTTCATGGCATCAAGGATATTGAAGTGGACAATATTACCACCAAACTCCATAGATAATGTACCATTATGGACATTAATTATGGTTTTGGCGGTTTTCAAGAAAGGTCTCCCCAATATAATTGGGGCATGTCCATTCATCCTATCATCTTCCATTTTAAGCACGTAAAAATCAGCAGGAAAAATTAAATTTTGCACCCTCACAAGAACATCCTCTAGCACACCAGAGGGGTGTGCCGTACTCCGATTTGCTAGCTGAACGACAATACCAGTGGGCTTCAGTTCACCGACCTTCAATGAAGAGTAAATAGAGTGAGGCATCACATTAATAGAAGCACCCAAATCAAGCATAGCATTGGAACACGAATACTCCCCTATGGTGCATGGAATCGAGAATGTCCCAGGATCATTGCACTTGGTAGGAAGTGATGACTCTATCAATGCTGAAACATTCCTCCCCAGGCTCACCTTCTCATCACCACGAAGCCTCCTTCGGTGTGTACACATCTCCTTCAGAAACTTGGCATATCTTGGAATTTGCTTCACAGCATCAATCAAAGGAATGTTAACCTGTACTTTCTTGAAAGTTTCCAAGATTTCTTTATCAAGTTCGGTTTCTTTTTGTTTTCTAGGTTGGGCAGCCCTTTGAGGAAATGGAAGAGGAATGGTTGGGATAGGTGGTTCATCAACAACCACAGTCTTTCCTTTGGAAGGGCTTCTCTCAGGAAAAGGGTTTTCTTCTCTTGGACCATTTTCAGCAGTTGGGATGGTGGTTTCCTTTGGATGGGAGGACTCTAATGGAGGGGTCATTTGGCTTTTGAGTTGTGTCCCACTCCTAAGGGTGATTACACTAACATTTCCTTTATCCCTAGGGTTTACTACTGGTTGAGATGGTAGTTTACCCGACCCATGACTTTGGATTTCCCCCACCGAGTTGGCAAGTTGTCCTAGTTGGGTCTTTAGGTCTTGTATGGCTGCTTGGGTGGTTTGTTGGAATTGGAGATTATTGGCAGCCATTTGTTTCATCATATCTTCTAGGCTAGGATCGGTTTTTGGAGGGGGTGGTTGGAATGGCCTTTGAGGTGGTTGAGGATTTCTGGGTGGTGGTGGATGACTACTCTGACCTTGTTGGTTCCATTGCTGTTGAGGTTGGTTTGAATACCCCCCTTGCCTATAGGCTTGGTTGTCCTTCCAACCTTGGTTGGATGGATAGTATGGTTCTTGCCTAAAGGGTTGGTTAAAGGGGCGTCCTGGAAATATTGCCTCACAACTTTCAGAAGTTTCTCTCAATTGGGGGCATTGGTCAGAATAGTGTGTGTCAGAAGAGCAGATTCCACAATGGATGGGAGGAGGAGATTGATATTTCCCTTGGGAGAGAGCTAGTTGTCGCAGAAGGGTACTTACCTCTTCGAACTTCGTGTCCACCTTCTTCTCAAACTCAGTACTTTGCACCTCATGGACACCTCGAACGGGAACACTGGACCGTGTACCGAATTGTTGAGTGTTCTGTGCCATGTTCTCAATGAGGGTTCTTGCAGCGATTGGGGTCTTATCTACCAATGCACCACCTGCAGCAGCATCAATCATATTTCGATCAATAGGAATCAAACCTTCATAAAAATATTGAATTAAAAGTTGATCACTTATTTGGTGGTGTGGGCAACTTGAACATAACCTTTTAAAGCGTTCCCAATATTCATGTAATGTTTCCCCCTGAGATTGTCTTATACCACATATTTCTTTCCTTATAGTTGCAGTTCGAGAGGCTGGGAAGTATTTTTCAAGAAAAAGGCGTTTCATGTCTGCCCAGCCCCTAATTGGTGAATTGACATAGTATAACCAATCTTTTGCAGTGTCTTCTAATGAAAATGGGAATTCCCTAAGCTTCACTTGTTCTTCATCCACATTAGCAGGTTTTAAGGTTGAACACACAGTATGAAATTCTTTTAAATGCTTATGTGGATCTTCTCCTGGCAGTCCATGAAATCTTGGTAATAAATGAATTAAACCAGATTTTAGTTCAAAATTGGGTGCCTCACCTTGTAATTGAATGTAAGTGGGTTGGATATCAACATCAGGTGAGGTTAGTTATTTTAGTGTTCTATTATTTTCAGCCATGTTATACAAGTTATGTTCAATTTTAACTTTGGTTTCAGAAGAAGAAGAAGGATCAAGAAGAATTTTAAGATTTGATGTCTCCTCCTTCAAAGTGTGGTCTTGTATGTCTCGGTTTCGTTGATGTAGGATCCTCTCCGGTTCGGGTTCAAAATTTTGTAGGTCTCCCGGAGTAGAACGCGTCATACAAAGAACCTACACAATAAATAAATTAGAACACAAAAACAAATTCAAAGGTAGAAGATAAAACAAACAAATATTCACAGAAATTACAAAAAAAAAATTATCAAAAACACGCACAAAAAACCAAAGCGCTCCCCGGCAACGGCGCCAAAATTTGGCCGTGTTGTCGTGACACGTCAAATTGATTATATTTTTAAGATTGATTTATAGTCTAGGGTAAACCCTAGGTCGTCTCTCAAGGAGCGTTGGTAGGTTTAGAGTGTGTATTTTTGATAAAAATGTCTAAGAGAGGGGTGGTTTTGAAAACAGCTTAAAACAATGACTTAATTGAAATAGCTTAAAAGATGAGTGACCAAATGGATTTTGAGAAATATGAGATAAAAGGGTCGATGTGATTTCACTACACACATATCAAGTTCATTGTTCATAGAGATTCATCTTGGGTTTAGAGTAATCCTTTGGTTGGAGTTAATTGGAATCCCGATTAATTCCTAAGCTTTTATTTCAATACTTTACGGACCAAACCTTGACGTAACAATCGTATTGTCAAGGTCCAATACTTATGCATAGAATAAGAGCTTCCAAAGCATATTGAAATCTCAATAAGGTGGGTATGAAAAGGATTCTTGTGATGTCCAATCGGAACAACACAAGTCACGCACTCAAAACCTCACACCGATTGGTTAGAAATTAAGAGCATAACACTCACATGCATCAAATCAAGAATTCAAATCTGAAATAAAATAAGATACATGGAATGAAATGTTTAAACACCCAAATTACTCCAAACCAGTAGCTAATTTATGCATCGGAACTCCCTTGGCATGTGTGTAGCTCCCTCACAACGAACACCCAACTTTTAGCTCGACATCGGGAGGAGGAGGAAGCTCGGGTGGAACTCCTTCTTCATTGTTGATCTCCCTATGAGGATAGGGGCCTCCAGAACCTCCAAGGTGATTAGGAGACTCTTCTAGGACTCCAAATTGGCAGCACTTCACTCCTTGGCCGAACTTCCAAATGAGGAGCCCAAGGTGCCCTTTTATAGGAAATGTGGGAGGTGGTTTTGGGAACACAGATTTCATCAATCCACTTGCAGGACGCGTTTCGGCATTCAGACAGTCTTATCTCGCTTTGGAGAAAATAGAAAAGTTGTAGCCCTACCTCTTGACTGTCTCCACCGAAAGTTTGGAACCGTTTGGACAAATAATTCTCGAGATATTGATAAAATACAGAACACCGAATTTGACTTGGTCCAAATTCGGTGGCTCGGACAGATCAGTTCGTATGGGCCCCATGCAATCCGAATCAGGATTGGGTTTCTTAATAGGAAATGTAGAATATTGAATTTTGGACAGGCCCACAAAATTTCAGCCCATTTGGATGCACGGATTTCGTGTACTATTCAAAACAGTGGACAGATGTCCATGGATCCATGCAATTTTGGCCCAGTTTTCTTTCACTTCATCAAGAGCCCTCCAAATCACCTCCACCTACATTGTAATTTTCAAAACAAGTATCATTGCCCTATTTAATAGTGATAAACACTAAATTATTGAATCAAACATGAAGTACAATTTGATAATATTTTTATAATTTTTAATACAAAATATGTTTAGCACAGCGGTGTAAGGGTGAAAATGAAACAGTGAATCGTGGTACGATCAGGTCCCACCATGTCCTATATACATATTCATATGAATAGAGCATAGTCTTGAATATTTTATTGTGTGTGACTATCTAGTCCCTTATATCAATAATAGTGAATAGTATTAATAGACCAAGTGTGGAGTCTAGAAACCCAGCAAGGCCCCTAAAGAGATAATGAGCAGTCATAGTAACGAAAACCAACCCATGAACAAGTATCGTGTAATATAATCTCTCTATCTTTAGATATATCATAAAGTAGGATGCACACTTGTGTTATCATCCTTTATTGCTTTATTATTTATTTATATAAATATATTATTTAACCCTCAACTACCTTATCCAAAGACTTATGATGGCACCACCACCTTGATCAACTAGACCTAAGATATATTACTTCCTTAACATGGAAGCAACAAATTCTATCTTGATCATTTAACCAATTCCGAACCACCAATGACATACCCAATACAAGCTACCTTGTTACGATTTAATTATCATGGTTTTTTCCTTGCATCAAAGTATGCGATCAAAAGACACATACCAATAATGATCTCATGTCAGGAGACCAATACACATGTCCATAGATAGGAATAACCAATGAAACTTAATAACATGTGGTATTCTTATTGGTGGGTCTGTTCTCATGATCAAAACTACTAGAGATCACCAAGTGCTAAATTTATGATATGAAGTCTCAATACTTATGAGCCCCCAACACTTGATAGTATAACATAAATTTTTTTAGTCAGTATGATGTATCTAGACCATATAACATATATTTAAGATTAGTGTCATAGTATCTCAAAGTTCTCAATATAACATAGAATCTACTATAACATTTTTATATTGCAATTAATTTATGGAAATTACCATTTAAATAGTAGGTTCATAAATTTATACACTATAATGGAAAGTGTATATCATTCATATCTAACTATACACATGAAATGGTAATCAAAAGTACTGTTTAGTTGGTTCTAGGGAACCCACTATTACAAAACTCTCACTTTCACTAGAGAAAAATTTCTAACTATATTTGTTAGATCTCAAATGATTAATATTATGTTTATGATGAGTCAAGAATTTAGTTTTTGGGTCTTCCATGTCTCTTTTGGGCAGAAATTATACTATGTGCGACCTCACCTCTTTAAGTAAAACTTCTCAAGAGATGTTAAACCTGAGTATATCATTTTTGTCTACTATCAAAACTTGACATCTTAGATAGTAATATTGTAATAGAATTATCATAATGAAAAAAACTTTACATACTAGGTGTGATTCCATGAAATGGAAAAAATTATTGCATTTAATAACTTATTCTTAGCGGCCTTAAAAGCTGTAATGTCATTGATAATTATTGGCATGGCTACCACTAGATTGAATGAGATGGCCTCGATCATTACTTTATCCAAACTATGATATTGGATCACATTGAACTTATAGGGAAAGTAGTTTCTATCCTAAAAAACTAGTATCCTTTCCTCTATTGTTACTAGGTACATACACCTTATACTTTTTCAAGTACAATAGTATAGTTTTGACTGCTTCCCTTATTGTTTTCCTATATATAACTGATATTTTCCTACCATAAATTTTATGTTGGCAATATCATGTTTTGTAAATATTGTGGAATATTTGATTGATTCATCATATAATTATATATAATTAAAATCACTACATTAATCTCCTTCTATTCTGATTAATGTCTTCCTAGATAGATTTATGCCATGTGACATTGGTAACAATTCTCTCTCGAATTGTTCCTACTTGTTTTTTCAATACCTTGTCAATATATGTACGATTGACCAGGTCCAAGAAACTTTTAGATCCACCTCAGTATATCCTATTCCCTAGAACTTAGGTTGCTACTTTAATCCAATATTTGTAGAATTAATTTCATCCTAATCTTAACTAACTGTAATACCAATAACTATTTTCCATATGTTACTGAACATATTTCACTTGGAAAAAAATGGTTCTCCCACTAACCATTGGTAGATACATGGAAAATATTCATTCGAAATGAATATTATATGATCTTGTTTATTTCTTTAATCCTAAACTGAATTATAATAAATTGTACCCTTATTAGCATTCTTGTGATGGAACATTCCATTTATGGTTTTTTCAAATAGACACCATCTACAATTGGTGGTCTTGACATCCAATGCTCAATAAAATGATCATAGAATTTAGCTATGACAAGTAAAATTATAATGTATTTAGGCATAATGACTTGGTGTTACAAATTGAGACTTATTGGTACCATACTCTTAAAATCCATGTATATTATAATTTTAATACCCACCATAGTATTCAAAACTGTAATCCCTTGTACTTTGATACATGGAATCCATTATAGAATTTTAACTGATCTTTTCAATCTCATCTAATTTCCATATAATTATTACTTAAAGGAATTATTATTCACAATGAATAATAGATCACTAGACGTAGTGAATAAAAAACCATCACCATGCTTTTATCCTTCTAACACATTATGTTTAACATCCCTAGTTTTTTAAAGGAAACACAATGTTCGATAGCATACATGATATGCCACATCGAGCTTAAACGAATAACTAAATCTTATTATTTAATATGGTAGTTGTCTCTTAGACATTAGAATGGAGGGATTGAATAATATTAACTAAATTATGAAAATATGGTTTACACATGTTTATATAATGATTCATTGGTTATCAAATTAATTATAAAATTAAATAAAAACCAATTGAATATAAAGGATGTGTTTCTATGAAAAACTATTTAAATGTGAATAATTGTGTTTATAAAATAAATAAATAACTATTTTTGGATTATATTAATGAATTATAAATTAAATATAATTTTTAAAATTCATTTTATGTGTTTTCTAGACATTATGTAAGAACAATACAATTTTACAGATAAAATTAGTATTTTTATAAAAAATATAGTTTTGCCACCTTTTGATGGTGAAACCAGTTTAAACATAGTTTTTGACAATTTTAAAAGTTATATTTGACAAATTATAATTTTCATTGGAATATGAACATTAAAATTTACTTTGGTTGAATTTTTGGTATTTTTCTGATAAAATTTATATTCTAATGAATAATGAAAAATACTTCATTTTAATTCAAAACTGCTTTTTCATCAAATATATTTATATTGTTAGATTATTATTTGAATTGGTTTTAAAGTATAATTATATTAAGTTTATATAATTTAATACAATTTTGTTATTTGAAAGTAATTTCACATTGAAATTGGATATAAACACATGTTAATCTTTTGATGGTTTTTACTTTTAAAAAACCTACTTTCTCTTTTTGTCATATGATTAATTTTAATATAATTACTACACGTTATGTGTTTTAAAATTTGAAAAATGGATTCCATATTTTGAATAAGTGGGTAAAAATTATTTTAATAGGCTAATTTTATCTTTTTTGGATATTATGAATAATAATAACGATAATTTTTATTTACCGTAGTTAAAGGTAAATCAGGTAAATTAGGGTAAAAAAAATATTATAATGATAATAAAATTACCCTAACACCTGAAAAAATCATATTATATGATTAAAAATCAACCTTTAACACCTAATAATTGTAATTGACTTATTTAATGGATTTTTTTTCTTTAAAAAGGATATAAATATTATTAAAACAAAAGAAAGTGACATGAAAGTGACAAAATGTCACCATCTTATTTCTTATAAGTATAATATTTTTAATATAGTGATAAATGTGATTTAAATTTGATAATAAATAGTTTATAGAAATATAATAAAATTATCTACATCATGATATTTTATTTATAATTTTTGGATATTAAATAATTACCATAAATACTAACACAATAGTGATATAGTAAATTAATTTATTAATAGAAATATCAAATAAATGATACGAAAAATAATAAAATAAATATACTTTTAATTAATTATGGAAATACATGAATTTTATAGAATACTATGACATGTTATAAGTCTATTAAAGTGTTTGTTTCTAATTTATCTCTCTGTTTGGATTTTATTTAAATTCAATTAAATGAATAGTGTCAAAATTAATACTATTGATATTTTATAAAACTAATATTTTATTAAATTATATAAAAATTATAAAAATATTTAAAAATTAAAAATTTACTATTATAAGGTTTAAAGGTTCATAGTGTCTATTTATGAGAAATTTACCCCATATAATTAAAATTTATAGCCTATTATTTTTTAAAATTTTGTTACCACAATTAAAATTAAAATAGAATAATAAAGGGTAAAATGAAATGATAAGGTTTAAAATGAAATAGAAAAATGTTTAAAAATTATTGGTTGAGATTATTTAGAACTATCCTAATATTATCTTAGAAATAACTCAATTTGGATTCATTTAGAGTTAAAACTTAATTTATATTAATTTAATATTTTAAGAGTTTCCAAGGGTGCCCTCCCCTTTCCTATAAAAATGCATCCCTTATTCTCTATTATTTACACATCGAAAACATTTTTTTGGCCAATACTGGACCAAAACCCTTCCTAGAATACCTCCCCACTCTCTTGAGTCCTTATTTTAGGAAGAAAACCCACCTTAACAGTGTTAAGATGATCTTCAAAAGTGATCAACTGAAGAATAGGTATCATTTTCTTTAAGTATTTCTATATTATGCCTTCATCCAATTCTTCAAATATACTTAAACCATAATGAAATAATAACAACAGTATCCTCAATATATTGGAATGTTATTATGTTAATATCATCCCCTAAATCCATCTCCAATTTCATTAATTGGGAAATGAACTTTTCTTTAGTGTGTACAACGGACCACCGCCTCACGATCCGATATAGTTTGTTTCTCATCACCACATTTAATGAATAGTTATTATGATAAAATTAATGTAAATATGTGATATTAATGACATATTAATCATTATAAGACAATAATATAGCAATTAATATCTTACTTTTCATGCACATAAAAATTATAACGTCGTTCTTGCGTACATGTGAACTATCACCTCCACGAAGCGATGTGATTCGTTTTTATTCACTAAATAACTTGTATGATATATATAATCATATTTAAATGAATAATATGATATTAATTATGTTATTATCATTATTTAATTATAAAATAGTATTGTACTTATTTCCATAATGATCAATGAAAAATGGAAAATGTTACTCATGCGTATGTACGACCTACCGTCTCCATGATTATAACATTATTCATTTTTCATAACAAGACATAATGGTTTGATTTATAAGTATAATTGATTTATAAAAATTATAATAATTTCATAAATATTATTTTGTATATAATGTACTTATGACCATATGGACTATTGACATCTTACCACATTCATTTTCGACTCAAATACCGAATATCGAAAAAACATCAGACATGAACTTAAATAATTATATAATTGTTATAAAATGATAATAAGTGATATAAAATGAATAATAAACCAGGAAAATTTTCTCAGTAAAGTAAATAATTTTCATAAATTTATTATTTAGGAAGATAAATAACATACTTTATGAATCAGACTCGAGGTGAGATATTTCATCACAATCTCCTTTCATTGAGGAATATCTTGATATTATGAAACTTTATTATTCTATAAGGTGTATATAAAAACCTTTTGAAATTTAATATCATGAATTACTATATTCTCATGATATTTTTTTTTAAATTTTATTCTTGAAATTATTTTTATTCATGTGTTTCTCATGTGGTAAGAGACTCTTTAACTAAAACACCATTTTAAATGTTTTAAATATTTATTATTTTAAATATTTCTCATTAATGTCCATGATTTAAAAATATTTTTAATGATTTATTTATATGAACATGAATGTCTTAAAATTTTAATTCCTTTTAAATGTTTCAATGTGTCATGGTACACTTTGATTTAGAAAATATTCTTTTTAAATATTTTAACTTCATTTTAAAAATGGATTGATTATTTCAATAACTTGGAATGTTTTTATAACATATACACCATTAATGGAATTTTTCACTTCCATGTCGATATTATGTATTGATGTTTAATTTAAATTTTTACCATTTTATTTTAAAATAATGTTTTTTCATTTATGAGTGTGTGGATTGTAAAGATGAAATGTGATTTCAAAGTGGAAATATTATTTTTTACTTTATGTTTGTTTTTATGTGTTATGATTATGTTATTGTTCTTGGGAATTATTTATTGATACAGGTGGTCATATGATAAACTGAGGGTGGGTGAGCCCATAATAGCTCTCCAATACATTGGGTAATGAGACAGAGTTAATGGTACGGTTTCTCCTAAGAGATTTAGGGAATATATTATGATGGGTATTCCAAACATAACCATAATTTTTACTCCATATATAGTTGTGAAAGCTATAATGTAAGTATTATATGGATTCTACAAGTTACCTTTATGATTTTTTATTTATATAAGTTTTTTAGGAATCTTATGATTTCATGAGGTAAGTTAAATAGATTTTGTTTTATGGGTATGATTTTGTGAAAATGTTTTAAAAAGTTTAAAATATTCTTGGACTAACAGTTTCATTCCTTATTTTATATCTCTTACTGAAATTTTTGTTCTCATCCCGAGTTTTTGAAATTTTTTACATAGGGTATAAGGATTATTAATAGAAAAGAAGAAGTCAATATATATTTTATGAAGTTTTTTATCAAGAAAAAGAAATCATGTTTTATTTTAAAGTCTTTCATTTTTTGAGAAAAATGGATAGCATGTAGACTTTCCTACTTTGTAATATTTGAGATGTTATGAAAAAGTTATGGCCTAATTCTCTAAAAATATAAACCTAAAAAGATCCTTAATGTGAATAAATGTAAATTTTTTAATTAACTCAAGATAAAGTAATATTTAAGTCTGGGGCATTATAGTTGGCATCAGAGGAAAGGTTTAGACAACTTTATATATTAGAAGTTTTGGTTAAACATATTGTAAGTTTCAATGTCTATTATTTTTGTTAAATACTTTTTCTTAAATTTTTTCAAATTAAGGAAATTATCTTATAAATTTAAGGAGTAGGATATTAAACAATATTTTTATCTCTTCTTGACAACTTTCTTGCAATAATTATGGAAAAGTCATGTATGGATGATTCAAAAAAATTTTCTAACATACAACTCACTTGAAAGAATTTTTTTGAGATATGAAACACCTCCAATATTCCTAAGTACCATCATGGATTATGAGTTGTTTTTAATCAAACACTATTTTCTAAATATTATCATATTTTCAAGAAAGGTAAATATTATCAAGTAATTTTCGGATATTTTACCTTATCACAATATTTTGAATCATATTATGATTTTGAAAAAGATGCTAAATAAGGAGACCCTTGTGCAACCTATTTATATTTGATTTTAATTTATAGTATTTCAAAACATACTTATGGAATTTCAAAATGACCCTTGATTGAAATTTTGAAAATAAACTCACTCTGAATGTTTTATAAAAATCAAGACTTATTTGATGTTTTGAAATTATATGTCATATAAGATTATTTTCCAAAACCATTTCTATGAGAATACCCATACAACCCAAGTTTTATAAGGTGTATTTGAAAAAAGGAAGAAAATTATTTTGAAGAATATCTAAATTATTGTTTCAATTCATGGAACTTCTATATAAATGATCAAAATGGTGATAAATCTAAGTGGACACCATGATCAAGGTATAATGTTCTTTCTTTTGGGAATAGTTTTATTAAATCATATGGAGGTGAAATAAAAATTGTCAATATATATAATACTTAATGAATTCAGATTTTGAGGTCATTATGAGTTGGTATAAAAATGATAGGTATGAGACAACCTTTGAGGTTCAAACATGCTATATTTGGTTTTGAGTTTTATAAAAACAGATAACCCACAAGATGGGTGAAAACCTGTCGCGTCCAGTAAGGCTGTGAGGATTGAACCCACAACCCATGGGTGACAAGTGTGGATCACCTAACATTGGCCTACACAAAGTACCTAGTTAGTCAAACTTTTTCTTTTTAGTTAAATGCTTTTATGGAATAATAATAAGATGATTTTTGGAACAAAAATTTTATCATATTGGAAAAATGATTTGGGGATTAAGATATGGATGCTATTTTGGATGAAATTTTCTTATTTTGGAACCCTATATAATCAAGGTAAACTAAATAATATGTGATTTTATTTTAGAAATAAATGTTGAATTATATTTTGGAAGAATCGATGATTTTATTGTGGACTAATGCTAATTCAGGTTAGTTATGGAAACCATTAACCTATCTTGGAGAACATATGATTATGGTAATTAGTTTTTAGTGTGAGAAATTAAGAATGGATTATATTATTTAGAGATAAATGATAAAATTTATCTTGGAATACTATGTGATCAAATCCTTCTAAATTTTGGGTTTCAATCTTATTTTGGATTATTTTGAGGAATTTTAAGGATTGTTATTTATTGAATTATCTATGTTTAACTTTTGGTGTCACTGTTGAATTTTAGAGATTAAAAGTAGTTTTTCATCATATAATGGTTTATTATTTTTAGAGAAATCACTTATCTTATCCTAAAAAATCTAGTTTTGGTTAATGTTTCATGAAAGGAGAAATAGATAGTTAATCTTTTGTGGATTATGTAATTCTATAGAAGTTGATTCTAGTGCTCAAGGCAAGAATAATTCATCTTGAATACTCATTGTTTGGAGAAAAAGACGAGTTTATGGTGTAAATTGACTAATGGATGAAACTATACTTCTCAAGTAAGTATGATTCTTTATGTTTTTTTTCAAGGAAGTAAATTAATCCCACAACTTGATGAAAAGCGTCTTAAAAAATGTTTTTTGTTTACTTTTACTACTATGAAATCAAAGACCGTTTAACCCAATCACAAATTTATGGTTTTGTGATCGTTAAATTTCTCCTGATCACGTTTTCTATCACTCTTCATCAGAACATGATAGATATTTTTTCTTCTATATCCATGTTTTCCTACATAGAATCTCAGTATGTGTTATCTCAGGTGACATTTTTAATTCACTTTCTTTCTTTAAAAGTAGAAATTTTATTAACTCTTTTTTCCAATTTGGGATTTCAATGAATAAATTATGAAATGTGAAACGTTAGTTACCAATCCCAAATTTAAAATTGTGAGGACACAATTTCCAATATGGAGGAAAATGTAACATCCCAATTTTTTAAAAAGTAAATACAATATTCGATAGCATACATGATATGCCACATCGAGCTTAAATGAAAAACAAAATATTATTATTTAAAAAATGGATTCTATATTTGGAATTAGTGGGTACAAATTATGTTAATAGGTTAGTTTTTTTTGATATTATGAATAGAAACTACAGTAATTTTTATTTACTGTGTTTAAAGGTAAATCAGGTAAATTAGGGTAACAAATAATATAATAAGGACAATACAATTACCATAAAACCTGCCAAAATCCTATTAGATGATTAAAATTAGAACCTTAAAACCTAAGGATATTAATTGAACCATTTAATATACTTTTATCTATGAATGTGATATAAATATTATTAAAACAAAAGAAGGTGACATGAAAGTTACAAAATGTCACCCTATTATTTCTTATAAGTATAATAATTTTAATATAGTTATAAATATAATATAACTTTGATAATAAATAGTATCTAGAAATATAATTAAATTACATACATCATGATATTTTATTTAAAAATTTTAGATATTAAATAATTACCATAAATACTGACACAACGGTGGTACATTAATTATTTTATTAATAAAAATATCACATAAATGATATGAAAAATAGTAAACTAAATATAATTTGAATTAATTAGAATACTAAGAGAATTTTATTTTTTAATATAAAATTTTATAAGTATATTAAATGATTTTTTTTAAGTTATATCTTTTTTTTGGATTTTATTTAAATTCCATGAAATTAATAGTTTCAAAATTGACAGTATTGATATTTTATAAAAAAAATAATTTATTAAATTATTTAAAAATTATAAAAATATTTAAAAATTAAAAAGTTAATATGATAAGGTCTAAAGGTTCATAAATTTTCCATTTATGGGAAATTTACCCCATATAATTAAAATTTATAGCCTATTAATTTTTAAAATATTTTTACCATAATTAAAATTAAAATTGAATAATTAAGGGTAAAACGAAATGATAAGGTTTGAAATGAAATCAAAACATGCATAAAAATTATTAGTTGAGATTATTTAGAAATATAATAATATTATATTATACATAACTCAATTTTGAGTCATTTGGAGTTAGAAATTAATTTATATTAATATAATATTTTAAGAGTTTCCAAGGGTGCCGTCCCCTATCCTATAAAAAGGTACCCATTATTCTCTTTTACTTACACATCATAAGCCGTTTTTTTAAGAAATAAATGCCAAAAAACCTTCCTATTATACCTACCCACTATCTTTAGGATTTATTTTAGGAATAAAACTCTCCTTAGAGGTGTTAAGGTGTTCTTCAAAGGTGATCAATTGAAGAAGAAGTATCATTTTCTTTATGTATTTCTATATTATTCCTTCTTCCACTTATTCAAATCTCATTAAACCCTAATGAAATAATAAAATAAGTATCCTAAATATACTATGATTTTATTATGTTAATATCATCACCTGAATCCATCTTAAATTTCATCATATGGGAAATGAACTTTTCGTTCGTGTGTACGACGAAATACCGCCTCACGAACCGATATAGTTTGTTTTTCATTAAAATATTTAATAAATGGTTATAATGATAGAATTAATGTTCATATTTCATTTTAATTACATAATATTCATTATAATACAATAATATATCAATTAATTTATTAATTTTTATGCACATAAAAATGATAATGTCATTCGTGCGTACGTGTGAACTATCACCTCCACGAAGCGATGCGATTCATTTTTATTCACTAAATAAATTGTATGATATATATAATTATATTTAAATTATTAATATAATATTAATTATGTTATGATAATTATTTAAAAATAAAATATAACTTATCTTCTTTCCATAATGATCAATGAAAAATGGAAAACCTTACTCATGTGTACGTACGGCCTACCATCTCCATGATTATAACATTGTTCATTTTTCATAAAAATACTTAATGGTTTGATTTAAAATTATAATTGATGTAAAAAAATAATAATAATTTCATTAATATTATTATGAAGATGATTTACTTATGACCACATGGACTATTGACATCTTACAATGTTAATTTTCGACTCAAGTGCCAAATATCTACAAAACGTCTGATATGAACATAAATAATTATGTAATTGTTAAAAATGGTAATAATTGATTTAAAATTAATAATAAACATGAAAAATTTTATCAATAAATTAAATAATTTACCTAATTTTATTATTTAGGAAGATAAATAACGTACTTGACGAACCGTACTCGAGGTAAGGTATTTTGTCTCAATATTCTTTCATTGAGGCATATCTTGATGTTATGAACCATTATTATTTTTAAGGTTTATATACAACCATTTTGACACATCATATCATTTATTAATATATTCTTATTATATTTAATGTTTTTTTAAATGTTATTCTTTGATGATTTTTAATCATGTGTTTCTCAAGTGTAAATGGTCTCTTTAACTAAAACATCATTTTAAATGTTATAAAGATTTATTATTCTAAATATTTATCATTAATGTAAATATTTTGAAAATAATTTTAATTATTTATTGATTTGTAAATGAATGTTCTAAAATTGTAATTCCTTTCAAAAGTTTTAATGTGGTATGGGACACTTTGATTCAAAAATATTATTTTTAAATGTTTTAATTGTGTTTTAAAAAATGCATTGATTATTTCAATAACATGAAATATTTTTTAAAATATACCCCATGAATGGAATTTTTAATGTCATGTCAGTATTATGTATTAATGTTTAATTTAAATGTTTACAATTTTATTTTAAAATAATGTGTTATCATTTCTGAGTGTATGACTAGTAAAGATGAAATGTGGTTTCAAAGTGGAAATGTTATTTTTCCTCTAAGTTTGTTTTATGTGTTAAGATTATGTTATAGTTATAAAGAATTATTTATGTATATAGGTGGTTCCCTGATAAAACAAGGGAGGGTGAGCCCATTATAGCTCTACATTGAATTGGGTAATGGGACGATGTTAAACGGCAGGGTTTCTCCTAAGATATTTAGGGAATATACTGCGATGGGTATTCCAAACGCAACCATGAAGGTTACTCCTTATGTAGTTGTGAAAGCAACAATGTATACATGATATGTATTCCATAAGATACCTTTATGATTTATGATTTCTATATTTTTTTAGGAATAATAGGATTTTATGAGGTATGTTAAAGAGATTATGTTTTATGGGTATGATTTTGTGAAAATGTTTTCATGAGTTTAAAATATTCTTGGATTAACAGTTTCATTCCCTATTTTATATCCCTTACTGAGCATTTTGTGCTCGAACCAAGTTTTTGAAATGCTTTTAATAGGGTATAAGGATGATTAATATAATTTAATAAGTCAAGATAAATGTTATGAATATTTTTATCAATAAAAATAAATCATGTTTTATTTTAAAGAGTTTCATTTTACGAAAAAAATGGACTGCCTGTAGACTTGTCTACTTTGTAATATTTGAGATGTTATGAAAACGTTATGGCCTAATTATCTAAAAATATAAACCTGAAAATATCCTCAATGTGAATGAATGAAAATTATTTAATTGACTCAAGATTATGTAATGTTTAAGGTAGGGGTGTTATAGTATGTGTATCTGGAACATTCCTCTTCCATGGCTCTTGTGGAACTCATTCCTATGAAAACAATTTGTGCACCTCTAACATTGAACAAAACCAATTCGATCTAGATCCCACTATATTATGTATATATGTCCACACTTTTATAAAAATATAGTCTATAACTTGACTATAAATTTTCTATCATACGGATTTTTGTAGTATCCTAAGAAAATTTTTGGATAATTATTATGGATTCACATTGAGTTTTTCTTGAAGTTGTTTTTTATATAAAAAAACTCTTTGAATATGAACACATGTTATTATGATATAATATATTTCCATTATACTAAAACTCATATTATATCCATTTTTCATTTTATTTGGCATATCCTTAAGGGATATAACTGTTATTTGTGATACACTTCTTGAAATATAATGAAATTTTCTATAATATTTATAGAAACATTAATGCTCCTTATAATTACATCATGACTCTGATGTGTAAAAGGAAATGTGTGTTTAATAATTACTCCATTCTAACTTTTATTAATCAATGTTAACATATAATATTCATCATTGATCCTACTCATTATCATCAAAACCCTGATGTACATAAGGTTCTGTGTATCTAGGAATTACTCCACGCTACATTATAATGATTGAAGAATGCTTGGTCAAGATATTATTTGGCATACCAGCCCAAAGAAACTGATATATTATGACTATTCATGTATCATATTTCACTTTCACATTCTTTAATCACTTAAAGGAATATTATAAAGCATACTTATCACTAGCTTACCCTTAGAATAGTTCACACTATCTAGCCGAACAAATCCTGAAATATTTGTGGCATAACTTATTTTATAAATGTTTATTTGTCAAAAATAAACAAGTATGTACAACAACAATACCTAAGGAGTTTAGATCTACTAAGTCTAAATACCATAACAGGTATATCCCTGACTTCCACTTTTATTTTTCCTTGAAAAAGAAATATCTTTCCACAACAGGGTATATAAGTTTTACATTTTATATTCATCTCATATTGTCTATGATTTAAGTATTACTAAACTATTGGTTGAGTATAAAAAACAACAAACATTTATTCCTGAATCAAAAATAATGTATCTTAGTGTCCAATAGACACATGGAATAATTTTTTTGGTTATAATCAACAACTTGTTGAACTAAAATCAATTACTTAATAATTATATGTCATATACTTCTCACCGCTGACTTAGGAATCACCCTTTCTTAGCTGCTTGGAGAATAGACATTAATTCTAGTAATGTTTATCTTCTTACTTGGTTAATTTATTCAAATACACATATATAATAGGCATATTTTATTTAATACCCAAGAGTTATGATTGAAACATTACCTTTGTTTTGATTAATATGCTTGATGATGAAGCGAGTATTTTCTTCATTGATTCATTTCATTGCATTTAAACTCCCATAGTTTTATTTCATGATACACAAAGAAAATAAGATCATGTTTAATACCTATTTATTCAAAGGATTTTATGAAGGTACCTTTTTTTCACTCTTTACATTGGCCTTATAACCTTTTCTTTCAACATTTTCACCTTAAGAATTAAAGATTAATTTGTCTTTAATATTCTTATTACTTGGAAAAATTTAACCAAAAGGTAAAAAAATAATTTTACTCTATACTGTTCATTTGGAAATCTTAAATTAAAATGAATTAAATTGGTTAAAATGATATGATAATGGATCCATTGAAAGATTGTGATCCATATTTCACTTTACAAATATCTAGTGTAATCATCACTCATTCATATCTCGCTTCACTTTCTCCTTACAAGATTCTTAAAGATGAGACTATGTGTGAAATCATCCATGTATTTATGTAGTATCTACAAATCACATTGGAAATTTAGGATATAATTATGAAATAACCATCATATAATTCACACATGAGTCCCCTATAATCATGTTTACACCCTCACTTCCTAAGTTGTCTTAACAGGTATTGGAGACTCTATCACCTTGAATTTATGATATCATAGTATTGTTTACAAGAACCTATACTACACTTTGGAAACTCACTTTGGATAGGACATTGAATTTTTACAAAATTATCATAGAGTTTCTTATGTTATTACTTTCCATTTTATACAAAAATAAATCTTTTAAATTTTACTTTTATCATGATTACCAAATTAGACATTAACAATTAGTTTAATCATTAATAGTATCCCACAATTTTATAAAATCCTAGGAACTATATGTACTAGAATCAGAATATTATATTTATTGAGTATTCTAGTGGAAACGATCCTTAAACCTCCTATTATAGTCTAAAAGATTTGGCTATGTTACTATTTAGAGAGTTCAAGATAGATGTTTGACTGGCCAACCATATTAACTCATCATTCCTTGATCTGTTGAGTGAAATCATATCTTCTAAAATAATAAACTTGATTTACTCAATGATTGCCTATAAATTTACATCAAGATAGATTTGACTACTTATTTGAATCCAACTTTAGTTAAGTAAACCCATCACTCTCATAAGAACTCCTGGGTAGTAAGAGGCACCCTCAACTTTGGCGGATGAGCACCCTGAACACCCGGTTTTGTTTAAATTCAAATGATGGAAGGCATTTAACAAATTCATATTTCTATGAGGGGTTTTATTATTTCTCAAAAAATTTAATCCTTTTATATTAATATTTTTTATTCTATGTTGTCGCACTCACAACTGAACATTAACAGAAAAACATTCATCACTTCTTTATGCATTTTTCTATTTATCATTTTATGTGGTCCCTGTTTTCATGCACATGCATACAATAATAAACAAATTCATAATGGAAATAAACTACCCGACTAGCATTGAATATCTAATATTTTCTGATCCATTTAAACTTAATGGATAAACCATGACCTAGGGGAATCATACCTAATTCACAACTTGACTCATGATGTAGATCATCCCCTTCCCTTATCATCTGTAGTACCGCCTCATCTTGGCAGGGTTCAAGTTGTACATCATCTTCCTCAAAATACAAATGTACTCTAGGTAGGAATTTTTTTCTATTTAATTCTTTCCCCGTTTATGATTCCTATGACAAACATGAATCAGTCAACTAATGAATTTATTCATGGATCATGTGTGTTGCAGGATGGGTTTGTATTTTTTTGATTTGGGAGAATTTATTTGTGATTAATTGTTATCTATTCATTCATTATTCTAATGAAAACTAATTGAGGTCAAGGATGAGAGATGGTAAAAAAAGGGGAAGATCATGGTGTATCTGGGAATTGTGCGAGGTGATTTCCACTAAATGATTGTTCAAACAAAGATTAAGATCTGTCTTTAATTGGAATGATCAAATAGGGAACATGGATCCTTTATCCCTCCTTGAACCATGAATTAGAAAACCTAAGATTCATGTGGAGAATTTGGATCCCTCTGTGTTGAAAAATAATTTTGCGAAAGTTGTAATGTTTTCTGTGAACTTCTCTTTCTCCGATTTTGATTACCCATCTCCAGGTAGGGTAATGAAGAATGGTAGGGTTTTCCATGTCCCAGCCAACCAAAAAACTATTAAAGAAAGAGTAAATATTTTTAAATTATCCATCATCGCTCATGTCCTAACCCCAGAAGGATAGAAGATGTGGAGATTCTAGGATCTCAATAGGAAGATTTTAGTAGTGTGGGGATTTTAAGACAAGAAAATGAAAGAAATTAGAATAGGTTTCTTTCACATTGTTTTTCTGAATAATAAATTCAAGAGGAGGTCTTAGAGATTTGGATACATTCCCCTAAATCTTGTAATCCTAAAAATCCAGAAATGGGATCGAATCATCAACCTGGTCAATGTCACTAACACACATGTGTAGGTCTGGATTTTTATTTATAAACTCAGTTGGTTATACTGGAATCCTTAGATTCTCTAGTATATTGCTTATTCCATGGGAAATATGATCAGAATGTATCTTCAGACTAATAATCCAAGATTTAGAAATTCTTCTAGAGTCCTTGTTGATATTGACATGGTAATAACCTTGGTGGAGGAAGTTTTCCTCACAAAAAGAGATGATAGCATCTTCGTAGAATTCTTCTATGAGAGAAAGCCAAAAATTTTCAAGGAATATAATTTTTTTGGACACGTCTCTGAGGAATATAAGAGATTCGGTGTCTGTGACTTTTGTAAAGTCAAAGGGAATGATGAATCTATTTTCAAAATAGCCGCTAATATAAATAAAAGAGACGTCCCTTACAAATATTATGATTGCATAAAATCTCTCAATGATCACGATGGTCATGACCTATAACTGATCACCCTTTATAGAATTGTGTAAGTTGAGGAGGTGGCTAGGACCATTCTCTTTTATAATGAGTACAACCCTTTAGGTATGAACATGGATTTCATTGGAATGGATGGTTCAAAACAAGACTAGGAAATCTGTGGTGTCATCAGTGAAATACCTTCTATTTCTACAACCTCATAATTCATTATTTCTATGGCATAGGATTCTAGGATGGTGCAAGATTCCCAATAAAAAACGCTTTGTGATCTTAATGGAAATATGATTATGAATGCACCCACCCATTTGCTTGGTGAGGATCCAATTGAGTGTCATGGTCCTCTTGATACCCATGAAACTCCTCAAGGTACGAGGGACCTTTCAAAGGAAATTCATATGGTTTCTAAGGTCGAGACTCCTACATGCCTAGGTCAATGGGAAAATTCCCCTAGAGAAGCTACCGTGGTCAATGAACTGGAGTCTTCACTAGAGGATTCATAGAAAAAACATCAGTTTAAAGGAAAATCTGGTGAAAATCCACCAGTTTCTTTACCATGTCCAGAGATGACCCCTTCCTAAAAAACCTTGGTGAAATCATAGTAAGGATTGGAAAAATAGGAATACCCTCTTGATAACAATGAAATCAACATGGAAGAATCCCCTGATCTGACTCTGGTAGAGGACACCCCAGATAATCACTCTCAAGGGAAGGATCTTCTTACAATTGACCCATGAGATGATAATTTGACTCAAAATCCAGATGGGGATGCCTAATTTACTCAGGTCCTCTTTAACAAATTTTCTAATAGAAGGCTAGATAATGACAAGGTAGCTAGAATAAAATATTTCCATAATAAATTCAGCCCTATTTCTGGCATGTTCTGGTCTGATGACATAGAAAATATCCACCCATATGATGAATCATATGAGGTATCTGAACTTGAGATTTTAAATGAAATAAATCTCAAAAATAAAGAGAAAGGTAATGGAACCAAGGTAAAGAAACCTTTCACATAACGAAGTCCCCAAACTAGGGGCAATACAACCTTCAAAAATGAAGATACTTTTCTAGAATTGTTAAGGGCTTTGGAATGATCCCATGATCATAGCCCTTAAACATATCATCATGACCAATAGACCTATACTGATTGGAATTGATGAGCCAAAGATGACGTTTGAATATTGGAAATCCTTCAAATAGAACTCCCTTGGTTACTATATTATGAAACACAATCTACATGAAAATGATGTGGAAACTATCTGGGTGTTTAATCATGATTCTCTCATTCTTAACTCCTACAATTAGAGTCACCAGAGTGTTTCAAAATTTGTTATTATGAAGATCTCTAACCTCTCTATGTTCTTCATATATTCCTCTAACTCTTATATTAAAATAAGGGAGATGTAGACTGATTGTGATGAAATCTATGAGTATATGGATCAAAATTGGATTATTATGGTTGAATTTAACACCATACTCTGGCCTGAGGAGAAAATTGGATCTCATTTCAGTAGACTTGTGGCCAAAAAGATATCATATTGTAAAGAAAAATTTAATTTAATTGAGGTACCAACTATTGGTATTTATTTTAATTGGGATAGGAACATTATAAATGATAGGAAAGCCAATAAACTAGATAGGTGATTCATGCTAGTTTATGATATAAATGACATGTTTAATGCCTTGTATTTTATTCTACAAAAAACCCACTCTGATCATAATCCATTGATGATTAACATCTGTATTGGTGGTGCAAGTTCAACCCCTCTTACTTTTAAATTCAATAATTCGTGGATTTTCATCCAAGGGTGTAGGGAAGTTATTCTTGATTCCTAGAAAATTGTGACTCATGGTATCCCCCACCATATTATTTCCTCCATGTTAAGGAATAAAAAAAGGATTCATAAAGAATTTAGGAATACCTATTTCTCCAAGATTAATGAGGTTATAAAACCTACTGAAAATCACATGCTGTATTACATGAACATGAATCAACTCCAGAGCATTCCCTCTTAGGATAAAATCCAAGACCTCTCAAAACATGATGAACTGCTCAACACCAAGGAAAAGTTGTCCATATCCCAATATAATGTACGATGGATAAATTAAGGGGATTGGAACTCCAAATTCTTTTATCATCTATAAAAAGGGAAGAAAATAAAGAGGAGTATCATTTCCCTCAATATTAGTGGATTCTTTCTTATATATGAAAATGAAACATCCATTTCTATGACTAATTAATTTTTAGAGATGAATTCTGACAATTGTGTTGGAAACACTCATATGATGATCAATAATATCACTCACAACATTGATGACCAGAAAAACAACAAACTAGTTGAGGTTATTGGGGAGAAAGTGATCAAAGATACCCTGTTCTCCCTAAATATTGATATTATGTAAAGGCTAGATTGTTTCACCAACAAGTTATTCATTTTCAAATAGGAAATCATATATAAAAAAGTGACAAATGTAGTGAGGGATTTTTTACACATTCTTCCATGCCTTATGGGGTGAACTCTAATTTGATTGAGCTGATTTCGAAAAAGGATAATACTATGGACATCATGGACTTTAGACTAGTTGTAATTGGAACCACCCTAAAAAAATCATCAGTAAAATCATTTCCATAAGGTTGGGGAATATTTCCAAGGGAATCATAACTTTGAGTAAATTTAGATTTTTCCCTAGAATAAATATTAAAACTTTTATTCTCAATGCATCTGAATGCATCAATTTCATGCAGAAAAAGTTAAAATTGGGGAATATTTCTATAAATATTGATATCTTCATGGATCTTGACATGATGAAATAGAGATTTATCCTTTCCATTCATAAAATGCATGGATTCTCCAGAATGTTTATCAATTTGATTCAGACCTTCCTCAAGAGTTCCAAATTTTCAATCCTTATTAATGGATCTACAAGGGGATTCTTTCAATGCTTAAGGAGATCCAGGAAAGAGGACCTCATTTCTAGACTCTTTTTTACTCTTAATGAATAATATTTGAGCCTATGTGGTTGTGTCCAAATTTACCCTACCGGTAAAAGCGGTCGTTGATGTACAAGTAGGGATCGAATCCACAGGGACCGAAGAAGTAACCTTGAGACGCTATGATTTATTGATGGATTGGCTGTGAAGTGGCAAAATTTGAGGTAGATTTTTAATTGGAGAACTAAATATATAATTTAAATAAGATATAATAAAAAATTATGTGAACTAAACAATTATTGATGGTGGGTTGATCTTAGGGTTTTGCTTGGGGGGGATTGGATGAATTTCTTTTCTTAGAAAATTTCATGTCATTAATTCAAGACATATCCAAACAATGAGATAATTCTTCCAAATCATTCACCAATTTAATCCCTACACAATTCCAAGGCCAATCACTAATTCACTTTGAGGATCACTTTAATGAGAACTCAAATGAAATAGATTGTACTAGCACTCAAAATGTGTCATCTAGAAGATCTCAAAATTTCAGGAAATTTGGATCATCCATTTGGAAGTTATGATCGAAATGGTGGGACGGATTTCTGTGCATTAATGACGAGTCCACCATTTAAATCTCAACTTCAGATCCATTTGTTTGATGGGACTTATGCCCATTATGCTTTTTCCAGAAAGTTTCTGCCTTCAGGCGCAAAATTATCCATCTTCCTTTGGGATTCATCCAGCGGACCTAAAAGATAAAATGTTCCAAACAAAGTGATAAATCATATCCCAAAATTTCAAATTCATAAAATGAATATAATGTTTTCCACAAACAAATGAATTATTGGGCCCAAATTTGCATTTTAAACATGAATTGCATTTAAGATGAGAAATGAAGTTCTATTTATGTAATGCACTAAAAACAATGTTTATGGACTTTGGAAGAATGAATATAAAGATATTAACAATGAATATTAGCCACTTTCAGTGACTAATCACACCCCCCAACTTGAGTTTTTCTAGTCCCGAGCAAAATAAATTAAAAATATGAAATTCAAATCCCCTTTTCCAAAAAAAATTTAATACACTTTGCTCACCCAAATATCTAATATCAAAAAAAAAATGAAAACCCATCCAAATCATTAAAAACAAGCTAGGTCCATAAGCATATCCCAAGCCCAAGCCCATTCCTTTGTTCAAATTCATCGCCACATTTCATCCAATTCCAATTAAGCATGATAAAGTGTTGTGCATCATAAAAGATATGGGGCCCATTTTATTGTTCAAGGGGAAAAAATGGAAGCGATAGGTGGGAATCACATTAAACCTTAAGATGAGTATCCTTTTTTTGATTTTTTTTTGATTTTATTTTTTAACCACAATAGATATGAAAAGACTAACTCTGGGCAAGACAACTATGGAGTCACGATCCCCAAGTTCCAGACCCCACACATATTGTCAATTTCATGCTCTAAAATAGAGATATAAAGCCTAACTCTGGGCAAGACAACTATGGAGTCACGATCCCCAAGTGCCGGACGCCACGCATTTGGACAAAACATTGCTCTATGTGGTCATTATTATTTTTTTTCAATTTTTTTTTTGTTTTTTTTGTTTTTTTGTTTTTTTTGGATACTCAAATTAAACTAAAAGTGACCTCAGAACCCTATGCTATAATGAAAGGGACCCAAGAACTTAAATTTACACCCACGATCCAGTAGACGTGCATTGTGGCATTTTTATTAAGATGATGAAAATGTAAACATTGAAAAATCACATCGGACAACCGCACTTTCAAAAAACTATGCTCATGAACTTAAACTTGCATTAAAATCAGAATCAAGGCATACAAAATTATTTGATATCCAATTTCAGAGTTTTCAATGTGTGTTATCATGTTCAAGGTTAATGGAATTTTTCTTTTCATGCATGTTTTTATTCCCAACAAAAAAAATCATTTTTTATCTCCCCCCAACTTAGAATAACACTGTCCCCAGGGTTTAAAGAAAAGAAAAGTTAGAAGGGGGTAGGAGAGGAGTTAAAAGAAGAAATATAAAATGAAAATCATGGAATAAAGTCACCTGGTGGTTGATGATGATAGCGTATTACATAGTCTACCTTCAACCCTGCATTTGAGTCTCAGTGGCTTGGATGGTGGTGAATGGATTTTCCTTATGGCTTATGACATGTCCTTTTTTTTAAACCTATAAAAAAATAAAACAAAACAAAATAAACTGATGATACATTGTCTTCTTTATATTTTCTGGGTAAGGTATTACTCAGAGATCACACCACGTGACACGGATGAATATGGCGCTGCCCTTTCATACCCATCCTTACTCATAAAAGAAGAACGGGTCAACAGCTTATGGTAATTTATTATATGAAAAATAAAAAGATTCAAAATGATTGGAAACAAGAAAACCATGGGTTGCCTCTCATGCAGCGCTTTTGTTTAACGTCGTTGGCTCGACTTTTACCCCCCAACTTATCCAATTCCAACTTTCAAAATTTTAATTAACCCAAAATTTTCCACTTCAACAAGATTGAGATTGATTGTTTTTTTGAAATTTGTTTCATGTGAAATCCTTTGTTCTATAATGAGCGGTAAAATCCATGTAATATCATAAATGGTTGATTGAATTGAATACCTAGTATTGCCTAAGACATCAATAAACATTCCCAATTTATTAGTTTCAAGAGGATAATAAATTGAAATTTCATGGTATTGGTTATCCACATTTAAGAGTGGGTAAGAAAGGAGAAAACTTTTGAGTTCAGGTTGATAAAAATTTACAAAAGAAGAATGGAAATTTGAATCAAAAACAGTTTCTTCTCCATGAAATTTAGAAATAATTGGTTCATTTTGAAATTATGATTCCTCCCAAAAATTTTCCTTTTGAATGTCGGGAGTGGGTATAGAATCAATATTTGTTAACTCTCCCAATGGTTCAATAATTGGTGATTCTAAAAAATCATTTTTGGTGCAATATTCTGGACATTCAATCCTTGAAAAATAATTTCCCTCTTGTGAATTCATGAAATCAATTTCATCCTGATTTAAATACTCATCAAAAATTACTTCATGTTCTTTATCTTGAATTTCAACATTACCTGACCAGATCTCTTCATTATCCAACTCTGTATTCCAAGATTTTAAAGTGGGTTCTTTACTAAATTCACATGAGTTATGTGGGAAACAACATTCTTCTATAAGTGATGTGGAAAGGTCATCCTGAGTGGGAATGGGTTCTTCATAAGTCTCAATGTTTTGTATTTCTAATCTCAGTGATGAAACTTCTGAATTCATTTTAACCATTTTTTCACACAAATGTTCAAGAATTTTTTCAGAATTAGGATTGATTTTTTTTTGTACATCATCAACATCATTAAGTTTGATCTCTTCAATCATCTTTGAGAGGTATGGAAATTGATCCTTTAAAAAATAAGCATCCCATTGATCGTTCATGTTATCGGGTGTGGGGTATTCATTTAAAGGTTGATCAAAGTAATTTCCTATGTGAGGGGATTCCCAATGTTGATTTTCTATTCGATTCCAGCCCGATTTTATGAAAGGAAATTGTTGATGATACTCCATTGGAGTTTAATGAAATTTGTATTTGGATTTTTTTTTGGAAAAACAGAAAGGGGAAAAGAAAAGAGAAATACAGGTGAGAAAAGAGAAGTTAGGTGAGAATAGAAGGTGGGTGTCTAAGAAAACATACTTGGGTCCCCGACAACGGTGCCAAATTTTGGTTGCGCCCAAATTTACCCTACCGGTAAAAGCGGCCGTTGATGTTCATGTAGGGATCAAATCCACAGGGACCGAAGAAGTAACCTTGAGACGCTATGATTTATTGATGGATTGGCTATGAAGTGGCCAACTTTGAGGTAGATTTTTAATTGGAGAACTAAATATATAATTTAAATAAGATATAATAAAAAACTATGTGAACTAAACAATTATTGATGGTGGGTTGATCTTAGGGTTTTTCTTGGGGTGGATTGGATGAATTTATTTTCTTAGAAAATTTCATGTCATTAATTCAAGACATATCCAAACAATGAGATAATTCTTCCAAATCATTCACCAATTTAATCCCTACACAATTCCAAGGCCAATCACTAATTCAATTTGAGGATCACTTTAATGAGCACTCAAAGGAAATAGATCATACTAGCACTCAAAATGTCTCATCTAGAAGATCTCAAAATTTCAGGAAATTTGGATCATCCGTTTGGAAGTTATGGCCAAAATGGTGGGACGGATTTATGTGCATTAATGACGAGTCCACCATTTAAATCTCAACTTCAGATCCATTTGTTTGATGGGCCTTAGGCCCATTATGCTTTTTCCAGCAAGTTTCTGCCTTCAGGCGCAAAATTCTCCATCTTCCTTTGGGATTTATCCAGCGGACCTAAAAGATAAAATGTTCCAAACAAAGTGATCAACCATATCCCAAAATTTCAAATTCATAAAATGAATATAATGTTTTCCACAAAAAAATTAATGATTGGGCCCAAATTTGCATTTTAAACATGAATTGCATTTAAGATGAGAAATGAAGTTCTATTTATGTAATGCACTAAAAACAATGTTTATGGACTTTGGAACAATGAATATAAAGATATTAACAATGAATATTAGCCACTTTCAGTGACTAATCACTATGTTTCAGTGATATTGTCCAGACTAGTTTATATAGTCAAATCATGGCCGAGAGGGGACTTCATACCCCTTCTCTTTTGTTTTATGCTAATTAACTCCTCTTGTTCAGGAAATATTATTGGAAATATATTTCTTCTATTATATACATCTTTGTAAATTATGAAGATATTTCTATCCTAGTCATCAGTTGGAAGAAATCCTTGGTTATATTTGGAGAAGTGGTTCCCATCACCAAGTAAGGTAGAGTTTCACAGTCTCTTAGGGAGAAACATGACTCTTTACCCTTTTATTATCTCAGGGTTACACTCTTCTAGGGAAAATTCAAAAAGTTATACTTTGAAAATATCTATTCTAGAATTATTTCCCAAATTTCATCATGGAAAGGGAAATCCATGTCCCAAGATGGAATAATATTCCTTTTCAACTCGGCAATCACTTCCATGTTTGTGTATGCGTTCTCTGTCTATAGATGGCTCATGTATATCCTCAAATAACTCCATGGGTTGATCAGGAAGTTTATATGGATTGAATCTAATCATGAGAGGAAGCTTATCATGGTATCCTAAAAGGAGTGTATCGGGCCTATTGATATGGAAGCTTTAGGCATTAAAGATATAAGTATTTTTAATAAGTCTCTGATAAAAAAATCCACCCAGAGACTCCTCTCTTCTAATGACAATTCAATGTAGTTTCTATCAGCTCGTTTCATCCCAAAAATTTTGGATGGATACTCCTTATATCTTCTCTCCTCAATTTGGATAGATTTTAAATCCACCTACAACCGCCTTATGAACCGATCAAGTTGGATCATATATATGCATTCTAGCCTGAATACCTGGAACACCCCTTGGATGGCTATCCCCATTCGAGAGGTTTTGGATATCCCCCTTTCACTCAAGAATACATCCATTTCTAGCCTCCATGATGACATCATGATAAAATATTATTTTATTACTATGCAATTTCAATCCAAAATATAAAGGTTTCGATACAATGAAAAGGATAATATGATTTGGAAGCCACACTCCACTGGTTAACTCAACACCAAAGAATGGTATAAAAATATTTTTTTATGGTCACACATTGAACCCTTGGTGGATTATATCTCTCAGGAGGCCCTACATTTAACTTTAATCTTTCATACTCCTCTGGAGGATCTGGAATAGGAGGATTCCTATTCACAACAACCTGAAAAAAGATGGGCTCCAAATAGTTTCATCATGTCACCTTTTTCTTACAGATAATAAAATATTTTTGAATGTTTTTGTCACTTGTAATTTCAATTTGAGGTTATAAAACTACATGAAGGCAATGCATGATTGTTGGATCCAAATGTGCATCATTTAGGCCCTGTTATAATCTATTACTACTATTGTATGCAATGATCCAATCAAGCGCATGTTGCTGGTTGTAGCTACTTCCATGCTTGATTTTGTCTAGAAAGTAAGAAATGGTGTTGTATTTGAGAATAAAGCTCCTTCCTTTCATGAAGGAGTAAGATATATGCACAGGGCTGTCATCACTACCTCAAAAAACCAAACTGGTTGTATTATTTTGAGAAGTTTTGGTGTTCTTAGAAGGATCAAAAATCCATTGGTGTTAAAGTCAATTAGTTGGATATCTCCAATTCCTTATTGTCTGAATGTTAACATGGATGGGGAGACATCAGGTGCACCCAGACCTTTAGGTTGTGGTGGTGGCTTCTGCACCCATCAGGTCTTTGTTAAAGGATACTTATACCATTACATTAGTCATGGATGTGACATTGGTTCTGAGATGTGGGCTATGATTAAGGCCATAAAATTTTCTATCCATAATGGATGGAGATTTATATGGTTGGAATCTGACTTGAATGTGGCGGTTTACATTCTCAAGAGAAGGTCCAGGAATGTTCCATGGAAAATTTTATCACCCTGGACTGAGTGTATTCACCTCAACAGTGGTATCATTCTTGATATAACACATATTTACAGGGAGGCTAATCAAGCTACTGATGATTTATCAAAGAAGGCAATTTCAAAGTTAAGCTCAGGATGGTCCTTTTTGACACAGGAGTCTTGCTCACATTATGTTAAGGTAGATGCACATGGCATTATGTATTCCTAACTTTGTAAACCCCCTTTTGATATCATGACTTTCATTTTGATTAATAAATTTTTGTAAGAGTGGGTTCTCCTGAATCCTTGACCCTTTTGGTTCAATTGAAGTTGACATGAATATCAATCAAGGTTCATTCCTTAGGATTGTTCCTTGTGTTTTTCTCCCTTGATTATTCATTCATCATGGGAATTATTCATTGTCCCTCGGTTTGAAAACATAGAGGAATCGATCATTGTGTACTTATTTCTTGGTTTAATGAATCAATATTGTAGATATGAGCTTAGAGTAACTTGAAGAAGGTAAGATGATGGTAGTGGGAAATAAATCAGACTGGATTGGAAACCTGCAATTTGAGTATGGTGTGTGAATGATGAAGGGAACATAAAGTAGATGTTTCCTGAATGGTTTTGAAGGTCAAATTTCAGTGAGCATTCACAACAAGGATCGATTAGATTATATCTTTGTTTTATAGATATATTGAGGATCAAACCTGAAGAGGTGGTGGTGCAAGATTACATGGAAGGAAGAACCAGGGTTTCTGAAAAAAACCCAATCAACAAGGAATGTACTTTGAAGATACATGCTGTGTGGGACCCCCTTGGAGGAAAGTAGGGTTTTGGGAGGAATTTAGGGATCACACTACATGTGACCCTTTCATATAGTGTGTGACGCCTCTATGATGTCTTGGCATGTACCTTGGTGGGTGCAGGAGCACGACTTGAGGTACACGACCATGAGTACACTATATACCTCTATATGGAAATGGATAGCTAGGATATACATGGGCTAAACCGTGTATTGGTACTTGGGAATAAGTACATGAGAAACATCATGCCATATTCCTCTACACGTACATGGATGTGGGTTGTTTACATGGGCAGGACCTAGTTTCCAAGGGATAGGTCGTGTACCCCTACTACACATCGTGTACTCCCACAAAGTTGGCCTAGATCCATTTTCCTCTGTATCATAAATAAGTTTCATTAGGTTGTGTTCCCTATATTCATTCCCTAAGGGTTGGTATGGAATCACCGTCTACAAATAGGATAACTATCCCTTCAGTAGGAAATACTAGATAGAGTTTTTGGAATCCTTTTGTGAGGCCTAGAGTGAGATCCTCTATTTATCTTCTTACCTAAGGTGGATTTCTTGACTTCTTCATAACCAAAACTACATGATCACCAATCCTATACTTTTCAGGTTGTTTGAGATTGAGTTTTTTGTATACCCCATGACCTTGAGAGTGATCCTCATATTTGTATCATATATCTTTAGACTTCTATTATATAATTCTCATGGTGTGAACTGATGATCACTACCTCTTGGATGAACATCATTAGTGCTATCTGACTCATGGAGTGTGTTTTCCCGAATGAGTGCTTTGAGGAACCTTCAAGATTGAATCCTAGGCTGGTATTACAGTTGTGAATTTTCCTTGATACCGTATGTATTTGTTGAGTATATCTAGATGTTATTGTTATATGTGATATGGACATATAACTATGTAGATATGATTACCAGACTTTTTTTATATTATTTTTGGTTTTCAATGTTCCCTACTAAGTATTATTATACTCACCCCTATACGGTCACTTCATGAAAGTGCCATATCTTATTAATATGATCGACCTTTCAATTGAGTCCTAGAGGCACTAGGACAAGGTGGTTATTAGTGAGACCAGATAAAATGAGGTGCGTTCCTATGGTACCTTGAAATAAGTTCCCATTTTACATACAAGTTGGATTTTCTTTCAGACTCCTTGTGGTGGGATTGTATTTGGGCCTATTTATTATTTTCCTTTACTTTTTATCGTACTTTGGTTGTGGGATTTAGATGCATACTTGCATGTTTCTTTAGTTTTGTTTACATTTTAGCATTGTATGGGATTGGAGGTGTGTGTGTGTGTGTACAAGTACTTCGGATAAGACCTCCCATCTTAGTGATATTCCTTATCGACACTAGTTGACAGCCTCGACCCATTGAATGCAAGCTTAGGGAGTTTCAAAATGGGCCCATTTAATATGGGTTGTGATAGAGTGGTATTAGAGGCAGTCAATTATACCTTAGGAACAGATTCTGTGAGATTGGTTTGGGGAAATAGTGTTAAGTTTTTTTGAGTTAGACATTCAGTATAGGGACTCTAGTGTTGGTGTAGAAGCCGACGTATCTATACACTAGTACTTTGATCACATTCTTTTAAACATGGTACATGAGAATAATGGTTGAAAGACAAATAATGGTACATGAATAATATAGGAATGGGTTGTGGTTTCCATGTACTTCTTGAATCAAATCTCCATATATAATCATTGACCATGGTGCATCTTGTTTACTTTCGGGATTCCTCTGTGATCTATGCCAGTTAGGATTTAGCATCAAGAATAAGAAAATGGCCCTCTTAGTGATGAGACATCAATATAGGGACTAGTTCAGGAGGTTATAACTCTAGGTGGTGAACCATCTATACAACCACCTATAAAGTATCATATAGTACCTGTAGTACTAGAAGATGAGGTACGCAGGCTAAGAACACTTCATGAGTTTTAGTGATAGAGACCCATCAGGTTCCAAAGAGATCCTAAACCTCAGGTAGGTGAGAATTTTCTTGAGTTTGTGAAATGGGTTTTCCATCGGATTAGAACACTAGTAGATCAGATGGTGGTTTTGGGGGAAATCCTTCTTCATGGGTCATCAGGACAATGGTGGGGTTTAGTGACCTAGTCTTATGATGAGGAAACTCTAGCATGGTCAGAGTTTGATTTAATTTTTGGATATGATTTCTCTCAATACATGATAATGTATATATGTATCCATAGATATGTTTTGGGATCAGTTATTTTGGGATCAGTCCTTTTAGTAACGATTTCATAGAGACATATGATCCATTTTTATACCTCTATGCATTCTTACCTATGTTGGGGTGGTAGAGAGAGCTTTGGTGGTGGGACGTTTCCTGGTTGAGCAGGAACATATAGGGATTTCCGACAGTAGGAACAAGGGAGCAGTGACTTCATTAAAAGGGAGTTGATGTCATTCTTAGGGACATGGGCATGTGATATGTTTTAGGAGGAGTTCCCAGGATAGAGGGTTTGTGGTTTAGGTCTCACAAGATGGGTCCAGTTGGCCAAGGGAGAGGTGTTTCTACTCATGTGATGGTAGGGGATATCTATCTCGAGATTTTCCGACCCACTACGTAGTTGATAGGGAAACGGTGGATGGGTCATCAAGGTAGAGGAAATGGTAGGATTAGATAGGTCCTCAGGGTGTCATATATGTAATATGAGCTGGGAGAGTAGATGGATGTGGTTGATGCTTTGAATGTTACTACCACCACCCCTAGGTGGTCTATTCTTTGCATAAGGAGATAGATGACAGAGGTAGGGACAACTATTGTTGGTTAAGGATTACAACCCATAGACTATAGGAAAGATACCTATCTAGTTCGATACATATAGATTCTTTTTGATCCCTTGGCTTGAACCTTGCGCTTGGAGACTCCTATTGGAGATGAATCATGTAACATCCTTATTTTAGATTCCACTCAAAGGTGTTCTGTAACTAGTTGGATACATGGAATCAATCACATCTTCCCAAAATCCAAATGATTTTGACTAGTAGCAAGGGACTACGTGTTCCAATGGGGATACTATGACCTCATTAGCAGATTGTAACACAGTTAAAATACAATAGCAGTTCAATAACGAAAGTAGTAAACCATACAATAGAATAAACAAAAGAAGACTGATAGTATAAAAAAATCCAGAAATCATATCATATAGAATATGTTGATAAATGTCACATGTTTCTAATAAAAAAACCAAAATAGGTACACAAAATTCATATAAAATACATGTCCCAAAAGTAAAAAAAGGAAAAACGAATCCCAGTAGCATCATAGGCCTCACCTTGGCTGCATGATCTCCTAATTCTAAGCAGTATATCAAGTAACTGTAGGAGGGTGCTCTCCCTTATCAACACCTGTAATCATATAATCTGTTCGGGTCCCAAAAAGTGTCCTAAATAGGTTGTGAGAAAAAATCTTAGTAGGAAACCACCCAAAGTCTATGCTAAGTAGTCAGTGAATATATATAGCTGGAAATGTGCAGTAATGAAAGGAGTAAGCAAGGAAGTAATCAAAAGTAAACATCCTACCTTCACTAGTTTCCATTTACATTGATTTCATTCAATTATTATTCATTTAATAGTTCAATTACATTGAATATATATGTCTTGAGATCCAGATCAAGCCTGATATCCCCATATAGTCACAATCACAATAGATGTCTTAATAGGACATCTAAAAGGTATAGGACAAGACTGAATCCAAGTTTGTGATTTGGATTGGAAGATGCATCATAATTCACTTTATTTATAAATTAGTTTGGAACCTAAGCCCATTCTTGACATTCCTAAGTTGGAATTAAAGTATCTCTCTATGTGAAATATGCACCAACACCCTACAAGCCCATCCCTGGTGAACCTCTCAGGAACCCGGTATCAATTTAGGTGAGGTATAAAGTTCAAACCAATTGAGTTCATCCTTGGTGCTCCTCTACAGAAGTCCGAGTATCACCCATGTCATAACTGTAAATTCCCTTTGAGTCTGTTCATGGAATTATAATATAAATCCATGTATCACTCGACATATAATTCTATCCTCTATGAGTACATCCATGGAATCCCTCATTTGGATCCATGTATCACTCACAACATATATAGGTTCAATCCATTGAGTCCATCCATTTCATTCTAATATGAATCCGTGTATCACCCAAGGTGTATAAGTCAAAATGAATAAGTGTCCATCCATAGAATTAAAATTTGAATCCATGCATCACCCTCACATATTAATCATTTAATCAATTCAATTTCATTTAAACAATTCATTAAACATGCTAAGGTAAAAAATCAAAGGCATTCAATAAAAATCACCTCAAAAGGATGAATCAAGAAAGGACTAACCTCAGAGGCCTGGCCTTTTATTTACTCACATTGGAATTTTTAATATAACAATACCAACAAGCCTATCAAGAAATCACATGGATTATTTATCATATAACTCGCATGGAAAAATCAATGGTTAGAAAAATTCAAGCCAATTACATCAACTTGTGTAATAACCTCTACTTTACTCACATGGAAAAAGAAATACAAGAAAAACACACTTTAAACAAGAAATGGAATACATGGGTAAAGGGGTAAGTTATCCATCCCATACCCTTAATTAATTTCATTTACAATTCAATTCATAAATCAATTTATCAATTTTATTTATATACCAATTCACTAATGACATCCCATGATCGAGCGGTAAAAGGCATGGCTCATAGGCATCCAAGGCCAAGACTCAAAAAGGATCATTTCAAGACAACTCACCCATGGGGTGATTCTTATTTAAGGTATAAAACTTATAATAAGCATGATTAATATTCTTTAACTAAATAGGAAATACCTATCAATTCTAGGATTTAAATTCAATTTAGTAGATGCCTAAAAATCAGATGCGTGAAGCCCTAACATATATAAACAACTCAATTCTAAGTGATAGGCACAAGACCAAATATCTTAAGTCCATACTAGATTGATCATCCAATATTAGGTCTTAATTCAACCCAAATTAGGATAAATCTTAAGAACGGACGAAGAAAGACAAATTATGGAATATGATCCTAAAACCAAATAGCACAGCCGATAACTAGAAGAATAATGAATGAGAAAAAAATAAAATTAGATCTTACTATTATGGATCCAATGAGATGAACAACCATTGAACTAGATCTCGGACAAAAATCTATCTGAATTCCTAGATTATCTCAAGGGGAGAGCTTATCAAGCCTCATTTTTTTGTTCTTAGGAAGAAAGATGTCAATTTAGTTTTTAAATACATTTTTAATTTAAATAAAAATTATAAAATTTCAAACACATCAGGGGATGTATGGTTTAGGTTAATAGACAGAAAATCATGCACTGATCATAAACAGGTTCCTGTAGGCTTGGGGTATAGCATCCAGTTTATTAACCATACACAAATTGTACGAAGATCCACTTTTAAGTTCTGAAAAAACAACAGACCTAGACACACTTCTATTCACCTCCTCCCATATAGTTTATACTAACTATGTAGCCTATATACCCCCACTTTCCTACCTTTCATGGTTTATACAAACCATGTGGCCTACCCCACACGGTTTTTACTAACCATGCTATAAGATAAAAACACCTCCAAACTTGGGTTTCGGGTTCTGAACCAGCTCCTAACACCCCCGATCCCTATATGACCTCAACAACCACAAAAATTAGTTTACATTTAAGCATTTAGAATAAGAATTTATGGAAAACTAGAAATATTTACCTGAAAGAAGACCCAAGTTCTTACAAACTTTCCCCTTAAAGCAATTCATCCCTGAATTTCCCTTCCAAGGGTGGAGAATTATAATCTATGAATAAATCCATCTACTACGATCATATGTAGACCTCCCTCTCCCATGTCTCATATTTTAATTTATCGTGCTTCCATAACACATGTACTAAAGGAATGAACCAACCTTGGAGAACCTTCATGCCACAATCCACAATACATATAAAATGATCCTCCAAGGATGCATCTACCTATAAATTAACCTCCTTAGGATAAAAAGAATGAGATGGGTCTAAATAGTAGTGATGTAGCTGGGAAACATGGAATAAATCATCCATATATTGATTCCTATAAGGTAAATATAATCAATAGGCTACCAACCCAACTCTCTCTAGAATCTCAAATGACCCAACATACCTTGGTCAAGGCTTACCTTGTATCTTGATCCTCTTGTGTCCCAACATCGGTGAAACATGTTGGAAAAATCGATCCCCAACCTCGAAATCTCGAGTTTATCTATGGAAATTAGTATAATATTCCTTTCAAGACTACACAGTAGATGTCCTCTTATGAATCAACTATACCTACTCAGTGGTCTCCTCGACAAGATGTGGTCCCAACATAGCTTCCTCTCATTCCTCCATCCAACACAAAGGTGATCGGCATGACCTACCGTAAAAATCCTCAAATAGATCTATCTTAATAGTATCATAGAAGCTATTATTATAGGAAAAATAAACTAGGGGTATATGCCTCTCCCAATATCCTCTTAAATCTAAGAATCATTCCTAAAAAATATCCTCAAGCACCTCAATTGTGCACTTTGACTGTCCATATATCTAGGGATTCTATGTTGTGCTCAGAATCACCTGTGTACCCAATTCCCTCTCTATACCTATCTAGAAACATGAATTAAACTAGGAATCCCTATTTAAAATGATGGTATGTGGGACCCCATGTAGTCATACAATCCCACAGATATACAACCTCCCAATCTCATCTATATTGAAGGTTTCCTTGATTGGTAGGAAATGGGAAAACTTCATGATCCAGTAAAAAATAACCCATACAGAATCATTACCTTAAGGAGAAATCGGTAAAACTATCAAAAATTCCGTCATGATGTCATTACACATCCACTAAATAATAGGTAGCTACTATAAAATTCCATCTGGTCACTTGTGTTTCGCATTCACCTACTGATAGGTTGAACACCTCATGAAAAAACACGCTACATCTTTTTTCATACTCGTCCACCAATATTGACGTTGTATGTCTCAATATATCTTGGTGAAACCATGATGAAATACACATACAGAGGCATGAAAGACCTACATCATTCCCTCACACATGTTTGCTGAGACCCATATACGACCATGTAAACACAAAACTGTATCCTCACCTATAGTCCAACCTGGGGGAGGGTCCTTACCCGCCACACTATCACATAGAACTAGGCCTAAAAAATCATATAAATGCCTCATCATAAATTTATCTATCATGGTATAGGTAAAAAATAATTAACAAAGGTACGTCTTCCCATGATTGCCATGCACCTCCAAGTGAATCTCAGAGAACAAATCCATAAGTTGTCACTCGCTACTGGCCTGCTTCACTGCTTGTATCTAATTTCTCCTACTCAGTGCATCGACCATTGCATTAACTTTTCCAGATGTATAGGTGAGATCAAAGTCGAAATACTAAAGGTATTCAACCCACCTTCATTGCCTCAATTTTAGATCACACTATGTAAATATGTACATGAGGCTTTTGTGGTCCGTGTACACCAAACAATGCTCTTCCAGTAAGTAATTTCTCCAACAACGCATTGCCTAAACAACTGCAGCTAACTAGAGATCCTGTATCAGGTAATTCCTCTCACGTGGACTCAACTATCGAGACTGATATAAAACAACTCTATTAAAAAACATAATAAATTCTCATAACCCGATACTTAATGCATTGCAGTAGATAGTGTAACTCCTTCCTATATCTGGAAAGATTAGTATTGGTATTGAAGTCAATCTCCCTTTCAACTCCTGAAAGGTTGTCTCATAGGAATCTATCCATACATACTTCACACCCTTCTTAGTCAAGCCCATAAATAGTGATACTAATCATGAGAAGTCTTGTATGAAATGCCTATAGTAACCATCCATCCCTAAGAAACTATGCACCTCAAAGATGTTCTTGGGATGATCCCAGGAAACTACAACTCTCACCCTCTCTAGGTCCACTGATACTCTCGCCTCTGAGAATATGTGACCTAGGATGTGAATATGATCCATCCAGAAGTTAAAATTGGTGAGTTTATCATATAACTGATTCTCTATCAGTGTATTTAGAATGATCTCAAGATAGTTGACATGTTCATGTCGATTGTGAGAATACACCCATATATAATCCATGAAAACCAAAAAAATGATTCAAGATAAGGGTGGAACACTTGATAAATCAATTTAATAAAGATTGATGTTGCATTCATGAGGCCTAATGGCATAAACAAATACTCATACAGACCATGCCTACTATAAAAGACTGTGCAAGGTATGTCTGCTGGTATAACATGTACCTGATGATAAAAATATCTCAAATAAATATTTAAGAAGACCTGAGCTCCTTAGAGCTATTCAAATAGATCATCTATCTGTGGTAGAGGATACTAGTTCTGAATTTTCAGTTGGTTCAATTTATGATAATCCAAAAATATCCCAAGGGTACTATCTGACTTTTTTTGGAAAAAGGACTAGAAACCCCCCCCCCAGTGAAGTACTAGTTTGGATGGAACCATTTTCCTCTAAGTCCTCTAGAAGCATATTAAACTCTTAAAACTCTATTTTATCCATCCTTTAAGGAGGAATGAATACTATTACGGCTCCTAGAACTATCTTGATAGAAAACTATACCTATATCATCGGAGGTAATCATAAAAATTCCTTTGGGAAAAGTTCCCTACAACGATCAACCAATAGAGAGAAATTAATATGATAGGTTCCCTAATCATCCAGATATATAATAGTAATATTGGCTATCATCCCTCCTAGACCACAATGCTCAAGTATATCTCGACTCGCCTGGACATCCCATTCATATTTTTTAATAAACTCTCCATCTTTTGGCGACATGAAACTCACCCTTTGGTGGTAGAAATCAATAAAGTCTTGAAAGAGAACCAACCAGTCCATTCTGAGAATGATGTAAAAAACCTATCATCTCGAAGATGTAGAGGTACCATATGAAGTGACACCCACCAAACTCAAGGGGGAACTCCCTAAACTAATTCAATCCTTGCTTCCTGATCCCCAACAGAGTTTATATCATCATAATTCCATCATAATTATAAACATAGAGGCCAAGGATATCCATAACAGAAAAAATATAAATCTATGAGAATCCACTATATCAAAAATTGAAGAAGATAATACAAAGGCTACTAGAATAGTACCTATGAATACAGAAATCATAGGATCCTACTCTTGATGGTTGTGTTGCACTGTATATTCCTAGACTATACCGCGACCCTGTGACACTACTTGGATACCCTAAGCAATCCCAACCTACTGTATCTATAAGTATGAACTCTAACTACCATGAACCTGACCACCACCTCAGTCTAATCATCATATTGTACCCCAAATCCTAGCCCAGTGAGAAGCTGCTGGACCTACTCCTAAACATGGAGTCATTACAGACCCTCTCACATTGGCTGCTAATGGAAACATTCTACCAAATAATTGTAGATGGTCCATCTTTTCATATGATCGAAACTCAATTGGGTATCTCATACACTGTGACCACATATGTCCCAACCTACCGAATTTGTAGCACCACAACCAGATACCTGAAGAGATATTTTAACTACTAATATAACCATGTGGAATCTCCAGATGATGCTTACTACTACCTATTAATGTAGTACTAGAACTAGGTGTCGAACCACCATGGGTCACTCTTCCGTATTACCTCAGGTAACATTCTAGGATCATCACCTAATTTAACATCTTAGATACAATAGTTAGCTGGAAGATATTTACCTACGATTAGATGTCATACCTGAGACCATCCTTGAATCTCTTATCTTTTGAGATCTCATCACCCACCATAATAGGTGCAAAACACTAGAGCTCAGTGAAACAAGCAAATTAATCCATCACTAAAACATTCCCTACTCTAGATGTAGGAACTATTAGGATCTATGAACCCTCAGTATCTCAGGATAGAAATAATCATAGAAGTCTATATGAAAATCTTCCCAGGACATCTCCCGATGATGACCAGTCTGAGTGATAAAATTCCACCATCTCTTAGAGGAATCACATAATATGTACATAGTGATATTTAGCCTCATCATAGGAGTCATCTCTAAGTGATCAAATATAGAAATCATGGCCTCTATCCATGACATCACAACCTATGGTCCTACATCCTAAAAAAAAGTGGGCGGATGTTGCTGTAGAAACTTACACTTCAACTCTTCCATAACCAGGATAGGTCGTAGTGCTCCTTAAATGGTATTCATGAACCACATATAGCCTTCCTGAAACTGTGACTCAACACCTACATCCGGTATAGAAGATGGTTCCCCAGTTGGTACGACTAGAGGATCCACTAGTATCCCATGGAATACCACCTTTGGAGTATGATCATCGCCACCTTCCGGATGTACCACTAGAGGTTGTCGTGGTGAAATTCCACTATAATGATAAACACACACCTCAGTGCTAGATCATAATCAAGGTTTGAAGCTCAAAAGCATAGTTATTTAAGAAGGATAGGTGAAATCCTTCCTCTATAAGATCTCATCCCTCTACATGCCCCATGGGTTTGGTCTGGGTATCAAATAATTCAAATATAAGCAAGAGATACTACCCAATTCAGACTAATAGGGTCGGGTCTAGTCATTTTCTCTATTATAGACTATTTTAGTTTCATTTTTTTTTGTATTTAATTAATTTAAAACTAATTTTACATTCACATTCATTGAATTTATACTCATTTCATGTTTATCTCATTCCATTTAGAAGGGTAAATCAATGGTGTGCTGGATTTTGATCTAAGGGGGACCATAATCTATAGGGATAAAATCCTAGCATCCACCTATGGATGATCATAACACATTTCATTTTAATGCTGAACCATGGTCCACAAAATTCTAATCCAAGTAGGCCTATACACCTCATGGAGCAAAGCTCGATGTCCATCAAATCTATACCATAACATATCCCGATATACCTATCACAATAGAAGGCATATCTACAATAGAATCTATCAAAATAGTATGAAGTAAGTAATTAACTCTAAATTTAATGGAAAAAATGCATGGCATGTGATTTTAAAAAGTTCCTATATAAAGGCATGATATGACATGATTAACATAACATGGAAATGTGGCAACAACACTTAACATGGTATTAGCATGAGCCAAGGCTCATTACACAGGGAGCATGAGTAAACCCTCATTTCACATTAATTAGCATGAGTGAACCCTCATTTATCTTGACGTATCATGATACTAGTCTTTACCCAATGCATTGGAGCGTTATCAGGGCACACCCTTCTTAAACATTTCATTTCATGCATATGTGTGACGCATGGATCATATAACATGGAATCATTCAAAATCATAAGTTATTCCACAATTAAGTAATTTGGAATACATACATGAAATTATAGTTCAATATGTATATGTTCACAAAGGTGAATACCCTTGATAGAGACATGGGTATGGTATTCACTACACAATGATTTTGGCTTGAAAAAACGCGGTGCAATTTCAGAAGCATAACGACATGACATAAGAATTCATAAAAATGGTTGGTGAGAGATAAAGTAGTATCTAATCATATGTACATGAAAATGAACTGTTAGGGTTTCATATAGATACATGTACCAACAATTTTAATAGAAATTGGATTCATAATACAAAACAATTGCTTGAATGTGAATGAGAAGAGAGAAATTCCTTACAGAATTTCGGCATCGTAACAGGTGTACATGGAATGCATTAATGAGAGAGAAAGGGGTTTAACATCACTCAAACATAAGGAGGGAAGTATGGGTTAGGTGAAAAATAATACCCCAACATTTATAATTGAGAATAAAAGGACATAAAAATATTAAGAAACTTGGATAAAATGAGAAAGGAATGAATCCCTTACTTGGAAGTGTGATCCCAAAGGCTTGGGAGGGGCTTGAGAGAGGATCCATGGGAGCTTGGGCTGCCTTGGAAGGATTTTAGAGAGAGTAGGTAAGAGGTTGGACTAACTCCAAATTATTTTAGTGAAGAGGAAGTGGGAGCTTGTGTGGGTTTATATAGGAAAGGAGAGGGAATTATTTATTATTTAGGTTTGTGACACCACAACTTAATCTAATCAAAACCAAAAACCAGAATAAGGATTTTTCCCATGTTTTTTTTCCAAAAGATGAATGAAAAAAAATATTTTATAATTAAAATGTATGAACTACTTAAAATAATAGGGTTTTTTATGTGGAGATTAGTCACACTCTCAAGGAAATCAATTTAAACTCTAAAATTTTTATAAGTCTTGGAGGGTCCACTAAGGATTTGTAAAATAAATCAAACAAACCTAAAATCACATTATTTTAATGGTAAAACATATATTGGCTGAAAAACCTATTTATATAATTTTATTACATCACTATTGGGTCATTATGATGTAATAAAACACATTATATATTTAAAAGATTTTTAATTTTTTCTCAAAAAATAAACTGTCTCCGAAAATTATGAAAATTTCATCGTTGGATAATTTTGACATCCTGATTCCAAAAATAATATTAATTTTATCTAAATAATTTTTTAACTATGTAAATATTTACTTTTAAAATAAAAACAGACATTTATAAAAAATTCAAGGGTTTGGACAAAAAATAGCTTTCAAACCTTAATAAAAATAGCAATTATAATCATAATAATTATACGGTTATTTATATTTAAATAAAAATTAATTTAGTAATAATATTTAATTAAAATATTATTTAATTCAAAAAATCCATTAATTCATCAAAATAGATTTATTAATTAACTAAAAATGCTATTTTTGTTTGAAAAACGATTTACAAAGTAAAAATAATAAAATGAATGTATATTCACTATAAATAAATGGTTTACATAATCATAGTACTAGGTTATCATTACATAACCCCTTATAACACCTGCATAAGACCAAAGGGTAAGGTTTGGGATGGTGACAGACTCTTGGTGTGGCTCAGATAACATCGATCAAGTAGTAATCTCTATTAACTTCCACTTATCCCATTGGTGATTCCGATCACGATTAACTTGTTCAACCTCAACTTAGGGTTAGTCAAGAGAAAATCCCTAAGACTCCACCTCCTTTCCAAGCTCTGAAAAATGGGCTTCATACAAAGCAATTCCTCTGGATGAGGCCATTGTTTCCTTTGTATGAGTAAATTGTATTTGTTAAGGCCCTATATTTATACTAATTATGTGATCATTGTTCAATGATTATATTAGAAATGGTCACAATTCTTAACGGTATTTTGAAATCCAAAACATAAAACCAAATAAGTGCTTATATTATATAACCATTTCACATAATAATAAATTTAATCAGATCAAGAGGAATTTCCATTAATAAAAGTTTGGGTCGTTACAATCTTCTCCCCTTAAGAAATTTTGCCCTCTAAATTTCCTTTTCCCACACCAAAACAGACCTGGGTAACTCTGCTTCATCACTTCCTTAGATTCCCACATTGCTTCTTCAAACTTTTCATTTCTCCACAACACTTTCATGAGGGGAATTGTCTTATTTCGTAGAACTTTTTCCTTATGATCTAAGATATTCATCGACTTATCTTCATAGGAGAGGTCATTCTCCAATGGTACCACCTCTGGATTGAGCACATGTGATGGGTTAGGTATGTACTTCCTCAAGAGTGATACATGGGATAAATCTTGTATTTAAGAAAGGTGTGGTGGGAGTGATAGTTGATAGGCCACTACTCCAATGAAATAAAGGATCTCAAAAGGGATAATGTACCTTGGACTAAGATTTTCCTTCTTCCCAAATATCATAACTCTCTTTCATGGTGATATGTGGAGGAATACCATGTCTCCAACATAAAACACTAGGTCTCATTGACGATTATTATCATAGATCTTTTGTCGAATCTGAGCAGCTTTAATTTGTTTCTGGATGGTATTAACCTTATCCACCATTTCTGTAACTATTTCTAGACCTATGAGTTTTTTCTTTCCAACTTCATCCCAACATGCTGGTGTTCTACACCTCTTCACATACAGGGATTCATAAGGAGCCATTTGGATATTTGAGTAGAAACTGTTGTTGTAGGAGAACATAAATTGAGGAAGAAATTGATCCCATACTCCTTTGAAGTTCATTGAGAATACTCTAAACTTTTCCTCTAATGTCTGGATAGTCTGCTCAGATTGGACATCTGTTTGATGATGATAAGCCGTACTAAAGTTTAGATTAGTATTCAGAGAGTGTTGGAGAATCTTCCAGAACTTAGAGGTGAATCTTGTATCTTGATAAGATATAATAGATAGTTTTTCTCCTTGCATCCTTTCCACATCTCTGATGTATATCCATGACAGTTTATCCAATGAGAAATACTCCTGAATCGCAATGAAGTGTGCAGTCTTTGCAAGACGTTCCACAACAACCCAGATATCATTGTTCCCTTTGGAGGTCTTCGGAAGTCCGGTGACAAAGTCCATGGCGATATTATCCCACTTCCATGCTGGTATGGGTAATGGTTGTGTCATCCCCTTAGAATTATTTATCTCAGCCTTCACTTGCTGAAACACCAGGAACATTGATGCATATTCAGTGATCTCCTTATTCATTGTATCCCACTAATAATTCTCTTGAAGATCATGATAAATCTTTGAGTTTCCTGGGTGGATGGAGAAATTTGAACTATGTGCATTATCCAAAAGTTCCTTCTTCAGCTCTGGACTTGATTGAACACATAGTATTTTACCAAAACTCACAATTCCTTCTTTATTAACATTGAACTCCAATGATTTCCATTTTTTTGATAGTTTCTACTTTCTTTTAAATTCCCATATCAACCTTTTGAGCACCCTTTAACCTTTCTAAAAGAGACGGTTGAACAATAAGTTTTGAATGGATTGATGATGTTCCCTTCTTTGTGATTCCCATGTCCATATTCATCAAATCTAAGAAAATTGGAACCTTTTCAATTCTCATCAATGATAGAATTGATGGGTCCTTTATACTTAGAGAATCTTCCACCTTGTTCGCTTTCCTAGGGTGGTAATGGATTGAGCAATCATAGTCTTTGATCATCTCTAACCATCTTCATTGAAGTATGTTCAACTATTTCTATGTGAATATATAATTGAGGCAATTGTGATTCATGTATATTTCAATATTTTACCCAAATATGTAATGTCACCAAACATTTAAAGAGAAGATCATCGAAACCAACTCCAGATCATGTGTTGTATAATTCTGTTCATGAAATTTCAATCACCTTGAACCATAGGCAATGAATTTTTCATTTTTCATCAACACACAACCCAGACCCCTCTTCGAAGAATCACTAAATACCAAAAAAAGTTCTCCACTTGTGGGTAGTGTGAGAAGGGGCGCAGTGATAAGCCTTCTTTTCAAATCCTTGAAGCTTTATTTGCTTTTATCACTCCAAGAAAACTTTACTCCCTTCTGATTTAGCTTTGTAAGAGGGTTGGAAAATCATGAGAAATTTCTCACAAATCAGCAATAATATCCAGCTAACCTAAGGAAGCTACAGATATCTGTTACTGATGTTGGCCTCGACCATACCTCAATTGTAGCTGTCTTGGAGGGATATAAAGATATCCCATTGCTTGTGATGATATGGACCAAGAGTGAGACCTACTTATACCAAAACTCACACTTTCTGTACTTTTCATAGAGCTTCTCCTTTCACAAGGTCTCTAGTACAGTTCTTAGATGCTCTTGATGTTCCTCCTTGGTTTTGGAGTATATTTGAATATCATATATAAAGACTACCTCAAATTTGTTGGGGTAATCTCTAAAGAATCTATTCATCACATCCATTAAGATTTTTGGATCATTAGTTATTCCTAAAGGCATTACTATGAATTCATAGTGCCCGTACCATGTACAAAAGGTAGTCTTGTGTATATCATCCTTCTTTAACCTTACTTGTTAATATTATGACTACAAATACACCTTGGAGAAGTATTGTGCTCCATGTAGTTGATCAAACAATTCATCAATTTTTGGAAAAGGATACTTGTTATTTATCGTGATATTGTTGAGATCAGGATAATCAATGAAAAGGCGCATTGACCCATCCTTCTTCTTGATGAAGAGGACTAGTGCACCCCATGGTGAAGCACTTGGGTGTATAAAAACTTTATCCATATTCAATTGTAGTTATTTATTTAGCTCCTCAAGATCCAAAACAGCCATTCTATATAGAGTCTTGGATATTGTCAATGCCCCAGGAATAAGGTCAATTGAGAGTTAAGCATCTCTTCTAGGAGGAAGACAAGTCAATTCCATAGGAAACACTTTAGTGAATTCCATCACAATAGGAATTTCTTCAAGGATGGTTGCTTCGTTGGACTCAATCATCTGAGTCAGATATGCATTCTCATAGGGTAGTAATATCCATGCTTGAGATGATGGTTCTAAAGAAGATTCATCTTACTCCTTGCACTTGTATAGAATTGGGGGTCGATTCTCCATATGGAGAGTGATTTCCCTCTCATAGTAATTTATGTTGGCTCTATATAGGGAAAGCCAATACATGCTAAGAATTGCATAAAATTCCACTAGAGGGAGTATGATGAGGTTCTCCAAGAAGTTCAATAAAAAAATTATGACAGGGGAGGAGTTATTTCCATGGGATTAAATGGTTTCCCCATTTTCTGTACTCACTGACATCTTTACTTCCATGATTTTTGGTGGTGTCTGGATTGTTCTTCTAAACTTTCAGGTTAAAAAAGAATGTGTAAAAATATGGAAGATAAACCAACCGTTCACTTTTTTATTCTGGTTCTACTCTATCTAATATAGACATAGGGATGAGTTTCTTGATGTATTAACACATAAAGGGGAATCCAATTACAAAAAGAGATAACTTATAAATTAAATTTATTTCCTTAACTTAATAATTTATATTCTTCAATCTATGTTATCCATGATCTAATTCCCAACATATATTCTTAGGGGCATTTTTTTATTCCCTTAATAATGGCTGGTACTAATCTTGTGAATTTACTAAAGCATATCCCCAAGGAGTTTCATAACCAAGAGTGTATCAAGTCCCATTATCGTGTACCAGGATACCCTGGGTTAGGCCTGAAAATCTTTGTCGGAGTTTTCACTCCTAGGTAGATTTGTTCCAAAGCCACCTCTACCTACTCATATCTATAAAAGGATATATTTTCTTGATAAAACACTTACTCAATACTCACCAAGATTTAGGTATGTTTTTATTATACTTAGTCTTATCCTTAGGGCTTTCACTAGGGTTTTCTAATCTTAATCCCAAAAATAACTAAACATATCCTCTAATACCAACTATGACAACCTTGAAATTTATTACACAATTAAACATGATTTATTACATAAAAACCTTCACTTGATACGATATATAAGATCGATAGTTCTAGTGTCTTTGGGGCTTAGGAACATTACATAACAACTTATAAGATAATACACAACATCTTTATTGAAAACTTCCTTTACATGACAACTACATTCCCTCGTACTTAGAATTGCATGGGATAACATGAGGACATGAATAAGAAAAGGGTGAGCTATAAAGACTTGTAAGGGATTAAACAAGTCATAACATGTAGATTAACATACATGTTAGGCAATAGTCATATCAATGGATCATAATATAAACATGAATATAAAGGAATGATATGATATGATTAACATAACATGGAAATGTGGAAACAACACTTAACATGGTATTTGCATGAGCCAAGGATCATTGCACATGGAGAATGAATTAAACCTCATTTAAATTGAATTATAATGAGTAAACCCTCACTATAATAGAAGTATCATGATACTAATCTATACCTAATGTATTGGAGCGCTATCAGGGCGCACCATTCTTAAACATTTCATTTCATGCATAAGTGTGCCACATGGATCATATAACATGTAATCATTCAACCTCATAAGTTATTCCATGATTAAAGAATGTGGAATACATACATGAAAGTACCATTCAATATTTATATGTATATAAAGGTGAATACCCTTGATAGATACATGAGTATGGTATTAACTACATAATGATTTTGGCTTGAAAAAATGCGGTGCAATTTCGGAAGCATAACGACATGACATAAGAATTCATAAAAATGGTTGATGAGAGAGAAACTAGTATATCATAATATTTACATGAAATGTATAGTAAGGGGTTCATATAGATACATTTCCCAACAAATGTAATGGAAATTGGATTCATAATACAAAACAATTTCTTGAATGTGAATGAGAAGAGAGAAATTCCTTACAGAATTTCGGCATGGCAACGAGTGTACATGGAATGCATTAATGAGAGAGAAATGGGTATTCCATCAGTCAAACATAAGGATGGAAGTATGGGGGAGGTTAAAAATAATACCCCATAATTTATAATTGAAAATAAAAGGACATAACAATATTAAAAAATTTGGATATAATGAGAAAGGAAGGAAACTCTTACTTGGAAGTGTGATCCCAAAGGCTTGGGAGGGGCTTGATAGAGGCTCCTTGAGAGCTAGAGGTGCCTTGGGAGGATTATAGAGAGAGTAGGTTATATGGTGGTTGAACTCCAAAGTCTTTGAGTGAAGAGGAAGTGGGATCTTGGGTGGGTTTATATAGGAAATGAGAGGGAATTCTTTATTATTTAGGTTTGGGACACAACACATTAAACTAATCAAAACCACAAACCAGACCATGGTTTTTGATAATGGTTTTTTCAAAATAGGATTGGAAAAAATATTTTATAAGGCCAAATGAAAAACTTCTTAAAATAATAGGGTTGCTTATGTGGAGGTGAGTCACACTCTCAAGGGAATCAATTTAAAATCTAAAATGTTTTATAATTCTTGGAGGGTCCACTAAGGCTTGTAAAAATAAATAAAACAAACCTAAAATCACCTCATTTTAATGTTAAAATATATATTTTCCGAAAATCCCATTTATATAATTTTATTACTTCACTATTGGGTCATTATGATGTCATAAAACACATTATATATTTAAACATTATTTAATTTTTACCCAAAAATTCAACTATCTCAAAAAATCATGAAAAATTCACCATTGGATAAATTAAACGTCCTGATTCTGAAAATAATATTCATTTTATCTAAATTATTTTCAAATATGTGAATTTTTACTTTTATAATAAAAACCGATATTTATCGAAAATTCATGGGTTTTGATAAAAACAGTTTTCAAACCTTAATAAAAATTTAAATTGTATTCATAATAATTATACCGTCATTTATATTTAAAGAAAAATTAATTTGGTAATAATATTTAATTAAAATAATATTTAATTCAAAAAATCTTTTAATTCTTCAAAATATATTTTTTAATTAACTAAAAATGCTATTTTTTCTTTAAAAACTATTTACAAAGTAACAATAATAAAATGAATGTATATTCTCTATAACAAATAGTGTATATAATCATAGTACTAGGGTCTCATTACATAACCCCTTATAACACTCGTGTAAGACCGAAGGGTAAGGTGGGAAATGGTGAAAGACTCTTGGGGTTTCTCAGATAACATCACTCGGGTAGTAATCTATATTAACTTCCACTTCTCCCATTGGAGGTTCCGCTCAAGCTTAACATGTTCAAACTCGGCTTGGGCTTGTTCAGGAGCAAATCCCAAAGATGCCACCTCCTTTCCGAGCTCTAAAAAATGGGCTTCGTATGGAGAAATTCTACTGAATTAGGCCATCACTTCCTTTGTCTGAGTAAATTGGATTTGTTAAAGCCTTTTATTTATACAAATCATGTGATCACTGTTCAAAGACTATATTAACAATGGTCACAATTGTTAACAGTATTTTAAAATCCAAAACATAACACCAAAGAAATGAATATGTTATATAACCATTTTACATAATAATACATTTAATTAGATCAAGAAGAATTTCCATTAATTAAAGTTGGGGTCGTTACACATAAAGTCCCATCCAATCGATTCCATCCTCGACACTCCACTATGGAAGCTTGAGTATCACCCAAGGCATAACTGTCAATTACCTTTCAGTCTGTAAATGTCATTATAATAGTAATCCATGTATCAATTATCATATAAGTCTATCCTCAATGAGTCCATCCACGGAATCCCTCATTTGGATCCATGTATCACTCATGAAATATATAGGTTCAATTTATTGAGTATGTCCATGGAATTATAATATGAATCAATGTGTCACCCAAGGTGTATAAGTCAAAAGGTACAAGAGTTCATCTATATCATTCCAGTCCGAATCCATGTATGTCCCATGCCTATTAATTATTTAACCAATTCAATTTCATTTAAATGATTTATTAAACATACCAAGTTCAAAACTAAAGGCATTCAATGTAACTCACCTCAAAATGGTGACTCAAGTAAGGAACAACATCAAAGGCTTGGCCTTTCATTTAATTATGTTGGATTTTTTAATGTAAAAATCCAAAAAATCATATCAAGAAATCACATGGATTATTTATCATATAACTCACATGGGAAAATCAATTATTTGAGAAATTCATGCCAATTGCATCAACTCATGTCATATCCTATACTTTACTCACGTGGGAAAGGCGATACAAGGAAATCATTATTTACATGATAAATTTAATACATGGGTCAAGGGGAAATTTATCCATCCCATACCCTTAATTCATTTTATTTACAATCCCATTCATAAATCAATAAATCAATTTGATTTATATACCAATTCACAAATGACATCCCATGATCAAGCGGTAAAAGGCATGCCTCATATGCATCCAAGTTCAAGAGCCATAAAGGGTCATTCCAATACAACTCACCCATGGGGTGGTTATTATTGAAGGTATACAAACTATAAAAAACATGATTAACCCTCTTTAACTAAATAGGTAATACCTAACAAATATAGGATTTAAATTCAATTTAGGCGATGCCTAGAAATTTGGTTCATGATACCCCAACACATATAAACATCTCGAAACTAAGTTAAAGGCATGAGACCACCTACCTCATGTTTATGCTAGATAGATCATCTGGGATCGTGTCCTGATTTGGGCCAGATTAGGTGAAATATGGAGAACGAATAAAGAATGAGAAATTAGGGCATATGAGCATAAAACCAAATTGAACATCCAATAGATACAATAATAAATAACAACAAAAAATGAATTTATATATTATCATTATGGATCCAATGAGATGAACAACCATGGAATCAGATCTTAGAGGGAAGATCTATAAGAATTTCTAGATTATGTTATGGGGAGATCTTATCAGGACTCATTTTCTATGCATGTGAAGAAATATATCAATTTAGGATTTAAATATATTTCTAATTTAATTAAAAATTATAAAATTTCCAACAGAGAAGGGGCCACATGGTTTAAGATCACGGTTTAGAAAACCATGTGCCGATCATCACAAGTTCCTATAGGCTTTAGGCATAGTGAACAGTTTACCTGCATAGTTTACTAACCATGTGAAATCCAGTGTTAAGTTCTAAAAAAACTAAAGAACTAGCCTCACAACCATGAGCCTCGTTCTATATAGTTTATACTAACTGTGTGACCTATAGACCCCCACTTTTCATCCTTGCATGGTTTATACAAACCGTGCGACCTACCCCATACTGTTTGTACTAACCATGTTCTAGGACAGAAACACCCCAAAACTTGGGTTCTGGGATTTGGATTATCCCCGTACACCCTCGATCCCTCTATGATCACAACGGGCATCCAAATTAGGTGAAATTTAATCATTGTACTAAAAATTGATGGAAAAAAGAGATCCATACCATAAAAAAGAACCAAGTTCTTACAACTAAACGATCACACACTCGTGCCGGCAGTGTGACCTGACTCTTGGAGGTGAGAGTTTCTATTTTGATTTCATTATAGAAATGATGAGGGATTATGATGTAATATTAGGTATGGATTGGTTATATATATTTTATTCCAAAATTGACTATTTTAGGAAGAGTATGCGATGTGTCTATAGTGATGGAATCAGGTTTTCCTTTGTGGGTGAAAAGGTAACCTAGCCAGCAAAGTATGGACTCATGAATACGAGGGTACAAACAATTACTCATCAGTCTGTTAGTATAACCCTTAGTGAAGTAGATGTTATGAGTTTAAAGTTTCGAATAGTGGTTGTAGAGTATGTGGGAATCTTTACTATGTATGTTCCTAGCTTACCTCCCTACTGAGATATAGGAAAAAACACTGATATCTGGACTAGAATATTAGATGATTCCTATATAGCTTCACAAGCTAAGGGTCTAGTGGGATGACTTGCAAAGGAATGGAATTTTTATACCCAGTGTTTCACATTGATCAACCCCAGTTTTGTTCTCCAAGAAGGAATATGTGAGTTTTAGGTTATGTGTAAACTAATGGTGCTTGAACCAGGTGACCATGAAAATAAATTATCCACTATTGAGAATCAATGACCTCTTTAATCAGTTTAGAGGGGAATAACGGATCTTGAAGGTTGAACGCAGGTCAGTTTATCAACATTTGTGAGTACAAGATGAGGATATACCAAATATGACATTCAGATTTCATTATAGTCACTATGAGTACTTGGGGATTCCCTTCAGTGTGACAAACTCCATAGTAGTGTTCTTGGGACTTATGAATCAGATCTTTCAACCTTTCTTAAATCGGTTCATGGTGGTATTCATTGATGATATCCCTGTGTAATCAGCATATGAGGAGGATCACACAAGTCACTTGAGGATGGTTATAGACGTACTCTGAGAGAAATATATTTATGGGAATCTCTCTAAGATTCAGTTCTAGATTCAGGAGGTCCACTTTTTGGGACATGTTATCATGATCAATGGTATGGTAGTATACCCAACTAGAGTGATTAAGTGTAATCTTAGGACCCACCCAAGAGTTTGATGGAGGTGGACAGCTTCCTTAGGGTGGAAGGCTATTGTCGGAGATTCAAACCTATAATATCTAGGGTATTAGAACCCATGAAATCTTTAAACTAAAAGTGGAATACTTTTATGTGGATAAAGAGGTGATAATAGGATTTTCAGAAGTTGAGTAAGATATTGATGATCACTCCCATTTTGAGATTTCTAGAGGATAGTGTCGAGTACATAGTTTTCTGCGATTCGTCAGGGACCAGACTTGGTTGTGGTCTAATGTAGAGGCAGGCAGTGATTACCTATGGTTCATGTTAGTTTAGACAATATGGTTATAACTAAGAAACCCATTATCTTGAGTTATCTGTGGTAGTCTTCTCACTAAATATATGGAGACACTACCTGATGGGAGAGTGTTTTATCATCTATTCTGACCATAAGAGTCTCAAATATATCTTCTCTCAGAATGATCTTAACTTGAGATAGAGGTGATGGATAGAGTTACTATAGGATTATGAATTTTATATTTTCTATACTAATATGAAGGGGAATGTGGTAGCAGATTCTATCAGAAGGAGATGTTGTTCACATTTTCTGAATGAGGCATCAGAGAAGTTGGCATCATTACAGTTATCATTTATGGATGGTGATAGAGAATTTTACCTCCAGTTGATGGTTGTTATCCTTCCTTTTTTATAGAGATTCAGGGCGCACAACTTGGGGATATCTACTATGAGACCTTACATTCTTAGATAACCACTGGACATTCTATTGAAAGATTTTATGAAGGTGGGAAGCGTGTGGTTATTTTCAGAGGAAGCACAATGGTACCAGTGACATTGCGGGAGGAGGTTCTGAGAGAGTTTTGTATAAATTATTTGGTGGTATATCCAGGTGTCATAATGATGTACTATGACCTCCAACGTTCATGTTGGTGGATAGGAATGGAGAAGGGAGTTGTAGAATTTATCTCTCAATGCCTTACTTTTCAGCAAATAAAGGCTAAGCACTAATTTCCAGTGGGTTTATCTCAACCCCTAGAGGTTCCATAATTGAAGTAGTATGGTATATCCATGGAAATCATGATGGGACTACATCATATATATAGAAGACACAATTCCATATATATGGTCATATAATAAATCACCTAGTCACCCTACTTCCCTATTATCTGAGAGTAAAGTGTAGTAGAGAGCTTGAGATGCCTCTACGTACAAAAGATAGTCCGAATCTATGGGGTTCCCTCAACGAGAATTTATAACAGTGATTCTCTCTTGAAATCATAATTAGGTAAGGGATTACTTGAGTCTTTTGGGACTTATTTAAACTCAAGTACATCATTTCAACCCCAGACTAATGGACAAATAGAGCAGACCATCCAGGTTCTGAAGGACATGCTGTAATCTTTCATGTTGGAAATTTTTCATAGTTTGGAGGATCTCCTTACAATGTTGGATTTATCATACTATAATAGTTACCATTCAACCATTGGTATGAACCCATTTTATTCCTTGTATTGGGACCATGTAGGTTACCACTTTTTTAAACAAACACAGGAGAGTCAGTACTAATGGGCTCATAGTTGGTGCAAGCAACCACTGAGAAGGTACAAATTATCCAGCAGATTTTGAGGGCTAAAAAGAGCTATCAGAGGTCTTATGTGGACAAAAGATAGAGGCCTTTGGAGTTAAATGAGGGAGACCATGTATCCCTATGGGTTTCACATCAATGTGGATTATGGAGGCTTGGCTGGTGAAAATGCCATCTACAAGATTTATTATCCCTTTCTAGATACAACGTAGGGTTTTAAAGGTGGAATACCACTTAGCTTTACTACCACAATTATACCGAGTACATGACATCTTCCAAGTGTTGCATATAATTAGGTATGTGCATGACCCATCACAAGTTATCAACAAGGTCAAACTAGAATTCAAGGATGGAATTACCATTGATGAGTACATAGTATAGACCAAGGATCAAAAATATCGGATTCTTTATTATAGAATGGTTCCGTTAGGGAATGTCCGATGGCAGTATAAGAATCTTCAAGAGAGCACCTGGGAGTGTGAGGCTCATAATGATGTAAAGTACCCACATCTCTCTGTGTATCCATTATTTTGGATTTTTGGGACATAAAATAGAAGTTGGGGAGAATTTAATGACTCAAATTTCCATGTATTATTATTGGATATTGTATTTTTTTTGAGACTAGACACTGAGAGGGCATACGATTTCAACACCCATTGTTCCCAGAATAAATGTTTGAAATATTTTAAATATATTAAATAACATGTTTTCTCAATTTACATGAAAAAAGTTAAAAAAACCTATAAATGGGAGCCAGTATTAGAAATATGAGGGAATAATTGAATTTAGAATGTGGGTTTTACCCTAGGAATGACATAACCTTTGTCAGTGTAGGTCATTTGTGGAAAATTAATCATGAGCATAAAATGAATAAAAATAATTAAATAAATTATTTTATTTCATCAATTGAAAGAATAACCTAATTATTTATTAAAATACACGCTTATGGTAAATTTAAAGGGTTAGTTTCATAAACCCTACAAATCATTGGGAACTATTGAGGAGACTTGGAGGAATACTATTGGAAGATGATGACCAGATCAAAGATTGAAAACCGGTGTGAGAAAGAATCAGAGGATCTCACCAATGATGATGATGACACAAATTTCTTCATCCTTAGTGATCAATCCAAATTGAGGTAGGACATTTTTATTGGATTCTTTCCTTGTTTATTATTATTATAATGAAAACAAATCAATCAAATGAATAATTTTTTTGGATTGTTCTTGTTGTAGGATGGATTTGTATTTTGGGAATTTGAGATAATTTCTTTGTCATTAATTATTATCTCTTTGTTCTTCATTCTGGAGGAAACGAACTGAGGTCAACACAAAAATCGATTAAGGTTTTTTTATTAGTATTGTTCGTTGTGTTTTTATTCTTTGATTATTTATTCATTGTGAGAATTCTTCATTAGACTGTGGTTTCACAACACCAAGAAATTGATCATTTCATACCTATTTCTTGGTGAAATAATTTGATATTGTAGATCCGAACTCAGGATGATGCGATAGAGGTGTGAAAATGGTAGCGTCAAATGGATCAAAACATATTGGGGTCCCCCAATTCGAGTGGTGCATGAAAACAGTGATGGGAACCTACTAAGAGAATTTATAGAATGGATTCAAAGGCCATATTCTAGTGAGAATCCATGGAATGGATCAACCAGAGTAGATTCATGTTTCCTAGAAAGATTGAGGATGAAATTTGAGGCGGTAGAGGTATAAGCATTTGTGGAAGGAAGAACTGGTGTTTCTAGAAAAAACTGGTCAATATGAAATATACATCAAAGTTACACACAGTGTGAGATCCCCTTTATGGTGGCTAGGGTTTTGAGAGGAAGTTATAGATCACACAACATGCGACCCTATCACTCGACATGTGACCCCTCCCCAGTGGCTCAGTGTGTACCTTGGAGGGTACATGAGCACGAGTTGAGGTACACGACCATGGGAAAGATGTTTACACCTACATGGAAATGGCTAGCCCAGATGTACATGGGCTAAGCCATATACTAGTACACAAGATTAAGTACATGGGAAGCAATATGTCGTGTACTTATAAACAGACACAGACATAATATGTTTACTCATGTTGGAATGAGAGTCAAAGGGACATGATATTTACCCCTACCAAATGCCCAATACTTCCTCAAATATGTCTTGGAACCCTTGTACTCTATATTCTGGACAAGTTTCATTGGGGTGAACTCCCTATATCCATTCTCTAAGGGTTAGTATGGAATCACCTCCTACACATAGGATAGTGATCCCTTTAGTGGGACTTTATGGATAGGGTTGTTGGAATTAATATATAAAGCACATAGTAAGGTACTAAATTTATATTCTTTCACTAGGTGCTGCTCTTGATATCTTTATGACCAACACTATGTGATCTCTATTCCTCTAGTTAGTAGTTTTTTCTAGATTGAGTTATTGGTATACCCCATGTATAAGGACCCTAACCTTGAAACATTAAATAATCATTAGTTAAGTCATGAATTTTAATTTATTTCACATTTATGATCTTTTTAGGTTTATAGATCTAGATAATTAGGACATAATACATACATAACATCCCACATTTATACAAGGTGTATACTACTAAAATAGTATCCATTTCTTCCAAAATGTAAAACTATTAAAAAGAAAACAAGATTTCTTTGAAAAATCTTAAAAGCATTCAACATGACTTCCTCCTTTCTCTTACCCATACTTATAACCTATCAAGAACAATTAAAAATTTGGGATGAGCACAAAAATCTCAGTAAGGTATATAATGAAAGAAAATCATTAGTCCAGTGATAACATGAAAATCCATTAAAACCTCTTTTCTTGAAAACTCATAAGAATGCATATAAAAATTATGCAATCAACTTGGGGAATCATTACCATATCACTCTTATATTCACACTTACAAATGAAATAACCTTACGATAATATTCCATCTCCAGATTACCCAATGCATTGGAGATCTATAATGGGGCTCACCCATCATATCTTGAGCTATAATGTAGCTAAACCATCATATATTGAACTATAATGGGAAAAAAACCCATAATATCTTGAGATATAATGGGATAAACCCATAATAAAAAATTTTCAAGGAACATATCATGAATTAAACCCTTGATAACTCATTTAAACCCATGAGAAAAATACATTCAGATATCAAAATACAATTTTTTCATAAAAATTAACTTTTAAAATATAACAAACACACACATAAAAATAAAATAATATTATTAAAAAATAAATATGAAAAAGTATAAATGAAAATTTTTAGTAATAAAGCTTCATGAAAGCGGGATAAACCGATCATGCTATAAAAAAATAAAAATCTTTTTGAATTTCATAAAAGAGATATTTAAAATGATTTTAAAAAGAAAATGCCTTACATAACACATGAAAAATATCCATTTTGAAAAGACATTTGATAAATTAAAACATTAATAACCATATAGATACATTAACAAAAACCATTTTAAAAACATGGACATAAAAAAGAAATACTTAGAATAATAAATCTTTGAAATATTTTAAATAATGTTTTAGTTAAAGTGTCCCCTACCTCTGGTTCGACTTCCTTAAAAAGTCTTAAAACCTACTATATAATGGTTTAAAGAGTGTTATTAATATATTAAATGACTATAATAATTTTTATAATACCTTACATGATCTTATTATAACATTTTACACCCATTTATACACAATATTTTTTTATTTCCATTTGTTCAGATGCGTTCTTTTCATGATTTCCAAGGTTGATTTATTATGAGATTACTTGTCAAAAAGAAATAATAATATAGAATTGAGAATATATATATATATATAGGTAATTTTAAAAAAATTCAGGGGAATTAAAACCTTCTATGATTTTAGTAAAAAGGGAAACAAAAAATCATCATCCACGAAGGTGGTGAATTGTCACACCACAGATGGCGATTTCATTTTTAAGAACAAAATTAAAAGATGATAGATTTTATGATGAATATACCATAAAAAACAAAATTATAGTATATATAATTTAATTTAGTTTCCATGAAACATTGGATAATAGGTGAGGATAAGGTAGAGGTGAAAAATAATTTAAAATAGAACAAGAAGGAATCTTACATCATGAAAATTTATCTTTGAGAACCTTCTTGATGCTCTTGGAAGTGGTCTTTTTGTGAGACTAGGAGCACTAGAATGAGAAAATTGATGAGGATAAGAGAATTTGGTACAATATAATTGGGAATTAAGGTTCAAGGTGATGAATATTTGTGATGGAAAGAGCCTTCTTTTATAATAGAGGTGAGGGGTAAATTAAGAAATACTTAAAATGTTAAAATATTATTAGTGTAATATAAGGATAAAGACTTTAAAAGGCAAAAAAGTCATATTATATTAAATTTTTGAAATAATAATATCATTTTTGGCATTTTTCAATATTTTTTGTGATTTTTAAATAATTTAATATAATATTTTATTGATGAAAAAATAATTTTTTTTAAATTAAACACTATTCATAATTATGACTTTAAACACATCAAAACAAAGTTTTAAATTATAATATTTTTTATTATATCATATAATTATCATATTCATCTAGTGAATTCATGAATTAGATTAAAAATATAAAATTATATTTATATTATTATTTTTAATATCATTAATTTGATTTATTCATTAATTAAATAATTTATGCATCATAATTGTTTAAGCCATTAAGGTATTTATCTATTCCCTAAAAAATAAAAATAAAATTTCATGAATAATATAAATTTATTATATTTCAATACACGATTTATCTTCAAAAAAATATTTTGGAAAACTATACATTAAAATAAAAAAATATAATGTGACAACTTGACTTCCTTTTGAAATAAAATATTATAAAGGACTTAAAGTGATTTATGTGGATCCAAAATGTTCCCAAATAGAATAAAAAAGAGAAAATGGATTAAACTTATGCATCCAAGTAAATTCATATAGTTTATGGGTCAAATAATTATTCTTATAAATTTAATTAAAACATTTTATTTATTTATTTTCTTCTACTTGCACAGGAATTAAATCAGCACTGCATAAGTATTATAGATAAATATTTCATTTATAAAAATTAAAAGTAAATTATGATAATAAAAATAATTTTATTATTTTCAAAATTAAATTTTATATTCATTCATTATGTATATTAAATCATATACTTATTAAGGCAACTTCTTAAATTTGTTATTTTATATTTTCTTGCATTATGAAATCATTGCACATGCATTTGGATAAGACTTATGTTATATAACTATAAAATTAGAATTTAATAGATAAAAACATAAATAATAAATAATAATTAATTAAAAAGTCATGAAAATAATTTTTAGCACTCAATTATTATTTATAAGGAACCAAATTTGACATTTCCAATGATATGCAGACACTAGGTTGACACTGAAAATATTTTTTATACTTATAATGAAATAAATTATAGCATAAATTTTATGAATTATTCATGTACAATATTACTATTATAAAATAATTATTTAGTCGTTCAATAAATTTGATAAATTTTACATCATTATCATGTCTTCATGATGTCATAAAATATATGATATTTTAATAAAAACTGTATTTTGTACTATTCATGAAAAATTAAACTTTTTTCAAAAAATTATAAATAAATAATTCCAAGATAATTTAATCATAATGAACTAAAAAATGAAATTATTTATTATAAATTTAAATTATACAATTGAAAAATTAATGTTTTAAATAAATAACCATATAATAAATTATTTATTTTAAGTATGACTTAAGATAATGAATATAACTATTTAATTCATGATTAATAATAAATATGATTCTATAAATACCTAGGTTGTTACATTATCCCAAATTTTTGAAATTTCATCCTCAAAATTTTATTCACTTATTAAAAAAATGGGGATACTTTTCCCTTGTACCATTTACATATTCCTATGTTGCTTCTTCAACCATGTTGTTTCTGTACAAAACCTTAACATAGTGAATCACTTTGTTCTAAAATACTTGATCTCTGTGATCTATAATTTCAATAGGTTTCTCTTCATAAGAAAATTTCTCTTCCAGATAATCTTCTTCTGGTCTCAAAACATGATATGGATCTAGGACATACTTTCTTAACATCAAAACATGAAAAACATTATGTACTCGAGATAAACTCAAAGGAAAAGTTACTAGATTGGAAATTGGTCCAACTTTATCTTGAATTTTATAAGGTCCAAAAAATTATGGACTAACTTTCCATTATTACCAAAACACATAAAACTTTTCCACAGAGATATTTTAATGAAAACATGATCATCTACCTCGAATGACAGTTATTTCCTTATGTTATCTCCATAACTTTTCTACCTGCTCTGAGATGTCCTCATGTGTTGTTGAATCAACCAAACTTCTCTACCACTTCCTCTATTAATTCCAATTCCATAAACTTCCTTCCACCTACTTCATCCAAAATTCTAGAGTCTAACACTTCTTTCCTAATAGTGCCTCAAAAGGTGCCATCTTTATATTGGAATGAAAACTGTTATTATAATAAAACTCAACTAAAAAAATTTGATGATCCCAACTTACCTAGAATTACATTGTACAAGATCAAATCATATCCTCTAATGTATGAATTTTTCTCTCTGAATTTCCAAAAGATCAAGGCTGAAAGGTTATAATGAAATTTAATTGAGTGCCCAATGAATTCTGAAGGCCTTTCCAAAAGATATAAGTGAACCTGGGATCAAAATCAGATATAATAAAAAGAGGCACTCCATATAACATGAAAATCCATTTTAGACATAGTTGATAAAGTTTATCTAAAGACATAGTATCCCAAATAGAAAGAAAATGAGTTTATTTATTCAATCAATCAAAAATAAACCAGATTACATTGTTACCTCAAGATGTATTTGGAAATACCACTATGAAGTCCATGAATATATTTTCCCATTTCCACTCTGGCACCGAAAAAGGTTAAAGAATCCCCTTCGGTAAATTCTATTCAGCTTTATCCTATTGACATGTAAAACATTTCATGGTAAAATTAACAATATATATTTTAGTTTCATCCCACTAGTAATACTCTCGAAGATCCTTGTACATCTTAGTGCTTTTAGGATGAACTGAAAATGGAGAACTATAAGCTTCACATAACTACTCTTTCTTAAACTGTGAATCAAAAGGCATACATAATATCTTCTAAAATATCAAAACACAATCTCTATGAACATTAAATTTAGGCAACATATCTTTCTTTACAAATTTTACCTTTTTCTATAACTCACAGTCTTCCTTCTTCACTTTCATAATTCTGTCTGAGAGGGATAACTACATTGACACCTGAAACAAAACAGAGGAATTTACTGCTACAACAACTTCCATTCCAAAATTTATCAAATCATTAATCAAGGGGTGATGTTTCAAATGTAACATGGTTAATGTATCATTATTTTTCCAACTCAAATCATTGTACACTTTATTTTATTTTCCAGGATGGTAAAGAATCATGTAATCATAATCCTTTATTAGTTCCATCGATCTTCTCTGTATCTTTCTCAATTATTTTTAAGTGAATATATACATCAAAATTTTGCGATCAGTATATATTTAATACTTTACTATATAAAAATAATGCCTCCAAATCTTTAATGAAAAAAACAATGGAATCTAATTCTAAATCATATGTAGGGTAATTTAACTCATGAGGTTTCAACTTACATGATTCATAAGTAATTATCTGATCATTCTATATTAGGACACAACCAATTCCTTCAATGAATCATCATTGTCGATGAAAAATTCACTATTTATTGAAGGAAGGGTAAAAAATGGAGCATTCACCAATCTTATACCACTTCATTTGATGGCTCAACATCTGCTGAAATAGTTGCAAAGGATTTTTATGCACCCTTTGGTCTCCAATCGTACTATTTTCCAGCCTGGGCAACTACCTTTGGACACACATTAGAAAAATGACCCAACTTTTTATAGTTAAATAATCATAACATCGACTTCTATTCATTCTTCTAATCATTCTTCTATCACTCACGAGCCATGTGTCAAAAATTTCCACATTGGTAGAACTTCCCATAATTAACAAGACATTCTATAAGATCCTTTTTACCACAATTTTTACAAGAAGGGAATTTCATTTTATTACCTCCAAATTTATTTTGATTAATTCTTCCCCAAAGAGTTCCAACCAGAAAGATTATTATTCTTTTCATCACGATGAGCATATGTGTTAGAAAACTCCATTTCAACATTTTCATCATAATGATCAACTTCCTCATAGATTTTAAATTCTCGTATGACCAATGTGCTACATAAACTTGGTTTCAATTCTGAGTAAAACAAAATAATTTTTCTATTAGTGTCCCGAAGGAAATTTGATACATACATAGATAATCTTATAGAGTTTTCCTCACATAAAACATTTAAATATTTATCTTTTTTCTTCAATTCTAGAAATTGTTTTTCCATTCAGAGTTGAACAACCTTTGGGAAATATTTCTCAAGTAAAATATCCTTGAATATTTCCCATTCCAAGAAATAAAGATCTTCTTTATCTATGGTATTCTTAACGAAAGACCACCATAGATATGTTTAACCTTCAAAATAATAAATGGAATGGTTTTCCTTTTTTATGTTCCAAACATCCCATGACATCAAATATCTTTTCTAGAGTATTGATCCATCCTTATACTACCACCAGGTCAGATGATCCACTGAAATATGGGGGATGTTGCCTTATGAAATTCTTTACAAAAGACATGTTTCTTCATGGTACGTAGATCAGACTCCTCTCCATTATGAATACGACCACCATTTATCACCTGAGTCAACTGAACCATTACTATTAAAAACTGCTTGGTTCTAATTCCCACCATTCCATATTGCAGATTTATAAAGATATCAGCCTCTTGATGCCTTACTATTTTAGCTTCTCTATTTATTCTGTGTAAAACCATTCTAAATAGACATATCCTAGATGAAGAAACTTAATAATCTTAAAATTATATATCATTATAAATAATTCATTAATAAAAACCATTTATAGTATTCTTTTAAAATCATTATAACCCTTAAGGTTATCTAAACCATTCTCTGATACATACTATAAGGACCACAACCTTACAACATTACATAATCTTTAGTTAAGTAAAGAAATTTACTTTATTTCACATTTTGGATCTTTTAAAGTTCAGATATTTATAGAATTAAGATATAATACATACATAACATCCCATATTTATACAAGGTGGATACTACTAAAATAATATCCATTTCTTCCAATATGTAAAATTATTAAAAATAAAACATGATTTCTTTTAAAAATCTTCAAAACATTCAACATGACTTCCTCATTTCTCTTACCCATCCTTATACACTATAAAAAAATTTAAAAACATGGGATTAGCAGAAAAATATTAGTAATGGACATAAAGAATGAAAATTGTTAGTTCGGTGAAAATATGAAAACCCATTAAAATAACTTTTATTGAAATACATAAGCATGTATAGAAAAAACATGAAGTCACATTAGGACATCATTACCACATCATTATTACATTCACACTTACAAATGGAATAACCTTATGGTCAAATTCCATCTTTGGAGTACCCAATGCATTGGAGAGCTATAATGGGGCTCACCCATCATATCATGAGCTATAATAGGGATCAACCCATAATATATCTAGCTATAATGGGGATAAACTCATAATATAATGATCTTAAATGAGATCAACCAATAATAAATAGTTTCCAAGGAACATATCATGTATAAAACCCTTGACAACTCATTTAAATCCAAGAAAAAAACACATTCAGATATCAAAATTCAATTTTCTCCTAAAAATTCACTTTTAAAATTTAAAAACCATGAAAATAATAATGAAATCATATTATTCAAAAATAACTATGAAATCATATAAAGGAAACATTTTAGTAATAAATTATCATGAAATTGGGATACACCGATTATACTGTAAAAAAGAACAATCTTTTGGAATTTCATAAAAGATACATTTAAAAGGATTTTAAAAGGAAAGTCCCCTACATAACACTTGAAAAATATCCATTTTAAAAACTAATGAGAGAAATTAAAAAATTAATAACTCTATAGATACATTCACAAAAATCTTTTTGAAAACATGGACATAAAATAAAAATATTTAGAAGAATAAATCTTTAAAACATTTAAAAACATATTTTAGTTAAAGAGTCCCTTACATATGGTTATAATTCCTTAAAAAGTATTAAAACCTCTTGTATGATGGTTTTAAGAGTGTTATTAATCTGTTTAAGGAATATAATCATGTTTTTAATACCTTAAATGATCTTTTTATTACATTTTACACCTATTTATTAATAATATTTGGTTATTTCCATTATTTCGGGTGCGTTCTTTTCATGGTTTCCAAGGTCAGTTTATTATGGGATTACTTTTCAAAAAAAACCCAAAAGTGAGAATATATATATAGGTAATTTTCAAAAATTAAATGGGAATTTAAAATTTCCATGATTTTGTTAAAAATGGAAACAAAGACTCATCATCCATGAAGGCGGGGAATTGACACACCACAGATAATGATTTTGTTTTTAAGAATAAAAGAATAATATGATAGATTTAATGATAAATATACCATAAAAACAAAAAAATTACAGTATATATATGATACTCTATTTTCCATGGAACATTGGATAAGTGGTGGGAAGGTAAGGGTGAAAAAGAATTTAAAAGTGAAGAAGGAATCTCACCTCTTGAAAATTTCTCCTTGAGAACCTCCTTAAGGCTCTTGGAAGTAGTTTTTTTTGTGAAACAAAGAGGACTAGAATATGTCATGTTATGAGGAGAAATCATGTTTTCATAATATAGTTAAGAAATAAGGATCAAGGTGATGAATATTTGTAAAGGAAGGAGCCTCCTTTTATAATTGAGGTGAGGGTAATTTAAGAATTACTTAAAATATTAAAAAATAATTAGTGTAATATTGGGTTCAAGACTTTAAAAAGGCCTAAAAACAGTAGAATATCACATTTTAGAATTAATATTATAATTTTTGGAATTTTTAAATATTTTTTTTCAATTTATAAATAATTTAATAAAATATTTTATTCATAAAAAATAATTTTTGTCAAATTAAACACTGTTCATAATTATTACTTTAAACATATCAATAAAAAGTTTCAAATTAGAATATAATTCTTTATACAATAGAATTAACATATTAATCTATGAAATTCATGAATTAGCTTAAAAATATCAAATTATATTTATTTTATTATTTTTAATATCATTAATTTAATTTAATCATTAATTAAAGAATTACTATGTTATAATTGTTCAAGCCATTAATGTATTTATTTATCGCCAAATGATTAAAAATAAAATTTCATAAAGAAGATAAATATTTGTTGTTTAAAATCATATACTGGAAAACCATGCATTAAAATTAAAATCTATAATGTGACAAATTGACTTCCTTTTGAAATAAAATATTATAAAGGCCTTAAAGTGATTAATGTAGGTAAAAAATGTCCCTCAATCGAATACAAGAGAGATAATAGTGGAAAATTACACATCCAAGTAAATTAATATAGTTTATGGGTCAAATAAGTATTCTTTTAAATTTAATTAAGACATTTTTTCCTTTTCTACCTACATAAGCATTGCATTAGCAGTGCATAAGCATTAAAGATAAATATTTCAATAATAAAAATTAAAAATAAATTACTATCATAAAAATAAGTTAATTAGGTTTTAAATAAGTTTCTATATTCGTTCATTATGTAAATTCACTCATATACATATCAAGATAAGTTCTTAAATTTTTTATTTGGTCTTTTCTTACCTTGTTCATGCATTGCACAAACATTTGGATAAGACTTATGTTATATAAATATAAAATTAGAATTTAATAGATAAAAAATAAATAATACATAATAATTAATAAAAAAGTCATGAAAATAATTTTTACCACTGAATTATTATTTATAAGGAAACAAATTTGACATTGCCAATGTTGCGCAGGCACTGCATCCACATTGATAATAATTTTTATACTTATCATGAAATAAATTATAACATACATGTTAAGAATTATTTTTGTATAATATTACTCTTATAAAATGGTAATTTAGTTATTAAATAAATTTAATAAATTTTACATCATAATTATGCCTTTATGGTTTCACAAAAAATACTGTATTTTAAAAAATATATTTTTTTACCATTCACCAAAAATTAAAATTTTTCATAAAATTATAAAAAATTCATAATAACATAATTTCATCATTATAAACTCCAAAAATGAAATTATTTTTTCCTAATTAAAATTCTAGAATTTAAAAATTAATGTTTTAAATAAATAACCATATAATAAATTATTTATTTTAATAATTACTTAACATAATGAATATAACTATTTAATTTGGGAATAATTATAAATATAATTATATAAATATATGGGTTTTTACACTATGGCCTTGGGAGTGATCCTATAATGTGTATTGTATATGTTCAGACTTCCAGCATATACTTCTCAACGTGAGACCCAACGAGCACTACCTCTCGAAAGAATGTCATTAGTTCTATCTCACTCATAGAGCGTGTTCTCCTAAATGAGTGCTTTGTGGAACCTTTGAGCTAGAATAATAGGATGGTATTACAGTTATGACTTTTACTTGAGATTGTGTGTCATTTTTTATTATATCTGGGTATTCATGTTATATGTGTTATAGACATATACCTGTGTAGAGAGGACTACTATACTTTTTTATATGCTCTGTGGTTTTGGGGTGTCCTACTGGGTTTTTTATACTAACCCGTGTATGGGATATGCCCATACATGTCATGTATTAGATAGAGGATCAACCTTTCATAAAATTACTAGAGGCACCAGAACCAGGTTGTGCTTATTGATACTGGACAAACCGAGGTGTGTTTTCATAATACCTTGATAGTGGTTACCATTTTACTTGTAGGTTGTACTTGTTTTCAGACTCTTTGTGGTGGGATTGTATTTGGACATTTTTCCTTCTCTTTACTTCCTATCATACACTAGAATTGGGATTTATATGTATTCATAGATGTTTTTTAGTTGTTTTTATATTTTAGCATTGTATGGGATTTGAAATTTGTGCTTCTGTACATGTACTTAGGCTAAGTCCTCCCATATTAGTGATATGCCTTCTTGGTGCTAGTTGGAATCCCCTATCCTATTGGAGGTGAGCTTGGGTAGTTGAGACATGAGCCCCTTTGGTATGGGTTGTGAAACTATCATTTACTTATAAAATGTTTCCATTCTTATCTCGCACTATTATTTCATAGTACATGTTTGTTATTTTGAGATTACATATCCTTCCATTATTATTTATGTAAAACTATTATTGTTCCATATATTTTATAATAATAAATTTATCCCTACTCATGTTTTATCATATTCATATGGTCTAACCTTTGATGAAATTTTGATAAGTTTTCCCTTAATGAGTGTTTAAACTCCCCAAATTTATAATGTTTCCCTTTCCAAATTTATGAATACAAGTATAAATTATGATAAGTTTTGAATGGGGTCTAGAATATTTGATTTATGGAGAAATATTCACACGTTTTTTAATATAAATTTCTTCTATAACTAGTCCTCAACAACACAGACAAATGTTTTTTTGACCTGTGTAATATTTTTGTGCAATGTAATGTTTAACTGATGTTGATAATGTAAAATAAAGTATGTTTAGATTGAGTTTTTTTCATTAATTTTCATTTTTTAAAAAATATAGAGAAAATAAAATATTTTCTTTATATAAAGGGGAAATACACTAGTTTCTCTTTCAAGTGATGTTTAAGGCAGCGTTTTGGAGAATAAAAGAGAAGTTTTTTTTACCATGGGAGGCTTAAGGAGTTAGAATCTAAATCTTGGATAAGATATTTTATATTGATTCTCATGTTACCAAAAAATAAAAAAATTTCCATTAAATAAACCTTAAATATTATGGGAGTTGATTAGTTCATATGATTAAGGATAAATCGTGAAGATAATGAATAAATGGGGGCTATGAGTTGATCTCAATTGGGATATGGACAATTTAGAATTAGTATTACACTGATATTTGTAATACTCTCCCAGATAAAATTTTAAATCATGGTGTGGTTTTTAAATTACAATAACATTTTAGGAATTCTATGAGTTATTTCTTGAGATAATCCATTCAGGAGTATTGAAATCATTTTCATGTTTTATTTATTGAAAACATTCTCACAGATGAATAAGATGGATATTTGAAGCTCATAAATATGAAATAAAAGGGAATATTATAAAAATTCCCTACCTATATAATAGGGACTCAATATATAATGGTGAGAAGCACAAATTACCACAGTATTTTCCATAGTACCTTATGAAAATAGAATTTTGGGGAATCCAAAACTCTTAGTGTATATGTCAAAGTGAAATGGATATTTTGTGGGAATTATCTCATCAATTTGTATAGAAAGGTCACAGGGAGGCCATAAAAAGGTGTTTCCAAATTCCCCTATATCGTGAAAAAATAAGAGAATTCCCACAACAATTTTTGGTGTAATATTGCAGAAACAACTAGTGGTCTCATAGTATTATATTGAGTTAAACCACGGGGAGTTGATCTAAAAATGGGCATAGTGGTTCAAAATTTAAAAGAAGAAAGGATCTTATATACCATTCCTAAAATTAAAACACCCCTAGGCAGTAGTCATTTCAATTTATCTTGAAAACGCCTAAATAAAGGAAAAGATATAAAAATGGACTAGCGAACTAGAGACAGACTATGAGGAGTAGTGGGAAAATAGGCTTTATATAAGTAATTTTTAGTTAAAATATGAAAACTATATAGTACAGTCATATATATTTTTTCATGTCTTTAAAATTCAATATATATCTACAACTAAATTAGATTGAGGAAAATGAGTTTATTGAAGGAATATCTGGATGATATTTTTTGATCTGGTTAATCTGAGCACCAAAATAATCATGGTGGATACCTCCATGCAGTGGTTGTTTTTTGTATTGAGTTTTAGTTTTTAAGAATAAAAAGTGTGTAATTAAAAGGATACATATTTTTGAGATAACTAGCCACCAATTCTATGGAGATTTTGGTTGGGATTGAGAAGAAGAAGAAGGGTTGATGCATAATTCAAATTCAAAATGAACCAAAGGTTGGGAATCATAGATCAATATAATTATTATCACTTACCTTTATTTATTATAATTAGTGTTCAATACCATATTCTTGGTTTTTTATTAGTCTTATTGGTAATAAGACAATAGAATCCACAGTAGGATTACAATAGTTGTTCACTAAGGATTAGCCACTTGTTAATAAGGGTGATCGAACATTATAAAAACCATTATGTCATGTGTGTTATTTATCACTATATCTATCTTCATTGCATCATCACCATTAATATTTAATCTCACTAACTTGTGATGTCAATAATGTTGATTCAAAGATGGTGTTTTGGTAACTATTTATTTATCCCCCCATTAGAGGCATACTCTCTCCTATGCTATTTACTATTTTCTTAATTTATCTAAAAAGTTAGTCTATAAAATAGCTAAGATAACTTTTATACCACTATTAGGTTTTAGGAGAAAATAGTTTTCTAAACGTTGTGAAAAAAAATCAACTGAAACCCTATTTTCCTAAGATCCATCCTTTAATTTGAACTAAAACTATATAAATTTAGAATATTTATCTTTTCAAAGTTGATCTGATTTATCTAATTATATTAACACAACATTGATAAGTATCATAGATAAACTAAAAATGTAAACCTTTATCCTAGGGGATCCCTGGGATTTTTGAATATCCTAATACTTAAGAATGATATTATCTTCCTCACAGTCCACCAAAAACTTTTTTAAATAGAATGTAAATGAGATGTCAAGTGATATATTTTTTAGATAATTTTAACAATACTATCATACATTATTCCGATCCCACTCTTTATAAACCAAAAACATATTTATATATCCACCGAAGGACACTCCAAGGATTCCAAATGTTTTTCAAACATTTAGATATTTAATGAAACATTTCAAAATATTTATCATAAGTTATAACCCACTATGTACTTTGGATAATAAATGTTTAAAATTTAAACATTTAATTTATAAATTTAAAATGATGGGTTTGTATAATATAACACTTATCAAAACATAGTGTAAAATATTAACCAAAATTAATTTCACCATAGGATCATTCCAAAAATTTTGACAAAATAAAATAAATGAAGAACAACATACCTTTTCTCAATTGATCCTACTATCCAAGATCCTTAAAAATAGATTGATATTGATAATTGAGAAGTATTTAATGAGATACTACTTCTTAGAGAATACAAGGTCTTTATAAATCTATTAATTCCTGTGAAGTAACCTCTCTTCCTCATGGTCTTATAGAACCTTGGGTTAAAGAGGAAGAGGAAGAGAGTGTTAAAGAGATTTTTCCTAAGGATTTTTATAAAATTTAGATAATAGGAATCATACATATAGTTTATAAATTATATATATATATATATATATATTTGTGTGTGTGTGTGTGTGTTCAATGATATTCCTTGAATTCTAAGTGTTCAACTATATTAGTTTAAATGTTTCATAAATATTTCACAAGTTGCAACTTTTTTAACTCTCATATCTTATTTTTTTATTAATAGTTTATTATTTATAGTATTAACATGGATCTTTGAACTTATTATAACATCATTTACTGATTATTATACCAATTATGATCACTAGATATGGGATAAGGAGGATATATCACTTGTTTTTTATAACACTTAAAAATTTCATCCACAACACCGTAACATAATGAAATTCACCATGAAGTGGTCAATTCCAACACAAAAATATTATATGGTATAAACCACCATGTAATGGACTATACTTTAGTCCACATTTTTGTTAATATCTAAGTTTAATTGAATCATCATAGACTTATCACACGTTCACCCTATGTATCATTATATGTAATAATTTTTGACATCATACCCAAAACACATTTTGGATACCATTCAAAACTATTTTTAGAAAACCTTTCACTAATTTGCACCATATATTAAATAATATATAAAAATTGTAAAAATAAATCCAATTGTTTTTAATACTATCCAAAACACTTTTAGTGAAGCTCTCATAGTTTTATACAGAAAATTTTAAACAAAAAAAAATAACCCACTTTATGCAACCAATAATTGTTTACCCATTATAATTTGTAGTATAGATAAAAAATATGAAATACCTAATCCATAAATTTATGAAAAGATCTTGGTCTAGAAAATTATAAATGATACTATAGATAAAAATGTTCCCACCAGTGGTATTATATAAACGTATATATAATCATATGATTATTGGACATACTAATGTTTTCCAAATATATCATAATATTTCACATGTTTAGACTCCCATGGAATATCTATTTGTTTTAATAATTATTTTTTAATCAGTGGTTTTAGGCCAATAATTAATATTATCCTAAGTATTATTTATTTTAGAAGTTTTTATGTTCAATCTATGCTTCTCAATTTTGAATAATTCTTTCTAAGGGAATTATCCTACATTCCAGAGAAATATGCTACAAGAAGTCTTAAAATTCATACATTGGAAAATATATTTTTTTTGAAAATTATTTTATCCTATAGGATGTTTGAAATGTCACATTCCATAAGATAAATTACATACATTATATGAAAATTCTCCTATAATGAGGAAATATATTATGTGAGTTAGCTTCATTAGATTAATATATTACTGAAAATAAACTAATACACATTGGATATTTAACAAATTCAAATATCCTGAAAATGATAGAAATATCCTACATAGATCAAATCTCATCCATGAATAAAATATCTTATATATTCTTTAAATATCATATTCTAAAGAAAATTGTCTTATGGGAACCATCTTTATAGAACATCACATGCATAATCATTTTCATGGAGTTCAAATATAATACCCTATAGATTGTATCATGGAAAAAGATGTCTTATAAGTAATATAAGTCTTATAATAATCAGAAATGTATTATGAGTTTGAAGATATCCTATGAAGGTAATAATTTATATGAAATATAAAGACATTTAAAATTAAGTCCTATGAATTTAAAGATAAATAAAGCTTATTATTTTAAAATATTTAATTAAATATTTGAGGAAATTATTACCATTATGGATTAATGATAAAATTACACTCCTAATTTTTTTATTGACAGTATATTTGTCTTAATAAGGAAATACAAAATTATTTAAAGATTCTATTTCCAATAAATTGTATAGTTCTAAGGGAGACCATAATCACACTCAACTTACCCCTCTATATTAATATTTTTAGAGGTTAAAGTCACATGCAAAATGAAAAAACTTAATTTTCTATATTTTACATATTTACACTCAATTTATAGATAAAATTTAATGTTTTAATTTGAAAAAATAGGGGTTTATACATTGGATAATAATTTCACACTCTGTTTTTCATGATCATTCTTTTTTTGAGACTATAAAAAATAAAACTGTAGTTTTTGTATTATTTTAAGATAATAAAATACATCCAAAGAACCACCTATATCTAACCTTTGAAGTCTCATTAAATATTTATGGGAATTCATCATATATTTTCACCTGCTTTATGTAACTATGTACCAAACCTACAATATTTTCTATGTCCAGTTCTCTTAAAAATTTTACACTCCTTATATAAAGCACAATTAATGTCATAGACATGTCTTGTAAATGCATAAAATAGTTGAAATATCTTGGACTTTTTTACCAAGTGAAAACTTCATACACTTATTTTGGAATCCCGTAGGAAATGGGATGGTTGATTAAAAATCACCATAATCACAATGAATGTTTGTAGAGTGTATTAGGGGTTGTTCCTATTACCCTAAACCACTATAAAAACCTTTATGTCCTTCCATTTTTTTATTTGTTTTATTATATATATGATATTATCTAAGTGAATAATTGGATTAAACTTAATGAGGGGTTTTTTATTTATGACAATAATTTAATGAACTAAACTCACCCCCTCTTGAGTCATTGTGAAATTCCTTCCATAAAAAATCAATTTCAAAGAAGTGAATTTTGAGGACACTAATTTTACCAGTTGAAGTATAAATAAAAATCACTAATTTCCTACAATGGATGATTCCAAATAATGATTGAATATAGTTAGATCACATTACTTAAATACAGAAAACTATGGTTGTTTGAAAGATAATATGGTCATCTACTTGAAAAATACTGGCTTTAAGGTCTACTTGAAAGCTATAAATGCATATAAAATTCCCAAATATTAACCTGGAATATGGGGTCCTACTAAATAAGTTTAATATGACCCAAAATCCAAATATATGAATGTTATTTTTTATAAATTAGGTCCTAATGAGTTAAAATAGTTTTCACAGTGTGTCATAGCTCATGATATGTATAATATAATTTCTATTTTTTATAAAGTTATAGATAATGTTGAAAAACTTAGATACAAAATTATAAAGTTGAATTTTGACTCATTATTGAAAATGGTTGAAGGTGAAATAGTAACTCAAATAAATAAAATATTAACTAATATTTTAAATGATGAAGTGGACTTGGGAAATCCAATTCTCGAATCAAATCACATATTGAATGTTCTCATAGTTCCACTGTTTAAATAAATTACAATTTAAACTATAATATGATAATATTCCCCTGTAAAATATCTGATGATGAAGTACTTGATAGGAACTATTATGATATATGAGGAAAAAATAAAATATGAAGCTGAGGATAATAGATTAGTTAAGATAGAAAATGATACTTTGAAAGTTTCTAATTCCAAGCATGAGAAGAAAGCTAAAAAAATTATTATCTGACTTGTTTGACGAAGAAGAATCATGTTTATTAGATTATGATAGTGAAATTTCTAAGTTTATAAGGAAGTTAAAAATCCTATATAACAAGATATTAGGATTCATAAATTCCTTTAACGTATACAATTATTTTGATAGAAATGGAAAATATGTTAGATGTTATGAAAGTAATAAATTGATACACATGAGACTAGATTATCCTTAAATGAAGGAGAAGAAGAAATATGAAAAGAAGAATCATAATAAATATTATTATAAGAATTATAAGGATGAAATGAATATCACAAAAAATTCTTTTATTGACTATAGTGATGATTCATCTTCTAAATGATAATCTAAACATTCTAATTTGAAATATATCATGTACTTCATAGCCCAAAAGAAGTGGTACACTCATATTATTATTATGGTAAAAAATCTGAGTGTAAATCTAAAAATTACTCATTTTAAGTTATAAAAAAATATTGTTTTACATTAGGTGAAAAATATAAATCTCTTACAAATAATAAAAATAAACATAAAAATATCCTGATTATATTAACTATGAAATAAAAGATTTATCAAAATTGTTTTCCTGATTAAAATAAAAACTACATTCTTCTTTTTTCCATGTTTTTTCCATGATAGGAAAATTAAAGAATTATTAAAACATGTAAAATCCATGAAATATACTATAAGTGTTTTTAATATGGGATAGAATTAACTCAATCAAATATATGAAAATAATAAAGAAACTAATTAAAAACCTAGAATATGATGTAATGGTGAAAGAACTAAGCAATATAGAAATTACTTTATACCTAGTTATAATAGAAAATAATGATGTCTATTATCACATGTTCTCATTATCGATTCAATAGAAATTGCAAAAATTATTTCTCCCATAAAAAAATAAATTATATTATGTTAATAATTCATTTCATTTAAATAATTTATCTATTTTCATAGATATAAATTATGGTCAATGTAAATTCATTTGTATTCCAAAATCTCCAGTTTCTATCATTTTTGGACCTAAGACAATTTTGGTACCAAAAGGTTTTCTTGCTAGACCTATTCTTGTAGGGAATGATCTACAAGGATAACCATGTAAATTGGTTCAAGTATAGTGTTTATTTGAGGAATATGAGTATTGACTTTGAATATTTCCACTCAATCTCAAATTTTAATGGTGGTTAAATCATTTTTGGTGATAACAATAACAAAAATATTACTACTGTTGTATTAGAGAGAAATCTAGACTCAGACCTCATCAACAAAGATCTAGATGTTGAAGGCTTAATAAATAACCTTATAAGTACCTCCCAAATTTGTGATAATGATTTTTATATTAATTATTCTAATAATTATTGTACTATATTTAATGATAAATTTCATAACTTTAAGGCACTAGGAACTAAAAATGTTTACACCTTAGATCTATTTTTTTTTGTAAAAAAATAAAAACACTTTGAATGATAAAATAAAGTAATTTTATATTTTTCATAGGAGACATGGACATTGAAATGTTTATTCATTGAGAAAGATTCCTTATAATAACTTGGTTTCTAATTTTCCTCAAATTAAAATAGATTAAAACAATCTATTTGATTTATTCCAAATGGGAAGGAAACAAAAATCAAATTTCAAACTAATTAAATATATTATTACTTCTAGACCATTATAAAATATCCACATAGATATGTTTGGAGCATTTTGAATTGAAATACTTAGTGAAAAATATTTTGTTTATATATTGGTTGGTGATTTTTATAGATTCAAATGGGTTTAATTTATTAGGCTTAAGAGTTAATCATATTCTATTTATATTAATTTTTTAAGCTAGTTTTAAAAGAAAATAATTCTATAATTATATCACTAAGAAGTGATCATGGAGGATTTGTTGAGAACCATGAAATCAATTAATTTTTCTAAAATAATGTAATTAAAATAAGCTTTTCCATGACTATGAAACCTCAATAGAATGGTGATTTTAAAAGTAGGATTACGACCCTATAAAAAATTTCAGGAACTATGTTGTGTGTGTAATGAACCATAAATCAAATATAGAACATTCCATTATATATATATATATATATATATATCATTTTAGGTAATAAAGATAATAAAAACTGATATAACCTTATATTTAATTATAAACATAATTTCTTTATAGTATTACCTTGGGGATTATAGTCTAACTTTTGGTATAGTAATAATATGTAAATATATTTCTTTCATAAAAATAAATTTTCAATTTTTATTGAATTTTAAGAACATATATATAAAAAATTATCACTCATATAAATTTAATATAATAAATTTAATTTAATTTTTTAATATATCATGTGAAATGGATATTAGGATTAATTTTTGGTATTTTTTAAATAGTTAACATTAAAAGTAAATAAAAAATGATATTGTTTTTACTAAAAATGTGATTTTGATGAATTTTTTTAGTTAAGCTTGAATTTAAAATTTATAAAAAATTGAAGATTAATTTGAGAAATTAAAAAATTATGAATTTTAAAATATTAGGTTGAACTTAAAAAACATATTTTTATCATTTTGAAACCTACAAAATAATTAGTTTAAATAAAAAACTACTTTGGCCTCTTCCTTAAATTAAATATTATTTTTGGTAATATTCAGTTTTTGTTTTTCCTAAAAGTCAGAAAAAAATTATTTGTTTCCTAATAAACCAATTTTTCCATGAAAATTAAAAATATTGATATTATTATCCAGCATATAAATTTTAGGCCTAAGATAAACATTAAAAAACATTTTTACACATTTTGTGCGTTAATACTAATATTAATTTATATAAACTAGAGAAATTTTATTTTAAAAAATATTATTTAAAATTTTAATTAATTATTTTTAAATTACTAATTAATTTCAATTTCAATTTTGGTCAATAAATTATTTTACCTAAGGTAAAAATGGAGTTACCATAGTAAGGGTAAAATGGGGTTTAACATAGTTCAAAAGGATTAAACATGTTGAAAAAATGTTTGATAATGGATGATAGAGTGAGTATCAACCTTATCCATTTTATAGTCCATTATTTTAATTCCTTGTAGCCCTTATCCTTTTATAACGTAATTACATTATTGAAGAGTGAAGAGATTTTAAAAAAATTCACTCTATTTACTTATAAAAAGAGATCACTGGCTCTCCATTTCTCCACTCATTCCACAATTATAGATCTACCAAAAATATAATATATTCTCTCTTAAAATCCCTCCTCACTTACTATGAGCCTTTTTATTCCCAAAATACCAAGACAAGTATCCTTAAGGAGTCACCCAAGGGAGAATATCTAAAGGGAGAGGTAATGCTCTCAGCCAAACTCTCTAATTTTTCTTCTTCTTATTCACCCTTCATGTAACCTATATCCATGAATGTATAATAACATATGAATTTTTAATGTTTCTTAATGTTATTATACTAATGTAATATAAATCATATAGCTTCATCCAAATTCATTGGAAAAATTAAAATGCTGGCATGTGTTCGTGTGAACAACCGCCTCCATGAATGACAGATTATATTCTTCATAAAATTTTTACATGGATGACCAAAAATATTTTTAATGAAAAAATATAATAATTATAAAGTTATTAAAATTATTAAATCTAAATTATTTTATTTTTATACCATCTCCTATTTTATTAAAAATTATAGCATTGTTTGTGTAAGTGCAGACTACCACCTTCATGGAATAGCGTATTCCATTTTAAAAAAAATTCCCAACATTGATGCTTTTAAAAATGTATATAATATATAAAAAATATATTTTTGCCACTATTAATATCTTTAATGGTAATATTTTACACTTTTTAAGTAATGACAATAAATAGTTAAAGTAACTTTATCCTTCTTAAATAAACTTATCAAGGCATCTTTCTTAATTTAGGACCATTTTGCGATAACCTATGAAAATTTATAAATATTGCGCTAATGTAATAAAAAATTAAATAAAACTAAAAAATAACAGAGATAATTAATTCATTTTATAAAACCATTGACCACATTAGAAAAATGAAATAGTAATATAGTACAAAACCAAACAACCCTAAGTAACAAATATAAGAAGAGGTTATATTAAAAATAAATAAAAAATTCTAAGAAACAAATTTTAGAAAATTAAAAATAGATGAATAAGGTTCTTGGGAATGTATTTAAAAAATAATTTAGTTATTCAAGGAGTTAATTTCTTGCTCATGGGGAATCGAGACCCAAGGTAAGGGATATTCTGAACAACCCTTGTTACATTTGGATTGTACATTATTATTATTTTTCTTTCTTTCTATCTAATTTATTCATAATAGTTTCATACATATATTATATATATCTTTCTTGGATAAATATTTAGTTTAAAATAACTTCTTTTTTTGGGATAACACATTATTAGGACTCATCTGTAACATTTTCTTTCAAGTAAAACCCTATTTAAGGGAACATTCTTTTTTCCATTTTATGCCAAGTAATACCTCCGTAAAATGTTTTTAACCATAAATATATTCTATAACCCCAAACTATTTTATGGATAACCATCATTATTCATTTTTTTTGAAACAAAAATAATAACATCTCTCCTTCCTTTAAAGATCATTTTCTCACTTAAAAAGAATCAGCGATACTGGTAGTTTTTATTATTTATTCTCTTTGATACTTCATTATATATTTTTTACATTGGAAATTAATGTTCAAATTCCTATATTAATTTATTTAAATATTTAAATTAAAAATAATTTAATAAATAATTCTATGAAATCTTATTATATATACTTTGGTTTTTTATTGAAACAATATTATGAAAACCACTTCTTTACCATTAATTTTTTTTTCATTCTTATGATTTATGTATATTCTATTTCCACATGTGGAACACATGTGCTGATAAAGATTATGATTTTTATTATATGATGTGTGAGATCAAAATTATATATCCCTCTAGTGAATTGTGTAATGTTTCCATCTCATGTGATACCATGTATGGTGCATAAGTGATTATCCTAAGTACACTATGATATGTGACAGGTGGGTTTAGAAATATATAGCCCTCCAATCCATTAAATAATTCTTTATATCTCATGAGGGGTTATTTATAGGATTTGGGAGTGAACCTAATACACTATCGTAATTTTTACTCTGTGTGATTATGGTATTGTGAGTAAACCTTGACTTATGATTATGATGTTATGATTTATGTTGTTTCCACATATTCATGATTCCATTATCTTATGATATTACTTCATCATGTTATGTTATCTTGATTATGGTAATTCTATTTTTATTATATAATTTTATACCTATTTTCTCAAATGTTAGGGTTTTTTATCATATTTATTCACTTATTGGGATTTCTAGATCATCAGTATCCTTTTTTATTTTCCCATGGGTATCTTATGTACTTTTAGAAAGTTGATGGGATTTAAGATAACTATGTGTAGTTTTAATTAAATGGCATGTAATTTATGTTTAATATGTTTTATTATGTGTCTAATATTCTAATACACTAGACCTATAAATCCTTAGATTGTATTTGTTTTAAATCTATGTTAAAAATAATGAAATAATATGTGTTCAAATCTTGGTACACTGTAGTTAGTATCAGAATAAGGTCTAGTTATTTTGGGGATTAAGACTAGAGAAAATTAGTGAAAACCCTAGGGATGAGTCTATGTATTTGATAACATCCAGAAATTTTTGGAAAAAATTTGAGTATATATTTTTCCTAGAAATCTAATACCTATCTAGATACTACAAGTGGGTAAAGGCTCTAGTACTGATGTACCTAAGGGTTATAACCACAAAAAGGGAGGATTGGGTATTAACTTGAACATAACCTGGATCAAAATAAGGGGTCTTAATTGCAGACCTGGTTTGACACTCCTGGGATACATTCTTTAAATAAATCATATGATATTTACAAACCATTATGAATTATTTAGCCATAATGTTATGTTATAGAACATAATATGCAATAGACCATGGATAACCTAGATTTAGAACTTGATATTCAATGATAAGGTATATATGTCCCTTACTAGTTATTCTTTTTAAGTTCATTTCTCTTCTTTTTAGGCTCTCACCCATAAATTTATTTTATTTTATAAAATAATTTGAAATAGGAGGAACCATGCTAACAAATTATACAATGGGAAATGTAATGATTTTCTTAATGAAATTTCAAACATGATCAAAGTGGGAGTTGAGAAATGAATGATAGTACTGGAACAAGTAACTCATGTTATGAATAATAAGATGAATCTCATGGAACACCCTCTAAGTGATCAAGTTGATGTTGGGAACATTATACAATAGATACCTTTATCTTTTATTGAATTTTATAATACCATAATCATTTAAAAATAGATTAAAACTATAAAGAAGATATTATTTATATTTCAATTATATAAATAAAAGAAGTTCATATTAATCATTTATTATCTTGTAGGAGAATTCGATCAGTGGTGGACACTTATCAAGAATACCAAGCCCAGGGAATACATAGAATCTATGTATAGGGATGAATTCAATAGGATATTTATCAATAAATATTTTTCTCACACTATTCATCTTAAAATAAATCAATAATTCATTTAACATAAGAAAAATCAAGATCAATAAATTAGGTATTATGAGGATAACTTCTCAAGGATTGAACAATTCACATCCAGCTATCCCATTGATATTGAAATTAAGATTGAAATTTTTTTATTGGGATAATTCCAAGTATATAGAGATATTTGAAAATTAAGTACATCAATAGTTATGAATATGTTTCTCGATATACCCTCATATTTGAGATAGAAATCAATGATTAATAGTGGTCTTAGTGGAATTTAGATTAGAATCAAAGAATGGAATATATTTTTGAAGGTTCACCAGATAAATATCAGAGGAAGCGAGATGATCCAACTACCCACATGTCAAAAGTGTGCGATTAAGCATCATAAGAAATATCTGAAGTGGACCAGGAAGTGTTTTAAGTGTGGAAAGTAGGGACACAAAATTAATAAATATAGAAGAGTGATGAATAATCCTACTGATAAGATGGAGGAAAAGAATACCCTGATCAATCCTTAGCCTATGGACTAATGTTTCAACTACAAGAAATATGGACATTATGAAAACCAATGCACTAATCCAAGGGTTATCAAAGGTATCATGAATAAAAAACCTCTAAGGGTAATAGAGAAATAGAGGGATTATGTTATCACTACTCCTTTAGTATATGAATACAATAATGTGTCGGTAGGTATATTAACTATTAATTCGGGAATAGTGAACATACTATTTTATTATGGTTCTAAAAAATATTTCATATTATGAAAGTTTTATAAAACTATTCAAAAACCACCACAATTCATGGAATTTGGATTATCCGTGAATAAAAAAATGGTATAGTTATTCATATCATGTATACTTTTCCTCCCAAGTAAATCTCAATGAGATTAACATTCAATAAAATATTGTTATATTACCATTAATAGAATTTGATTCTATATTGGGAATATACTTAATGTCTTTATATAAATAACATATCAACATCCAAGAGAAGGAAATAACATTCTATATCCTGAATCGTCCTCTAATTATATAAAAGTTTTTGGAGGAGGATAAATATCCTTTAGAATCTTCACCAAAACCATGTTTCCTTATAAGTAATTATATCTAGATGAAATGATCAAAGTGAAGGAGAGTAACACTCTTTAAGAAATTCCATTTATAAGATGATATGATGATTTACTCCCCAAAGAGTTTTTTTTATCTTACTACTGATCATAAGGTTGAGTTATCAATTTAATTTATACCAAGGTATCTACGATATCCAAGATTCCTTATAAAATGTCTTCCATTATACTATAAGATCTAAAGAAGTATGTACAATAGAATATGGACAAGGATTCCATTCACCCTAGTGCTTCACCTTGGGGAGACTTTGTTATAATTTTTAAAAAGAATGATGTGTTTATGCACCACTGGATCATTTATCATGAGATCAAAAAAATTATTATGAAGAATAAGTATCCCCTTCCAAAGATTAGTGACTTGTTTGATCTGCTACATGGGGCCCAATACTGCTCAAAATTGGACCTTCATTTAGGATATCATCATTTAAAGGTAAATAAAGTGAATATATCCAAGGTCACCATTCATATAAGGTATGGTAACTATGATTTCATAGTCATTCCATTTGGAATCACAAATGCTCTTGTAATCTCCATAGACTTAATTAATATAGTATTTAGATATTACCCTGAAAACTCATGGTAGTATTTATATATGATATCCTTATATACTCCAAAAGTAAGGAGGGATATGATGAGAAATTAATTACCATTCTAAAGTCATTAATGAAGGATAATTTACATGAAAGGTAAAGTAAATGTAACATTAGGGTGGATCAAGTGGCATTATTATGGAATATTATCACATGTACAGGGATATCTGTGGATACTTCAAAGAAAAAGGTTATTGAGGAACATCTTGGGCCAACATTTATTATAGGTATCTATAGTTTTCTTAAATTAACAAGGTATTATAAATGGTTTTTGATAAACTTATAAAGATTCCAAACATGTTAACTAAACTAACTCTTAAGGGTGTGATGTTTTTCTAGATAGGTGAATGTGAAGAGAGCTTCATGGAACTTAGGAAGAGATAAACCATTTCACCTGTACTCATATAACACACAAATGGGGAAGGATTTTTTATTTATAGTGATTCTTCAAATAATGGTTTGGGATATAAACTTATGAAGGATGATAAAGTGATAATCTATGCCTCAAGATAGTTGAAGGCGGATGAGAAGAGCTATCTGACTCCAAGCCTAGAGTTGGATATAGTAACATTCACATTAAATATTTTGAGGCATATCTATTTGGAGAGAGGTATGATATATATATATATATGGTCCATAAGAACATAATATATATATATATATATTCACATAAATGGAGCTCAATATATTCCAACAAATTTAGTTAGAGTTAATCAATGATTATGATTTCTCAATATCCTACCATTCTAGGAAGGTAAATAATTTGGATGATGCTCTAAGCTGAAAATATATAGAATTATTATCTATGATAGGTATTATAAGGATTCAATCTTCTTAGACCTACAAATGATGTACATGTGAATTATAAAAACTTGAGACCTATACACCTGGATGAAGTGATAAAATCATATTCTTTATATACTAGATTTGATATCAACTTAACCCTCCATAATTAAAATATCAATAGATAAAATTTAGTAACTTACATACTCAATACCATGTAGGTTTGGAGTTTAATAGAATTATGAAAAACCCTTTACATAATGAATCCCATATCTTTCTACTCAAATGGGAATTTTTCTATTATACACAAATTTTCTCATTCTATAATAAGACTTCTATATCCCTCACAAAATTCTCCAAACATTATACAATTAGAAACAAATCTTTCATAATATCATTCTTCATAACTGGGGGAAAATTGAAACATAATAAAGGGTGAGATTAGATGCTCATTAAGGGTAAACATGGGTGATATCAATCGATTATCATATACAAGAATATGGGTATGAGATCATGATCATAAATTACAAAGATCATACACAATTTTTCATAAATCATAAAACATTAGTCATGAAATATAACTTTATTATTTAAAGATACACGAGTCATAAGATTGAAGAATCATCAATAATCAATCATTATGCATGATATTATATCATAATCATAAGAAAATTAAATAAGAATTATGGCATAATAAGCATAGGAAATCATAATCTAGTGAACATATCTTTTAAAAATCATGTCTATAAATAATATTATGAGCATACCTAGCAGAAAGTATACTCACACATCAATATGTGAACATAGCTATTCACAATCAAGTGAATGCATAATATTATGATCAAAGCTAGAAGTAATCATACTCACACATAAAAATGTAAACATATATACTCCTAATCCTATTTATTCATAATATTGTAATCATATCTAAAAAGAATCATACCCACATATCAAAATTTAAACACATTTATCCATAATCATGTCCATGCTCATCATCATTATATCACGAGATATATATATAACATTACCCAATAAACTAGTGTAATTTAACAGAACCACCAATCACATAATGAAATCCATATATATGAGTTCCATAATATCATTAATAAATTACTTAATTCATCATAGAATAACTCATGGAAAATAAATAAGTTTTATAAAAATTTAACCATCATGTAATCATAATCCATCCCAAGAACAAACCTAGATTTTATCCCTATATCAGATCCTTGGTGAAGTATAAAAGGATTTTGACATAGTTAAAAAATATCTTTAAAATAAAATTTGAACATTTCTTTGAAATATGGGAAAATAAATTATTCATTTTGAACTTTAAAACTAAATATTTTAATAATATTGAAAAAAATGCAACACCCTAAGACTTTACGATAAATTCACTTTATGTTAAATTCAATCTCTTCGATAAATTTCCACACATGAAACCCCAAGCCTAAATTATATTAAGTGAGAATTATATATTCATAAAACTATAATATAGTAAATATTTTGATATTTAATAGAACAAAACTTCTAATTTTATAGGATGAATGTCAATTTTTTAACATACTAGTCAAAATAAACTTAGAAGGAATTTTTGAAATTTTACCTTAGAAAGAAAAATTAATGAATAATAAAAATTTAGTATATAAATATTACTAATTTTATTTATAATAATGTGTTTTTCATATTTTTAATTTAAAATTTAATAACTATAAATTTTATAGAAATAATGAAAATAACATTTGGAGGTAGAAAATGGATATTTTTCATAAAAAATGATTTTTTTTTTCATAATACCATTTTTTAAGGTGCAATGTATGCCCATTTTAATTAATTAGAATGATATTTAATGATGATTTATTTATTGAAAATATATAGATTATATATCCAAATATATGAATTTAAACCCATATAATGATAATTACTATCCATATAGTTAATAAAAGAGAATCTTTTTCTTGAAAAAATGATTTCCTAATTTTTTTTTCAACATGTTTTACGGGCTTATCATTAAATTAAAAATTTCCACTTCTGTGAGTTGAATTGGATAAAATGAATTCTATATTTAGAATAAACATAATTGATATAAGTAATAAGATAAACTTAATTTTTTGGCATTTTAATGTCTCATATTTTTTTATGTATTATTTTTTAAATATTATATGGATTAATTTTGAGACTAGGAGCTGAGACGACACATGATTCTGAGACCTGGCACATTTGGAATAAATGTTTGAAATATATTAAATATATTAAATGTCAAACACATTCATTTTTACTAAAAAATTGTAATATCTTATAAAAGGTTGTTCGAATCAGAAATCCAAGGACACCGTTGAGTTCAAAATGACGGTTTTACCTAAGGCACGACCCAACATTGGTCGACGCGGGTCGTTTGTGGAAAAGTCATCACGGGTGCATAGGTAAATAAAATAATTGGAAAAAATTATTTTATCCCAATTATTTTGATTCAAAAACTCAATTTTCTTTAAATATATCCTTATGTTAGAATTCTAGGGTTTGCTACATTACCCTAGAACTTCTAGAGGATCATTGGAGAGAACCTATGGAGAATTATCTCAGGTGAATGATGACGAGATCGTGGATCTATGATCAACATGAAACAAATTCATTGGATATTTCCAAGAATTATGACACAATGATCGTTCTTCATTATTGACCAATCCAAATCGTGGTAGGGCATGTGATTTAATTAATTTAATTATTTATTCTTTATTTCTATGAAAAAAATGAATCAATTGACAAAAGGATTGATTCAAGGATCATGAATATTGTGGGATGGGATTATAATTGTAGGTTTATTAAGAGATTAATAATTTTGATTATTATTAATTTTATTCTTATTCTAATGATTAAAGATAAATATCAACACGAACATCGATCAAGGTTCCTTCCTCTCTTTGGTTTTGTGCTTTTATCCCCCAATTGACCGTTCTTTATGGTGTTAATTGTTCTTCCCCACGGTTCAAAATTAATTTGAATAATCAATAATTGTGCATCTAATTCTTGGTGTAATGATCGACAATCATAGATCCAGCATCAGTATGACTCGTAGGAGGTACAATAGTGGTTATAGCAATGGATCGAACAATTATTGGTTCCGATTTTGTGTTCTTTAGCAGGAAACAAAGAACGAAGATGATATTTTTTCTGAGTGAATCAAAGGCCTGAATCTCATCTATTTATTGATGGAATGGAAAAAGGCCTTGGATCATGAGTTTCAATTAAATCCAATCACCAGAATAGAATCTAGAAGATCAACCTGAGCGAGCAGAAGGAAGAATAAGGGTTTTGGAAAAACCCAATACACACAGCGTGTTTTCCTTGAGCACACAACATAATGTCCCCTTGGATGGACTTTTCATGTACTTCAAACTATACATAGACCTGGGGTGGATTATGCAGGTTGCCTATTGGGCATGTACCCCCCACATGGCATGGACCAGACCATGTACATGGGCTACCCTATATACTGGTACAAGGGCACAGATACACGAGATGATGCCATGTATTGGCACATGGATGGAGTACACAGGTGGACCCTAGATGCAAGGACAAGGCATGTAACCCCTCTATACACCATTTACTCCTCTTCTACATGATACGGTTTGAATGAAACATGATGTATTATATGATTAGTACCTGGGATCAAGTGACATGGTGTGTACCCTTACTACACGCCATATACCCCCTTATACATGGATTAAATCTCTTGTACTCCATATCTTGGAAAAGTTTCATTAGGGTTCATTCCCTTTATTATTTCCCTGAAGTTTTATGCAGATATTTTCCAAATCCTAGGACTATGATCTCTTTATAAGGACTTCCTGGATATATTTTTTGGAATTACATTAAGAGGTCCTGAGTGGGATACCCTATTCATCTTCGTTTCCTAGGAGGATTTCTTAATATCTATGTGACCAATACTATACAAGCATTGATCATATACTTAGAATCCTAATCCAGATTGAGTTATTGGTATCACCCAATGACCCTAAATGTGATCCTCATATGAGTATCATATAATTTTCTAACTATCATGATGTATCTTTCTCATGGCAAGACCCGACAAGTAGTACCACTCTAACGAACATCATCAGTGATGTCAGACTCAGGAGTGTGTTCTCTATGATGATTGCTTTGTGTAATCTAAGACTTGGAATCCTAGGACTGGTATATTATGGTTGTGGATTACCTATAAACTATGTGTCTTAGATCAATTATACCTAGATATTCTTGTTATATGTGTTGTAAACATATACCTGTGTAGAGTTAACTGTACTTTCATTTGTTATATTACTTTTTGGTTTTTGGGTGTCCTACTAAGTATTGTTATACTCACCCCTACATAGGATTTTATTGCACGTGTCATGTCTTGTACATATGATTGAACTTTTGATGGAGTCTTAGTAAGACTAGAACCAGATGGTGCTTAGTGAGACTAGATAGACTGAGGTGTATTCATGTGGCTTTCCGATAGCAACCCCAATACCTTTACTTTCATGTTATACTTGTGTTACATACTCTTTTTGTTGGGCTTGATGTAACACCCCGGGTAAATAAAGAATATAACATCTTTATATTTATCCATATTTGTGAATCAAATATTAATATTACTTTAAAGGGGATGCAATGCTCGATGGCGTACCCAATACGCAACAACAAGTTTCTTGGGAATCTTACGTTGCACTCTAATAATAAAATAATATTATTTTAAATGGCAATTAACATGTAGCCGTTTTATTGGCGGGAATGGATAGAAATAACTAAAAAATTATTATATATGTTTTTAAATATTTTTACATTTATCCAATAAAAGATAAAGACTTAAAATACAGAAAGAATTCAATTTTAGGCGTATATGCCCTAGTTTTCACTAAAGGTTCACTTATCGCCTTTTGATGGCGAACCGTCATTAAATATAGTTTTTTTCACTCTTATAAATTCTATTGGACCAAATAAAACTCTTCTTAAGAATTGGGACATCAAAATTTACTTTGTGTAAATTTTTGGTATCTTTATAATAAAGTTCATTTTTTAATGAATAGTGTAAAATGTTGTATTTTAATTCAAAACCTCTTTTTAATCTAATTTATTTATATGATTAGATTATCTTTTGAATTGTTTTTAAAGTTAAATTAGAATATATTTTTACCATTAAATCCAATAGTGGTCTTTGGAATTAATTTCACTTTGAAATCAGACTTAAACTAGTGTCAATCTTTTGATACTTATTGTTTTATAAAAACACACTATTTTCTCTGACAGCGGGAATTAATTATTAAATTAATTAATGTGACTTATATGTTTTGAATTTGGTAAAATGGACTTCATTTTTGAATTTGGAATATCAAATATAGCTTAGGGTGAATTTTTGGGATTTTTCTGAAAAACTTCAATTTTTGATGAATAGTGAAACCACTAAGTGGTAATCAAGCAAACTGATTTTTCAGTTAAATGAAAGTTTACCACTAATGAGTATTGAATTTTGAAAATCCGTCATACATGGTTGTCATTAGTATGTAAAATGTGGTTCAATGGGATGAAAATAAATTTTTGGTGAATAGTAACTTTTTTTCATTAATCGCGATTAGAGGTAATTAGTGTAATTTAAGGTAAAAATGATGTTATAAAAATATGAAAACACCATGACACTTGTCCTACCCTTATTGGATGATTCATGGCCGACCAAGACAACCCATGGGTAGATTTAGGGGACCCTATTGAGCCTCTTGGGTGAGATAATGACTTTAATGCCTTTTTTTAAATAAAGGTGAAAATGACACTAACATATATTATTTTACTAAAACAATTTTTAGAAGGGGTTATACTAATCATATTTTTGTCTATAAATACTCTTTGGAAAGATAAAAAGATTTCCCACATCAGTATATTTTTTTTATATTTTTTAGACATTAAATAAATTAATTTAATTACGAAATCATGATGATGCAAGGATGACCTCATTAATGAACCGTTTAAATAAAATGAAACGATAATATAAAATCTAAGACCTACACTTGTCAAAAAAATATTGGATGGGAATATTTAGAAGCCTTATCATCTTATATTCTAAATATATCAATGTGGGACCTTAGAAATTCGAAACACTTTTGAAAATAAAATAATAGTTTCATGATTTCCAAAAGTGCCCCTCCTCTCCTCTTATAAAAGGCCCCCACCTCTACCTCATTTCACACACTCCTCAAGCCTTTGGATCGGACATCCCCTTCCCATTTACTCTCTACACATCCCTATCCTCATCTTAGAGGATTCCCTTTGGGTATAATCCTTTCAAAGGAAGCCTTTAGGATCAAATCAAAAGGAGTCACACTTTTAAAGGTAATTCATTCTCTCATGTTCATTTGTTTTATTTTGCTTCTCCAACCCCCTAAACTCTTTTTATTTACTTATTTTGTAACAACACCAGTATATTCAATATAATAGGATGTTGTTATAAGATTTATTCGAGCTACACTCTCACACAAATACATCAAATGGTTAAAGAACATACGGTTTCTGTGGATGGCGAAATTCTGCCTCCCGAAACGATGATTGTTCAATACTCATTTAACACCTTAAAAGGTGGCCATTATGATGTCACTATTTTTATATATGATATATAATATTTTTATTCTTTCCTTAAGCTTCTGTATTTTTCATTTATGGCATACCATTATTGTTTCCATTATGGGTAAACACGATATCTTCATTTTAGGAAGTGCGGACTACCGCCCCCTGAAAGTGATTTGATTCGTTAATACCATATGTGGGATGTGTAAAGGATAAAGTTAATGATATTATATATGTTATTAAACTGGAATTATAATATACTCTTATATCATTATGATTCCATTCCAGAAATACGAAATAGAAATGGAAGTAGCGTTCATGCGTACATACGGCTTACCGTCTCCATGAACGGTGCATTTCATTTCTTACCTCTAAATGAGATGTAATATTATAAATACATGTATATTCTGAATATATATGATATATATGTTATCAAAATCATTAATATCATTCTGGATATAACGAAACTTTGACAAAATTAATAACATGTAAGTGTAAGAAGTCTATTTTCGACTTAAGAACCAAATATCGAAAAAACAAACATTATTAACTTAAATGATTACATAATGTTTATAACATTGAAATAAGTGATATAAAAGGAATAATGAACTTTAATAAGGTTCATAAGAAAGTAGAAATTAACTCAAGTTTATTATTCAGGACGTTAAAGAACGATCGAGTCAAGTCGTACCTGAGGAAAGGGATCCTACTCCTCTCTTTCTTTTTAAGTACACACTTTTATGTCATTCCTTTTGAAGCTCATCTTTCTTGTTATTGGGATGTTCTTTTATATTACTCTTACTGTAATTTTTTTATTGTTCATATGATGAGAGACCCTATTCTCTCTCATCAATCCATTTTGGAAGTTTTATGTGGCGCCGTTAGGCTGCCGAGTTTTCTTAAGGGATTTTTCATCTCACTTTTATTCCCGTGAGATTTATGCTACATTTTCCAAAATTTCCTTTCAGTGGTGTATGTACTTCCAATTATTCTACTCTTTTTGTAATATACTTTCGTTCTATGAGTATTTACATCAATGAGGTATTGTCCTTCTTTCATGGGGTGCATATTTTGAAAGATACCCAAGTCGGTAAGGGAACCTTTCACCCTCCTCTTTTTAAAAGACTTATTTTGTTGGGTCTTTTAATTTACATATTGTTTTGTTGGGATATGTTCTCATATATCCTTATTGATGTAACTTTTATGTCCAATTGGGGAGATACCCTTTTTATCTCTCATCAACTCATTTTGATGTGACGCCGTTAGGCTGTCAAGGGAACTTCTTAACCCAATTTCGATTTCTTTGGGTTCAACATGTAGTTATTGAATTTTTCATCCTTTGAATATGTGTGAATGACCTTTGATTATTTTACACTTAATATCCACTTATATTTGGTGTATTCATTTTTCACACATAATTAGGTAATTTATTTATCCTTAAACCAAGGATACCGTCTTTGTATGGGACTTCGTCTCAATCTCCTTTCATTGAGGCATATTTTGTTTTATACACAAATTTCTTTTATACGGTGTATAAACCCCTTTGACTTTTACGTTTATTCAAAAGAAAACTTTTTTATACGAAGCGTTTACTAAATGACAAAAGGGAATGTTTTTGTCATACGTATGCGGCGACAACGACTTCTCCGCCGTCGTGACCGTTATTTGAGTTTTGGCTTCCTCTACAAGCCATACCTTATTTTTAAAAGAAAAATAAATACCATGTTTTACTTTTCTTTTATTTTGTTATCGAAAATGGTTTTCATAATGTTTTTATATCAATGTGTTGTACTGATATCTTGTGATTGAAAGGTGGGAATGTTATGTTTCCTTTATGAATGTTTTATCTGATATGATTATGTTGAGGTTCTTGGGCATTATTATGAAAACGGGTGGTTCCGTGATAAACTAAGGGCGGGTGAGCCCGATATAGCTCTCCAATGCATTGGGTAACGCGAAGGAGTGAAACGTTAAGGTTTCTCCGAAGAGATTTAGGGAATATACTGTGATGGGTATTCCAAACGTAACCAAGAGGGTTACTCCCTACATAAGGATGTTATTAATGCCTCAAGTTACCTTTATGTCTTATTTTTTCTATGATTTATTCATGGTCTAACGAGGTATGTTAGAGTGCCTATGTTTTATGGGTAAAATATGATTTCATTCTTATGTATATATGAACTCATGTTTCCATTCCATATTTTTATAACCCTTATTGAGCTTTTTATGCTCATCCCAAGTTTTTGAAATGTTTTTCACAGGTCAAGGGAAAGGTACATGATGTGATGATAGTGTCAAGGATGTTTCAAGAAAGAATCCATGTTTTATTTTCAATATGTTTCCGTTGATGGGAAGAATGAATACTGTCTTTTATATAACCACTTTGTTTAAATGTGGAATGTAATGCAAGTTTCATGATCTAATTCTCTAAAACTCTAAACCTGAAAATATCCTCAATGTGTAATCTTGTAATAACTCAAGATTAAGTAAGGTTTAAGGCTGGTGCCTTATAGTTGGTATCAGAGGTCGGTTTAGATAACATTAGAGGTTAGGGTATTCTTTAATCATAGGTGGCATTACTATAATGGTTAGGATTTCAGAAAGAGTCCTAGTTTTAGATAAAGTGAATGAGTAAGTATATCTTAGTGTTTATCTTCCTCATTAGTACGTGATGGTTTTTTTATATACTCACACTGACCTTTTTGGTTTTAGTAAATGGCTGGATCTAGCAGGCACCAAAGTAACAGTGGATGTGAAGGAAACTGTGACAGTTTTTTGAGCAAGAAACTGAATGATATGGGAGCTTCAATGAGAACTCTTGTGATTATCCCCAACCAACTATCTGGAGTCATGATTGACCACCTAAACCTTGGTGATTTCTCTAAGGAATCATATATTCAAGAAACAAACCCCTACAGAAGTACAGGTAATAATCATAAAGTTATGTGTGTTCAAAAACCTATGTGTCAAAGATGTGGAAAGAAAGACCTAGGAAAATGTTTCAAAGGGACAGAAATATGCTATAGATGTGGAAATGAAGGTCATAAAGCAAGAACCTGCCATGGAAAAAGGAAGCATCCAGTTGACTCGAGGAAAGGGAAAGAAGTTCTTTCTGAGGGATCAATTGAATTTTTTAAATGTGGTGTGCATGGTCATTATACAAACACATGTCCTATGAAGAAGTTTCATGAATGGGGTTACCAAGAGCGTACAAATTTTCGTTTACCAATACCTAATGCCATTCCGATTGAGGATGAAGAAACTGACAATGACCAATCAAAGGTATGTATTATTTCATGACTACTGTTTTCCTATTTTGGAATCTTAGGATATGATTCATGATTTTGTTTGTAGGAAAGAGGTATTTCGGAATAAGTTGGAAAGGAATGGTTAATGGATCATGAAGAATGTTTAATGAGTAAGATGTCAACATATAAGGGCTTCAAGAGTTATGGTGAAATTATTAAGAGTATTGAGTCTCTTTTGATGATGGGGTTACATTAGAAGACTTTTTATATTATGTGTAACCCTGATGTTTAATATAGGCGAATTTTATTTAAGGAATAGTTATCTTTTCTTTTGTGGACATAGTTATAAAGAACCATTTGGGTTTATATGATCCTCACTTTTGAGGTAATTATGGGTTACCATATGTCATGATTGAAGTGAAAGGCATGAGATAAAATTGAGGTTAAATTATGTTATGGTTATTTTTGATGATTTTATCCCTTTTTGGGGAATGTTTTGAGAATTATATAGTTTTGGAAAAAGGACAACACGCAGACCGTGTGACTACCCGTCGCGTCGGACAAAGATGTGGGAATCGAACCCACAACCAAATTGCGACTGGTATTTATCGCCTACCACTGGACTACGTGAAGTCCCTGGTAAGTTAGACTGATTCTTTTTTTAGTTATATGATTTTATGAATTAAGAGTAAGTTGATTTTGGGTTATTTATGAAAATGATTAACCTATCATGGAGGATATGTTATTAGGTTAATTACTTTTCAATTCGAGACTTTAGGAGCAACTGATATTGTTTGGAGATAAATGTTACGATTTAACTTGGAAGACTATGTGACTAAATCCTTCAAATATTTGGGTTTCAATCTTATATTGGTTTACTTTGAAGAATTTTATGGACAAATTGTTTATCGGATGGTCCTCATTGAACTTTGGGTTTTATTGGACAAATTTTGAAGATTTAGCATAGATTTTCTTTTTAATGTGTAATCCTTTTCTGAATTATCTGACCTTGTACTAACCTTTCTGGTTTTGGTTTTAGTTAAAGACTAAATACATGGGATGTATATAGTTCTCTTTGGTGGATTAGGTGATTCTCTAGAATTTGATTATAGTGATCTTAATGTGAACAAGTCTTCCTAAATACTCGTCTTTTGGAAAAAAATATGAGTTTGATTAAGGAATCTAGTAAAAGTTGAAAGTCAACATGATAAGTGATTATGTTTCCTTATGAATAAATTCCTCAATAAAAAGTAACTTAAAACAAAAATGTTTTCTATTAACTTTTCCTACTGGGGAACCCAACACCGTTTAACCCATCACAAGTTTGTGATTTTCTCATTGTTAACTTTCTCCTAAACATGTTTTCTACCACTCTACATCAGAACATGACCCTACGTTTTCTCCTCCATGTCCATATTTTTCTACATGGAATTCTAGTATGGGTTAACTCGGGTGACCTATGTACTTATCTTTCTTTATTTTAAAGTGATTGTTTTACCGACTCTTGTTCCGATGTGGGACTTTCAAGGATGTTTCCAAGCGTAATTTTAAAATTGCGAGGACGCAATTCCCAAAAGTGGGGAAGGATGTAACACCCCGGGTAAATAAATAATATAACATCTTTATATTTATCCATATTTGTGAATCAAATATTAATATTACTTTAAATGGGATGCAATGCTCGATGGCGTACCCAATACGCACCAACGAGTTTCTTGGGAATCTTACGTTGCACTCTAATAATAAAATAATATTATTTTAAATGGCAGTTAACATGTAGTCGTTGTATTGGCGGGAATGGATAGAAATAACTAAAAAATGATTATATATGTTTTTAAATATTTTTACATTTATCCAATAAAAGATAAAGACTTAAAATATGGAAAGAATTCAATTTTAGGCGTATATGCCCTAGTTGTCACTAAAGGTTCATTTATCGCCTTTTGATGGCGAACCGTCATTAAATATAGTTTTGTTCACTCTTATAAATTCTATTTGACCAAATAAAACTCTTCTTAATAATTGGGATATCAAAATTTACTTTGTGTAAATTTTTGGTATCTTTCTGATAAAGTTCATTTTTTAATGAATAGTGTAAAATGTTGTATTTTAATTCAAAACCTCTTTTTAATATAATTTATTTATATGATTAGATTATATTTTGAATTGGTTTTAAAGTGAAATTAGAATATATTTTTACCATTAAATCCAATAGTGGTCGTTGGAATTAATTTCACTTTGAAATCAGACTTAAACTAGTGTCAATCTTTTGATACTTATTGTTTTATAAAAACACGCTATTTTCTCTGACAGCGGGAATTAATTATTAAATTAATTAATGTGACTTATATGTTTTGAATTTTTTAAAATTGACTTCATTTTTGAATTTTAAATATCAAATATAGCTTAGGGTAAATTTTTGGGATTTTTCTGAAAAACTTCAATTTTTGATGAATAATGAAACCACTAAGTGGTAATCAAGGAAACTGATTTTTTAGTTAAATGAAAGTTTACCACCAATGTGTATTGAATTTTGAAAATCCGACATACATGGTTGTCATTATTATGTAAAATGTGGTTCAATGGGATGAAAATAAATTTTTGGTGAATAGTAACATTTTTTCATTAATCGCGATTAGAGGTAATTAGTGTAATTTAAGGTAAAAATGATATTATAAAAATATGAAAACACCATGAAACTTGTCCTAACCCTATTGGATGAGTCATGGCCGACCAAGAAAACCCATGGGTGGATTTAGGGGACCCTATAAAGCCTCTTGGGTGAGATAATGACTTTAATGCCTTTTTTTAAATAAAGGTGAAAATGACACTACAATAAATTGTTTTACTAAAACAATTTTTAGAAGGGGTTATAATAATCATATTTTTGTCTATAAATACTCTTTGGAACGATAAAAAGATTTCATACATCAGGATAGTTTTTTAATAATTTTTAGACATTAAATAAATTAATTTAATTATGAAATCAGGATGATGAAAGGATGACCTCATTAATGAACAGCTTAAATAAAATGAAACGATAATATAAAATCTAAGACCTACACTTGTCCAAAAACTATTGGATGGAAATATTTCGAAGCCTTATCATCTTATCTTCGAAATATATCAATGTGGGACCTTATAAATTCGAAACACTTTTGAAAATAAAATAATAGTTTCATGATTTCCAAAAGTGCCCCTCCTCTCCTCTTATAAAAGGCCCCCACCTCTACCTCATTTCACACACTCCTCAAGACTTTGGCTCGGCCATCCCCTGCCCATTTACTCTCTACACATCCCTATACTCATCCTAGAGGATTCCCTTTGGGCAGAATCCTTTCAAAGTAAGCCTTTAGGCTCAAATCAAAAGGAGTTACACTTTTAAAGGTAATTCATTCTCTCATGTTCATTTGTTTTATTTTGCTTCTCCAACCCCCTAACCTCTTTTTATTTAATTCTTTTGTAACAAAACCAGTATATTCAATATACGAGGATGTTTCTATAATATTTATTCGAGCTACACTCTCACACAACTACATCAAATGGTTAAAGAACATACGGTTTCCGTGGATGGCGAAATTCTGCCTCCCGAAACGATGATTGTTCAATACTCATTTAACACCTTCAAAGGTGGCCATTATGATGTCACTATTTTTATATATGATATATAATATGTTTATTCTTTCCTTAAGCTTCTGAATTTTTCATTTATGGCATACCATTATTGTTTCCATTATGGGTAAACACGATATCTTCATTTTAGGAAGTGCGGACTACCGCCCTCTAAAAGTGATTTGATTCGTTAATACCATATGTGGGATGTGTAAAGGATAAAGTTAATGATATTATATATGTTATTATACTGGAATTATAATATACTCTTATATCATTATGATTCCATTCCAGAAATACGAAATAGAAATGAAAGTAGCTTTCATGCGTACGTACGGCTTACCGTCTCCATGAACGGTGCATTTCATTTCTTACCTCTAAATGAGATGAAATATTATAAATACATGTATATGCTGAATATATATGATATATATGTTATACAAATCATTAATATAATTCTGGATATAATGAACCTTTGACCAAATTAACAACATGTAAGTGTAAGAAGTCTATTTTGGACTTAAGAACCAAATATCGAAAAAACAAACATTATTAACTTAAATGATTACATAATGTTTATAAAATTGAAATAAGTGATATAAAAGCAATAATGAACTTTAAGAAGGTTCATAAGAAAGTATAAATTAACTCAAGTTTATTATTCAGGACGTTAAAGAACGATCGAGTCAAGTCGGACCTGAGGTAAGGGATCCTACTCCTCTCTTTCTTTTTAAGTACGCTCTTTTATGTCATTCTTTTTGAAGCTCATCTTGCTTGTTATTGGTATGTTCTTTTATATTACTCTTACTGTAACTTTTTTATTGTTAATATGATGAGAGACCTTATTCTCTCTCATCAATCCATTTTGGATGTTTTATGTGGCGCCGTTAGGCTGCCGAGTTTTCTTAAGGGGTTTTTCATCTCACTTTTATTCCCGTGAGATTTATGCTACATTTTCCAAAATTTCCTTTTATTGGTGTATGTACTACCCATTATTCTACTCTTTTTTTAATATACTTTCGTTCTATGAGTATTTACATCAATGATGTATTGTCCTTCTTTCATGGGGTGTATGTTTTGAAAGATACCCAAGTCGGTAAGAGAACCTTTCACCCTCCTCTTTTTAAAAGACTTATTTTGTTGGGTCTTTTAATTTACATATTGTTATGTTGGGATATGTTCTCATATATCCTTATTGATGTAACTTTTATGTCCAATTGATGAGATACCCTTTTTATCTCTCATCAACTCATTTTCATGTGACACCGTTAGGCTGTCAAGGGAACTTCTTAACCCAATTTTGATTTCTTTGGGTTCAACATGTAGTTATTGAATATGTCATCCTTTGAATATGTGTGAATGACCTTTGATTATTTTACACTTAATATCCACTTATATTTGATGTATTCATTTGTCACACATAATTATGTAATTGATTTATCCTTAAACCAAGGATACCGTCTTTGTATGGGACTTCGTCTCAACCACCTTTATTGAGGCATATTTTGTTTTATACACAACTTTCTTTTATACAGTGTATAAACCCCTTTGACTTTTACGTTTATTCAAAAAGAATCTTTTTTATACGAAACGTCTACTAAACGACAAAAGGGAATGTTTTTGTCGTACGTATGCGGCGACAACGACTTCTCCGCCGTCGTGATCGTTATTTGAGTTTCGGCTTCCTCTACAAGTCATGCCTTCTTTTTAAAAGAAAAATAAATACCATGTTTTACTTTTCATTTATTTTGGTATCGAAAATGGTTTTCATAATGTTTTTATATCAATGTGTTGTATTGATATCTTGTGATTGAAATGTGGGAATGTTATGTTTCCTTTATGCATGTTTTATGTGATATGATTATGTTGAGGTTCTTGGGCATTATTATGAAAACGGGTGGTTCCGTGATAAACTAAAAGCGGGTGAGCCCGATATAGCTCTCCAATGCATTGGGTAACGCGAAGGAGTGAAACGTTAAGGTTTCTCCGAAGAGATTTAGGGAATATACTATGATGGGTATTCCAAAGGTAACCAAAAGGGTTACTCCCTACATAAGGATGTTATTAATGCCTCAAGTTACCTTTATGTCTTATGTTTTCTATGATTTATTCATGGTCTGACGAGGTATGTTAAAATGCCTATGTTTTATGGGTAAAGTATGATTTCATTATTATGCATATATGAACTCATGTTTCCTTTCCATATTTTTATAACCCTTACTGAGCTTTTTATGCTCATCCCAAGTTTTTGAAATGTTTTTCACAAGTCAAGGGAAAGGTACATGATGTGATGATAGTGTCAAGGATGTGTCAAGAAAGAATCCATGTTTTATTTTTAATATGTTTCCGTTGATGGGAAGAATGAATATTGTCTTTTATGTAACCACTTTGTTTAAATGTGGAATGTAATGCAAGTTTCATGATCTAATTCTCTAAAACTCTAAACCTGAAAAGATCCCCAATGTGTAATCTTGTAATAACTCAAGATTAAGTAAGGTTTAAGGCTGGGGCCTTATACTTGTATTGGGGCCTATTTACTTTCATTACTTATTATCATTCTCTGGTTATGGGATATAGTAGTATTAATGAATTGGTTTCTTAGTGTTTTTTTTAAATTTCATCATTTTTGTGGTCTCAGAGATGTGTGTGTGTGTACAGTTATGTAGGGAATGCCTCCCATGTTAGTGATATGACTACTCGCTACTAGTCACCATCCCCTGACCTATTGGAGGTGGGATTGGGGAGTTGCAGCATGGGACCCACTAGGATGGGTCATGATAGAGTGGTATCAGAGGAAGGATGGTTCTACTTTAGGACTAGAGGTCAATGAGATTGGTTTGGGGAAATAGTGTTAAGTGTTTCGAGTTTGGATTTCAGCCTAGGGACTCCAGTGTTGGTGTGGCGGCCAACATATTCATACACCAGGACTCTGATAACCTGCTATTTGACTCAATACATGCTGACACTAGTTATAGGGAAAACAATGGTGTGTGAATTATATAGGAATGGGTTGTGGTTTCCATGTCTGTCTTGAGGTATCTCTCCAGATATACTCATTGACCATGGTTTATCTTGTTTACTTTTAGGATGCCTCCACAATGTATAACAACTAGTATTCTATAGCTTGATCATGAGGATTAACCCTAGTGAGGAGACTTAAATATAAGGACCAGTTTCCATGATCTTACCTCCTAGTGGTGAACCAACCATACCACCTATAGAGCAGCACACGATGCCTGCAGTACCAACTGAGGAGGTGCGCAAGATGAGAGCGCTTCATGAGTTTTAGTGGAAGATACCCCCCAGGTTTTTAGGTGAGCTTGAATCATAGATGTATGAGGAATTTCTTGAGACAGTGACCCAATTTTTCCATCTATTCAGGGAAACAGTAGATCAGATGCTGGTCCTGGCAGCGAGCCTTTTACACATCTCAATAGGGCGATGGTTGAGTTTGGTCACCCAGACTTAGGACGTGGTGAAACTTTTGTGGATAGAGTTTGAGCATCTATTTATGGAGTATTTACCACCAATTACATTTAGGTATGTGCATATTCAAGAGATTATTTAGATCTAGTAGTGTATCATGTTAGTGGATGATTGTTTCATCGAGGTTTACCAAGCTTTCTGGGTACTCGATGGATATGGTTCAAGATCAATTATTCAGGGATTGGATATTTGAATGAGGTCTTCATAGAGACATCCAATCTAGTTTTATCCCTCTATGAATTCCTACTTATGATGGGGGTGCTTGAGTTTGATTTTGTGGTTGAAAGTTTCTTGGTTGAGCAGATACAACCGGTGACTGTCAGCAGTGGGAAAGTAAGACCAGAGACCTTTGAAGAAAGGATCCAACATGAGTCTCACGGAACTTATCATATGATACACTTAAGTAGGAGGTTCCAATATATAGGATATGAAGTGCAGGGCTCACATGGTGGGTAAAATTATCCGGGAGAGAGGTGGTTCTACTCCTGTGACAGCAGGGGACATCTCAACTGAGATTGTTTGACCCATTATACAGATGAAAAAGACTATAGATAGGACATGAAGGCAGAGACAATGATAGGAATAGAAAATTCATCAGGAAGGAAGATGTGGTAGAAGAGATGGGATATCATTAGGAGGTGGTTGATATTTCGACATGTTACCACCACCACCCTTAGGTGGTCCACACGAGGCTTAGGGATATAGAGAATAGGGACAGAGACAGTTGCATGCATTTATGGATTACGACCAAGGGGATCCAAGAATAATTTGAGGTAAAATTTGTTCCTTTTCTACCTTAGATTCCATATTTATAAACATAGGTTCTAGTCATTTCTTTATCTCCACATATCTTGTTTGGGTCTTAGAGATTCCATTTGAACTGTTGAATCGAACATTATGCTTGAAGACACCTACTGGAGAATACTCAGTGATCACACACTTGTGATGATAGTGTGACCTAACCCTTGGAGGTGACAGTTTTTGTTGGAATCTTTTGGTAGTGGCATTGAGGCCTTACGACATAATTATTTGTATTGATTGATCATTTATAGTCCATTCCCAGATTAATTGTTTTAGGTGAAGTGTGAGGTGTGTCTATAGTGATAGAATGAGGTTCTCCTTTGTCAGTAAAAAGGAAAATCAGGTATCATAGGATAGACTCATGTATAGGAGGGTGTAGTCTATTACTCATTAGTTGTCTTGACTAACCCTTGGTGTAGTGGATTTATGAGTTTCCAGTTTCATACAATGGTGGAGAAGTACGAGGACGTCTTTCCTGAAGATTTTCTAGGTTTAACTCCTCACTGATAGATAGACTTATATATTTATTCACACCCTAGGACAACACCAATAATTTTTCTAGCATATCGGACGGCTCCCGCAGAGCTTCACGAGTTGAGGGTGTAGTTGGGGGACTTGAAGAAGAAGGGCTTCATGAGACCCAGTGTTTCACCCTGGGCGGCCTTAGTTTTGTTTTCCAAGATAGAATACAAGAGTTTTTTGGTTTTTTGTGGACTATCGGTACTTGAACTAGGTTTCTGTGAAGAACAAGTATCAACTATCGATGATCTATGACCACTTTGATGAGTTGAGAGGGACCGGATGGTTTTCAAAATTTGACCTTAGATCAGGCTATCATCAACTGCGAGTATGGGACAAGGATATAATGAATACATAATTCAGATGTCTCTATGGTCAATATGAGTACTTGGTGATTCCCTTTATCATGAGGAACTCCCCTACAGTTTTTATGGGACTCATGAACTAGATCTTTCATCCTTAGATAGGTTCATAGTGGTATTCATCTATAATATCCTTGCGTACTTGATGTTCGAGGAGGATCATGAAAGGTATTTAAGGATAGGTTTGGATGTACTTTGATAGAACTAGCTTTACATAAATTACTTGATGTGCTAGATTTAGACTTAGGTTTTCCACTTTCTGGTACATGTTATCTCAGTAGATAGAGTTGTAGTGGTCCCGGGCAAGGTCAATGTAGTGTTAGAATGGGATCCACCTAAGCACATAACAGAGGTGTATAGAATACTTGGGTTAGAAATCTATTATTGTAGATTCATACCTAATTTCTATAGGATATCATCATCCATGACAAATTTTACTTAAAAGGGATAGCCTTTCATATGGATAGAGAGGTTCCAGTAGGCTTTTCAGTAGTTGAGGTAGAGTTTGACAGGTTCTCCAATCTTGAGATTTCTAGAGGAGAGTGTCGAGTATGTAGTGTTATGTGATACATAAGGGACCATGTTTGGTTTTGTCCAAATGTAGAGGAAAATGGTGATTTATTATGGTTCATTATATTTGAGACTACATGATAAGAACAACGTAACCCATGATCTTGAGTTAGTAGTGTTAGTCTTCACTTTGAAGATGTGGCGACACTACCTGATGGTAGAGTGGTTTATCATATACTTTGATCTAAAGAGTCTCAAATATATCTTCTATCAGAAGGATCTTAACTTGGGATAGAGGAGATTAGTGAATTTCCCCCATGATTATGACTTCTAAATTTTCTATACTTTTGGGAAGGGGAATGTGGTTGTAGATTCTATTAGTAGGAGATCTAGTTCGCAGTTTCTGAACAAGGTGTCAGAGAAGTTGTCCTCATTGCAGTTATCCTTTATAGATGGTGACAGAGTAGAATACCTCTAGTAGATGGTTGTCACCCCTCCACTCTTACATTGATTCATGGAGGCACAACTTGAGTATATCAACTGTGAGATCTTACATGATAAGATATCCATAGGGCATGCTCTTGATGGATTTTAAAAAGGTGGGGAGCACATCATTCTTTTTAGAGGATGCATGGTAGTAACATGTTTTGATGGATTTTCAGACATCCCATTTGGATGGACATATGAGTGTGGAAAAGATATAATAAGACCTCAGACATTAGTTTTGGTGGAATGGGATGATGAAATGATTTGAAAATTTTGTCTCTCGATTCCTTACTTGTCAACAAGAGAAGGCTGGGAAAAACGTTCTTGTCAGTTTAGCTCAACCCCTTGAGGATATAGAATGGAAGTAGGATGAGATATATATGAATTTCATGATGGGATTACCACATACATTCAGGGGACACGATGCCATCTAAGTGATTGTTGACTGACTCACCAAGTCAGACCACTTCCTAGAAATCCGAGATCAGAGTTCAGTAGAGAACATGTGATGCCTATATATTCATGAGATAGATCAAATCCATTAATTTCCATCAATGATTGTTTTTAATAATGATTCTCACTTCACATCCCATATGTGTAAGGTATTATAGGATGCTTTGGGACCCAGTTAAACTTGATCACAATATTTTACTTACAAATTGAGGGCTAGACAGAGTTGACCATTCAGGTTCTAGAGAACATGCATCGATCTTTCATGTTAGACTTTGACTATAGTTGGAAAGATCACATACCACTAGTGGAGTTTTTTTACAATAAAAACTACCATTACACCATAGGTATGGAACCATTCAAGGATTTTTATGGGTGACCCTATAGGTAACCAATTTGCTAGACTGACATAAGAGAGTCGATGCTCATGGGACAAAAGTTAATAATAGTTACAACAGATAAGGTGAAGATCATCCAAGAGTGGATGAAAACTACCCAGAGATGTAAAAAGTCTTATGATTATAGGCAATAGATGCCCTTGGTGTTCATGGAAGGATTATATGTGTTCCTATAGGTTTCACCTTGATATGGGTTATAGAGATTTGACCAGGGCAATAAGTTATCTATGAGGTTCATCAAAACTTTTTAGATACTATGTAGAGTTGGAGAGGTGGTTTACTACTTGTATATACCTCCATAGCTATATCAGGTACACGACGTCTTCCACGTGTCAGAGACGAGGAGGTACGTGCATGGCCAATCACACATTATCGACTGGGGAAAGCTGAACATCGAGGATGGAGTGAATTTTTCTAAGTACCCAGTAGATAACAAGGATTGGCAAAAGAGGATCCTTTGTGGGTGATTTATTCCTTCAGTGCATGTCTGGTGGAATTACGAGAATCTCCAGGAGATCACATGGGAGCGGGAGACTCAGATTCGTGCTTAGCACCGTCATCTTTTTTAGTAGCCTTTGTTTTGGATTTTCAAGATGCAAATCCCCAAGTTGGGGAGAATGTAATGTATCATATTTTCTATGTATTATTTTTAAATATTATATGGGTTAATTTTGAGACCAGGCGCTGAGACGGCGTGCGATTCCAAGACTGGGTTTGTCCGAAATAAATATTTTAAATATATTAAATTTATTAAATAACACACACACACACAATTTTCTTGAAATAGTGTAATATCTTCTAAATGGTTTCCCAAATTAGAAATATGAGGGCACCATTGAGTTCAAAATAGCAGTTTTACCCTAGGCACAACCTAACATTGGTCCGTGTATGTATTTTTTTGAAACTTCATCACGGGCACAGATGCAAATAAAATAATTAGAATACATTATTTTATTCTAATTTTTTTGACAGAAGGACTTAATTTTACTTAAATATATCCTTATATCATAATTACATGGTTAACCACATAACCCTAGAACTTATGGAGGACCGTTGTAAATAACCTCTAGAGAATTTTCTCAGGTGAATGAATATCAGACCGTGGATCAATGATCAATTCGCCATAGATTCAGTGGATCTTTCCAATGATGATGATGCTAAAATCATTATTTTCTAGTGAATAATCCAAAACAAGGTAGGGAATGTGATTTATATTGTTTAATTCCTTGTTATTTATTTCTATGAAGAATGTGAATCTATCAATGAATAGATTGATTCACAGATCATGTGTATTTTTGGATGTAATTATAATTTCGGGTTTATCAAAAGATTAATCTTTGTGATTATTGTTTATTAGATTCTCATTCTAATGGATATGGATCGAGATCGACATGAACATAGATTAAGTTTTGTTTATCTCTTTGGTTTTGTTCTTTTCTCCCCTTATTCATCGTTCTTCATGGTGTTTTTTGTTCATCAATCCGGTTCATCATTCCTTTGATTAATCGATCATTGCGCATCCAATTTTTGGTGAAATGATCCAAAATCATAGATATGGGATTGGCATGACTTGAAAGAGGTACAATGGTGGTTTTAGAAATGGATAAAACAATGTTTCGTTTTGATTTCATATTCTTCGAAGGGAAATGAAAAATGAATATGATCTTGTTTTTCTAGCGAATCGAAGGCCCGAATATCATCAATTCGATGATGGAATGGAAAAAAACCTTTTATATTGAGTTTTAAGGTGAAAATATCACTATAAAAGAAGCCAAAGTATCGATTGGAGTGAGCGGGATGAAGAAGAATGGTTCTATAAAAACATGATACACACGACCTGTAGTCCTTGACCACATGGCGTGTAGTCCCCTTTGATGAACTCTGAGTGTACTTCAGACAGTACGCAGACACGGGTTGGAGTATACAAGTTTCCTTCATGGTGTGTACTCCCTAACATGGCATGGAATGGACCATGTACATGGGCTTACCCATGTACTCGTACACAAGAATAAATACACAAGATGATGTCGTGTACTAGCACACGACTGGAGTACATGGGTAGAAATCAGATGCAGGGACACGAAATGTATACCCCTCTACACACCATATACTCCTCTTATAAAAGACATTGTTTTAATGACATGGTCCATTTTACATGGTAATTACCTAAGGTTAAGGGAAACATAATGTAACCTTAGTACACTCCATGTAACCCCTTTCTACAATGCTTAAATCACTTTTCCTCTGAATCTTGGTCAAGTTTTGTTAGGGTTTGTTCCCTTTATCATTTCCCTGATGGTTGGTGTGAATCATTTCCTACACCTAGGAATACGATAAATTCATCAAGACTTAATGGATAGAGTTGTTATAAATCCTCTGAGAGGCATGGAATGGAATCCTCTATTCATCTTCATGCCCTAGGTAGAGTTCTCGGTATCGATGTGACCAACACTATATGGGCACCAATCCTATACATAACAGGTTAATCTAGATTGAGTTATTGGTATCACCCCATGACCCTAGATATGATACTCATATATGTATCATATTCTATTCATACTAACATCATGTATCTTTCTCATGGAGAGACCCGACAAGAATTACCTCTCGTCATTAGTGCTATCAGACTCATGAGTGTGCTCTCTCAGATGAGTGCTTCGTGGAATCAATAAGCTGGAAGCCTAGGAATGGTATATTATTGTTGTGTCTTACTTCCAAACTATGTGTTTGGGATCAAGAATATCTAGATATTCTTTTTATATGTGTTGTAGACATATACCTATGTATAGATGATCATACTTTTCTTTGTTATATTTCTATTTGGTTTTGGGGTGTCCTACTAAGTATTATTATACTCACCGCTATAAGGTCTTTTCCCACAAGTTTCATGTCTTTTGTAGATGATATACCTTCTGATGGAGTCCTATATGGACCCGGACTATATGGTTCTTCATGAGACCGAACATACCGAGGTGTGTTCCTATAACTTTCAGATAGTAGTCCCAGTACCTCCACTTTCTGGTTGGACTTATGTTACAAACTCTTATTGTGGTCTTGTATTTAACTATGTTTACATTCTTTACTTCCTTCCACACTATTTTTGTGATATATATTTGTATGCATGCATTGGTTACTTAGTGGTTTTTTTACATTTCATCATTTTGTGGGGTTTAAGATGTGTCAGTGTGTATAGGTACATAGGTGATGCCTCCCATATTAGTGATATACCTAATCGGTGTTATTCAGCATCCCCTAGCCTATTATAGGTGAGATTGGGGAGTTGTAATATGATCCCCATTGGTATGGGTTGTGAAAATCATAATGATTAGTAAAAACAGTAATAAATTAATTAATGTGTCTGAGGTTAAAACAATGTTTTGTGTGTTAGATACACTTCTATTAGAATAAATTTTACACAAAAATAGGTTTTTTATTTTGAAAAGTTATTTAGAATCATTAGGTAAAAATTATCTAATATGGATTACTTTATTATTTTTATTAATGTATAAATTATAGAGGTTAAAAAAATAGTTACCTTGGTGAAAACTAAAAAGGTAAAAGTAAGTGAACCTAGAGAAAAAAGGATGAACATAATTAAAACATGTTATTTTTATGTGGTGGAGGTGTGTCTCAGAATTAAAATCCCTATAATAAATTATTTATCAATTTTGGAAGCCCATGGGAGAGAGTGAATCCCCATTATTGAATAGTTTAATGTATTTACAAAAATTCTACTCCTCTTTAATTATAAAAGGGAACTACCTCCCATAACTTACTTGCGCCTATAAAGCTATTTGGATTAAAAAACCCAAAAAAAGTATCTCCCAAACATCCTTATCCACATTATTTAGGGACATGTCTTCCAAAAATACAAACCCTGGTGTTCTTAATTGGATATCTAAAGGAGGTTTCTCTAAGATAAGGTAACCATATTAACAAAGATCATTCGTTTTATTTATTCTTTTAAAACCATAGATTATGTACTAAAACATCCAATATAATAAAAACGTATATATAAAATATTTCTACTTTATTATATTGATTAAATTATTTTTATCCATCTCATTCTCCATTAAATGGGAAACATAGCCATCGCTTGTGTGTACGTCGGACTACCACCTCATGAACCCATGTAATTTGTTTTCCATCACCGAATCACATGGATATTAATAATGAGGGAAATAATAAATATATATGGTAAGTATGATATGATATAAACTCTATAAAATTTATATATCATCCACTTACTTACAATTTTATTCATTAATATAATGATATTGTCACTCATGCGTATGTACGACCTACTATCTCTATGAAGTGATGCAGTTAGTTTTACAAGTCCAACATTCATAAATGGTTATAAAGATATATCTAATGTAAAAATATGATATTTATAAAATAAATATAATTATTTAGATTATGGATCTATATCTGATGAAAAATAAATGGAACTTTCGTGATAAAACATGCATGAGATAACAAGGCAATTAACACTCCAAAAAATGAAAAAATGAAATGTTATTAACAAATTGGTAGTAAATGTTATAAGAGGATTATATATGATATTATAAATATTAATAAAGTTCTAGAAAAAAGTAATGAAATGCTTAAAATCATTGTATATATGGTTAAATCATGTTCAAGAAAAGGGAAGCATGAGGTAAGGGATTTTGTCTCAATTTCCATTTCATTGAGACATATTTGTTAATATACACCTATTCACATTTATGCAGTGTGTATACTTCCCATTTATTGTATTTAACATGAATAAATATTTATTAATTATGTTTAATGCTTCAATTAATTTTTATTCTTTCCATAGGTTACAATTTAAAAGTTATCAAAGAGGTAAGAATCAATTTATGATCTCACTTTCTATGGGGATTACAGTTACTTTTTTGAAGAAATCGTATCATGTATCATTAATAAGTGCCATAAATATTATTATCCACTTGATATTTATGGATTTTAAATGTTTTATTCTATATTTATCTCTATTTGGTGCTTAAATTAAGAAAACAAATGTTTAAAATAAATACTAATTTGTTTCTCTTTAAATCGGATACATTTTTCTTCCATGTCCATTTTTTCAAAAATTATTTAACAAATAAAATTTTATTTACTCAAATTATTTATTTATGAAATTTTATAAAGTCCTTGAATTTTAGAAATGAATTTAAATTAATCCTTATAAAACTTTTTAAAATGGATTATTTTGAAAAAAAGATAAAAGGAATGTTATTTTTTAACGTATATGGTGAAAACAGACTTCACCACCACCATAACTGTTTAAAAAAATGTATATTATTCTATGAATTTTCAATTGTTATAAAAATAAAATACTTTTATGAAATATTATTATAATATATCACTTTCATCACCTTTATTATTACAATATAAATTATTCAATTATAAAAACTATTCTTCCCAATTAACTGATTGTCACCACTAATTTCTTAATTAATTTTTTATTGTTAACTTTATCTTGATAAAATCACTTTATTATAATCATTTTCACCATAAATAACATTTATATTAGCTATACATATTCTATATATCATTTATATTTTTATTTTCTAAACCATATTCTATTTTCACATAAGGTGTTTAGTTTGAATGTTCTTTAATTAATTGGAAAAATATTGAAAAATCTATATTCATTACTCAAATATAGATATTTGGTGATCGTGAATATTGTTTAATGAGTTAAATTGGTAATTATATATATATATATATATGAAATTATTTGGACATGTAGTGATGGATGTCTCCTAGAATTATATATCCCCCTAACGCGTTAGTAGGTCTCATGAGAAAAATCAGTTAGCTAAATTAAATAGGTTTTTACCTATTGTTTAAAAATTTCATCTGAAAGGTCATTATAGTATAGATATTAGGATATTTGAGATCATGAATTACAAAATTAATCATTTATAGCATTTATAATTTATTTATTATCATTCATGATATTTTTTCATTGACATTATCCATGGATGCATTTTATGCTCAAGTTATTAAATAGAATGTGTTTTTAGATACTTACCTTACCTTATTAACTATGCCTTTTCCATTCATGATAGTCAAATTATTGATTAAATGGAATGTGTGCTTAATTATTTAACTTTCCATATTGATTATTCCTTATTGGTTCATGATAGAATTTATTGTACATAACCCTTTCAATGTATTTTACCTAACAATTATTTTGTTTCATTTACATGGGATATGAAGAAGAATTATTTGAATGATCTCAGGGATAACGATTTTTTTCCATTACTGTGTTTTATTATTTCCCCAATTTAAAATGGGAATCATTTATATATCTATTTTTCCTATAATACTAAACTATTTAGTATTTGGGATTTAAACCTTTGTATATATTCCATTTTAATAAAGTAGACACTAGATCTAGGTCAATGGAGTCAGGGTCGTTAAAGTTGGTATTAAAGAAAATTTAGTAGAAACCTTGGGAACTAGATTAAGGAAAACATAGATTAGGGAACATGATACTATGATAAATTTTGAGAATAATTATAGAACAACATCCTGAATTTTTGGTACGGAAGATGTTATATGGGTTTTCTTACAAATATATCCCTATCTCGATATTACAAGTAGATATGGATTTGTCATAGATACATATAGGGGTAATAACCCATAAAAGAGATGGTAAAGAATAAAATTTCCACCATTCTGGTGCATGGTGAGGGTTACCTTACTATGAACGTTGTTTGAAAATCTAGGGGGATATTCTTAGGATAATTCACATTTTCTTTACAAACCATTATGAAGGATTTGAAAATAAGGATGTGAACCAAAGAAACTAAGTTTATGATTATGATATTAAAAATTCATACATTTTCAATTTATGATAAGTGTTACACTATATTTATAATCATACATTATGGTTCATAGTTTTATGAGTTAATCTATTATATTCTATTATTTATAAATAGAACCTAGAAAAAAGAAGGGTATCAATAATCATGGAAAATTTATATATTTCTATGTCGATCAAGTCAAGATATATGGTATTATAATTAATAAGATCATGGTTATATTAATTCAACTTAATCAGGTTATGACATATAACCTTGAATGAATGGAGAGACTTGTTGTTCCATAACATTATTCTCTTATGTTTGATCACTTCATGCAATATAATCCCACATACTTTAGTGAGCCTACTAATCCAACAGTAGTTGAGCAATAGATTAAGTCCCTTCATAAGATATTTCTAGACATGGGATGTGATTAAACGAAAAATGTTACACTTATAGTGAATTATCTCAAAGGTGATGCTGATCAAGGGTGGTCATTGATACCAAATAATATGAAGGAAGAGGAAACCTAACACATGGAATAGAAATATTTTAAGGAAAATTTATTCAATAAACATTTCCCTCAGGAGAAAAAAAACTGAAATGAGGATAAAGTTTCTTAGTTTAAAGAAAAAAGGAAGAAGAGAGTGTTGTGAAGTATGAGGATACCTTTACCAGACTTTCTAGGCATACTAAAAATTACATATACAATATGGAATTAAAGATTGAAATTTTTTTGAATGGATTAATTGAATTATTTAAAGGGAATTGGTCTCTTAAACTTTTTCTTCATGTGATTAAATAGTTTTATATACCATAAAAACAAAGAATAAATTCTCTAGATCCTATATATTAAAATGGAATTAAGGGAAGAAGAGTTCATATGAATACCATAGAAAATGGAATGTATCAATTAAGATAATGATGATGAATAAATTCTAATCATGTGAAAATTACAGAAAGAAACATCATGATTAATGCTTAAAGGGAATGTGTGTTTTTTATAAGTACAGTGATAAGGGTCATCTATCTCATGAATGTGAGGGGAAGAAAAAGACCACTACTATCCAAATTTTCAAATGTAAGGATATGAGGAACTATGAAAATTAATCCCCAAGCATCAAGGGAATGTACCTTAAAAGAGTCTTGTAACGACCCAATGTTTTTAATGGAAATTCCTTTCTTATAAATATGCCATAAAATCACATAATAATGAACTACTAAGTGATAATTGGAATTTAAACATAATTTTGTCACTTCTGTGTTTGGAATTTCAAAAATCTGACATACACGGTTGCAATCAGTAAGTTTTTGGAGTCCGATAAGAAAAACATAATTTTTGGTGAATAGTAACCTACCCTTATGAATAGTAACCCACCCTTATGAATAGTAACATACCCTTATGAATAGTGATATACCCTAATAATTATTAACCTCACCTATGATAGTATAAAAATAATATTCAAGTTGGAAGTACGATATACCTATATTTTAGAATGTGTTAATAAGTGGTTTAAAACAGGTTTTGATAGTAAATTATGATTTTAATTAATTATTAAAATAATAATATTTAGAAAAGTATTTTTTAAAAATAGACTTCATTTTTGGATTCTACACATCTAAAAATGGTGAGGGTGAAATTTTAGTATTTTTCTGAAATACTTGAAATTTTGATGAATAGTAAAATACGGTAATTTACCATATATATATATTATAAGCTAACTAGACTATTCCTAGAATCATGGATGATGTCACCACCCATGGTTCTAATTCACATGACCAATTTAATATTATTGGTCATGGAATACTTACTATTATTTTTCTTTTGAAGAAATAATAAATTAAGGATTATAATATCATGAAATCCCTCCTCGCCTCCACTATAAAACCCTCCTTCACTCCACTCATGCATAGTGCCTTGCCAATATTCTGCCCAAATATCTCCCCAAGGTCCTCCCCCACGTTCAAAAGCTCTCATCCTCCTAAAAATACCACAAACTCTCCCCTTAAGAGGTTCTCAAAGGATGAACTCTCAAGAGGTAAATTTCTCTTCCCAATTTATTCTTTTCTTTTAAGTTATTTTCTTTTTATTTCTTTCTTCACCTCCCTTAACCATAATAGTATGATAAATCCATTAATATACATTTACTTAAATGTATTCACGCTAGTGGTATATTTTATTATCTTCTCTCCTTTCCCCACCCTTTTATTTGAAAGAAATGAAAGCAACATTTGAGATGTGCTAATTTAGCACATTCAAGGACAACAGTTTATCAATTTATATTATTATCTTTAATTATGGTCATGAAACCATTTGTGTTATGGTTGAACCAGATCATTATATATTTTATATATCCTATTTTTGGTTCTGTAATCCTTTGGTACAAATGGAATTACGTTATAAAGTAAAACACATTATTTGTAATCAAATCCACCGATTAACAAAAACGGTTATCACTATGGTTATATATATAATAATTCGACTTCACTCTAAGTAACCTAATATAATTCAAATTCACTCTAAATAACCTAATTAAAATTAAAACCATTAAATCTAATGGATATGAACTAAAGAATATAACTTCAATTCTGGACAACTACTTTCATCTTGCATATAATCCAAACTTGAATATAATTGAATCGATCTTTTAAAGCCAAGTAAACAAACGAGCCCAAACAATGAAATTGAAATTTGTAACTAATAAAAAGGATTTGAATGAACTAAAATGTGTTATAATAAATAAATTAAATATAGAAGAGGTTCTGGACTTATTAATCAATAATCCTAATTTGTTTATTCAGGTTGTTAATAACAAGTGAAGAACACCAACAGATTTATGGTAAGGGATCTTCTCCTTTTTACTCTTAATCAAGATTTTTCTCTATGATATGCCTTTTTTTGTAATAAAAAATAATGGGGTACATTTATAAACCTTCCCCATACTTTCCTAATGTTTTATAAGTGATGAGAAACCCCTTTTCTCCCTCATGAATCCCTCTAAGTTACACCCGATACCATGCCAATAAACCATGGTGGATTCTACCTGAACTTCCTTTATTCCTTTGGGTTGCTCTATTTTTTTACCGAAATGATGTTGTATTTTATTTTATGTAGAACTTCAAAATTATGTTTATATGCTCAAAAATCATGTTCCAATATCCATCTCTCATTCTCTTTTGGTGATATACATGCTTTTAAGTGAATCTCTCTTCGATACTTCCCAATAAGCACACTCATTTTAAAGGAACTTCCCGAACTTTTACCCAATTTGAAGTGCACTATATCTTCTGTTTTAAGACACCATTATCTTTTTAAATTCTGTATTTTTATTATGAAAACTTTCTTGGTTCAATTCTGGTTTTATATAAAAGAATGTATTCTTTACTATTTTAAAAGCTCTATAATATTTTCCTTAAAACCGCACAAATCTTTTTTAATGCTAATGTATCTCAAATACATTTCTTATATGATGTAACTTCTATTTGTTACCACCTACCATGTTTTATGCCTAAATTACTTTATTAACTTCCATGTATGTTGTAATCCCTTTCTTTCATGGACACTTTCATGATACATTCAATGGTTATGCTTTATGTCAGGATTGTGGTACCCAATTCTATCCATGGGTAACCTTATGTATATGAACAATTGATTATGTATGATTACTCATGTGGAAAGAAGATTTATGTGGTAAGAATATTTATGTGGAAATAATATTCATGAAAATGTTGAGATAGGTGTGCCCAAATAGTGCCCCAATGCATTGGGTAAGGATAAGTCTCATGAGATGCGATGTGAAACGTGATTGACAGTTAGCCTTGACCCATACTGAAATGGAAAACGTGATTGGAGGTTAGCCTTAACCCGTACTAAAGTAATGTTTTACGAAGCTTCCACATTTATATGATTCCATTTTTATATGATCCCTTTATTATATTAAATGATTTTATAAGTTTCATGCTTTGGATATCATTATGTCATGCCTCCTAACTCACGTGCTTGATATGTATCCTTATGTTCATTCCCCTGCTGGTCTTTTTAGCTCATCCCATTGTTAATGTGTTCCCCGGGGTACCCTATGCATATGTTAGGGATCAAATGAAGTTAGAAGCTCTTTATGAAGATTAAATAAAGAAGTTTTTTTGGCCCCATGTTTTATTTTATGTGTACCTAGTCTTCCAAGACACTAGACTTAACGATCATTGGATTGTACTCAGATGATTAATTATGCTTAAAATCATGAAATGTTTTATATAAAAGTCTTGGGTTGATATAAGGCTAAGGGATCAAGGTCAATATTATGTTATTACTACATCCAAAGTGGGATGATTAAAGTGATTGTGTATTTGGATTAAAGAATTATCTTTTAGAACTATTTTTTTAATGGTATTCTTGTTATAATAACCATGAAATGTATAAGGATTGTAATATTTTAGTATTTATTTAATTATTTTAAATAATATGTTGAATGGAACTGATAAAAAAGAAAATTGATTTAGTGGTAGGGTGAATTTTTTGGAGAACACATGATTAAGGGAAATATAACCCTCAAATGTTCCTAATGTTCAATTATTGATGTTTATAGATAATTTAAATTGATGAAGTAAATGGGATAATATTTATGACCTTGGGAATAATCAATGGTTTGATGATAAAGTTTTTTATGTTATATTTGATAGATTTTGCAACATTTTTGGATTTTTAGAGTATATTCAATATTATTTTTCTATTTAATGAATTAAAAGTGATTTAATTTTTTGAATCATTCATGTTTTAATCAAGTGTTTATGGTAATTTAGGTTATTATCAAGATTCATGAGAATATATAATCAAGGTATTCAAATATTTGGTATGTTGAAATTATTCACAACTTTATATTGTCTAGGGATAAATGTTTGATTAAATCTTTCAAATTTATGGGATTTGAATTTATTCATACATACCTTAGAGAAGTCTTAAATATTCAGATGGAACTTTATGAAGTATTATATGGAAAGATATTTCATGCTCCAACTTTTTTTAATGAAGTTGGTTAAATGAAGTTTGTTGGACCAGAACTGGTGGAGGAGACAATGGGAAAAGGGAAATACTATTCAAACCCATATCAAAGAAGTTAAAAGTAGGAAAAAGTGTCATTCTAAAAATTAAATGAAATATTTAGAATTTCAATGTATCTCTAAGGAAGGGTTCTATAAGGTGAAGTTAGAATGGAAAATTTATCCTCAATTACATCATACCCATTGAAATTCTAGAATGAATTGGATATATTTATTGTCACTAGGTAATTACACTAAGTCCTTATAAATTACATGATGTGTTCCAAATATCATTTTTACAGAAGTAAATTCTAGTTCCTATTCATATAATAACCTCTAAAGAAATATAATTGGAACATTATATATCTTACTATGAAGATCCCATCCTAATTATTGATATGAGAGAGAAATTATTGAAGAATCAGATGATTTGACTAGTAAAGGTACTTTGGAGAAATCATAAAATGGAGGAAGAAATGTAGGAACTAGAGAAAGTTACAAATAATAGTTATCCTATTTTTTAGAAGGTAATATCCATGAAATTTAGAGGATGATTTTTTTTAAGAGGGAATAATGTAACACCTTGGTACTTTATGGTATATTTCATTTAAAAAAATTTAGTTTCTTCTATAGCTTTCCATACACACATCATCAAGCCTCAAATACAGTAATTGGACATTATATTTTAATAAAACTATTATACAATGAATATTTTAATATTTAATTCCACAAAACGTCTAATTTTATAGTATTAATATAAATTTTGAACTTATTTGTCCCAAATAGGCCCTGAATTATTTTTTGAAATTTTCCCTTAGAAATAAACATTTATGAATAATCGAAAATACAGTATTTTAATATTTATAATTTTATTTATAAGAATTTATTATTATATGTGAAATTATAAATTCCTTAACTATCAATTTTATATTAATAAATATAAGAACATTTGGAGGTAAAAAAGAATATTTTTTGGAAAATATTTTTTGTAAGAAAAATGCATAATGTCTATCCATTTTAATTAATCAAAATGTGAATTAATAATGAATAATTTCTTTAAAATTTTTAGATTATATATCTAAATTTATGAATTTTAATCAATGTAATTATTATTACAATTCATATAGTTAATATAATAACATCATATGCTTGAAAATGAATTTCTTGAAAAAACTTTTTTCGTCATGTTTTGAGGGTTTATCATTAAATTAAAATTTTCCACTTGTGTAAATTGAATTTGATAAAATGGATTATATATTTTGAATCATAAAAATTAATATCAGGTAATAAATTAAACATAATTTTTTTGTTATTATTTTTATAAAAATAATAATAAATTATTTCTACGATGTTGTGTCTAAAATGAGACTTCTCTCGGTACATGATATTGTGTTAAAATTAATTTTACACACATATAGAATTTTTATTTGATAAATTGGATATAAAATTATAATCATTAGGTTCAGATTATTTAATAAGGATTATTTTATTTTAGTCTTGATGGATAAATTGCGTAGGATAAAAAAACCACTTACTGTAGTGGAAATGAAAATGGTAAAAGTAATTGAACCTAGAGGGAAAGGGAAGAAAATAATTCAAAAAAGTTTATTTTACTATTATGGAGGTATATCATAACCTTAAATTCTCTAAAATTCATAATTTATCAATTTTGGAGCCACATTGGGTGAGAGTGACTTCCCATTATTGAATAGTTTTTAGTATTTACAAAAACATCACTCTCTTAAATTATAAAATGGAACTCTCTCCCCTCACTTCTTGACACCTATGAATCCATTTAGATTAATGAAAAAACTGAAAAAATATTTAAAACAATACATATCCACATTCTGGAGGTTTTTTTCTTCACAAAATACCAACACGGGGTCCTTAAGAGGAGATCCAAATGAGGTTTCTCTAAGAGAAGTTAATAATCTTAACAAAGCTCTTTCTTTTTATTTATTCTTTTAGAACATTAAATTATGTCTTAAAAACTTAAAATATAATAAAAAAAATAATATACCATATAATAAGATTTTATTATGTTTATTTTATGATACTTATCCATCTCTTTCTCTGTAAAATGGGAAACTAAGCCATTACTTATGCATATGAAGGACTACCTCCTCACAAACTGATAAAATTTGTTTTCCATCACCAACTCACATATATAGTCATAACAAGGGAAATAATTAATATATATATATATATGATAAATAGTAAAATATATATATTCTAAAAAATTAATATTTCATCCACTTTCTCACCCCTTCTCTCTTTAAGGGAATAATATCGTCGCTCGTGCGTACGTATGACATACCATCTCTATGAAGAGATGCAATACCTTTGCCATTTACAAATTTCAATAATGGTTATAAATATATATCTAATGAGTAAGTATGATATTTATAACATTAATATCATTATGTATATCATTTTTCTAAATCTTTTGTAAAATATCTAGAACTTTCATAACAACATACTCATGAGAAAATAAAGAAATTAACAAAAAAAATAATGATATATTGTGAAGTATTTTCTTATCCATTGGATATCTAAGTATTTTCATTATTTTAATCAATAATTTAATCTCTTTTTAAATTAATCATGAAAATAAATGTTTGAAAAAAATTATTTCTCTTTAAATTGGATACATTTTTCTTCCATTCCAATGTTTTTCAAAATTGTTTTAACAAGTCCGTTTATTTACTCAAATTATTTATTAAAGAAATTTTGAGTTATAATTTACTTTTAAAAATAGTTTTAAAGGAATATTTACACTATTTTTCAAAATTATTTTATTTTATAAATATTAAGAAACTTATGTTTTTAATGTATACGACGATAATAGACTTCCCCGCTATCGTAACAATTTTGAAAAATATAGATTCTTCTACACATTTTCAATGGTTTTAAAAAGAAAACTCTTTTATGAAATATTATTTTAATGAAAAACTTCCATTCCCTTTATTCTTCCAAAGGAAATTATTTTATTGTAAAAAAATAAATCCCCAATGAACTGATGGTCACCCATCATTTCATGATTAATTTTATGATTATTAACTTTCTCTTGAGTCAATCAATTTGTTGTGATCATTTTTCTTTGAAAATTAAATTTATATTAAATATTCATATTATTTTTATCATATATATCATTATTTTATAAGCATTATACCATTTTTACCCATGGTGTTTAATTTTAATGTTATTTTATTAACAAGGAAATATTGATAAACCTATATTCTTTACTCAATACAGATATTTTTTGATAATGCATATTGATTCATGAATTGAATCAGTCATTAGATATATGAGTAGTGACTTAGAAATATATTTATTTGTGGGGAATTGAATTATATAGACCTTAGAGACATTGGTAAGTCTAATTATGAAAACTAGTTGGAAAAATTAAATGGGGTTTAAACCATAGTTTTAAACTATATTTTAAAAGGTCTTAACATTATAGATATCATGAATTCTAATATCATGACATAAAAAAATAATAATTCCATAATTGATAATTTAGTTTTTATTATCCATGAGATTTATTCATTGATATTATCCATGGATGCATTTTGTGATCAAGTTATTAAATAGAATGTGTTTTCATATATTTACATTTCCATATTGATTATGCCTTGTATAATCATGATAGTTATGTTATTGATTTAATGGAATGTATGTAAGTTATTTATCTTACCACATTGATCATTCCCTATCAATTTATGACATCTTCTGTTGTATGTAACCATTACTGATCATTTTAGTTCACTAATATTCTTTTTTGTTTCCACAGGACTTGAAGAAGAATTATTTTAATGAGTTCAAGGATGTTTTTTTTCATTACTATGTTTTATTTTTTTAACCCCGATATAAAATGGGTATTATGTATGTATCTCGTTCTCTAAGACTACTTAACTAATCGAACATTGGGATTTTATCTCTTGTGTCTATGCTATTGTAATAAAGTAGACAATGGTTCTAGGTTACCAGATTCAGGGTTGTCACAAACAAATATTTTAATTATAGATAACCTTATAATCTTATAAAGTAATCTTTAAATAAAAAATAGTCATGATGGTGGGAAAAGTCATCACTACGTTATATGATAAAATAAATATTCCGTTCATGCCTTTGGTAAAAATTACCCTATTTGAAAAATGTCAAGAATATTATTTTTAAGACATTTTATAGAAGTTAAAATATGGTTAAACATGAAATTAATCAATCATTTTATAATAGTAAAAAATTGTTGAATTTTTTTTAAAGAAAATATGGAAATGGAAGAAGAATATTCTTGACTAAAGAATAAATAAAGTCATTTTTTCTTAAAAACATTTTCTTAGTCATTTTATGTACTAAAAATAGGGGAATGAAAGAAAAATAATTAATTACCATAAATAAATGTAGGATAATAAAATATGTTAGGTTTAACGTATAAGGATAATATAATTTCCCTCAATTTAAATTTAACACAAACTATCTTGAAATGAAATGAGATTGTAACATAATCCTATAAAACTTTTTAAATTTCTCAATCAAAACCTCATAAAAGATAGAGTATTATATGGATTTTAAAATCCACATAATTTTCATTATAATAATCATAAAATAAATTCAATGTTAGTATATAAAATTCACAAAATAAATAAGTTGATAGATATTTCATATGTCTAATAGAAATAAAAGTGAGATAAGAAACCCTTACCTAAAGTCATATCTTTCTGTGTATGCATTGAAACACCATTTATAATAAATATAGATCTACTATACATCCATTACAGAATCATATTCACACACACAAACACACACACACACACACACACATATATATATATATTACTTTAAATCATTTCCCTATACTTTTCAATTATCTTTTTATTAGTAATTATTCAATAAAATCATTATTTAGGTGAAAACCTGTCTGTTTTCCATTCCTGATATGGTTCAACAGTTTCAATCCTCGCACCTTTTATAGGTTTTAATCATCTCTAATATCAGAATAATTTCATATCCATCATATTTAATCATTATATAAACTTTTATAATCATCTTTATAATGTGATGAAAAATTAATGACATCACTTCATGGAGACGGTAGTTCGTATGCACGCATGAGTGATGTTTCCGGTTTTTGATGGAGGGAACAAAAAATGGTAAATAGTAAATCAAATTTATATAATCATAATAATGTTATAAATATTATATATATTTATTAAATATTTAAATATTACTATAAATGTCAATCATAAATGAAAAATTAGTCACATCGCTTTGTGGATGTGGTAGTTGACACGTAATAATGAACAACATTATTATTTTCTAATGAATTTAAATGTAAGAAGTAAGACAAAATATTATAGATCCAAAAGTATAATTAATTCATTAATTTCATATATAAACCTTAAACTTATCATAATAACCAACAATGAAAGGTATTGATGGAAAAAGAAATACAACGCTTCAGGGAGGCTGTTGTCTATACGTACGCATAAGCGATTCTTTCATCACCCATTAGGATAGAAAGGTGATGAAAAGGGGTTGATCCATGAAAAACAATAATTATATTTAAGCTATTGTGTAATTATATCAACTTTTTTATATAAGATTTATATAAGGTGGAATAATAAATAAACATGGAAACACTCAGTTTAGATTTGTACCTCTACTTTGGAAAACCTCTCTTAAATTACACCTTATGCCTTAAAAGGTTTGTATTTTAGTGAGAAAATATCTTATAGAACATGTGAATGGAAATTTTTAATTTATTTTGGAACTTATTGTTTGAACTATAGTGATAATTTTTTTTAATAAGCGATGATAGATTATTTCCTTTCATAAGAGGGGGAATGAACAAGCTTGTAATTTTAAGAACATTAAAATACAATAAATATCATAGTAACATCAAGTAGAATGAAATGGACATAATTTAGAATATAGTATAGGTAAATATAAAAAACCTTATATCCAATATATTTTTTACAAGTATAAGTGTCATTTTAATCCTTATCATTAAGTTTAACCCCCTCATTTTAACTTTAGACTTGACAACAACATATTTACCAAAGTTACTATTCATATTAACAAAAAATAAGAGGTAAATATTTTTTTTTGAAAATAATAATTAAAAATATTAAATAAATTTTTAATATTCAATTTAAATAATGGAATAATTCTATTTTAAAATATGTTCTCAAAGCAAATCCAAAAATAGTTTTTAAAAGAAAAAAAGAAAATTTTAATCCAAAAAATGATTTCATATGAAATCAAGTAAAATGTTGATTTCTATGGGATTAATTAATTATTTTTAATTAAATTCATATTATTATAATTTGAAAACAAATCCAAAAGAGAATTATACTTTTAAATTAGTTAATATAATGAAATATAATGACAGTTTTGTAAAAATCAACATTTTCATGATTTTCTCAAAAAATCGATCTTTTCTGAAAAAATACCAAGATTTAATCATAATCCTATTATGAAATAATTATTTCAAAAAAATTTCCCATTAAATTAAATAAAATTTCTAAAATTTCCAAAAATATTTTATAATATCCACATGTAAAATGAAATAAAAACTATTTGTGAAGAAAAAGTATTTAAGAAGCATATATTGAATTTATTATCATTCCTTTCCTAATAAAAATAAATAAATTAATGTTAATTAATAAAAATTGGATATATAATATAATTATTTCATTATAATCATTTATCAATGTTGATAAATTTGATCTATTAAAATAAAAAAAACATTACACAAATAAAATAGTTTTATAAAAAACATCTCATTTTCCTTAAAAATATTTTTACCATCATTTACAACCAATCAATAATAAATGCATGATTTATTATTCATTTTATTATGGAAAAACTTTCTAAATATATTTAATAATATGTTTATTCTAATTCATACATGTCTTTACAACAGCTAAGTCATAACGATTATAATTAAATAATAATATTTATGTAGTATATTGTGGTTTGTTTAAGCTCAGTGTTGTGTAATGTTTATACCACATGCTATTGAATATAATATTTAATGAAAATGAATTTTAAAATTTTAGGTTTTTTAAGAATAATTATGGATGGAAATTCATCTTAAATCTCTCAAATTATTTCTCAAACATCCCTAATGGAGAAAATTATGAAAGCTCAAAGGACTGATATAGAGATACAAAATAAGGTAAATTGTATGAGAAACGGAAAATCCCAAAATTTCAACATCGATGATGAATAAGTTTCAATATTTTGGAAATAAATATTTGTTCTAACAGAGACATAAATATTTAATAATGAAAATAACTCAATATTCTCTATTAACCCTGGGGGGTATAAATATGTATAAAGATCTCCAGAAACACTTTTGGTGGGATAATATAGTGAAGGATATTGTGGAATATACATCAAATTTCTTCATGTGTAAATAGATAAATGATGAGAGTTAAATTTTTAAAGGGATGATTCAATTATTTACCATACCCACTTTAAAATGGGAGAACATCACTATATATATTTGTTTAGGTCTTCCAAATACATCCAAAGATGTCATTTGGGCTGTGGTGGACCGTTTTACAAAGATTTATCACTTTATTTCCATTTAATAGGACTTATTACTTGGTTAAATTTCAAAAATATACATTATATAAGATTTGAGGTTGTATGGAACACCATTATTGATTGTATCTGATCGATGTCTGAGATTCACTTTAATTTTGTTGAAAATTACTCAATGTGCATTAAATATAGAGTTGAACTTCAGTAAGAACTATTATTTATAGAATGATACCCAATAATAATAAACTATGAATAAAATTGAGGATATTTTGAGAAATTTCTATATTGACTTTGAGGGAGGCTAGGACCAATATCTTTATTTGGTTGAGTTATCTTACTAAAATAGTTTCCACTTGAGCATCCAAATTGTAACACCCCGAGATTTTATGAAAAATATTCTTTTAATTTAATTAATGTCTTGTGTTGTATGCTACACCAAGATTACCTTGCGCTACACGCAACACCGTATTAGCTTGCAGTATACACAACACTATTCTTGGATCGTGTTATACACAATTTTGATAATAGTTATTCTACGCAACATTGAGTATATATATATATATATATTCAATGTATAAATGAAATATGGTTGGATTCTATTATATGAAACAACGAAGGATTCTTCCACAACACGCAACCCTGACTTGGCTTTCATTACACGCAATCGTGACCTTCCTCGATAGAGTGTGTTGTACGCAATACCGAGTTTTACTAAACAACAATATATTATTATAATATTATTTTGAACTAGACGTTATGAATAGTATTAACTAAATTTTGAATTTTATAACATTATTATTCATCTTACACATTTTCTAGAACATGGTATAAGAACAATATAAATTTTTCGGGTAAAATAAGTATTTTTCCAAAAATGCAGTTTTGCCGCCTTTTGATGGCGCACCCACTTTAAATCTAGTTTTTGACATTTTTATAAGTTAAATTTGAAAAAATAAAATTCTTCTTTACAATCATGAAATTAAAATTTACTTTGGATAAATTTTGCATATTATTCTGGTAACTTTCATATTTTGATGAATAGTAAAAACACGCTATATTTTAATTAAAAACAACTTTTTTCATCGCAATAATTTATATGGTTAAATTATAATATTGAATAGTTTTAAAGTATAAATAGAATATATTTTTAACATTTAATATAATTTATGTCATTAGCATTGATTCTACCTTGAATTCGTAGGATAAATCAATTCAATCTTTTGCAATGTTTTAAAGAAAAACCCGTTTTCTTTCGACAACGAGATTAATTTTAATTTAATTTCTGCAACTTTTGTGTATTGAATCTGGAAAAATGGATTCCATATTTGGAATCAGTGGATCCAAATTATGTTAATAAGCTACTTTTTATTTTTGGGAATTATGAATAGTAACTACGGTAAATTTTATTTACCATAGTTAAAGGTAAATCGAGTAATTAAGGGTAAATCTAATATTATAAAATTACCCTAACACATGTCAAAATCCTACTGGATGACTAAAAGTTGACCCATATCACCTAAGGGTCGGATTAGATTTATTTAATGGACTTTTTTCTTTGAAAATAATTTAATTATTATTAAAACCAAAGAATGTGACAACATGTCACTTTCTTAAATCTTATAAGTATAATAATTTTAATATAGTGATAAAATTCATGAAACTTCGAACATGAATAGTATCCAGAAATATAATACAATTATCTACATCATAGAAATTTATTTAGATTTTTTAGGGATTAAATAATTATCATTTATTATGACACAAAGATGATACAGTAATTGTCTTATTAATGAAATATTGACATAATTGATGTTGTAAATACCCAAATAACTTTAATTTAAGACTTTTTATGAATTAAAATAAATTTATAGATTAATATGACATGTTAGTATTGATTTAATTGACTTTGTTTGAACTAATCATTCTGTTATGATTTTCACAAAAATCAATTACTTAATAGTGTCAAAATTGACATAAAATAGTTTTTAAAACAAATATTATATTAGTAATTGTTATTTTATTCCTAAAAATCTACGGTTCGGCCAAATGACTTAGATAAGGTTATATATATTAATAATAAACAACTTGGGGTTCGTTTGGCTGCTTATAGTAATTTTATTAACCTTATAGTATAAGAACACAATAAGACACGGTAAAAGTAAAATTATTTAACTTAATTTTAAATCTAAATGATAAGGTTACAATAGGAACCTAAACTTGTCTAAATTCTATTGGATGAGAGGATTTCGACCCATACCCACCTTAGCTTTGAAAGAAATCAATTTGGAGCTATTTAAAACCGAATTTGACTTTATAATGAAATAATAGTTTTAGTTATTACAAAGGTGCCCCTCTCCTCCCTTATAAAAGGGAACCTCCTCCATCTCCTCCTCACACCAATTTGAGCCTTCAAGATCGGACAACCCCTACCAAATTATCTTATCCACTTCCCTAGAAACATCCTAGAGGTTACGGTCTACTTTAAAGACCAATATTAGTGCCCTAAAAGGAGGTTTCAAAGAGGCGTATCGAAGAAGAGGAGGTTCGGATACGTATGAAGCATATCAGACATAAGGTAAGGGATAATTTTGCAAATCTCATTTTTATCCGAGATTGATTATTCATAAGTATTTACTGGGGTTATTTATATCATTCATGTCTATGTTTTATAAAAGTGTTTTCATGTATGTTTAAAGCCCTTTTTACCCATTTTTTTTTACTTTTACTACATGGTATGTAAGGAATCTTTCTTTTGTTTACGTTACGAGGTACTTTTTGACTTTTCTGGCAAAAGTACGAAAATAATGTTTTTTTTAACTTATACGGAATGAATGGATTTTTACGGTTTTATAAAGCCTTATTTTCATGAAGCTTCCTCCAAAATATTTCATGACTATTTTCAACAAAATACTCTTCTTTTAAAATTGCACGACATTTTGTGAAAAGAAAATGATTTTGAAGAAAAAAGGATATTTTTCTCAAGAATTCATTTCAAGTGTTTTATCAAAACCATTTTCTATCTAAGATGACATTATTTTCATATTTGTATGTTTCTAGTATAATGTCTCTATTATTTTCATGGTTTCACTTTTCTTATTATGAAATGATATCCATTTCTTTTATATGGATTATGTGATGATGTGATGATGTTTATGAAACCCATTTTATTTATTGGGTTATTATGAATGATGTATGTTTATTTGGTGGCACAAGTAAGAATGATTTCATTATGAGATGGGTGGGACCTATATCTCCCTCCAATGCATTGGGTAAAGATTTTATATCTCATGAGATAGACATGGATGAAACGGTAAGTTAATCCGGTTCAGTGTTATAGGACTGAAACGAGGAGTGAACTCGATTCAGAATGGGACTTTGTCCACTAAGATGGTCTTAGAAGCAATGCCTTGGCTACTATGGAAATCATTACATGTTCTTAATGGATGCCACAATTAAATGTTTTATTCCCATGCTTTTTTTTCATTCTTAATGTTTGTTTATGATCTATGCCTTACGTACTTCCATGTTTTATGTCATTTCTCAAGCTTTTGATGTTTAAACATTATGTTCATGTTTTTAAGTTCAAATGTATACGGTATGTTTTATTTTATCCATGCTTACCCTTTCTGAGCATTTGAGCTCACCCTTTTTATGTTTTCTTTTCCCCAGGATATAAAAAAGGTTTTAGGTAAGAAAAAAAGGGAAAGATATTTATGGGAGATGTTGAAGATCTTTAACCACGATTATAAGATTACGTTCTGAGTTTCCAAAGACACTAAACTATTACGATCCTTTTGTGTGTGTTTTTGTTATGTACTAAGTATTCCGCTAAAGTAATGTAATGTCCATGTACGTCAGGCTTCATGTCTCTACAATTGGTATCAGAGGAAAGGTTTAGTTAAACTTTGGAAACTAAGATGCGAGAACTTTAGTGAGATCTCTAGAGATATTTCTAAGGTATGTATAGGGATGTCCCTAAGGTTAATTATAATTATAGGTTATAGTACTAGAATTACGGTAATCTAAGTTGTTAGATATTGAAGGTACTCCCCCTTTATTATATTGTTTTCCCTAGCATAATTTTTGCCTCTCACACTATTCTTTTTGGGTTTTAGACGATGGCTGGAACCCGAAGGAACCGTGTTGATCAATGTAATGGACAATGAAATGATTGTCCTTCTGAACAAACAAATGTTATGGGAGATGGAGTACAAAATCTTATTGCTATACTTATACAAGCTATGAATCATTCTGGACTTCCAAATGAGCATAGAAGGGAACAACATTCTATTGAGTTCTTCATGAGGCAACGTCCACCTTCTTTCAGTGGGTCTTCTGATCCACTTGTTGCTGAACAATGGATCAGTACCACTGAAAAGATATTTTCAGTTCTTCAATGTTCTGAACATGATAAAGTCATCTTAGCAGTATATCATTTGGAAGGTGAAGCTGATCAATGGTGTAATCTTATCAGGAATACGAGGCAAAGAGATGAAATTGAGTCCTTGGAATGGGAAGAGTTCAAGAACTTATTTTTCAATAAGTACTTCCCTCGTATTCTTCGAAAAAAGATGGAGAAGGAGTTTCTTGAACTAAAGAAAAAGGATGATGAATCTGTTGGTATATACGAAGCGAATTTTACAAGGCTTGCAAGGTATTCATCTGGATTTATCATCCAACCTGAAAGTAAAGTTGATCGATTCTTCAGTGGCTTAAAACCAAATCTTTGAAGGGAATTAGCTATAAGAGACTTCAGTAGCTATGAAGAAATTGTGTGTTGTGCTATCAAGGTAGAAATGGAAGTTGGTGTTACTTATCCATCTCATAGTTTTGACAAGAAACGAAAGATGGAGTTCAAGGAGAAATCTCATAATAATGGTGAAAAGAAGATGAATGTTTCCTTATGCTCAAAGTGTGGAAAGAAGCATGGTGGAGATTGTCTTAAAGGGACAAGTAAATGTTTCAAATGTGGAAAGGAAGGTCATCGGGAATTTGAATGCCGCAATGATGGGAAGAAGATGCCTAATGATGCAAACAAAGGAAGGGATACACAGAATGAAACTACTACACTTCAATGCTTCAAGTGCAAGGAAATGGTGTATTATGCTAATAAATGCCCTAATCCAAGGGTTAGTGATGATCGACATGAGCAACCACTTAAGGCAAAGGACAAAAGGAAGTCACATGCGATCACCATTGGCGATGTTGAATATGACAACGATCTGGTGGAATGATTAAGTGTTTATATAATGGGATTCCAGAATAATGTTGTATATAGTATCATGGAATATTGGAATATTTATGTTTTGGTCTATTGTGGTTTTCAATAATTTTATGGCATCGGTAACCATGAAAAGTGATTGAAATATTTTTGGAAAGCAGATGATATGAACATAATGAAGGGATAAAGAGAATATAATATGTTTGATAGTATTCATGAGCTCATGATTGATATAAGGACTAAGTGATATCATGGTTTGAGGATATATAATTTTGAGGATTTTGGTATGTGGAAAGTGTAAACTTTTAACTGCATTCATGTTTTCACTAAGGTTCAATGGGTATTCAAGAGAATACATGATTAAGTCCTTTGAATGTTTGGAATGTGACCAATAAGACATATCTTATGATATATGGGGATCAATGATGGTATTAAATCTCTGGTAATCGTTTTCACCATATTATGAGAGTGGACTGCAGTATTATGGATAAGCCTAAAGATTGGAATGGATTATGTTGGACATAAGTTAGTATTGTTTAAGGATAAAAGTTTTTTGATATTATTGATGGGATGTTATAGTAATATAGTTTTAGAAAAAGGATAACCTGCAGGACGGGCGACAACCCATCGCGTCGGACAAGGCCGTGGGAATCGAACCCACAACCGAAGTGCGACTGGCCTTTATCGCCTACCACTGGCCTACAGGAAGTCCCTATTTATTATAAACTAGTTTTATTATATTAAGCAGTATAATATAAGAAGTATAAGTCCATTTTAGGAACCATATAAGATTAATCTCACTATAGATGGACCTACGTAATTTTTTTTGATAACTTTTCTAACCTTTTGTTTGAGACAGATGGAATGACCCCTCATTCTATCACATGATCTGCTAACACATCACGAATGACAAATTCAACTTCATTTCTTTAAGAGATGAAGTGGAAATTGTCCAAAGAACGACTAATCATGAGACTATACCAAAATCACGAAAGTATTTCTTATAATTACAATTTCATCAACTTTAGGGAAATGATCTTGAAAACCAAAAATGTTGTCCTAGTTCCCTTATATCTGATGAATCAGATGGTACCTTAGATCATCACAAATCAATAGCTTTGTGATTGTTGGCTTTTTCATAGCCATGTTCTCTACCACTCTCCATCAGAACTTGATGGTTAAATTTTTCTTCCATATCCATATTTTCACCTATGTTCTCCTACGTGGAAAACCAGTGATGAGTTAATTTGGGTAACCGTTACATTTCATACTTTAGTTTTTAAAGCCATGTTTTGATATTCCTTTTTACGATGTGGGTTTCTATTAAACAAACTTTCGAGTAGTAAACCATTTATAACCCCGACGAATTTCGAGGGCGAAATTCATTTTAAGGGGGGTAGAATGTAACACCCCGAGATTTTATGAAAAATATTATTTTAATTTAATTAATGTCTTGTGTTTTATGCTACACCAAAATTACCTTGTGCTATACGCAACACTGTATTAGCTTGCAGTATACACAACACTATTCTTGGATCGTGTTACACACAATTTTGATAATAGTTATTCTACACAACATTGAGTATATATATATATATATTCAATGTATAAATGAAATATGGTTGGATTCTGTTATACGAAACAACGAAGGATTATTCCACAACACGCAACCCTAACTTGGCTTGCATTACATGCAATTGCGACCTTCCTCGATAGCGTGTGTTGTATGCAATACCGGGTTTTGCTAAACAACAATATATTATTATAATATTATTATGAACTAGCCATTATGAATAGTATTAACTAAATTTTGAATTTTATAACATTATTATTCATCTTACACATTTTCTAGAACATGGTATAAGAACAAAATAAATGTTTCGGGTAAAATAAGTATTTTTCAAAAAATGCAGTTTTGCCGCCTTTTGATGGCGCACCCACTTTAAATCTAGTTTTTGACATGTTTATAAGTTCAATTTGACAAAATAAAATTCTTCTTTACAATAATGAAATAAAAATTTACTTTGGATAAATTTTTCATATTATTCTGGTAACTTTCATATTTTGATGAATAGTAAAAACACGCTATATTTTAATTAATTTTTTTTTTCATTGCAATAATTTATATGGTTAAATTATAATATTGAATAGTTTTAAAGTATAAATACAATATATTTTTAACATTTAATATAATTTATGTCATTAGCATTGATTATACCTTGAATTCGTAGGATAAACTAATTCAATCTTTTGCAATGTTTTAAAGAAAAACCCGTTTTCTTTCGACAACGAGATTAATTTTAATTTAATTTCTGCAACTTTTGTGTATTGAATTTGGAAAAATGGATTCCATATTTGGAATCAATGGATCCAAATTATGTTAATAAGCTACTTTTTATTTTTGGGAATTATGAATAGTAACTACGGTAAATTTTATTTACCATAGTTAAAGGTAAATCGGGTAATTAAGGGTTAATATAATATTATAAAATTACCCTAACACATGTCAAAATCCTACTGGATGACTAAAAGTCGACCCATATCACCTAAGGGTCAGATTATATTCATTTAATGGACTTTTGTCCATGAAAATAATTTAATTATTATTAAAACCAAAGAATGTGACAACATGCCACTTTCTTAAATCTTATAAGTATAATAATTTTAATATAGTGATAAACTTCATGAAACTTCGAACATGAATAGTCTCCAGAAATCTAAAAAAATTATCTACATCATAGGAATTTATTTAGAATTTTTAGCGATTAAATAATTATCATTTATTATGACACAAAGATGATGCAGTAATTGTCTTATTAATGAAATATTGACATAATTGATGTTATAAATACCAAAATAAATGTAATTTAAGACTTTTTATGAATAAAACTAATTTTATAGGTTAATATGACATGTTAGTATTGACTTAATTAACTTTTTTCGAACTAATCATTCTGTTATGATTTTCAAAAAAATCAATTACTAAATAGTGTCAAAATTGACATAAAATAGTTTTTAAAACAAATATTATATTAGTAATTGTTATTTTATTCCTAAAAATCTAAGGTTCGGCCAAATGACTTAGATAAGGTTATATATATTAATGATAAGCAACTTTTGGTTCGATTGGCTGCTTATAGTAATTTTATTAACCTTATAGTATAAGAACACAAGAAGACACGGTAAAAGTAAAATTATTTAACTTAATGTTAAATCTAAATGATAAGGTTACAATAGGAACCTAAACTTGTCTAAATTCTATTGGATGAGAGTATTTCGACCCATCCCCACCTTAGATTTGAAATAAATCAATTTGGAGCCATTTAAAACCGAATTTGACTTTATAATAAAATAATAGTTTTAGTTATTCCAATGGTGCCCCTCTCCTCCCTTATAAAAGGTTACCTCCTCCCTCTCCTCCTCACACCAATTTGAGCCTTCAAGCTCGGCCAACCCCTACCAAATCTAAATTTTATCCGAGATTGCTTATTCGTAAGTATTTACTGGGGTTATTTCTATCATCAATGTCCATGTTTTATAAAAGTGTTTTCATGTATGTTTAAAGTCTCTTTTACCCATTTTTTTTACTTTTACTACATGGTATGTAAGGAATCTTTCTTTTGTTTACGTTACAAGGTACTTTTTGACTTTTCCGGAAAAAGTACAAAAAGAATGTTTTTTTAACTTATACGGCACGAACATATTTTTACGGTTTTATAAAGCCTTATTTTCATGAAGCTTCCTCCAAAAGATTTCATGACTATTTTCAACAAAATACTCTTCCTTTAAAATTGCATGACATTTTGTGAAAATAAAATGATTTTGAAGAAAAAAGGATATTTTCCTCAAGAATTCATTTCAAGTGTTTTATCAAAACCATTTTCTATCTAAGATGACATTATTTTCATATGTGTATGTTTCCAGTATAATGTCTATATGATTTACATGGTTTCGCTTTTCTTATTATGAAATGATATTCATTTCTTTTATATGGATTATGTGATGATGTGATGATGTTTATAAAACCCATTTTATTTATTGGGTTATTATGAATGATGTATGTTTATTTGGTGGCACAAGTAATAAAGATTTAATTATGAGATGGGTGGGACCTATATCTCCCTCCAATGCATTGGGTAAAGATTTTATATCTCATGAGATAGACATGGCTGGAATGGTAAGTTAATCTGGTTCAGTGTTACAGGACTGAAACGAGGAGTGAACTTGATTCAGAATGGGACTTTGTCCACTAAGATGGTCTTGGCAGCAATGCCTTGGCTACTATGGAAATCATTACATGTGCTTAATGGATGCCACAATTACATGTTTTATTCCCATGCTATTTTGTCATTCTTAATGTTTCTTTATGATCTATGCCTTACGTACTTCCATGTTTTATGTCATTTCTCAAGCTTTTGATGTTTAAACATTATGTTCATGTTTTTAAGTTCAAATGTATATGGTATGTTTTATTTTATCCATGCTTACCCTTACTGAGAATTTGAGCTCACCCTTTTTATGTTTTCTTTTCCCCAGGATATAAATAAAGGTTTTAGGTAAGAAAAAAAAGGGGAATGATCTTTATGGGAGATGTTTAAGATCATTCACCACGATTAGAAGATTACGTTCCGAGTTTCCAAAGACACTAAACTATTACGATCCTTGTGTGTGTGTTTTTGTTATGTACTAAGTATGCCGATAAAGTAATGTAATGTCCATGTACGTCAGGCTGCGGGTCTCTACACAAATGGTCCCAAAGGTTTCCTTTTATGGAAAGATATATATAAAACTTCTATGTTGGGATTAAGATGGTTAATGAAAGTTTATAGGACCAAATATGGTGTAATAAATTGTAGAAAATGTCAAGACCATTCAGTAACACATTTGAGCATCTCAAAGTCGATAGAAGAGTTATGATGATTACACTCAACAAGACCAAGAGTTTAAGGTTGGTTAAAAATTTTCCCTCCTTATATATCTATGGAAGAGATTCAACAGGTTTTTGAACTAGGGGAGACTAAGTCCTAAATACATTGGTTCCTTTGAGATTCATGATTACATCGAAGTAGAGGCATACATGATAGTTCTCTCACAAAAAATGTCTAAATTACATGATGTGTTCCAAATATCCCTCCTGATAAAGTATGTACCATATCTCTCACATGTACAGAATTGATAGGTGGTATAGTTTTTGAATTATATAACTTATGTGGAGTATTCTGTTAAGATCTTTGACAATAGAGACAATGTTATTTACAATAAGACAACTCACCTTGTTGAAGTTCTTTAGAGAAACTAATGTTTGAACATGTGATATGGGAACTAGAATAGACAATTAAAGAGTATTAACCACATTTATTCACCTTAGTGTATGGAAATAAGTTTTTAGGGAGAAATTTCTCAAGGAGGGAATAATGTAACGACACATAAATTATATATGGAAATTTCCTTTCTAAATATATATGTGTGTAATATTAGGTAATATTAGCAATAAAAAACATCACCTTATATTTAGTCCTGAACATAATATGTTTATAATATTACCTTTTCAATATAAATTTAACTTACGGTATTGTAATAATATATATACATATATATATATATCATTCTTTAAAATATATTTTCCCAAAAATTTACTTCTATTGTGTTTCGAGAACTTATATATTAAAATAGTTTTTATAACTAATTTATGATTAATATAATAAAATTAATTTTATTTTCATAAAAATTATTTGATAATGGGCATATGATTATGTTTTTGGGTTTTTTCTAAAACTGTTGATTTTTAAGGTAAATAAGAAATAATGCTATGTTTTGAAAAAAAATTTATTTTGATGACATCATTATAAGATGATCTTGACATACAAATTTATAAAACATTGAATATGTATTTAAGAAATAAATAAATATTCATTTTATAATCTTATATTGAACTTATAAAGCATGACTTGAATTTTGGAACATAAATAATAATTAGTTATAATAAATAACTATTTTTGGTCTCTTCTTTAAATTAAATATTATTTTTTTATATTATTTGGTTTTGGTTTTTAATTAATGTCTCAAAAAATTATATAATTAATAATAAAATAGTTTTTTCATTAAAATAAAAAACATTTATGTTCTTATCCCACATATAATTTTTAGGCTTAAAATGAACTTTTTCAAAAAATGGGTTTTTACACATTATTCTCACTAATACTAAAATAAAATTTTATAACCCTTAGAAAATTTTATATTTTAAATTATTTTAATATTTTAAATTCTACTTTTCAAAATATAAAATAATTTCAATTTCAATTTTTGATCATTAAAATTAGATACCTTGGGTAAAAATGAGAGTTATCGCGGTGTGGGTAAATTAGGGTAAAAGGGTTTTGACCTAGTGAAAAAGGAATAAACACATTAAAAAAATGTGTGATAATGGATGGTGAAGGGTGTGAACCCCTTATATTTTACTAATTCCATTATTTACCTTAGTTAGAGATATTATCCAAAAAATAATATAATGACATTATTGAAAATTAAAAAGGTTTTAAAAAATAATGCTCTCTTTACTTATAAAAGGAGATCACCATATACCCATATCTACACTCATTCCAAGTCTATTTTTCAAAACAAATTCCCTAATATATCTTAAACTCCCTCCTATCTTAATAGAATCATTTTTCTTCCCAAAACACTATGCTAAGGATCATTAAGGAGTTGTCTATGGGAGAACTTCCAAAGGGAGAGGTAATGCTCTCTACCCACCTTTCCTATTTCTTTTCTTCTTAGACCCCCTCAATTAACCTATATCCTTGAAGTTCTGATAAAATTATAATTTTTAATATTCGGAAATTATATTATACTAATGAAATATCCATTATATACCTTTATATAAAATCCATGAGAAAATTGAAAATGTCATCATGGGTTTTTGCGAACTACCGCCTTTATGAACAGTGGGTTCTATTATTCATAAAACCTTTACATGGTTGGTCTAAAAGAGTTATTTAATGAAAATAATAATAATTATATCATTATTAATGTTCTTAAATGATAATATTTTTATTTTTATACCCTGTACCCCTCTCGTTCTATGAAAAATGAGAGAATCACCTCGGTATGTGCGGTCTACCTCCCTCACGGGACGACATATTCTATTTTTTCATAACTCCCTAAAATGAATGATTTTAAAAATGAATATAATGTATAAAAATTATATTAATTAAACTATTAATATTATTTAAATAAAATATTTGACTCTTTATAAGTAATAATAATAAACTTTTATAGTAACTTTAACCACATTAAATAAACTTATCAAGTCACCTATATTAATTTGGGTTCATTTTGGGATAACCTATTCAACTGTATAAATATTTTTATAAGGAAATAAAAAAGGAAATAAACCTACAAAATTATACATATCATGAAGTCATTTTACAACATTGTTGACCATGGTAAACAAAATAAAAGTGTTATATAGGAATTAATCGAACAACCCCTCGTTACCAATGTGAGTAGAAATTATATTAAAAATAAATAAAAAACAATAAATTTATTATAGAAAATTAAATATAGATGAATCAGGTTATTGTGAATTTATTTAATAAACTTAATTTAATTATTTTGTCTTTTAATTTCATGTGTAGATAGAATCAGGACCTGTGGTAATAGATCTTCTATACCGCTCTCATTACTTTCATATTACGTATTCTATTTATTTTTATTCTTTTATCTCTATTTTCATTTTATAAATTTGTTACATATCATGTATATATGTTTTTTTAATATATAAATAGTTTTTCACCTTACTTTACTAGGTGTATAACATTTTTATTCTTCTTCCATTATTTTCTCTTTTAAATAAAAACCAATTTTGGGGAACTTTATTTTTTTCATTTTATGCCAAGAACTAAATACATAAAGTGTTTCAAACAATTAATAGATTATAAAAAAACTAATTATTGTATGTAAAACCATACTAATTCAATTATGGTTTAATTTAAAATAAGAATCCTTTTCCATTCATAAAATATCCTTTTCTCATTTAAAATATGATCCCATGTGCGGTTAGTTTTTATTTTTTACTTCTCTTTAATCCTTCCCATGTTTTTTATGAAATTTTAACCCAATGTTAAAAGACCTACATTAGTTTTTTAAAATATAAAAATCTAAAATGATTTAGTCTTTTATTTTTAGAATGCTTGTGATATAGCCTTTGGTTATTATTTGTGACAATATTATTAAACTTGCTTCTTTATCATGGATTTTTTCTTGATTATGATTTATGTATGGTTCATTTTCCTCATGTGTAACATGAATGAATTTACATAATATGATTTTCATTATGTGATTTTTGAGAATATAATTATATATACCTCTAATGCATTAGGAAATCTTTTTATCTCATTATATGCCATGTATTGTGCAGGAGAATTTAGCCTATGAACACTACATTATATAATGGGAGATAATGGAATTATAGAGACCTCTAATGCATTAGGTAAAGATTTAGGTCTCATGAGATATTAAGGAAAAAACCTGATCCACTATGGGACTTTTACCACCATGTGATGATGGTCATGGGAGTGATCCTTGACCAATGCTTATAATTTCATGCTTTAAGTTTTTCCACATGTTTACGATTACATGATCTCATTATATCATATACTTATGTTGTACTCTGATGATTATGGTCATTATAATTTTATTTTATTATGTTATGCTGGTTATCTCACATTTTACGCTTTATTATCATGTTTATTCTCTTACAAGGCTTTTTAGATCACACTTTTACTTATAAATTTTCCCCATGGTATCCTATGCAGTTTTTTAAGATGCATGGGAGTTAAGAGAATGATGTAGATTTTAAACTAAATATGGTGTAATTTATGTTTAAGATGTTGTATTATATGTCTAATATCCAAAGACTCTAGAACTATAAATTATTGGATTGTATTTTTTTGAAACCTATGAAAAAAATCACAAAATTACATGTGTTTAAGGCTTGGGTCTCTATATTATGCATATAATATAACAACTCATTTATGGGGTGAAACTATTAACATATCATTATATACCATTAATAGAGTTATAATAAGTCTTATCTTGAATAAAAAACCTTATTAGTTAAATAAAAATAAAAAACCAAAGGTTGGATTCTTTAAAGTGTTTGGATTCAAGGTTTACATCTTGAACATAAAGGAAGATTTTGGTAGGTCCGAACTGAAGGATGATAAAGAAATATTCCTCAATTACTCTACTACTTATTTTGATTATATACTTTTGAAAAAATGGTCAAGGATAGATAAATAATTCACTAATTTGAAATTTGATTAAAGTGACCATTTGATCATAAAAAGACTCAGATTGATTGCCTAAGTGATAATATGGATAAATTGAGACTTGAACCTCATTTTGATGATAAAAGGATGATGATGCTAAACATGATCATGAAAAAAAAAGTCTTAAAATTATGGAAACTAGTTATCCTAAGACTATGCTATCCAAAGATCCTAGGAATCTTAAAATCATCCCTTAGATACTTTTATAAGAAGCTTAGATGAGGAAATTTAGACTAGAATAAGTGTAGGAAACCATGAAGAATTATTCAACTTCTTATCACAACTTAAAGATAATTAAATATAAGAATCCTTAAATGATGATAAATGGTTATTATCAATTCAATAATATCTAAATCAGTTCACACTGAGGAAAAATTGGGAATTAGTTGACAGACCCACTAATTATTCAAACATAAGTACAAAATGGGTATTTAAAACTAAAAAAAATATTATTAAGGAATAATTATTTTAAATAATTTTAGACTTTTATCTAAAATATATAATAAATACAATGGAATAGAATATGATCTAACCTTTTCCCCAATAGCTAGATAAGATTCCATTATTATTCTCCTCGCATATGCATCTTATATAAATTTTAGACTTTTCCAAATAGTTATTAAATATATATCTGTGTATAGTTTTCTTATAGAGGAATTTTATGTGGAAAAATATCTATATTTTCAAGATCCCCAATTGAAAAATTATATTTTTAAAATTCCTAAGGATATATATGATTTTAAATAAGAACCAAGATCCTGGTTTTAAATACTATTTTCTATTATTTTATTATATGATTTTTATGGGATAGGCATAACCCACTTTATTTAATAAAAAATCATTAAAAGATATCATACTTGTGTAAATTTATGCGGATGATGTAATTTTAGTCTTAAAAAATAAAAAAAATGTTTAATGGGTTTTCAAAACTTATGTAAAATGTATTTGAAATGAGTATGATGGGAGAACTAAATTTCTATTTTGGATTTAATATTTATAAAAAATATTTTAAAAATTTATTGAATCAAATTGAAAACATAAAATACCTACTAAAATGGTTTGGAGTTGAAAATAGTAAAACATATGAATATTTAATGATTTATAATATAAAAATTGATTTGGATGAAGTTGGTAAATTGGTAGAAAATAAGATTTATAGATGAATAATTGGTATGTTTTTAGAAAGTATTTGTGAAATATTTCAAGAACACCATAAAGAGTCACATTTAACTACTGCCAAGAGAATATTAAGATATTTTAAATGAACTATTTCACTTTATTTAATTTTTTCAAAAACACTTTTTTTTACTTAATTTCATATTCTAATGTTTATATTGGAGGATTTAGGTTAGATAATAAAATTACTTTAGGAACCTACAATTTCTTAGGAAAATATTTAGTTTCTTGGTCAAGTAAGAAGAGACACTCTCTTGAATTATCAACTACTAAAGATAAATATATTATACTAGGTAGATTTTGTTCTTAGGTTTCATTAAATAAACACACCTTGATGGACTTCTGATTTTATTTTGATCATGTTCCAATTAAATGTAATAAAAAAGTGCTATCAACATTTCTAAAAAATTAATAAGATATTAAAGAATGAAATATATTGATTTAAGGCATCAATTCTTGACTGATCACACCCAAAAGTGTGATATTTACCTTTAGTTCATTAATACTAAGCTTTAGCTGGTAGATATAGTTTTAAATAATATACCTACATTAATATACGACTTTATCAAAAAATTATTTAGATTTATTTAAACTTAAATAACTTTAATGTTTAATTTATCATTATAAATATTATTATTAAATATCCATCTTTATTGAAATTATCTCTATTTATTTAAATATTTTATCATATCACTAAGTGACACATTGTAACATACCAAGTAAGTAATGAATAATAGATATTTTTATCTATGTCTATTAATGATTAATATAGTGTTATAGAGGCTTAAAATGAAAATAAATACAATCTTATGCATGGAATACACTAATATTCTTAAAAGATTGTTTTAGTGCCTTTTGATGGCAAACCATTTTTGAATCTATATTTTGACAATTTTATAAACTATGTTTGTCAAAATAAAATTATTCTTTATGATTGGGACATCAAAATTTACCTTGTGTGAATTTTTGGTATTTTTCTGACAATGTTCATCTTTTAATGAATAGTGAAAAATACTGCATTTTACATCAAAAATGCTTTTTAATCTAATTTATTTATATGATTAGATTATCTTTTGAATTGGTATTAATGTGTAATATGAATATATTTTTACCATTTAATCCAATGGTGGTCATTGGAATCAATTTCACTTTGAAATTGGACTTAAACTAGTGTCAATCTTTTGATACTTATTGTTTTGTAAAAACACGCTATTTGCTCTGGCAGCGGGAATTAATCATTAAATTAATTAATGTGACCTATATGTTTTGAATTTTGTAAAATAGACTTCATTTTTTAATTCGGAATATCAAATATATCTTAGGGTGAATTTTTGGTAATTTTCTGAAAAACTTCAATTTTTGATGAATAGTGAAACCACTAAGTGATAATCAAGCAAACTGATTTTTCAGTTAAATTAAAGTTTACCACTAATGTGTATTGAATTTTGAAAATCCGACATACATGGTTGTCATTAAGAAGTAAAATGTGGTTCAATGAGATTAAAATAATTTTTTGGTGAATAGTAACTTATTAAGTTTTTAATCGCGATTAGTGATAATTAGTGTAGTTTAAGGAATAAATAATGCTTTAATAATATGAAATGACCTAGACACATCTCCCAACCTTATTGGTTGTGTCATGGCCGACCAAGAAAAGCCATGGTTCAACTTGGGGACCCCATGGATCCACTTTTGTTGGGAAATGACATAAATTACTTTTTTTAATATTAAAGTGAAAATGACACAAACATAATATGTTTCACAAAAACAATTTTTAAGTGGGGTTATAAAAGCCCAAATTTTGATTATAAATAGTAATTGGAAAGATAAAAAGATTTCCTACATCATAGTATTTTTTTTATGATTTTTAGACATTAAATAAATTTAATTATTTATGACATAATAATGATGCAGCGATGACATCATTATTTGACGATTTAAATAAAATAGAAAGACAATGTAAAATCTATGCACTACACATGGAAAAAACCAATTGGATGAGTGGATTTCGAACCCTTATCACCTTATCCACGAATTATATAAATGTGGGACCTTTTGAAACCGAAACACATTTTCAAATAAAGTAATATTTCTTTACTTGCCAAAAGTGCCCCTCCTCTCCTCTTATAAAAGGCCCCCACCTCTACCTCATTTCACACACTACTCAAGCCTTTGGCTCGGCCAACCCCTGCCCATTTACTCTCTCCACATCCCTCTCCTCATCCTAGAGGATTCACTTTGGGCATAATATTTTCAAAGGAAGCCTTTAGGCTCAACTCAAAAGGAGTTACACTTTTAAAGGTAATTCATTCTCTCATGTTCATTTGTTTTATTTTGCTTTTCCAACCCCCTAAACTCTTTTTATTTACTTATTTTGTAACAACACCAGTATCATAAATATACTAGGATGTTGTTATAAGATTTATTTGAGCTACACTCTCACACAACTACATCAAATGGTTAAAGAACATACGGTTTCCGTGGATGGCGAAATTCTGCCTCCCGAAACGATGATTGTTCAACACTCATTTAACACCTTCAAAGGTGGCCATTATGATGTCACTATTTTTATATATGATATATAATATGTTTATGTTTTCCTTAAGCTTCTGTTTTTTTCATTTTGGGCATACCTTTATGGTTTCCATTATGGGTAAAACACGATATCTTCATTTTAGGAAGTGCGGACTACCGCCCCCTAAAAGTGATTTGATTCGTTAGTACCATATGTGGGATGTGTAAAGGATAAAGTTAATGATATTATATATGTTATTATACTGGAATTATAATATACTCTTATATCATTATTATTCCATTCCAGAAAATATTAAATATAAATGGAAGTAGCATTCATGCGTACGTACGGCTTACCGTCTCCATGAACAGTGCATTTCATTTCTTACCTCTAAATGTGATGTAATATTATAAATGAATGTATGTACTGGATATATATGACATATATGATATCTACATCATGAATACCATTCTGGATATAATGAACCTTTGACCAAATTAACAACATGTAAGTGTAAGAAGTCTATTTTTGACTTAAGAACCAAATACCGACAAAATGAACATTATTAACTTAACTGATTACATGATGTTCATAACATGGTATAAAAGGAATAATGAACTTGAAAAAGATTCATAAGAAAGTAGAGATTAACTCAAGTTTATTATTCAGGAGATTAAAGAACGGTCGGGTCAAGTCGGATACGAGGTATGGGACCTCGTCTCAATCTCCTTTCATTGAGGCATATTTTATTTTATACACAACTTTCTTTTATACGGTGTATAAACCCCTTTGACTTTTACGTTTATTCAAAAGGATTCTTTTTTATACGAAGCGTTTACTAAACAACAAAAGGGAATGTTTTTGTCGTACGTATGCGGCGACAACGACTTCTCCGCCGTCGTAACCGTTATTTGAGTTTCGGCTTCCTCTACAAGCCATACCTTATTTTTTTAAAAGAAAAATAAATACCATGTTTTACTTTGGTATTGAAAATGGTTTTCATAATGTTTTTATTATATCAATGTGTTGTATTGATATCTCGTGGTTGAAATGTGGAGATGTTATGTTTCCTTTATGCATGTTTTATGTGATATGATTATGTTATGGTTCTTGGGCATTATTATGAAGACGGGTGGTTCCGTGATAAACTAAGGGCGGGTGAGCCCGTTATAGCTCTCCAATGCATTGGGTAACGCGAAGGAGTGAAACTTTAAGGTTTCTCCGAAGAGATTTTAGGGAATATACTGTGATCGGTATTCCAAACGTAACCAAGAGGGTTACTCCCTACGTAAGAATGTTATGAATGCCTCAAGTTACCTTTATGTCTTATGATTTCTATGATTTATTCATGATTTTATGAGGTATGTTAAAGTGCCTATGTTTTATGGGTAAAGTATGATTTCATTCTTATGTATATATGAACTCATGTTTCCTTTCCATGTTTTTTTTATAACCCATACTGAGTTTTTATGCTCATCCCAAGTTTTTGAAATGTTTTTCACAGGTCAAGGGAAAGGTACATGATTAGATGATAGAGTCAAGGATGTGACAAGAAATAATCCATGTTTTATTTTAAATATGTTTCCATTGATGGGAATGAAGAATACTATCTTTATGTAACCACTTTGTTTATATGTGGAATGTAATGCAAGTTTTATGATCTAATTCTCTAAAACTCTAAACCCGAAAAGATCCTCAATGTGTAATCTTGTAATAACTCAAGATTAAGCAATGTTTAAGGCTGGGGCCTTATAGTTGGTATCAGAGGTCGGTTTAGATAAATTTAGGAGTTAGAATTATATTAAATGATTATTGAAAAAAAAAATTTTGAAATGATATAGCATTTACGGATTACCATGTTGCTTCATCTAAGACATGTTTGTTCAGAATGGTTTTCCGCAGAGGAAACAGGGAAGCAGTGCTAGGAAGGCATACAGAAGGAAATAACCTTCCGAATCAGCATCCAGAAATGGTCAGAATTGGAACTGAACAGTTTGTTGCAGTAATGGCCCAGTTGACTCAAGCGATAAATGGTGGTGGTATCCATGCACGAGATCAGGAAGATCAACCGCAGAGGAACATGTCAGTGGTGGAACATTTCATGAGGCAACATCCCCCATCATTCAGAGGATCATCTGACCCTGTGCTAGCTGAAGGGTGGATTAAAACACTGGAGAAGATTTTTGATGTCATGGGGTGTTCAGATAATCAAAAGGTTAGTCTTTCTATTTACCATTTGGAGGGTGAAGCAGATCAGTGGTGGTCTATGGTTAAAAATATCAGGGACGCCGATGAGATTGATGCTCTTGACTGGGATGAATTCAAAGGTATGTTTCTTGAGAAGTATTTTCCTAAGGCTGTTCGACTTAGGATGGAAAAGCAATTCTTGGAATTGAGGCAAGAGGAAGACTCAGTGGCTGCCTATGAAGAAAGGTTCACTCGATTGGCAAGGTATGCTCCAAATTTTATCCGGGACCTTGATAGTAAAATCAATCGTTTTTACTCAGGATTAAAGCCAAAATATCGAAGGGAATTAGCTTCTCGTGAGTTTAAAAGTTATGAAAAGCTTGTTCGATGTGCTAAGAAGGTGGAAATGGAGTTTTCCGATGACCAAGTTTTCTATAACAACCAGCAGAAGAAGAGACCGAGGTGGCAGGAGAAAGGTAAGAATTCTTCAAAAAAGTCTGATGGTAAGAAAACTAAGTTTCCAGTTTGTGATAAATGTGGAAAAAGGAATGCTAGGGAATGTCTTCTGAATTCTGGAAAGTGCTACCGATGTGGTAAGATGGGACATAAGGCTCGTGATTGCACTGAAAAGGATCAAGCTGAAGGTAAGAAAAAATTTGATTTACAGTTAGTGAAGTGTTATAAGTGCAATGAGAAGGGTCACTATGCAAACGAGTGTCCGACAAGGAGCTTGAGTGATGGGAAGCAGTTAGACTACAAGCAGAAAGGGGTGGTGAAATCCTTTGCAACTACTTCAGCAGTTGTCGGGCCATCAAATGAAGTTGTATCAGGTACTTTGTTTGTCTTTTCAGATTATGCCAGTGTGTTGTTTGATTCAGGGTCTACACATTCTTTCATCTCTGAAACCTTTTCTAGTAAAATGGGAATACCATCTCAAGAAATGACTCCTGAACTTTTGGTAAAAACACCTGGGGGAAGTGTCGAGGCAAAAAGAATTTATAAGAATCTTCCTATCCTTATCTGTGGAAAGAACCTACTTGCAAACCTTATTGTTCTACCTCTAGTAGAGTTTGATGTTATCCTGGGTATAGATTGGCTCTCTATTTACCATGCTAAGATTGACTGTAGAGCTAAAGAAGTTTCTTTTCCGAAAGACTTTCAGTTTGTTTACAAGAATGAACCCTTACTTTTGATAACATATCAAGAGGCCGAGAAACTTGTAAAAGATGGAAATTAATGTTACCTTGCACACATCGTTGAAAATAAAGGAACTCTTCAGATTAATGATGTGCCAGTGGTAAATGAGTATCCTGATGTTTTTCCTGATGAGTTGCCTGGAATAATACCAGATCGGGAAGTTGAGTTTATTGTTGACTTAGTTCCTGATGCTAAGCCAATTTCAAAACCCCCTTATCGAATGGCACAAATTGAACTTTTAGAGTTGAAGGAGCAATTGAAAGATTTATTAGATAAAGGTTTCATTATACCTAGAACATCACCATGGGGTGCTCCTGTTTTATTTGTTAAAAAGAAAGATGGTTCTATGAGACTTTGAATTGATTATAGAGCCTTGAATAATATCACTGTTAAGAACAAATATCATTTGCCTCATATCGATGATTTGTTTGATCAGCTCCAGGGAGCTCAGTTTTTTTCAAAGATTGACTTGAGATCGGGGTACCATCAGCTGAAGGTAAAGGAGGAAGATATTCCGAAGACCGCGTTCCGTACGAGATATGGCCATTATGAATTTGTAGTAATGCCTTTTGGGCTAACCAATGCACCTGCTGTATTCATGGACTTAATGAATAGAATTTTCCATGAGTTCTTGGATAAGTTTGTGGTGGTTTTCATTGATGATATTTTGTTGTTTTCTAAAAGTAAAGAGGAGCATGAAAAACATTTAATGGTTATCTTGAAAACCTTAAAAGAGAAGAAATTGTATGGGAAATTCAGCAAGTGTGAGTTTTGGTTGCAACAAATTTCTTTCCTTGGTCACATTGTTTCTAAAGATGGAATAACTGTTGATCCTGCAAAAACAAAAGTTGTGGAAGAATGGCCAAGACCCACAAATGTCACCAAGATTCGTAGATTCCTTGGTTTGGCGGGCTATTACTGAAGATTTGTTAGAAATTTTTCACGGTTATCTAGTCCAATGACTAAGCTAACTCGGAAGGGTGTTAAGTTTATCTGGACAAAAGAATGTTATGATTGTTTTCAGGAATTGAAAAGAAGATTGGTGAATGCTCCAGTTTTGGCACTACCTTCCAGGAATGGTGAGTTTGTTATACACAGTGATGCTTCATTGAAAGGACTTGGTTGCGTCCTAATGCAGAATGATCAGGTAATTGCTTATGCTTCACGACTGTTGAAAACTCGTGAGGTAAATTACCCTACACATGATTTGGAATTAGCTGCTGTTGTTTTTGCTTTAAAATTTTAGAGGCATCATTTGTATGGAGTAAAGTGTGAAATATATACCAATCACAAAAGTTTAAAGTATATATTCACTCAGAAAGAGTTAAACATGAGACAAAGGAGATGGATGGAATTAATCAAGGATTATGATTGTACAATTCATTACCATCCGGGAAAAGCAAATAAAGTGGCTGATGCTTTGAGTCGAAAAAGTAATGCTTCATTAACAATGTTGCATTTGGAACATGATCCTTTGGTTAAGGATTTGATGAACTTTGGCATAGAAGTTGTTGGTGCAGGAAGTCCTTCTGTTTTGTTTCAGGTATCAGTGAGATCATCTCTATCAGATAGAATCAAGCAAGCACAGAAGCAAGATAGTGAGTTGCAGAAAAAGGTAGAGCTGGTTCAGAAAGGTAAGTTGCCTGAATTCAACGTTGATAGTGATTGTGTTTTGAGATTTGGGAAGAGATTGTGTGTGCCTTGTGATTCACAGTTGAAGAGAGAGCTGTTATGTGAAGCTCATAGTTCTCCGTTTTCAGTTCATCCGGGTAGTACTAAGATGTATAGAGATCTGCGGGAGTATTACTGGTGGGATGGAATGAAAAGAGACATTGCTGATTTTACTGTGAAGTGTTTGACTTGTCAGCAGGTTAAAGCAGAGCGGCAGTTACCGAAAGGGATGCTTCAGCCTTTACCAGTGCCATAGTGGAAATGGGAGAATATATCCATGGACTTTGTTGTTGGATTACCGAAGACATCTCGAGGTAATAATGCAATCTGGGTTATTGTTGATCGCTTGACCAAATCTGCTCATTTCCTTGCAATACGAGATACTTTCTCTCTTGATCAACTTTCCCGTTTGTATCTTAAAAAGATAGTCAGGATACATGGAGTTCCTCTCTCCATTGTATCGGATCGTGATCCAAGGTTTACTTCTAACTTTTGGAAAGGCCTTCAGAAGTCGTTGGGTACTGAATTAAATTTTAGTACAGCTTTTCATCCTCAATCAGATGGACAGTCAGAACGAACAATTCAGACATTGGAGGATATGCTACGATCTTGTTCTATGGATTATCAGGGAAGTTGGGACCAACATCTTTCTTTGGTTGAATTTTCATATAATAACAGTTTTCATTCCAGTATACAGATGGCACCATTTCAGGCATTATATGGGAAGCGGTGTCGAACTCCAGCTTTCTGGGATGAAGTGGGTGAAAGGAAGTTGATGGGACCAGAATTGGTAGAAGAGATGGCAGAAAAAGTTCAGCTGATTCAGAAACACATGAGAACAGCTCAGAGCAGGCAGAAGAGTTATGCGGATAACCGGAGGAAGGATCTATCTTTCGAGGTAGGTGATCATGTTTTTCTCAAGGTTTCTCCTTGGAAAAGCGTGATGAGATTTGGTAAGAAAGGAAAGTTGAGTCCAAGGTTTGTTGGACCATACGAAATTCTGGAGAGAGTTGGATCAGTTGCATACCGAGTGGCTTTACCTCCGAGTTTATCTCAGGTACACAATGTTTTTCACGTTTCGATGTTGAGAAAGTATATGCCAGATCCATCTCATGTTTTGAGCTCAGAGGTAGTTCAGCTGGAAGAGAACCTATCTTATGAGGAACAACCAGTCCAGATTTTTGACCATAGGGAGCAAGTGTTACGGAATAAGGTGATTCATCAGGTAAACGTTTTGTGGAAAAACCACATGATTGAAGAGGCAACATGGGAATCTGAAAATGCAATGAGGGATAAGTACCCCCATTTATTCGATAAGTAAATAAATTGCGGGGAATCAATTTTCTAAAGGGGGGAAGGATGTAACATCCCAAGTAAGTAATGAATAATAGATATTTTTATCTATGTCTATTAATGATTAATATAGTGTTATAGAGGCTTAAAATGAAAATAAATACAATCTTATGCATGGAATACACTAATATTCTTAAAAGATTGTTTTAGTGCCTTTTGATGGCAAACAATTTTTGAATCTATATTTTGACAATTTTATAAACTATGTTTGTCAAAATAAAATTATTCTTTATGATTGGGACATCAAAATTTACCATGTGTGAATTTTTGGTATTTTTCTGACAATGTTCATCTTTTAATGAATAGTGAAAAATACTGCATTTTACATCAAAACTGCCTTTTAATCTAATTTATTTATATGATTAGATTATCTTCTGAATTAGTCTTAATGTGTAATATGAATATATTTTTACCATTTAATCCAATGGTGGTCATTGGAATCAATTTCACTTTGAAATTGGACTTAAACTAGTGTCAATCTTTTGATACTTATTGTTTTGTAAAAACACGCTATTTGCTCTGCATCGGGAATTAATCATTAAATTAATTAATGTGACCTATATGTTTTGAATTTTGTAAAATAGACTTCATTTTTGAATTTGGAATATCAAATATATCTTAGGGTGAATTTTTGGTAATTTTCTGAAAAACTTCAATTTTTGATGAATAGTGAAACCACTAAGTGATAATCAAGCAAACTGATTTTTCAGTTAAATGAAAGTTTACCACTAATGTGTATTGAATTTTGAAAATCCGACATACATGGTTGTCATTAAGAAGTAAAATGTGGTTCAATGAGATTAAAATAATTTTTTGGTGAATAGTAACTTATTAAGTTTTTAATCGCGATTAGTGATAATTAGTGTAGTTTAAGGTATAAATAATGCTTTAATAATATGAAATGACCTAGACACATGTCCCAACCTTATTGGTTGTGTCATGGCCGACCAAGACAAGCCATGGGTCAACTTGGGGACCCCATGGATCCACTTTTGTTGGGAAATGACATAAATTACTTTTTATTTAATGTTAAAGTGAAAATGACACAAACATAATATGTTTTACAAAAACAATTTTTAAGTGGGGTTATACAAGTCCAAATTTTGATTATAAATAGTCATTGGAAAGATAAAAAGATTTAATACATCATAGTATTTTTTTTATGATTTTTAGACATTAAATAAATTTAATTATTTATGACATAATAATGATGCAGCGATGACATCATTATTTGACGATTTAAATAAAATAGAAAGACAATGTAAAATCTATGAACTAAACATGGCCAAAACCAATTGGATGAGTGTATTTCGAACCCTTATCACCTTATCCACGAATTATATCAATGTGGGACCTTTTGAAACCGAAACACATTTTCAAATAAAGTAATATTTCTTTACTTGCCAAAAGTGACCCTCCTCTCCTCTTATAAAAGGCCCCCACCTCTACCTCATTTCACACACTACTCAAGCCTTTGGCTCGGCCAACCCCTGCCCATTTACTCTCTCCACATCCCTCTCCTCATCCTAGAGGATTCCCTTTTGGCAGAATCCTTTCAAAGGAAGCCTTTAGGCTCAACTCAAAAGGAGTTACACTTTTAAAGGTAATTCATTCTCTGATGTTTATTTGTTTTATTTTGCTTTTCCAACCCCCTAAACTCTTTTTATTTACTTCTTTTGTAACAAAACCAGTATAATCAATATACTAGGATGTTGTTCTAAGATTTATTTGAGCTACACTCTCACACAACTACATCAAATGGTTAAAGAACATACGGTTTCCGTGGATGGCGAAATTCTGCCTCCCAAAACGATGATTGTTCAACACTCATTTAACACCTTCAAAGGTGGCCATTATGATGTCACTATTTTTATATATGATATATAATATGTTTATGTTTTCCTTAAGCTTCTGTTTTTTTCATTTTTGGCATACCTTTATGGTTTCCATTATGGGTAAAACACGATATCTTCATTTTAGGAAGTGCGGACTACTGCCCCCTAAAAGTGATTTGATTCGTTAGTACCATATGTGGGATGTGTAAAGGATAAAGTTAATGATATTATATATGTTATTATACTGTAATGATAATATACTCTTATATCATTATGATTCCATTCCAGAAAATATGAAATAGAAATGGAAGTAGCGTTCATGCGTACGTACGGCTTACCGTCTCCATGAACGGTGCATTTCATTTCTTACCTCTAAATGTGATGTAATATTATAAATGAATGTATGTACTGGATATATATGACATATATGATATCTACATCATGAATACCATTTTGGATATAATGAACCTTTGACCAAATTAACAACATGTAAGTGTAAGAAGTCTATTTTTGACTTAAGAACCAAATACCGACAAAATGAACATTATTAACTTAACTGATTACATGATGTTCATAACATGGTATAAAAGGAATAATGAACTTGAAAAAGATTCATAATAAAGTAAAGATTAACTCAAGTTTATTATTCAGGAGATTAAAGAACGGTCGGGTCAAGTCGGATACGAGGTATGGGACCTCGTCTCAATCTCCTTTCATTGAGGCATATTTTATTTTATACACAACTTTCTTTTATAAGGTGTATAAACCCCTTTGACTTTTACGTTTATTCAAAAGGAATCTTTTTTATACGAATCGTTTACTAAAAGACAAAAGGGAATGTTTTTGTCGTACGTATGCGGCGACAACTACTTCTCCGCCGTCGTAACCGTTATTTGAGTTTCGGCTTCCTCTATAAGCCATACCTTCTTTTTTTTAAAGAAAAATAAATACCATGTTTTACTTTGGTATTGAAAATGGTTTTCATAATGTTATTATTATATCAATGTGTTGTATTGATATCTCGTGATTGAAATGTGGAAATTTTATGTTTCCTTTATGCATGTTTTATGTGATATGATTATGTTATGGTTCTTGGGCATTATTATGAAGACGGGTGGTTCCGTGATAAACTAAGGGCGGGTGAGCCCGTTATAGCTCTCCAATGCATTGGGTAACGCGAAGGAGTGAAACTTTAAGCTTTCTCCGAAGAGATTTTAGGTAATATACTGTGATGGGTATTCCAAACTTAACCAAGAGGGTTACTCCCTACGTAAGAATGTTATGAATTCCTCAAGTTACCTTTATGTCTTATGATTTCTATGATTTATTCATGATTTTATGAGGTATATTAAAGTGCCTATGTTTTATGGGTAAAGTATGATTTCATTCTTATGTATATATGAACTCATGTTTCCTTTCCATGTTTTTTTATAACCCATACTGAGTTTTTATGCTCATCCCAAGTTTTTGAAATGTTTTTCACAGGTCAAGGGAAAGGTACATGATTAGATGATAGAGTCAAGGATGTGACAAGAAATAATCCATGTTTTATTTTAAATATGTTTCCATTGATGGGAATGAAGAATACTATCTTTATGTAACCACTTTGTTTATATGTGGAATGTAATGAATGTTTTATGATCTAATTCTCTAAAACTCTAAACCCGAAAAGATCCTCAATGTGTAATCTGGTAATAACTCAAGATTAAGCAAGGTTTAAGGCTGTGGCCTTATACACATAGATGACACAAACCCACCATCAAAATATACCCACCCTCTGATCTTCATGGATTCCACTTCTCATGGTTGTGTCTCACGGTAGACGTCGAACCAGAACAATAAATTCGAGAAGGATCTAGCCCTGTATGATAGGGACACCCCATATTGGTGGAACAATGTGGCAAGGTCCATGGGGGGGAAGACTGCGGAAGAAGCGAAGAGGCACTATGAGGTGCTGGTTGAAGATGTGAAGCACATCAAATCTGGTTGCCTCCCTGTTTACTATTCTGGGTGTAACAATGGTAGTCAGGAATGTAGGTAGTTCATATATATACATATATGACACACACACACACACACACATATTGTAAAACTCTCTCTACTCCAGCTACTCCAAAGGGCTTAGAAGGGAAGACCCATGTTTCGGGGATTGAAGTTGTATCTCAGAGTGGATTTCCATAAATACTCTGAGTGCAAGCCTTACCCACTCAAATTCAATGACTTATAGTGGTGTTAGAGTAAATAATTTATTCTTTAAATAAAAACCTCAACTTGTTTTTAGTTTTTTCTCTTTTCTTGTCAAATAACAGTTCTCATGACCTAATTTATGTTTGGGGTTTGGAAATGATGTTGTTAAAGAGTTTTTTCCATAAGGGTTTTTTGAAAACAATTATTGATAAAATAATGTTAGTCTTAAAATATTTTTGAAAAATATGTCACAAAGGTGTTAAAACCCTTAACATATTTTGTCTTTTTTCGCACAAGACAGAGGTGGTTTGACCATTAATTTCATTGCTTGAAAGTTTGGGAAAAGGAATTATGAGCCTTAATGGATTTACCTAAATAAAAAAAAATACTTATTTTAAATATTCATATTTGTAAATTTAAATTTTTTATTTTTATTTTTTTTTATTTATATACTACCACAAAATAGGGCAAAAAAATAATCTCATTTTATCAACACTAAACAAAAAGTGTTGATAAAGGAGGGGGCATTTATCAGCGCTAGCTAAAAGCACGGATAAATGTTTTTTTATAATAATTCTATCAAAAATAATGTTTATTGGTATACATTAAATGAAAAAATCACTAAGAGACACATATATTTATTTATTTTAAGGATTTATTTATTTCTTTTATCATTTCACTCTTTATGTTACTCAAAATATTATTCATAAGATATTATTATCAGTATAATAACTTGAAACCTATCACTACTTCTCAATTGAAGAAACTTCTAATCTCGATTTCTCTTCCACCAAAACCATTCAAACCCTTAACCTAAAAATATGAACCTCAACCTGCATCATCTTACTAACCTAAGAAAAGAAAAAGAGTAAAAAAGATACTATATTTAGTATCATTAAGAGATCCAATGTTCTATGCAAGGTGGTATATGTAAAGGTTGTTGATTTTTACTAGTTGGATCACATATACTTTTTGTTGAAGAAATTGTTGAACTTATAAGGATTAGAGTTTGGTTTTTATGAAAGATGGGATGATTTTTAGAATGATAATGAACTAAGAGACTTCTATGACCATTACAAGTTTATTTTTTGTAAGAAAGATGACTCATTTATCTCAAATATAGACAAAAGGACATTACAATTTATTTATTAGAATTGTTTGGTTTATATCACTAGAAACGAGAGGAAAGTTACTAGTTTAGTCTCACTTCTGTAAGTATTGATGAAGTATATCACAATGAAATTATGTATTCTCTAGTTGGAGTTCCGACTATTGAGAAGAAATATATTGAGGATCTCAAAGATGAGTAAATAGTTCTAGTTAAGTTTATTCAAACTAGGATTTTACTATGAAATTGAGAATTTTTGAAAGTCCTATTCCAAAGTATTTACCTATAATATATATTTATTATTAAAAAGAAGGTAAATATTCCCCAAAACATATTAATTTATATGAACCTCATTTAGAAAAATTCTTTGATCTTTTATCCTATTATAAGGATTATGAGTATTGTTTTTAAAAATAAATAAGTGGAGTTATGTATGGTAATGGAATCTAAATTCAATGGTTTTAATGCTCCAGGAGTTGGTTTAATGATGGGGAATATTTTTTAAAATATATTTTCTTTGAAGAAAATTTTTCTCCATATGGATGAAGAATAATTTTAGGACCCTGATATTGTTGAGGGGGAGTCCTATATGCCAGCTAATGATGAGGCTGCTCTACCTAAATGATTTGTAGACATAACAACCTTGCAAATTCAAAAGGTAGATAACTGGTTTCCTAAAAACCTACTCCAAAAGAGTAATAATTTTTTGAAGCTACAAGGGTTCAAGATTATCTAGTTGTTTAAGTTAAAAATGACTTTGAAATATTTTATAATTAGGATAAGGAAAGGGTTCCTAGTGATGATGTAGTTTCACCATACAATCTTGATGAAGTGGTTTTTGTTGAAACTGATGTTCAAATATCTCTAATTACATTATATTTGGAAGCTACCCATATAAGACTAGTAACTATTCATACTGGTGAAAATAAGACCCTCACCTTTTTTTCCCGTGATTATGTAGATTTTTAGATACCTAGAGTTAGTGAATATACTATCAAGGAAAAGTAAAGAAGTTTTAATTGGTTATACCTCTATTTAAGTAAAATATTAAAATGTTTATTATATTAGGAATGTGATTTTTGGATCAGATGAAGAAAGATGTGAGGATACCCCTTTGGTTTTGAAATCAAAAATAAGAATAGTGGAGGTTGAACCCTCTCTTGATTTATAAGAAAATAGATAATAAACCTTATAAAAATATGAGGAAGGTACCATTAAATCAAAAGGAAAAGTTTATACCTTTTCTAAAATAATTTTTTCTAAATTCAGCTTACTGAAATAAGAAATGGAATGTCCAAAGAATAATCTTAAATATTCCAAAGACAAAGTCAAATCACTAAAATAAAACACAATTTATATTTTTTTTGAAATTATGATATATGATTTGGTCATAAAAATACATTTTTATTTAAAGAAAAATATATTTATAGGTCAGTTTTAATATATAGAAATGATTCCATATGATCTTTCAATTATGTCATCTTCTACTGAGAAAAGAACATATACTATTTTTAATATTCATTTCATATATCTATTTATTTGAATATTCTATAACGAAAAATTCAAGAGTTAAGTTGTGATTCAATTTATCTTGACACATTTCAATATTGAAAAGATACCTTGCTATAGAAATCAAGGAAGATCAATGTAGCAAACCGACCCAATACTACCATCCAAACTAGCACCTAACCTGACCATCCACTGGCCTAAAGGTTATTCCCAATCTCTACAATCTAGAAACTATTTATTTTTAATATTATAACATTATTTCATAAATATTTCACCAATTATAACAATATAAAATAAATCATCATTGGAAACAAATACAATATCCAACCAAACATGGAATAACTTATAAGAATCCATAAAATGATAATAATACATCCAAAATAAATAAAAAGTGGAAGTATATACATAAAAACATCTCAAGAAAAAAGGAAAAAACCACATCCCAAAAATTAAAAAAAGTGAAACAAAACTTGAAAAGCTACAACAGAACCTCAAGTGACCCCCAGTAACTCATCACAATCCACCATATATCCATGGACCAACCTAAATATAAATAACTAAAATAGTTATAGGAATTAGAGACCTGATAATATCTATATAGACATAAACTAAACATCATTATTCCTCACCAATTTCCAATACTATGGAAATCCCTTTATAACATAGTTTGTAAAAGTCTAGTTTGAATATATAATAAAACATAGGATTTTCACATGATTTATAGAAAGAGTGAAATGAAATTCAATTTACACATTTATAAAAAACCACCTTTTATAAACTAAAACAAATATGGATATAAATTTTAAATTAAAATTTTCACACTATGGAATGGGGTCCTTTAAAAGTGTGGAAAATAAGACAAAAACCCATTTTATTCATTCAAATTGTTTCCTAAATAATCATTTTTCAAAAAAAAATTCCAAGGAAAACCCAATTCTTAAAACCCATTTAATAAATAAAAAAAAGTTTTCTTTTTCAAATCATACTTTCAACCATTTTTAAACAATACATTCAAAATCAACCCATTCACAATAAATGTGATACCAAATCATAAATAGGAACTAAGGAATCAAGGAAACATAATCCAAAAAAAAGCAAAACAATGGTGCTAATAATCAATCAATCAATGATATATAGTCAAATCAAGAAACAAAATGCCTTAAAATGTCTTAAAAATGACCTAGCTGTCACAAGAATCATATTATTGATCTAGTAATAAAGAAATAATCCCGCGACAAAGAACCTAGGTCAACACTACAGATCCTATCCATGTCTTAGGTAGTCTAATCAGGCTATGTAGAAATAAATATATGGGGAGCTTACCACTACCCCAACCATAACAACATTTCTAGATCACAGGACATGTTACCCCTCTCGGTCTAACTGATGAGGTATATGTTAGGGAACCTTCCCAAGATAGCCTGTAACACCCCAGGTTTTTATGAATTAATTTTTTTCAAATAAATTTAATTTATTTTATTACTAATATTTCATGAATAACCATGTTATACTTTCTCTACATGCAACACTTGGTTATCTTGTGTTACATATGACATTGTTTTTTTAACAAAACCATGATATATTATTAATATTGTTATTTAAATGAGGAAATCATAACCTAGACATTAAACATAGAAATATGAATAGTAATAACTAATTTTAAATATTAATTACACTGGTTTTATATAAATTAAATATATTTATAAATAAGTACCTATTTTTTTAAAGTCCTTATATGTTTCGAAAAAACTATTTTCTAAAAAATTGTTTTATTTACCTTTTGTGAACATTAACAAAATTAATTTTTCAAAATATTAAAAATTTAATTTTATAAAATAAACTACATTTTTGAAATAATAAGGTAAAAATCAGCTTAGGGTGAATTTTTTGTATTTTTCTGAAAAGTTACATTTTTTGATGAATAGTGAAAAATACTGAATTTTCATTTTATTTATGTATAAATTTAGATTACATTTTATTTTTTTTAATGTAAAATTAGTTCAATTATAAATTAATTAATTTAATTTAGATAATTGAGATAAATTTCATATTGAATTTAGATATAAAAACTTTGTAAACTTTTGAACATTTTCTTTTCAAAAACCCACTTTGTCATCACCTCTATGAGATTAATTTTAAATTAAATTTTGACACTTATGTGAATGGAATAAAGAAAAATTTATTTCATATTTGGATTGAGAGTAATTTATATTATATAATAAAGTCAATTTAATTTTTTACTAAAATTAATATTAAAAATAATATAAATTATTTACTAGAGTTAATGTAAAAAATTTGTTTATCGAGGGGTTAAACTAAAAATATAAGGGTTAAAAACCACCCAAAACTTGTTAAAAACTATTTTATGGCCATATTTATACCTTATATCTTCTATGATATAGAATGGTCCATTATTTGATCATTTTTAAATGAAAAAACCATTGGTGGAATTGCTTCTTTCAATAAATTACAAGTGTGCCACTCACCTCACTTATAAAAGGCCACCCCTTATCCTCTCCTATTCACACCGTAAAATCCTTTTTTTCACCAAATAACTACCCAAATCACTTATAAAATTCCATAATATCATAATAGTAGTCTTATTTTGGACATAAATAAAACCTAGTGAGGCTTTTGGTGAAAACCTAAAGAGGATACCTGAAGAATATCTAACATTCATCAATGAGCATTCTTTTATTTCTTCCTCCAACTCCTTCAATTATTATTATAACCTGATAATATAATGACATAATTATATTTAATATATTTATATGTTTTTATGTTAAGGGAATGACCTACAACCAACTCCACTTCCATCAAATGGGTTATGAAATCATCGTACATGTATACAACGGACTACCACCTTGTGAACCGATGTCATTCATTTTTATATTAACACCACTCAAGTTTGGAAATAATGATAGATTTATTGTTTATATTTGATATATATGATATTATTATGATTTTAAATTTACTATATCACTCATACCTTCATGATTTCCATTTTTTGGGAATATGAGAACTTCTCTTGTTTGTATGGAGGACTACCACCTCGCGAAATGATGTGATTCATTCATGATTTACATAGAAGGTAATATGGTTGGTTTTAGTGAAAATATGTGATATATATGAAATAAAAATTATTATTTAATTATAATATATCCTTTACCTTTGTTTTTTTTCAATCCAATAAAAAATGGAAACAATGTTCATGCATACGTTCAAGCTACCATCTTCATGAACAATGTATTTCAATTTCTATACCTAAATTTTATCTGTTAATCTATATAAATATATATCTAATATATATTATATTTATATTATGTTTAAAATTATGGATATTATTAAATCATGATAAAAAAAATAGGTCCAAAAATAAAAAATCTAAGCATATATGAAAAAAGTAGTTATTACGTAAAATGTAACTTTAACATGGAATTCTTAATAAATGGGTACAAAAGGTCATTAGAAAATAATATTGGGTATGATATATATATATATATATTTATAATAAATTTATAATTAAATTATATTTATTATACTAAATTTGAACATGTATGATAAAATTCAAGACTTAAGGTAAGAGATTTCTAGTCTCTCTTTTATTTCTCCGAGACATATAAAAATTCACGAGTCATTTATTTTGTGTGGTGTATATACTTAAAATATAAATTTTTATATCATAAATATAATTATTTATATGATATTTAAATTTTCATTTTCTTTTATTCTTTATTAGGGATTACGATCCATAATATTACTAAAGTGGTAAAGGATTTCTAGTCTCTCTTTTATTTTTGAGAGACATGCGAATTCACCACTCATTTACTTAGTGTGGTGTATATACCACACATTTTAAATGTTAGGTCATGAATCTAATTTTTTACAAGATATTTAAAGTTTCATTTTATGTCATTGTTTTTTGGGGATTATGGTCCAAAAGATTACTAAAGCGATATGGGATTTTTTTCCTCACCTTTTACTTCTGTGAGACACATGTCATATTCACTACCTATTTAATTTATGTGGTGTATATAAATAACATGAATATATTTTATGATTATTATTCTGGATATTATTGGGGTTTAAATATCCATTTTAGGATCTCTCTATCATGGGGTTTATGGTTCAAAACTTACCAAATCAGTAAAGTATTTTTGTCTCAATTTCCCTTCTCTGAAACTTATGTTTTGAAATTAACCTATATCCTTTTATAAGGTCTATATATATACCATTTGACATATAATATCATGAATTTATTTATTATAATTATATTTTAAGTTTCATTTAACATTATTTTATAATGGAGATTATGTTTGAATGTTACCAAAGTGGTAAACGTTTTATGTTACAATCTATTTGTTTATCAGGATTTTTTATGATTATGCTTCCAATGATGAAACATTATAATATATATCTCAATAAACTCATTAATTATATTATCCTCTTGTTACTTAATGAGAATACATTTCTTCCCTTAATTTCATCTCTTTATGTATTCACTAGTTCAAAAATAGCATTTTTAATAAAAACCATCTTTCCACTCAAAAAAAAAATTTCTTTAAAAACAAAATTTTATAAAAAAATTATAAAATGTTTTTAAATTATAAAAATTATTTATTATATAAATTTTTACCCATTTATTAATTTTTTTAAAAAACTTTTAATTTAATCTTCACATAATCTTCTAAAAAATTCTTGTTTTACTTTTACCAAAAACATGAAATAAATTTTTGTGTACAATATTAACAAAATTTCCCACCATTATGACTTTTATTTTGATTAAAAATTAATTTATAAATATTCAACGTTATTTTAAAAGAAAAGGATTTATAGATTTTTTTTAAAGTTATTCTTAAGGAAAATTTATCGTCCTCATGAATCATTCAAAGTGATTTATCTTTGAAAATCATTTTCCATCTAAGATGACATCCTTTTATGTAACTTATGATTTACTAGGGATACTAAGTAAGGATAACAATCTTATTCTTTCTCTTAATGGTTTATGATGATAAGTTTTTTATGACACATGTTTCTCTTGCATGGGTTATACCATGATAAAATTATTATGAAACCCATTTCTTTTTCCATGGGTTGGGCTTTAATGAGATGATGAAATGATTATGAAACCTTTATTATTTTCAAAGGTTATGATATGATGAAATTTTTATTAAACCCATATCTTTTCCATGGGTTATGTTCCAGTGAAATGATAAAATTATTCTAATACCACATTCTTTTCCATTAGCTATACTATAATAAAATGTATTTTTAAACCCATTTCTTTTCATGGGTTATAATATGATTAATGTTATATGATATTATGGAACATAAAGGTATGGATTATGTGACCGGTGATACCTATATCTCCCTCCAATGCATTGTTCAATGATAAATGTTCTATAAGATCATAAGGTATATGAGTGGTTAGACCAGTCCTAAAAAGGAGGGTACTTGGGTGGTTAGCCTAAACCTAAAAAATAGGGTACATGGGTGGTCAGACCCAGCCTGAAGTAGGTACATAGGTGGTTAGCCCAAGCCTAACATGTTATGAATGTCTGGGCATGTAGCATTGGCATAATATTTTCAATACTTAGATATATTCCACAAATATATGTTTTATACTAGTGTTATGCTATCACGTCTCATGTTCTTTGATTTCTATATGATTCATATCTTAGAATCATCCATGATTTATGCCATGACACATGTTTATGATCTATGATATGTAGGGTATAGTTTTCACTAGTTATTATCAAATTCTCAGACCCTTATTCTCATGTTATGTTTACATATTTCCCTTTTTTACCCTTCCTGATCATCTAAGCTAGCACGTTTCAATGTTTCCTTTCCCCAGGTTATGAAGAAGGGTTTTATGTGGGGTACGTCTATGAAGAGTAATGAATGGTAATATAATTTTTGGAAACCTCGAATATTCTTCACTAGATAAGATGATTGTGTAGCTAGTATCTAAAGACACTAAACTATTATGTTTCTCAAGTATATATTTATGTAATGTTTTGAATATTCATCTAAAAATATGTATTATCTATGTATAAAAATCCTGGGTCACTATAGTTGGTATTAGAGGAATGGTTTAGTTAACCTTTGGAAAATTCGATGAGAAAACATTATAGAAACACCTAGGGATATTTATAAGGGTATTCCTAGGGATGTATCTAAGGATAAGTCTAAGGATGATTTAAAGTATATGAAAATGTCTTGAAATTTTGGTAAAGGATAGATAAAGTGGTTTCCAATAAATTAAATCCCTATCTAGATAATAAAAGTGGATGTGGATATAGTATAGAGGTACCTGGGGGTAATAAATATGAAAAGGGTTCTTTGATATGGACTCTATTATTACCTGGTGCATGACACTAGGCCTTGCTACACACCTGGTTTGACACCCCCGAGGTATATTCTTCATAAATCTAAAAACTCTTTATGAACCATCATGAATAATTTAAATAGATGATTCTCATGTCTGTACTAGGTTAATCCTAAGGGGACATATATTTAAAATAATATATCAAGATTTAGACATCCTATATTTACTTTTCATGATTATGTAGTTTTACATTATGATTAGTGTTTCTAACATTATGATTTTTTGTTTTACATAATGGTTAAAACTTAAAGGAACCATGTTAATCCTAAGTATGATGGAAAATGAAAAATTTTTCTAATAATAATCTAAATTTTATTAGATCCAAAATGAAAAATATCTTTATTATTCTCACACAACTTTCATAAGCTATGAATCATTCTGGACTTACAAATGAGAAAAGGAGGGAACAAATTTTTTTATAGTCCTTCATGAGGATACTTTCATCATCTTTCAATGAGTTTTTAATCCAATAGTTGTTGAGAAATTCATCAGAATCACTGAAAAGATAGTTTCCATTCTCTAATTTTAATAACATGAAAAATTAATTTTGGTTGTTTACCATTTGGAAGGTGAGGCAGATAAATGGTGGACTCATATGAAAAATCTGAGGCAATAGGATGTAATTGACTCCATGGATTTGGATGAGTTCAAAAAAATATTTTTCAATAAGTTGTTTCCTCGTATTATTCATACAAATATGGATAATAATTTCCTTGATCTATTGAAAAAGGATGAAGAATATATTGATACCTATGAGTCAAAATTTACAAGACTTTCAAGTCTCACATCTAGTAATATCATCCAACCTGAAAGTATAGTTTGTCGTTTCTTTATTGTACTAAAAAAAGTTAATAAAGGGCATTACCTATAAGATACATTAGTATTTGTGAAGATATTGTTCGATGTTATATCAAGTTAGATATTGTGATTGTTGTTAAATATCAATATCAGAAATTGAATTCAAAGGAAAATATTATAACCATATAGAGAATAAGATAATCATTCCTTTATGTTCAAAGTGTGTGAAGAATCATAGAGTAAATTGTATTAAGGGGACTACTAAATGTTTTAAGTGTGGAAAGGATGGTAATAGAGTTATTGAATACTGAATTTATTGGAATAAGATATCTAATTATGAGAAAGATCCATAGAATGAACCTCCCAAACATCAGTGTTTCAATTTAAAGGAGTTTTGTAATTATGAAAACAAGCACCCAAATCTGAGGGTTAATAACTATGATCAACACCAAGGACTTATGAAGAAAAAATACAGAGGGAAAGATTATGCAGTCACGTTGGTTAAAGTGAATCTTAATAATTTGGGCACACTAATCCTCCCCTCCTTAGTTGCGAATTTCATGTATGATTTTTTTATGAATTAGCCCAATGAAAATATTATTTTTCGTCCTTTAGTGAAATTTCATGTGATTATATCCCTCTATATAAATTCTAGAATAATTAAATCACATTTGATATTCTATGGATACAATGTTGAACTCAAGATTCCAATGGAAATGTTTTTATATAAGAAAATATATTATTTAAGGAATAAAGGGTGAATTATAATTTGGAAGCATATATGTTTCTAGGTGATATTAATTTAAGATTTATGGATACCATCGTGGGTATATGAGTTTAAGGTTGAGCATAAGTTAAAAATAATTAACACCCATTTTGAGGGTTTTTGTGATGTGGTTTTATCAATATTAAAGATATTTTACAAGAAATTTATGATAATTAAACCCTTTGATTTTATTTGGAGTGAGAAATATATTTGAGGAGGAATGCCTTTACACTTTGTGGTAATATGATAAAAGGTACTGGTAAATTTTAGGGATTAACATATCTTTGATTTTGAGATAATTATGGGTGACAATAGACCACCTTACAAATTCAAAACACTTCATTTCTATCAGAGAAGATTTCTATTTGGATTTTATTTCCAGAATATAAATTAAGGAAGTCGTAAGTTTTAATGGAGTACAAAATTCAATTTTATTTTATCATAATATGGAGTTTATCTCAATGTTTTGGAGAATTATTCTATAAGACCTTGATATATATTTGATTTTCATCATTTTTTATCTTCCTCAGATAGATGGTCAATTTTATAGAATAAATCAATCTCAAAAGGATGCTCTAAGATCTTATCCAATGTATTTCAATGTTGGTTGGGAGCAACAAATTCATTAAGTTGTGTTTTATTACAATTATAGCTTCCACATGATCATTGATATTTCTCCTTATGAATACCTTTATAGAAGGAAGTGTAGAACTCCAACATACTGGAATGAAGTTTCAGAAAGAAAGCTATTAGGACCTAATCAAGATGATGATATTTACGATAAGTTTAGATCCATTCAGTAACATGTAACAACCTCTCAAATATGACATAAATTTTATATTTATGGTCATCAACATGATCTATAATTTGAAGTTGGTAAGAAGGTCAATCTATGAATTTATCCATGGAAAAAAGAAGGAAAAATTAATCCCTAGGTATAACTATCTAATTAAAATAATTTATCATATTGGGACAATAAATTATCATTTAGATATCCCATCAAGCATCTCTCAAGTTCACGATGTGTTCCATGTATCAATCATGAGGAATTACATACTTGATTCATCACATATACTAAACTCAACGGTTGTACCATTGGATCATGATATTCTATAAGAACAATCAGTATAGGTTCTATATCAAATAGAGAAAGTTCTAAGAAATAATAACACTTATCTAGTCATTTTTTTGTAAAACCACCAGCTTGAGAAAGCTATGTGGGAACCTGGGGACATATTGAGGTGGAAGTATCCTTAGTAATTGGTACCAAAGTGATGAGTTTTGAGGGAGAAATTTATTTTGAAGGGGGTATAATGTAACACCTTGAGTTTTTATGAATTTTTAGAATATATTAAATTTCTTCGATAGCTTGTTTTACACAAATCACCATGTTAAGTTTGTGCTACACAAAACTAGGTTATCTTGCATTACATGTGACATTGGGTTTTAACAAAACCATGATATATTATTAATATATTTATTTAAACATGACCATTATAACATAGTTGTTAAAATTATAAATATGAATAGAAATAAATAATTTTAAAATATTAATTATAATGGTTTTATATAATGTACCAAATTGATAAAAAAGCACTTAAATTTCAATAAAGCCTTTATATATTTTGAAAATACTATTTTCTGAAAAATGTTTTTTATTTCCTTATGTCAACATTAATAAAATAAATTTTTTCAAAATTTTATGAAATTAAACCAATATAATAAACTTCATTTTTGAAATAAACATTTTAAAATTAGCTTAGGGTGAATTTTTGGTAATTTCCTAAAAATTTTCATTTTACGATGAGTAGTGAAAAATATGAAATTTTTGTTGAAAACTGCATTTTCATTTAATGTATTTATAAAATTAAATTATTTTAAATTAGTATTAAAGTAAAATTAGTTCAATTATATATCCATTAATATAATTTAGTTTATTGGAACCAATTTCATATTGAATTTAGATATAAAAACATTGTAAAATTTTGAACATTTTCTCTAAAAAAAGTCACTTTTTCGTCGTGTCTAGAAGATTAATTTTAAATTAAAATTTTCCACATATGTGAGTGGAATTTAGAAAAATAGATTCCATATTTTACATGAAAATAATTTATATTATATATTAAGTTAAACTTAGTTCTTGACCATGATTAATAGTAAAAGGAGTAAAATATATTTACTGCGGTTAAGGTAAGAATGAGTTTACTGGGGGTTAAACTAAATTGATAAGGGTTAAAAATAACAAAAAACATGTAAAAAACCAATTATATGGAAATATTTTGACCTTATATATTCTATTATCAAGAATGGTCCATTATTGGTTCCTTTTAACATGGAAAACATGGCTGGAATTCTTTTCTTTCAAAAAATTACAAGTGTGCCACTCACTTCACATATAAAAGACCACCCCTTCTACTATCAGCGTCACACATTCAAACCCTTTAAATTAACCCAATACCTATCCAAATAAATTACCAAATTCTATAATCTTATCCTAGAAGAAATATTATAGGCCCAAATCTAACCTAAAGAGTCTTTTGGTGCAAACCTAAGGAGTATACCTAAAAAATATGTAAAGTTCATCAATGAGAATTTTTTTCTTTCTTCCTAAATATCCTTAAATTATTATTATAAAATGATGATGTAACATCATTACTATATTAAAAATACTGATATGTTTTATTTTAATTTTGTGAATTATATCCACATCCAATTCAATCAAAGGGGTTCTGAAATCAGCATTCATGTGTAAGGCGAATTACCACCTCACGAAATGATGTCATTCATTCCCCCATTAACACCTATAAATATTATAAATAATTTTATATTTATTATTTATATATGATATTAAGGATATTATAATTATACTTTAATTATTACATCACAAATACTATCATGATTTACAATTTTTGGGAATACAATAACACCACTCGTGTGTACGACAGACTACTGCCTCGCAAAGCGATGTGATTCCTTCAAAATTTACATGTAAGGTAATACAGACTTGGATATTAAAAATATGTGATATATATGGAATATTTTTTTTATAGAATGATAATAAATAATTTAACTTTATTTAATTGAATCTAACTAGAAAATTTAAATAGTGTCCATGCATATGTATGATCTACCATCTCTATTAACGATGTATTTCATTTTCTATCACTAAATTTTATAGGTCACTATAAATTCATATATACTTAATATATATTTTATTTATGTCATGGTTAAAATTTTATATATGATGAGATAATTATCAATTTAAGAGGTCCAAAAATAAAAAATCAAAACATATAAGAAAAACAAAGAAGTTATTACCTAAAATGTAACATTAACATGGAATTTATAATAAAGGGGTAATATATGTTCATAATAAAATCATATATGGTGTGATATATATGACAAATCTACCCATTATTGCACTTAAATTTTTGATTTGTTATATAAGAGTACACTTAAAGTAAATCAGAAGATCAATAAGTATAGTGTCTTTGGTAATTTGGTATATTACACAACAACTTATAATAGGGAATAAATTTCCATTATTTAAAAATTAATTATTATGATCATAATATTATATCATACTAAAAACTGCCTGGGATAACCTGGGGACATGTATAAGAAATGGGTGATTTAGAAATCCCAGAAAGGGAATAAACATGGAACAACATGAAGAAAGTAATTCATGTTAGACAATAGGCATATAATTGAGACATAAAAGGGATGAGAATCTAAAACATGAAAAATGAGGGATGATATAAAATGATAAAATAAAGGAAACATGGGAAGTTTTGAAACAACTACAAACATGGAATCATAAACATACCTGTGATGCATTAGGTTCACTCCTGAATACCTTGAATGAAGTCTCATGTGACTAAAAAATTACCCAATGCATTGGAGTGCTATATAATTCTAAGCACACCTGTCACTTTCATTTTATTCTCATGCATAAGTGTGCCACATAGATCATACAACATGGAATCATTTATCATCAAATTTTATTCCAAGATCAAGGTGTATAAAATAAATACATATAATTACCAAAAAAATATAATTTTTTTATAAAGGTGAACACCCTTGATAGGAAATTGGTATGGGTATTCACTATACAATTGTTTGGCATGGAAAATCATGGTTAAATTTCAGCAGCATAATGGGGGCGCATAAATAATAATGGGAGATATTGATGAGAGTGAAATGGGTTTATCATCATTTAGAAATCATATTTTAAGTAAGTTTAATATGTAATAACATATCACCACATTAGGAAATTAAGATAAAAGGAATAAGATAATGAAGATTCTTGAATAAAGAGGAGGATATAATCTCTTACTAAATTTTGACATGGTAATGGGTGAACTCAAAGGTTCAATAGATGTCTTAATGAGAGTTAAAGGGGTATCTCATCATTTAGACATCATATGGTCAGTAAGGGGAATATGGAAGAACATATAACAACTTTATAAAATGGTTATTAAAGGCATAAGATAATAAATAAACTTGAATAAAGGGGACAAGGAGAGAATCCCTTACTAAATTTTGACATGGGAACAGGTGTACTTAAAGGTTAATGGGGTAGATTAATAATGTTAAAGGGTTCCTATCATAAAATTCACTTAAAAAGTTATGTAATAGGTGTTTATAGAAACATACCGAAACAATAAAAATAAAAATTAATAGGTACATCATAAAAGAGGTTATTGAAGAAGAAGAAGAGAGGTAGATCCCTTACCATGAGAGGGTGATTCCAAATGCTTGAGAGTAGCTTTTTTAGGGCTTAGGGGAACCTTGGTAGGGCTATATAGAGGTTAGGGAAGATTATGTATTTGATAAAACGTTTTTTAGTGAAGTGGAAAGGGTGATTGGGTGGTTTTATATAGAAAATGAGTGGGGAATTATTTATTATTTATCAATCTTAGGTTTTGGACTCTATATAATAAATTAATCAAACCCACAAACCTTACCTAGGTTTTTACCATGGTTTTTTCCAAAGGGTAGTGGTTTAAATTATTTTCTAATTAAAAGTTCTAAACTTATTAAAATAATACCATTTCTTATGTGGAAGTGAGTGATGCCCTTAAATAAATGATTTTAAAATCGTAAAATATATTATAGGTTTTAGAGGATTCAAAAGGATTTATAAAATTAATCAAATAAACTTAAAATAATATTATTTTAAATGGAAATAATATATTTGGTAGTTTATGACAATTATATAATTCATTAAATCACTTTTGGGGTATTATGATGTCATAATACATAACGTATATTTATATTGTATTAAAAATTTACACAAAAATTCGACTCTCTTAGAAAATTATGAAAAATTATCCATTGTATAATTTTGACATTATGATTCCAAAAATAAAATTTATTTTTTCCAAATAATTTTTTAAAAATATGATTTTTTACTTTTAAAATATAATTGACATTTATTGTGAAATTATGGGGTTTTTTTGACAATAATAGTTTTCAAGCCATTATATAAATTTCATTTGATATCATAAAAATTATATTTTCAGTTAAATTTTCCAATCGTATTTAATTAATAATCTTTTATAAAAATATAATTTATTTCAAACATCCATTAATTCATAAAAAATAATTTCTTAATTAAAATTACATATTACTTAAAAAATAAAATTTTCATTTTATCGTATCATAATATAACTTTTATCAATTGATTACTTAATCATTTACAAAGTAAAAAAAATATAGAATAAATATAATCATCATTTCATGTAAAATATGATTTAAATTTAATTATATTACTATTAATATTAATTATATGGATTAAAATTCATAAATATATATGTATAACATAAACATTTCATTAAAATAATTTTTCATTAGGGGTTATTTTAATTAATTACAATGGAGAATCATTAGGCATTTTAAAATAGATTTTATGAAAATGAATTTTCATCCTAAAAAACTTATACTAAAATTTGGTACAAAAGATTATTTAAATGTAATTAATTGAATTAAATATAACTAAAGAATACTTATGTTACCTTGAAATAAAATTAAATGAATAATTTGACTTTTTAAATTAAATTATTTAACAAAAGAAATGACAAATTTACACAAAACAACAATTTTCACTATTCATTGAGAAATTTGTATTTTCTAAAAAACCCCAAAATTTAACATTAAGTTAATTTGGATATCTTGATATAAAAAATGGAATTAATTTTATAAAATACAGTTTCTAAATGTTCTATAAAATAATTATGATAAATAGAAAACATTTTTGAAGAAAACATATTTTTAAGAATAAAAAGACATTTCCAAAATTATATTGATTATTTAATAAGAATATTACAATATATTTAGAACATATATATTTCATAATGTAGTTAATCATACTCATATCTATAAATTTAATGGAATGGTTAAAATAGTTACACTTAAATAAATCATTATTTGTTTAGGTTCAGTGATGCGTATTGAATACGCTATCAAACATAGTTTAATCTTTTAAAAACTCATGGAATTAAAATATATATTGTTATATAATAGATTTATAATAAAAATATATTTATTTATGGGGGAATTATGAAAATTTACCACTCGTTTATTTTACTTTTTGGTGTATATACTACCCCTTTTACATGTTATATCATGAATCTGATTATTTTGATGATATTTAAAGTTTCATTTGATGTTAATATTTATCAGGAGTTACAATCCAAAATATTACTAAAGTGGTAAGGGATTTCTAGTCTCTCTTTTATTTCTTGGAAATATATAAAAAATCACCACTGCTTTCTCTTTTTTGGTGTATATACTGACCCTTTGACATGTTATATCATGAGTAACATTATTTTAATGATATTAAAAGTTTCTTTTTATGTTATTCTTTATCAGGGCTTATGATCCAAAATATTAAAAAAGGGGTAAGGGATTTCTATCTCAATTTTTACTTTTGTGAGACACATTCTATATTAACTACCTATTTCATTTTTGTGTTTTATATCTACCCATGAATTTTTTTTATAATTATTCTCTTAGAAATTATTGGGGTTTACATATCCGTTTGATTATATCTCTCTCATTGGGTTTATCGTTCAAAATTTTACAAATCAGTAAAGGATTTTTTTCTCAATTTTCCTTATTTAAGACATATGTTATGTCATGAACCTATCTCCTTTTATGAGGTGTATATACATCCACTTTGAAATTTAATATCATGGATTAATTTTTCCTTATGATATTTTAAGTTTAATTTTGTGTTATTTATTCACAGGTCTTATGATTCAAATTTACCAAATTGTTAATATTTTTATGTTACAATATCATTATTTTTCAAGATTGTTTATAATTATGCTTTCAATGATGAAATCTTATGATCTATCTCCCCAGAAACTCATAAATATTATTATCTTATGGTTATAAAATGAGAATACATTTCTTCCATTTATTTTCCTCTATTTATGTACTCAAGAGATAAAAAAATGTTTATAAGAATAATCGGAATTTTAGTTGAAATCCAACTTTTCTACCAAAACCATGTTTTATAAAAATGTATTTAATTTTTTTAACATTATTAAAACAATTTATTAAATAAATTTTTACCCATGTTTGAAATTTTTACAAAATTTATTGAAATGAATCTTCACATCATTTTTCAAAAATGATCTTTTGGCTTTTATTGAAAATGTGAAAGGAATTATTGTATACAATATGAATATAATTTCTCACCATCATGACCATTATTTTCATTAAAGAATAAATTATAGTTTTTCAATTTTATTTTCAAAAAAAAAAGTAGTTAAAAAATATTTTATGTTTTAAAAAGTGATTTTCAAAGAGAAGTTTTCTTCATTGAGAAAAGTTCAAAGTGATTCATCTTTCAAAATCATTTTCCATCTAAGATGACATCATTTAATGTAACTTATTCTTTACTAGGGATATGAAACAATAATAAAAATCTTATTATTTGTCCAAATTGTTTATGAAGACATGTTTTTTATGAAACCCAATTCTCTTCAATAGGTCATACCATGAGAGAACACTTATGAAACCCATTTATTTTTTCCCTGGGTTATGATTTGATGAGATGATAAAGTTATTATGAAACCTATATATTTTATATATATTATGATATGATGAAATTTTTATGAAACCAATATCCTTTACATTTATTTTTTTATGAATAAATGATTAAATGATTATGAAACACATTTCTTTTACATGGTTTAGGATATGAAAAAATATTTTATGAAAACCCATTTTGTTTTATGTGTTATGAGGTGATGAATTTTCTATGTTCTTTTGGAACATAAATGTATGGATTATGTGATATATGGGACATATATCTCCCTATAATGAAATGGGTAATGATAAATTTTCTATGAGCTCGGAGAGTACATGTGTGGTTATACCAATCCTAAAAAGGAGGGTACACGGGTGGTTAGCCCAAGCCCAAAAAATATGGTACACGAGTGGTTAACCCAAGCCCAAAAAAGTTTCATGAGTGGTTATCCCAATCCTAACATGTTATTAATTTATTTTTGGGTATCCTTGACATAATATTTTCTATGCTTATGTATATGCCAAAAATCTATGCATTGTGCTATTGTTATGATCTAATGGATCATGATCTTAGATTTCTTTATGATTAATGTCTTATGTAGTACCAAGATTTTTTCCAAGAATCATGTTTATGGTCTATTATATGGACGGTATGTTTTTGATCTATTATTCTCACGTTCTCATACCATTATTCTTATATTATGATTATATATTTACCTTTTCTTCCCTTACTGGGCATCTAAGCTCACCCTTTCTTATGTTTCATTTCCCCATGTTGTGAAGAAAGCTTTTATATAGGGTACTTATTTAAAAAGCACTAAATGAGAACATATTTGTGGGAAAAATTGAGAATATTTCCCTAGATAAAAATATTGTGTACCTATTCTCTAGAGAAACTAAACTTTCATGGTCCTCAAGTGTGTATTTGTGTAATGTATTGAATATTCATCTAAAAAGATGAAATATCTATGTTTGAAAATCCTGGGTCACTATATAGACCACTAACCTACACTATTGTTTACTCTGATTTAGGTTACCTTTAATCTTCCTTGGACTACCATGATAAATAAAATGGATGCGAACATAAATAAACCATCAAATGAATCAAATATAATCCATTTGAAATATACTACACCTCAACTTCTACACACTAGCCCAAAATATCCCATTTCACATCCATGGATGGGCATTATATAAAGATGAAACAATATTAAAAATGACCTAAGGGATCTCAAGTCATAACATGAACAATCAACCATGGGAAAAATAAACACATCGGTCTTAATTGAAGGTCTTGGGCATTTATAAAACGTATTTTCCTATAGTGAAAATTGGGTTTTCACAAAAGTTCACCTGAAGAAAATCTATATTCATATCATCTGGAAATAATATTTCAAATGTTATTTAAAAGTCATTTTTCAAAACAAACTTTGAAATGAAATTTTTAAATCCAAGCATTTTATAAAATAAAATCATTTCCTTTAAAATAACACACTAATGTTTTTTTAAAAAAATTCAATCAATTCCAAGAACCCCTTCACAAAAACACACTCCCCTATTCAAAAATCATTTAAACCCACCAAGAGACATAATGGTCCCAAATGAACTCAAAAAAAATGGTGGTAAAATCCCTTATTTGTTTTAAAAACCCCTTAAAAATTTTTAACCATATTTTTAAAATGGAACAAGCATTTATCATACTTTCAAAACACTTAAATCCCTTTATAAAAGGCACTCGAGCATTTTGATGAACACTTAACATGCGACCTATGTCTATGAAAAGTGTGTAAATTATTTTAAATACATTTAAAACCAAAAAAATATATTTTTACCCATATAATTTATAGAATGATATTTCAAAATGGCTGAATCATTTTAAAATGGAAACTCAGGCCTTTTCACTATCACATTGCATGATACACATCTATGCGAAGTGAAAAAATCCATTAAAAACAAAAATTTTATTTTATTAGTTGAATAAAATATGTGTTTAAATTTATAATAAAACATTTAAAATCATACCAGTAGTTTATAACATATAATAAAATGTAGTTCTAAATAAACACATATCTTTTTAAGTGGAAACATAATTGAAACTCGCCACCTTTGGTAGAGAAATCACAACCAATACATGGAAAAACTTCTCAACCCTATAAAACCCAAATACTCATCATTTTAACCTACCCAAAATCAAATCTAAACCAAAATAGTGGTTAGAGTTCATGGGATTAATAAAAACTAAGATAAAGGGAAGGATATGGATATAAGAGAACAAAAGAAGAAGAAAACATGCTTACCCACTTGATATCTGAGGAAGAATGAGATATAAATTGAATATGATGAGAGGAGAAAATCCCCCCATGAACAAAAAATGTTCATATGAGAAAAGGAGAGTAAAATAGGGGATAAATTAGAAAAAAAAAGGGGGAAATAATGCAATTTCACTTTTAAGTGAATTCTGGATAGGTTGCATAGTTGTCCATACCGTGTGCCAAAAATGTGTTCCATACTATAAAAAATGATCTTACATGTTTAAGAAGAATTATTTACAAACCATGCACCAACAATGAAAGATCCATTATAAAAAACTAAAGTCTTGGTCACAAAAATGTCACATAGTTTTTTCTTACTTTATGTAAGCCATGCATAAGTACCCTTGCTTCCCAAAGGTCTCACACAGTTTTCCTTAGACTTTTTATGGTCTGGGCCAAACTATATGATACCCATGAAAACCAACTATGTGCTATACCAAAATTATAGGAAAAGTATCTAAATAAAGGTAGTCACATATTTTCCCTCTAAACCATGTATGAAAACCATGAATAAAGGGAAAATTATAGATTTTTTATGTTTCTAGATGAAACATTTCAAAAACATAAAATTCTAAAAGATAGAAAAAATAATATAAAATAAAAGGAAATAGTGACATGTGGGTTCCGCCATCAATCTACAAATCATAATACTATTCAGAGACTTTCCAAATCATTGACTGATCTAGTTGAAATTTTCAAGGAGGATGTTGTTTCTCTTATAGAGACATTATTTAACAATATTACATAATATCACTTTATCGTGGAAGGTCTAGAAGATATTTTTTCTCTTATTTATCTAAAAAATAAATTATTAAACACTATATTGGTCATTCTTTGGAAGAATCATGGAGTCTTTCATAAAGGATTCTAATATATCTTATAAGATGGTTGTTGAGACATAAGATATAGTTCTAAGGGAGGATTCAAATTGGAAGGATTTTTTTTATTCCAAGATAATCAAAAACTCTTCCTAACATTTCTAGATCTCTAACTAGTTTTTTATGAATTTTATTAATGTATATGAAAGTGTTAAAGAGTTTTATTACTAAATGTGCTCGTAATTCTGATATTCAAGATTCTATGAAGGTTTTTTTATAGAAGATTTGGAAATGTTACACAGTAATACTTTGTTTTTATTGAGAATCCATCATTAATAAGACTAACATGTGTAAATATACACCTTTCCATATCAAAGGTGGAATATATCTTAGTACTACCCTTCTTCATAGATATCTTTCAACAAGGAAAAATGTTGAAGGAAACCTTTGATCACAAACCTACTAATTTTACCCTTCCATTTTCAATCAAATAACTTATTGAGAAAAGAGATTGAATTCTTTATATTTTGTTCATTTTATTTAATTATAAAATATACTTTCATCTTAACGAAACTCCTTTGTTATTTGTTCTCTATATATTAAGTGTTTTTATAATATTTGAATATTTATTTATTATTTTATGATTATTATCTTAAATATATTACTAATTTATGAATTTCAATTCTTGATTCCTTTAACTTAATTCAAAAAAATTATACATTTTAATAATTCGTATTCAATTAGTTACATAATTCAGTGTGTCAAAGTAATTTTTTTCTCACTAACCTAAATTTATTTTTTATACAACAAAAATTAGAAAATATATGAGTAAACATAAAACTTTACTCCTATATTATGACTTATATATTTCAAATAAATTTTTAATAAAGAGGGAGATGATAAAGGTGGAAAATATAATTGGATATCAAATTTGATTTTTTTTGAAATAAAAATTTTTGTTATATAAATTATTTCTAAATATGTAAAAAAATTGTTTAAATTTCTATGGTTTTTTGACCATCAAAAGGGGTGATTATTGTAAATACTATTGTTATATCGACATATCCCAATATTTCACTTGTTTTTATGCTTAGAAAATCCTAATTTGTTTTACTGATGATATTACCTTAATTAATTTCTAGTTTATAATTAATAATTTATTAATAATTTATTTAATTTTTATTTTTTAATCTAAACCAGTGTTTCTCAATTTTTAATAATTTTTCCTAGGTAAATTATCCTATGCACTGAAGAAATATCCTATAGGAAGTCATAGATGTTATGCACTGGAAATTATAGTTTTTTGTAATGTAATTTATCCTTTGGGATATATAATATGTCCTCCACCATAAGATAACTGTTATACATATTACAAGAAATGTATTAAAAAGAAAAAATATCTTAAATGATGAATCTTCAGTTGAGAAATGATTTATGAAAAAATAAATTCATATATGGTGGATATTTGAAAAATTAAAATATCATACAGAGTTTGGAAGTCTCTTATGTAGATCAAATCTCTTAAACTGGTCAAATAATCTATGTATGTTTGAAATATCCAATGCCAGTGAAAATTTTTATTTGGGAAGAATGTTTCCAAAACATCTCATGCATAATCACATACATAAATTTCAAATACGATACAATGTAGATTGTACTACGGGAAATAATTTCTTATGTAGAACATAAGTATTGTGAGGTTTGGAAATTCTTTAAAAAATTCATGATATCCTATAAAGGAAAAAAATCATATGAAATATAATGACTTAAGAAATGAAGTTCCATGACGTTTAAGATTTATGAAGATGATTTTTTTTTAAATATTTGATTTCATCTTTAAATAATCTCTTACCGTTATGATTTTATGAGAAAATTACACTCCTCATTTTGTTTTATTGAATGTATATATGTCTGAATAAGGAAATAATGAATTAATAAATGATTTTATCTCTAAGAGGTTTTATAGTTCCAAGGGAAACCATAATTTCACTCAACAACTACCGATGTTTTACTATTCTCATAGGATAAGGTCACATAAAAAAGGATATATAATATTTTTCTAATTAGTATATATATTTACTATCGACCGTTATAATCAAGAGTGAGGTTCAAATTCAAAAAGAAGAAGAGTTTTTCATATTTTATACAAGAATTTAATACTATGTTTTTAAAGATAATTATTTATATATGTGTTTGTAAGGAAAAATTGATGTCACTGTGTGATTTAAAGATCATACAATATAGATGAAGAATCTCATAGAGTTAATATTTAAAGTCTTATTCAATCACTACTAGAGTTATTCATCTATTGTCAATTTATTTTTATAACTTTCTATCAAACATGTTATCTTTTCTATAATTATAGACTAGAGAAATGAATGAACACACCTCATTTCATTCACCTAAGAGGATGATCACATCACATATGCCACATAACGGTAAGTACATAAACTTACTCATTCTATCTCAATTGAGGGATTGGATTTTATAATCATCACGTGAGAAGGAAAATTCTATTTTGGGCAAATCACAATTGATGACATGATCAACCACATGCCTATCCACCCCTAATTAACTTATTCACAAATTTGGTATAAGAAAAGTATCAAAGTATGTATTTTCTTTTAGTAGATATTTTTATAACCTAAGGTATAATGAATCCATATAAAGCATGCACCCCAAGTATGCCAAATATAAAGTGTATGACACTCCATGTGGTAAATTTTTTGGTACATCCAATACAAAAATCCCTTTTGTGTCTCATTATAATATTTATTATCTCTATATTAAATCCAACCCATGCTAACCATAAAATTTAATCACTACCTATAATACTCAACGATGAAAAATGGTTAGGGATAACTTAATGTCAGGATATAAGATGTTAATTATCATATCACTTTGTGAATATATATGCATCCAACATGAAGGAATACTAAATTAGGGACTTCCTTTTGTATAACATGATACATTTTTATATTCATATAATATTTAAGAATAATAAAAAACCATCCATAAGTGTTCATTTAATAATATCCCATATGATATACTTTTAAAGATTTCTTATATTGCAACACTATTAAGGATTTGATAAACTCATTTTATCTCTATAAAATTACTACCACATATATTTGTGGAAATTTGATAAAGCCTCACACTAAACACTTTTATTTATTAAAATTAATGAAAATAGTTTTTTTGGATAATAGTGATATTAGGAATCATATTCATAATTCTCTACTCTTTTAATGATCCTTCAAACTTCTTTACTTTACAACATCGAATGTTACAATGTTAATATATTTTTTTATTAACTAAGAACACATTTTATGTTTATAATCATTATCATGGAACATTTTCATTTAAGTTTTTCATTGATATTATTTGGTAATAAAATGTTGAAGTATACATTAATATTTTTACCAATGAATCAAATTATCTTTTATAATATATAGTGAATTTCACTTTAAATATTATTTGTTAAATATATTATTTTTTTATAATTTAATCTTAGATAAGTTTATAAATATTAAAACTAGAATCATATAAAATATATTATATAAAAAGTATCATGCTAAGATACTATTTTTTATTAGTAAATAATACATGTTTTATAATGTGAGGATATTTAAAAAAACTATTAAAAACCATATCTTATATAATATTTTATGTGTTTATAGAAACATTCTAAAAAGAATATTTTTCTCTTTAAAATATTCCATGTATGGGTAGTGGGATCATATCCCTTATATTTTAAAAACTATCTTGGATAAGATCTTTTATACTTGAAAAAACTTCTTGTATCCTTATCTCTTTTTTGTCCATGTTATAAAATCTAATTAGTCATAACTAATGTTTATTAATTTCATCATCTGATTTATTTGTAATAATAATCATCTACAATTACTCCATTTATAATATAGAAATAAGACAAGATAAAAATACATTATAAATTTTTTGATCAACAAGATTTTTAAAGTGATTCATTATATCCATCTTCTCTATGTAGAAACCCATTTCTCCATTACATGAATATACACTTTAAACTCTAAGCACAAATCCTCTGTTAATTTTGAACTCCTATATATATTCACAACATTCTTTTAAGGTATACATGGTATCATATAACCTTTAAAATATAAGAATTCATTTCCATAACATAAATACCTAATTTTGAGTTTCTACAGGGTTTATTATAACCCTTTATGTATTTTGAAAAAATTGTCCAACAATTTCCATTTTTCTCACAATTAAAACATTTCACTTCCTTATAAGATTCTTTTATTATTTTAAATGTTATTTTGGACTCACTATGAGATCTATTCTTATACTTTTGTCTAAAAAATTCCCCCATTATTTTTATACCATCATCAGGTAACTTAAGATCAGACCTCCCATGTTCTTCTCGGTAATCCTTAACATATTGAGAATATAGGGTAAAGTTTTATTGAACTCATTTATGTTTTCATTCATAATAAGCTATTGGAATATTTATAGAAGTTATTAGAAAATTAATTTTATGAATAGATCAAACCTGAGTTGTGAATCCAATCACTACACGTTATTTACATACCCAATCATATTGAGTACATGAATTGAGGTGGAATTAGCCTCAGTCATAAAAAATCGAAAGAGTTCTTTTGAAACTTTATATCTCTTATATATATATTATTCTTAATAGATAATTTCTAGGATGTTTATAGACCCAAAATCCTATATATTCTTATATTTATTTGAAATAACAAGATCAATAAATATAAAAATCAAAGTAGAGATATCAAGTGAATACTTACAATGCTTATTATAAAAATCTTTCTCTTGGTGAACATAATCAGTAAGAAGTTTCTTGGAATGTTTTCAGTCCATCACATAAAACTTTAATTCTATCTAAATTATCATTATTAAGTTCTTTTATCCATCTAAGAATTTGATTCCATTAATCTTTTATATCTCCATAATTGATCTCAAAGTCATGTTTGGTGATGATGATGTAATTTTATCTATAATAGAATTTTTATTAGAAAAGTAACATATTTTAAATTCATTTAATGACTTTTATTAAATGTTCTCTTATTAAAATGATGGATCCTTTTAAAATTATTCATATACATTAGTGTTTAAAGATACTTCTTTCATTAAGTAATTATTCTTTAAATACGTTTTTTACCGTGTAAGACTTTCAAATATTTTAAGAAATATTTTTGAAGCCAACCGCTAAGATGGAATTTGATTTAGAGGTCCATTGAGCATAAAACTAATATTTTAAATTTTTTAAATATATTTATATCACACGCATGAAGCTTTTAAAAAATAATGGAATATCTCATAATAGCGCCTCGAATAAAAAATCTAATACCACAGTTAAATAAGGATTGTGGGGTTTAACTTGGAATGGCCTAATGTTGGTTGGTGCCAGACATCTGGTTGATGCAACCATTGGCATGTGTGTTGAATTAAAATAAATAAAAAAATATTTTTTTTATTGAAAACCCTAATCAAATATTCTATAAATATAATCTTAAGAATATTTTACAAGGGTAATCTATATAAACCTTATTTGATCTGAGAGGTGGGGGAGAGTGTTATTCAGTGGCGGATCATCATTTAATGACAAAGGACAATTTGATCGAGGTGGATCTAGGTGGATTGAGAGATAGTGGACACAATGGATCATCCTAATCATTGGAAAATACATTCTTTACTAATGATTGATCTGTAACTCCCCGAGATTTTATGAAAAATATTCTTTTTAATTTCATTGATGCCTTGTGTTGTATGTTACACCAAAAGGAGCTTGAGCTACACGCATACCTGACTTGTCTTGCATTACACGCAATCATGACCTTCCGCTATAGTGTGTGTTGTACGCAATACCAAGTTTCGCTAAACAACAATATGTTATATAAACTAGCCGTTATGAATAGTAATACCCACTTTTTGAAATTTTATAAATTTTATCTTTCGAAATGGACTTCATTTTTGGATTCGGAATATCGAAATTAGCCTAGGGTGAATTTTTGGTATTTTTCAGAAAACTTTCAATTTTTGATGAATAGTGAAAACACTAGGTTACTATTTAAAAACGGACTTTTTATTTAAATAATTATTTATTTTATTTAAATTTATTTTAGGTCAAAATTGATACATAATACCTATATAAGTTAATTGAAATTCATTGGAGTCATTTTATAATAATTTTTTATATATAAAAATTTTATTGAGCTTTTCACCGTCTTTACCCACCTCCTAGGAGAATTTGAAAATTTACATAAAACATAATTTTACCGCTTCTATGAATGGAATTTCTAAAATCTGAGAGACACAATTAATATTAAGGATTAAAATGTGGTTCAACAAGATAAAAATAAATTTTGGTGAATAGTAACTTGTTACTTTTATTTACCATGGTTAAAAGTAAATAGGGTAATTAAGGGTAAAAATGATATTACTATTACCCTAACACATGTACTAATTCTATTGGATATGTTTAATTCAACCAAAAACAACCTTAGGAATAAAATATTACCCTTTACGTCCACTTGGATTGGATTAGGACATTTATTATTATTTTATTTAAAGAAGAGTTAAAATGGTTAAAATCAATGTTTAATAACTAAAACATTTTTAATATAGGGTTATATATAAGATAAATTCTACAATAAATATACATTAGAAAGATAAAAATATTTCCTACTTAATTTTTAGACATTAAATAATTTAATTTATTTATGAAACAATGGTGATGCAGTATTTACCTAAATAATGAAATATTAAATAATTGATATTATAAATACTCAAATAAATGTAATTTTAGGCTTTCTATGAATTAAACTAATTTTAAAGTTTAATATGACATGTTATTATTGATTTAATTAACTTTTTTAGAAATAATAATTCTGTTATTATTTTCACAAAAATCAATTACCAAATAGTGTCAAAATTGACATAAAATAGATTTTAAAACAAACATTATATTATTAATTGTTATTTTATTCCAAAAAATATAAGGTTTGGCCAAATGACTTAGATAAGGATATATATATTAATAATGAACCACTTGGGGTTCTTTTGGCTTGTTATAGTAAGTTTATTAACCATATAGTGTAAGAAAACAAAAAGACACGGTAAAAGTTAAATTATTTAACTTAGAGTTAAATCTAAATGATAAGGATAAAATAGTAACCTAAACCTGTCTAAAACCTATTTGTTGAGAGGATTGCAACACATCCCCACTTTAACTTAGAAATAAATCAATTTTGAGCTATTATAAACCGAATATGACTTTATTATAAAATATTATTTTAAGTTTTTCCTAAAGTGCCCCTCTCCTCCCTTATAAAAAGGGCACCCCTTCCCTCTTCTATTCACATCCTTTTGAGCCTTGAAGCTCAAAAAACCCCATCCCATTTCCCTTCTCATCCTCCATAGAAAAATTATAGAGGTTATTTTCTCCTCAAAAGACCAACCCTAGTGCCTTAAGAGGAGGTTAAGAAGAGGCACATCAAAGAAGAGGTAATATCCTTTACCGATTGATTCCAATTTATTTCTTCTTATACTTCTTCATATTTATTTTTTTCATCATAAATTAATAACATAACTATCAATAATATAATTATATGTTATTTTAAATATGAAACAACCCAATTTCATCTTCTATCCATCCTACGGAAACAAAATCACCGTGCATGCATACGTACGGAATACCGTCTCCACAGCGTGGTGTAATCTGTTTTCCACCACCACCTTACTTGGATGGGTATAATGGAGTAAAGAATAACTATATATGATTATTATAACATCATAATTATTCTAAGATATTATATCATCCACTCCAATTTCATTCAATAAATATGGGAACGATATCATCGCTCGTGCGTACGTACGGATTACCGTCTCCATGACGCGATGAGATTCATTTTCCATGTTAACAATTCAAGAATGATTATAAAGTATATATAATAAGTAATCATGAAATGCATGACATAATAATTATACTGGATTTATATATGTATGTCATCTAATTAATTCCATTCAATTCAATAAGGAAACGAAAAATAGCGTTCATGCGTACATACGGCCAACCGTCTCCATGAACGGTGTATTTCTTTCCATTTATCGATCTATTATATATATGTATATTCTGAATATATATTATATATAAATCATGTTTTATATTCTAGAATTATGTAATCATGATCTAAGTAATCATATTAATAATTACAAGTCAAAACACGGACGATAAATAAAATATTTTACCCAAAACGCTGCTTTAACATGGAATTTACAAAAGAACGGGTAATATAAAGTCATAAGTGAACCATATATGATATCATAACAATGAATAAGATTCTTTAATAAGTAAATGAAATTATTTAAATCATTATACAGGAGGTTCAGATACGTACAAAGCATATCGGACCTAAGGTAAGGGATAACTTTTCAAATCTCGTTTTTATCCGAGATTGTTTATTCGTAAGTATTTACTAGGGTTATGTTTATTATCCATGTCCATATGTTCTCAAAATGGTTTCATAAATTGTTTACTTTTCATACATGTATGTTTAAAGTCATTTTTATCCTTTTTTACTTTTACCACATCGTATGGAAGGAATCTTTCTTTTGTTTACCATACGAGGTACTTTTTGACCTTTCCGGCAAAAGTACAAGAAGAATGTTTTTTAACTTATATGGAATGAACAGATTTTTAGGGTTTCATAAAGCCTTATTTTCATGAATCTTACTCTACAATATTTAATTACTATTTTCATCAAAATAGTTTTCTTTTAAAATTTCATGGAATTTTGTGAAAAGAAAATGATTTTGAAGAAGAAAGGATATTTTCCTCAAGAACTCATTTCAAGTTTTTTATCAAAACCATTTTCCATCTAAGATGACTTTATTTCATATGTGTATGTTTCAAGTATAATATATCTATGATTTAGATGGTTTCACTTTTCTTATGATGAAATGATATCCATTTGTTTTATATGGATTATGTTATGATGGGATGATGTTTATGAAACCCATTTTTATTCTTGGGGTTATGATGAATGATTTATGTTTATGTTGTGGCACACGTAAGACTGATTTCATTATGAGATGGGTGGGACCTATATCTCAGTCCAATTAATTGGGTAAAGATTTATATCTCATGAGATAGACATGGATGGAATGGTAAGTTAATCTGGTTCAGTGTTACAGGACTGAAAAGAGGAGTGAACTCGATTCAGAAAGGGACTTTGTCCACTAAGATGGTCTTGGAAGCAATGACTTGGATACTATGGAAATCATAACATGTGATTAAGGGTTTCCACAATTACATGTTTTATTCCCATGTTATTTTATCCAGATTAATGTTTCTTTATGATCTATGCCTTACATGCTGCCAAGATTTATTTCACAACTCAAGATTTTAATATTTAAACTTTATGTTCATGTTTTGAAGTTCAAATGTATATGGTTTTCTTTTTTTCCATGCTTACCCTTACTGAGAATTTGAGCTCACCCTTTATATGTTTTCTTTTCCCTAGGATATAAAGAAAGGTTTTAGGTAAGAAAAAAAGGGAAGATATTTAGGGGAGATGTTGATGATCTTTCACCAAGATTAGAAGATTATGTTCCAAGTTTCCAAAGACACTAAACTATTACGGTCCTTTGGTGTCTATTTTTATTATGTATTTAGTATTCCACAAAATTAATGTAATTTCCATGTACGTCAAGATTTGGGTCTCTACAGTTGGTATCAGAGGAAAGGTTTAGTTAACCTTTGGAAACTAGGATGTGAAAAATTTAGTGAGGTCCCTAGAGATATTTCTAAGGTATGTCTAGGGATTTCCCTAAGTTTAAGTATAAGTATAAATTATAGTCCTATAATTACGTTAAAAATATTAGAATTAACCCTAAGATGTTATATATTGAAGGTAATCCCCCTTTATTATGTTGTTTTCCCTAGCATGATTTTTGCCTCTCACACTATTCTTTTTTGGGTTTTAGATGATGTCTAGAACCTAATGAAACCGTGTTGATCAATGTAATGGACAATGAAATGGTTTCCCTCATGAACAAACCAATTTCATGGGAGATGGAGTGAAAAATATTATTGCTATACTGACACAAGCTATAAATTATTCTGGACTTCCAAATGAGCAGAGAAGGGATCAATATTCTATTGAGTCCTTCACGAGGCAACGCCCACCTTCTTTCAGTGGGTCTTCTGATCCACCTGTTGCTGAAAAATGGATCAGTACCATTGAAAATATATTTCCCATACTTCGTTGTTCGGAACATGAAAAAGTCATTCTGGCTATATACCATTTAGAAGGTGAAGCAGATCAATGGTGGGCTGTAATTAAGAATACGAGGCCCCGAGATGAAATTGAATCCATGGAATGGGATGAGTTCAAGAACTTATATTTCAATAAGTACTTCCCTTGTATTATTCGAACAAAGATGGAAAATGATTTCCTTGAGCTTATGAAAAAAAGATGATGAATCTGTTGGTATATACGAAGCGAATTTTACAAGGCTTTCAAGGTATGCATCTGGCTTTATCATCCAACCTGAAAGTAAAGTTGATCGATTCTTCGGTGGCTTAAAACCAAGTCTTAGAAGGGAATTAGCTATAAGAGACTTCATTAGCTATGAAGAAATTGTGCATTGTTCTATCAATGTAGAAATGGAAGTTTGTGTTACATATCCATCTCATGGTTCTGATAAGAAACAAAAGATGAAGTTCAAGGAGAAATATCAGAACAATGGTGAAAAGAAGATGAATGTTTATTTATTTTCAAAGTGTGGAAAGAAGCATGGTGGAGATTGTCTAAAAGGTACTAGAAAATGTTTCAAGTGTGGAAAAGAATGTCATCGAGGATATGAGTTCCAAAGTAATGGGAAAAAGGTTTCTAATGATGTGAATAGAGAAAAGACTGCAGAGAACGCTCCACCAACACTTCAATGATTCAAGTGCAAGGAAATGAGGCATTATGCTAACCAATGCCCTAATCCAAGGGTTAATGATGATCTAAGTGAGCAACCTCTTAAGGAAAAGGCAAAGGGAAGTCACATGTGATCACTATTGGAAATGTTGAGTATGAAAACGATGTAGTGGAATGATTATGTGTTTATGTAATGGGGTTCCAAAATAATGTTGTGGAATCCAATTTATAGTACTGTGGAATATTGGAATATCTATGTATTGGTTTATTATGGTTTTCAATAATTATATGGTAATGGTAACCATGAAAATTAATTCAAATATTTTGGAAAGAAGATGATATGATAAGGGGAAAATGAAATGTTTGATAGTATTCATGAGCTCATGACTGATATAAAGAAAAAAGTGATATCATGGTTTGAGTATATAGAAATTTTGGGATTATGGTATGTGGAAAGAGTGAACTTTTGACAGCACTCATGTTTTCACTAAGGTTATATGGTAATACATGATTAAGGTATTCACATGTTTGGAATGTGACCAACAAGATATATCTTATGATATATGGGGGATAAATGATGGTATTCACATGCTCGAAAAATTTCATTTCAAGTAATTGTTTTCTTTATACTATGAGCTTGGACAGAAGTATTTTGGATAAGACTAAAGATTGGAATGGATTATGTTGGACAAAAGTCAGTATTGTTTAAGGGTAGAACTTTTTTAGATATTATTTATGGAATGTTATAATAATGTAGTTTTATAAAAAAGACAACCTGTTGGATGGGCGGCAACCCTTCGCGTTAGACAAGGTTGCAGGAATCAAACCCACAACCGAAGTGTGACAGACCTTTATCACTTACCACTGGCCTACAGGAAGTCCCTGGTTAGTAGAAACTAGTTTTATTATATTAAGTGGTATGATATATGAATTATAAGTCAATTTTAGGAACAATATACGATTAATCTCACTATAGATGGACTTATGTATATTTAATGACTTTTACTATCCTTTTGTTTGAGACAGATGGAATGACCTATCATTCTATCACATGATCTGCTAACACTTCACAGAAGACAAATTCAACTTCATTTCTTTAAGAGATGATGTGGAAATTGTTCAAGGCACAAACAATAGTAAGATTCTACCAAAATCAAGTAAGTATTTCTTTTAATTCAACAATTCTTCAACTTTAGGGAAATGATCTTGAATACAAAAAAATTGTTGTCCTGGTGTCCTTATATCCAATGAATCAGATGGTACCTTAAATCATCACAAATTTATGGTTTTGTGATTGTTGGATTTTTCATAGCCATGTTCTTTACCACTCTCCATCATAACATGATGGTTAGATTTATCTTCCATATCCATATTTTCACTTATGTCCTCCTATATGGAAACCCAGTGATTAGTTAATTTGGGTAACCGTTATGTTTCATACTTTATTTTTTAAAGATAAGTTTTGGTATTCCTTTTTACGATGTGGGTTTCTATTAAAGAAACTTTCGAGTAGTAAACCATTTATAACCCCGACGAATTTCGAGGGAGAAATTCATTTTAAGGGTGGTAGAATGTAACACCCCGAGATTTTATAAAAAAATATTCGTTTTAATTTCATTGATGTCTTGTGTTGTACGCTAAACCAAAAAGACCTTTCACTACACAAATCCCTGACTTGGCTTTCATTACACGCAATAACGACCTTCCACGATAGCGTGTGTTGTACGCAATACCGAGTTTTGCTAAACAACGATATGTTATATAAACTAGCCATTATTAATAGTAATACCCACGTTTTGAAATTTTATAAATTTTATATTTCTAAATGGAATTCATTTTTGGATTCAGAATATCGAAACAAGCCTAGGGTGAATTTTTGGTATTTTTCTGAAAACTTTCAATTTTTGATGAATAGTGAAAACACTCGGTTACTATTTAAAAACCAGATTTTTATTTAAATAATTATTTATTTTATTTAAATTTATTTTAGGTCAAAATTAATACATAATACATATATAAGTTCAATGAAATTCATTGGATTCATTTTATAATAATTTTAGATATATAAAAATTTTATTGAACTTTTTACCGTCCTTTACCCACCTCCTAGGAGAATTTGAAAATTTACATAAAACTTAATTTTACCGCTTTTGTGAGTGGAATTTTGAAAATCAGAGAGAAAAAGTTAATATCAAGGACTAAAATGTGGTTCAATAAGATAAAAATAATTTTTGGTGAATAGTAACTTTTAACTTTTATTTACCACAGTTAAAAGTAAATAGAGTAATTAAGGGTAAAAATTATATTACTATTACCCTAACACATGTCCTAATTCTATTGGATAAATTTAATTCGACAAAAAACAACCTTAGGAATAAAATATTACCCTTTAGGTCCACTTGGATTGGATTAGGACATTTATTATTATTTTATTTAAAGAAAAGTTAAAATGGTTAAAATCAATGTTTAATAACTAAAACATTTTTAATATAGGGTTATAATAAGATAAATTAGACTATAAATATTAATTAGGAAGCTAAAAATATTTCCTACCTAATGGTATTGTATTAATAATTTTTATACATTAAATAATTTAATTTATTTCTGACACAATGGTGATGCGGTAATTACCTAAATAATGAAATATTAAAATAATCGATATTATAAGTACCCAAATAAATGTAATTTGAGACTTTTTATGAATTACACTAATTTTTGAGGTTAATATGACATGTTAGTATTGATTTAATTAACTTTTTTCTAACTAATAATTCTGTTATGATTTTCACAAAAATCAATAACCAAATAGTGTCAAAATTGACATAAAATAGTTTTTAAAACAAATATTATATTATTAATTGTTATTTTATTCCTAAAAAATCTAATGTTCAGCCAAATGACTTAAATAAGGATACATATGTTAATAATGAACCACTTGGGGTTAGTTTGGCTTGTTATAGTATGTTTATTAACCATATAGTGTAAGAAAACAAAATGACACGGTAAAAGTTAAATTATTTAACTTAGAGTTAAATCTAAATGATAAGGATAAAATAGTAACCTAAACTTATCTAAAACCTATTGGTTGAGATTATTTCGATCCATCCCCACTTTATCTTTGAAATAAATCAATTTGGATCTATTATAAACTGAATATGACTTTATTATAAAAGATTATTTTAATTTTTTCCTAAAGTGCCCCTCTCCTCCCTTATAAAATGGGCACCCCTTCCCTCTTTTATTCACACCCTTTTGAGCCTTGAAGCTCGGAAAACCCCTGACCCTTTACCTTATAATATTCCCTAGAAACATCATAGAGGTTCTGGTATCCTCAAAAGACCAACCTTAGTGCCTTAAGAGGAGGTTAAGAAGAGGCGCGTCAAGGAAGAGGTAATATCCTTCACCGATTCTTTCCAATTTATTTCTTCTTATACTTCTTCTTCTTTATTTTTTTCATCATAAATTAATAACATCAGTATCACCCATATACTTATATGTTATTATAAATATTAAAGTACCCAATTTCATCTTCTATCCATCCTATGTAAATGAAATCACCGCGCGTGCGTACGTACGGAATACCGTCTCCATGCCGCAGTGTAATCTGTTTTACACTACCACCTTACTTGGATGGGTATAATGGTGTAAAGAATAACTATATATGATTATTATAACATCATACTGATTATAAGATATTATACCATCCACTCCAATTCCATTCAATAAATATGGGAATGATATCATCGCTCGTGCGTACGTATGGATTACCGTCTCCACGACGCGATGAGATTCGTTTTCCATGTTAACAATTCAAGAATGATTATAAAGTATATATAATAAGTAATCATGAAATATATGACATAATAATTATCCTGGATTTATATATGTATGTAATCTACTTAATTCCATTCAATTCAATAAGGAAACGAAAAACAACGTTCATGCGTACGTAGGACCTACCGTCTCCATGAACGGTGTATTTCTTTCCATTTATCGATCTATTATATATATGTATATTCCGATGTGGGATATATATGTATATTCTGAATATATATTATATATAAATCGTGTTTTATATTCTATAATTAATTAATCATGATCTAAGTAATCATATTAATAATTACAAGTCAAAACACGGACGACAAATAAAAGATTTTACCCAAAACCCTTCTTTAACATTGAATTTACAAAAGAACGGGTAATATAAAGTCATAAGTGAACCATATATGATATCATAACAATGAATAATATTCTGTAATAATTAAATGACATTATTTAAATCATTATACAGGAGTTTCGGATATGTACAATGCATATTGGACCTAAGGTAAGGGATAACTTTTCCAATCTCATTTTTATCCGAGATTCTTTATTCGTAAGTATTTACTGTGGTTATGTTTATTATCCATGTCCATATGTTATCAAAAAATTTTCATCAAATGTTTACTTTTATTCCATGTATGTTTAAATTCAGTTTTATCCTTTTTTACTTTTACCACATCGTATGGAAAGAATCTTTCTTTTTTTTACCATACGAGGTACTTTTTGACTTTTCCAGCAAAAATACGAGAAGAATGGATTTTAACTTATACGGAATGAATGGATTTTTACGGTTTCATAACGCCTTATTTTCATGAAGCTTACTCTACAAGATTTAATAAATATTTTCAACAAAATCCTTTTCTTTTAAAATTTCATGTGATTTTGTGAAAAGAAAATGATTTTGAAGAAGAAAGGATATTTTCCTCAAGAACTCATTTCAAGTGTTTTATCAAAACCATTTTCCATATAAGATGACTTTATTTCATATGTTTACGTTTCAAGTATAATATCTCTATGATTTACATGGTTTCACTTTTCTTATGATTAAATGATATCCTTTTGTTTTATGTGGATTATGTTATGATGGGATGATGTTTATGAAACCCATTTATATTCTTTGGGTTATGATGAATGATTTATGTTTATGTTGTGGCACACATAAGAATGATTTCATTATGAGATGGGTGGGACCTATATATCCCTCCAATTAATTGGGTAATGATTTATATCTCATGAGATAGACATGGCTGGAACAGTAAGTTAATTTGGTTCAGTGTTACAGGACTGAAAAGAGGAGTGAACTCGATTCAGAAAGGGACTTTGTCCACTAAGATGGTCTTGGAAGAAATGCCTTCGCTACTATGGAAATCATAACACGTGGTTAATGGTTGCCACAATTACATGTTTTATTCCCATGTTATTTTATCAGGATTTATGTTTCTTTATGATCTATGTCTTACGTACTACCAAGATTTATTTCACAACTCAAGATTTTGATGTTTAAACTTTATGTTCATGTTTTTAAGTTCAAATGTATATGGTTTGTTTTATTTTTTCCATGCTTACCCTTACTGAGCATTTTATCTCACCCTTTATATGTTTTCTTATCCCCAGGATATAAAGAACGGTTTTAGGTAATAAATATAAAAGGGAAGATCTTTATGGGATATGTTGAAGATCTTTCACCAAGATTAGAAGATTATGTTCCAAGTTTCCAAAGACACTAAACTATTATGGTCCTTTGGTGTCTATTTTTGTTATTTATTAAGTATTCTGAAAATGTAATGTAATGTCCATTTACGTCAAGATTTGGGTCTCTATAGTTGGTATCAGAGGAAAGGTTTAGTTAACCTTTGGAAACTAGGATACAAAAACTTTAGTGAGATCCCTAGAGATATTTCTAAGGTATGTCTAGGGATGTCCCTATGGTTAAGTATAAGTATAGGTTATAGTCCTAGAATTATGGTAACAATCTTATAATTAACCATAAGATGTTATATATTGAAGGTACTCCCCCTTTATTATGTTTTTTTCCCTAACATGATTTTTGACTCTCACACTATTCTTTTTGGGTTTTAGACGATGGATGGAACTCGAAGGAACCGTGTTGATCAATGTAGTGGAAAATGTAACGATTGTCCTCATGAACAAACCAATGTCATGGTAGATGGAGTGAAAAATATTATTTCTATACTTACACAAGCTATGAATCATTCCGGACTTCCAAATAAGCATAGAAGTGAACAATATTTTATTGAGTCCTTCATGAGGAAACGTACACCTTCTTTCAGTGGGTCTTCTGATCCACATGTTGCTGAACAATGGATCCATACCATTGAAAAGATATTTTCCATACTTCATAGTTCAAAAAATGATAAATTCATTCTGGCTATTTACCATTTAGATGGTGAAGCAGATCCATGGTGGACTCTAATTATAAAATGAGGCCCCGAGATGAAATTGAATCCATGAAATGGGATGAGTTCAATAACTTATATTTCAATAAATACTTCCCTCATATTCTTAGAACAAAGATGGAAAAGGATTTCCTTGAGCTTAATCAAAAGGATGATGAATCTGTTGGTATATACGAAGTGAATTCTACAAGGCTCGTAAGGTATGCATCTGGCTTTATCATCCAACCTGAAAGTAAAGTTGATGAATTCTTCAGTGGCTTAAAACCAAGTGTTCAAAGGGAATTAGTTATAAGAGACTTCAGTAGCTATGATGAAATTGTGCATTGTGCTTTTAAGGTAGAAATGTAAGTTGCTGTTACATATCCATCTCATGGTTTTGATAAGAAACGAAAGATGGAGTTCAAGGAGAAATATCAGAACAATGGTGAAAAGAAAATTAATGTTTCTTTATGCACAAAGTGTGGAAATAAGAATGGTGGAGATTGTCTAAAAGGTCCTAGAAAATGTTTCAAGTGTGGAAAAGAAGGTCATCGAGAAGCTGAGTGCCGATGTAATGGGAAAAAGGTTTCTAATGATGTGAATAGAGAAAATACTACAGAGAACGCTCCACCAACACTTTAATGATTCAAGTGCAAGGAAACGAGGAATTATGCTAAACAATTCCCTAATCCAAGGGTTAATGATGATCAACATGAGAAACCTCTTAAGGTAAAGGACAAAGGGAAGTCACATGCGATCATTATTGAGAATGTTGAGTATGTCAATGATGTAGTGCAATGATTATGTGTTTATTTAACGAGATTTCAAAATAATGTTATGGAATCCAATTTATAGTACTGTGGAATATTGGAATATCTATGTATTGGTTTATTATGGTTTTCAATAATTATATTGTAATGGTAAGCATGAAAATTAATTCAAATATTTTGGAAAGAAGATGATATGATAAAGAGAAAATGAAATGTTTGATAGTATTCATGAGCTCATGACTGATATAAGGACAAAGTGATATCATGGTTTGAGTATATATAAATTTTGGGATTATGGTATGTGGAAAGAGTTAACTTTTGACAGCACTCATATTTTCACTAAGGTTCTATGGTAATACATGATTAAGGTATTCACATGTTTGGAATGTGACCAACATGATATATCTTATGATATATGGGGGATAAATGATGGTATTCACATGCTCGATAGATGACATTTCTAGCAATTGTTTTATTTATACTATGAGCTTGGACAGAAGTATTTTGGATAAGCCTAAAGATTGGAATGGATTATGTTATACATAAGTCAGTATTGTTTAAGGCTAGAAATTTTTTTGACATTATTTATGGAATGTTATAATAATTTCGTTTTAGAAAAAGGAAAACCTGTAGGACGGGCGACAACCCGTCGCGTCGGACAAGGTTGTAGGAATCGAACCCACAACCGAAGTGTGATAGGACTTTATCGCATACCACTGGCCTACAGGAAGTCTGGTTAGTAGAAACTAGTTTTATTATATTAAGAGGTATGATATATGAAGAATGAGTCCATTTTATGAACCATATACGATTAATATCACTATAGATGGACTTATGTATATTTAATAACTTTTACTATCCTTTTGTTTGAGACAGATGGAATGACCTATCATTCTATCGCATGATCTGCTGACACTTCACGGAAGACAAATTCAACTTCATTTGTTTAAGAGATTATGTGGAAATTGTTCAAGGCATAAACAATAGTAAGATTATACCAAAATCATGTAAGTATTTCTTTTAATTCAACAATTCTTCAACTTTAAGGAAATGGTCTTGAATACAAAAAAATGTTGTCCTAGTGTCCTTATATCCGATGAATCAGATGGTACCTTAAATCATCAAAAATTTATGGCTTTGTGATTGTTGGCTTTTTCATAGCCATGTTCTCTACCACTCTCCATCAGAACATGATGATTAGATTTCTCTTCCATATCCATATTTTCACCTATGTTCTCCTAAGTGGAAACCCAGTTATTAGTTAATTTGGGTAACTGTTATGTTTCAAAATTTAGTTTTTAAAGATAAGTTTTGGTATTCCTTTTTACGATGTGAGTTTCTATTAAAGAAAATTTCGATTAGTAAACCATTTATAACCCCGATGAATTTCGAGGGCGAAATTCATTTTAAGGGGGGTAGAATGTAACACCCCGAGATTTTATGAAAAATATTATTTTTAATTTAATTGATGTCTTGTGTTGTATGCTACACAAAAAGGAGGTTTCACTATATGCATCCCTGACTTGGATTGCATTACACGCAATCGTGACCTTCCACGATAGCGTGTGTCGTACGCAATACCGAGTTTCGCTAAACAATGATATGTTATATAAACTAGCCGTTATGAATAGTAATACCCACTTTTTGAAATTTTATAAATTTTATATTTTGAAATGGACTTCATTTTTCGATTCAGAATATCGAAATTATCCTAGGGCGAATTATTGGTATTTTTCTGAAAACTTTTAATTTTTGATGAATAGTGAAAACACTGGGTTACTATTTTAAAACCGACTTTTTATTTAAATAATTATTTATTTTATTTTAATTTATTTTAGATCAAAATTGATACCTAATACCTATCTAAGTTTAATTTTATTCATTAGAGTCATTTTATAATAATTTTAGATATATAAAAATTTTATTGAACTTTTCACCGTCTTTTACCCACCTCCTAGGAGAATTTGAAAATTTACATAAAACGTAATTTTACCGCTTCTATGAGTGGAATTTAGAAAATCCGAGAGACACGGTTAATATCAAGGAGTAAAATGTGGTTCAATAAGATAAAAATAATTTTTTTTGAATAGTAACTTTTTACTTATATTTACCACAGTTAAAAGTAAATAGGGTAATTATGGGTAAAATGATATTACTATTACCCTAAAACATGTCCTAATTATATTTGATAAGTTTAATTCGACCAAAAACAACCTTAGGAATAAAATATTACCCTTTAGGTCCACTTTGATTGGATTAGGACATTTATTATTATTTTATTTAAAGAAGAGTTAAAATGGTTAAAATCAAAGTTTAATAACTAAAAATTTTTTAATATAGGGTTATAAATAAGATAAATTAGACTATAAATATTAATTAGAAATGTAAAAATATTTCCAACCTAATGGTACTTTGTTTATAATTTTTAGACATTAAATAATTTTATTTATTTATGATACAATGGTGATACAGTAATTACCTAAATAATGAAATATTAAAATAGTTGATAATATAAATACCCAAATAAATGTAATTTGACACTTTTTATGAATTAAACTAATTTTATAGGTTAATATGACATGTTATTATTGATTTAATTAACTTTTTTCGAACTAATCATTCTGTTATGATTTTCACAAAAATCAATTACGAAATAGTGTCAAAATAGACATAAAATAGTTTTTAAAACAAATATTATATTATTAATTGTTATTTTATTCCTAAAAATATAAGGTTCGGAAATATGAATTAGATAAGGATATATATATTAATAATGAACCACTTGGGGTTCATTTGGCTTATTATAGTAAGTTTATTAACCATATAGTGTAAGAAAACAAAAAAACACAGTAAAAGTTAAATTATTTAACTTAGAATTAAATATAAATGATAAGGATAAAATAGTAACCTAAACTTGTCTAAAACCTATTGTTTGAGAGTATTTCGACCCATACCCACTTTAGATTCTAAATAAATCAATTTGGAGCTATTATAAACCGAATATGACTTTATTATAAAATATTATTTTATGTTTTTCCTAAAGTGCCTCTCTCCTCCCTTATAAAAAGGGAACCCCTTCCCTCTTCTCTTCACACACTTTTGAGCCTTGAATATCGGCCAAACACTGCCAATTTCCCTTATCATCTTCCCTAGAAACATTATAGAGGTTTAGGTCTCCTCAAAAGACCAACCCTAGTGCCTTAAGAGGAGGTCAAGAAGAGGTGCGTCAAAGAAGAGGTAATATCCTTTACCGATTATTTCCAATTTATTTCTTCTTATACTTCTTATTATTTATTTGTTTCATCATAAATTAATAAAATCAGTATCACTCATATACTGATACGTTATTATAAATATTAAACAACCCAATTTCATCTTCTATCCATCCTACGGAAATGATATCACCACGCGTGCGTACGTACGGAATACCGTCTCCACGCTGCGGTGTAATCTGTTTTCCACCACCACCTTACTTGGATGGGTATAATGGTGTAAAGAATAACTATATATGATTATTATAACATCATACTGATTATAAGATATTATATCATCCACTATAATTCCATTCAATAAATATGGGAACGATATCATCGCTCGTGCGTACGTACGGATTACCGTCTCCACGACGCGATGAGATTAATTTTCCATGTTAACAATTAATGAATGATTATAAAATATATATAATAATTAATCATGAAATATATGACATAATAATTCTAATTTATTTATATATGTATGTCATCTACTTAATTCCATTCAATTCAATAACGAAACTAAAAACAGCATTCATGTGTACGTACGGCCTACCGTCTCCATGAACGGTGTATTTCTTTCCATTTATCGATATGTTATATATGTGTATATTCTGAATATATATTATATATAAATCATGTTTTATATTCTGGAATTAATTAATCATGATCTAAGTAATCATATTAATAATTACAAGTCAAAACACGAACAATAAATAAAAGATTTTACCCAAAACAGCTTTCACATTGAATTTACAAAAGAATGGGTAATATAAAGTCATAAGTGAACCATATATGATATAATAATAATGAATAAGATTCTGTAATAAGTCAATGACCTTATTTAAATCATTATACAGGATGTTCGGATACGTACGATGCATATCGGACCTAAGGTAATGGATAACTTTTCCAATCTCGTTTTTATCCGAGATTGATTATTCGTAAGTATTTACTGGGGTTATGTTTCTTATCCATGTCCATATGTTCTCAAAATGTTTTTCTAAAATGTTTAATTTTATTCCATGTATGTTTAAAGTAATTTTTATCCTTTTTTTACTTTTACCACATCGTATTAAATGAATCATTCTTTTGTTTACCATATGAGGTACTTTTTGACTTTTCCGGCAAAAGTATGAGAAGAATGTTTTTTTAACTTATACGGCATGAACATATTTTTACGGTTTCATAACGCCTTATTTTCATGAAGCTTATTCTATAAGATTTAATCACTATTTTCAACAAAATCCTTTTCTTTTAAAATTCCATGGCATTTTGTGAAAAGAAATTGATTTTGTGGAAGAAAGGATATTATCCTCAAGAACACATTTCAAGTGTTTTATCAAAACCATTTTCCATCTAAGATGACTTTATTTCATATGTGTATGTTTCAAGTATAATATCTCCATGATTTACATGGTTTCACTTTTCTTATGATGAAATGATATCCATTTGTTTTATATGGATTATGTTATGATGGGATGATGTTTATGAAACCCATTTTTATTCTTTGGGTTATGATGAATGATTTATGTTTATGTTGTGGCACACGTAAGAATGATTTCATTATGAGATGGGTGGGACCTATATCTCCCTCCAATGAATTGGGTAAATATTTATATCTCATGAGATAGACATGGCTGGAACGGTAAGTTAATTCAGTTCAGTGTTATAGGACTAAAAAGAGGAGTGAACTCAATTTAGAAAGTGACTTTGTCCACTAAGATGGTCTTGGAAGCAATGCCTTGGATACTATAGAAATCATAACATGTGATTAATTTTTACCACAATTACATGTTTTATTACCATGTTATTTTATCAGGATTAATGTTTATTTATGATCTATGCCTTACGTACTGCCAAGATTTACTTCACAACTCAAGATTTTGATGTTTAAACTTTATGTTCATGTTTTAAAGTTCAAATGTATATGGGTTTTTTTTCATGCTTACCCTTACTGAGAATTTTATCTCACCCTTTATATGTTTTATTTTCCCCAGGATATAAAGAAAGGTTTTAGGTAAGAAAAAAAGGGAAAATCTTTATGGGAGATGTTGAAGATCTTTCACCAAGATTAGACGATTATGTTCCATGTTTCCGAAGACACTAAACTATTACGGTCCTTTGGTGTCTGTTTTTGTTATATATTAAGTATTTAGAAAAAGTAATGTAATGTCTGTGTACGTCAAGATTTGGGTCTCTACATGATCCATAATCAAGGTAGGCATCATCAATTATGGTTTCCTCCCTTGATTAAATAATTTATTATGGATATTTTTTTATCTGATTTTGATTATGTATATTCACACCCTTAACATGATATCATTGTCAAAATAAATTGTTTTATTCAATTTATTTTTCTATATTCCATTATGTCACCTTAGATTCCCCTTTTTCAATTGTTAGTTGGGAATGTTTGTAAAATGATTTTTATCACCCTTATTATTATTATTATTTTCCCCCATTGTTTTTCATGTTATTCACCATTGGACTATGGGGTCACAGTTTGAATTTTTTGATGTAGGTTCGAGCCCGATCGGGCCACCAGATTTGTATCAGGTGTACAAAAAATGATCGGGATTCCAATTTAGGAATATATTGAGGTGTATTGCATGATACAAGTGATTATTATAATGTATTTGGGATGCAATAATAATAGGAAGTGACCAATGGGCTCCCTGTAGTGTTGTGGACTTTGAGTGAAACACTAAATTCCAATTTCTTGCCACTAGAGGGATAAAATAAATGGTCTAAGGCTCCCCCACCAATTTCATGTTGTCAAATGGTATAAATCGAGGTGGAAGTCACATATCTAGATGCCCCATGAAATATATTTACTTTTTATAAAATTACCTACTACATGGTGTGTATTGGGATGAACACACATTGTGTAGTCACCCAGTTGTGGCTGCTAGGGTTCTGAAAAAAAGATAACCATCACATGCCATGTGGCTAGGACACACATTCTATAACCCCCTAAGTAGTTAGGCCATGGATTATCTACACTTGCGCAAAAAAAGATGTGGTAGGACACACCATGTACTCTGGGATTACATTGGTATGTACCTTCACCCTGGAAAGGCTAGGTACACAACACTTCCTCATAGACACAAGCATGCTCAGGAGCACACAGGTAGGCCTCAGGTGGCTAAGATATGTTATGTGGCTCATGTACACAACATGTGTGGTGACATGGACACCGAACCATGTCCATATGAAGACACGAACAAGTAGTGGAGTGGGACCACATTCCATGTATAACCCATACACATCATGTACCCCCTTTTTTAATAAATTATCCCCTTCTTACCTCCTTAATCTTAGATCATATTTTGGCCTGAAATAAGTCTATACTAACTATTTTTTACCTAGAATGTGATGGTGGAATTCTAAGTGTATTTTGAGATATGATGCGATATTCTATGAGCATGATAATTCTTTAGGTGATGCTCGATGATATATGTAATGAGTCAGGATCATCAAAGAGTTCAAATGGAGACGATACTCCCCTATTCAGGGAGTGGGTCCTCTATCCATAGAGATGGTACTCCACTATCACACTAGGGTGGAGGTCCTCTATTGATAGATATGATACACCTTTGTCTCCCCATGGCATATATCCTCCGCATTCATTGTTTAGATAAATATGTTACTCCCCTATCAAACTGGGGTGTAGATCCTTTATCCATAGAGATGATACTCCACTTTTGCACCAAGGTACAGATCCACCATACTCATTTTTCGGATAGAGATGATACTCCCATGTTGCATCAGGGTTTGGATCCTCCATATATGGATATAGTACTCCCATGTAACACTAGGGAGTTGGTTATCCATACTCATTATTCAGATATAGATGGTACTCCCCTATCATACCATTGTGCAGGTCCTATATCAATGGAGACAACACTCCCCTATCACACCATAATAACAGTCCTCTGTAATTATTATTCTAGGTAGAGATGGTACTCTCCTACAAAAGAGTGGGTCCTCTATCTATGGGGATGGTACTCCCCTATCTCACAATGATGCGGGTCCCCCATATTCTATACATAGATATAGAGATGGTACTCCCCTTCCACACAAGGATATGGGTCCCCCATATTTTTTACATGGATATAGAGATGATACTCCCTTAGATGGGCATGAGTCCTCCATCAAATGGGTGGAATTCCTTCTTTTATATCTGGTCTTGGGTCCTTTATATTTAGGTGGTTTCCCTCCATCAGGATTTGGATCAGTGGAATGGTGGGGGACCTCCACATGAATTATTTATACAAAAATGAGAGATACTGGGCATCGATGATGGACATTTGGAGTTGCAAGAAGACTCCTCATCCGGGTTTATGCTATGAGATGGAGATCCCCTTTCTCTCTCATACAGGTTAAAATTTTAGAATATAACTATATTTATGGGATTTGATTTCTACTTGATTTAGGTTGAGATTATTACTTCTATCATGTCTTCTATTACTCTCCTTTTGGTTTTTATTGTTTCTCACTGGGTATGTATATACTCACCCATCCATGGGATTTCCCTCACATGGAATTTCTTATGCAGACAATTGCAATATTTTCAATGATTTCATAGATTCATAGGGAAACATGGGTGTATTGACCACATGTGGTTGTTGAGGATTAAAAATAAGGATTTAGGCTCTCTCAACTACTTTCTATTCTAGTTGTTAATATATTAATACATATTTTTATGGTGGGTATATATTTTTCCCTTTACATTTTATATTTTACCATCTCACTTTTTTATATTCCATAGAGATTATCACATGAAAGGTTTTTACTCTAGATTTTATTGTCTTTTATTATTATTATTATTCACTTCTATATAGAGATGTTTGGGTGTGTGTGTGTGCATGTACTTTAGGAAAAGGTCTCCGATTTTATTTATTGCTTCTTAGTTCTTGTTTCTATACCATAGACTATGGAGGTGGGTTTGGGGTTATGGAGGCCCGGTATTTCATCGAACTAGCATGTAAAGACCAGAATCAATGGAGACCACCTATCCGGTGGAAGGTCGGGTCCCCACAACCCCAATACCACATACATAGGATAGGTTCTAGAGAAAATCATTGAGTTGGAATAACTAAAATTGAAGGCCTTTTCTTAAAGTACCTTTATGCATGCACACAACCATCTCCAAGCAGAAGTGTGGAGGAATAATAATAAATCAAAATAAAATCTAGAGTAAAACCCAAGCATGAAGTAACCTATAGGGAATTAAAAAGAGTGTGCAAGAGTAATGAAAAATGAAATGAAAAAAAAATACATTCCCACCCAAAAAAATGTCCCAAACTGATAATAATTAGAAAATAAATACCGAGAGAGCTTGACTCTAGATCTCCAAGACAGAACACCATCCACAGTCTATGCACCCGAGTATCCCTATGCTTCTATAAAATCACTATTGATCTATCCATAATCTTCATAAGACATGACATGTGATAGGAAAGACCATATAGGGGTGAGTATATAAATACATGGTAGGAGACCCTAAAAACTGAAGAAGAAGAAATAAGAGACATGATAAAACTAGTCAACTCAACCCAAATTAAGAGAGAAACAAAACCAAAAAAACACACAAACAAATATATATATATATATGTATAATTATATAAGAAACCCAAACATAATATAATGGGGATCTATTTCTCACATCCCAGTCCATAACTGTGATTCTTCCAATAAATCTAAAGGTCCATCATTGATGCCCAACATCTCATGTGTTTGTTCAATGATGTAACCATGTGGAGGACCCACACCTCACAAGTATATCACACAGTCAAGGAGGAACAATCAACAAGTAGAATACACACACCTCAATAAGATAATTTGGTTCCACTCAATAGATAGATAGATGATTCATGCCCTAGTCTATCAGGGGGATGAAACTCAGTAGGTTATGGACCTAAGCACTAGTATTCAATGGGGATTACAATAAGTAGGTAGAGGACCCATGACCTAGTCCATTAGGTTGATTCCACTTAGTAGTCAGAGGAACCGCACCCTATTCTATTCGGGGTATTCCACTCAGTAGGTGGAATACCCACACCATAGTCCATATGGGGGATACCACTCAGTAGGTAGAAGACCCACAGCCTATTCTATATAGGGGATATCACTTAATAGGTAGAGGAATCATGCCTTAGTCCATCATGGGGATTCCACTCACTAGGTAGAGGACCCACAACCCAGTATATCAGGGGGTTACACTCAATAGGTATAAGACCCACACCATAGTACATCAAGGGGATGTCACTCAGTAGGTGTATAATCCACATCCTTGTCTTTCAGGTAGATTCCAATCAGTAGGTTGAGGACCCATTCCCTAGTATTTCAGGGGGATTCCACTTAGTAGATAAAGGAGTATGGGTGAACCTTACCATGATATGATAGGGTGGTTTCAAACCCTGGATTCTATATGATGGTCTTTCCTAATCATTCTTATCTTCAATCATCACTTAAAGAATCATCATGCTCAGAACATATCATATCCTTTCTCAATGGCCACTACGATGGCTACCATCATGTTCTATAAAACAAACTCAAGATAAGATACTCATGAACCAAAATGAAATTCCAAAAATATGATATACGTGAGAAATAATTTTCTATGAATAGTACATAACATGTATCTGGGGTCACACAACGCGTGACATCACCTGACCTCCATGCCGTGTCCTCTCCAACACACGGATTGTTGGACATGTAGTACTACACTATGTGTAAGGTTACTACAAGACATGTCTTAGCATAAAAAGAATTATTCATGTGCTTCTAGTAATTCCAGTGTCCTTCAGGTCATGTCTGTTTACCTAAACATGTATATAGCCATGTACCTGATCATGTCCCAGCCTGGGTACCTGACCAGGTACCTCACCATGTCCATGTGTGTGGACATGTTTGTTCCCATGTAATCTTGGAGTACATGTTGGGTCACAAGAACCACGTCACATAGCATGTTGGGGTCCCTCATGGAATTTAATTAATATATACGTACAAAAACCCTATCCACCATATCCAGGGGACTACATAACATCTATTTGTCCTAGTATATACTGTATAGTCATGATTTTTGAAGAAGTTTATATTTTTAATCCAGTTACTAGATTCACCTCTATCACCACCAAATCCACTTTATTTCTCCTTGTATCTCATTAAAATAGAGTATAATGATTCCATTTATCAATTTCAAATCCTCTAGTGGCTAAAAATCAGAATCTAGCCACCCATAAGAATCTTGTAGTGCATCCCACATGCCTCTCCTATTTTTACATCTCCACTTTGATTTAGGATCCTAGAATCCATCATCTCTACCCATAATGTAGCCTGATATATCCATAAAACCATGATCTAGTTACTGTACACACATCCACCATGAATATGTGGGGTCCAATAATACTTAGACCTACCCAGAAATGTTGAATTATAGCCCCGTAGCCCACAAATAATGAATGCAAAGAATAGGTGGGGGAAATGCACAAGAATAAAGTTTCATCCATTGTTGGACAATAATTCCTATCCAATAATAATAGATCAAGGATATATAGGGTGAGAAACATGTCATAATCAAGATTAAATCTAATAAACAATTTAATTCAATAAAAGGTCCCATAAAAAGGATCAAATTATTTATAGATAAAATAATAACTGATAAGAACATGCTCAATATTTTAATCAAGGGTGGAAACTACAATTGACCATCCCTACCTCAGGATCAGATCAGTGTTTGATGAAGAACATGTTTTCCAGTGATGGAAAAATCCTCTGTGTTCGCTATCATTCAATACACTTCGATCTGGTATTTAGAGACTTCATTTTTTTCCATATAAGACTTTTGAATATTTATAATAATATTTTAAAATCCATACATTGACACAAAGCACAATTACAAGGATTGGTGAGACCATAATTAATTTTATAAAAATATTAAATATATTTTCATTATGCGCACGAAACTTTCCTTCAAAATTTGAATATATCGTAAATGGAGTCTCGAATTGGAAATCTAATACTATGGATAAATCTGGAATATAGAGTTTATCCTAGGTGTGACCTAAGGTTGGTCGGCATAGGATGTTTAGATGGGGTATCTATTTCGATGTTCATTGGATAAATAAATCAATTTATTTAATTTATTTAATAACCCTAACCCAAATAACTCATAGATAGAGAATTTAATGGGAAATTTGAGACCAACATTGAGTTAAAAATGTGGGTTTTACCCTAGGTGTGACCTAAAATTGGTCAGCGTGGGAAATTTAGATGAGGAAACTGTTGGTGGGTATGTTTAATTAAAATAAATAATTTATTTTTTATGAAACAACCTAATTAAAACCTCTATAAAAACACGATTATTATGATTTTCCAAGGGTTGGTCGGATAACCCTTTCTCAAATCAAGAGTAGGATGAGAGTCTTCTTCATTTGTGGATCGACATAGAAGGATCAATGGTGATCAGATTGAGGTGGATCGATGGGTAGAGATCAAGCAGGTCATCCTCATTGCTAGAAGACACATTCTTCACCAATGATTGATCCATAATCGATGTAAGACTCATCATTTGTGGTTTAACCTTTATGATAAAAATATTGAGTATGATCAAATATGTTTCCTTGATCTGTGTTTAAATGAGCCTTCACATGATCTCGTGTATCAAAATAAATAATTCTTTTAATTTATTTCTCATTAATGCCATGTTTCTCACCCCAGTTTCCCCATTATGGAATTGTTGTCCAAGAACATTTAACAAATAATGTTTATTACAATTTTTATTGTTTTTCCACATAATTCTTCACATTCATCACCACTGGACCACGAGATCATGATCCATATTTTACAGGGTGGGTTCGAGTGTTGTGGAACCCCTGGATTCTTGGTAGTGTCACAAACGATATGTAGATCAATGGTTTGGGGACATATTGATAAATGAGAAGGATGGTGATTAGTGAATGGATTAGTTTGGTTCTATGAGTGTATTATTTGTGATTGGAGGTGTTTTGGGATCAAATAAATGATCTTCGTTTCCCCAGTTGGCACATGGTGATGACTTTCAGTGTGACATGAACAATTTTGAGTAGAGGCCATGTGTGGGGTCCCATAGTGGGGACTACTCATCGTGAAAGAGATGGTGGCTGGACTCGAATCTCTGATGAGGTGGTCAAACATGGTCAATATGATGACTATTATTATTATTTAGTAATGATAATAACAACACTAAAAAATGTGTGTGTGGTTAATTAAATTAAATGGTTTCAATTTAATATGTGGAGAACCCTGGGAAACTAAATTAATGGGATTAAATTAGAATAATAAATGAGGGTGTTTACTATCACATGACAATTTTGATATTATTAAATGTGAAACAAAATAAAAATGTTTAAAAAAATTGATGAGTTAATAAAATAGAGAACCCAATATGACCACGGGGTGGTGCCTTTGCTTGGAGATTTGAGGTGGCTCACCTATTAAAATCATTATAATAGAGAGATAAATAATGTTAATAATAATTATTTTGAATAAAAAATTATTAATGATGGAAAATGGGATAAAATGCTGGGGGTGCATTGGTGGGGAGTGTGTACACCATAGACGCAAATTTTGCGTGTTCCCCTACTTTGGGGTAATGTTAAAAATATAAATAATAATAATAGAATAATAATATTATTATTATTATTTTTGGTGTCAAAAATATATCGAGTCATTACTTCATCATATGACCAAATATTGATAAATTATCAGTGGAAGTATGACCCTGGAATTGATATGGTTGTTTTTTGACCAAAGTTGGATACCTTTTTCAAAATCGAGCCACAGGTCAATGAATCGCAGAAATAATAATAAAATTATTATTATTGTAGAATCTTGTATCTAACTTATCTTCTTCACATGGTGTTAGAATGACGAACCATCTGTGTCGTTGTGACCAAAATATTAAGGCAGACATTTGAAGACCAATTTTGGGTATTTAATTCAGACTCATGGATTGCACCCATGAGACACCATTCGAGTGTGATGCGGTGAAATGCGCCTTTTTCACTAGGTGTATGATCAAGGAAAGTTAATAGTCTATCTCAAGAGTATTTTAGTGATGATCGAAATGGTGTAATCTATTTGGATATAATGGACCATTTTTAGAGGAATATTAGTGAAACTATGTTTTTTCACTCAGATCTATGATGAGCCTCATGTATTCATCGGGATTGTTGTTGTGACACGTTATGTAGTACCCTTGCACACTGTGTAGTGAAACATGGCAAGAAAGTCATGTTCTAGAGAGGACACAGCTAGGAAACAGGGGGAACTACACGCTGTGTGTGTCCCCGATGCGTCGTGTACCTCTTTTTGGGGAAAATTCAAATGACCATATCTCCTTTGTTTAAACTCGGATTTTGGTCCATGAGTAGAATATCCGGAGTGTTTTCCTATATAGAACATGATAATTCCATTGGTTTTGGATTTTGAGATAATATGTGAAAATTTCTAGGCACAACACCTAATAAGGCAACACCTGCTGAAAGCTGTTATCTGGAAGGATCACCAGAGACTCATCGAAGTCATCTTCCAAGTGATACCCACCAATTGGGGTGGGAAGTGGTTCCTCGATATCTACCATGTGGTACCCTCTAGCTAGGATGGGTAGTGGGTCCTTGACATCTATCAAGCATTACCCTCCAACCGGTGTGGGTAGTGAGTCCTTGATATCAACTGAGTGGTACCCTGCTACTCGGCTGGGCAGTGGGTCCTTGACATCTTCTGAGTGGTACCCTCTAGCTGGGTTGGGTAGTGGGTCCTCAACATATTCCAAGTGGTAACTTCTATTTCGGTTAGGTAGTGGGTTCTCGATGTCTACATAGTGGTACCCTCCTACTGGTCTGGGTAGTGGGTCCTCAACATAAACTGATTGGTACCCTCTTACTGGGTTGGGTAGTGGGTCCTCAACGCCTTCAGAGTGGAACCCTCCTATTATATTAGGGAATGGGTAATAGAATTTGAGTTTGTAACCCTCGACTATGAGACATAGTGATGATCTTTGGTTAGACTTGTATAATTACATCTAGATAAATATATGGGATGCATGGAATCATTGATGGACTTTTGAAACTATTATCTACTCTCCTTCCATGGGAGGTAAATATGTGCAGGGTATGAGACATGATTTCCATATTTATATTCTCATGGGGGGATGATTATACTCTTCTAATATAGGTGGAAAAGAATCTATGTGTAGTTTATCTACTCACCATGTCACACCCCTTGTGCTTATATGGGGATACTCTTCTTCTTGGGTCGAGCTATGAGATGGACATCCACTTAATTTTCTTTCAGGCTTATTTGACTGATAATATATATCTATCCTTCTTTTGTATCCACACCATGGATTTTTACACACTCCTTCCAGGAGAGGTGAAGATGTGTGGGCTATGCCACATGCTTTTCATGTTTATATTCTTATAATTGGATAATTATACTCTCCTTATATAGGTGGAAAATACTCAATGATTAGTTCATAAACTCACTGCATCGAGACCCTTGTATTTGGATGAGTTTACCTTCACTTTATTTTGGGTTGAGCTGTACTCTTTCATTTTACCATGTGATATCTACTTTTTTCCCTTCTATTGTATCTCTTACTGCTCCCCCTTCATCTTTTAGGGTGTCCTACTGGGTATGTTTATACTCAAACCTGCATGAAATTTTCATACATGTATCATTTCTTATGAAGATGATGGATAGGTCGACCATGACTTTAGAGGAGGTCAGGGATACCTGGTACTTCGACTGTGTATGGCGGTCACAGATTGAGGTTTAGGAGCTGGGATATCTCAACATTTTACCTTCCAATTTTTTTTGGGTTGAACATCATTATGTTTGGGTGTGTATTTTGACCCTTTAATTTTTAGTTTACACAATCATACCCTTTTACTTTCTATATATTTTACTTTCATGGTTCTCACCTTAACATTTTTGTTTCTTTAACTTTTATGTCCACTGCACTTTTGTATCAAGATGGTTGTGTGTGTGCATACCAGTACTCAGGAAAAGGCCACCCCATGTTATTTATGTCTTCAGTGCTTGTCACCACCCCTAGACTATAGAGGTGGGCTTAGAGTAGTTTCTGATGGAGCCTCAACTTGTGTCAGGTAATGATAGATTGGTATTAGATCAAGTTCATTTATTATAATGTTGTTTAATCTACCTCCCTTTAGTGGATTTGGTCGTGTTTAGGGAAATAGTGTAAAAGTGTCACAAGTGCATCTCTCAGGCCAGAGAGTCTAGTAATGGTGTGGGAGTCAGATGCATCCATTCACCAGGACCCCTACTACCTGATTGTTGACTCAACATTTTGAGACATTTGTTATAGGGATCAATGGTAAATTCATCGTATATGATTGAGCCTTTGACTATCCTTTTTGATCCATCTCTCCATCGTTATTATGTATATATACTCATCTGAATGTGATGTGTCTTGATCACTTTTGAGATGTCTCCACAATAATAGATAGCCAGGTTATTGACTTTAGGATCCCAAAGACGGTCTGATGAGTGAAGATTCCATAGTTCAGGGTCCATCCTGTTAGATCTTTTCATCCAGAAGGGTAGGAAGCAGCACCCATGCATGTTGATAAATAGTTAGTACAAGCATAATAAGATAAGGATGTGTGTAGTCTTAGTTCACTCCATGAGGTCCAATGCTAGAGGACACTATGGTTCCATGATGATCCAGTTCCCTAGTCAGTGGAGGTTTGGACTGAGTTAGTGATCTAAGTTTTCAGAATTGTACGGATCCTGACTGATTAGATGGTTGCACTCGCCACCAATTCCCTTCATAGGGAAGAAGTTACTTTTGGTAATACAAGTAGATGACATGCATATTTTTAGTTTGCATTGTAGGATCCAAAAATAAAGATCACCTTGGTATTATGTTTGGCTAGAATTACTTTTAAGGTGGTCCAGTTCAGGCATAATCTTGTGGTTTGGATATCCCACTCGAAGAGGACACATTTCAATGGTGGTCATCACGATGATACTTCTCTAGGGTGACGTGGGGCGTCAGTATAAACCTGTGTCAGTGTTTTTCGATGTTGCTTCAAATGAAAAAGGAAGAGGGGTCCTTCCCCCACCGAGATGAATTTTTGATACACAATCAAAACAATGAGGTCAAGTCAGTGACACCTAAATAAGATAGTATTGATGTGTGGTGGATTATTCCTTATGACTTATGTGTTTTGGGCCGGGTGATAGGTTAATGTTTTCAAATAGAAGGATCAGTAAGGCTCAGTTAGGCATTTGGGCATCCCTTTGTTGTTTATTGGTACCCTTGTGATATTGGTGTCAATTTATATGTGATACGCTCAAGGATGACATGATGCAGATTGAACTAGATTTGGACTCATGATGAAGAGGTACGCTTTCCCCACTAAGATTCATTTTTGTGATGTGACCAAAATCATATGATCATGTCAATGTTTCCCAAATCAGATTGTGTCATGGTGTGGAGAACAAGTTCCTTAAACTTGTGTGTTCAGGGAAAGGTTGTGTTACAGAGTTTCAGAGCAGGTCCAGGCATTGTTGGTGGAGTTTTTATGCTCCACCCTTTTTCATGGGATTCCACTAGTTGGAGTGGAAGAGTTTCTAGTTTGGGGTTACTCTTCTTCCAAGAGAGTAAAAGACACATAGGGTATGGAACATAATTTTCATTTCTAGCTTCTCGTGGTTGGATGAGTCTACTCACCTAAATTGTTCATTGGTACCCTTACATGCTCTTGATCAACTTGGAATGATGTGGTAGGAAGTTATCACATACTTGTTGAGGAAGTTTAGACCCCATGAATAAAACTATGTTACTCACTACCTAGAGATAGCAGTGGTATTATTCTCCTTTAGGATGTGGAGGCAATACCTTCAGAGGGACATAAACTATGAGGTCTTGCAAGAAAATATTTCCTTAAGAGTTTTGCCTAATGTATTTTATGAATAAGGGAATCACATAATCATTTTTAGGGACAAAATGGTTATTTCAGTCACATTATGAATGGAGTTGATGAGGGAGTTTCACACTTCTCTTTTGGATGTACATCCCGATGTAGGGAAGATGTATGGAAAAGCCATATATGGGCTCAGTATCCCCACCTTTCTTATTAGTTATTATTTTCAGGGATTAAAATATTTGAAGAATTTAATAATGTAGAGACTCTAGTTTTTCTATGTAAGATTTTAAAATAATTCGTGGTATCCTTTGAGATCTAGGAACTGATACAGTACACGATTATGAGGTCCAGTGATCCCAGAATTAATTTTCTAAAAATATGAAATATATTTTTATTATGATCACATAGTTTTCCTAAAAAATATAATATCTCATAAACAAAGTCTTAGATCAAAAATTTGAGACCACGGTTGAATCTGAAGTGTGGATTATACCCTAAGCATGACCTAAGGTTGGTCTGCGTGGGAAATTTTGATGGGGCAGCCATTAGTGGGTTCATTGGATAAATTAATTAATTTAGTTAATTTATTTATTAACCCTAGAACAAATAAATCATATCAGGAGACTTATATGGAAAATTTGATACCACTATTGAGTTTTTGAATGCAGTGTTTACCTTGGGAACAACCTAAAATTGGTTAATATGCGACGTTCAGATGAGGAAACCATTGGTGAGTACGTTTAATTGAAATAAATAAAAAATTTATTTATTTGTTTTATTAAACAACAAAATTAAACCCTCTATAAAAAACCATCTTATAAAGATTTTTCAATGGTTGGCTGCATAACCCTTTCTAAATCCAAGTGGAGGAGAAGAATGTTTTTTATTGGCGGATCGACATCGAACGATGAACATTGATCCGATTGCGGTGGATTGATTGGTAACGATCAAAGAAGGTCCTCCTCATCATGGGTAAATTCATTATTCAGAAACGATTGATCCATAATCTTTTTAGGATTCATCCTTTGTGGTTTTCTCCCTTATTATTAAAATATTGAGTATGATCAAGTTTATTACCTTGATATATGTTTAAATGATCCTTCACATGAGCTCGTGTATCGAAATAAATTATTTCAATTTATGTCTTGTTCAAGCCATGTTTCTCACCCTAGTTTCCTTACTATGGAATATTTTGACAAGAATGCTTTAATAATTATGTTTATCACCTTTTTTATAGTGTTTTCCTCTAATGTTCTTTGCATTCTTCATTGTTGGACCACAAGGTCACCATTTGACATTTCTGGGGTGGGTTTAAGTGTGGTCGAACCCCTAGATTCCATGTGGTGGCATAAACAAAATACAGATTGACGGTTTGGGGGAAGATTGATAAACGAGCAGGATGATGTTTGGTGAATTCATCAGTTTGGAATTGTTGGTGTGAGTTTTATGATTGGAGGTGTTTCGGGATCAGATCAATGATCCATGTTTCCCCAATTTTCATGTGGTGATGGCGTGCGGTGTGGAGATATCAGTTCTGAGAAGAGGTCATGCATGGGGTCCCATGGTACGGACTTCTTGATGTGAACAAGATAGTGGTTAGACTCGAATCTCTGATGAGGTGGTCAAACATGGTCAACACAACAAGTGTTATTATTATTTCTTAACAAAAATAATAACATTAAAAAAATGTGTGTGTGTTGAATTAAATTAAATTGTTTTAATTTAACATGTGGAGAACTATGGAAAAATAATTTAATGTTATTAAATTAGAATAATAAATAAGAGTGTTTATTATCTTATGATAATTTTGATATTATTAAATGTGAAGTAAAAGAATTTTTTTTAAAAAAAAGTGACGAGTTAATAAAATAGAGAACTTGAAATTCCCAAGGGGTGGAACATATGTGTAAAGGTTTGAGGTGGCTTGACTATTATAAATCATTATAATGGAGATAAGAAATGTTTATAATAATTATATTGAATAAAAAATTATAAATCAAATAAAGGGGAAAAAATTATTGAGGTGCAGTGGTGGGGAGTACGTACAACATGAAGGCAAGGTTTGTGCATCCCCCTCCTTTGGTGTAAGTTTAAAAATATTTTTAATAATATTATAATAATAATATTATTATTATTTTGGGTGTCAAACATAAATATGGTCATAAATTCTTTGTATTAAATAGGATTTATGAACCATCAGTTGAAGCATGACCTTGGAATCAAGACAGTAATTTTAAGACTGATGTTGGTTACCTTTTTTTTTGAAATTGTGCATCGATTAAAAGAAATGACCTATAATAATAAAATTATTATTATTACATAATCCTAAATCTAAAACATATCTTATATAAAGTGTCACAATGATGAAGTTTCTATAAATTTATGACCTTGATATTAAGGTGGATGATTCAAGACCAATTTTGGGTATTTAATTCAGACTCTGGGCCTATGAGATGCCATTCGTGCGTGATGCGTAAAAATTAACCTTTTTAAATGGGTGTCCTTTTGAGGTAAGTGAATAGCCTATCATAAGCATTTTTTCCATGAGGATTACAACTATGTGATTCTTTTTTCCATCTAGGGCCATTTGAAGAGGAGTATTAGTGAAATTATGTTTTTCCCTTGGATTGGTGATGATCCTCATGTGTTCATTAGGATTGTGGTCGAGACACGTTGTGTAGTACATTTACATAGTGATACATGGATAGAAATCCATTTTCTAGCGAGGACATGGTCAGGAAGCATAGCAGAACCATATGTCATGTGGGTCCTCAACATGTCATGTACCTCTTTTTGAAGAAACTTCAAACGTCCATATCTCCATTGTTTGAACTCATATTTTGTTATGTGAGTAACCTATCTTGAGTATTTTACCATGTAGAATGTGATAATTCCATTAGTTGTTGATTTCTTTGTATGATGTGATATATTCCAGGTATGAAACCTTTTTAGACAACACTTGACAACAATAATGATCAGGCATGATCATCAGAGACTCCTTAATGTCTTCTTTTTAGTGGTAGCATCCAGTTGGACTGGGTAGTGGGTCCTCAAAATCTACCAAATGGTACCGTCTAGCTAGGATGGATAGTGGTTCCTCAACTTCTATAGAGTGGTACCCTATATCTAGGATGTGAAGTGGGTCCTTGACGTCTTGTGAGTGGTACCCTTCAGTTAGGCTAGGTATTGGGTCCTCAACGTCTTTCGAGTGGTACCCTACAACTGGGTTGGGTAGTGGGCCCTCGATTTCTACCAAGTGGTACCCTCTAGCTGGGCTGAGCAGCGGTCCCTCAACATCTTTCAAATGGTACCCTCTAGTTGGGCTGGACAGTGGTTCCTCGACATCTTCCGAGTATTACCCTTTAGTTGGGATGGGCAGTGGGTCCTCGATGCCTTCAGAGTTGAATCCTCCTATTGTACCATGGCATGGATCCTCAACATCGAGTTTGTGCCCCGCGACTCTGTGACATAGTGAAGAACTATGGTTAGACTTGTAAGGTTACTTTTGAAAAAATGTGTGGGATATTGGGAATTATTGATGGACTTTTAGAACTATTGTATACATTATTTCCATGGGAGGAGAAGACACACATGTTTTGAAATGTGCTTTCTATGTTTATCTTCTTGTGGTTGGATGAGTCTACCATCCTAATATAGGTGGAAAAGATTCTACCTATAGTTCATCTACTCACCATATCGAGCCCATTATGCTTGGATGAGGCCACTCTTCTTCTTGGGTTGAGTTGTGATATGGATATCCCCTTAATCTTTTGTTTAGGATTCATTGACTAAGCATATATATATATATATATATCCTTCTTCTATATCCACACCCTGGATTTGTAAACTCTCCTTCCAAAATATGGGAAGATTCATGGGGTATTCCACATTCTTTTTGTGTTTAGCTTCTTATGGTTTGATGAGTCTACTCTCATCCTATAGGCGGTAAATACTTGAAGAGTATTTATTATACTCACCATGTTGATCCCCTTGTGTTTTGATGAGGTTACCTTCACTCTATTTTTGGGGTGAGATGTAATCTTTCACTATACCTTATGCTATCTATTTTTATTTTCTTATATTATATCTCTTACACCCCCCCCATAATCTTTCATGGTGTTCTACTAGGTATGTTTATACTCACCCATTCATGGGATTTTCCCATACATATCATATCTTATATAGACGGCAGATAGGTTGACCATGACTTCAGAGGAGCTTAGGGATACCTGGTACATTGGCCACATACATTGGTCACAACATGGGATTCAAGAGCTAGGCTCTCCAATCATTTTACTTTCTAGTTTTTTCGGGTTAGGACATCTTTTTGGTTGGGTGTTTATTTTGACCCTTTACTTTTAGGTTTACACTACCATCACCTTGTACTGTCTAGAAGTTTTACATGCATGGTTTTTTCATTATAATTTTTGTTTCTTTTACTTTTATTTCCTCTGCACTACTACATAAATATGGTTGTGTGTGTGGATAGGTACTTAAGAAAAGGCCTCCATGTGTTTTTTATTTCTTTGGATCTTTTCATCACCCTTGTCCAATATAACCGGGCTTGGGGTAGTTACGGCTCGAGCCCTGGCTTGGGTTAGTTCGTGATGTGGTTATCTATCATCATCTGATCTCAATCTATCAACAAGGAATTAATAAACCTCCTCTAAATGATACTAGGGTTATTTGAAAAACCATGGATATTTTTTATGAAATGATAAATAGTTTTTAGGAATTAAATTGATTAATTAATTAATTAATTAATTAATTCACTTAACTTACCAGCCAACGACAACCTCATCTGAATGACCAACTTTAGTTTTCACTAAGGATAAACCCTATATGCTTCGGATTCAACCGTGGTCTCATATATTTTTACATGGTACTCCATTTAGGATACATTACATTGTTTCTAAAAAAAATTGTGCATGTCATATAATATATAATTAATATTTTTATAAAATATATTTTGGGCTCATCGAGCCTTAGATTCTAGAACTTTCTCAGTGCCTAGATTCAAAAGTATTTCTTTATATATTTCAAAGTCTTACAAGGAAAAAATAGTGCCTCTAAATTATTTACCTCTTCAAACATTTTTTTCCACAAAAATAAAAAACTAAGAAAAAAATGTGGGAATAATGAGCCCCCATATGGCTCTCCGAATTCATGGATCTCTCTTACATTCTCTCATTCTTCCAAAACACACGAACCATGGGAACAGTCTGTCCATGCAGGATACTCTCTTACTGATACTTGATCTCCACTATATACCCTGTGATCGTGTATCCATCGTCGATGTCTAGCATAAGGGTGACCTATAGAATCTCTCATATAGGGCTTTAAAAGGTGTCATGCTAATAGAAGAGTGATAGATATTATTATAAGAAAAAACTACCAAATGTAATTGATCCTCCCATCACTAGACTAATTCTAACACTCAATCCATCATTATATCCTCTAACACCTAGATTGTGCTCCTAATCATCCCATATATATGGGGTATAAAGTCTATACTCATCCTCAATTAGGTCCCAAATACCTCCTGAAGGCCTCTACACAATAGCTATGTGAACTTCTCATCACCTCCAAAGACAATACTCAAAGGAACACCATGAAGGATTATGATCTCTCACATATATAACTACCCCAAACTCTCCACTAAACTCTCCTACTTGGCAGAAAGGAAGTGTGCTAACATAGTAGGTTGATCAACTATCAGCTATATGGAATTGTTGCCTCTCTCTATACATGGAATCCCTATCCAATAGTCCATGGATATGTCATCCCACTTACATTATAGTATTTTAAGAGGCCACAACAAACCTACCAGAACCTGATGTTCAACCTTCACCTGATAACATTTGAGACACTGAATGTCGAACTCAACCACGGTTCACCTCATGCCATCCCACCAAAACAACCACAGATTGTCTATGTATATCTTATCTACATTAGGATGTATGTCCAAATTATAAATGTGAAACTCTATCATTGCCTCATCTCTCAATGTGATCGGAACCATGATCCATCCATAAAAAAATGAAGTGATTCCCTCCTTAAAATAATCCATCTTGTGAATCTCTTGAGGATATTTGGTCATGTAGGGACTTAGAGTTGATGTTATCTAACTGGGATTTCCTCATATGATAAAGAAATTGTGTATTAAACACCATCAACTAATGATAATTTGAACCCCTCTTCTACATTGGGGTCACCTGTGAGGAATCCAACTGCTCAGACTCCACTTCCACAAAATGAGAATGAGACTTTATTTAGAGGGAATATACCACCACGTTTCCCTCCACAAGAGTATAGACTATCTAAATGTCATATTTCTTTAATAAAACAAACTAGTTCCTCTATCTTAGGTTCATATATCTATACATGAAGACATTCTAGAGGCTCTCATGGTATGAGTAAACAAAAAGTTCTCTCCTAGAAGATTGTGCGTCCACATCCTTAGAGAAAAGACCACTACAACTAAGTCCAAGTCATGAGTCACATAGTTATGTCCAGGGGGTCTTGAATTCCTTGACCTATATATGATCATTTACCACCTCTACATCAACACATCTCTGATAATAACTCTAGTGGAATCACAATACACCATGTTCCCCATGAACTCCTCTGGTAGTCTCAAAATAGGATAACTAGTTAGCCTTAGCATCAACTCCTCAAAGAATATATGACACAACTCAGTCCAACGAAATGGATACCCTTTTTAAATAAGAAAATCAATGTGGATTTAATCCTAGAGAACAATTCCATGAACCTCATGTAGTTCCTCTATAATCCAATAAAACTTTTCACCTTTGAAACACTCTTGGGTGGATCCCAAGAAAGAACCCCATCAATTTTTTTTCGGGTCCACAACTAATACATGCTCAGAAATGAAATTCCCCAAATGAAATTATAGGACCATCCTCAAGTGATATTCATGATCCACATCTGATGCATAATATATGTGTATGTCCTCAATGAAGACAACAAAAAATGGTCCAAATATGTTTATAAGATCTAGTTCATCTAATCCATAATCATGGTGGGGGAATTCATCACACTAAAAGGCATCAATAGAACTCATAGTGTCCATAGAGACATCATAATTCTAGATTTGGAATATCATCCTCAAAAACCCTCAAATCAGAGAATCTATACCTTATATAAATATTTGATAACCATATCACACCTCAAAATTGAACAAATAGTTCATCAATCCTCTACAAGGGGTACTTTTTTTTATCATAGCCTGGTTTAGGTGATGATGATAAAAAATCCCCAATATCCCATCTTTATTTTTCATGAGAAACATTGTATCTATCTAGGGGGTACAAAATAGTTCTAATGAAACCCTTCTCTCAAAGGTCCTCTAACTACACCCTCAACTCCCGGAGCTCGATAAGGGTCGAATGATATGAATTAGAAGATATCGAAGTGATCTTGGGGAGAAAGTCAATGAAAATACCCATCTACATCCTCATAGGTAGTCCTAAAATATCCTTGCTAAATACATACATAAAATACTATTTTACTGAAGGATTCTAGATGCCCTAATATACCACTCGGAGATATGTCTACTAGTTCTAAATAAAGAGAATAATAAACAAAACTCATACCTTAAACCATCTTGTGAGTTTTCAAGTCATAAGCCTCCATAGAATATAGATACCCACGATTTTGACCTCTGTCACCCTAAGACTAGCCTAGGCCTCCTAATAGTGGTGGTGGAAGAAGCTCATAACATTATCCACCACCAGAAGATCCTTCTTTGGGAGGCCTGAATTATCATATCCCAACTCTAACTCCCTGAGGGATGCCCTGGAAAAGCCTGTGAGAATAATGATCATGATAATGCCTCTTCTATAGTTGGTTTATCCACTATCTTATTACCCTTATCAGTACATCAATTTGGTAAATCATGTGCCATGTGACCTCTTCTATCACTTTCATAGCATCTCCCCTCTCTAGGCTTCCCTAGTCCTATGCACTGTCCCTGTATCGCGTGACCATGTTCTTGAGTTTGACCATGAGGAGGTCTCCAATGACAAGACCCTATTGACTGGTGCCTACAAGATTTTATAGATGTCTCAACCCCATGACATCCATGACTGACTCCCATGGATTGACATCCCTCAGATAAGAAGCTCTGTCTCAGTAGCGCCCATACTAACACACCAACATATATGGGAATTTATAGGTGTACCACACTAGAATTTATGTCTCAAGGGAGACCCTACTCAAACTTTTGTTCCATGAAGTAACCATTCAAAATCCTGTCAAGGTATTTCTATATAAGGTTAGTCAAAAACAAAACATACTAAATAATTAGCATACCTCACTTCACTGTTGTAGCTCCAACTGCTAATGAATTCAAAATGAGATCAAGAATGAGGGGAATTAATCCTTAGAAAACAACTAATGGGAGTCAACCCAAGATAATTTCGACTCATTATGTGTCTACATTAATGGACTCCACCATCACATATATACTTTATGGAAAATACTAGTTGTTGAAATAACCATATGATCATTCATGGTATGAACAAGTGTGAAAAAATGGATGAACAAATCAATGAAATCCTTTGCTTTATCGGGATCTAGATCACTGTGGAACCTTAGAGGCCACTGGAGCTGGAACTCTTGGAGTGTGATAAGAATGTGTTTATCCTCATCTTACTCTAATAGTGTAATTTTGTGCTCGATAAGAGGGGGTGGTACTTTCTTCTCTCCTAGAGGGAAGAGATCATGAGAATAACCTAGAACGAAGGCATCATCACTCATCAAATCATCATCATGATCATGAATCAGTAACCTAGATAGTTGTATTCATAGATCCATCTTGAAAATTAATGAAGACATACCATGGTTGGATGAGCATATATATATGGGGATCTAACTCTATGAGTATAGTCAAAGGACTCAATTCGATATGATGCATGTACCAATATTCCCTACATCCAATGTCTCGGTATTTTGAGTCGAATAGTAGGTAATTAGAGTCATGGTGAATGGATACATCAGCTACCACACCAACATTATCTTCCCTATCCTAAATGAAACACTTGAGAAACTTTGAAACGGTTTCCCTAAATTCCTAACCTAACCTCATAAGGGGACAAAACTACAAACACTGTCTTAAGGTCAAACCACCTCTGATACTAACCTATAAGGACCCGACCCATTGGGTCCCACATTTCTGGTGGAAGAATGATCCTCCACAATCCCAATCCCACCTCCATAGGTTTGGGGCTGGTGAAAAGTTCCTATAATGAATAACTAAAATGAGAGGAATTTACCTAAAGTAATTGTACACATGCACCAACCCATCTCCATAAAGAAGTGAAAATAAATTTTAATAAAAGAAAGAAACATCTACAGTAAAAACCATTCACATAATAACATATAAGGAATAAAAATGATTTTGAGAGAGGAAACCAAAATGAAAAGGTAAAAGTACATGCCTACCTAAAAAATATGTACCAAGATTAGAACTATTGGAAAAGAAATACTGAGAGATCCAAGATCCAGATCTCTAAGTTTTACCACCATATATGGTCTATGAACCAGAGTATACCTAAGAACCTATAAAATCACTACCGATCAGTCTTTCATCTGCATAATAAAAAACTGTGTTGGAAAATTCCATGCAGGGGTGAGTATATACATACCCAATAACATGCCCTAAAAATTGAAGAGGGAGTAATGGGAGACATGATAAAAGTATCCATATCAACCCAAAGTAAGAGGTAAAGGAAACCCAAAAAACACACACACACGTATACTCTTATAATAAACCTAGATGATTGAAAATGGGGATCTCCATCTCACAAACCATATTGGGATGATGAGTCTTAAAAATTTTCTAAAGGTCCATCATTGATACCTTACATCTCATGTGTCTTTCCGAAGAAGTAATTGTGTGGAATACCCACACCTCGACACTGTTCCACAAATTCAAGGGGGGGAAATATCAAAGTAGAAGACCCACACCTCTGTACTATAAGGGACTTCTAATATGTAGATAGATAGAAGACCCACATCCTAGTCCATTAGGGGGATGTCGCTCAGTAAGTAGAGGACCCACACCCAAGTCCATTAAGGGGATTCCACTCAATCGGTAGAGGACCCACAACCTTGTTCATCAGAAGGATGACACTCAGTAGGTAGAGGACCCACTCCCTAGTCCTTTAGGGGGGATTACACTTAGAAGATAGAGGACCCATGCCCTAGTCCGTCAAGGGGATTCCACTCAGTAGGTAGAGGAACCATGCCTTAGTCTATCAGGGGGATGTGAGTCTCTGGGTAGAGAACCAACACCCTAGTACTTCATGGGGATTCCACTCAGTAGGTAGAGGACCCACACCTTAGTCGGTTAGGGGGATTTCACTAAGTATGTATAGGAACCATGCCCGATTCCACCAAGGTTATTCCACTCAATAGGTATAGGATGCACACCCCAGTCTATTATGGGGGTTTCACTCAGTGGATAGAGGAGTATAGGGGACCCACACCCTGATATGAAAGGAGGGGTTCAAACCCTGAACTCTCTCTTATGATCCATCCTAATCATTGTGTATTTTAAGAATCATTTAAAAAGATTAATTCTTAGAAAATCTTGAATTATATCTCAAAATCCACCATTTAGGCTACCATTGTGTTCTACATAAAATTATAATCAGGATAGGCTAATTGTAGTCCAAAATCTGAGTCCAAACAAAGGGGATACAAGAAAATAAGTTCTTAGGAATAGTGAATGGTGTGTACTAGGGGTCACATGGTGTGTAACCTCACCTGAACTCCTAACCATGTCCTCTCTAACACATAGTTTACTGGTCATGTAGTAATATACATCATGTAAGGGTACAATATAGCATGTCTCAACCTCCTAGGGCTGACCTGTGTGCTTCTGGCCATGCATATGCCGTTCGAGCCATGTTTGTGTACCTAGTAATGTATTTTATCATGTACCTAGCCATGTACCGGCCCAAATACCTAGCCATGTACCTATCCATGTACTTGTCCATGTCCATGTGTCTAGCTAGGTTTATGCCCATGTACACCTGGATTACACATCAGGCCACCAGGAATGGTTCACATGGCATATGAGGGTCCCACACTATGTGTGATACTTATATCCACCTAGAAACCATAGCTGTTATAGCCAGGGTACTACATGATGAGTGTTCATTATAGTAAATACTGTGCAATTATTATTATGACATGAAGTTATATCTGTCACATAGCTTCAAAATCCAGAACTCATGTCACTAAATATGCTCAATTCCACCTTGAATCTCACTGAAATCTAGGATAACAACACCGTCCATTAATTTCCTAGCCTTTGATGGATGAAAATCAGAATCTGGTCACCCATAATAATATCGTAGCATGTCTCACATGCCTCCTGTGTCGATACCATCTCCACCATAGATATCAAATCCATAAATCCATCATATCTACCCATAATACATCCTGATATATCCACAAAACACTAATCTGGTTGTATTTCATACATCCATTATGAATCTTGGGACACGATCATGGTTGAACCATCCCTGAAATGTCAAACCAAGGCCCTATGTCCCAATAATGAAGAACAAAATGAATGGGTGTGGAAAGGCTCAAGAAAAAAGGTGCATCTATCATTTCACAATAGTTATAGTAAAATGATCATTAATGTGGATATTTTTGGTGAGAAACCTGGCATAAACAATAATTAATTAGATAAAAAAATTAATTCAATAAATGGGCTCTTATGAAGGACTAGTTTAATAAAAAATCAATGAATAACATAAAAGAACATGATCAGTATTTTAATAAAAGAGTAAAATATAATTGATGATCACTACTTCAATATTGGATCAATAATTAGTAAATAACACATTTTATAATGATGGGGAAGATCGGTTGCATTCGAAATCTATCAGTCCACCTCGATCTGATCACCAGTCATCATCTGATCTCAATCCGTCAATGAAGAATGAAGAAGAATCCTCTAAAAACTCCTAAAATTATGTGGATAACAAAATAGAATCTCCATTATAGGATAATTTTAAAGGGAAATAGGTTTTGGTAATTAAATGAATTAATTTATTTAGTTAAAATACCTACCAACGACTACCTCATCTAAACGTCTGATGCCAACTAACTTTAGGTCACACATAGGGTAAACATCACACTCTTAATTCAATAGTGGTCTCATATTTTTTATTAAGGAATCCATTCATGAGGTATTCCATTATGTATTAACAAAATTACACCTGTGATATAAAATATAGTTAGTATTTTTATGAAATTAATTTCAGGATCACTAGGCCTCAAAATCTCACATCATCCCAGTGGTTGAATTTGAAAATATTCCTTGATATATTTCAAATTCTTATAAGAAAAAACAAAGATACTATAAGGTGGGCCCCAGTGGGTTAGGACATTATAGAGTGGCATCAGATGTGTTTTTTCCTTGAGATGGTGTTTGGTATTTTGTCCCATAATGAAGTTTGTTTTTAATTTAGGAAAATATATAAATGTTTTTCAAGTGAAGATTTTAGGCCAAGGAAGCCAGTTTTTGTGTAGTTACCAACATATCCATTCATCAGGACTCTGATTTACCACGTGTTGACTCGATATACTAAGACATTGGTTGAAGAGAACATTTGTACATGAATAATATAGGATTAATGCCTTTGACTATCCTTCTTGAGCCATCTCCCCATATATATATATATATATATATATATATTATCATCCTAACATGGTACTCTTTGATTACTTTCCACATGCATCTGAAAAAGAAACTAGTTAGGTTACCAATTCAAGATCATGATAAAAATCTAATGAGTGATGGGGCCTTAGTTTTGGGGCCATCTCATGAGATCTTCCCTTCAGTCAGGCAATTAGAATAACCCCTACCTGTATATCATTACATTTTAATATTAGAGGGGGTTAAGGATGTGCGTAGGCTTATCACAATCCATGAATTCTAGTGTAACAGGCCATTTTGGCTCAATGGTGAGACATATCCCTAGGAAACATAATACAATATTGAGTTAGTGATTCGAGTTTTATGACTTATGAAGACCCCAATTAATCATATGGTTGCACTGGATACTAGTATTTTACATGTATAATAAAGGTTTGGTGGAGTATAGTCACAAAAATACTTGATGATTTGGCACTCTCATTGTCTGACATCCAATAACTATTTCATATTAAGTACTACCCCTTTTTCTTGCACTCAGTTCAAATTCATGACCTTTTGGATATGTAGTATGTAGGGATGCCAATTTATGAGTTTGATGGTAGGTTCATTGAACATATGTGTTACTCCCTCAACATGATTTGAGATGGTTACTTATAAGATAATAAGTTTGAGTAAGGTCTTTATAGAGACTTCCATGCGAGAGTGGTACCCATATACATTACCACATATAATGGAGTGTTGGAATGAGCATGGGTTATGGAGGTATTATTATCCTAGGGAATCCCTGAAGATGGTGTCATTATTAGGAATATCGAGGAAGATTCATCTACATTAGCTATAAGATGATAAGTGTTGAGGTACAAGAGGTGTACACATACTCAGCCTCAGGCACATGGTCGTGTGACTTAGGGACTGTGTAGAGGACTAGGGAAGCATGGAGAGGGGTTATGTTATTTATATGATAGTAAATTTCCCTTATCATGTGATTGAATTAACTAATGTGATGAGGAGAAAAATAAGGAAGTAGATAGACCACCATAGAAGAGGTAGCACCGTGATCATGGATCTCCTGGGTGAGTTCAGAGCGTTGCCTAGCGAGGTGAAGCTACAACAGATCAGGTGGGGATCCCAAAGGAAGATGTGGTGTTGGTGGAAAGTTCTATGATATAATTAACCACTAATACCACCAAAAATACCACCAAGTGGCCCATTTCAGGATCAGGTAGCTAACAGTCAGGGCCTTAGGCAGCTGTAGGCCATGGGGTCTTTTGAACTAGTAGCTCAAGAGATTATTAGAGGTATAAATTTTGGTTATTCTACTCTTTCATCAGTACTAGTAGACACATATGTAAGTCATTCCTTATTCTCGTTAATCTTATTGTGAGAGTTAGAGATCCCAGTTGAGACTTTATCCCAAAATATTTGGCTAGATTTTCCAACAGGGAATGCTTCCTTAATATCACTAATCTTCTGAAAGTACAATCTATTAATTAGTAGAGAGGGTTTCTCATTGGACCTATTGGTCATCAAGATAAGACCTTATGAGGTCATATTTGGTATGGAATGGTTTTACATGGTCCGATATGAGATTTAATGTCACCACAAATGAGTTATATTCTTCCAGACTGATGGGATGAGATTATCATTTGTGGGAAAGAGAGATCACATAGTGGAGTGAGTGATTTTTATGAGCAGAAAGTTATTACCCATTACCCATTAGTTTGTGGGGGTTATCCCTTTGAATAGTGGGATATTTAGGCATATGGGTTACTTTATTCATGGAAGATTATATGTATGTATTCCCCAAGGATATTCTTGGACTACCTACAAATAGGGATATGGAGTTTTACATTGACTTGCACCTTGGGAACACTCTGATACCTTATGCAGCATATTGGATGGCCCCTATCAATCTTCAAGAGATAAGGGTATGGTTGGAGGAACTTTGAGATAAGGGTTATATCAGAACTAGTGTGTCAGTTAATAAGATTTAGTTTTTTTCATGAAATAGGTGCATGAGATCTTTAAACTTTTTCTTCATTATCAACACCTAAACTCAGCAATAATAAAGCAAAAGTACCCCTTTATGAAGATTTAAGACATATTTTATTAGTTGTGAGGGACAAGATGGTTATCAAAGATCGATATTAGGTATGGGTACCACTAGTTAAGGGTTAATTAGGCTATTATTCTTAATCTAGTGTTCTGATGTAACTATATGCATTATGAGTTCCTCATGATTACTTTCAGTGTGACAAATTCCCCCACTATGTATTTGTATTTGATGAACCGAATCTTCCAACCATACTTGTACCATTTTTTTTCTTCATTGATGATAACTCATCTACTCTACATCATAGGATGATCATACAAAGAACTTGAGGATGTCCCTAAACATTCTCTAGGAGAACCCACTTTATAGTATGTTTTTTAAGTTCCAATTCTATATCCATGAGGTTATCTTTCTGGGGAATATTATTTCTGATCATAGATTAGCTATGGACCCAGTAAATATTGATGCAATGATTTATTGGGAGTCACCTAATTACATGTTAGTGGTGTAGATTTTTTCTATATTTGAAGAGAAATACAAGGGGTTTATAGATGAATTCTCCAAGATTATATCCCCTTTGACCATGCTAACTCATAAAGGGTATCCATTCACATGGACTGAGTAGTTTCATAGAGCCTTTGAGGAGTTGAGGTTGAGGTGGTTTAGTGATCCTGTTTTCAGATTACCAGATAAGGGCGTGGAGTATCTATTATATTGTTTTTCTTTTGGAGATGTAATCAACTTTTTGTTGATGAGGAGGAAATAAATGATCAAATATGGGTTGAGGAAATTGATTACACATGATAAGAACCATGTGACTCATTACCTTGAGTTGGAATTGGTATTCTTCGCCTTGTGTATGTGGAGGAACTATCTTCTATGAGAGTTCATTTTTGTTTAATCTGACCATCAACGTCTCATGTATGTCTTTATATAGAGATATTTGAACATGTGATATAGGCATTTATTAGAGTTCCTATAGGACTATGACTTTGAGATAATTTATTCTCTTAGAGCGAGAAATGTTCCCCCAGATCCCTTTCGTAGAAAGAGTCATTCTTGTCTCATAGAGGAGATTCATAACCATTTGGTTTGATTATAGATGGACTTGGTAGAGGAGAAGGGTAAAACTTATCTCTAGTATATAGTGTTAACTCCTCTACTTCTACAGCATGTGAGGGAGGCTCAGTTAGGATACATTAACTATCAGTCTCTATGTGACTAGAAATCCTTAGTATATTCACCATATGGATTATTTGAAAGATGGAATCATGTCATCCTTTTCTAGGGATGGATGGTGGTTCTATTCATGTTGCGAGAGGATTTGATGAGGTAGTTTCATGATTCTCCTTTGTATGTACATCCCAATGTAGGGAAGATGTACACCGAAATTCAACAACAATTTTGGGGGTCTAGAATGAGGCAGAGTGTGGTCGAGTTCATCTATATATGTCTCATGTGTCCATAGGTGAAGGATAAGAACTAGGTTCTGGAAGAGTTTTTGAAGCCTCTTGAGATCCCAGAGTGGAAATCAAATGACATATCCATGTACTTTGTGGCAGATATTTCATTGAAAACGAGAGGACATGATTCCATCTATGTAATTTTTGACTGACCTACCAAGTTGGTGGACTCCCTTGCTATCAAAGGGCAGAGTTCTGTGGAGAGTTTGGGGCAATTGTATGTGCGAAAGATCATCTACCTTCATGGGTTCCCTTGATGATAGTCTCCTACCATGATGCATGATTCACATCACTATTGTATATAGACCTACATGAGGCATTCAAGACCTGGTTGAGGATGGTTACCTCTTTCCACCCCTAGATGAATTGACAGACCAAACATACTATCTAGCTGTACGAAGATATGTTGAGGGTTTTCATGTTGGACTTCATATAAATCTTGGAGGATCACTTACCTTTGGTAGAGTTTTCTTATAATAATAGTTGTCTCTCTAATATAATCATGACACATTGAAGGCCCTATATGGGAGACCATGTCAGTTACCCTTATGCTGAACTGAGATTGGCAAGGCATCTCTTATTGGGTCAAAGATGGTGAAGATGATGATGGAGAATGTTCAAGTTATCCATGAGTGGATGAGGATATCCCATAGATGACATAAATCTTATCCAAATCGATATAGTATTTCCTTGGATTTCAATTAGGGATACCCTTTTTTCTTAATAGTATCCCTATGATGAGGATTGTGAGGATTTGTTATAGGAGTAAGCTATACATGAGGTTTATCATGCCATTTGAGATATTGTAAAGGGTTGGTGAGGTTTTTTACTACCTATCATTACCCTCATAGTTGGAATAGGTGTGTTGAGTCTTCTATGTGTCTTATCTGAGGAGATATATGCATGATCCTCTGCACGTTGTCAACCTGGGTAAGCTAGGCATCATGCATAGACCCTCCTTTATGAATTAATCGGTGTCGATTGTGGATTGAAATGAGAGGATCCTGCATGGATGGACTATTTCTTTTGTTTTTGTGTTGTGGAAGCATGGTAACGTGAAAGAGATCTCCTAGGAGTGGGAGAACTAGATGTGGGATCCTTATTCCCATATTTTTGTTTAGTTTTTGATTTTCAAGGATGAAAATATTTAAAGGAGTGAATAATGTTGAGACTGTATTTTTACATTAAAATACTTTGAAATATATTAATAAATACCTTTAGATCCATGTGCTAAGATGATGTGAGATTCCTAGGCCCAGTGATCCTGGAAATGATATTTTAGAAATATTAAATATATTTATATAATGCACACTTTTTTTTTCAGAGATAATTGAATATGTCCTAAATAGGTTATCAAATCCAAAATCTGATACCATAATTGAATTCGAATAATGGGGTTTACTTTAGGCATGATCTAAGGTTGTTTGTCTCTGGATGTCCATTTGAGGCAGCCATTGGAAGGTGTGTTTATTTAGAATAAATAATTAAATTATTTATTTGTAATACTAAACACCCTAATTAAATCCTCTATAAACACCCCATTATAAAAATTTTACAAGGGTTATCTGCATAAACCTTTCTATATCTAATAGGAGTAGAAGAGAATTCTTCATCAGAAGATCATCATCGAATGATGAATGATGGATTGATGTGGATCGAGAGACAGTTAATGTAGTTGATCATCCCCATCGCTGGAAAATGTGTTCTTCACCAACAATGAATCCATAATTTAGGTAGGGATCATAAATTTTAGTTTATTCCCTTGGTTAAAATTTTGATCATGGATATTTCATTATCTTATTTTTATTCTCAATATTCCCACCCTTCTCATGATCCCACTATTGATTTTTTTTTCAATTTATTATTTCTTATTCCATGATATCACACTAGATTCCCCGATTTGAAATCATTGGGCAATAATAATTGGGTAATGATGTTTATTACACGTGCTATGGTGATTTTACCCCATCATTCTTTAATTTTTTTATCGTTGGTCTACGAGGTCATGGTCTAAATTTTTTGGGGTAGGTTTGAGCACAATCGAACCCCCAAATTTGGATCAATTATGAAAACAATGATCATGATGGAGATTTGAGGATGGAGCGATATTCGTTGTGGGATGCAGGTGATTATTCCCCTAGATCTAGGTTTTGGGACCAAGTGGTAGTGACCTATGGGAGATGCACAACATTATGAGCTTCGAGGGGATTGACAAACTCCAATTTCAGGACACTAGAGGGCTATAATCGACAGTAAGAGTCTTCCCCCACTAATTTTAAGTGGGAAAGTAGTGAAAATCATAGTATAAACCATGGATCTAGAAGGAAAATGAAATATATTGAATTTATTTGGAAATACAGACTACATGACATGTACCGGGATAAACACTCATCATGTAGTCAACTAGATTCAACACCTAGGATTTTGTAAAAATATAAGGATCACATGCCATGTGGTGGAAACACATGCCTTATGAAACGTCACAAGTAGCCAAAACATGTGCCAGCTACATAGACCTAAAATCCCATGTTGTAGTAAATGTCATGTAATCTGGAACTACATGGGTATGTTCCAGTACCCGGGCATGACTTAATACATAACCAGGTACAAAACATGGTCCGACAAAGATGGGCACGACCAAGAGCTCATGGGCAGACCCCATGTGGATGAGACAAATCATGTAGGTCTTGTACACACCATGAATGATGACATGGACCCCAATCCATGTTTATAGGATAACATTACTAGGCAGTGGTGTGGGACCACATGTAGTGTGGAACCTATACGTGTCATGTACCCCCTTTTTTGAATAACTTATACCACCTTTATCTTCTTCATTTTGAATCATATATTGGACTATGATTAGCATACATTGAGTGTATTTTCTTATAGAACGTTATATTTACCTTTGTAGTGTCTTGTTAGATACGATGAGAGATATTATGAGTGTGAATATTCTTTAGTCTATGCTCAATGATAGCAGTGATTGGACATGATCATCATAGAGTTAATATGGAGATGATATTCCCCAATTTAGGATGTTAGACCTCTATCTATGGAGATGGTACTCCCATGTCTCACCATGGTGTGTGTCCTCCATACTCATTGTTCAGATAGATATGGTACTCCCCTCTCAAACCAGGGTGTGGGTCCTCTATCTATAAAGATGGTATTCCCATATCATACCAAGGAGTGGGTCCTCCATACTCATTATTCAGATAGAGAATATACTCCCCTATTGAACCAAGGTGTGGGTCCTCTATCCATATAGATGGTACTCCCCTGTTACCCCAGGGCATGGGTCCTCCAAACTTGTTGTTTAGATTGGGATAGTGCTCCCATGTCGCATTAAGGTGTTGGTCCTCTATCTATGGAGATGGTACTCCCTTATCATAGTAGGGAATAAGTACTCCATTATCATCATTTAGATTTAGATGGTACCCCCCTTTCACACCAAGGAATGGATCCTCTATATATAGTGGCAATATCCCCTATCGTACCAGGGAGTGGGTCTTATATACTCGTTATTCTAGGTAGATATGGTACTCACCTACACAGAAATAGTTCCTATATCTATGTGTATGATACCCCCTTATCACACTAGGTAACAATACCTTCATATTCTATACACAGATAAAGTGACATTACTCCCCTGTCTCACCGGGGTATGAATCCTCCATATTATATACACATATATAGAGATGGAACTCCCCTACACAGGTGCATGACCCTTATCTAATGAGTGAAATTATCCATATTCTACCATGACCTGGATCCTATATTTTTAGGACTTTTCACCCCCTCATGTCATGGAGCAGTGGAGAAGTGTTGGCCCTCATCACGACTTCTTAAAATAACACACAAGATGCTAGGAATTGATGATGAACTATTAGAATTGAAGACATACTCATTATCTTGGGATGGGATGTGAAATGTAGTTCCCATTTCTCTCTAATATAGGTTTATTTTTGAGCATATATCTTTGTTTTTGGGATTCAATTCCCTCTTACATTGGGTTGTGGTAAATACTTCTATCATCTTCCCAATTTCTCCCTCTTTAGTTTTTGAGGCGTCCTACTGGGTATGAAAATACTAACCCATGCATGGAATTTTCCCACATGTGTCATGTATTAAGTAGTATAAGAATATATTGATGCTGATTTAAGAGGATAATAGAGATACTCAGGTTCATTGATTGTGTGATGTGGTTGGGGCTTGGAAATCAAGGGTTGGTCTCTCTTAGCTACTTTCTATTCTAGTTGTTTTCAGGTTCGGACATATTTTTTGGGTGGGCATGTATTTTTTTCATGACACATAATATCAAACTATTTCACTCTTTTATATTCCCTAGAATTTATTACATGTGTGTATTTTACTCTATATTTTACTATATTTTATTATTATTCCTCTGCACATCTTTTTATAGATTGTTGGGTGTGTGAATATAGGTACTTTAGGAAAAGGACTCACATCTTAGTTATTCCTTCTTGATACTTGTCTCCAGACCATGGATAAGGGAATAGGGATTGGGATTATGGAATCATGATCTTATCCCATCCATGGAGTCCCTAGTGGGATGGTTTATCATAGATTCCACTTTAGTATTCCCCTCATCACTTTGCTATTTAGGGATTACAACATGTAAATCATATTATATAAGACTTTTGGGGCCTAAAATTCATAAATATTTAAATAAAAAACCAGGGATAAGGTCACTAATCATAAGTGATATCTATGTGATGAAGATTCAAATAAATGTTACAAAATTTAAAGGCTTCATGTAATAGCTTAAGTTCATCACTAAGCAAATAGAGTGATTCATTAAGCATTTGATCCTTCGTGAGGATCCATGCCTGCTCATGAAGTGTTATCATTTTTGAGGCCAAGGTTGTACTTTCTAGTACACCATAGGGTTCCTTTTCAACTTGTTATGGACCCCTTGGTTATCTTTAAACTTAAATCATTTATGTTTGATATGAGTTGATTTTTGGATTTCCATCATTTATGGTATGACTGTGCAAATTCTTCATGCCTCATATAGCACATTGAGGATGTAATTTTTAAATGTGAGTATCATCAGATATGAGTGTAGTTTGAAGACAAATAATACCTATACATCCACCCAATTTGAGAGTTAATTACCAAGAATCACTAATAAATACCTCATTCCCACCCCAAAGTAGACATAAAGGACCAACGAAAGATATCCTTGAAGATAAATTTCCACTTTCAAAAACATTGAGAAGACCTGAAACTCACATTATAAAGTAATACCTAGGTAATTAAATGGTCACAAAGGAAGTAAATAAATAATATCATAAACCCATTCATGAATTAATTGGCTCTTGAAGCCTTTCGTGAACTAAGTGGCTCATGATTCCCTTTGTTGATGAAGATGCTCATAAAGCCCTTCACAAATGGGTATATCATGAGGCCCCTTCATGGAGCCCCTTTTGATTCGCCCAGTTAACTTTTTTAATTTTAATTTAAGTTCTCATATGACATATATAGTCTCTTTATGATATTTATTAACTTTTTTTAATGGATCTAGACCACATAGAATCAAGCCCCTCCATAGTAGCTTCGCAAAGAAATCATACGATGAGATAATAGACCTCATTCATGTCTATACCTCACCTAGGTTTCCTCTATGGGCCATATTGACCTAATAATACTTCATTGATTCCTATTTAAATTTTAAAAACCTCATAATGTATAAACATATACCTTATTTGAAACCATCGGATAAACATGATCAGGTAATGCACCTCAGTGTGCACCCCTTCAATGAGTCATCAGGGTACCTCATTGGCTGACCTGATCATAATCAATGAGCCATGAGGTAATGGGATTCCTTTTGTTTTGTAATCCCTATCCATATTTCCATTTATTATTTCATCACTAGGATAAATTAGTGAGAAAATGTAATCTATACATGGGAAACACATATCCATGATTCATCCTCGCTCATGCTCTCCCAGTTTTAGAGAAACACCTTGGGTAGCTCATGTTTAATTTCCAATATATCTTCATTATTTAATCATGTATCCCATGTGTCCAATTAACCTTCACCACCCATGTATAAAATTATAGGAAGTGAAAAAATGGGATACTTCCCTATGTGTAATCCCCATTTTATCATGCCCATGTTAATGATATAATATCTATGTTTTATTAATGAGATTAATTCATTTGGACCACCCGTGAATAATAATCACTCAATAACTTATTTTCATACCTTTCATGACATATATTTCCTAGTCACATGATGTAAATCTATATGAAAACTTCCTTACCGAGTGATGTTAAGGTACATGGTACTTTCCTATCACATGAATTTAAACTGTGAAACTCGAAATATGTGGGATTTAATTCTTCTTAATGAGGCTATGTAGGATTCCTCTCTGATATCTCAACCCATTTATCCAAATCCGATCATCATGAGGCCATATTCCTCCTTAAATCCACTTATCCTCTATATTTGTGTCATATTTCCCATTATATCAGACATCCTTTCACTATATCCATATTACATAGGAACCTTTATCATTGGGACATATTTTTAATGAGATCATATCCTACTCAGTGAGGCATTTAACCCCTATAAAAATCCACCAAATACCTTATAGGGCCATATTACCTATGAAACAAACCCATATTCCTTGGGAAATATTCATTTTGAGGTAAACTATGAAGGGTCTACCATGAATAAGTCCCACATCAACCATTGAAATGTACCTTCCAATTAATAACCGTTCCCAGACATACAACCTTAAAATGAAAGTGAATTAATCCTAGATGTATAACCTTAAAAGAAAACACAATTGTTCATGGTTTCATGACCTTAAAAAGAACGATAATGATCTTTTCAAATGAAATAAAAATTAATGACGTGTCCCATTAAGTTTCACTAAACAACATGGGTTTTTATTCCCTTCACAAGGATAAATATGATACCCTTATAAGGGGTCCAATCTAAATACCATGAACACATACCTCCTCACTAGATGGAAATGAACTCCAAAGTGCCTAATTATGTAAACTTAAACCATAGTATCAATAAATTACTAAGGGAAATATGAAGAACCTCTAATATATATTTATTATCATATTAACACATGCTCATGACAAAGTTTTAGAATGCGTACAACCAGTATCAAACTAATATTTGGTATGGATTCATAAATATTCCATTAATATAAAAGAGAGACCCTGAGTGGGAAATAATTCTAACTAAATTTTTATAAATGATCCCAAACTCCCACCCTCTAAAAAACGTGCATTCTAAGGTTCCATTAGAAAATTCCAAGATATGCATGCCTTTGGAATGTTGGTCAACCCTAGCACAAAATTTCAAAGTGTGATCAAGAATCATGGTATCCTCTAAAAAAATAGTGACGCTAATTTGAATCCTTTAACTATGAATGTAATTGGTTGAATATGATTTTACTTTTGGTGCTACATTAAAGGGTTTTATTTTTTATATTTTTTGATATTTTCTAAACGTACAAAATGAGAGACTCCTTTAATGAAAACTTATGTAATTCTCAAAATTTCAAATATATTCTACAACTTCTATGAAAGTTATGGCCCCGATAACCAAAAGCATGATGCCACCCACTCAGAATCTATAATTCCAAGTGAAAAACACTCTAATATGGGAGTACCATCAAAATGGTATTATACTGAATCTAGATGCCAAATGTGAAAATCTCAAGTACATAGAATTCCCACAAACTATCAAACCAATGACATACTGTGAAGAAGAAAGTGTCACTTGTGGACACCTCAAATGATTTCAGGAGTATCTCCCCAGAACACATCAATGCATGCCTCCTTTATATTATATATATGGATCAAGAGGTCTAATGTTGCCTTAATATAGATCATTAATCGACCAAGAGGGATCCAATGATCTATTATCGCTTCTATTAATGCCACATAGCCTAACTCCTTATAACTAAAATGGTGAGACTAACACAAAGATCCCAATATATGACTCTTAATCCAGGACCCCCAAAAGGGATATTTATAGGGGAAGAAAACTCATCAAAGGCATAAAATATCTCATATCCCTATTCCCCACAAAGAATCGCATCAGTGCACCCTGGTGGAAGAGTATGATTATATCCCTACTCTTACTCATCAAGCCTGCTAGTTCACTCCAGAGGAATCAAGAGGAACATTTCAGAATATTATGATAGTAACTAATGGTAAGACAATATTCGTACCCACTCACGTGAATATTTTCTCAACATCTTAAGAAAAACCAGACTACAGTGAGCTTATACCCCCACTCCCATCAAAGTGAGGGCTCAAATTCATATTCTAATAAAATAATCCCTCTAGTGTATTTTGGTGATGATCGAAGGGAGGTCCTATACCCCTACTCATGAATTATAAAAATTTAAATATAATCTAGAACCAAAAACATAAATCCACTATCAATATATCCTGATGGCCAATAAGGGACAAGCACATGTTCTCGCCCTCATCACTAGAGCTTCTCATTAATATATTTCCTAAGCTACTTAAGAGAAGACCCATATTCTACCTCTTGTTTAGAACGATCATCGTTATATCTAGGAAAAGAAAAAATAACCAGAATGAGAACATGTTTTTATTCCAACTGGAGTACACAAATATATCACAATGGATACATCAAGGAAGGATTTTATTGTAACGACTTGATATTTCACTATTTATTTCCTTAAATAAATATTTTTTTGATAGATTACATCATATGGGACACTTAACCAAAACAAACCATAGAACATTATATAACCCTTAAAATGTAGCCATTGAATTGGTGGGTAAATATAAGGGTAACTGAATTATTAAATATACATGGAAATTAAAATAAATTTGTCTTTTAATACTAATTAATTTATATAACTAAATTAGTAAATATAAATAAATAATAAAATAATTTTATGAATAAAATATATTTTCTTAAAAATATAATTTTTCATGATATATAAATTTTATTATATTATAATGGAAAATATTTATAATATGTACAATAAATTAAGCTAACATTCATACAATAGTTATTACTAGGAAAGTAATAAATTTATATTAGGCTTAAAAGGAACATGTTTCTTAATTTTTTTTTGAGTTTTCATTACACATGTATTTTATTACATTTATAAATTTAATCATATAAAAATAATATCATTTTAAAATTAGGTAATGGAACCAATTTCATTTTAGACATAAAATTAAGTTACCATGACAAATATTAGTTACCATAGTAAAAAAATTATTCTTCATGGAATGGTACTTTTATAAATATTTTTATTTCAAATAAAATTGATATATTTTATAATAAAGGCTCTAATATGATGTTTAAATATATATATATATATATATATTATAACCCATTCAATTGTTAATAAATTTTAAATAATATAAATAACACTTAATGATTAAAATTTATTTTTCTACACAAATGGTTTTTCAACACATTATAAGTTTCATTTTAAAAGTTAATTTTATCATATTTAGAAATTTTATTAGACTAAATGGATTAAAAATTCTTATTCAAATAATCAATTTGGTAATAAGGTCAATATTATATTTTTAGTGATAAAATAATTACCATGGTAAAATTTTAGTCAAGATTAATAAGTGTTAAAATGGGTAATCTAATGTGGATTTAATTTTACTACATAAATTTGAAACTAAGACCTTATAGAATAAATTTTTTTGGGTTTTAAATTAATACCTACATGTCTCAGCAACATTTCCACATCTAACTGACTTTTCCCTCACTTAAAATTATTTTTTAATGATTTGTCCCTATTTCTCACCTATAAATGGAGATCACTTCTACCCACATCAAGACACACCAATAGTTATAAATTACCTTTAATATCCTCCCGATTTACTTCTTATAGATCACATATTAATTATTTTTATCCTAGGACCCAAAAAAAGTTACCAGAGTACTTCATTTTCACATGATACATCAAGAGATTATCAAAATTATCAACATAAGTATTACTTTTGCTTTTACTTACATTATTTATCCTTCTAATTCTCAATACTCCAAACCAATATAACTATATGTATATAATGAAATAATTATAAATAATATAATGAAATTTTATTATATTTATGATATATCCATTACCTATTTCCCTCTCATAAAATCAAAAAAATGAAAATGCTTCTCATGCGTGTGTGCAGACTACAACCTCCATGAATGACATGTTTCGTCTTTCATGAAAACATTTCAAATATGGCTCAATAAATGGGTTTATTGAATATATATGTTATTTATGTATTTAATTATATTATTTAAATATAAATTATGTATTCTATAAGTAATATGAGTAATAATAAATCATTTTAAAAGTAACCTCCCAATACAAAGATACCAAGAGGAAAATAGAATTATTTATAAGTGAAAAAATATTTTTCATTTACCTTATTTGTATAAATATTATAAATTATGATTCATAACCTTAATTATTGATAAATAGTATCATTATACTTTTTATATAATGATATTATAATGAGATAATCTATTCCTTATCCATACTCACACATAGATTGTAACATGTTCTTATTTGGTTGCTTTAACCATATACAAAAATAATGAAATAAATTTATATCAAGGATGGATTTTTAAACTCAATATTTTATATTAATAATTATATGGATATTTTTTTGGAATTTTAAAATAATAATTTAACTATTTAATTAATATAATACCATCAATTCATTGAAATTCACCAAAACAAGATCATCACTGATTTCGTCATCATGAATAAAAACTAAAATACATATGGAATAAAATTATAACATTAAAAATAATTTTTAAAAAAAAATTATAGTATATTTTATGTTCTGGTAATGATGAAATCTAGGGGAATAATTAATAACAACACCATGATAATGAAACTATTTCAAAATAATCAATATTACTCACACCCATTATTGAAAATAGACTATAACTAACTAATATACCTATGGATAAATATTATAAATAAAGTTTAAAAAATGTTAAAAATATTAATATGGTTATTGAATAAGATATTAATATATTTATGTTTTTTATATAGGAACTTATAGTGCATTTAACTAAGTGAAGAAACAAGGTAATGGTTTCTTATCTCAAACATCTCCCCTTGAGACATGTTTCTTGTTATACTCCATGTTTTTATTGGAATGGTGTATTTAATGAACCTTTAATATTTCTTTTTCATGATCCTATTATTATTCAGGGTGTATAATGTTTAATTAGTAATTATATAATTTAAGGGGTTTTTAATTTAATGTTTATAAGGTTGTAATGGTTTCTTTGTCTCAAATTTAAATTCCTTGAGACTTGTTTGTTATTTTAAACCATAATATATTTATATGGTGCTTTCAATTCCCTATTTAATTCTATTATAATGAATATATTTCATCTAATGATTTTTTAATGTCCATTTAATTATACTCTCTCTCATGTTCTTTTGATTATTATATTTACATTATCATATGGTTTTTTGTTAACTCAAATCCCTTCATTGAGTTAAAATTAAATCCTTGAACTTATTTATTCCAATATTGGTTCTATCCACCCAAATATTTTATTTTTGGTAATTTCTCTTACTATCTAGTGAAAATGACCTTTTAATTAAAATATTTTACCTTGATAAAAATATATCTCATAATCATATCATTGTTTAGAATAATTTTCATCCATTTTAATTATGGTTTCCCCTCATTGTACTTATTTTTATTTTCCACTAATGTTTTACCTTATAATTGGAAAATTGATTATCAGTTATCTCATGTGACCTCCATATTTTCATTATTTTATTTGAAAATGGATTTTTTCTTATACTTTTTATGATGTGGATTTTCAATAAAGACGTTTCAAAATATTAGAAATATTTTCCATCCTTTCAAAACAAAACATCTTATCATCCACCCCACATTTATTTTGATAACCTTTATGTATTTTTAGGATTTATTAATGGATTTTATTTTTCAAAGGGAATTTTTTTCATAGTTTTCAATTAAAATTTAGTAAAATAACTTATTATAGTGCCCAAGAAATTTTGTTTTTAAAATAATTCTAAACATTTTTTATAAAGAATATTTTTAAGTTTCTCTTCTATGTGAACACATATTTCTACTTCCTTTATCATTTTTTATAAAAATACCTCTCAAAATTTTCATGGTTTCTAAAATAAATTACTCTTCTCATAAGTTCATTAAACAACACCATCCACCTTATTTATCTAGGTGGATTATGTCATATCATTCTTTTATTGATGAATGGTCTTTTATTACATTTGTCTTGCCAAATTTTCTTTAGTATATAAAAATGAATTTTCTTCTAATTCATTTCCTCTGTAAATTACCTTTTTTTGATTCCTTTGATTAAATGGAAGTCACCTAGATTCTATACATTGATTTATTGGGGAGATTATTTTCTTAACTATTTATTATTTACCTATTTCATGTAAATACTATATGCTTTATTATCTTGATTAAAGGGTATTTACCTAGAAAATTACTGAATATCTTTGGATACCCAGTTATTTTCCATAAGTTTATTTTATTATTATTATTACTTATATATTTATATGATTACATTTTAAAACAATATTAAAACCATTTTATTTCCATGGATTCTATATGCTATAAAAATTGAATAATTTTCATTTTAATTTTTTTTGAAACACATTTTATTTCTATGGGTTATTTATGATGTTATAAGTGAATGATTTTTAAGTGAAACTCATAAGTATGGATGATGATGGGTAGGGTCCTATTTAACTCTCTAATAAATTGTTTAAAGGTTTAAATCTCATGTGATTTGTATACATGGGTATAATTTAGTTTCTTATAAATGTAGGTACAAGTGTGTGACTCATGAAGGTGATGTATACATAGGTACAATTATGTTGTCTCACAAACATGAGTGTAAGGTTCTGAATCATGAAAGTAATGTTCCCTTTACTAATTTTTGTTCCATATTTTAAATATGACACATTTTAATACTTATTCACATTCTTATGGTATTCTTGTACGAATCATGTTTATTGACACAAGTTTCCACACTCTTTTGATTTCTATATTATATTATTCCAATCATTTTTCCATGATTTATGATTTATGATTTGTTGGGTATAAGTTTCTTCTTTTCCTTTATTATAACTATATTCTTATTTTATACACACTTAAGATCTTGGATTATTATCTCTTATGTTTACCATTATTGAAATTTTGAGCATGCCTCTTTCTTATGTTTTAATTTCCCTTAATTATGAAGATGAGTAAAACATATAAGAAGTTTATACAGGAGTCTATTATGGTTCAATTATAAGACATGTACACAAGGGTTTAAAAAAATATCCTTATATAGATAATACTTGAAGACACTAAACCTTCCATTCTTGGTATTGTGAGGTTTTTTCTATGTTATATAATGTTTACCTTATGTAAATATAGTAAAATAAAATTTTTTTATCCTGGGGTTCTATATATATCACTACCTAAATCCTAGAAAATCACCATAATATTTTGATGATCACTCATAAGTAGACCCATATTCTTGATCCTCTATAGTATAATTAAATCCATCAGTATATCCTAATAAAATTCAAATAAAAATAACATATTCATTCCCATGATGAAGAATCTAATCATCATATTCTAATAGAGAGAAAAGGGCATGACCATATTCCTGACCATCCTTAAAAAACAATTTACATATTCTTATGGAAGCATGGGACTTTTTGGGGAGGGATATCACCTATGATGGTCATTGTGCATAATAAACGGCCCTAACTACCTGAAATAGAACATCCAAAAGAATATCTCTCAAAGGGTGTTATGTAACCTTATAGTACGCTTATATCCCTTCCCTGATAAATATTTATGTTATTGAGGCCCTTCAATATATCTTGATGGTATCCTAGGAGCCTGTTGACTTATCATTAGGAAGTGTAAGTAGTTGTAGTTTACATTCCTCTACATGGTATTTTCATTAGTAGATCTGGACGTCCTCTATAGAGTGTCTTCCAAGAAGGTACTCCAAGTGGAAATATCAAGATTAATCACATGAAATTTTCTCATAGTAAGAGATAAAAAAATCATCCTCTTCGATGGAAGATCAGTCGATAAGAAGTCCCTCCCCTAAATAATACATCAAGAACTAGTCACCCAGAAGGTCCACCCCAAGGAATCCATACCATCCACCATGAAGATCCTACCTATTGAATATGTTTTAGATATCCTCTCTCTACCTGGACACTAATCCATAATAGAAAAACCATATACCATCTGTTTTTTTCAACTCTGTTCCAATTTTCATGTTTAATTCAGGGTGGCCACATAGTTTGGCCAAACCACACACCTAACCATGATCTTACCTAGTAGACTTTGTATCACTTTACATATTTTCTTGTAAGAGTTTCAAAATTTATACTAATCATTCCAAAAATGTTCACCACCATAAAAAATGATAAGATATCCCAAATGTATTCCAAAACCTTCCAAACATCACCCAAACACATTACATACCTAAAATACATCAATAAATGGTTAATTACTTGAAATTCGGGGTGCTAAATTCTCCCCACCATTGGTCTCTTCATCCTAAAAAAGTATAAAAAAATTATTTTCCTAAAAAGTTATGAACTATTGATCGACCATTTATCTCTCCCATTCCCAATTTTCTTTCTAAATCTGACCATTTTCCCACAAAATATGCACTAGACCAATGATTTTCCCATGAAAAAACATTCTCTTTCCTTTCCTCAATCTGTACTGGCACACGTACCAATGATGAATCTGAATCTAGGTCAACATGATCCCATCGAATCCCATGGACAGGATTAGGATGATACTTTTTCAAATTATATACATGAGATACATTTTGCACTACTAATAATCGTGGTGGAAATGAAAAATCATATGCCACCTCACTAACCCGTTCAAGCATCTCAAAAGGTCATATATATCTAGGAGAAAACATTACCGACTTTCCAAAACAATGACGGACAAACCTTAGAGGGATGTTTAAGAAGACATGATCACTCACTTATAATGAAATTGGTCGTTGGAAATGATCCACATATGATTTTTGATGACTCTGAGCTTCCTCTATTCTCCTCTTGATCAACTGAATCCTCCTTGTTTTCTCTTGGAGAAAGATTATCCCAACCAGTGAAGTCTCACCTATTTCTACCCAAAAAGTGTAGAATGAAAAGAGTTCCCATAAAATTATTTAAAATAATCCACATGTGACCTGATAACTATTTTTATAAAATAACTCCACTAATGGTATGTGCTCCTCCCATGAGCCACCGAAATTTATTACACAAGCCCAAATCATTTCTTCAAAAAAAATTATCATCCATTCAGATTTTACATCCATCTGAGGCTGATACGCCATAATCATGGTTAAATGAGTCCTAAGGTATTTCTGTAAGTAATTCCAGAAATGAGACATAAACCTTGGATCTCAATCTAATTCTATTGAAACTTGTATGCCATGCCTCTTTACCACTTCTCAGATATAGGTTTTAGAAAACTCCTCCGCCATATGAGATTCAAAAATTGGGATGAAGTGGGCCAAATTTGTTAGCCGATACACTATCACACATATGACGCCGTGTTTCTAAACCATTATTGGGAGAATTATCATAAAATTAATGGATATCGACTACCATTTCCAAGAAAGAATTGCTAAATACTTCACCATAACCACTGGTCACTGGTGATCTTCTTTAACCTAGTGAAAAGTTAAGCATCTTGAAAAACATCGTCCACCTTTAAGTTGAAAAAATATCATATTAAAGGGGTGGGGGGGTTATATACAATCCCCTATAAATTCTTTTTTTGTATAATTAAAGGGGTTTTTTCATAACCCCCTCTAAATTCATTTTTTGTAAAAATTAGAGAGGGTTATGTAGAAACCTTACTAATAATTGGATTTAGAGGGGCTTATGAACGCCCTCTAATTTCTTAAATTACAGGGGGTTTTGTAACCCTCTAATTTAAAAAAATACAGGGGGTTCATAATCACTACAAATCAATGATATTAGCGATGGTTCACAACCCCATCTAATGTCTTAAATTAATGGGAGTTTAAAACCCCCTATAATGCCTTAAATAAAAGGGGTTTCAAGACCCCTGCTAATGATTTTAAATTAAAGGGGGTTCAAAACCCCCTCTAATTTTAGATATTAGAGGGGGTTGTGAACCCCCACTTTAAAAAAAACAATTCCATAATATATATATATATATATATGTATATATATAATTAAAACACTATATATAAATGTATTTAAATACATTATATAAAAGTATTATATAATATATTTATATGATTGTATTTAATTGTATTTAAATGTATACTTAAATATAAATGTATAATATTATGTACATTAATATTTATTTATTTTTAGAAATTGTATATCATATAATACTAATTATATATAATATAAAATCATAAACATATTATATAAATATATACATAAATATAATTTATTTTAAAAAATCTTTCATAAAAAACCCAAGCTTATAGTTTTTATAATTTATACAATAATGATCAATATATTTTTAAATAATATGTTTTTTCTTTTATATTATATATAATTACTATTATATGAAATGCCATTTATACATATAAATATCTCTTAATTTACACAATATTATACAATTGTATTTATTGAAATACTAATATATTAATGTACATGATAATAAATATATGTTTTGAAATACATTATATAAATATTTTAATAAATTTTATTTCAAATAATATTAATTAAATGTTTGTATAAATTTTATTTCATATAATATTAATTATATATAATAAACATATTAATTATATATAATATAAAATTGTATTTCATATGAAATTATATATATATTTGTATAAATTGTATTTCATATAAAATATTTATCTAAACTACATTTCATATAATATTAATTATATATAATATAAATATTTATATAAATTGTAAATATATTTTGTAAATATTTTTATATAGATACATTGAATAATTTCTAATATATATAAAAACTAAAATGTAAGTATATAAAAATAATTATATAAATATAAATATTATATTATATTACATATATATATATATGATATATGCTATTATTTAATATATAAACACATTATATATATATATATATATTTACAAATAAATAAATTTATATTAATATACATATAAGTTTTGAGATTGATATTATATATATATACATGATATAACTATATAAATATGAATATGAATATATGTATAGATGTATAAATATTCATAAAATTTTATCGATATGTAAATATTATATTATATTATATTATATTATATATATATAATATAAATATTATATATATACATATTTGTATACATAAAAATGTATTTATAAAATATATAATATATTGTATTCATATAAATATGTAATATATATATTAACATTTTTTAATTATTCACTATAATTATAATATATATATATACATATTCATAATATATTTGGGGAATATATTAATAAATATACATGTATGAAAATAAGTATAAATATTTACCAATAAATACATAAATACGCAATTGTGTTTATGTGTGTGTTTGATATATATGTATTTATAAATATATACATACATACTTTTATTTAAATATATGAAAATATATAAATTGTAGAGGTGTTCATAAAATAAATATATACATGTATATCTATATTTATATTAATATACATACATGTGTTTAAATATATGTATTAATAAAAATGTAGACATGTAATTTATATAAATGTATATAGATGTTATATATTTAACATATTTAAATATATCATGGGAATAATATTTATTTTAACAAACATATAAATATATTTTAATACACTAATATACATTATATAAATGAAAAAGAATTCGACCTTGTTGGTTTGGGTGTAGGGCACTGGTTCAAGGAGCCACTGATCAAATCCAACTACTATCATGTTTTAGAAAAAGGTGTGTTATGATTGGGCCGGTGGGGTGGTAGGCCGTGTTGACTAAGGTGGGCCTACGACAACTTCAGCAACACTAAGATGGGCGAGCACATGAAACCACCTAGGAGGCGGATGATATAAGACGACACATGTAGGGATTAAGGGGGGTGGTGGGGCATGAGCATGAGAGAGGTGTGGAGAACCATAGTGGCCGATGTGTGGGGATGAGAGGGATTGGGGGTTGATAACTAGGGAAAAATGGAAACGACTGGATTGGGAGATGAAATAAAACAATTTAAAAAAATATTAGAGGCAGTTTTTAAAACTACCTCTAATAAAGGAAATATGGGGCTCAATTAGAGGGTGTTAAAACCCCCTATAATATATGTTGTAGTTAGAATTGGTTTTAAAAACCACCTCTAATATGTGCCTTAATGATAAATTAGAGGTGGTTTAAAACTTCCCCTAAGATGAGTCCTATATTAGAGGGGGTTGTAACTCCCATCTAATCTGACATTTCTAGTGAAATTAGTGGGGGTTATAACCACCTCTAATCTAGACATCTCTAACAGAGACCTACCTTAACAATAGTTAGTGAAAACTACTACTAACAACATGTTGCTGGCACATTAGTGGCGGTTAATGGTAACCACCACTAATGTGTTTAAATGGGGTTATAACCCCCCCATCTAATCTAAAAAATAACCCCTTCTAATTGGGGTATTTTTTTTGTAGTGTTTCTTTTCATTCCAACCCAACAAAATTGTGTTATTTTAACCTTATAAATATTTTGTATTCTTAGATGATAGCCCATATCAAATGGTAGTAGACATTTAGAAGTTGTTCCTAGAAATCCATAGGTACATCCATCTGATTTCAAAACCACAAAACTGAAGTCCCATCAAGCTTTCATCCCTAAATGGTCTCCCCACCATTTATTTTTGACCTCATAGCTAAACACTTTGAATCAAATGTTTGTGCCTCTTTAACCATCTCTAGTAAATAAGGAAAAAAACAAACTGAGAAGAAAACTGATGCACTACCCCATTCTTCACAATCCAAGTGCATGTCATCTATCATAGAAATCAACTACCACTGATCTAAAGCCTCCTTTTCTAACTGACCATATGGATTTCTATTTAATGAATATTACATAAAATTTCCTTTACCCAATGTATACATCAAGTCAAATTCAAAAAATTGGTCACACTCCATCCATCTTCTTTGTCTCATATTCAAATCCCTCTGTGAGAATATATGTTTTAAACTCTTATAATCTATAAAAACAATAAATTCCTCACCAAAGTGGTAATGACACCATGTCTTCAAAGAATAGACTAAAACATCTTACTCCAAGTCATGTTTTGGGTATTTTTTCTCATGCATCCATAATTTTCATGAGACATAATCTACAAAATGTTCTCCCAGCACGAGAACACATCCTAATCCTAATCCTGAAGCATCAGAATACACCATGGAACCTTGACCTAATTTTATAAATATCATGATCGGTGATGATGTAAGGCTAACTTGAAGCTCTTGAAAATTATTCTAAAATTCCATGCTCAATTGGAATTGAACATTTTTCCTTGTCAATGCTATCATAGGTGAATCTAGTCGTGAAAAATAATGAACAAGACATCAATAATAACTAGCCAGACCAAGGAAATTGTGTATATCTAAGAAATTATTCGGTGGTTTCCAAGAGATAATATCCTCCATATTTTATGGATCCACAGAAACACCTATTTAAGTGATTACATATTCAAGGAAACATACCTCTTGTATCCAAAAATTATGATTTTAAAATTTGGTATATATATTATAATCTTGAAAAATTCCCAAAACTATCACCAAGTGTTTCTCATGCTCAACCCCTGTCCTTGAATACGCTGATATGTCATCCATAAACGCCACCACAAAAATAATCCAGATATATGTTAAATATCTAATTCATTAATTCCATAAATACTACTGGTTCATTCATAAGACCAAAAGGCATAACCATGTACTCATAATGGCTATATCTACTCCTAAAATATGTCTTTGGTATATCCTCTTTCAAAACCTATAATTGGTAATATCCTGATTGAAAGAAAATTTTATAGAACCATGGCGATCCCCTTAATTCATTGAATATATCATCAATTCATAGAATTGGATATCGATTCTTTATCATAACCTGGTTTAGCTTATGATAATCTACACACAGTTAAAGTTTTATATCCACCTTTTTTATAAACAAGATAGGTGATGCCCATGGAGACATTCCAAGATGAATGAAACCTTTAATTTTCAACTCTTCTAATTGGACTTTCAATTCCATTAAATTTTTTGGCACTATACTATAATATATAAAGGAAATAGTATTGTCCCCTAGAACGAGATCAATCGAAACTCCATTTCTCTTATAGGTGAAAACCCTGATAAATTTTTGGGAAAAACATATGGGAATATGTCAAATACTACTAGAAAACTAATATTCTCAATATGTTCCATTGATTACAAAGTCAAATCTTCCAACTAGCATGAGAAAGTTTTAAATTCTAGTTCCAACAAGGTTGTTGCACTGGCCTTTACATTCTAGTCTCCTTTAAAGAGATGCTCAACACCATCATAAATCATAAAACTAACCTTTTTAGTATGAAAATCGATGTGAGATTTGAACATAGCCAACCAGTCCATACCCAGTATTATGTCATAGACATCCATTTCAAGCACAAAGAAATCCCATATCAACTCAGCTCCATCAATAGTTATTGAAAATTCTTTACACATAAATCCTAAACATTCTCTTTGACTAAGAGGAGTTTGAAGTTTTAAAATAAAAGCCATCATTTTAACATGAAAACCTAAAAAAATAGCAATATGATAAGAAATAAATGAATGGTATTCTCCCATATCAAACAAATCTTACATAAGGGTAGAATTCAAAGGAATCATACCTCTCACTATTTATTGTCCATATTATTTATACACAATCACTTTCTTAGATCCATATAATTGCTTACTCACTATACACTGTTCTTTATTTACCTGTTGATATTTCCCTTTCTGATGAGTCATGGAATTACTAGAACCACCGTGGATAGATCGGTTCTACTGAAGTGAAGTATTCTATTACACTTGTCCTGTCAAATCATATGACGTCTATAACAGATGAGAAGTGTCTTGAATGCTTGGCCATGGAGCACTACGATAATAGTAATGATGATTCCCCATTTTATTGTAATTGTAGCATGATCTAGATGGTTTCATACAATATCTTCACATGTGGTCGAATAAAACATAATGAAAATATATATCTGTACCCTTTGGTTTTGGAGGAAGATTCATCGATCCAGCCTGAATGACCCGAAGGCCTCATTTTTATTTATTTTTTGGATAATCCCCATTTTTGTGGTTGAAGGGGAACCCTTATATGACTCGTATGCCAATGGAAAAGGCCCATACACGACCCAATACATGACCTTAATGGTACAAGACCTAAAACACTTGAAACAGACCCTCCCCAGTATTTTCATCTTGAAATTTAGTTATGTTGGTTTTCTATGGAAATCGAAGATTTGATTCATCCTATTTAGTCACACCTCTAGAATTTCTATTTCTGAATCACCCCAAAATATGGGTGGTTTATTCCTCTATAATTGAATAGAATGATCCAATTACCTTGGTTCATCCCTTATATTTCCTCTATCCACATCTTGTAAGACTTGGATAATACTTTGAACCAGCTATCGGTTCACCTTTGACTTAGGTGCAACCACATTCTCAACAACCTCTTATGGTTTCATTATATGATACCTATGAGGTTCCATTTTCTACAAAAAAACAAAATAATTATAATTATCTAGAAACTGAAGTCTTAACAATTTCAGATTTACCATATCACAAGTATCACAACTAGGCTTCCCAAAATTCAACACTTTCCATTTTCAACCCATTTTTGAAAAGTCCCATTTCTTTTGAAAATCAAAACATTTTCAAAATACCACTATTATCCTATTTTTAAATTCTCACATTTGAAAAAAAATTCAATACTTTTAAAAAATATATTTTTTTTACGAAATGACAATTAATTACTCAAAATTAAATATGCACTCCTAGTGGGAAGTAATTTCTATAAATGCATTCCATAATCTCCTCATTGGTTTAAACTTTGATAATCAGATTAAAACTCCTATAAGTGTCTCAAAAACACTTATGTACTCAACTCCATGGTAACTTTATGTTCATCATAAATTGGTTAGATATTCCTTTTTATGCTCTACATTTAATGTTCTGATAATCCTACTCCTTACTACCATCCCAACTCAAGGACTAATCAAGAATGATTTACCAACACCAAGATCGACAAACCAATACCATTTGTCCCAAAATGAATGAAGGATCATCCAATATTGATACCATTTGTAACATCCATCCCCTCCCCATTGGATTTAGTAAAGGAATAATTTCTAATTGACCTTAGGAGACATCCCCAAGATTCCAATTACTAGAAATAAATTCCAAGAGATTCAATAAAATTAGGTGACGATTTACCCTTTAAAAATTCAAAAAACCACAACCAAGAATACCATAACCAAAATACACTATATGATTCATGATAAAAATGTAACACAAATCAATGTAATACCAAATTGAAAAAAACCCCTACTAAAACCAAACTACATCATAATAAAAAATAGAGTAGTGAGGCGGAAGACTAAACTACAAAGCCCAAAGACTCTAAAGACATAACTCCACATCTCCCAACATACTGCATGATCCAAATCTATAACAAAACCAAAATTATCACGATTCATCACTAAATAAATGTGATACTTTTCCCTTTCTACTGTCCCTATAAATGATATCTACAAAATCACCAAAATTCCAAAGTAGGGTGTGAGTAATGAAACTCAGTAGGATTTCCCCAAATGACTTTCTTACTCATGCCACCATGATAGAATATGTTAGCACATTTATATTAAAAAATTATATAAAATAATTTGAAAGAGTTTATTAATCCCAAACCAATTTAAAAACTAAAAGTAATTTCTTCCTAATATAGTTTTCCATGAAAAGAAACCAAACAAACCTTTAAAACATTTAATATTTCCATTTTGATATACCCCAATCCATTCCACTTATCCACACATCCAACCATGAATGCAACCATGGACCTCCCTATAATTGTGAGATGTGTGTCATCCTTTAACCAAGTCATCACTCGATGAACTATTTTGATGTGGGAAAGTTCATACCCATATTTATCCTACTAATTTTGGGGGAAACACCATACCCTTATCTGTCCCAATGCACATGAACACCCATTATCCATTATGCCAAAAACAAATTCTAATACAATTATGACCCAAAATTTCAATAAAATAATATTATTATTGAAAAACTTTACAAAAATCCTTTTCTACATGAATTAGAAGAAAAAACTATTTTAAAATCATTCAATAATTCACTTTGCACAAAAATTCATCATTTCAAAAAACCAACACTAATGAATATTTCTACCAAACTCTACAAAACACTTTCACAATAAATTTCAATAAATTCCATAAAAAAATGAGTCTAATCATTATTTTTCTAATATGAGGAGTCAATATTGAATCCACCTACCTCATAAAATTTTGGGAAAATAAAGAAAAACACGAATTATTTAACAAAACTGGGTTGAATCTCTAAAAACTCACATTAGATCTGGTTCTCTATCATCAACACAACCATATCTCATCATGATTGGAATAAAAAAAATCATAGATATATCCTCAATGGACTAGATATATGAATATAATATACAGAAGAAGAATATATCTAAGGAAATCCACCAATAATAAAGACTTACCAAGCAATCTGACCTTTAACACACCAATATTTTCTAACGGAACTCTCTTGTATTGAAGGGAAATATATCCAAAACCTTTAGGAAGAGATAAAACCGAGCCAGGGAAATCAAATAGAAAAAATGAATGGTTTGGAGGCAATATTTAGTTATATAAACAATTTAAGGATCTAATTTTTAATCGTGCATAGTTTAAGTGCACTGTTAGGCAAATAGTGCACAAACTGCGTTCCATCCATTTCCTCCAAACATCCTTCGCAAGGTTTGCTTGCATGGTTAGACAAACCACCCACCAACTATGTTTTTTCCTCTATTCCAATTTTCACTATTACTACTTGGTGGATGCATGGTTTTTCCAAACTGTGTGCCTACCCAGTAGCCTCTGTCTCACTTTGCTCATTTTTCTATTGGAGTTTCATGGTTTATACTAACTATAATCAAACCATGCACCTCCACAAAACCCCCAAAACATTTTAAAAGTATTCCAAACCTTTCCAAACTTCACCCAAGAACTTTAAATACTTAAAATACATAAATAAATGTTTAATGACTTGATATCAGGGGGTGATACAAAAGGATATTCGTAGTTCCATCCACTGGGGCGGCAGTTAGAGCCATGTTAGGTGATCTACCCCAGGCCAACTCATCATAGTTATCAATAGAAAACACATTTGATCCATCCATATTAAGAATTTTACACCACCTAGACTCTAATTTCATCCTAACCAACCATCCTACCATATCTTATTGAATAAATTGAATCTATATAAGATTAAACAGAGGCTATATAAGGGTATTGTATACCAGTATAGTTGGAAAGGAATCCTTACCCTGCATGGGTGAATGTGATTCCTACTGTACTCAATTTTTGGAATAAAACATTTCCAATATACAATGTCCACAGGGATGCAATATAGTACCTTAAACATTTCATGTTTCGATTTGGTCTGATAATGGGATTACTCAATCGAAAAGAGGTATTGAAGATCGAATCATGAAGAATCTAAAGTCCCTATATTTTTTTGGTGTGACAACTTATTTTCTAGACCTGTCATAGGATGGGAAGACCTATGATGATAATTTCTATATCAATTACACCCAATTATGAGAACAAAGATAGTAATTTTCAATAGTGTAATAATTAGAGGGTCTCATATTTCATTATTAGATGAAAGGGTCAAACTTATTCCCTAAATATAAAACTCCCAAAGGATCAGCTATTGAAGATTTACATATAAAATATCCATGTTTAATTATATACATTTTTAATCCCAAAAATTCCCCTACTGTATTTTGAGAGTTTATAATAGTTTCCTAAAGTTTATAAGATTCCATTTGATGCTCAAATTCTTAGTCTCTTATGACATTAATAGCTTTAGAAAAGAGGCTTAGTAAAGAAGTAACAATAATATTTATGTAAAATCCATACATGGAACCAACTATAACTCATAAACACATGTAGTATCACATCGTGCCTCCCCTGGAATAGAAATAACAATAAAAATGTCTTTAATAGGAGGGAATAAAAGAGCATAGTAATCCATACTATAAATATCAAAGTAATGGAGTATATTATTTCTAAAAGGACTAGGTTTTGTGATACATAATCACATATGTGAAAAATAATCTCATCGAACTACCAGAATCTAGGAAATTTGATGAAATTGGCATTAATGACCACCCTAATTATTTTACATGCCATAAAATGTTGGGTAAAAACATCCATGAGTGATTTCTATTTAAATACATCCTAAAAAATATGGTTGAATCTTGTAAAATCAAGTTAGAAAACAATTAATACAAGGGGATTATGCTTCTTCCATCCCACCAGAAGAGGAGGGAGAATGGAAAGAAGACTCACACAAGGGTACACAAAATTTTAACGATTAGATGACCCAAAATATGGAAAAATAGGTGTGCATTATACTTTGGGTGAATCTGAATCAATAGGTTCTGACCTTGGTTCTCACTATGATGGCTGGACCAACTTATTTGGCACCATAGCACTCTAAGAGTCCATCCTCTTAGAACTAGTGAAACTAGTGTAGCAATAGTAAATTATAAAAATAGGATACCACATCAATGCCTAAACTAGTCAATAATATTCAAAATTTTCTACCCTCATCCCTTTGAGTATAAGAACCACACTATCAAATAATTCAATATAAACCACCCTAACAAATGAAATACTAATAAGATGAAGAATAGAGGTATGAATTTTTCAACATGATCAACTTGGAAACCCCATTATCTAGTGAATAATATAAATATAAACCATATTTCACCATCCATTATTAGGTAACAAGGGGGAATAATTGATAGAGTTAGATGGGGTCGAGGAATATGATATTGAAATGGATCTCTACATTCAATCCATGTCTCCACTGAAGCTATATACACTATAGAAACTCAAAGACTAGAACTTCATCATGATTAAAAGTAGATTTAATACACTCTTAAATCATCTAGGACTCCTTTAAGCCCAATCATATTGGAGGACTGGATATAAAATAATAACTTCCCTGGTTGACATCAAAATACAAGAGGGTCATCTCAACCAAACAAATAGATAACAAATATGCTCTCAAATTATGATGAATGAAAACAATTACTAATGCAAGTAGCCTCAACTACTAAGCCTCAAACCAAAGAGTAGTACCATGATAATAAATATATAACTCTAATATATAAATATGTCATTTTGTAAAAAAATAACTATTATTACATTCAATATCTCAAACATGGATACCCTTTATCTATGAAAGGTGCTCTAAGAATCATTCTTTGATGCCCTTTTAATTCCAAAAAAGTTTGAGGCTGGTGTTTCCACTATAGAGGTATATCATGTAGAGATTGAAACCAATGACTGTCATGCCGTCACCAATTTCATAAATAAATATTATGATACATCTAGAAAAGGAAAGATCATACCCTTTTACATATATGGAAAACTCGATGATGTTGACATATATTTGGATTTGATTTATAATTGATCGATAATCAATCTCATATAGGTATTGATCCTCTAGTTATTGTTCTATAGAGAAGATAATTTTTATCAATCTTCTCTAATAATCCAAGGCTATGATAATAGTGATTAAAATCCTCTGATCCAAATCGAGACATGATCCAAATTTGGATACTTTTCTACCAAGTCCAAGTTTATGGTTTTCCATCAAGACACAACTATCAATTATTTATTGGGAATACCATGTATTCATTCTCATGTGAAGTTTATTTTATCATACCATAATTATATCAGGTATTTAATCAGTGGATAGGTATGAGTGTTTTATGCAAATATTTACCCTTTCGACTCCCTTTAATATCAATATATAGACATGATATTCTTCTAAAGGGAGGGAAAATATCTAGTGATAGATTATTTCAACTATATCACTACCCCCAATAGTTTATAAATGGAATATTTAAAAATTTTCAAAGATCTTAGTGAATATTAAATTATTCTTATTAATCAATTTGGCTTAATAACTCCCTATTTTATAAAATTCACCTATATCCTCATGATATTAGTTGTGTCAGCTGAACCTTTCCAGGGTAAAGAGGGTTGTGATTTTCATGAAGATAATGATTTCCCCAATGAAAATATTTCATCGTTTTATTTTGGATCCAAAAATTTCCACACATCATCATTTTCATGACCAAAAGATAATCCCACATTGTAACACCCCAAGGTATTGAAAACAAATATAGAATGCAATTTTATAATCTAACCATTAAACACAACTTTGTATTTTTTGAATTTCAAGAAATGGTAATCTAGAGTTTTGTTTGGTAAGTCATTTGGAGTCTGATTGAACAAAATTTATTTTTAGGGAATAGTAACATACCCTTATGAATAGTAATATGACTCTTGATTAGTAAATAATGATATTATTTTATTTTATTAAGTCAATATGAATGAATATGTTGTTTATATTCATCCCCGCTCAAATGAGGAATGCATTGGACTTATTATGTGATGGGTGGGGCCCGCTATAGCCCCTCGATGCATCAGTAGGTCTTATGAGACAAATAGACGTGGAATTGGTCGAGGCCTTTCCCAATGTGATATGGATTTTGGCCGAGGCCTTAATCATTAGACGTCTTGGCTGAGGCCATGACAAAAAGTTTCAGAATGTCCGGCATATGCACTTCCCTCATTATGAAGCTAGTAATTTAATGTTCATATGGTTATTAGAATAGTATAATACCCATGATTATGTTTTATTATAGCATTATTTACTCAACTCATTTCCCTGCCATAATGTGTTCATGTTTATTATTAAAGGCATGTGTTTTAAATTATTCACCATGTCTATGGTTTATATTATCTTCCACTGTATTTCTTACTCTTACTAGGAATTTGAGCTCACCCCTTTCTTATGTTTCATTTTCTTAGGACATGAAGAAGTATTTTATGAATGACTTTCAAGCATAATATAAGAGATGTGATGACTCTAGTGGAATAAATTAGTGTTGTTTTTCCTTTCCTTATGTAGAGTTGAACTTATGTATGTATCTTGTTTCCAATAATACAAAACTACTTGGTCCTTCGGGATTCGTATTCTTTGTATGTATGCCAATGTAATCAAATAAGGCACCAACTCCAGGCAACTAGGGTCGGGTCCTTACAGTTGGTATCAGAGGATGTTTAGTAGAATACTTGGAAACTAGATTTAGAAAAAGTAGAATTAGGGAAGAGTCCCTAAGATAGTCTTTGAGGATAAACATATAAGAACGTCCTGGTATATTGGTAAGGAATAGATTATGTGGATCATTAAATCAATACATCCCTGTCTGGATACGAGCAGGTAGAAGTGGCTCTGGAATTGATATATCTAGGGGTAAAACCCAAAAACCCTACTTTGAGCTAGACTCGAACGGAAACTGGTACACGACAACAGGCCTTGATGAACTCTTAGTTATGACACTCTCGGGGGATATGCTTAGGATAATTCAAATTTTCTTTACAAGCCATTATGAATTAGTTTAATGTAAATATTCCTCAAAGAAACCATTTTTCTGAATATGGGATTAGCCATGTATAGAATCTCAATTTTTCTGAGTATTTTTAAGTTAAGATTATACATTATGATTCATAACCTTTATAGTGTATGCCATTATCTAGATATAGCGCCTAGTGGAAGGAATTGAAATCGCAAGAATGCACGTGTCCCTTATATGGATTTTCCTCCGTTGCAAGATAATGATGTTGGCTCTGGTGCTGTGACTGGTTCTGAGCAACTCATAACTATACTGGGACAACTTACTCAGGTTATGAATAATCACCTTACCCGTTTGGAGCATCCAAATCCACCATATATAAGAGCCATGCTAGATCACTTTATGCGAAAATAGCCTCCATCATTCAATGGGACTACAAACCCATTTGTAGTAGAGCGGTGGATATGTTTTCTTGAGAAGATATTTCTCTCTTTGGGATGTAATGAAAGAGAGAAGGTTGTCATGGAACTATATCATCTATCAGGAGATGCGGATCAGTGGTGGTCATTAATCCAAAACACAAAGGAGGAGGAAGAGATAGAAGAGATGGAATGGAGGGGTTTTAGGAAAATATTCTTAGAAAAATATTTCCCTCGTGAGCAGCGAGCAGATATGGAGAGACAATTATTGAATCTGAGGAAAAAGGAGGATGAAAATGTTTATAAGTATTAATCCAAATTCACAAGGTTAGAAAGACATGTTGTGAACTATATATGAAATCTAATGAACAAAATTGATCTATTCTTTGACGGCCTAAATCAATTTCTCCTTTGGGCACTGGTCTCCCAATGTTTTTCATCATATGAGGATATAGTTTCATGTTCCATAAAGACAGAAAAAGAATTCTCTTTGTCTTATGACTTTAAGGGAATGCAAGAAAAGAAGGGGGAAGCTGAAAACCCTAGAAAAGGAAATAAGGAAACGGGGAAGAAGGGAAGAGTCGAATTTCCACCATGTGACAATTGTGGAAGGAAACACCCTAGGGAATTCTTAAAAGGAAAAGGATTATGTTACGAATGTGGTCAAAAAGGCCATCTTGCTGGTGATTGTTGAGGGAAGAAGGAAGCCAGTGATGTTCAATGCTATAGTTGTCGAGAGATGGGACACTATGCTAATGATTGTCCAAAATGTCAAGGAAATATGCAACAGAAAATGGAAAGGGATCAATTACAAGCTTATGCAATCACAACTCTAGAGGTTGAAGTTCTTAATGACATGGTGGCAGGTACTTTAATTGTTTCCTCAAGTTTAGCCAATGCTTTATTTGATTTTGGATCATCGCATTGTTTCATATCTTCCCAGTTTTCTAAGAAAATTAGATATTTCCAATTTGATTTAACAAGGGAGTTTTTAGTCAAAACTCCTAAGGGAAGTATCATTGCTACAATGTTCTTTGAATCATTTCCCATTGGGGCATAAAAATGTTCTTTATCTTCTGATCTCATCGTCATAACCATGATTTAATTTGATATAATCCTTCGTATGGATTGGATTTCGGACCATGATGCAAAAATTTATTGTAAGAAGAAGGATGTTACGATTTTTTATGACAATGATAAAGAACACCTTATCTTTAGAGCAGAATCATCACCACCTAATTTTTATCAAGATCCACCCCCAGTAGCTCAACTAAATTCAATTATTGGGGAGGAAGAGAATGAAATAACTGTGGGTATGGAAAGTAATGTTCAAATAGAAGATGTATCTATTGTGAGAGAATATGTTGATGTGTTTCCAGAAGATTTACCTAGACATCCTCTAGAATGAGAAATTGAGTTTTCTATTGATTTAATTCCTGGTTCAAGGCCCATATCGAAGACCCATTATAGAATGGACACTGTGGAATTAGTGAAGCAAAAGAAACAGCTAGAGGATTTGAGTGAAAAGGGATTTATTCTACCTAGTGTTTCTCCATGGGGAGCCCCAATCCTCTTTGTCAAGAAGAAAGATGGATCCATGAGGCTTTGCATTAATTATAGGGAAATCAATGCTATTACAATAAAGAATAAGTATCCCCTACCTCGCATTGATGATTTATTTGACCAACTGCATGGATCTCAATACTTTTCAAATATTGAGCTTCTATTTGGATATCATTAGTTGAGTGTGAAGAAGGAAGAAATTCTGAAAACAGTGTTTTGAACCAGGTACGGGCATTACGAGTTTACAGTAATGCCTTTTGGATTGACTAATGCACCCCCTGTCTTCATGGATATAATGAACAAAGTTTTCAAGTAATATCTTGATGATTTTGTAGTGGTATTTATTAATGATATCTTGGTATAATCCAAAAGATGTGAAGAACATGAAATTCACTTGCGCATTATCCTGAAGACTCTTAGAAGACATGAATTATATGGTAAGTTTAGCAAGTGTGAATTCTGGATTTAGGAGATTTCTTTTCTTGGCCATATTGTTTCTAAGGATGGAATCCTAGTTGATCCTACAAAGACAAAGGCAATCCAAGATTGTCCCACACCAACAAACATAACTGAGGTACACAGTTTTATTGGGATAGCAGGTTATTATCGGTATTTCCTACAGAATTTTGCCCGACTGGCTAACCCGCTAACGAAGCTCACAAGTAAAGGGGTTAAATTTGTTTGGACAAAATATTGGGAAGAATGTTTCAAAGAACTGAAGAGAATATTAGTCAATGCTCCTATATTGACTCTACCATTAGGGAATTATGGGTTTATTATTTATAGTGATGCTTCAAAGAAAGGACTTGGTTGTGTCCTTGTGAAAAATGATAGGGTTATTTCTTATGCATCACTACAACTAAAAATTCATGAGAAAAACTGTACTACTCATGATCATGAGTTAGCTGCTGTAATCTTTGCTTTGAAGATATGGAGAGATTATCTCTATGGTGAAAAATGTAAGATTTATACTGATCACAAGAGTTTGATGTATATTTTCTCACAGAAAGAACTCAACATGAGGCAAAGGAGATGGCTTGAACTACTCAGGTATTATGATTGCATGATACACTACCACCTGGGGAAGGCAAATAAGGTGGAAGATGCCTTGAGCAGAAAGGATCATGGAGTTTTGGGCAAGATGATAGTTGAAAGGGATCCTATTTTCATGGATCTAGTAAAGATGGATATGGGAATAACCATGGAAGGTGAAACATCAATGCATTTTCAAAAGGTTTCCAAACCACCTTTACTAGAAAGGATAAAAAAATCTCAGGCTGATGATGGGGAGTTTCAAAAGAACATTAAAGCTGTGAATGATGGGAGATTGAGTGACTTCGTATATCAAGATGGAATCTTGAAATTTGGGAAGAAACTTTGTGTTCCTAATATACCTGATCTAAAAATGGAATTGTTGGATGATTCTCTATAGCATCCCACCTTTTTATAACATAACTTTTCATTACATTTTATAAAACCGAGGATCTTTAAGGTTTAGTGTCTTGGAAACCATGAACTTAAAACATGAAAACATAAAACATTATTCTTAAACACTTGAAAGGATTCTCCTTATGTTCATCCCAGGTTCATTACGGCATCTCATAACCTAGGGACATACATCAAAATAAAGGGTGCGCAGAAGGCCCAGTATGGGAAATAAGGGGAAATATTTAACATGTGAACTTGAGATACATCAACAATGTCATGAAAAAGAACTTTAAGGCATGAGAAAGAAATCATGAGGCATATCATAATAAAAATAAAGTATTTCATAACTTGAAGATGTGGCTACAACATTTATTATTGAAAATCATTTCCATTTCACCAAGGTCAATCCCCAATGTGTCATTAAAATTTACCAAGGTTATTCACCAAGGCATCGTTAAAAATGGTTATCTCTAGAGATTAAGTCTTTACCCAATGCATTGGAGCGCTATCTGGGAACAACCTTAATTTGTATTTATTATCATGTGAGCCACATATATCATCATCAATCATTTAATAAACAACCCATATAGCATAAAAGAAATGGGTTTCATTTCATAATCATAACGTGTTAAAAACTGCTTTAAAGACATGATCTTTATGTCACTTTAAACCCATGGAAAGGGAAAGCGGGTCTCATGTATGTAAATCCCTGAATTTAAAATAGAAAATTTTTGTATATATGTGAATACCCTTTTAGAAGAAAGATCTTTGAGTGTTCACTTTATAAAATAAATGAATTTGAGAATAAGAGAGAGACATTTTGAGACGGAAATTTGGCAGCATCACAGCTATGTTACGAGGTTTTAGAATACATTGAAAAGAGAGGGGACATGGATCACCCAATCATAAATGATCCATAAAATAGTTGGGGGATAAAATATAAAGGATTTAAGAACATTGTAATGAAATTTGAATGATATACCATATGAAATGAAGAACATGAAAGGAAGACAAAAATAATATTTCTCTTATGAAAATTCGACAGCCTTAATGACGTCATGTAAACATCAACAAAAATGAATTGACGAGATAAAATAGGGTCTCTCATCATATGAACATAAAATATTAGTATGATATATATAGAGATCATACCACAACATAATGAAAGGGAACTTGAAATACTTGACATGAAAGTAGAACTTTGAAAATTCAGAAAGGTGAAATAATCCCTTAAAAATTCGGCAGCCTAACGGCGCCACTTAAACTTAAACAAAAATTAATTGGCGAGATCAAATAGGGTCTCTCATCATATGAACATAAAAGATCAGTATGATAGATATATATATCATACCCCAACATAATAAAAAGGAACTTGAAAGACTTGACATGAAAGTATAACTTTGAAAAATGAGAAAGGTGAAAGAATCCCCAAAAAATTCGGCAGCCTAATGGCGTCACATAAACCTTATTAAAACGAATTGATGAGAGAAAGAGGGGGTCTCTCATCATATGAAAATGAAAAGGGAAATAAGAGGAATATAAAAGAACATCCTCCAACATAAGATCATGGAGCATAAAATAAATTACATAAAAGAGATTACTTGAAAAGAAAGAGAGAGACATTATCCCTTACCTTAAACATAACTCCTAAAACGTGAAGGTTGGGACCTTGAGGGCTTGGGGGAACCTTGGGAGGACTCCTTGGGAGGTAATGAGACCAGAGCTTCATTCACTACTAAAAAATCGGGCATTAGCGACCGCCATTGGTGGTCTCTATAGGCCTATAGAGACCGCCCAGCGACCGCCATTGGCGGTCAATTCAGCTTCGTCGCTGTAGGCCAATAGCGACTGCCATTGGCGGTCGCTATAGGTGGCTGAAATTCCTGAATTAAGCGACCGCTTGGCGGTCGCTACCCTGGGAAATTTTTTTTTTTTAAAAAAATTTACTGAAAGAAATATATATATATATATATATATATTAAATAAAATATATATATATATAAAAGAAAATATTTATATATATAATATTAAATAAAATATTTTTCATTTTTTTAATGAAATGTATGAATTGTGTTTTTTTTCTTCACAGTGCAAAATCAGAGATAAAACAAGGTAAAAATCCTAAAAAATGGAAAACAATTTCAAACAGGATAAAAATAAAGTTCTTCATAAACAATAAATGATAAACGTGCTTCAACAATCCGATCAGGTCCATCCATTTTAATCTTCTGCTTCAATAAACCTACAATAAGACAAAAAAACAACAAAACAAAACAAACGTAAATTGGACATAATTATTCAGTTATTATATACATATAATAAAATTAAATCTGACATCAAATAATGGTGCTATAATAATTTAAAACCCCCAATTTATGAAATTATATCATTTCAGGTCATCCGGAGAACGTTTGCTCCGAATTCGACCGTCTCACGCCGTTTTTGGTGTTTCATGACACCGGAAACGCGTTTCCGATCACCGCGGTCAAACGAAACCTCTGATTGATGTGTCGTTGAAAGGACCATTTCACAAATCACACAGGGGATGTTGTCGCACGGTTTCATGGCATTCTGAGGTCGTTCGGGTGGTTTTGACCCCCCAACGCGCCAATTTTAGCGCGCGTCGAGCTGCTAAAAATGACACAATCGGTCGAACCGCGCACACCGCACGCCCAATGGGCGGTCCATCTCCTCTTACATGTCACGAATACTATTACTAATGTTTCTGTGTGGTTTCAGGTCATTCGGAGCATGTTTGCTCCGAATTCGACAGTCTCACGCCGTTTTTGGTGTTTTATGACACCGAAAACGCGTTTCCGGTCACCGCCATCAAAAGACACCTCCGATTGATGTGTTGTTGGCACGAAAATTTCAAAAATCACACAAAAGATGTTGTCGTACGGTTTCATGGCATTCCGAGGTCGTTCGGGTGGTTTTGACCCCCTAACGCGCCAATTTTAGCGCGCGCTGAGCTGCTGAAAATGACACAATCGGCCGTACCGCGCCCACCGCACGTCCGATGGACGCTCCGTCTCCTCCTACACATCACGAATAATATTTATAATGTTTTTGTGTGGTTTACAGTCATTCGGAGCATGTTTTCTCCGAATTCGACAGTCTCACGCCGTTTTTGGTGTTTTCTGACACCGGAAACGCGTTTCCGGTCACCGCCATCAAACGACACCTCTGATTGACGTTCCGTCAGCACGAACATTTCAAAAATCACACAACGGCTGTTGTCATACGGTTTAATGGCATTCCGAGGTCGTTCGGGTGGTTTTGACCCCCCAACGCGCCAATTTTAGCGCGCACCGAGCTGTTGAAAACGACACAATCGGCTGTACCGTGCGCACCTCACGTCCGATGGGCGCGCTGTCTCCTCCTACATGTCAAGAATAATATTCCTAATGTTTTCGTGTGGTTTCAGGTCATTCGGAGCTCGTTTGCTCCAAATTCGACCGTCTCAAGCTGTTTTTGGTGTTTTATGACACCGAAAGCGCGTTTCCAGTCACCGCGGTCAAACGACACCTCCGATTGATGTGTCTTCAGCACGAAAATTTCAAAAATCACACAACGACTATTTTTGTACGGTTTCATGGAATTCTGAGGTCATTCGGGTGGTTTTGACCCCCCAACGCGTCATTTTAGCGCGCGTTGAGCTGCTGAAAACGACACAATCGGCCGTACCACGCGCACCGCACATACGATGGGTGCGCCGTCTCGTCCTACACATCACGAATAATATCCCTAATGTTTTAGTGTGGTTTCAAGTCATTCGGAGCACGTTTTCTCCAAATTCGACCGTCACAAGCTGTTAATGGTGTTTTATGACACCGGAAACGCGTTTCCAGTCACCGCCGTCAAACGACACCTTCGATTGATGTGCTGTCGGCACGAACATTTCACAAATCATACAACGGCTGTTGTAGTACAGTTTCATGGCATTCCGAGGTCGTTTGGGTGATTTTGACACCCCAATGCGCCAATTTTAGGGCGCACCGAGCTGCTGAAAACGACACAATCAGCCGTACCGCGTGCACCACATGTCTGATGGGTGCACCATCTCCTCCTACACATCACAAATAATATTCCTAATGTTTTCGTCTGGTTTTAGGTCATTCGGAGCATGTTTGATCCAAATTCGACCGTCTCACGCCGTTTTTGGTGTTTTATGACACCAGAAACGCGTTTCCGGTCACCGCCATCAAACGACACCTCTGATTGACGTGCCGTCAGTACGAACATTTCAGAAATCACACAACGGCTATTGTCGTACGGTTTCATGGCATTCCGAGGTCGTTCGTGTGGTTTTGACCCCCCAATGCGCCAATTTTAGCGCGTGCCGAGCTGCTGAAAACGACACAATCGGTCGTACCGCGCGCACCTCACGTCCAATGGGCGCGTCGTCTCCTCCTACATGTCTAGAATAATATTCCTAATGTTTTATTGTGGTTTCAGGTCATTCAAGGCACGTTTTCTCCGAATTCGACCGTCTCACGCTGTTTTTGGTGTTTTATGATACCGGAAACGCGTTTCTGGTCACCGTTGTCAAAAGACACCTCCGATTGACGTGCCATCAGCACAACCATTTCAAAAATCACACAACGGCCGTTTTCGTACGATTTCATGCCATTACGAGGTCGTTCGGGTGGTTTTGACATCCCCAACGCTCCATTTTAGCGTGCGACGAGCTGCTGAAAACGACACAATCGGTTGTACCGCGTGCACCGCACGTCCAATGGGCACGTCGTCTCCTCATGTACATCAAGAATAATATTCCTAATGTTTTCTTGTGGTTTCAGGTCATTCGAGCACGTTTTCTCCAAATTCGACCGTCTCAGGCCGATTTTGGTGTTTTATGACACAGGAAACGCGTTTCCATTCACCGCCGTCAAACGAAACCTCCGATTGACATGCCGTCAGCATGACCATTTCAAAAATCACACAACGGCTGTTGTCGTATGGTTTAATGGCATTCTGTGGTCGTTCGGGTGGTTTTGACCCCCCAACGCGGCAATTTTAGCATGCGCCGAACTGCTGAAAACGACACAATCAGCCGTACCGCACCCACCGAATGTCCGATGGGCACGCCGACTCCTCCTACACATCACGAATAATATTCCCAATGTATTTGTGTGGTTTCAGGTCATTCGGAGCACGTTTTCTCCAAATTCGACCGTCTCACGCCGTTTTTGGTGTTTTATGACACTGGAAACGCATTTCCGGTCACCGCCGTCAAACAACACCTCTGATTGACGTGACATCGACACGAACATTTCAAAAATCACAAAACGGCTGTTTTCGTACGGTTTCATGGCATTCCAAGGTCGTTCGTGTGGTTTTGACCCACCAACGCGCCATTTTAGCGCGCGCCGAGCTGCTGAAAACGACGTAATCGGCTGTACCGCGCGCACCACATGTCCTATGGGCACATCGTCTCCTCCTACACATCACGAATAATATTCCTAATGTTTTCGTGTGGTTTCAGGTCATTCGGAGAACGTTTGCTCCGAATTCGACCATCTCACGCCGTTTTTGGTGTTTTATGACACCGAAAACGTGTTTCCAGTCACCGCCGTCAAACGACACCTCCGATTGACGTTCTGTCAGTACGAACATGTCAAAAATCACACAACGGCTGTTGTCGTACGGTTTAATGGTATTCCGAGGTCATTTGGGTGGTTTTGACCCCCAACGCGCCAATTTTAGCGCACACCGAGCTGCTGAAAACGACACAATCAGTCGTACCGCGCGCACCGCACATCTGATGGGCACTTCGTCCTCTCCTACACGTCACGAATAATATTCCTAATGTTTTTGTGTGGTTTCAGGTCATTCGGAGCACTTTTTCTCCGAATTTGACCGTCTCACACCGTTTTTGGTGTTTTGTGACACCAGAAACGTGTTTCCGGTCACCGCCATCAAACGACACCTCCGATTGACGTTCCGTCGGCACGTCCATTTCACAAATCACCCAAAAGATGTTGTCATATGGTTTCATGGCATTCTGAGGTTGTTCGGGTGGTTTTTACCTCCCAACGCGCCAATTTTAGCGCGTGCCGAGCTACTGAAAACGACACAATCGGCCGTACCATGCGCACCTCATGTCCGATGGGCACGTCGTCTCCTCCTACACATCAAGAATAACATCCCTAATGTTTTTGTGTGGTTTCAGGTCATTCGGAGCACGTTTTCTCTGAATTCGACCATCTCACGCCGTTTTTGGTGTTTTATGACACTGGAAATGCGTTTCCGGTCACCGCCGTCAAACGAAATCTCTGATTGATGTGTCGTTGGCACGAACATTTCACAAATCACACAACGGCTGTTGTCGTACGGTTTCATGGCATTCTGAGGTCATTCGAGTAGTTTTGACCCCCCAACGCGGCATTTTAGCGCGCGCCGAGCTGCTGAAAACGACACAATCAGACGTACCGCGTCCACCACACATTCGATGCGTGTGTTGTCTCCTCTTACATGTCACGAATAATATTCCTAATGTTTTCTTCTGGTTTTAGTTCATTCTGAGCACATTTGCTCCGAATTTGGCCGTCTCACGCCGTTTTTGGTGTTTTTTGACACCAGAAACGCGTTTCCGGTCACCGCCATCAAACGACACTTCCGATTGACATGCCGTCGGTATGACCATTTCAAAAATCACACAACGGCTATTGTCGTATGATTTCATGGAATTCCGAGGACATTCGGGTGGTTTTGACCCCCCCAACGCGCCAAATTTAGCGCGCGCCGAGCTGCTAAAAATGACACAATCGGCCGTACCGCGCGCACCGCACATCCGATGGGTGCGTTGTCTCCTCCTACACGTCATGAATAATATTCCTAATGTTTTCATGTGGTTTCAGGTCATTCGGAGAACGTTTTATCCGAATTCAACCATCTCACGCCGTTTTTAGTGTTTTATGACACCGAAAACACGTTTCTGGTCACCACCGTCAAACGACACCTCCGATTGACATGTCGTAGGAATGAACATTTCGAAAATCACACAACGGTAGTTGTCGTATGGTTTCATGGAATTATGAGGTCGTTCAGGTGGTTTTGACCCCCCAACACGCCAATTTTAGCGTGCACCGAGCTGCTGAAAACGACACAATCAGCCGTACCGCGCGCACCTCACGTCGGATGGGCGCGCCGTCTCCTCCTACACATCACGAATAATATTCCTAATGTTTTCGTGTGGTTTTAGGTCATTCGGAGCATTGTTTCTCCGAATTCGACCGTTTCACGCCGTTTTTTGTGTTTTATGACACCGGAAATGCGTTTCCAATCACCGCCGTCAAACGACACCTCCGATTGACGTGCCGTCGGCATGACCATTTCAAAAATCAAACAACGGGAAGATACACCGACAATAACATCAATATAACATGAGTTAAATCACCCTAAATATTTATAACTTAATAAACTTCCAAAAGTGAGGATTAAAACTTACAAGGATTTATAAAATGTTTAGATAATTTATCATATCTTAGGATGAATAGCGGGAAACAATTATACCTTTCATTAAGCATGAAAATAGACCGTTTCTCTTTCAATAGCCACTCTGACTCAATAAATATCTTCTTCATGTTGAACTACGGTATGTTGATCAAGCTGTTGGGAAACAAAAGGAACAGTCTCGGGTTCATCTTGTTCAAATACAAACACTCCTCGCTGAGACATTTTGACAATAACTTGCCAACTTGGATTTGAAGGCAAAGTAATGAAGAATACTTGTTCTGCTTGTGATGTCAAAATGAAAGGTTCATTATCAACTCATTCATTTCTGTGTAACATATAGTTAAAATTCACCAATGAAAACTGATATTTATCGACTTTACATCCACGTACTGGATCAACCCAATTACACTTTAACAATATGTACTTCAACTGGTGTGTGTATACAACTTCAATGATGTCTATCAATTGACCATAGTAATAACCAGAATCGAAAAATGGACAACTGATGCCACTTTTTTGTGTTGCTCGTTTGTCGTCAACATCTCTAATGCGAAATCGAAAACCATTAGCATCTATAGATTTATAATGATGAGCCGTTATAGATGGACCCTCATCCAGTTGGATAAATTCTTCAGTTAGTGTGGGGTCCCCTAACTCCCTCAGGTTATGAACCTACATAATTCATAGAATTCAATAATGATATATGAAGAAAAAAATTAGTATAATACTTCACTCATAATGAAAATCAATTTATACGTACATAATCCTTGAACCAATCATGAAATGACGCATAATGAGACTGTTGAATTTGCAACTCAGTTGCACGATACTTCTCTTCTTTTATCTCATTAATGTGTTTTCTACAAATGATAACGGGATGTTTAAATGATCAACTTATGAAAACACAACATGTAAAAGTTAAACAATAAAAGTGATAAGATACTTACTACATTAATGGTGAAAATGATGGTGTATTGAACAAGATATATTGATGTGCTTGTATCCACTCGATGTTGTCCATATCATATGTGGTTCCTTCTCCAACTGGACTATCCTGAATCCGAGAGGGCTTATCTAATTTTGTTTCAACATTCATAAGATATTCTGCACAAAAAGTAGTACACTCATCCATCAAATAACCATTGGATATTGATGCCTCCAGACGAGCTCAGTTGCGTACAAATCGTTTCAATGTACTCAAATACCGCTCAATATGATACATCCACCTGAATTGCACTAGACTAGCAGCCATTAATTCATCATTTAGGTGCACTGTCAAGTGGACCACAGCATCGAAAAATGAGGGAGGAAATATTTTCTCAAAGCGACAAAGCGTAAGTACAATTCGGTCCTGTAAACTTTTTAAATCACTAATTTGTTGGTTTCTTAAACAAATATGTCTAAAAAAATTACTCATCTCAATCAAAGGCTGAACAACATTTGGGGATAAACAATCCCAAATTGCGATTGGAATCAACTGCGGAAGTAGTATGTGATTGTCATGATTTTCAACCCTTGCAATGTATTGCTCGTCAGATTCACACACGTTGAAATAATAGAAGAGTAACCATCCGGCACCTTGAGCATCTTCAAAATGGAAAGAAATGTCTCTTTATCCTTTGTAGTCATCGCATACTATGTAGTAGACATATATGCCTTGTTTCCCTCAGCTAACTGTAAATGCAACTGTTTCCTTAAACCCATTTCTTCCAAATCACGACGTGCATTAACATGGTCCTTTGATTTCCCACTGACACCTAAAATGGTCCACAATATGTTATCACAAACATTTTTTTTCAATGTGCATGACATCCAAATTATGCCTCAGCATGTTAGTTTTCCAATACGGAAGACTATAAAAAAAACTTTTCTTTTTCCAATTGTGATTGCGCTGCCTACCCGCTGTTCGAATATTACGTACTAGAGGAGCCACCAAATCCTGAATTTCATATACCATGCAGATGTTTTCGTCCTCAATCTGTGATAACATTTGGACTCCTTTCATGATCTTTGGTGCTGGGTTGAACTCTCTAGAACCATCAAATTCCACTTTGTCCTTTCTTAACCTGTACTGAGGGGGGAGAAAACGTATGTGACCCATATATGCCCATTTTTTGGAATGCTTAAGCCATACAGATTTTTTACTTTTGTTGCAACAAGGGCATGAAAATTCCCCTTTCGTACTCCAGCTTGATAAATTTTCATAAGCTGGGAAGTCATTGATTGTCCACAATAAAGCAGCCTGCAGTTTGAACATTTTATTCGTTTCACAGTCATAAGTCATCACACCATCGCCCCAAAATTCATTCAACTCATCAATCAATGGCTGAAGGTAAACATAAATCTTATCCCCCGGACTTTTAGGTCCATCAATAAGAGTGGAAATTAATATAAATTGTTGCTTCATACAAATCCACGGAGGAAGATTATACGGAACCAACACCACGGGCCATGTGCTATGAGTTGCACCAACCATAGTCTTGAATGGATTGAAACCATCTGTTGCCAATCCCAATCGGACATTACGAACATTTTTGGCAAAGTCGGGATGTCTCTTATCAAAATCCTTCCATGCATGAGAGTCTGCTGGGTGGGTTAACATATCACTTTCATGAACCCTTTCTGTATGCCATATCATTAAATTAGAAACTTTAGACGACATAAAAAATATTTTAAACCTTTGTTTAAGGGGAAATTAACGCATTTTCTTTACGGAAATCGGTTTCCCCTGTATCACAATCTGACTTTGATGAGTCTGATTTCCCCTGTTCTCTTTCCACCTGGAAGCACCACAAACCGTACAAATATCCAAATGGGCAGTTTCCTTTCTAAACAGCATACAGTTGTTTGCACATGCATCTATGGTCTCATATGTAAAACCTAAGTTCTCTGTCAGCTTACGAGCATGGTAATACGACTCGGGAATCTTAGCATCGACAATAAGAACCTTTTTCAATAACACCAACAACATGTCGAATGATGTGTCTGACCAATGATTCAAAGTCTTCAAATGCAACAACTCCACGATAAATGACAATTTATTGTAAGAAGTACATCCAGGATATAATTCTATTTTTGTGTCATCAATTGCTTCATAAAACCTCCTCGAATCAAGATCTGCACCAGAGCGAAGAATTATCTCACCAGTCTCAAGCTTCTGGATGTCAATGCCTTCAGGATCCAACCCACATACCATTTCAGTAAGAATTTCATGCATTATATCATTCATAACTGCATCAACATCCATCTGAACTACACCCGTATTTTGACAACGAACATATTATTCTCCATGACGAGTCCAACACTTATAATTTTTCAGAAATCTATTAAAGAATAGGTGCTCCCTCACAATATCTCGTGTGAATTGATATCTGTTAGAACATTTTCTACATGAAAAACTAATATAGTCACTTTCAAATCCTCTGGTGAAGTCAATAAACTGCATAATGCCATTGAAATACTCTCTGGACGTTCGATTTGGAAGATCAATCCAACTCTTATCCATAATAAGATCCCTATAACAAACATTTACACAAGACTTAATACATTTTCATTTTTCATATCAAATATATTTAAAATAAATACAAATTAATTGTTTGTGAACCATTTATAAAATAATAATTTAAGTGAAAGCCCATGTCATACCTGATTGCGCTACAAACCTGGAAGGGAGGGGAGCTGAAGGCGGTGCTGCGAGGGAGAGGAGAGGCAACGGTAGGGAGCCGGAGCCAGAGCTGGTGCGGCGAGGGAGGGGACGGGCGGTGGCGGCAACAGGGAGCCAGAGGAGAGGAGGTGGTGAGGTGGCGAGGTGGCGATAGTGCAGCGAGGGTGGGATGACGGGGGAGGGGACCAAGGACAGGGGGAGCCGGAGTGGATGGGCGGCAGCGGCGAGGGGACGAGTAGTGGTTGTGCGGGGAGGGAGGGTACCAGGCGACGACGGTGCGGCAAGGGAGAGGACAGTGAAGGAGGGGACAGGTGGCGGTGGTGCGACGAGGGAGGGGATGGAGACAGAGGGGACATGGGTTAGAGGGGTGAGGGGGGGGTGTTCGGGGTGCTAGGGGGGAGGGGGGAGGGACAAGGGGGCGGAGGGCGGAGGGCAGCCAGAGGGTAGGGCGGAGGGCGGACGAAGGGCGGAGGGCGGCCGACGGAGGGCAGGGCAGCGGAGGGCGAAGGGCGGCCAGAGGGCAGGGCGGAGGGCGGGGCGGCGGAGGGCAGCTGATGGAGGATGGCCGGCGGAGGGAGGAAGGGCGATGGGGAGGGCGCGTGGTGACGGGGACGGTGCACGGCGGTGGGGAAGGGCGCGCGACAACCGGGGATGGCGGCGACGGGGATGGCACGCGGTGACGGGGAGGGTGGAAGGGTTCGGGGGGGGGGGGGGGCGCTTTGTGAGAGGAGGGAGGAGAGTGTTTAGGGGGGCGCTGAAGCCGGGTTTCTGTTTAGGGAAACCTAGCGACCGCCATTGGCGGTTTCTATAGGTAACGGGGCTCAAAAGCACATATTTCTAGTAGAGGTTAGGGGAGAGTTGGGAGTGAAAACTTGTAACGCCCCGACCCCAGTTACCCAGAGTTGGTGCATTATTACATAACATTGGTATGATCACAAGAAAGATCAAATCTCGAAAGACCAATTGGTTTAGTAGCTTTGAAAACATTAGATATATTCATAAAGTTTAACATCAAAAAAATGAAAACTACAACAATATAGTCTCCATGGACTACACTCTTATCCCCTCATACTATCTTTGTAGGTCATTCATAACTTACTTCTTCACATCCTGGGAAAAAATAAAACATATAAAAGGGGTGAGCTCAAATTCCCAGTAAGGATAACAATATAGCGGAAACTTTCATAAATAAGAATAAACATTTAAGGCAATGTATAACTAAAACAAAAGCCTTTTAAACTTGAACTTCAACATAGTATGACAAAAGTAAAATGAAATAATTCCATTTACTTATTCACATGGATATTCTACTAATCGAATAATCACATACAATATCAATAACCACTTTCATAATGATGTAATGCACAATGCTGAACATTAATTTCTTTGTCAAGGCCTCGTCCCAAGACCTTGGGGATAACTGTAACTAGAACCCAACCCGAAGTGCCTCTAATAACCGGACACCAACCCGGAGTGCCTCTAATAACCGAAGACCAAACCGGAGTTCCTCTAACAACCGGAGATCAAACCTGAGGACTTACTTTTACCGGTCCCCAACCCAGAACATACTTGTCTAACACATTCATCTGAATGAAAGGTTGAAATATAACATAAACATTTGGATTAAAAATAACTTATAAAATGTCAATACTTTAAACAAAAACCATGACTGACATAATAATAACTTATCCACAGTAAAAAATATCACAAAAACTTCAATGAAATAGGGATGTTTTGTATCATAATAAATCAACTTCAAATAAGCTTAAAATCCATCAAAGGATGTTGACATAGATGAAATAAAAACTATTTTAGAGAAATATCTCTTTTTTTAAATCATTTTAAAAGTAACATAATTATAAAATAATACATTCAATTTGAAAATATTCTTATAAGCTTGTAAGGTAAGCTTTGAAAATTTTATAACGGCGGTAAATAGCCGCACCCACCGTATAAGTTAAAAAAAACATTCTTACCTTAATATTGTCGAAAAGTTTAAAAAGCACCTTGTTTGGAAAGCGACCGAAAGATTACTTTATAAAACTCTTATAAAAAGTCAAAAAATGGTATAAATGACTTTAACCCATATTCTAGTAAATAGTAAAAATGTTTTGAAATTCATTTTTAAGAAACATGGATGTGGATGATAAAGAGATCCCAGTAGATTATTACGTATAAACAACCTCGGATAATGAAGAGATTGTGAAATAACCTTTACCTTGTACTTTTACTTGGTTGGGGTAGGTTAACCTCCTGTATAATGGTGAAATAATTGTTATTAAATTATACAAGAATCTTATACATTAATATGATATCATATATGATCTTTTAACATTGATTTGTTAAAAATATCTTAGTATTATCGTTGTTTCGGGTGTTAACTTACTCATTTTCTTTTATATGTTTTGTTACTTAAGCCATGTTTGTAATGGATAGGTTGTATATTATTCATATCCAGAATGATATCAAGTCCTTATATACTATTATTAATCATAAAATGAGAATTATACTTGAATGGATACGATGTAGAATGAATCTCATCGCGTTCATGGAGACGGTAGTCCGTACGTACGCACAAGCGACAATATCATATTTTTGACATTAAAATAATATATAAATGGTTGTTATATCATATATACAGAATCATTAACATGTTATATTTATTATTTACATGAGTTACATATCATTATTATACCCATCCAAATAATAACATATTGAATAACAATTACACCACGACGTGGAGACGGTAAGCCGTACGTACGCACGTATGGTGACATGTTATTCAAAGGGTGGATATAATACTGAATATGGTTGTACCATATTTATAATAACATCAAAGTATATATATGATACTGGATTTATTATTTTATAATGGTAACAACAAATGAAGAAGAAGTGGAAGAAGAAAGGAACTTGGAAAAGGGTGGTGAAATCATTACCTCTTCTTCGGATTCTTCCTTTTGATTTGATCAAAAGGGCTCCTTAGGTTGGCTTTCTGATCAAAATAAGTCCTCTAGGTTGTAGTGAGGGATGTTGGGAGAGTATTTGGGCAGAGTTTGGCTGAACCAAAAGGCTTTGAAGGTGTGAATAAATGAGAAGGAGGAGTGCCCTTTTATAAGAGGGGTGAGGGGCACCTTTGGAAAAGCTAGAAATATTAATTTATAATAAATTTATATTCGGTTTCCAATGGCTCCAAAGTTGTTTATTCAAAGGTTAAGGTGGGGATAGGTCGAAAACAACTCAACCAATATAATTTAGACAGGTTTGGGTACTTATATTAACCTTATCATTAAGTATTAACTCTAAGTTAATTAGTTTGACATTTACCATGTCACTTTGTATTTTTATATTATATGGTTAATAAAATTACCATATACATCCAAGAGACCCCCCAAGTGGTCCATTAATGATACACCTATCATGATATAAGTCTATTGGACTAACCTTAGATTTTTAGGAATTTAATATCAATTAATAATATAATATTTGTTTTAAAAACTCTTTTATGTCAATTTTGACACTATTCAATAGTTGATTTTTGTGAAACTCATAACAGAATGACTACTTCTAAAAAAGTTAATTAAATCCATCATAATATGTCATATTATCCTATAAAATTAGTTTAATTCATTAAAAGTCTCAAATTATATTTATTTGGGTATTTATAATATCAAATATTTTAATTTTTCACTATTATGGTAATTACTGTATCATCATTGTGTCATAAATAAATTAAATTATTTAATCTATAAAAATTATAAATAAAATATCATTATGTAGGAAATCTTTTTATATTTCTAATGAATATTTACAATCGAAAATCCAACATATATAACCCTATGTAAAAATTCATTTTCTAAAAGATATATGCTTGTGTCATTTTTGTATTCATTTTAACTTAATTAAAATTAAGTGTCCCTATCACCTACAAGTGGCACCATGGGGTCCCCAAATTGACCAAAAGATGCCTATGGTAGAAAATGTATCAAAAAATAAGGTTAGGACACGTTTTAGGGTAATTTAGTATTATTATAATATTATTTTTTAACCCTTATTTACCGGATTTACCCTTAACCATGGTAAATAAAATATTTACCTCAGTAATTATTCAAAATGTCTAAAAATAAAAGTTAACTATTTACACAATTTGAACATCCTGATTCCAAATATGGAATCCATTTTTCCAAATTCAAAACACAGAAGTGGCAGAAATTAATTTAAAATTAATTCTTGTTGTTAAAACAAAAAGCGTGTTTTTAAGAGATAATAACTATCAAAAGATTGATACTTGTTTATGTCCGGTTTAATTGTAAAATTATGTCCAATGACCAAAATTGTATTAAATGGTAAAAATATATTCTAAATATACTTTAAAACCACTCAAATGCATAATTTATCACTATTAATTATTTTGATTAAAAAAGTTGTTTTTAATTAAAATTTAGTAATTTTCACTATTCATCAAAAAATTAAAGTTACCCGAAAAGTACCAAAATTTCACCTTAGGGTAAATTCGACACTCTGAATCCAAAAATGTAGTCCATTTTACAATATAAAATATATATAATTTCAAAAATTAGGTATTACTATTCATAACGGTTAGTTTGATCGGTTGTGGTGTGTGTTAAAACTCGAAGTTGCGTACAACACACGCTACTGTATTATTCAAAGGAAAGCATACCGTGGAAGCTTGGGATGTTTCATTTTAAATTTTTGATGTCCCCATTTAGTCAAAAAGTTTAAAATATTTTATTTAAAAAGGGTTCACTATTAAAATTTGATAAAAGTGCACTACTGAAAATGAATTTGTTCTTGCATTATATCTAAGAAACTCATAATATGGATTCTAAAATTATAAGGATTATATAAAGTTTAAAATTTAGTTAATACTATTCATAACCTCTTTTGAATGGCTTTTTTTTTGGTAAGTCATGGTGCGATTGAACTCAGTGTTGCGTGTAGTGCAAGTTATTGAATTATTTTGAAGAAATAACACGCTATGAAATCTTGGGGTGTTACATTCTCCCCTCCTTCAATAAATTGCGTCCTCGCTATTTGAAATTGTTCTTCGAAAATAAAAGGTTGAAAATAGAAAATATATTTGTGGTAAAATCCACATCAGAAATTGGGTTACTAAAATTTAGTCTTAATATAAGGAAAAGAGAAATGAAAGGGTCACCACCAAATTATGATCTCGATTAGGAGAACATTGGTGGCAATTAGAGACATATAATTGGAGGAAAAACGTAAATATTTATAGTTAGTGATTGAGGTCATCAGTCACAAACAAGTGTAAAATTGAGGTCCTTAAATTCATCAATCTATGATGATTTGAAATACCATCGGTTCAACAAAACATAGGGTATTAGGATAACACATTTCTGACGTTTCAAGATATCTTAGTTGAAATCCCACATCGAAAAATGAATTAATGATGCCTCTATTTAAAATAAAGAGTGGAAAGTATAAAAATTACCAAAAATAACACATACTAGGGTTCCATGTAAGAAAATATGGATATGGAAGAGAAATATAACCATCAATTATCTGATGGAGAGTGGTAGAGAACATGGCTATGAAAAGGCAAACAATCCCAAAGCAATAAATTAGTGATTATTTAAGGTACCATTTAGGACAACATTTTTATTCTAAGTTCCTTTTATTAATGTTGAGGAATTTATTTATGGGATTGGCTAAGATCATAAGGAGATATACTTACTTTATAATTAGAGTTTTATCCATTAATAAATATCTACCACAAACTCATCTTTCACTCTAAAAGATAATAGAACATAATTTTTTTTCTATTTATACTATTCGTATAGGGTTCCAAAATAAATGAATTTATAATTCATCTACCAGATCTTTTAAAAAATTACATTATTTAATCCAGGACATCTCGTGGCCCAGTGGTAGGTGATACACCCTTGTCGCCCTACGGTTGTGGGTTCAAGTCTCGCGACCTTGCCAGTCGTGACGGGTTTCCGCCCGACCTCCGGGTTGTCCTTCTATGGCAATCCAAAATAATCCAAACTAGAACAATCCAAAATACTTCAGTCCAAAATTTATAAGGAAGGTAAACACAATGAAGATCCTTTTTTTTCCGCATAATAACATGTGATCACCTTCATCGTGTATTCTTTTAAAACACTGCAACATCCTGAATTATCATAAAACCTTATTGATTACATTCATGATCCCTTATTCCTTATAGAATAATATATATACTCCTTCAATCCAAAAATGTTGTAAACCCCAACAATGACGGAATATACAAATCATTAATCAGTTTCAAGGTAGTCAAGAATATCCAATATAATTTATCCAAAACAATCATTTATTATTCTAAAATCACTACCTCGGTATCAGAACCATATTATGGTTTATCTTTCTCTCAACCATATATTTTCCAAAAATTTAACCTGCTATTGAGTCAATTTTCTTTGTTCCACACTATCTCAAGTCCATAATGAAACAGTACTGCAGTACAATCCTTATATACTCCATAATTATTATAATAAGTACATTGTTGATACAACACTCAAATGACATAATCAACATAAGAACTCTAATAATTCCTCTTCATCTGTGGTAGTATCATAACTTGATTATTATCCAATAGCATCATTTGAGGCATAGTCTGATGACCGGGACATAGGTTCGCGTAGTGTCCAAACTCCTCGCAAATTAAGCATTGTACATTTGAAACCATTTTATTACCCTTGCATTCACGTACTTTGTGCCCTTTTCCTACACACTTATAACAAACTCCCATTCCTTTCAGGAAAGTTCCAGGGTGTTTCTTTCCACAGTTATCACATATGGGAAAATTCTTATTCTCCCTCTTCCCTTTATCCATCTTTCTCTCTTCCATACTTTTCTTCTCTTGCTTACCTTCAAATCCATAGGACTCAGTAAACTCTTTACTTATCTTATCAACACATGATATTATTTCTTCATATGATGATAATACATGCAATACTATTTCTCTTATAAATTATGGCTTAAGACCATGAAATATATGATCCTTCTTTGTCTTTGTATCATGTGCATTGCTGGAGTTATCATTCCTTCCACTAGGCGCCATTTCTGAACAATGGCATACACTAGATTAGTTTATGAATAACAATACATAATCCCAAACTTGTGAAACACATAACATAAATTAAATAGTTTATGGATATAATCCATAATCATAAAAATGTCTCCTTTGAGGAAGTATATACTCATAAACCCTTCATAATGATTTGTAAAGAAAATTAGAATTATCCTAAGCATATCCCCCGGGACTGTCGTAACCAAGAGTGCAGCAAGGCCCGTTGTCGTGCACCAGTTCCCGTTCGAGTCTAGATCAAAGCGGTGTTTTCGGGTTTTACCCCTAGGTACATCTATGCTAGAGCCGTCTCTACCTGCTCGTATCCAGACAGGGATGTATTTCTCGGAAAACTCACAAAATCTCTACAATACCAAAATTCTAGGAAGTTCTTCTATACTAATCCTCAAAGTCCATCTTAAATATATGTGCTCTAATCAAAGTTTATCTAAATCTAGCTTCCAAGGTTTGTACTAAACTACCTCTGATACCAACTGTAACGCCCCGACCCCAGTTACCCAGAGTCGGTGCATTATTACATAACATTGGCATGATCACAAGAAAGATCAAATCTTAAAATACCGATTGGTTTAATAGCCTTGGAAACACTAGATATATTCATAAAGTTTTACATAAAAAAATAAAAACTACAACAATATAGTCTCCATGGACCACACTCTTATCCCCTAATACTATCCCTATAGGTCATTCATAACTTACTTCTTCACATCCTGGGAAAAAATAAAACATAGAAAATGGGTGAGCTCAAATTCACAGTATGGATAACAATATAGCGAAAACTTTCATAAATAAGAATAAACATTTAAGGCAATGTATAACTAAAACAAAAGACTTTTAAACTTAAACTTCAACATAGTATGGCAAAAGTAAAATGAAATAATGCCATTTACTTATTCACATGGATATTCTACTAATAGAATAATCACATGCAATATCAATAACCACTTTCATAATGATGGAATTCATAATGCTGAACTTTAATTTCTTTGTCAAGGCCTCGTCCCAAGACCTTGGGGCTAACTGTAACCGGAACCCAACCTGGAGTGCCTCTAACAACCGGACACCAACCCGGAGTGCCTCTAATAACCAGAGACCAAACCGGAGTTCCTCTAATAACCAGAGACCAAACCGGAGGGATTACTTTTACCGGTCCCCAACCCGGAACATACTTGTCTAACACATTCATCTGAATGAAAGGTTGAAATATAACATAAACATTTGGATTAAAAATAACTTATAAAATGTCAATAATTTAAACAAAAACCATGAGTGACATAAGAATAACTTATCCACAGTCAAAAATATCACAAAAACTTCAATAAAATAGGGATGTTTTGTATCATAATAAATCAACTTCAAATAAGCTTAAAATCCATCAAAGGATGTTGACATAGATGAAATCAAAACTATTTTAGAGAAATATCTCTTTTTTTAAATCATTTTAAAAGTAACATAATTATAAAATAATACATTAAATTTGAAAATATTCTTATAATCTTGTAAGGTAATCTTTGAAAATTTTATAACGGCGGTAAATAGCCGCACCCTCCGTATAAGTTAAGAAAATATTCTTACCTTAATTTTGTCGAAAAGGTTAAAAAAAACCTTATTTGGAAAGCGACGGAAAGATTCCTTTATAAACCACTTATAAAGAGTCAAAAAAGGGTATAAATGACTTTAACCCATATTCTAGTAAATAGTAAAAATGTTTTGAAATTCATTTTCTAGAAACATGGATGTGGATGATAAAGAGATCCCAGTAGATTATTACGTATAAACAACCTCGGATAATGAAGAGATTGTGAAATAACCCTTACCTTGTACTTTTCCATGGTTGGGGTAGGTTAAACTCCTGTATAATGGTGAAATAATTGTTATTAAATTATACAAGAATCATATACATTAATATGATATCATATATGATCTTTTAACATTGATTTGTTAATAATATCTTAGTATTATCGTTGTTTCGGGTGTTAACTTACTCGTTTTCTTTTATATGTTTTGTTACGTAAGCCATGTTTGTAATGGATAGGTTGTATATTATTCATATACAGAATAATATCAAGTCCTTAGATACTATTATTAATCATAAAATGAGAATTATACTTGAATGGATACGATGGAGAATGAATCTCATCGCGTTCGTGGAGACGGTAGTCCGTACGTACGCACAAACGACGATATCATTCTTTTGATATTAAAATAATATATAAATGGTTGTTGTATCAGATATACAGAATCATTAACATGTTATATTTATTATTTACATGAGTTACATATCATTATTATACCCATCCAAATAATAATATATTGAATAACAATTACACCACGACGTGGAGACGGTAAGCCGTACGTACACACGTATGGTGACATGTTATTCAAAGGGTGGATAGAATAATGAATATGGTTGTACCATATTTATAATAACATCATAGTATTTATATTATACTGGAGTTATTATTTTAGAATGGTAACAACAAATGAAGAAGAAGTGGAAGAAGAAAGGAACTTGGAAAAGGGTGGTGAAATCATTACCTCTTCTTCGGATTCTTCCTTTTGATTTGATCAAAAGGGCTCCTTAGGTTGGATTTCTGATCAAACTAAGGCCTCTAGGTTGTAGTGAGGGATGTTGGGAAAGTATTTGGGCATATTTTGGCCGAACCAAAAGGCTTTTAAGGTGTGAAGGAATGAGAAGGAGGAGTGCCCTTTTATAAGAGGGGTGAGGGGCACCTTTGGAAAAGCTAGAAATATTAATTTATAATAAATTCATATTCGGTTTCCAATGGCTCCAAATTTTATTATTCAAAGGTTAAGGTGGGGATAGGTCGAAAAAAAACTCAACCAATAGAATTTAGACAGGTTTGGGTACTTATATTAACCTTATCTTTAAGTATTAACTCTAATTTAATTAGTTTGACATTTACCATGTCACTTTGTATTTTTATATTATATGGTTAATAAACTTACCATATACATCCAAGAGACCCCCAAGTGGTCCATTAATGATACACCTATCATGATATAAGTCTCTTGGACGAACCTTAGATTTTTTGGAATTTAATATCAATTAATAATGTAATATTTGTTTTAAAAACTCTTTTATGTCAATTTTGACACTATTTAATAGATGATTTTTTTGAAACTCATAAAAGAATTATTACTTCTAAAAAATTTAATTAAATCGATCCTAATATGTCATATTATCCTAGAAAATTAGTTTAATTCATTAAAAGTCTCAAATTATATTTATTTGGGTATTTATAATATCAAATAGTTTAATTTTTCACTATTATGGTAATTACTGCATCATCATTGTGTCATAAATAAATTAACTTATTTAATCTCTAAAAATTATAAATAAAATATAATTATTTAGGAAATTGTTTTATCTTTCTAATGAAGATTTACAATAAAAAATCCAACATATATAACCCTATGTTAAAATTGTTTTTCTAAAAGATATATGCTTGTGTCATTTTTGTATTCATTTTAACTTAATTAAAATTAAGTGTCCCTATCACCTACAAGTGGCACCATGGGGTCCCCAAATCGACCAAAATATGCCTATGGTCGAACATGTATCAACCAATAAGGTTAGGACACGTTTTAGGGTAATTTAGTATTATTATAATTTTATTTTTAACCCTTATTTACCGAATTTACCCTTAACCATGGTAAATAAAATATTTACCGCAGTAATTATTCAAAATGTCTAAAAATAAAAGTTACCTATTTACACAATTTGAAAATCCTGATTCCAAATATGGAATCCATTTTTCCAAATTCAAAACACAGAAGTGGCAGAAATTAATTTAAAATTAATTCCCGTTGTTAAAACAAAAAGTGTGTTTTTAAGAGATAATAACTATCAAAAGATTGATACTTCTTTTTGTCCGGTTTAATTGTGAAATTATGTCCAATTACCAAAATTGTATTAAATGGTAAAAATATATTCTAAATATACTTTAAAACCAATCAAATTCATAATTTATCACTATTAATTATTTTGATTAAAAAATTTGTTTTTAATTAAAATTTAGTAATTTTCACTATTCATCAAAAAATTAAAGTTACCCGAAAAGTACCAAAATTTCACCTTAGGGTAAATTCGACACTCCGAATCCAAAAATGAAGTCCATTTTAAAATATAAAATATATATAATTTCAAAATTTAGGTATTACTATTCATAACGGCTAGTTTGATCGGTTGTGGTGTGTGTTAAAACTCGAAGTTGCGTATAACACACACTACTGTATTATTCAAAGGAAAGCGTACCGTGGAAGCTTGAGATGTTTCATTTTAAATTTTTGATGTCCCCATTTAGTCAAAAAGTTTAAAATATTTTATTAAAAAAGGGTTCACTATTAAAAGTTGATAAAAGTGCAATACTGAAAATGAATTTTTTCTTGCATTATATCTAAGAAACTCATAATATGGATTCTAAAATTATAAGGATTATATAAAGTTTAAAATTTAGTTAATATTATTCATAACCTCTTTTGAATGGCTTTGTTTTTGGTAAGTCATGGTGCGATTGAACTCAGTGTTGTGTGTAGTGAAAGTTATTGAATTATTTTGAAGAAATAACACGCTATGAAATCTTGGGGTGTTACAAAACTAAAGGAGGGAAGGGTGAGTATTTATAGGGAAAGTGAGGGGACAAGGCATTAATGGCCAAAGGACACCTCATTGGTGGTTTTGGCAAAACAATGGGCTTTCCCATGGTATTTTCCCATGATATTGGCCACTTGGGACACCTCATACCTTATCTTACTATTCATAAGTCGCCCATATTGATTACATACTTAATACATCATTTAATGATGTCATTAAATACCCGTAACTTAAAAATTTTATTTTCACTATTCATCGAAAATTCAACTTTCTCAGAAAAATCCCAAAATTTCACCTTAACCAAATATTGATGCTCTGATTTCAAAAATGAACTCCATTTTATAAAAATAATTTTCTAAATATTTTTAATCTAATTTTTAACTAAATACACTATTCACCGAAAATTCATTTTTTTCAGAAAAATCTCCAAAAATTACCTTAGCATAATATCGATGTTATGAATTCAAAAATAAATTCCATTTTATAAAAATAATTTTCTAAATAATTTTAATTTAATTTTTAATTAGAAAAACACTATTCTCCCGAAAAAACTAATACTTGACTAATAATTTATGAAACCATTATTTAACCATTTTATTGAATCACATTACTTAATCAAGGTGCCTAGATTATATTAATAATTTCTTTAAGTGAGATTACTAATCCATTTGGTCACATTACTAATCCTAAGCATAAAATCACTATTCATAATTTACTATTAATAAAAAAATTAAGTTGATCTTATTAGACTCTAAATTTCATACTGAACATAATTGTAGAAGACCATTTTTTGAAAATCATTACACATTTTTAATTATTTAAGGTTTACATAAACATTTTTAAAATATCCTTTCTCTTAAATTCATCAAAAATATGCATACTATATTTATCCAGACATTTGAAAATTCATAAACTTCATCATAAGAAAAAATCAAAATTTCTATTTAAAACAAAGGACTACACAAGGCAGTTACGGTCTCCTTACATAGCCCCTTATAACCCCAGCATAGGACCTAAGTGTAAGGTTTGCTTAGGAGAGAGAATATGAGGGTGGCTCAGCCAATATTGCGCGAGTAGTAATTTCTATCAGTTTGAACTTCTCGTGAAGGCGATTCTGTTCTAGCTTCACACGATGATGTTCAGCTTGGGTTTGGTCCAGAGCAAATCCCATTGGTGCTACCTCCTTCCCATGTTCCGTTAGATGGGATTCGATTGGCCCGAGACTACTGGATGAGGCCATCGAATCTTCTTTCTGTATTAATTAACCAAGATCACTTGTATTTAGAGACAAAAATTGAAACGTTTAGTTTCCAGCGGTCATATTGACCAATGGTCATATAATAGTAAAAACCCAATGGTCTCATTTTAATTATACTCAAGTTATCAAATGAAATAGTTTTGTTGAGTATAAAAATAAAATAACACAAAAAATTAGGAAACAATATTTATTCAAAATATCGGGTCGTTAAAATCTTCCCCCCTTAAGAATTTGCATCCTCGTAATTTTTAAAATTGGGTTTTGAAATTTCATTGAATGTCCCACATCGGAAAAGGAGTCAGTAAAACTATTACTTTAAAAGAAAGAAAGGGAAGTACAAAGGTCACCCGAGTTAACCCACACAGCGATTCCATGTAGGAAAACATGGACATGGAGGAGAAAACAAAGGGTCAATCTCTAAGGGAGAGTGATAGAAAACATGATTAGGATTAAGTTAACCACAAGAAAATCACAAACTTATAATGTGTGTAAACGGTCTTTGATTTCCTAGTAGGAAAGGTAAACCAAAAACGTTTTTGGTTTACATTCCTTTTCATAATTTTGAGGAATTCATTTACTACATAGGAAAAAACATAAGAGAAATATACCTACCTTCAAGTAGAGTTTCATCCTTTAATAAGTTTCTACCAAAACTAATCTTTTCTCTAAATGACGAGCATTCAAAAACACTTGGTCTCATCAAAACACAAGAATCATCTTCTTGAGAGTCACGTAATCCACAAAAGATTAACTATCAATTTATTCTATCTTTAAACATTATCCCAAAAACATAAAGGGTAAGATAAAACAACTCTTCAAAAAGAAAGAATCCCATAGGATGGGAAACTACTTTTAAATCTTCAAATATCCATGGTACTACCCAAAGTTCATCATAGAACATTCCATAAATAACTGTCCTTAAAATACCTCAAAATAAACCAAACTAAGAATGAAACCCAATTATAAGAACGATCTCATAACATAGTCTTCCAAGATAGGCTTTATCATTCATCTCCAAACAACATCAACCACTCTTATCATCTTATAACAAAAGTAACTAACCTAATCACATTTTCCCCAAGATAGGTTAATCATTTCCATATGTAACCTCAATTACTATAAGTTCGCCTTAAATTCATCGATTCTTCAAAATATAAGTCAACCTTTACTCTTTAAAGAAAATACCATAGTAATCTATTTACCTCGATCAAATAGGGTTCCAAAAATAGTGAACGTCTTCCAAAATAATAATCATCTTTTAATCCCCTAATCACCTTTTTTTAAGAAGAATAGCTTCACTTCATAAACATGTAGTACATAATAATAGATTTTTTACTTAATGATATAAAATCATCTTAGGTAGTGACTCGATGATCTTAGAAAACATAAAAGATATGCTCATAGACCACGAACTAAAATACAACATGACATAGAAAATTATTACGAAGAAGTTACATGTACTCCAATCATCATGATCCATCTCAGCATAGGACTTGCATTGTTCCGTTTTCCTCGAAGATTATTGATGCTCATCATGCTTCTCACCCATTCCAAGAGAGCATTGCCTTGGATAATGTCTAACTTCTCCACATTTATGACATCGAAATGTATAAGGTACATTAGATTGAACCTTATCTCCATTCATCACATTATCCATTTTTTTAAATCAATTGGATACTTTATGCCCTATCTTCCTGCACATAAAACATCTCCCGGTTCCTTTGTGACATTCTCCTTGGTGCCTCTTTCCTCAATTTTTGCAAAAAATAAATTGGGTCTTCTTTCCCTAATCAACTTTATCAGATGAACATACTTGAGACTTTGTCTTCTTCTTCTTTGATGAATTTGGGCATTCAACTAGGTACCAATTATTAATTGTGACTTTTGATAGCTGGTTTGGCATAATCACAATATGTTCAACTTGATCTCTCGTCATCTCTGTCACATTAATAGGGAGATCATCACATTTCCTATCACATTGGTTGTTGGGACATGTTCTTCCATTTCCCGCCATTAACTAAGAAAAGAAAGTATAATTAGGGGCTTAAATACTTAGCCAATAATCATTAAAAGGAAACTTTAACAATAGAATGATAAACTTGTAGAAGAAAATTATATCCTAACTTGTAATTCCCTAGGTTCCAATATAGGTTATCCATGATCATATATTCTTATGTGAATCTTTATGTTATTTTATCTTTGTCCCTTTAATAATGGTTCATACTAAGCTTATGGATTTACCAAAGCATATCCCCTGGGAGTGTCGTAACCAAGAGTGCAGCAAGGCCCATTGTTGTGTACCAGTTCCCTTTAGAGTCTCACTCAAAGCGGTGTTTTCGGGTTTTACCCCTATGTATATCTGTTCCAGAGCCACCTCTACCTACTCGTATCTAGACAGGGATGTATTTGCTTGGCAATCCCTCACTCAATACTCACCAAAATACCAAGAAGATTTCCTATATTTAAAATTTTCTATAGGGTTCTTCCTAGAGTTTTCATATCCTAATTTCCAAAAATAACTAAACCATCCTTTGATACCAACTATAACATCCCGCCTTTTTATAACATAACTTTTCATTACATTTTACAAAACTGAGGATCTTTAAGGTTTAGTGTCTTGGAAACCAGGAACTTAAAACATGAAAAAATAAAACATTCTTCTTAAACACTTGAAAGGATACTACTTATGTTTATCCTATGTTCATTACTGAATCTCATAACTTGGGGACATACATCAAAAGAAAGGGTGAGCAGAAGGCCCAGTAAGGGAAACAAGGGGAAACATTTAACATGCGAACTTGAGATACATCAACAATGTCATGAAAAAGAACTTTAAGGCATGAGAAAGAAATCATGAGGCATATCATAATAAAAATAACATATTTCATAACATGAAGATGTGGCTACAACATTTAATATTGACAATCATTTATGTTTCACCAAGGTCCATCCCCAAGGTGTCATTAAAAATTACCAAGGTTATTCACCAAGGCGTCGTTAAAAATGGCCATCTCTAGAGATTAAGTCTTTACCCAATGCATTGGATAGCTATTAGGGAACACCATTAATTTGTCATTATTATCATGTGAGCCACATATATCATCATCAATCATTTCATAAAAAACCCATATAGCATAAAAGAAATTGGTTTCATTTCATAATCATAACGTGTTAAAAACTGCTTTAAAGACATGATCACTTTAAACCCACGGAAAGGGAAAATAGGTCTCATGTATGTAAATCCCAGAATTTAAAATAGAACATTTTGGTATATATGTGAATACCCCTTTAGAAGAAAGATCTTTGAGTATTCACTTCATAAAATAAATGAATTTTATAATAAGAGAGAGACATTTTGAGACGGAAATTCTGCAGCATCACAACTATGTTATGAGGTTTTAGAAAACATTGAAAAGAGAGGGGACATAGGTCACCCACTCATAAATGATCCATAAAACAGTAGGGGGACATAATATAAAGGATTTAAGAACATGGTAACAAAATTTTAAATATATACCATATGAAATGAAGAACATGAAAGCAAGAAAAAAATAAGATTTCTCTTATGAAAAATCGGCAGCCTAATGACGTCACTTAAACTTCAACAAAAATGAATTGACGAGATAAAATAGGGTCTCTCATCACATGAAAATAAAAGATCAGTATGATATATATAGATATCATACCCCAACATAAAAAAAAGGAACTTGAAAGACTTGACATGAAAGTAGAACTTTGAAAAATGAGAAAGGTGAAAGAATCCCTTAAAATTCGGCAGCTTAACGGCGCCACTTAAACTTCAACAAAAATGAATTGACGAGATCAAATAGGGTCTCTCATAATATTAACATAAAAGATCAGGATGATAGATAATATATCATACCCAAACATAATAAAAAGGAACTTTAAAGACTTGACATGAAATTAGAACTTTGAAAAATGAGAATGGTGAAAGAATCCCTAAAAAATTCGGCAGCCTAACGGCGTCACATAAACATTATTAAAACGAATTGATGAGATCAAGAGGAGGTCACTCATCATATGAACATGAAAAGGTAAGTAAGAGGAATATAAAATAACATCCTCAAACATAAGATCCTGGAGCATAAAAGAAATGGTATAAAAGAGATTACTTGAAAAGAAAGAGAGAGGCAGGATCCCTTACCTTAAACATAACTCTTAAAACACGAAGGATGGAAGCTTGAGGGCTTGGGGGCACCTTGAGAGGACTCCTTGGGAGGTAATGAGACCAGAGCTTCGTTGGGGGAGAGTTGGGAGTGAGAACTAAATGAGGTAAGGGTGGGTATTTATAGGGAAAGTGAGGGGACAAGGCATTAGTGGCCGAGGGACACATCATTGGTGGTTTTGGAAAAACCATGGGCTTGCTCATGGTATTTGCCCATGGTATTGGCCACTTCGGACACCTCATACCTTATCTTACTATTCATAAGTCGACCATATTGATTACATACTTAATACATCATTTAATGATGTCATTAAACACCCGTAACTTAAAAATTGTATTTTCACTATTCATCGAAAATTCAACTTTCTCAGAAAAATCCAAAAATTTCACCTTAACCAAATAACGATGTTCTGATTTTAAAAATGAACTCTATTTTATAAAAATATTTTTCTAAATATTTTTAATTTAATTTTTAAATAATTACACTATTCACCTAAAATTCATTTTTTTCCGAAAAATCCACAAAAATTACCTTAGCATAATATCGATGTTATGAATTCAAAAATAAAGTCCATTTTATAAAAATAATTTTCTAAATAATTTTAATTTGATTTTTAATTAAAAAAACACTATTCACCCAAAAACTAATACTTGACTAATAATTTATGAAACCGTTATTTAACCATTTTATTGAATCACATAACTTAATCAAGGTGCCTAGATTATATTAATAATTTCTTTAATTGAGATTACTAATCCATTTGGTCACATTACTAATCCTAAGCATAAAATCATTATTCATAATTTACTATTCATCAAAAATTAAGTTGATCTTATTAGACTCTAAATTTCGTACTAAACATAATTGTAGAAGACCATTTTTTAAAAATCATTACACATTATTAATTATTTAAGGTTTACATAAACATTTTTAAAATATCCTTTCTCTAAAATTCATCAAAAATATGCATACTATATTTATCCGGACATTTGGAAATTCCTAAACATCATCATAAGAAAAAATAAATTTTTTATTTAAAACAAAGGATTACACAAGCCAGTTACGGTCTCCTTACATAGCCCCTTATAACCCCAGTATAGGACCTAAGTGTAAGGTGTGCTAAGGTGAGAGAATCTGAGGGCGGCTCAGCCAACGTTTTGCTAGTAGTAATTTATATCAGTTTGAACTTCTCGCGAAGGAGATTTTGTTCTAGCTTCACACGATGAAGTTCAGCTTGGTTTGGTCTAGAGCAAAGCCCAGTGGTGCTACCTCCTTCCCAAGTTCCGTTAGATGGGCTTCGATTGGCCTGAGACTACTCGATGAGGCCATCGAATCTTCTTTCTATATTAATTAACCAAGATCACTTGTATTTAGAGACAAAAATCGAAATGTTTAGTTTCCAGTGGTCATATTGACCAATGGTCATGTAATAGTCAAAACCCAACGGTCTCATTTTAATTATACTCATGTTATCAAATGAAACAATTTTGTTGAGTATAAAAATAAAATAACACACAAAATTAGGAAACAAGATTTATTCAAAATTTCAGGTCGTTACAATCTTCCCCCCTTAAGAAATTTCATCCTCGCAATTTTTAAAATTGGGTTTTGAAATTTCATTGAAAGTCCCACATCAGAAAAGGAGTCAGTAAAACTATTACTTTAAAAGAAATAAAGGGAAGTACAAAGGTCACCCGAGTTAACCCACACTAGGTTTCCATGTAGGAAAATGTGGACATGGAGGAGAAAACAAAGGGTCATGTTCTGAGGGAGAGTGATAGAAAACATTTTTAGGATAAAGTTAACCACAATAAAATCACAAAATTATTATGTGTTTAAATGGTCTTTGATTTCCTAGTAGGAAACGTAAACCAACAACGTTTTTGTTTTACGTTCCTTTTCATAATTTTGAGGAATTCATTTACTATATAGAAAAAAACATAAGGGAAATATACCTACCTTCAAGTAGAGTTTCATCCTTTAATAAGTTTCTACCAAAACTAATCGTTTCTCCAAACTATGAGCATTAAAAAACACTTGGTCTCATCATAACACAAGAATCATATTCTTGAGAGTCACGTAATTCACAAAAGATTAACTATCAATTTCTTTTATCTTTAATCATTATCACAAAAACAGAAAGGGTAATATAAAACAACTCTTCAAAAAGAAAGAATCCCATAGGAAGGGAAACTAATTTTAAATCTTCAAAGTTCCATGGTACTAACCAAAGTTCATCATAGACCATTCCATAAATAACTGTCCTTAAAATACCTCAAAATAAACCAAACTAAGAATTAAACCCAATTATAAGAACGATCTCATAACATAGTCTTCCAAGATAGACTTTATCATTCATCTCCAAACAACATCAACCCCTCTTATCATCTTATAACAAAAGTAACTAACCTAATCACATTTTCCCCAAGATAGGTTAATCATTTCCATATGAAACCTAAATTACTATAAGTTCGCCTTAAATTCATCGATTCTTCACAATATAAGTCAACCTTTACTCCTTAATGAAAATACCGTAGTAATCTATTTACCTCGATCAAATAGGGTTCCCAAAATAGTGAACGTCTTATAAAATAATAATCATCTTTTAATCCCCTAATCACCTTTTTTTTAAGAAGAACAACTTCAATACATAAACATGTGGTACATAATAATAGATGTTTTCCTTAATGATATAAAATCATCTTAGGTAGTGACTCTATGATCTTAGAAAACACAAAAGATATGCTCATAGAGCACGAACTAAAATACAACATGACATAGACAATTATTGCAAAGAAGTTACATGTACTTCAATCATCATGATCCATCTTAGCATAAGACTTGCATTTTTTCCTTGTCCTTGAAGATTGTTGATGCTCATCATGCTTCTCACCCATTCCAAGAGAGCATTGCCTTGGATAATTTCTAACTTCTCCACATTTATGACATCGAAATGTATAAGGTACATTAGATCGAACCTTATCTCCATTCATCACATTATCCATTTTTTAAAGAAATTGGATACTTTATGCCCTATCTTCCCACACTTAAAACATCTCCCGGTTCCTTTGATACATTCTCCTTGGTGCCTCTTCCCACACTTTTTTCAAAAAAGAAATTGTGTCTTCTTTCCCTTATCAACTTTATCAGATGAACATCCTTGAGACTTTGTCTTCTTCTTCCTTGATGAATTTGGGAATTCAACTAGGTACCAATTATTAATTGTGATTTTTGATAGCTGGTTTGGCATAATCAAAATATGTTCAACTTGATCTCTCGTCGTCTGTGTCACATTAATAGGGTGATCTTCACATTTCCTATCACATTGGTTGTTGGGACATGTTCTTCAATTTTCTTCCATTAACTAAGAAAAGAATGTATAATTAGGGGCTTAAATACTTAGCCAATAATCATTAAAAGGAAACTTTAACAATAGAAGGATAAAATTGTAAAAGAAAATTATGTCCTAACTTGTGATCCCCTAGGTTCCAATCTAGGTTATCCATGATCATATATTCTTATGTGAATCTTTATTTTATTTTATCTTTGTCCCTTTAATAATGGTTCATACTAAGTTTATGAATTTACCAAAGCATATCCCCCGGGAGTGTCGTAACCAAGAGTGTAGAGTGGCCCATTGTCGTGTACCAGTCCCGTTCGAGTCTCACTCAAAGTGGTGTTTTCGGGTTTTACCCCTATGTACATCTGTGCCACAGCCACCTCTACCTGCTCGTATCCAGACAGGGATGTATTTTCTTGGAAATCCCTCCCTCAATACTCACCAAAATACCAGGAAGATTTCCTATATTTAAAATTTTCTATGGGGTTCTTCATAGAGTTTTCATATCCTAATTTCCACAAATAACTAAACCATCCTTTGATACAAACTATATCATCCCACCTTTTTATAACATAACTTTTCATTACATTTTACAAAACCGAGGATCTTTAAGGTTTAGTGTCTTGGAAACCATGAACTTAAAACATGAAAGCATAAAACATTCTTCTTAAACACTTGAAAGGCTTCTCCTTAGGTTCATCCTAGGTTCATTACTGCATCTCATAACCTGGGGACATACATCAATAGAAAGGGTGATCAGAAGGCCCAGTAAGGGAAACAAGGGGAAATATTTAACATGTGAACTTGAGATACATCAACAATGTCATGAAAAAGAACTTTAAGGCATGAGAAAGAAATTATGAGGCATATCATAATAAAAATAACATATTTCATAACTTGAAGATGCGGCTACAACATTTAATATTGACAATAATTTCCATTTCACCAAGGTCCATCCCCAAGGTGTCATTAAAAATTACCAAGGTTATTCACCAAGGTGTCGTTAAAAATGGTCATCTCTAGAGATTAAGTCTTTACCCAATGCATTGGAGCGCTATCAGAGCACACCCTTAATTTTTCTTTATTATCATGTGAGCCACATATATCATAATCAATAATTTCATAAACAACAAATATATCATAAAATAAATGGGTTTCATTTCATAATCATAACGTGTTAAAAACTGCTTTAAAGACATGATCTTTATGTCACTTTAAACCCACGGAAAGGGAAAGCAGGTCTCATGTATGTAAATCCTAGAATTTAAAATAGAACATTTTGGTATATACGTGAATGAACCTTTAGAAGAAAGAGCTTTGAGTATTCACTTAATAAAATAAATGAATTTGAGAATAAGAGAGAGACATTTTGAGACGGAAATTCTGCAGCATCAAGGCTATGTTACGAGGTTTTAGAAAACATTGAAAAGAGAGGGGACATGGGTCACCCACTCAAAAATGATTCATAAAAGAGTATGGAGACAGAATATAAAGGTTTTAAGAACATGGTATTTAAATTTTAATGATATACAATATGAAATGAAGAACATGAAAGGAAGACAAAAATAAGATTTCTTTTATGAAAATTCGGCAGCCTAACGACGTCACTTAAACTTAATCAAAAATGAATTGAAAAGATATAATAGGGACTCTCATAATATGAACATAAAATATAATTATGATAGATATAGAGATCATACCCTAACATAATAAAAAGTAACTTTAAATACTTGACATGAAAGTAGAACATTGAAAAATGAGAAAGGTGAAAGAATCCCTTAAACATTCGGCAGCCTAATGGCGCCTCTTAAACTTCAACAAAAATGAATTGATGAGATCAAATAGGGTCTCTCATAATATGAACATAAAAGATCAGTATGATAGATATATATATCATACCCCAACATAATAAAAAGGAACTTGAAATACTTGACATGAAAGTAGAACATTGAAAAATAAGAAAGGTGAAAGAATCCCTAAAACATTCAGCAGCCTAACGGTGTCACATAAACTTTATTAAAATGAATTGATGAGAGCAAGAGGGGGTCTCTAATCATATGAAAATGAAATGGTCAGTAAGAGGAATATAAAAGAACATCCTCCAACATATGATCATGGAGCATAAATGAAATGACATAAAAGAGATTACTTGAAAAGAAAGAGAGAGGCCGGATCCCTTACCTTAAACGTAACTCTTAAAATGCGAAGGTTGGGACCTTGAGGGCTTGGGGGAACCTTGGGAGGAATCCTTGGGAAGTAATGAGACCAGATCTTCGTTGGGGGAGAGTTGGGAGTGAAAAATAAAGGATGGAAGTGTGGGTATTTATAGGGAAAGTGAGGGGACAAGGCATTAAAGGCCGAGGGACACCTCATTGGTGGTTTTGGAAAAACCATGGGCTTGCCCATGGTATTTGCCCATGGTATTGGCCACTTGGAACACCTCATACCTTATCTTACTATTCATAAGTCGACAATATTGATTACATAATTAATACATCATTTAATGATGTCATTAAACACCCGTAACTTAAAAATTGTATTTTCACTATTCATTGAAAATTCAACTTTCTCAGAAAAATCCCAAAATTTCACCTTAACCAAATATCGATGCTATGATTTCAAAAATGAACTCCATTTTATGAAAATAATTTTCGAAATATTTTTAATTTAATTTTTAAATAAATACACTATTCACCGAAAATTAATTTTTTTTCAGAAAAATCCCCAAAAATTACCTTAGCATAATACCGATGTTCTGAATTCAAAAATAAAGCCCATTTTATAAAAATAAGTTTTTAAATAATTTTAATTTAATTTTTAATTAAAAAACACTATTCACCTGAAAAAACTAATACTTGACTAATAATTTATGAAACCGTTATTTAACCATTTTATTGAATCACATTATTTAATCAAGGTGCCTAGATTATATAAATAATTTCTTTAAGTGAGATTACTAATCGATTTTGTCACATTAGTAATCCTAAGCATAAAATCACTATTCATAATTTACTATTCATCAAAAATTAAGTTGATCTTATTAGACACTAAATTTTGTACTGAGCATAATTGTAGAAAACCATTTTTTGAAAATCATTACACATTTTTAATTATTTAAGGTTTACATAAACATTTTTAAAATATCCTTTATCTAAAATTCATCAAAAATATGCATACTATATTTATCCGGATATTTGAAAATTCATAAACTTCATCATAAGAAGAAATCAAAATTTTTATTTAAAACAATGGATTACACAAGGCAGTTATGGTATCCTTACATAGCCTCTTATAACCCCAGCATAGGACCTAAGTGTAAGGTGTGCTAAGGTGAGAGAATCTGAGGGTGGATCAGCCAACTTTGCGCGAGTAGTAATTTCTATCAATTTGAAATTCTCGCGAAGGTGATTTCGTTCTAGCATCACACGATGAAGTTAGGCTTGGGTTTTGTCCAGAGCAAAGCCCAGTGGTTCTACCTCCTTCCCAAGTTCTGTTAGATGGGCTTCGATTGGCCCGAGACTACTGGATGAGGTCATCGAATCTTCTTTCTTTATTAATTAACCAAGATCACTTGTATTTAGAGACAAAAATCGAAACGTTTAGTTTCCGGCGGTCATATTGAACAATGGTCATATAACAGTCAAAACCCAACGATATCATTTTAATTATACTCATGTTATCAAATTAAACAGTTTTGTTGAGTATAAAAATAAAATAACACACAAAATTAGGAAACAAGATTTATTCAAAATTTCGGGTCATTACATGCTCATAGTTCCAATTTCTCTATACACTATAGAAGAACTAAGATCTATATATATTTGAAGAAACATTTTTGGTGGGACAACATGAAGAGGGATATTTCTGATTTTGTGTTAAGATGTATGGTTTGTTAACAAGTGAAAGCTGGAAGGCAACAGCCTGGAGGAGTATTGCAACCTCTTCCCATAACTGAGTTGAAATGGGATAATATCACAACGGACTTTGTCACGGGAATACCAAAGACTCCTAGAAGGAACGATGCAATATGTGTCATTGTTGATCATCTTACCAAGTTAGCACATTTTCTTTCTATAAGAGAAGATCTACCACTTGAACGTCTATAAAGACTATATATTAATGAATTTGTGATACTTCATAGAGTACCCCTATCGGTTTTTTCTGATCGTGATCCATGTTTTACATCAAGATTCTGGAAAAGTATTTAGAAGGACCTAGATACTGATCTTTATTTGAGCACTGCCTACCACCCACAAACTGATGGACAATCAAAACGGACTACTAAAACATTGGAAGACATGTTGAGGTCTTGTTCACTTGATTTTCAAGGCATGTGGGATTAGTATTTACCACTCATAGAATTTTCCTACAAAATAGCTTCCATTCAAGTATACAGATGGCATCCTATGAAGAATTATATGGGAGGCGATGTCATACACCAACTTGTTGGGATGATGTTGGTGAAAGAAAGCTCGTGGGCCCAGAACTTGTTGAAGAAATAATGGATTAGGTGAAGACTATCCAGAACCATATCAAAATAGCTCAAAGTAGACAAAAGAGTTATGCTGATAACCAAAGGAAGTATTTGGAGTTTCATGAAGGTGATCACGTTTTCTTAACGGTATATTCATGGAAGGGTATTATACGATTCAGTAAGAAGGTAAAATTAAGTCCCAGGTACATTGGACCTTTTGAAATTCTGGAACGAATTGGAGTCGTAGCTTACCATTTGGAAATTCCGCCAAGTCTCTCCAAAGTTCACAATGTCTTCCACGTGTCAATGTTAAGAAAGTAAATTCCAGACCCAACACATGTACTCACTTATGAATAAGTGGAACTTGAGCCCGATTTTTCTTACTGTGAAGAGCCTATAAAGATTCTTGATACTAGAGAACAAGTATTGAGAAATCAGACGACTCGTCTGGTGAAGGTTTTATGGAGGAACTATAAGACGGAGGAAGCAACATGGGAGCCTGAGGAGCTTATGTTAAAGACATACCCGAATCTTTCTAGGTAATATTCTTTGAATTTTGAGGACGAAATCTTTTTAAGGAGGGGAGAATGTAACACTCCAAGGTTTTGAAAATAAATATAGAATGAAATTTTCTAATCTAACCATTAAACACAACTTTGTCTCTTCTATGTTTTTAATTTCAAGAAATGGTCATCTAGAGTTGTGTTCGGTAAGTCATTTGGAGTCTGATAGAACAAACCTGATTTCTAGTGAATAGTAACACACCGTTATGAATAGTAATATGAATAGTAATATGACCCTTGAATAGTAAATAATGATATTATTTTATTTTTTTAAGGAAATATGAATTTATATGTTGTTTATGTTTATCCTCGCTCATTTGAGGAATGCATTGGACTTATTATGTGATGGGTGGGGCCCACTATAGCCCCTCTATGCATCAGTAGGTCTCATGAGACAAATAGACGTGGAATTGGCTGAGGCCTTTCCCAATGTGATATGGATTTTGGTCGAGGCCTTAATCATTAGACATCTTGGCCGAGGCCATGAAATTTTTTTTTAGAATGTCCGACATAAGAACTTCCCTCATTATGAAGCTAGTAATTTAATGTTCATGTGGTTATTCAACCAGTAGAGTATTCATGATTATGTTTTATTATGGAATTATTTACTCAACTCATTTCCCTGCCATAATGTGTTCATGTTTATTATTAAAGGCATGTGTTTTCAATTATTCACTATGTCTAATGTCTATATTATCTTCCGCTGTATTTCTTACTCTTACTAAGCATTTGAGCTCACCCCTTTCTTATGTTTCATTTTCTTAGGACATTAAGAAGTATTTTATGAATGACTTTCAAGCATAATCTAGGAGATGTGATGACTCTAGTGGAATAAATTAGTGTTGTTTTTCCTTTCCTTATGTAAAGTTGAACTTATGTATATATCTTGTTTCCAATAATACTAAACTACTTGGTCCTTCGGGATTCATATTCCATGTAGTTATACCAACATAATAAAATAATACACCAACTCTGGGCAACTGGGGTTGGTTCCTTACACACATTATTAGTGGAAGTGGATAATTCCACCATATCATCTCCCAACTATTAGTATTTCAGCACCTCTTTTACCTCTAATGATAGTGGAGAGGAAAGAGAACATATCTAGAATAACCCTATGATATATTACCATGAATAGATACTCATAGGTCTAGATACACCTCCTCGTCAATCATAGAAGATAAAATTACCCCCACATTGTCTTCCAACTACAAACATATCCCATCATAACCCACTTCTTCTGGGATTGAGGAAGTGGAAGAAGAAGAATAAGTGGATCTCATAGATTCCCCTCCAACATTTAATTAATGTGTATCTACCACCATTGATAAAATCAAACAAGTGAATATGGGTAAAGAGAAAGACCTGCGACATACATTAATCAGTGCCACCATGTCACCTATAGAGAAAGAGACAAAAATTTCATTCATAAAGTATCCTGGGGATGTATTCACATAGAATTAAATATAAATTACTATAATTGATCTAGATATGGAGACACATCATTTAGGTCTTCCTAAGGATCGCTATTTATATAAACAAGTTTCTAGGATTTTGAATCAAAATCATTCAATCACGATTGAAGTTGAAGTTGATACGAAAATAAAATCCATCTTAATTTGGGAGGTTCATTTGGGAAGTTAATTTTCCAAAATTTCATTCCTACATCATCCCTATCAAGAAGTAGAATTGGACGATTAGGTTATGTTTCAAATTCATGGATCTAAATTGAAACTACCTAAAATAAGACTTCCCTAATCTGATCACAATACTATTGATTGAGGCAACTAATAGTTATCATGATCTCCCATTCATGTAAAAATAATTCTTATCTAAATGAATTTATTTAGAATTTGAATATGATAATGTAACATAATTTTGGTAACCCTAAGGGGTGTATTTCTATCAAGTAATTCTATTTGGATCAATGAACATTGGTTCCATGTATCAATGCTCCATGCATCATATCTCCAATACATTTTGGGGAAAAACAATGGAATGTTACATTGAATATATGGTATTCAAGTTAAAATAGGGTTGTGACTATCTTGTTGAGGTACCCTAGACCCTCACACTCAGTTGTGGTGATAAAAACAGATACTTTTATAAATTAACTTTGAAACTAAGTGAGATGATCCAAGATACATTTTAAAAAAAATACACATTAATAATTTCATCCCAACATAATCTTACAAGACTCAAAGAAAATTTTGTTTTAGTTCATTTTTAGACCATTTACATAGGGAACTTATTTTAAAAAATTTATGAATATTTATCCATAATAAAAATCCTCTAGACTTACTTCAATACTTCTAATAAGTTATAATTATCTTCATAATCTAGGGTAAGAAAACATAATAAATGGTTGAGATCAAACACTCAGTTTGGTAATACTGATCAACTTGATATCAAGGGTAGGATAATAATCATATATTCATATGTAATAAAATGGAAAAGGGATAATTTGATATTAAAAAGAACATAGAAAAATAATATTTTTCAATAAATTATGATATAAGGAAATATATTATCAAATTAACAATCATATACAATGTAAGAATAGTGTTGAATCATGATGTGATAAACATGATCAATAGAGCATAATCATTGTAACATGATATGGAAATACACCAAGTCCATGAAACATATAATAACAAATAATTTTGGAACAAATTTTATCATATGTAAATTATAACATTTCTAAGAAACAATATGACCATGCTTCATGTTTTAAACAAACAAAATGTCCATGATTTATGTTGTGAACAAACAAAATATCCATGATTTCAGTTGTGAACAAAAAAATGTCTACTCTTAAAATCTTTATCTCATGATATATAAATCCTTAACCAATAAATTTGAGGGTGATATAATACCCCACCCATCAATCATCCAAACATATACATTCCAAATGAAAAAAAAATGTTCTTCACATCATAATGATCCCATGTAAAGAAAAATAGGTTTCATAACATTTTGAGAGAGCATCACCAAAATAAACCTCAAGAATAGAAATGGTTAATACAAAATATAAAATCACCCTAAAATATTATTTGGTAATAATATTTAGAGTTTGTTTCATAAAAATATTTTCCAAGGAAATAAATCTGTTAGATATAAATAAGAAAATTATAGTAAAACTTTAATAGACATTTTAGAAAATATTTTTAACATTTTCATAAAAGAATAAGTTTTAAATCACATTAAAAAGTAATTATTGGAATGGTAAAGTGAAATATTTGGAAAAAAATTACCTTTTAAAATAAAATTCAAAAATATATGATAGAAAATATATAATGGTTATAAAAATGAATTTTGAGTTCAAGATAAAACATTTGATTTTGAAAGGATGGAAAAACTTTTTAGTATTTTGAAATACCATTTTCAAAATCCATCATTATAAATATAAACAATAAAATATCCTTTTTAAAATAGGAGAACAAAAATATTAATTTCACATGAGATAATACAAAATTAGGTTTCCAATGTAAAGAAGAGTTTTTTTGGGAATGGAAAATATGGAAATAGAAGAAAATTTGTCATTTAAAGATAGTGGTAATTATTATGAACAATGTCATAATTTTATGGGGAAGAAATAAATCAAGGAGGAATATTTCAATAAAAAGAGTATTTTTCTGTAGATACAAAGATAAATTAAAATATAAAATATTAGGGTGGTAGAAACCAATCATATAAGTTATAAGTTCAATATGGGACATTATAACTCAAACAAAATAGTTTTGAGTTATGAATATCATTTACAGATTAAGAAATGTTTTAATAAAAACTTCCTAAAAGAGTGGAATTTAAATTGAATATAAAGTACCACAGATAAAATATAATTCATTATATGATATATCCAATAGGTAGTATGAAAAAAATTTAAATTAAATTGGTTGTAATAAACAAAACATGTCTCCAAGAATGGAATTTGAGGCGAAATACCATTACCTTGTATTCCTTCTTACACAAACATGATATAAAATCATATTTAATAAAAACATTCAAATTAATAACTTATTTTTCAAACTTATTCATATTTATAATATTTTATAAATATATTTTATAATTATTATATACATTTATATTAGTTATTTATTATATATTTTCAATATTGGGTGAGAGTAATCTTGATTATTTTGAACTAGTTTCATAATAGTGGTGTTATTATTTGTTTTTATCAAAAAAATAACCATTAATATATTATTAAATACATAATAATATATATATATATTCAATTATTCTTTATTTTATGATTCATTAGGTTAAAGGACACATATATGTTTCATGAAAAAGGAAGTTACGATGAACTATTTCTAACATGTTCAATGATTGAAAGAATATATATTAAAAAATATGTTAAATATTAATAACACCATTAAAAATTATTAAAAATAATAAATGAATTATTATTAAATTATATTACAATTAAATAACATACTTTAATCATTCATGGTTTAAAAATTATAAAATCGTTCATGTAGGTGGTAAAAACCGATCCAAACGAGTGTGTGATATAATGAATTTATGAGTAATGATATGTTTTTTGTATAGAATTAATATAACTATTATAGAAGCTTAAGATTTTCATAAATATTATAAATATTTATTAATATTTTTATTATAACCATCCATGAAAGGTGGTGATGAATAATGAAGTGAATCATTTGTAGTGGTGGTAGTCCAGCGTATGTGCAATTAATGATTCCATTTATAAGCAGATGGGATACATTGAAGGCATATGATAAATTATAATTTCAGAATTATAATTGTGAAATATTTAGCATATTAATTCATTAAATCCATCCTTGTTACCAACCATTAAAGGTGGTTATGGAAAATTAACCACATCATTTTATGGTAGTAGAAGTCCTAACATACACATGATCAATGTTGTTTTATTTTTATTATTTGACAGAAAGGATTGAATAATATTTAGTAAAATAATATAATAAATTAATGTATATAAATTATACTAATGTAATTATATTATGTTTTCTAGAATATTTTTTTAAGAGGTATATTAAGAATAAAATACTAAGGAGTAAAGAAATACCCACATTGAAGACCTGAGATTTGACTTGGAAATATACATGGAAATGGAGAATGTAGGAAATCTAATTTAGAATAGAAGATTATGATATTTAGAGATTATTATAGTAGGAGAATAGTGGTACTATTTTAGGATGAGATTAAAATGGATATTTTTTCATAAAGTGGATGAAATGATCCCCTTTTATAAGTGAAGAAAATGAAACATTAGTTAATACCCATTATTTTTCAGTAATGGAAAGAAATTATTCAAGGATAAATGAATCCAAAAGTTTTAAATAATTTATTTTATAGGTTTTGGGGATTATAAATCCACCAACAAGTATTTTCACACATTTCTTTAAAAATTATTTAATTCTTTTACCATTATATTTTTACACTACTATTTTGGTTGTCACATTGGTGACAAGTTTTTAACTAAGTAATTTTTTTTACGAAAAATATATGATAAACCCGATTACAAATTTTTTGTTTTTTCAACCAAATTTTATCCTCTATTTAATCCAATTTCGATTATAAAAATGAGAAAATTAACTTTTAAATTAAATCATAATATATATATATATATATATATTTGTAAAATAAAAATGTTGTAACCATTATGTGTTCTAAATATTATATAAAAATAATTACCAATTAAATGGGTAATGATATATTTTTATATATGAGAAAAATAATGTCAAAATTCTTATATAAAATATAATATAAAATTACAAAACATTTATAAAATAATTCTTTGAAAACAACCTTTTCACCATTACCATGGTCACTAAATTTAATCTCAGTAATCATATTTTATACATAAAAATGAAATTGAAATTATTAAATAATATGAAAAAATTTATCTAAAATGTGAAATCCATTTTTTAGATTTAATTTCCAAAATTTATTAAAACTATTTTTTAATATATGTAAATAAAAGTAGTTTTGTGTGTGTAAAATATTACTTAAGTTCTAAAAATGCTAAACCCAAGTTTTATAAATTCAATATAATGTTCTAAAATTGTTTATTTTATTTTTTGAACCTATATTTTATATAAAAAAAGTTTTATAAACTTTTAACTCATTCTTGTACTCTAATAATATCATAAAGTGATGGTATTACTAAAATTGATATTTATTCACTATTTACAAAAAAAAATTATAAAAAATTGAAATTCATCCTAATATAATATTAGAATGATGAATCAAAAAATGAGGTTAATTTTTTCAAATAAAAATTAAAAAATTAAAACAATAATTAAATTAAAATACAATATAAAAAGTAATACTACTTTTTTAAAAAATATAAATTAAAAAAATTTAACTACGCTTAATCATATTTTGTATCCATTTCTAATTGATAAAAAAATTTATTTAATAAATATTATATTATTATTAAATATTTTAAATAGTAGTCATCCAATATGTAATTTATCATTTTTTTAGTGTTGTGTGTGAAGCAAGCTATCAACACAATGTTTAGTTAAATGAAAATTATATAGTAAAATCTTAGGGCATTACATTCTCTCTCCTTAAATTTATTATACCTTTGAAATTCTAATTATTGTAGACCAATGGAAATATCTATCGGAGTCTAAATGTTATACATGAATTAAGATATAATTTCTAGATATATATCAACCTTAAAAATTAAGTAATGATATCTTTTCCACAGAATAAGATTATCTCTAATATTGTGTTTATATCTAACAATTTGGGCCAAAAATATATCCTTATTCAGTATCAATATAGAAATTATATAATTTTTTTATAAAGGGTGTTCATAATCATACTTTTATTGATATACTATCATAGATTTATTTGAAATTTGATCAAACTCTTCCTCTAAATAGAGATTACCAATCCATTTTAAAAATCACAATACATTTATCTAAATGAAAGATAATAATATTTTAACAAGGTATGTTCTCATAAACATCAACCTGGAATACAATAATCATACAACTTGAAGATTTTATCTAATAATCAATTCATTAGGGTGTCAATTTAATTATCAAATAAAATATCCTAGATATACTAGGGTTTTTAGAATCTAAATCCAACAAGACTCTACAACTATGGAGTGGATGATAATGGTGCCTTAATTATCATGACCCACTTTAATGATTTTTTTGCATATTATCTTCCTTTTCCCCCTATTTTAGGTGAATTTTTGGGTTTATTGTCTTCAGTAGATATAGGTTCAGGGGATTTATTATCATAATTCCCATACTTTTTCAGTTGAAGCATTTAAGTGTGGATGGTGCATTAGTTGGGACATTATTTTACTCTTTCACATTCACTAGCCTCTTTATACCCTTGTTATAATCATTATCTCTACAACTATTTCTCCCACCATTTAAGAACTTCCTTGTTACTTTTAAACAATTACCTTACTATTTCTTCCCATATTTTAACATTTTTGAAATTGAAATTTCTTTCCCCCATGTGACTTATCATCTATGCTTCCAGGATACTCTACTTTCATTTTTACCAGTCCAGAATAATGAGAGTCTTTGGTAACTGTATCCACATTTATCACACATCAAACAATATCTTCAAAGCTGATAAAGTTTATTTTGGATGATTCATTTAGAATAATAGGCATTAAAACACTAAATAAACAATTTATTTTACACTCAGGGTCAGAGATAAAACAAGAGGCATACAATGAGATCATCATGAATTTTTCTTCATATGTGATAATGGGTTCACCCAACTTTTGTTTCAACTATAATAATTCTACCTCCATCCTCATATGAAGGGTTTGAGTAAAATACTTTTTGAAGAATATTTTCTTCAATGTATCTCATTTCATAGATTCAACCACTTCCTTTTCCATTGTATTCTTAGTGAGATTACAACATTGGTCTTTCTCTCCTTCTAACTGATAAATGGAAAAGACAACCTTATCATGTTCCAAGAATTAGATAATGAAAAATATATTTCCCATCACATTTATACATAGCTAATGGGAATCGGGAACAACCTTTGGGTATGTGAAGGATCAGGTTGGGTTCTTGTTTTTTAGGGTATCTTGGGCCAGTTCATTAAAAAATGGTATCATAGCATGGTTGTGCTCAATCTTGGGAAGTTGGTAGATATGACATAGGATTGTTGAGACTTGATAGGTAGGTTGTGGTGAGTGTGTATCCAAATATTACCATGAAAATACTCAAGTTACCATGTAATGTTGGGATGTGGTTTTCCGTTGTTGAGTTATTTATCTTAATATTAGTTTTTTATCATGAATTTATGGTTTGAAATGAGATTATCATCTCATATAATAATTTCATATATTTCTGGTGTGTAGGAATATGCCTTCGAGACTTATTCTATGGGTTCCACATCAGTGTGCAGGAGATTCTTCTCAAGGGAATCCGTCATTGGATCAAAATCTTATAGAGGATATTGTGCGAGAAGTTTGTTTCATAGACCAAAATGTAACATCAATCTGAATAGAAGTTTTTGAGGTGTATACAAAAGTTATAGTAGAAAGGGGTTGATCTTGAGAGTTCATACACATGAAACCCCCATCCTTTAAGAGTATTAATGAACCTAAAGAGGTAAAGGACTGGATAGATAAGATCAATCAGATGTTCTACTTCTTGGATACACTTGAGAATATATAGGTGAAGTGTGTATCCTTTAGAATTGAGGGTCCCAGCAAGATATAGTGGGATTAAATGGAAAAGGTCTATAGGAACATGGTCTTGGCCCATAAGGGTTTCAAGACACTTTTATTTCAATAATTGTTCCCAAATTTCCTGATGATGGAAAAGTATCTACAGTTTTTATCTTTGAAAAAGGGAGAACTCTTAGTGTTGTAATACACCAATATATTCAAGAAACTTCTTTGATTTTCTCCAAAAGTGGTAAAGAATTATTAGCTAAAAGATAAGAAGTATCAATTAGGTTTCTGATTGGATATATAATCATAATTATTTATGTTAAATCTTTCTACCTATGTGATGGTAGTAGACAAGGATATCATGGAATAAATGAACGTGGAAGGTGATATTGGGTTTTCTTCCCCTTATCTTTAGCCCAGTGGTAGCTTCAGTGGAACATAAGGAAATAAGAGGAAGTGGAATGATCATCTTAAAAGTGGTGGGGTTAGTTCTTAGCAGTATGCCGCTTTTTCATGACTAGTTATATCCAATAGTGTTCCCTTGACTTTGTATTAGTGTGTTAAGGTTAAGCACACCCAAAGTTCTTATTCCACACCTATAAAGATATCAAATGGTTATGGATTCAATGGACATATATAGTGATTATACCAAGCTATGTCTACACCTTGATAAAGTTAAGGATCATTAGTTCCAAGGGACATGATGGTGCAGTCAAAAGATTCTATATCCACAGGGATCTAGCCATAGGGCTCTATAGTAAAGCACCATCACACAGTGGATGAGTTTCCAATAGATATTTACAAAGTTATAGAAACTAGGAGAGGTTCTATATTTGTTGCATCCTATATAGTGAATACTTTATTTGATACAGGTTCCTCCAACTCATTTATATCTTCCTATTTTTTTGATGTGTTAAAACTTCCAATAGAGCTCATTTCATTTGTCATGGATTTTGAGAAACCCCTTGGAAAGAAGAAAGATTATGGATCTGGTTTACTTATTTTTCACAACTGATAGTTGACATAGATTTAGTATGGAATTTTGTTGTTCTTAATCTGAAAACATCATTAGGATAGGTTGTCTTGTCAATCATTGTGCAGAGGTTTATTATTATTATCAACATTTTTCATTCCTTGATACCAATAGGATCCCTCTGGATTTTCATGGAGTGGGATCTATGAACTAGTTTTTCACGTCCTTCCTACCTAAATCTTAGATATTTTTTCTATTATTATAGTTTATCTTAATGAAATTTATCTTGTTTGTGATCATCCCTTGGTTTCTAGGTAATTCCTAGATGTTTTTCTGTACGACTTATTTGGTCTTCCTCTATAGAGGTATGTAGAGTTAATGGTAGATTTGGTGTTGTATATGAATCTAATATCAATACCCTCATATCACATGGTACCAATAGAGCTGAAAAAGCTCAAGATTCTATTGGATGATCTAATAGAGAAAGGATTTTCCCTATTATTTCACTATGGGTGGCCCCAATTCTCTTTTCCAATAAGGGTTATAGTTCACTTATTTTTTTAAAAATATTAGAAATTGAATCGGGTAACGTTTAAGAATAATTATCCCTTGACCATTGTGTATGATTTTTTTGGTTAGTTTAAATGGGAGATGTTGTTTTCCCAGATAGACCTTCAGTCAGGTTATCATCAACTTAGGGTTTAAGAGTCTGATATACCAAAGAAATATTTTATAAGAAGGTATGGTCATTATGAATATCTTATGATTGATTTTGGTCAAACTAAAACCCCTATAGTTTTTATGGATATAATTAATTAGATATTGTATTATTATATTGACACCTTTTTGGTTGTGTTCAAAGCAGATATTTTGGTTTATTCAAGGTCCGAGCATGAGCACGAGCACCATTGGATTTTTAGATTTTGGAAACCAAAAGGAGTCTTTATTTTTATGTGAATATTTGTAAATATAGTTTTTGGATCCATGAATTTAAGTTCTTTGGGAATGTGATTTCAAAACATGTATTATCATTTGATCCTAATAAGGTGAAGGTTGTCTCTTCATGGTTGGAGCCACGGAATGTCTTTGAGATACAAATATCCATTGGTCTTACTAGATACTATCCATGGTTGTTCAATATTTATTTGAATTTGGCATCACACTTGACTACTCTTACCAATAAGGGGGTGAGGTTCCTATAGGATGTGAAATATGAGTCATATTTTGATGAGATAATACGAATTCTGATATTGAAACCTATTTTAATTGTAAATGAGACTAGAAATGGTGACATGGTATACTGTGATGCTTTTATTATTGGTTTAGTTTTTGTTCTTATGATAGATAATCATGTTGTGGCCTGTGGTTTTCATCAGATTTGACTGCATGAGAAGAACTACCCCACTCATGATTTGGATCTTTCCATGGTTGTGCATTCTCTTATGTGTTGAAGGCATTATCTTTTTAGGGAGAGAATCATAGTTTTTTATTATTATAATAGTTTGAGTTATAAATTTTATTAAAAGGGCTTGACTCTTAGGAAAAGAAGGTGGGTGGAGTACCTTAAGATATTTGATTTTTACATTTTCTACATTGTAGGGAAGGGGAATGTCATCACAGATGATCTCAGTAGAAAAGTACCATCATAGGTTATCTCAGAATCAATGAAATAGTGGAACATAAGGGGAATTTTTGCTCAATTGAATTTTTGATTATTGGGATGATGTTTTAGGATTAGTTCTAACTAATGCTCAATTATCAGTATCTCTCCTTTAGTTTATTCTACATAGTTAGAAGTGGGATGATGAGTTCAGGGAAATCAAAGAAAACCCTTTATTGTGGGGAGATAATTTTTTTGTGGGCTATCCCTTATAATGGTTTTCTATAACCCGAGGATTTGTTTTTCATCTTAGTATCTATGAGGGGTTAATTTTTTTTTGACTATCATAGTTCTTCATGGTCCATTCATATTGGTGTGGTGAATACGTATCCTAACACGAGTTGATGTTTTTATTGGACATGTATAAAGAATGAAATTTCCAATTATGTGTCCCACTATTACACCTACCAATAGATAAAGAAATAGCATATAAAAACTTTTGTTTTACTCGAACATCCTTTTTTTTTTAAAATGGTACAATATTTCCGTGGGATTTTTTATTAGATTACCATGGAATCCTGGAGGGGAGAATGCTATCTGGGTGGTGATTGATTGGTTGATGAAATATTATAATTTTATTCTTATAAGGAACACCACTAGGTTTGAAGATTTGGGTAAGATATATATACATTGTGTTATGAGATTACATGGGTTCTCTTTACCATTACTTCATTAGGGATACCAGGTTTACCTCCGGATTTTGGACGAGTCTCCAAGAGGTGATGGGGAATCAGGTTCAGTTGAGTAAAACTTATAATCCATAGATGGATGGTCAGACAAATCATGTTGTACAGATCCTAGATGATATGCTTTGTTCTTATGTTTTGTATTTTAGTGGATCATAGGGTATCCATCTAGGATTTTTCAAGTTTTCATATTACAACAGTTATCGGTTTTTTATTAGAATAGATCCATTCAAGGCTTTGTATAGTCACCCATATAGATCACCTCTTTGTTGGTAATATGTGTGTGAGGCCTATCTTTTGGTATTGTGTTTTTTGGGAGAATATAGAGAGTATTTAGGATATAATTTTACATTTGGTTAAAATGTTGAGCCAACTTCATTTAGAATTTTCCATGGGTGATTGGGTTTTCTTGAATGTTTCTCCTTGGTTTAGTCACTGTTGTCTTGAAAAATAGAAAAGGTTGGATTTATGATATATTAGACCATTTTAGGTCATTGAGTAGATTCAGAAGGTTGTGTGTTGGTTTGAATTACTAACTCAGTTTGTAGGAATTATTGATGTTTTTTTACACATATTGGCTCAGGAAGTACCATCTTGATCCCTCTGATGTTTTCAGTTGGGAAGATATTGAGTTAGATCTAAATGTTTCAAGTATAGATTTGCTAGTGGATACCATTGACTATTAAGTGAAATTAATGTGTTTAAATTATATTACATTGGTCAGAGTATTATAATGACATAGATCATATTCTCATGAGAGATGGTAGAATGAACCATTGATGAGGGAGTAGTAGCCCCACCTCCTTCTAGGGAACCCTTCTTCCACATAACCCCTTAAGAATGAAAAGTCCCATGGTGTAGGGATTGTAATAACCTAATTTATGGTACAATATTTTTCTTATTTTAGAGTAAATTTTTCTGTTTAGAGGGAATTGAAGTTTTTTGGGATATTTCTATAGAACCTAGGATGAATTCATCCTATAGGACACATTAACACTATGAATATTATTCATGATTTAAATTTTTCACTAGGATGGTAGTGTGAGTTTAGTATATGTCATGAATCTTTATTGGTTATGATCTCCAAAATTGATTCAAAAAATGAAATAATTCTATCCATGAAACATGTAAACATCATGAAATGGTTAATAAGGATAATTAAATAAAGGAGACATTTTTCAGAAACCATGAAACTCATGGGATTCACATCATGAATCTGTATTTTATGTCATGGATTGTGCATGACTTGTAGGTTTTATGTGATGAAAATTTAACTTACTTTCATTATTTCAATGTGTATGATTAACCCTAGAACCCTAGGTAGTTCTAGGGTGATTTTGGGTAATCCTCCTAATTTAAAATCACTATATTTAGTGTTCAATATTTGTGGTGGTTGTGTCACTTATCCCTGGAAAATTATTTTCATTGTCAATAACTTCCACATTGGCTACATTTGGGTATATGAAATCATATGGTGTTGATCATGTGTTGTAAATTCTTTAGTATACCCTATATATCTGATTTATAATCATCTTCTATGGTCTAATACTTTGTTGGTTATTTTGTGGTGGATGCATGTTATTTGAGGTATGTTGTTATATATTCAATCTATTGTCTTTTTTTATTATTGAATTTGTTTCTTAGATGTGGGATTTAATTCAAGAGTGTTCTTTATTATATTTGAAGTCCTTCTAGTGTTGGTGAATCTCGTTCCAGGCATGTGCGACCTGCTTTTTTGGTAGGTGGTTTCATCTCCAGCCTTTTTTGAATGAACATTGATTGATTATGTTTTATAAATATTATTATCAATGAATTTTCATGATTTTTTTTGTCCGTTTAAATGGATTTTTAATAAAATATAGTTTCTCTATTATTTTGTTAAAAAGAAAATTTGTATCTTCAAAATAATATGAAATGGGTTTTTAAAAAAGGTATGATAAAAGGAAAGGTTTTTCTGAAATTCATTATAAAAATACCTTTTGAAATTATTAAGGAAATAAATCACATGGGAATCCTTGGATACTTAGGTGGAAGGTGTATCATAGGGCCATCATCCATTTTACTATAGGGGTTCACTCATGGGATGTTCCTCTACACCCTAGTCCCATTATTGTAGGGACTTTATATTCAAATTATTGTGGGTGGGGTTCACTCATTGGTTATTACTATTATACCTAGTCCTATTCTTCTAGGTGATTGAGTGTAAAATAGTCAATGATTTTGGTATGAGTAGTATTCTAACCCGACCTATCATGATCCTTGGTGTGATTTACCTATTCTTTGGCTTTGTTTTGTTCTAGATTTGATATTGTTAGTTTGAATTTGATAAGTGTTTGTATAAATTATTATTTTAAACTATTTTTCATGGCTTGTTTTATGAACTATGGAAAAAGGTAAATATTTACCATGCTTTAGATATGAAATAATTTATTATTTATCATGCCATTTTTTCTTTAAAATGATTATATTTTATCTGTTTATATAGAGAAAAGATATAGAACACCTGGTTAGAATCCTAACAAGACTCTTAATCCCACGCCTTTCACACCCCTTTGGTGGTGTATATACCTTGTTATGTATTTTGATGCCGGAAATGGAAAGGCCTCCCAGTGATGTGGTGAGGTCTCTATCAGATAAGTACGGTAGCTGATGGTGATATAATGGGACATTTCCCACATTATCACATAGAGTAGTTGTATTGTTTTAGTTGTACTTTATTATTGGACTAGAACTTTGGGTTTGTTTAGATAATTTTGAGTTTTATTGTTTCTTCTATTTTCATTCATTTGTGACATATACTCTTATAGTTGTTATTTTGTTATTTCTTTCTTCTATTTATATATATTTCATGTCATCTACTTCTATTTGGGAGAAATCATTCCCTACGGTTGTTGTTGATTCTTGGGTAATAGTCACTAGATTATGGGGATCCATAACACGCTTTGGTTATGTAGTGTGTTGGGATGGGTGACAATTTTTGCGGGTATCCCAGGTTTTGTCATTACACATGACTTCATAACTGGTGGAAAGGAAACATAATAAAGGGGTGATCTCAAATTCTCAATAAGGGAAAACTTATCAAGATGTAATCATGGGGTGGATCATAATTATTTGCGAAGATATGAGAATGGAAGAACATTATTATTAAAAATAAAATGGAATAATAAGAGTATTTTATAAAGTAGGATAGAAGGATGTGTATTCTCAAATGAACAAACATATACCATGGAAAATGAATATAGATTCATGATATGATAAGCAAGATCCATAGAGCATACTCATATGAATATGACATTAAAATAAAAATGACCTTGAAACATATAATTAAAAATAACTTTGGAATAAATATTAGTAAATGAAAATTATAAAATATTGAAAGAATAAATATTCCATACTTCATGTTTTGAAAAAATAAAATGTCCAAGCTTCATGTTGTGAACAAAAAAATGTCCATTATTCTTTTTGTGAACTAAAAAATTTCCACAATTAACATACTTATATCATGAGATATAACTTATTATCCAGTACATTATAGGGAGATATAAGATCCCACCCATTAATAATACATACATATGTGTTCAAATTGAAAACAATAATTCATCATGTCATAATGAATACAAGGAAAGGAAAATGGGTTTCGTAATGTTTTTTAGATGGCATCACTAGAATTGAACTCAATATTGTAAATTTTCAATAAAAAATTCTATCACCAAAAATTATTATTTAGTAAGAAAATTTAGAACGTGATTATGGAAAAATATTTTCAAAAGAAATAAATCCTTTTGATATGAAGAGGAAAATGATAGAAAAAACATAAAACAATTTTATAATTTTTTTAATATTTAAAAAAAAAAAGAAGTTATAGATCACATTTAAAATTAATTTTTGAAAAGGTGAAAATAAAACTTCGGAAAAAATTTTGATTTTAGTAATTAACTTTAATAATATATCATTAAAAACAAATAAAGTCTATTAAGAACGAACATGGAGTGGAATATTAAACATTTGATTTTGAAAGGATAGAAAACCTTTTTAATATTTCAAAATACATTTTTTTGAAATATAACTTTAAAAAATAAACAATAAAATTTCCTTTTAAAAACGAGTGATGGAAAATATAAAGAAAACATTATAAAAAAAATTTGGTTTCCAAATATAAAGGATAATATTGGTGGGAATGGAAAATATTGAAATTGAAGAAAAAAATGTGGTTTGAAGAGTGTGTGAATTATTCATAACAATATCATACTTTTATAGGGAGGAAATTACTCAAGGAGGAAGATTTGAATAAAGATTATAATTTTTCCCCGATAGAAATTGAAAGTAAAATATTAAATATTTGGTTGTAATAAACTATTCATATATGTATGAAGTTTAATATGAGACATTATAACTCAAAGAAAGAAGTTTTGATTTGTTAATATCCTATACAGTTTAAGAAACATTATAATTAAATCCCCTTGAAAGGGAGGTCTTGAAATTAAAATTCAAATACTATGAATAAAATATAATTCATAATATGATATATCCAATAGGTATTAGACACTCTATTTAAAATAAATTAGGTTTATAAATAAAATATTTCTCAAAGATAGAAAATTGAGATGAAACACCCTTACATTGTGTTTTCACTTACTCGAACACCCTATAACCTCATGTATAATAAAAATAACTATATTAATAAATTATTTATGAACCTTATTTATATATATATAACCTTTTATCAATTTATTTTATAATTAATATATACATGTATATTAGTTAGTTATTATTTATTTTCAATATCGGTTGTGAGTAACATTGATTGTTTCGAACTTGTTTTGTAACCGTAGTGTTGTAATTTGTTTTTATCCCAAAAATAATAATAATATTATTATTCAAGAAATAATAATTATTATTTTTTATTTATTCCTTAATTTAAATTTCATTAGGTTAAAGGACATGGATGTGGTTCATGAAAGTGGATGTTGGGATGATCTAGTTTTAACGTGTTTAACAATCGAAATGTGCTATATTAATAAATATATTAAAATTTAATAAAACCTTTATAAAATCATTAAAACATATTGAATAAAATATTCTGAAATTATATTACAATTATATAACACACATTAATAATTCATGGTTTAAACATTATAACAGCGTTCACATAGGTGGTAAAAACTGACCCAAACGAGAGCATACTATAATGATTTCATGAGAAAGGATTTGTTTTTATATAATGTTAATATTACTTTTACATAAGATTAAATATTTATTAAATATCATATATCATAATTTTAATTAATTATTAGAACCATCCATGAATGGTGGTGATGGGAAAAATATAATCATTATTGGAGGCGGTAGTCCAATGTAATGCATGATTAACGATTCCATTTATTGACAAATGGGATAAAATAATGGTGTTGGATAATTAGTGATGGAAAATATGACTATAAGGGGGAAGGGGTTTAATATTTTTTTTAAAATTTAATTACAATAATAATAATATTTTATAAAAATTAAATTTCATAGAGTGAAATATTCTTGAGTTTAGTTGCAATAGAAATAAATTGAATGAAAACATGGATTTATAGTTGTTCAGATCACAAAAATCCTAGTCCACTCCTCAATATCCTATATTCCTGAAGGAGACTGGTACCCACTATCAAAATAAATTTTAAATGTGTGAGAACCTTATTATAGACTCTACCTTTTAAAAAACCTAGAGGAAAAACCTAGTCATATATAATAGACTAACCTAGTTTATTTACTTGACTTTTGATTGGGAGTTTTAACCCTAAATTCTTTTTAGGTGGTGGAATAACCAGAGAAATAAATACTTTCTTTTTATGGGGAAAATCATAAACTATACATGAAAAATGAAAACAGAAATAAAAGGATTATATGAATAAAAACTAATACAAGGAAAGTAGAAATTTATCATAAATGTCAAACAAGTTGATGTTCGATGATCATTGATCACTCATATAGAACAATATCAAAGATGAAGTACTTCAACAATCACATCTAGAGTACAGAAGTCACAGATTTTTTTTAATAATTGAGAGCAGTAAGAATGTCGAAGATGTATCACATGTTATCTATCATGGTATCAAATTATCTACACTGGTACATGTTTTATATTCCTTGAATATATCTTCCTAATCATTAAAACAAATATCCTCTAGAAGTGTGTATGTGTTCAATATTTTCATAACACTTGTTAGATAGTAATAATGAAATAAAATGACTCTTAACTTTCTTTATTAAGACCTCAATAAAAAACATATAATAAAAAAATTATAATTATTTATTAAATATTAATATAAAATAATTAATATGTTAAGTATATAAATTGTAAAAAACTCATAGTAATAAAACAATTTAAATAAAAATATAATCTTCTCCACTGTAAAAACAATATAATTTTGTTAAAATAGTTAATTGTATAAAATTTTGAACTGAAAGTATCTGTAAACATAAAAATATTGTTACAATTAATATTTTCACACATTTCAATTTTATTTCAATATAAAATATTAACACATTTAACAAAAGAATTTATTTTAGTAATATCAATTAAAAATAAGAAATAAAATTTTACAAACAAAATTTAACTAATAGTGGATAATTGAATTACCATTAAAATATATAATGGTGGATTAATATTTATACTGGTGAAAACTGAGAGTGGTGGATTATTTTTTCTTTTTTTCTACTGATTAAAATAGATAGTGGTGACATTAATTTGTTACTATTTATAAATAGAGACGAGATGCTATCATTTTACTTATAAGAAAAAACAAAAGTAGGCAGCCAAAAAAAAATTATTTGACGCTACTAAATAATAAGCGGCTTCATGATTAGTAATAATTTTTTTTCTACCATATGAGGTCCAATGGTCTATCCTGAATCATCATTGTATATATCCAATGGTGACTGATGACCTACTATTAGTTTCTAATGGCGACTCATAAAAAAATCATTTCCAAACAATAGAATGATTAACAAATGATAAAAAATATACTGATAAATAAAGAAGAAGAACATTTAAGAACATGAATCCTACTAAAGAAAATGTGAAGAAGAAGAAGATCTCTTATTGGATATTAAACAAGCTTTTCCCAAGATTCTATACATAAAAAAATAATAACAATTAGTGGATAAAAATAATCCACCATTGATATTTAAAGGCAACTCAACTCACCATTTATATCCAATGGTGACTCAACTCATCGTTGATGTCCAATGGTGACTCAAATCATCATTGGTGTCCAATGGTGACTCGAATCACAATTGATGTTCAACGGAGACTTGACTCACTATTGGTTTCTGATAGTGACCCAACTCACTGTTGATGTCTAATGGTGACCTGAATCACCATTAATGTTTGATGGTTTCACCATAGAGAAAAAAATATGTCTTTAAACCATAGAATCATCCTGAGGAATATTAAGAAGATATTACAATTGAAACTCTAAAAAAGATGCATAAATAAATGTCGATACAAAGTGAGATAAAAATGTAGGCTTGGAGAAACTAAATTAGACTTTTTGGAGACATTGTAAAGATCACAAGATTACTATATGTCTACAGTATTGAGGAATATGACTTGATAAAGAAGAATGGAAATGCGTTGGAGGAATAAATATGCATGAGACTTCAAAAAAATGAGTAGGATAAACAAAAATACCAGACAGATTGAAATGAACTGATCGGATAATGAAGAGAGTATCCGAGTTTTTAAGTTTAGATGAATAGTAAAACTCAAAATTCATCCCACATCAAATTGGAAAACCTATGATGCAATGGTATATCCATAAAGTCATGTTTATCCTCTATTTTAGATGGTTACTGGGGCTCAACAACGATTTACACTTTGCACACACATGGGCCTATAACCCAACGGGTGACCTTGTCCACCCCATGTACTTAGGAAGAATGCTCTATGGGCCTTAAACAGAGGCCCAAATGCATTGAGTGTGCACTATGCACACTAGTTACTCCATCCACATTTTGGGATTCCTATGGTGATCCTTCTAATGGGGTTGAGACAATGGTTCCCCAAAGTGGTAGATGGATATCCAAATATCCTTAGTAAGGATGGCCAAAAAAAATTCTTTCTCTTAACAAAAATATATATTAACCTTAAGTAAATAAAAAAATAACATATATTATCAATTTAAAACATTTATATAAACATTTTTTTTAAATAAACAATATTAAAACATTTAATTAAAAAATGATGAACTTTTAATTAGACTTGAATTTTTATAAATATGATGAGACAATAATTTATCAAAATATATAACATCGTTGAATAATTAAATCACTAGTTTAAAATAATAGAAAAAGGAATGTGATAAATTATCATTTCAAATTTATAATAATGGAATATTTATCATATTCATTCATCAATTCGATACTTTTTATCAACCATGAAAGGTGGTGTAAAAAAATAAACCACATCATCTCATGGTGTGGTGGTCCGTACGTACTCATGATCGATATTGTTTTGTTTTTATTAGTAGATGGAATGAGTATAATAATGGTTGATAAATTAATATAATAACTTCAAAGTATATTAATAATATTTTTTCACTATATTAGGATTTATAGACTATGTTTTGATGAGGAAGATTAAGAATAAAATACTAAGGAGTAAGAAATACTCACATTGAGAACTTAATATTTTTCTTGGAAATATCATTGAAAATAGGGGCCTTATACCATATAATATTGAACAAAGGATTATGATATTGTGATATTATTCTATAAAGATAAAAATTTTAATGTTTCCGAATGAAATTCAATGTGATAGGTGGTATCTTGAAGTTATGGAAGTGACCCCCTTTTATAAGTGGGGTTATTTTGTTAATACCTATTATTTTTCAATAATATAATGGCATTATTCAATGGTAAATGACTCCAAAAGTATTCTATAATTGATTAGATAGTGTTTTGGGTCTATAAATCCTCAACCATGTATTTTCAACCACATTTTATATATTTTTTTGAGTCTTTTATCATTATATTTTTATAATTTACCATTTTGGTTTTACCTTGAAAACTAGTTTTGAACTAGGTAATTTGTGTTTTAAATAAAATATAAGATAACCCATCTTACCAAATTTGGGTGACATGATCCAAAATTTATCCACTATTTAATCTAATTAAATTTCTAAAAATAATAAAATTAAATTTTAAATAAAAACATATAATATAAATAAACTATTTGTTTTTGTAAAAGAAAACAATGTTTTAACCATTAAGTGTTCCAAATGTTATATAACATTAATTCTGGATTAAATTAGTGATTAAAATTTTATACAAATTTGTAAAAATAATATCATAGCATTTATATAAAGTATATTATAAAATTTAAACTAAATTAATGAAATAATTCTTTCAAAATAACCCTTTCACTATTATCATTAAATCATAGTAATGATACTTTCACAACTAAAAATGAAATTTAAAATATTAAATATTTTTTTTATATGAAATATTAAATCTATTTTTTTAGATTTAATTTCCTCAAATTATGAAAAAAAAATTTTAATATAAGGAAATAAAAATACTCTTTTATAGTAAAATATTTCTTATATTTCCAAAATGACAAACCTAGGTTTTATAAATTCAACATAATATTTTAAATAATTTATTTTAATTTATGAACATATAATCTTATATAAAAAAATTTAAAAACATTTAATCCATTATTTTATTATATTACTTTCATAAAGTGACAGTATTTTTAAATTTAGTATCTATTCACTATTCACTTAAAAAATTTATTTAGAAATATATCAAAAAAATCATCCTAAACTAATATTGAAATGTAGAGTCCAAAATGGAGTTAATTTTATAAAACTATATTTTAAATGAAAATATAACATATAATGTAATACTAATTTTACTGGGTAAAAATCCCTTTGGAAACCCTTATTTTTTATTAATCCAATTTTCAATTCATTTATAATTGATTATAATATTTTTATTTATTATAGGTTTTATTATTATTAAATTTTATAAATAATATTAATCTAATATGTCATTGATATTTTTTGTTTAGTATTTCATGAGAAGAAATCTATTGAAATAGTTTTTATTTAAATGAAAATTGTATAGTAAAATATTAGGGCATTACACTTTTTGACTTTAAGATAGTTTTCAAGAAACTGTGGTAGTATGTAATTATGATGAATGCCCTAAAATATTCTCTTAGGGTAGTATCAAGGAAAACTTTCATCATCATTTTACTCCATCATGGAATTTCAGTCAATATAGAAAATAAAAATGAAATCCTTGACATTCCTCATCCTCAAAATATCAAAGAATTATAAGGGATTTAGGAATAACTCAAATAAATTTAAAGTTTCATAGAAAACCTTGATTAAAAATATATTCCATCATAAATATGAAGAAGAATAAATCACCTATCAGTGTGATAAATATTTTCAAGAAGCTTTCAACAATTTGAAATAGTACCTTTTGAGACCTCCATTATTAATATTTCTCGTGGAAGGAAAGACACTCATTTTTTATGTGAAAACCTTAATGAAATCACAAGGTGCCTTTATTTCACAATATAATTTCATAGGGGAAAATGGTATACTCTATATTAGTAGAATAATTTGAGACACCGAGACTCAAAAATCTAACAATAAGAAGAATTTCCTTTAATTAATCTCTATAGATAAAAAAGAGAAGTAATAACTTGTGGTATCATATGGTTAACAGAGTCTCTTATATCAACCCACTCAAATACATCCTCATTCATTCAATGTTAATAAGACATCTGGAAGGGTGGGTGGTTATCTTAAAATAGTTTGAAAACCATTTCATATCATTGAAGGTATTCAATGTCCAAGAATTGACACACTTTTTGGCATTACATCCCACTTTAGGAAGCATGAATGTGTGTGTAGAACTACCCAATGAAGAGGTTTTCTATTTTCATGAAACTCCATAGGTATGACATATTTATTTTGATGGTGATTCGATAATCCAAAATGGTATAATCATGGAAAACCCAAAAAATCAAAAGAGTTTTCTAGGGAATTGTACTCATTTATAAGGGAAAGTAAACACTTCCATATTCCTTCTTGTTCTCAGAAGGTTACATTGTGAACAAAGAAAAATATCAACCTATCATTGAAGGGTTGGAATTGACTCTAAAAATATAGTTAGCCTAATATAATTTCAAATGAAATTAATAACTAGTGAATATAAAAAATAAGTATGAATGTGACATTAAAAAAGAATAATTTATTCCACTACTCGATTACACATGAGAGTTATTGGATGAATTACCCTCCAAACCATTGAAATGTTGTATTATGCATTCATAGAATGCATGTATTGATGTGTTGTATACTACATCCAAAAACTTGGTATATTTTGAGCAAGAATGAATATTCATTTACATTACATGCCATAGGTATGTATCTCTATTCATCATCAACGACATGGTGGAAATTAATGAGATTAATACCACCTATCTCAATGTGAGTTTATATCTGCAAAAACTGACACTAATAATGGATGGTTGTTCCCCATATGAGACTATCTCTAAAGTGGGATTATTCTATTAGAACATGCTAAAAAATAATAGATATGATAGTGGATAATAAACATTATCTGTTATAATGGCTTGAATTTTTAAAAATTCCTCTATAAATGAGTCTTTAATAGAGTCCTTTTTAGATGCATTGAAGTTAGAAAATCTACAACTATTATGCAGGAAGTCCATACAGGTGACTTTGATTCTCATTAGTCTGGAATCAATATCTCTCACCAAATCAAGAGGCTAGGGTAATTTTTTTCCATCAGTGAAACCAGATCACATGGAGTACACCAAGAAATGAAATTATTCTAAATACATTCCAAATTCATTCATCATCCCACAGAGATTATTCATACCAGAAAATATTCTTATTCAATTACCATCTAGAGAATAGATATAATTGGACTATATCCCCTAGATATATCAATGAAGTTAAACTACATCCTTACTTCCACAAGCTTCTTCTCTAAGTGGGATGAGGATATATCCCTCAAGGATGTCAGTGTGAAGTCTATCATCAACTTTTTGAAGACAAAAAGTATCACCATATTTGGTGTTACTCGAATAGTATTGATAGATAATTGAACAAATTTCTTCTTTTCCAAGTTAAAAAGGTTGTATCGATAATATATAATTTAATCTAACCAATCATCCCACTATAATAAATTGCTGAATGTATGGATAATGAATTTCAATGAGACTATATCTAACATAATTCATAATATTTAGGATAAGGACAAAGAAATTCTTGAAAAACTTCTCCGTGGTTTTTGGATTTATCGCACCCCAACTCATACTACTATGCAAGAAACCCTATGTTTCATTTTTTATTGTATAAAGGAATTCCTAACCATAAAATGCCAAGATCCCATGGTTTTTATAACCATTTGAAACTAATTTTATAAATATTAATAGTCTCTGATGTGACTAGATGAGTTGGAATCTATTGATGTTAGAATATTTAGCATATTGAATAACCTCGAGGTCTATAAAAACCAATTTTTGTGAGCATTCAATAAGAAAGTTTTTCATCCAATTTTTCCTCCAAGTAGAGATAGAATTTATTTTTGAAAATCTAATGATACCTTGGAGTAATACTCTGAATATTTGATAGAAATAGGGGGGGCTTATGTTTTATATCAGATCTACTCCAATATAAGATATTCCTTAATCAAAATGGATAGAAAACACATCACACCAACCACCAAGATGAGGTTCCTCAAGAATTATTTCACATAATCTCACATTGGTTCCACTTTAGAGTCCCAACTATAGGACTTTACATTATGGAGTGTTTCTTCTTATTTGAACAATGTAAATTTGAATGAAAAATATCCTAATTTCATGTCATTAAAGTATATATAATTTCTCCCAAACACTATGATGTTAAACTAAATAGCACTTGCATCTTCGTCACATTATTTTAGATTGTATGATGTTTCCCCATCCAAAAACATTAACCCATATGACATGTGTTTGAAATTCCCTGGACATGTGCTCTAATTCAGTATGAGTAATCTTTTAATCACCTCTTGTTTATTACACCAATCATGACTCATGTGAGCTTTAGGAGATCTATTTATCTTACATGATATTCAAGTATATGTAACCGGATTTAGTGTGTCTATAAATTCACACTAAGATAAACTATCATTTCCCTACATGATCCAGATCAATGTAGGATTTTCCCATTATAATAACTATGTTTGTCTTTATTGTAATTTCATGGAATACATAGTGATGCCTAGATCCCTAATCTTGGGCCTACCCATAAATTAATTTTATGTAAGGCCCCTCCCATTGTATGGTCTCCTCATTCACATACAAAATTTCTATATCATACTCTACACCGAGATAGTGTATCTATTACTAAGAACTATGCTTGTCTTGATTCCTACTACCTCAAGATATATATATAAGCCTAGATCTCATTTTATAGGCCTATCTAAGAATCCCCATAAAGCCTCCTCTTTTACTTGGTCTATATGATATTATTTCACTCACATTGGGATTTCTCATTCCCCAAACACTAAAGGTCACTATTATTTTACTATGCATAAGTTCCCCCAATATGGGTTTGTATATATACCCACAATATAGAAAATCAACCGTAAACATCTTCTTATTAAGGGGAAGGTCCTTTAATCTTTTTATACCCAAACAACACCATAGAGGAACCTATCATTTTAATGTGGTCTATAGTCATGCCCCTTTTTACCCCAATTCAAATATCATGAGTTATGATTTACATATTTTCAAATCACTATTCAAGTGGGTTTAATACCCTTGATGTTATACATGTGTGCATCATGTTCACTTTTAAAGAATAGATACTACATATATTTGATCCTTATATGATGAATCTAACTTTCATGATGCAATGTTATGAGATTCATTAACATTAAATGAATTAACCCATATTAAGATAATCTATATTAGGAACAAACCCTCTATTCATGTCATGCTATTCATTTTCCTTTTTATATAGAGTGTCTCTCCCAATTTTTCAAAGCTTTATAACCTTAAATTGTAACAGTATGAAGTAAAGGATCCTTGAACATAAAAAACATATCCCTTGGTCTATTTTCTAAGTCCTTAAACAATTTGAACATATAATTAACTATGATAAAACAGTCCCCCCATTCAATTTAGGTTTTCCTAACTCATTATACAATAATGATCGCTCAACATTTTAGTCAAAACTATATGACTATACAATTCAGTACCCTTTTAGTCAAAGCTATCTGACCATAAACACCAGATAAATTGTTCAGAATATCATGACCTTAAACCACCCAAGTAAATATACATATAACTCTCTAGGTTAAAAACCTACACAATGATTATTGGGAGAAAGTTGTGTCTTTATTTTCTATATATGTATCTTGCTTGTTCAAGGCAACATTGAGTATTTAAAATAAAAAATTCAGAAAACTTATTATGATGGAAACCTATAAAGGGTGTTCTAAGAAAATTTTTATTTCATACCCAATATGCCTCTCCAATATGAGGCATAGGTTAAAGTTATGTAAATAAATGAGAAATACACAAAGCTAGTTGGGTCCACCATATGATCCCAAAGAAACTCAACCAATTCCCTCCATGTCCTTTGGCATAGGAATAGTTTAAAGAATCCATTTTATCCCTCTCATATGTTAGTTTAGATGATCCATGTGAAATATTCGATGATATAATTATATGGTGTTTGATCACTCTTGAATGTTGGAATACTCATTCTAAGACTCCCCCTTCATGATCCTCATCAAACTGAGTCATCTATCTCTCCATACAAATGGAAAAACTCTAGCGGTACAGTGGTGATGTTAATTCATGTACCCATTCATGAGCCACACCCAGGTGGATAATATGTTTCATAACTAAATGGACCAAATATAGTATTACAGTGATGGTTTTTATTCTTAAACCTGTTTGTGAGCCATGTCCAGGAGGAATATCCTAAATCAAGTGTTTGGGAACCATTATTGACTTTACCCATTCCAGATCCAATGTTCAAGTGAATTCATGTTATATTGATATTGACTTATATATTTTCATATATTATTATGAAATAATAATCATATTGAAACAAAATTCAAAGAATTGATAGTAATTGAGATAAAAAAAATTCATTCATTATCAAAACAAGATAGGATCGTCCACAATTTGAAATTTATCTCATAAAATATAGGTAGAGGTATATGCTATAATATTACTACAAGTAAAGTTTAATGGATTCATAAATTTGAATTTTTGTCTCTTTAGATTCATTAACAAATTTTCATAGTCTAGACAATGTATCTAATTATTCTTATTTTTCAAGTTGAAATGATTTTTCCTTGCATCAATGTCTATCCCAAACTTATTATCTGATTCAATGAGAATTTAATTATTCGTTATCATCTTCTCAATGATATCTAGTTATTTCCCAAGTTTGTCTAGTTCTTATAATATTAGATTAAACTATTGAAAAATACTTTATTATTTGGTAAATATTTCCCTGAATTGATCCTATTACTTTTAGGTCACTTATACATATTTAGGGGATTTATTAATTATGGTGTTTATGATCCTGAAAATTTGGTCAATGTATTCTATAGTGGAAAACATCAATTATTGAGAAAATTTCTCTATTGAAGAGTACTTATTTATTTTCCCTAGAACAACCCATGAGGTAGTAATACCCACCAATTCCTTTAGAAATAAAAATGTATTGGAGGGGATATATTTGAATACCAAGATTTTTTAGAGTTGTCTTGTAGATCAACACTAAAATAATTATCCACACCAATCATCACATTTTTATTTGAAAAAAGATTCTCATTGGGTCTAAATCAAAAGATTGTGCTAGGAATTGTAATATAATTTTTGACCACATAACTCAAAGAGGGACGATTTACTGAAATATTATGGGTGTTCCAACAATAGATAAACTGGTTTCCTCATCATTTACACTAACTGAGATACTAGGATAGTAACAACCTGAGGTACCACAGCTAGTATGATTGCTAAGATAGACACCCAAAACATTTTAATCAAGAAATAGTGAATGAAATTCTATATACATGATTATATGTACATTTATTTATCCATTGATGTTTTGAACTCATTATCCATTTTATTCCCATTAGTGGGTAAAATATATGGGGTCCATTACAATAATCCCTACACTGGGATTTTGGATACTACGACTATCATTATGGAAACCATATTTTCATTTTTCACCAAGGATATTATATCATCTACTAGATTAGCAGTCCTGGGTGGAATTTCTAACATTGGACTCCAAGAATATACACTATCAAAGTATTAACATATAAATTTAGATGGTTTATTATATTTATAGGAGTAATTAAAAAAGTTTAGGTTCATTAGCCTTATTGTAGGGATGCTTGTATTACATAAACAATAAAGACCAAATAATTGGTCAACTCCTAGATCACCATGAGATCATCCACCAATATTATTGATAGGATAAATGGATCAGTAATATAGACTAGCCATCAATTCTGATTCTCTATTGGATTAAACTATTTCCATGTCTTTGATCATCATCTTTTCCATGTTTACCCTCTCTGGATGAACAAGATTTATTTTCTCTTGGAAAGTGGTAACTCATGGATTTGAATACCTTACGACATCTTCCACTAATATCGATTGATCTTAGATAAGGGTTTTAATAATTGGATAAAGACTTTGTTTAGTTTTACCAGCTATTTCTCCCATTTAATCCCTTTACTAAATCCTAGGGGCTACATATCCTTGGGAAGATGGTACTCTCAAACCAAGGGCCTCTATAACATTATTCATTAAACTTGGTTTAGAGATCAGTGGAATTTATTATCAGATCTGACCAACCATAGACACTATATGGGTTCATTCTAGAAGAGTATCACTCATAGATGTGGAAGTTGAAACCCCATTAATAGTTTGTAATTTTGAGACTGCTGGATTTGAAGTAAGACCTGGGGTTTAAAAGGATTTGTTTCACCCTAGTAAATATAAATAATCCAAGAAATCACTATCTACCTCTTCTAAAATTCCACAATGTGTAATCCTTTAGAAAAAATTAATAGTTGGTTTTAATGGTAGGAGTATCCACTTAGGTTTAGTAAGTAATACATACATATATATATATATATATATATATATATATATTCCAACAGAGAATGTGGGGCTTCATTTTTGACATATTCTTCTTGGGGATCAGCCAAATTGACTATTATCCATTCAGATGAGTATTTTAGAGATTATAATAGTAAATTCATTCCTCTATCCCACAAAAAATGTATAATAATATTTTAGTAGGCTACCTCCAACAAATTTCATGAAAATTGTGAAAAAAAAGATGTGTGTGTTTTTTACCTATCCCTAGGAAGTGACTTCTTCATCAGTCATTTTATCTATATGTACTTGAATATCGAGCACTATATCGGTATAAAATATTCATCACTTTAAATAAAATATCAAATCGTCAATGTTTTTTAAGTAAGACTCCACCTATCTAGGTTTCTCCTCAATAGAAATATGTGTAATAGATGTCATACAACTAAAATATATTAAGACAATGTCCTCTTCCTAGAGGATCCCCTAGGATGCCTCAGTAGATAGAGCCTTCCTCCAAAAATCTAGTTACCTCATTGAATTTTGAAACACTACAGTAGTAGGGATATCTAATGAAGGAGAACCTAGCTTGTTTATGGGCCCACTCTATATGCATTACCTATTTTCTTAACATGTTGAATATTAAAGGCTTCTAAGGAGGATTCATTTTGTGAGGCATATTTACCACTACCTGAGTTGGATTCTCTTCCTCCTCCTCAGTTTCTGATGGACCCTTAACTAAGGGAATTAGTTCATCCAATCGTATTCTAGGAAACAAGTGAATCCAAGCCCTGACATAATTCATTTAAAGTACAATCATATCCTTAGAAACATAAATATCACCTAGATTCTTATCTCCTCACACATGAACATAAGTCAAATATGGTGCACAACCATTAGATATTTCTCTATTCACGCATTATTTGGTGGATTAGGACATCCTTTCAAGACACATAGGACCGGTTTACCAAATATAAAAGGTGAATACCCCTCACAGAGCATATCCCCATAAACCCTCATGCTATGTGGATATAGATTTCACTATCCATAATGACACCAATTGGGGTAGGTAGAAAACTAATTTTGTTGATTTAACATACCTTTCACATCCCTCTATTCTAAATTTGATGGGCTGACTATGCTTAGACATTAGATATATTCCTAAATATATAATTTATGATTGGTTGTCCATTTAAACATTTATACCCCCAGTGGGATATGATCCAACCATAGAGGACTTTTAATGAACTAACAAGACTGAAAGGGGAATTATCCCTACTATTGTGTCTAAAGAGATTTTATAACTTTTTAGGTCTAGAAATTCTATATTTATGTGCCTTCTAGTCACCATCTAATTAGTAATAACAAATATTATGATTTTGACCCTGATATGTGATTCACATAGTAGTATTAATTAGCCACTCAGGAATATGGAAATAAATGCCTCTAATCTTTCCAGATCACCATTATTTGGAGTGACTTTCCAACACCACTCAATTAAATTACATTCTACCATTACTGGCAATATGAATATACATGTATTTAGGTTTTTAGGGTTGATAATTTCCTTGTCCTACTCAATTGTAGCTCTTGACCATTTGGTGTGATGAATATCTAATCCCAATAAAGGAAAGGGATGTCGATGTTGGAGTGGACCTCCTCCCTAAATACATTTAACCCCATTGCAAATATCTCTCTCACAAATGGAGGTGTAATCTATTCATATTAATATAAAAAGATATGGGATGAACTTTTCATATATCTCACCCATGATCAGAACCCCTGTGATCATACACAAATCTAAATGGACGATTCTAAATTCTCTATGAACCATGTGGAAGGTTTTCTTATTAGGAATCTGTCTTTTGAGAATGCCCAAGATGATGTATTTTTTGTGGTGTGAAAAGGAATGTGAGACTCAAACAACCTCACATAACACCATAGATTATAGCTCCTTCTTGAACTCTTTTTAGCATTAGAGAACCCATATGTTCCACCCCTATTACATTACAAAATTTTATTTGGGGTGAATGTTGATGACCATATTAGCTTCTAGTTAGCTATGCACCTCTTCAAGATTGATCCATAGTTGTGAATATCTATCTTTGGTGGCTATAACACTTCTTTCAATGCCAAAGGATCATAACCTATGATATAACATTCAAAATGATTTTCCTAGATAAAATTCCATTTTCGTGAGATACATTAAAAAATGTTCTCTTGATGGTGATTAATCTTTGTAATTATCGTATTTTCATGATGTAGTGTAGGTATGGGGACATGAATGAAAAATTAGAATCTATATATTGGCATCATGTTAGATACTAAGTAATCCGAAAGATTAACACCCATGTGTTTTTTTAAGAAATGATGTCTCAAACATGTGTGTCACCTTTAATCATATTCAATTCTCTTGATCATGGAGTCCCTCCTCTCTTCAGTGTTAATAAGGACTTATAACAGAGTCATTTTCTATAATAAGAAGCAACTTATTAGATTATAGTGTATTTGGATGAAATTTTTAAAAATATTTGAAATCCCATGTAATGTATATAGAAATATGTGAATCAGATTACGCTACGGGATCCATGTAGTTACTAAATAGAAACATCAATCTCTCTAGAAGAAATGATTCTTAAATTTCTAGTATACTATCATAAATTTTTCATTTTCTAAATACACCACCCAAAAAGAAATAAAAATCTGTAATACAAAGTCAATATCATGAGTTCTGAGGAATTTTTTAGGTATCTCCATAAACATCATGACATGTGATGGGATTTGAATACATTAGTATAGGAGTGGTACTTATTCTTGTAAGATATAAGAGATCCAATTTTGGATACTTTTTTTCTTTGGAATAAACTCTTATTCATGCTAGGTGGATCCCATTCCAATGGGGTTTTTTGGGGCCTGGAAAGTCATAAATATTTGAATAAAAAATTAGGGATAAAGAGACTAATAAAATGAGGGATTGGTGGGATGAAAATTCAAGGAAAATTATATAAATGGAAAAATTACTCACATAATGGCTTAAGTGCTTTGTGAATCATCTTGATTGATTTATAATTATTTTTCCTTTTTTTGAGTCGTGACTACAAATGAAGAACCACCATTTTTGAGATTGATGTATAACTTTCTAGACCATCACAGTCTTCCTTTTTGATGGGTTGTTTACCTATATTTTTTCCATGAAATTTTATAATTTATACTGCAGAGGCATTGATTTTTGGTTTTCTTTGTAGTGAACTATCACTATTTTTTATATGGAGGCAGATATTTGAGACACCTCGTATAGTACTTTACATATTCCATTGACATATGTGAGTATTCTAGTTATTTATTATATCATGTGGTCATATAATTCATATGTAGACACCTAATTCAGTAGTAAGTTACCTAGATCCACTTATAAACACCTTATTCCCACCTCAACGAATACATGAGGGAGTGATAAAATAAATCCTTAAATAGATACTTTACACTTTCAAAAAGTTCATGGATACCCAAACATCCATTGGTGAAGCAATAACCTGGTAATAAAGGGACCTCAAAGAAAGCCAATAAAGAAGCTTATAAATCCCTTTATGAATGAATCAGCACGCAAAGACCTTCATGAATGAAGTGTATTATGAATCCCTTCATGATGAAGTGGATCTTAAATCCCTATATGAATGGGGTTCCAATGGATCCCCTTTATAGAGATCATTTTTATTTAGCCTTTTAACTCCTCCAATTCTCATATAAATATTCCTATAAAAGATAGAGACACTCGAGAATATTTATTTCCTTCATTTCAATGGATCTAGCTCGCATTATATCTGGCCCCTCCATAGTCACGTCAAAAATAACTCAAAAAATTAGTTATTGGACCTCTTTTATGTTATATACTTTTCATAGGTCTCCTTTCTAGTTCATTCCTACACAAATTACCTTTGTCTCTTCCTCTTTCCAATATTAAAATCCTAGAAAGTCCAAATTGATTCCTTCATTGAAACCACTATATAAACCTGATTATGGAATATAGACTAGTATGCACCCCTTAAATGAGCCACTAGGGTGACTCATGATCCAAAATAATCTCAATCAATAACCCATGAGGTAATGAGATTCCTTACTAGGTGTAATCCCAAACCATGGCCCCATTAACAATTTTATCACTAGGAAGTGTCAGTGAGTAAGGAGAATCAATACCTGAGTAGCACATATCCATGCATTATCCCCAATTCATACTCTCCCATTTTCCAAGAAAAAACTTGGGAAGATCATGTGTAAGGCCATACACATACTTCCCCATAATAGAATATATCCCATGTGTCCAATTTTCATTCACCACCCAAGCATCAAATGATGAGATGCAGACACATGAAAATCCTTACAAAGTGTAATCCCCAATCCATTAAAAATTTAATAATGGTCTCAACACTGAGGTTTATTAATGTGATTCATCCATTAGAGACACCCATTCATAATACCCACTCAATACCATGTTTTTATACCATTCATGACAAATATTTTCTAGTCGCATGATGTAAAACTATATGATAACATCCTTACCGCATGATTTTAAACTACATTTTATTGTGAAAAAAGTGTACTTAAATTATGAAGCTTAAACTACATGGAATTTAACTCCTATTAATTAGGATTTATATAATTCCTCTTCAAGTTTCAAACCCAACATCTAAAACCAATCTTCTTAGGTCCATATATCTCATGAAATCACCTATGTCCTTTCTGGCTAAGCTATATTCCCTATGAGCACGAACATCCTTTCACTAGGGCCATATTCCCAGGTAACCTTTCTCATATGTCAATTTGCCTAATTTTTCTAAATCCTACTCAGTAGACCATATCCTCACTATCCAAACCAATACCATAACTTTTGAGGTTATATTCTTTATGAAACAAAACCATCCTTAAGGAACAATATTCCCCTTGAGGTTAATTGGGAAGGGTCAGTCATGTATAAGTCTCACATCAACCATTGATAATAATATTTCTTTTAATAATCATTCATGTATGTATGACCATAAATTTTACTTAAATCAATCATGGTCATAATACCTTAAATGATTCTTTAATTATTCATTGTTGGATAACCTTAAAAGGCACCATAGTGGTCCTTATTAGAAAACCTTAAAAGGTATAATGTGACCCATTATGTGGAACCAAACTATATGGGATATGATTCCATTCAAAGGGATACATAGGATGTCATTATTAGGGGCCTAATACCAACACCACAAACACTTACCACCCCTATGTATAGTGATAAACTTCAATATTCTGAATTAAGAATCATTGAGCCATAATATCACTCAATTAATAAGAGAATGATGGATAACTTGTTATATATATAGATGTTTACGTTGATGTAGGTTCATGATCAAATTCTAGAATTTGGGTAACTAGTCCCATGATAGAATTTAGGAAGGATTCATAAATATGACTGAAATCAATAAAAGATTCCAAGATTAATAAATAATTTCCCCTCTGAAGTGGGGATAATATCAACCTCTCAACCTCTCAACCAACATGAATTCTAAAAAATTTTCTCAAAAAATATTATTGGTTACCTAACTTTTGAAAAAAAGGTTCACCTTAACTCAAAATGTGGTGTCATAGTCACAAATAAGATTCTCACTCAAAAATAATTTCTATTTGATATTTGAGTGTGAAAATCTTTTCTCAATCCATCATATGGATTATATCAACTCAATTCCTCTAGTATCTTATCTCATAGAGTTTCCTAGCTAAGTGTAACCCAAATTTCATAGAATAATTTTGTTACCTAACATATAAGGTTATCCATTTTAATCATTCCTTACCCAAGATATTTTAAGGGAACCAAAATTTAGCACAAACCTACCCAGTTTGATAATAGGGGTCTTAAAATGTGTTTTCATTATAAGGAATCTAACACATAGTATTATTAGGGAGATTTAATATCTCACCATCATATCTCATATATTATATTTATGTAGGTGTATTTATAATTGTTTAATTTTTTTAATTACTATTCCTTTCACCAAATAAATATTCTCAAGCCATATTGATGCGTAACTATTTAAAAAAATCATAACTTATGTTACTAACAAAAATTTAAAATATAACTATATGTTAACATATCTAAGTGTATCACGTGCATAAGGTATGTGAAATACTTTTTTTAAAGGCTTAGAAAGGTATGAAACCAGTAATAACCACATGAGTAATCATGGTGTGGTAGGTAGAAAACCACCACTTTTCTAGACAAAGTCTAAGATGATGGGACCATGAGTAGTTTGATATAGAGTCCCACTTACTATAGTTTAATACTAAAGAAATAATTTAATTCCATCATAACTATATCATATAATTTGTATATGCTATGAAAATGTTGTGGAGTACCAATGATAAATGTAATGAAGATATTTGATAAATCCAAATGTGTATATGATGTGTATGGTTTATATATTAGGATATGTAATATCTTATGATATAGTGATGTAACATTACAAACTTCTAAAGACAAATACAGTTTATGATTTGGAAGTTTCATAAGGTAGTGTTGTGAAGAATAGTATTGTAAGATTAACACTAACACTTTATGATTGATACTAACACTAAGTGTTAACATTCAGATCATTCCCATGTTATGTTATTATTAACTATAATGTTTCATTAGATGAAACACATGGGAGAATACAGATCAGGTGAGGGTTATATATTTTTTATCTAAAGGCTTTATTCAAACCTCTTATAACATTAAAGTAAATTTCATATAAGTCTTAAGATGGTCTAGATTGCTATATAAGGAAGAAATATACATGATAATGGCTATTCAATCCTTAATAAATCCACTATCTATTCTCAATCCCTATCAAATAACTCTTCCTTATACTTACTTTGCCTCAAGATATATTGGCACACAATGGGTTTAAGGAGGGTCTTTTCTAATTTTCAGGTGATTCATTCAGCCTAAAGATTCACCTTTGAGGGAAGAGTCCTTTGGATGTTCCTAAGTGATCTTTATAAAACCATTATGATTGAAGGAAAGATCATATTCTATCTTCAATGAAAGGTGTAGCTTCTTCATTTTTTTATACATGGATTTTATTTTAAATAGCATGTTGATTATTGGTAATATGGTTTTAATTTTCTTCCACTACATTGAACAAGTGTTGTTTAATTATTAGAAACCCTTCAATGGTATCAAATCATTTCCATGATCCTTGATTCTAGAAATCGTGTTTGAAATGAAACGTATTTGATGTCATTTTTTATATTAATAAAAAATATATAAATTACATTATGTATTGCCTTATGATATTAGATATCATAAAATAAGATATGGACAATCCATATAATATAGGATAATGTAGAGAGTGATTCATCATAATCTTTTGGTGTTACAATATTTAATTTTATATGATACGTGTGTCATCTCCTAGGATAGTTCTGATTTAATATTCCATATTCTAGAAAAATAGAGAAACATATCACTCTTATGATATACTAGCTATCATAAGATATGACATCCTAAGCATCGGGTTATATGATGAAGATGAAGTTAATATATCATAAAATATGATAGATAACGACACATGTCACAACTTGCAATATAAAAAGTATCATACAATATAATATAGAAGAAAATTTTTATTTTTTATTGTATCAATTATAAATTGAATTATATAATTTATAAAAAAAATTATAAATTATAAGAAAATGTATTTTAGGATATTAATATAATTTATAAAATCTTTAAAAATTAATTAATTATAATTTTTGTTATTATTTATTATTATTTTTTAGGAAAAATTTAAGAAATTAATATCAACAATACTAAATATTAATATTAAATACCAGTTGATATTATATGGAATGACTTATAATTTGTAAATAAAATTTATATGTGTAAATAATAAAGACAATTTATAAATTGTTTATAAATTATAAAATTATGGGAAAATATATGATATTTTATATTTGATAATAGTAATTCTTCATAATATTTAATTTGAAATGTTCAAATTCAAAAATCTCTTATTTTAAAAAATTATTTAAAACAAATCTAATGGAGTTTTGATAATTGATATGATCTATTTTTAAATTATATTTTATATTTTATATTTCGATTATATAAATTTTTTACATAATATAATTTGAATACAAAATGTTGATATCTAAGTTAATATCATATATTGGAATAAAATTCTAAATAGTGAATAATATAAATAAGTTCATGCTATAAATAAATATAAAGTGTTTACTTTATTTTAATTACTAAATGTCCATAATGAATGGATAATTTATAAAGTGTTAATAAATTAAAATAAGGTGAAATATAAGTGTTTATATTTATTTATGAATATTTTATAAATGTAAATATAGGCTCTTTATTTTAAGACCTAATTTTGGAAAATTTATTTGAACCATTCCACAAGGTTTTTTAAATGATATGATAAATGGTTTAAAAGAAATCGAATATGTGATATTTAAATTAAGAAAATTGTATAAAAAATATGAAATGATTATTATTTGATAAAAATAAAATATCTCATATTTTTAAATATAATGGAATGAATATTAAATCTATGTAAATGATAATATGAAAAGTTCATTTTGGAAAATATTGAATTGTTCATTTTTATTCATGCAAAAATTATAAAGTGTTTATAATTACCTATTTATGAATTGTTCATAGATGTTTATCTAATGGTAGAATATATTAATTTTTCATTTATTACGTTTTATTCAATGTTTTTTTTCATAGATATAAATTATTTATATTATGAATTAATGTATGATTTAGTTTAAATAGTTAAATTGCTTCTATAAATTTCTATACAAGTATTTAAGTATTTATATGCTAGGTTTGATAAATAGTTGTAGTTTTTTTCTACCGTGACTTTGGAATGTTCATGATTTTTGTAATGGTTACACTCCAATATGGTTGTAACATACTGATTTATTCAAAGAAGTATGGATTCCAATATAATTCATTAGAATCATTTATACATAAAAAGAAATAAATGAGATAATATAGTGAGATTAAAATCATATTTGAAATTGTTAAGGGTTAGATTCCTTCCAAATAAAACACATTGCAAGACCCCGATCATCCAACTGAGTAGGTTTATACTAAATCAAGGTTCCATTAATTATATTTTATACGGAAATAATGTAATGTGGTAACTCTAAGAGTTATATGCCCCAATTTTTGTGTTTTCCTCGAGTCTCACTTTGCTAGGAAACCCATAGAGTTAGGATATGGGAGGAACTATGTTGAGTTTATCAATAGCATGGATTGGGAAAAGAGTTTTTTGCTCAACTATATAAGATTCTTATTTGTTACGATTGACATGATTATACACCTAAATATATAAAGTTATGATATTTATGCTAAATTAGGATCATTTATTAGTGAAATATAGGTCTTCTCCCACTAATAAATACGGTAGATTTTAAAAAAGGGTCCATAATTTTAGCAGAACACATTTAATAAAATTATTTATTAAATGAATGTAAAAAATGAAACAAATAATATAATTTTTTTGTACATAAATGTAATCATCATCATTGAACATTAATTTTATATAAATATTTTAGAAAGGTGGATCTTTATGTAAGAAAATTCTTAGACTATTTTAGAAACATGGGAATTATTGTTAATCTATAAGGAAAACTCTATGTGTTAGAGAAATATAATCCTAAATAATAATCTATTGAGGTTGTTCAATGAGTAAATCATGATTATTATGAGAAGAAATAATGAATTCACATAATGTTTTAAAGACACTAAATGTAATATAACTAATTGACCTTTAGTCTCTGCTCATATACTCAATGCGACTAACTATCATAATGGCTTGGACTTTAATGCTTGATATGGCTATGGAATTTATTCTAGATTCATTACTGGAAGTTTAGAAACAATGTTAGTGAATTCAATAAATGTTTACCAAATTCTCTCAAAGTATTGACGTAAGATAAACTATGGATGTGATGTTCAAGTTCTTGTGCTATATTGAAAGTAAAATTGGGTAAAGGTTAAATCTAGAAGAATAAGGTTATTTTTTTCCAATTCCCATCCTCGATCATTGAAACTTGAAGATAGTAAGAGGAATTAGGGGTATGTTTCCATTGTATAGAAATGTATAGATCACCTAAAGGGGTTTTAGAGACTCTTTTTAAGGTCAATATCAAGTATCAATATTATAGAAATTAATTCATTAGTTTTGAAGGGAGAATGATTCCAACTTTATGTTTTACAAGGGTTGTAAATATACAAGTGTTATAAATCAAGGGAAGATTTGAAGGATCTTGTAGTTTGTATTAAAATAATGAATCAAAGGGTTTTTAAATTATAGTATTTAAATACAATGGACAATATCAATCCCAAATAGATCTAAATAAAGTATATGTTTTTTCATCTTATTTATCTTATATGATAATATTTTTTATAAAAAAATTATTTTTTATTAACAACATGATTTATTACACATGGTTTATAGATTAAAGTATTTCAATCCTAGATAAAGTTTTTATCCAAAATATTAGTTAAAATATGAGGAATTGAGATTCCACCACCCATTAGTGGTATATTTTTTAGAATGAAATCTTTTATTCAAAATAATTATCTAAACATATAGAATACCATATATAATACTGATATAATAGTTTATTTGTTGAATATTTTCACTGAATGAAAATAAGTGACATTTATTAAACACAAAGAAGTTTTTATTTCTTAGAAAGATTTTATAAATAGAATATAGTGTCTTATATGATAGTGGAATTATGTTTGAACTTTGAGAATCTCAATGATACCAAAAAAGTATTATGCTAGTTGAAATTCAAAGTGACAGTAACATAATATCATAAAATGTTTTAGGGAATATCAATAAATAAAAATGTAATGTGTTTTATTTAGTTATCATAAAGAAGTGTAAGTCACTTTATATCCTAAATTATTTTAGGATGTGTCAGTAAAAAATAATATAAACAATTACATTAATTATTGAATTTTCTCATGGGATGATTTTAATGGAAAGGTTCCATGAAATTTGATGATGATGATGAATTTTGAAATAGTTTCAAGTATACAATAGAAGTTTTTTGTTAACATTGTAAAATTTTATATTATTAAGTTAAAAATTTAGAATACTTGTTCCGGGAGTTGAAAATTAGAAAAATGATTTCTAAGTCTCGTCATTACCCCAACTAACTTTTTTCATCAATTTTATACATTAAAAGAGTTATGTGGATGGATTCTTCCATATCCTCACATAGAGATGTGTGAGGAATTACATATAGATGTAATGGGTCTAATAATATCTTAAATGTGAAGTAAACAAAATTTTGATCTAGTGGTCTATCATATGGGAATTGATTAAATGAGATATTATGTATATATTTTTATTAATAGAGTTTATGAATATAAATATTTAATGTTATACAAAATATAGTCTCCACTTTATTATTCTTTCATATTTGTTGTATGTATCATGTGAAGTGTAATGATAATTGATCTCTCAAAATTTTTACTTCGATGTACCCCTAAAAATGTTATAAATGTAGTATTATAGGTTTTATGTAATTTTAAGGTTATTTTGGGATCTATTTTATATTGAAATATGAAATATTATCATGAGGAACAAAATAGATTTTTTTCATAGGATCACATACTGATTTAGTCTCCATTTATTTTCCTCAAGAGATAGTATCATATTATGTAGGTAAGGAGGGTCCTTCTTGATTTTTGGTTATTGAGCAGCCATGTGGATATACTTCAAAGGGAAGAGTCCTTCATATGTTCCTAACTGATTGTCATCAAAGGATTTTGATTGAAGACATTATTAGTAACAACTTTAGTGAAAGGTACATGATTTTAATTTATTTATTTATTTTTGGTTTAATAGATAACGGTGATCTTGGGAGTGAAGTTTCTATTTTTACAAATATATTGAAAATGTGTTTTTTGAGCCTTATAAACCCTTAAAAATGGTCCCAAAAAGAGAGAAAATTTTAGATAAAAAAAGAACAAAAATACAAATATTTACATGGTTTGGGAAGAATCCCTAGGTCCATGGAGATTTAGAATAATTTCACTATTTTTTAGAGTAAATTACATGGAGAAAAAAAGTGTAGAAAATATAACACAAAATGAACTCATAAATTAACATGGTTTTATAGTAAATCATGTTGTTACAGTGCCATATCCACACAATTGGTCCAATGTGCTATAGTAACAATGGTAGTAAATTCTACGGTGCTACAATGATCGCGTTAGTAAAATTCACATGGATATACTACCCAATTTTGGTGTCTCTAGCCACCATCACTATAATTATTCAACTCTGTTAAAGTGCCTCCAAATTTTTTAACATTTAACCTAGGCCCAATATCATCTAATAGATCATGTATCATCATTATAGTAGTATAAACTATAATGAACCTCAAAATTCAATCCCATAACCCATGAATAATTTATATTCAAGGTAGAATAAAAATATAGCAATTATCATACCTAGAACATAAATCAATATATAACTGTATGATAATTTTAAAAAAACAATTTAAACATATTTAGAAAAAGAATACATCCATTCATAATATAAACAATTTATATCCATTAATAAAATAGGGAATAAACTAAATAAATAAATATTTCATAAATTTAGAAATGATATGACTAATTTAGGATTACAAAAACAAATAATTATAAAAATATTATAATTTTAGTATTATTTATAGACATTTAATAAAAAATAAAAAACACGAATGTTTCATATTTATTTTAATATAAAATCTTTCAATTTTTTTATTTACATGATATTTATTATTAACCACTTAATTTTTCCAAATATGTGAAATTTGTGAAAACTATTATAATTGTATAAACTTTTAATAGATTATGTAAACATTTTTCATAAACTAGATACTATATATTTTTATAAAATAAATTCGTTTGATATGAAAAATTAATATTCTCATTTTTGAAAAATTCATAGATTAATAAAAAAATATTATGTTATATTTATATAATTTACAAACACTTTCATAAATTTAGCATGTAAATTCACATCAAACATTTATTAAATTCAATAATACATTTTTAGACATTTTTAAATCCCCCTCAAATTCAACATAGGGGGACCTCTAGTGGAGATTGTTGATAATTTTAACCAAAAATAGATGTATTTAAAATCCTTAACACAATGTTAATTTTGGATATATACCATTTTTTTATGATTCCCCAAGTGAGAAATACTTATGGGGGATAACCACAACTTTTTTTCATGAAAAAAACCTCCATTTTTCATTTAAACTATGATGTGGTTTCTCTCTAGTAAAAAAGAGAGGCCCATAACAATTTCTAAAAAGTCCAGTCCATTATTGTTTAATGGTTATATCATAAAACATGACTATTTTAGGAAGCTATTTTTTTTATCCAAGTCATTTCATGAAGATCATTAAGAATTTTATATTTTAATATTACAATATGGTCCTATTATGGCTATGTTATGAAGTTTTTATGAAATCATATTCTATAAAAACAATGACTATTTTTTCTAGTAAACCATGACATAGAGAAATAATTTAATGAAACTATGATTTTTCAAAATTATTTTTATAAATATTTTTTATAAACATGATTTGGATTCATAATATTCATAAAACAATTTTTTTTACAATTAAACAATTTCAAGGCATTGGAAAACTCCATGAACCATATAAATTTTTAATAAAACACATCGTAGTTCTAGAAATATTATTTTTTTCAAAAAAAATCATCTAATGAAAAAATTAATCCAAACAATATAGAAATGTATTTGATAACACTAATGGGTTTTAGAGTGGATAACACTTATCCAAATGAAACATAAAACATCAATCTGAACTAATAACACCATAGAATCAATTCATATGTTTTTTCAAAATAAGTAAACATTGAATGGTGTGCATTTTAATTATTAATTCAATTAGTATAAGATATTTGAAATGGGATTTATAAAAGTCACTAATAAATGGAAAATGATCTCCTTTCTCCTAGGGTATCCAAAGGCTGTGTGAGTCTCCTAATGTTGGGGAAATATCCTCTTCAACATGTGAATTTATATAACCTTGGGTTAAATAGAGAAATAGAGATAAATATATAAATAGATTCGGATTGAATATTTTCACAACCATAAAATGAGAAGAATCATACACATGGATAAAAAATCATGAACCTTTTTAAATATCCATTCAAGGAGACTACTTAGATTCAAAATGTTCATCTATATTGAATGAATCATCTCTTGAGTTAATTTTTTTGAAACTCTCGTCTCTTTTTATGATTATTAGATTAATGTTTTAACTATTAAATATGATATTAAAAGTACTCATAACATCATCAAATTATGAAAAAACAAAATATGATAGCTTAAAATGGGATAAGGGGCTATATTCACCACACCATAACTTGGGGACATTTACCATGACATCATAAATTCCATCATAGAATATAAAAGTAGTCAAACCACCAAGTCATGGTCATTCTATTAGTACATATTTCTATCAAAAACTAATTAAATAATCATTAAATGATGATTAAAAAAATATGATAAATTATGGTTTGAGAAATAAACATTTTCATATAATGTAATTACTACTATAAACTAAACTATTACGTAGTGAATCTCAGTACATCATGGTCGACACCATCATAGATCTAGACGTGGTTTACACCACCACTAATTATTAGACCTTTAGTGAATATTTATTACAATATATCCACTAATAAATAATAATAAATGTTACAATTTCATAGATGAATTTTTCATAGAATGTATCTTTGGATCAAATTATAGGTGTGTGCACTCATATATATTCCATAATTGAAACTTTATATAATTATGGGAAATTCACTTCCAATATAGCTTGTGATTATATAAAAACATTAACTTACTATTGGTAACACCTGGTAAATCATCATAAAGTGAGAATTCAGTGTATCAAAAAGAGAGATAAATTTATCTTATTTGTAATAATTTAGTATACATGAATCCATTAATTAAATTCATCATTCCTCTATGATAGATTTCTACTAGTTTATCAATATATTTATACACATATATATATTTATTAATATTTTCCATCATAATTGATTTTGAATGGCCCAAATGATCATGTAATAAAATTAATGCATTTGGATTAGTAAACATAATGGTTACAATATTTGGTTCAATTATACATATATTCACATATCATAAAAATGAATCCTTGAAAGGTTTTCTCAATTCTGTTTTTTATATTAAAAATTATTTTTATATATAGATGTATTCAATACCTAATTAATCCATGGAATCCATTTTATATTTTTTTCAATAATTTAATTAACGATCATTATATTTCATCCAGACTTTGGATAAAAAAGAATTATTCTTTTATACAATCAGGTAGACATATATTTTCTCTTATATAACCTTTGTTTAATTTTATACTACAAATTAAGGTATTAAAATGGGAAGACATTATATCTTCATGATAATTCAATAAAAATAAAAATATATGAGTTTTTATAAAATTTTTAGATAAAAAAAATATTTATAAAATTATTTCTTTAAGATGGATGTATCTATGATCTTGATGATCCTAAATTGTTCATATTTAACACATTTCATGAAAAAATATCAACATTTATCAATAATATTATAATTTTCATTTCTTTTGGTTGGAAATCAATTGATAAATGAGTTCATAATATAATTTAAATAGGTTAGTCTCATCACCTAGTTTATATATATTATTTGTAACTTTAGGCTCAAATGTTTTACAATTTTACTACTATGGAGAGGAGCCCTCGTGTATTTTAAAGAATATTAAGATTTCTATAAGAAACAATGTGATAATGTCTTCATTATTTAAAACACCTTCTTTATCATGGTCATAATTATAAATAATAAAATATTTTTTGTAATCTTAGTCACCTCAGTGAATAGGGGTAATTTTTTTAGAGAAAATTATATGATTTAATAAAAAATCATGGTCAATTTTAAAAAAATATAGAAAATTTCATGAATATTTTCATGAATATTTTTATTTTATTATATAAATTAAATAAAGCTATTAAAAATATTGGAATTGATTCCCTAGAACTAAAACAATTATACATTTAATTGCCTAAATAATAATAAATAGATTATCATATAATGATTTTTGTTCTGTGAAACATTAATTTTGATAATGTACTTAGAATATTTGTCACATTGAAAGGTTGTAGTAGTTCCCTTAAATAATGAGAGCTTATAAATATCATGAAAATATTCTTAAAAATGTATTTCATTGCTTAAATGAAATCTACCTGATGAGACATAGATGATGTTTTTACCATAAAGTGATGAAATATTATAAGACATTTAGAATTATTCTCACAATTTTCTCAGTTTTTAATATCCAATAAAAGAGGTTATGGGGATAGAACAACCAATAGAAATTCCACATACTATATGTGTCATTTTATATTTATATCTTTGAATGTGTGTATTGGTCTTTAGACTCGGTATTATTATTAATTTATATCATGAATCACATACTTTTATGTATAGATGAAAAATATGATGAAATATGTTTGAATTGAGGTAGAATACATTGGTTGTGTCATAATTAATATGATATTAATTGAATAAGTTAATAAAGTATTTTTACCTTATAAGTTAATGAAAGAAGATATCTCAGGACCTTTTTTTGGAATTGGACTATCTGATTATATCTATATCCATGGTATTTCATTGATGAGTTAATTTGATAAACTTAAAAAAATATAAATCAATAATATAGGTTAATGACACAAGTATGAAAAATAATTGATGAGATATCGAGAAAAGGCTATTATATTACACAGTAGCATCCATGAAAAGGTTTGTTTCATTCTGATATTAAATTATTTCTCTATGGGTATTTTGACTTGTTTCTTGATAATGATCTTGGAATTTATATAAGTTCACTTAATGAAATTAAGAAAGAGTCCTAGAGGGTCACATACTATGTGTATCCAGAATATCAATTAAATTATATTTGAATTTAATAATAAGAATAAATATTTATTGTACACTACAAGGAGGTGATGAAGGAAGAGCATATCGATGTTTATGTTAAAAGTGATGAATTAGTTTGGGTGAATTATATAAATCCCATAGATAAACCTTTTATAGAATAAATGGATTGGAATGACCAAAAATATCACATTTTGGAATGATGATTCAATGAAGGAAAGTATATCTTGGAAAAGTATATCAATACTTCGGAAAATATGGTATCCGATTTTAGGTAAATTATTCTAAATGTGTCATAGGGGGGTAAATTATATATTGATTGGATTCTTAAAAGAGTTTATGGATTAAACAATTTAATGTTTTTGTGGGACTGATCTATGTTTTCCATTGATGTCTTATTTTTTTGTGCATGTCATTTTTGTATGGGTTTCCATTTCATGACGTAAAAATGGGTTTTATAAAATTAAAATAAAAAAATATTTTTAGATTTAATAGAATAATAATTATTCAATATAAGTTTATCACATAAATTAATCTCTCATTACTAGAGTTTAGAATATATATTAGTTTAATATTTGATAAATATTTATTCATTAGTTAATGAATATAATATTTATTTATCTCTTGTTTATCATTCACAATGTAATAAATAAATATTTATTTATTCATTTTTTAGTGATTATATTAATATAAATATAAATTTAGTTTTCTAAATATTAAAATTAATATTTATTTTCATATTTAGTGAATTTAATATATACTTATTTATTGAATGAATAATATTTATTTATTTATTGAAATATTTATAATTCATGGGTCAAAAATTATGAGGAGGATTGATGGGTCTTGTTAAGGGCCCAATGGAAATGATTCATTAATACACAATTTTAGCATAGTCCATGATTATATAAACATGATTATTATTATTATTCTTTAACATGGGGTTTACTTAGAATAAACAATTAGGTAAAGAGACTTTATGAAATTTATAATTATTTAACCCTTAGTATATAATCATATTTATATAATTTTTAAGAGCGTGTACTTTTTATGTATAATAAATTTATCAAAAAAATATCTCAATCCTGAGAGAAAATCTTTCATCCTTCATATCATGAAAAGGGGGAACAAGTGATAATTCTCTCTAGCCCAAAATATTTCTTATTCTGATCAAATATGGATGATGAAATTTTCTTGATTCATATATGATTCTAGTAGTAATACCAATATTTGAGTTTATATACTTTTGGAGTGTGTATGGATAATAATAGATGAATTATAGTTTTTTTCACCTTAATGATTTCATAGAGAGAACAGACACCAAATTTATAAAAAGGAATTCCCTGGTTTCAGGTGAATCTTGTTTTTCAATTAATTATAAATTTAATATAAAAGATCCCCTCTTGATGATTTTGGGGTCACATTCATCATGTTACTTGGGATTCATCCATTGTATTAGATTCATTTTTTCTTCATGTTCCATAGAGTTATCCATTGAATTGAATGAAAAAAAAAATTCGGAATCGACCAAACCACTTCTTTAGTGTCTCGGAACCTTCAACTGGTATCAAAGTGGTCACATTATAATTTATAAATATTTATTATTTATTTTATAAATTCTACATTTTTTTAGTATTCATTTCCATTTTCCATTATTTAATCTAAAATTCATGATAACACATTTTTTTTCCAAATTCATATGGCTAAGAACATGCCAGGAATATGTGGAAAATTATTAAATATACCGTCTAGAGGTTCCATTCACATTTTTTTCATGACAATGATTCATGGTGTGTAATGGGAAAGTACATGTTTTATACCCTTGGTTAAACACACAAGGGAATACTTTAATTATCACAATATTCTAGAGATTTGATACATAACACCATTACATTCCATGTATTGACTATCAACCAAAATTATAACATCCCGACCTAAATCATCAGGTATGAGACAGATTTCCACATGACCTCAGAAATGCCTCATTGTGTGTAGATGCTACTGACTAGAAGATATGGTCTCAAGTGAAACCATGGGGATCCTATAACCAAAATTAGTGGGCATAATAATAATAATAATAATAATAATAATAATAATAATAATAATAATAATAATAACCCAACATATAGACATTATATAATCATAGTAAGTGGATACCAAAAACATAAAAATAGTAACAATGTATGTGAAAAAAATAGACTCAACCCTCAGTAAAAGGAATTGATCTCCCACAGATCCAATCACATATAAAATAAGAAAAGAAAAAATTAAAATAGGATCTACTCCCACTCCAATCCACATCAAATCCCAATCTCCAAATATTAATGATTTATCTCACTAGAAGATCGAAAAGGGCCTCAACCAAACTTATATCTATAATAAGTGATGGAATATTGAGGACCCATGTTCCATTTCTGTAACGAACCAATGTTTTATCAATTTAATTCCCCTTTTATAATTATTTATTATAGTATAATAACATAATATTTTATATAGAACACAATAAAAACCTTATAAATGAAGAATGAGTGAAATAAAAGGTATGTCTAGAAGTTAAGGAACACATATTAATAAAATAGTAACTTGGCCTTTGGAATAGTAATGTGACCCTTATGAATAGTAAACCAGCCAAAGTAATATTAAACTGACAAATTAAATTATAAATAAAATTTATCCATATTATAAGCTTTAATATGGTATTATTATATCATAGTATAAGTAAATAAATATTTTAAAAATTATTAATTAAGTGTTGGTATTTTTTGAATTCATGTATATTTAATTAAATTTTTTTGATTAATTTAATAAATTAAAATAAAATTTATTTTAATAAAATTTATTCATAAAATAATATTTTTTTGTCTTATGATTATAAGATAATTTTTTGAGAACTTAATTAATTTTTAAAAGTGTTAGAAAAGAAGTTTTAATTTTAAGATTTGTATTTTTCAAGGAAATTATGATTTTAATTAAAAATTAAATATCTCATAATTAGAAAATTACTTTTCAAAAATGGATTCAATTTTTTAATTCTACCTATTCAAAAATAGTTAGGGTAAATTCTTGGGATTTTTCTGAAATAAATGAATTTTTAGTGAATGGTAAAATACGGTAATTTACAGTATATATACATTATAAGTTAAATACACTATTCATTGAGTCATGGATGATATAAGAACCTTTGGTTAAAAATAACATGATATAATTACTATTTTCAGTCTCAATAATCAGCACTATTTCTTGTCATGAGAAAAATAATAAACTAATGAATTTAATATTGAGAAAACACTCATCTCCTCCACTATAAATACCACCCCTCACCACCTCTTCTTCCCACACCTCTCGATACTTTTTATCTGTCTAAATTCTAAAAAACTCTCTTACCAAGACCCCCCCCCCCCCCACACGTCTACGATCTCTTAATCTCATATAAACTTCAAAACCTCTTCCCAAAGGGGGCTCTCAAGGAGGATATATTTAAGAGGTAAACTACTCTTTCCGGATCTTTTATGTTATTTTCAAGTTCCTTTGTTTTCCTTTTGTCTCAAAAAGTCCCCTTATACAAATGATATGATAACTCCAATAAAATAAATATACTATAATATTTTTATTCTAATGTAATAATTCATCATGATCTCTCACCCCCTCTTTTATACTAAAAATGAAAACATCATCTGAGATGTGTTAATTTATCACATTCAAGGATGAAAAAGTTTTAAATTTCCTTTAACTTCTTCAAAGTATAGTCATGAAACACTTTTTATAGTTTAACCAGGTTATAATATATTTATTATATCTTATATAAGGTTCTATAATCATTTTTTAATGATGATATTAATTTATAACACAAAATGAGTTCGTTGTGATAAGGAAACTTCCAAAATAAACCCAAATGATTATCATTAAATATTTATATAATGATTCATAATCATGTCATAAAAATTGATATAATATAAATTTAACCACTGTAAGGTCATCAATAACATAAAGGTTCAATTCTGGATAATTAACCCCACTTTACACAACCCCTCATATATATATACCAGTAAACTGATCATGAAAACCAAGGAAAGCCAACACTCCCAAGTAAAGAAATTGAATCTCTTGACCCATCAAAATGGAAATAAATAAACTAAATTAAGTTCTACTAAATAAAATTCATTTATAATAGGTTATAAAACTATTAATTAATTAATCAAATTTGATTAATGAGGAAATTAAGATCAAGTGAAGGACACCTACAGACTTCGGGTAGGGGATTCTACCGAACATCCATTATTTATTCGGGTTATTATTTCTCTCTATTTACACAAATTAAATTCTATAATAATTTTATTTAAATCTTATAAATGTTTTTATATGTTCCAATATCATCTATCAAGATCCATTCAACCTTCTTTTTTGCGGATATACATGTTTTTAAAAGGTTCTCTTCTCAAATTTTCTCGATAAGCAAGCCTCGTTAAAGGGATATTCTCAATTTCTTACCCATTTTTAAGTGCACTATATAATCTATTTTCAGACACCATATCTTTCCCAAAATAACCTTTTTTATTATGAAATTTTTTTTTGTTCACTTCTAGTTTTATATAAAATATTATTCCACATTCTGTTTTAAAATCTCTTTAATAGTTTCCTTGAACCACACTAAAAAATATAAATTCCAAAGATTCTTAAATACTATTTTTACATGTTATCACTTCAGTTTGAAATAAATTATCATGATATATGCCTATTTTACCTTATGATTTTATATAGATGTTCTAAATCCATTATTTCATAGACACTTTTATGATATACCCATTTTTAATTCCTTATGACATGATTATGATACCCATTTATTTGCATGGGCAACCTCTATGTTATGTTTGATTACTTATGTATGATTCTTTATGTGAAAAGCATATTAATGAACATGTTATGATGGTTGAAACTAGATAGAACTCGAATGAATTGGGTAAATTTTAGTCTCATGAGATGTTATGTGCAACGGTCTTGGTGGTAAGCCTTGACTCATGCTCTATATAAAATAGACTTGGTGGTTAGCCTAGACTCATGATCCTCTATGTGAAACAAACCTTGACTCTTGCTAAATTCACGTTTTATGTTTCTTCCAAATTACCAAGATTCCATGATTATTTGATCCCTTTTTTTATATGTTATTATTATTTATATCATGTGCCATGACTTTTTATATCATTATGTAATTCCTTATAACCCATGTGATAAGACTTATTCTTATGATTATTCCCTTACTGGGATTTTTAGCTCATCTCTTTATTCATGTTTTCTATAGGTTATCCTATGCAGTTGTTTGAGCATAATGGAAGTTAGGAGTTCAATGTGGAGATTAAATAAAATATGGTTTTATGTTTTGAGAAAGTGTTGTTTTCAACAATACTCTATTCTATTACGATTAGGTGAGATTGTTGAGTATGCATTGTTTCAAAAATACTCAATCTTTTTATGATGATTTTGATGCTCACAAATACCCTTATTTTTTATTCTAATGATTTTACTTTTAGTATATTTCAGGAAATTAATATTATTTTTATTTCTATTTTGGAATAATATTAAAGTGTTTAATCCACATGGAATATTTGAAAAATTGTTTGGAAATCATTTTAGCATTTTCTGGATACATTGTTCATACCCTACGTTGAAGAGCATAGCGTAAGGATGAGATTCTACATTTAATTTAAGAGAGTTTAGAAAAGTATGGTTAATCAAACTTACGCTATCAGAAAATTATGGTAAAAGAACCTTATGTTTGGAAGGAACCCTAAGTTTGTTATATCAGAAAAGTATAGAAGAAGAACCTTACATAAGTATGAAACCTTACGTTTTCTTCACAAAAGTATGGATCATCAACCTTACTTTTATAATGAACCTTACATTCTATTGAAAATTATGAATCATATATCTTACGTTTTTCTAAAGAGGAAAGTATGGATATTATACCATACATTTGAAAGTTGAAGAGAAAATTATGGATGATCAACCTTACATTTGAGATCAACCTTACGTTTGAAGAATAGATCATCAACCCTAACTTTAGTATTGGAGATTTAAAATACGACTTTATTGTACAACAGTCTTTTTGCAGAATATCAGGCTGATTTCATACCAGATTCAAAGCCCGATATTAAAGCACATCGTTGAATGATTTAAAGTTATTTATTTTTTATTCAAAGGATTGATTTAATAGAATTATTTCATGATGATTATTAAGGGAAGTTGTGTATTCTCTATTATTCAAGCGTTTGAATAACATGATTCTTAAGGCGAAATTTGTGAATCTAAATTTGAAAAAAAATGGTTGTCTTTATTCTATATATATCAGTGTTATTTTGACTTAAAAAAAAGAGACATATCATATCGAAAGAGATCATAAGAACAAGCTCTTGAGTTTTCCAACTACAATATTTACAGAGTTATACGAGTCACATGGATCTACTACTACCAAGATTTATCAGACTCTATTTTTCTGAATAAAAGGAAAAACATTAAATATTATTATTCTACATTGAATATCTATTGTAAATATATTGTTGTTAATGTTTCTAATTTTATTTCAAGATCTATTTACAACAATATTGACTCAGAACTGCTCTTACCTGAAGAACATATTTTATGATGATGACGATCCATCTACTGTCAGTTGCGTGCTGCTAAAACCATGAAGAACAACTATAATGTATTTTTAGACAAATAATATTTTCATTTTGAGTAACTAGTTTCTCATACTATGCTTTGAATTCGGTTCTATGTATGAATCAGAAGGATCTATTTTATCCTTATCTTGTAAAGGTGTCAATTGCCTGCACTCAGTTGTGGACAGTCCGTTGATAAGAGGACCAGATAGTGAAAATCACCAAGATCATGGAGTAGAGAGTTAGTGGAGTGGACTAAGGGACTTTTGATCCCCGAAACACTATACATCCGTGCTTCCTTCAATCTATTTATTTTTCACTACTTAAACATTCTAATAAATATAAAGGATAGATTTAGAAATCATCATGATTCTCGAAGAAATTTGTAAAAGACACAATTCACCTCCATCTTGTGCATATATGATATAACCCAATCCAACATTATGATGTTTAATTATGTACCTAATCACCCAAGATACTAGACTTTACAATCCTTGAAATATAATATAATGTTCAATTATATATAAAATCATGAAATTATATGTGTAAAAGGCTAGGGTATCAATAGTTGGTATCAAAGCTAGGTCTTGTTATTTTTTTAAATTAGGAATAGATCAATTTAGTAATAACATTAGGGATAAGACTAAGTATAATAAAACATCCCTAAATTTTGGTAAGTATAGAGTAAGTGGTTTATCTAGAAAATTCATCCATGTTTGGATACTAAAAGGGGATGTGGTTCTGGAATAGATGTACTGAGGAGTAACAAATCCAAAAAAGTGTTTTGGGCCTGACTCAGGGAAGCCTAGTACACAACAATTGGACTTACTGTGCTCCTAGTTTGACACTCTAATGGGATATGCTTTGGTAAATTTGTAAGCTCATTATAAACCATTATTAAAGAAACAAAAAAAATCCATAAAAACATATTTTAGTAATTAGATCATGGATAATCTATATTGAAACCTAGGGAATCACAAGTTAGGATATACTTTTCCTTAAATAATTTATCCTTACATGTTTAATGCTTTCCTTTTATTCTTATTATTTAAGTATTCAAGCCCCCTAATTGAACTTTATTTTTATTATTTAATGGATAGAAATAGAATAACTCCTTCCAACAATCAATGTGATAGGGAATGTGATGATTCCCTAAGGAAATTTCAAATATTATGGTAACAAGTTCACAAAACTTTACGATAGTACGTGCTCAGATCGATCAAGTTATGAATAATAACATGAATCATGTGGAACCCCCTTATTCTCTAAGGAAAGATCAAGTTACCATTTAATCCTTCATGCAGAAAAGGCCTCCCATGTTTAGTGGATCTTATGATCCCGTTCTCATAGAATATTGTATTAACTCCATTGAAAATATATTCTCTATCCTCTAGTTCTCAAAATAATATAAAGTCATGTTAGCAAGTTATTGTTTTTACGAGAAAGCTGATCATTGTGGACACTGATCAAAAATATGAAGTCCAGAGAGGAAATTGAATCCCTGGATTGGAAGGATTTCAATAAAATGTTATTCAATAAACATTTTCCCCAAACCCCTCATCTCAAGATGGAAAGAGAGTTCCTCAGACTTAAACCTAAGGAAGACGAGTCTATCAGGGTGTATGAAGAAACCTTCAGAAGGATTGCAAGATACACCTCTAACATTATCATAAACACCAAACTCATGGTGGATCACTTCATTAGTGGACTAAATCTAAGTCTAAAAAAATTATTGGTGATTCGTTAATTTGATAGTTATGAGGAGATTTTATGTTGTTCCCTCAAGGTTGAAATGGGGATCAGAGGCTCTTAATGGTCTCGTGGGCCTAATGAAAAAAAAGGAAAATGGAGTCTAATATGGGTGGTTCAAAAAATAAATCCCATGATGGAAAGAAGATTTAGCGTCCCACATGTCAAAATTGTGGGAAGAAGTATCATGGGAACTATATAAAGGGAACCAAGAATTGATTTAAATATGGAAGAATGAGACATCTAGCTAAGAACTTCCAAAGGGATATAAAGAATTTCACTAATGTGGAATAATAAAGGAAGGTTCGTATCAATTCTCAACCAATAGTGCAGTGTTTCAACTACAAATAAAAAGGGCATTATGTGTAACATTTCCTTAGATAATGGTTTTTTGAGGAAATCAACAACAACCTCCAAGGAAATAATGACGGGCTTATGCCATCACTACTGCTGAGGTGGAGCTGGATAATGAAGTGGTGACATATACGCTGTTTATTCATTCAAGAATCGAGAATTCACTATTTGATTCTGGTTCTACAAATTATTACATATCATTCAAGTTTAGTAGAACTATTCAAACACCACCTCAAAATATGGTGGTTGAGTTATCTATGAGAATAGAGAATGGGAAAATTATTGCGTCCAAGGTTTATAACTCCTACCCAATATTTATTTGTGGACTGAACCTCCCATAAAATCTTATCATACTAACTTTGCTAGAGTTTGATGATATTTTGGGCATGGATGGGATATAATTATATAAATCCAACATCAACTATCAGGAAAGGGAAATCACTATTCACACCCAAGAGTATACTCCAATCCTATACAAGTGTAAGGAGGAATATGAATCTCCTTTAGAATCATCATCTCAAGTGTGGATATTTTTGCCTTATGAGAAATATTATCTTTCTCAAATGATTGAGATAATGGAGATAACTGTTCTTGAAGACATGCTCATTATGAGGGATTGCATTGATGTCTTCCTAGAAGAATTGTCTGGTCTTCCACTTAATTGGGAGGTTGATTTCTTAATTGATATTATTCCTAGATATCTACCTATATCAGAGAAACCTTATATAATGGCCATTATAGAGTTAGAATAGATGAAGAATAAATTATATGAGAAACTGGAGGTGGGTTTTATATGCCCGAGTGCTTCACCATGGGGTGCACCAGTCCTCTTAGTTAAGAAGATGAATGTATCAATGCACCTTTGTATTGATTGTTGTGAGCTCAATAAAATCATGATAAATAACAAATATCACCTTCCATAGATAGATGAATGTTCAATCAACTACGTGGGGCTAGTTATTTCTCTAAGGTGGACCTTTGGTCAGCATATCACCAATTAAAGGAGAGGAAGGAAGATATTCCCTAGACTAACTTTTGAATAAGATACGAACATTGTGAGTTCATAGTGATGCACTTTGGACTCACTAATTCTCTATTAATTTTAATTGATTTAATAAATAGATTACTTATGGATTACCTCGACATATTTTTGGATGTATTTATCGATGATATTCTGATATACTCTAAGAGAAATGAGTAACATGAGGAGTATTTGAATACAGTGTTGAAGACTTTGTGAAGGGAGAAACTATATGAAAATTACTATAAATGTGAGTTATGGATTGAGGAAGTATCATTATTGGGGCATGTTATCATATATAAAAGGTATATTTGTGAACCCTTCCAAGACAAAGGCAATCGAAGAGTCGTAAAAACCAACATATTTAATAGAGATATTTAGTTTCCTTGGCCTAGTCGAGTATTATCAATGATTTTTAAAGAACTTATAATTATTATCAAACCCAATAACTAAGATGACATGAAAGGGGATAACTCTTTTTCAAAAGAGGCTTATCACTGCACCAGTACTCACACTCTCGAAAACTAGAGAACTATTTATGGTGTACAGTGATGCTTCAAAGAAAGGCTTAAGCTATTTACTGATGCAAAATGATAAAGTGATATCCTAGCCTCAAGTAAATTAAAAATTCCTGAGAAAAACTATCTCACACATGATATAGAGCTGTAATCTGTGATCTTTGAATTTTAAATCTAGTGGAATTATCTATATGGGAAGATGTGTGAGATATATACTGATTATAAGAGTCATAAATATATATTCACATAGAAGGAGCTTAATATTCTCCAGTGAAGATGGTTAGAGCTCATCAAGTATTATGACTGCTCAATCTAATACCATCATGGTAAGGAAAATAAGTTAGTAGTTTCTATAAGTAAAAATATTCTATGTATTTATCAATGATGATAATTGAGAAGGATCCAATCTTCTTGTAATTACAAAGGATAGACATGGGAATCATTAAGGGAGTAATATCATCAATCTTTTCTCAAATGATTTCTCAACCATCCCTCTTGGAGAAAATAAACGATGGTTAAAGAAAATATTGGGAAATTATGAAAATGGTGAAAGCTATTATAAATGGTAAATCATGTGTGTTTAATATTTATGAGGAAGGAGTTGTAAGATTTGAGTCGCGATTATGTGTACCATCCAATCCAGAGAGAAAGAAGGAGCTTCGGAATGATGCACATAGCACAACCTTCTCTATTCACCCAAGAGCACAAAGATGTATTGAGATCTCTGAGAGAACTGTTTGTTCAATATACATCAAAGTGCCTAGTATGTCAATAAGTAAAGCCTAAAAGACAACAGTCTAAGGGGATGAAGCAACCACTACCCATACCAACATGGAAGTGGAAGAACATTACCATGGACTTTGTCACTGGTCTTCCAAATACATCCACAGGAAACAATTCTATATGGGTCATTATAGATTGTTTTACAAACACAACTTACTTTATCATAATTCTAGAGGAATTCTCATTGGATCAAATTTCATGGATATATATCAAAAAGGTGGTAAGGATTCATAGAGTACCACTATCGATTGTATCCGACCGAGATCCGAGATTCACCACAATGTTCTAGAAAAGTATCTAACATTCTCTAAGCATTGAGATGAACTTCAGTATGGCCTATCATCCTCAAACTGATGGACAATGTGAGAAAACTATTCGAACACTGGAATACAAGTTGAGAGCATGTTCTATGGACTTCAAAGGATGATGTGACCAACATGTTTTTCTGGTTGAGTTATTTTACAAACATAGTTTCCACTCTAGCATCTGAATGTCTTCATATGATTCCCTTTATAGGAAATGATGTTAAACACAGACATATTGGGATGAGGTCAGTGAATATAAGATTATAGGACCTGAAATGGTAAAAGAAATAGTGGAGAAGGTGAAAACCATTCATCAGCAGGTCAAGGCCGACCAAAGTAGAAAAAAGATCCATGCATACAGTCACTGATGAGACCTTGAGTTTAAGGTTGGAGACATGGTATCCCTCCATATATCTCCATGGAATAAAGTCATGATATTATGGAACAAATAAAAGATAAGTCTTAGGTACATCATCCCCTTTGAGATTCCTAATTGTGTCAGAGTTGTGGCCTATCGACTAGCACTTCCACCTACCATGTCTAAAGTACATGATGTATTTCATGTATCCCTCTTAAGGAATTAAATACCACACCCTTCACATGCACTATTTTCAGAGGTGGTATAGTTTGAGAATGATCTTTTTTTTAGGAGCATCTAGTGAAGATTTTGGATTATAGAGATAAAGTTCTACGCAACAAGACTACTCACCTAGTAAAACTAATATGGAAAATTCATAGGTACAAAGAGGAAAAATGGGAATTTAAGGAAAGGATGAATGAGAATCACTCATACCTATATTTATCCTAGACTATAAAAGGAAATTTTGAGGGAGAAATTTTATAAGGGAGAAAGAATGTAACAACCCAATGTTTTATCAATGGAATTCACTTCTTATAACTATGTATTATAGTATAATCATATAATATTACATATATAACACTATAAAAACTTTATAAATGATGACTGAGTAAAATAATAGGTATCTCTAAAACTAAAGGAAAACATATTGATGAAATAGTAACTTGAACTTTGGAACAGTAATGCGACCTTTATGAATATTAAACCAACCAATGTAATAATAACCTCACCAATGAAAGTATAAATAAAATTTTTCCATCTTATAAGTGTCCATATTCTATAATTATATTATATAATAAGTAAATAAATATTTGAAAAACTATTAATTATGTTTTTGTATTTTTGTAAGTCATGTATATTTAAATAGAATTTTATGATTAATTTAACAAATTAAAAGAAAGTTTATTTCATAAAATTTATTCATAAAATAATATTTTGATGTCTTACGATTATAAGATAATTTAATGAGACCTTAATTAATTTTTCAAAGTGTTAGAAATGCATTTTTAGTTTTAAAAATTGTATATTTCAATTAAATTATTATTTTAATTAAAAATATAATTTATCATATTTAGAAAGTTATTTTTAAAAAATGGAGTCCATTTTTTAATTTTATATTTCAAAAAATGGTTAGGGTTAATTTTTGGTATTTTTTTGAAAAACTAGATTTTTTGAATAGTAAAATATGGTAATTTACGGTATATATACATTATAAGATAAATACACTATTCATTGAGTCATAGATGATGTTGGAAACTTTGGTTTGAACTAAAATGATCAAATTACTATTTTTAGTCTCAAGAATCATCACCATTTCCTTTCTTGAGCAAAATGATAAACTAATGAATTAAATATTGAGAATCCACTCCTTTCCTCCACCATAAATATCACCCCTCACCACCTATTCTACTCACACCTCTAAAGCCTTGTTACTCATCCAAATTATACTCAAATATCTTTCCAAGAACCTCCCCCACATCCAGGACCTCTTTGTATCATAAAAAGACCAAAACCTATTCCCTAAGGAGGCTCTCAAGGAGGATATATTCAAGAGCTAAATTCCTCTTTCTGATTATTTTCTTTTCTTTTCTAGTTCCTTTAGTTTATTTTTCTCTCCTAAACTACCCTCGTCCAAATGGTATGATAATTCCATTAACTTACATATACTAGAATTTTGTTATGATAATGTAATAATTCATCATCATCTCTCTTTCCCCCTCCTTTTATACTGAAAATGAAAACATTATCTGAGATGTGTTAATTTATCACATTCAAGGATGATGATGTTTTGAATTCACCTCAAATTCATCATGGTATATTCGTGAAATAGTTTTTATGGTTGAACCAGGTTATAATATATGTATTATATCTTATGTAAGGTTCTAGAATCATTTTTTACTCACGATATTAATTTATAACACAAAATGAGTTTTTTTATGATCGCAAAACCACCAAAATAAACCCAATCAATTATCATTAAATATTTATCTAAGGATTCATACTTATGTCATAAAAAATTATATAATATAAATTTAACCATTTTAAGATCATTAATAACAGAATGGTTCAATTCTAGATAATTAACCCCACTTTATATGAAACTTCATACACTTATATGAGAAAATTGATCTTAAAAACCAAGGAAAACCAACACACCCAAGAAATGAAATTGAATATATTAACCCATAAAAAGTCCATAAATAAACTTAATTATGTTATACTAAATCAAATTAATGTATAATATGTTCTTTAATTATTAATTAATGAATCTAATTTTATTATCTAGGACATTATGATCAATTGAAGGACACCTTCGAACTTAAGGTAAGGGATTCTACCCGAACATCCATTATTCCTTTGGGTTATTCTTTATCTCTATTTACCCTAATGAAATTATTTTTCATTTTATTTTAATATTATAAATATTTTGTATATGTTCAAAGATAATGTATCAATATCCATTCAACCTTATTTTTTTGGGATATATATGTTTTTAAAATGTTCCCTACTCAATTCTTCCCGATAAGCAATCCTGATTTAAGGGAACTTCTCAAATTCTTACCCACTTTTAAGTTCTCTATATAATATATTTTTAGCCACCATATCTTTTATAAAATCACCATTTTTATTATTAAAACATTCTAAGTTCACTTATGGTTTTATATAAAATATTATGCCACATTCTATTTTAAAATCTATTCAATATTCTCCTTAAATAAACTAAATTGTTTTAATTCTAAATATTCTTAAATACTCTTTTTACATGTTATCTATTCAGTTTGAAATCACTTATAATGATCTATATCCATTTTACCTTATTATTTTCCATGTATGTTCAAAATACATTCTTTCATGGACACTTTTATGATATCTGATTTGTAATGCCTTATAACATGATTATGATACCAATTTCTTTCCATGGGTAACCTTTATGTAATGTTTGATTACATTTGTATGATTAAATATGTGGAAAGAATATTCATGAACATGTTATGATGGGTTCTTATAGATATAACTCCAATTCATTGGGTAAAATTTAGTCTCATGAGATATTATGTGCAGCGGTGTTGGTGGTTAGCTGTTACTTGTGCTCCATGCACAACAGTCTTAGTGGTTAGCCTATACTCATTATCCTCTGTGTAATGAGCCCTGACTCATGATAAAGTCAAGTTTTATGTTTCATCCACATTACTATTATTCCATGACTATATGAACCCATGTTTTATTTGTTAAGATTCCTTATATCATGTTCCATGCCTTTTTTATGTCATTATGTCATGCCTTCTAACCCATGTGCTAAGATTTATTCTTATGATTATTCCCTTATTGGGATTTTTATATCATCCATTTATTAATGTTATCCCCAAGTTATCCTATGAATATGTTTGAGAACAATGGAAATTATGAGCTCAATGTGTATATTAAATAAAATATGTTTTCATGATGTTTAATTATGTACCTAATTCTCCAAGACACTATATTTTATGATCATTGTCTTGTAATATGATGTTTAATTATGCATAAAATCATGCAATGGTATGTGTAAAATTATAGGGTATCTATAATTTATACCTAGGTTGTGTGTGAGTGAAACACTATAGGACACCACCAACATGGTAAAATACCTATCTAATAATATGAAGTGTATGTTCACGTGATATGCTCAGAAGAAAGTAATCGAAAAAAACAAAACTACGTAAGCATAACATATTCCCTAAACACACATAAGAAACAAAAAGCATGTGTTGAGAAGTCATGTTCATAACAAGTAGACATGAACCTCGATCATACTTTCTTGGTCTCTATTCTGAAGGATAATCATAATTGGTGTTTGTAGTAACCAAAATAGCTATAGGTCTAGTGAATCTATCTCTCAACATCGTCATGGAATTATGTGTACATGCTACTTGGAATACTCTAGGAATTAAGTATGATATGTTACATAGCATCCACTAGGCCTCAAGAGCTTATCGACATTCACTAAGCATCAAGTGATATGATACTTGGAATCTATTATACATCAATTACATCCTCTACAAAACATTTATGGAATCATCGTATCTCCACCCTATTCTTAGGTCTATTGTATCCATCATCGCAAGTCATGGGAACAACCCCTCTAAGGGAAAATCATGTCATAACGGTACACCTATTCTGATCATTAAGAACAATACATATGAAGGAATGGTAACATACATAATAAGGTAAACAATAAAAGTAAATCATATCATGGATTACCATCATGAGTACTAGTAAAAACATTCAATTACATGTGCTCATCAACAAACATGGAACAACATTATAAATAAGTATAATCATGGAATAAAACATTATAAAGGGTCTTATGGGCCACACACACCACACACATGTGATATCAACATAAAAAATGGTTTCACAAGCTCTAGGTCCCATGTAGAGCATCAACATACCTAAAGATATCCATTTAGTTTAAGACACTCATATGTAATCAAGCCACAACCATTGGTGGATGGTATCAAGACAGTGCAAAGTAGTTCATCATGGCCACTCTCACATTCTCTAATTATATTATACATGTTCCTTTAATTAATTGAGACTTAAATATCACTGATTAATTAATAATTATTTGTTTTTCATAGCACAATATGAATTTAATGTTTATTCTACACAAATAATGAACCTCGTATATCATGCCAATAAATTTGAATAATACCATATGGTATATTAAATTGGACTGTATGCATCAAGGTTTTCACTATCAAAGTCAATGTTCCTCAGTGAATCATTACCTAAAATGCACTCATGTATCAATCAGTTCAAACCTGTCAATAAGGATTCCCAGAACCAATTCCATTAATTTATTTCCAAAAAGAAATAAAAACACCACATGTGATAACAAATTTATCTCTCTTGGATAATCTCTATATTATAAATATATTCCGTTACATAATATAAGAATTTCATATTTAAAGAAAAATTATATTTCCTCGTGCAACAACGTTCTCTACCAAGAATAACTTGAGATAAGAATAATAATTATTCTTTATCATTATCTAATAATTTCAGGTTATTACCATTTAAGAATTCATAATCCTTTTTCTAGGAAGATTAAAAAATATAAAATTTACAAATCACTCATGAAAAAAGAGGATGGGAATACATATACCTAAATGGAATTTTTCTTTTAAAATACTACACCCAAGAAATGAGGATAGGGGGTGAGGGTTTCACCACTCCAAGATTATAGAAGAAAAAAAATATTAATTGAAGAAAGCTTCACTAATCATGAAAAAGTGATTTTATAGACCATAATCAAGAGAATAACCAAAATAAAGGAATAAGGGTTCAAATATTATTCTAGAAAGAAAATTTTGTGCAAATTTGCAGTAATGAACTCTATAAATTAAATTAACTATTTAATTTGTGTTTTACTCGAATATTGAATGTTAATAATTTTAAATCCTTAATAATGAGATTAAAAAAATTAAATGGGAAACAAATTCAGATGATTTAAGGCATTTAATGTCATTTAAAATGAGTTACATATGTGTTATGGGGAAGAAGAAATGAAAATTAAGGTTTTTAAATCATTTTTTACAAAAACAAATGGCACTGTGTAAGGGTAACATAGTTTACTATTACATGGATCATATATATCATTTAAGGGTAAATATTTTTACCCTTATGTGGGTCCCCTACCATTATATAGTGCATAGAGGAGCCCGCCTAACCTTACACTGTTAAAAAATGCCCTTACACAGCCATTGAAACCAAGGAGATTCCCTATATAAAGGCAAGGCTACCCTTATGTATGATTTGAATAATTAAACTTGACCTTATGAAACTTGGGGTTACCATTACGCAAGTATAGGGTTTCTCATCTAACCCTCACATAGAATCTGATTTACCCTTACACAAACTTACCTTTATATAGAATTACCTTTACAAAATACCTGAAAAACCTACCTACTCTTACATTGAGGCCAATTTACCCTTATGTAACTAGGTTAAATTTATATGGAGCTAGGAATACCTTTATAAAATTCATGATATTCCATTATACCCATACACATTGGTTATTTCTTCCACCTACCCTTATGAACCCTTCTTAAATCAAAAGTTACCCTTACGCAAATCATAGGTCATGCATTAGGGTAAATATTACATTGAAAAATTATAAATTTTTACTAAAATTACTTATGAATTTAAACCAAAAAGGGTTTATAAAAATGAGGATATTATAATTTTTCCACTATAATGACTTCTCATCCTTGAGAAGAGTCTCTGGATGATCTTATCAACACCTCATTCATACCATATATGATGATTTTGATACAGTTCTAACCCCCCCCCCCCCCATATTCAAGTTCTCAAGAAACGCCTATTGGTAGATTACCAATCATCTTCATCCAAAGGTAACCTTACTAAACAACTAACATTCCAAGAACCACCAAGAATGATTCCTTAAGCCTTAGAATAATTTTTAAAATGTTCCAACATCTTAACCATAGTTTGAACCAACTTTTTAGATGTTTCCCTAGTTGATTCACCATCCACTTATACAAGTCACAAGGCTCACAAATGTGCATCAAAGAACCAATGATATGACTCCTTCACATATTTAACTGATTTTTATCAAGATACAAAATCCAACATATTATTTTCATCAAGAACTATATGTGAAAAAACATTATAAATTCAATTAAGGACCAAATACTCTCAGGTCCATGACACGTTGGTCTCTATATTCACCAAGATTGCCCAATGGTCGGTCTTACATAGACCATGACCCTTCCATAAGAGAGTAATTTCATACTAAACCAGTTCGATGCTCCCACAAAAGAGTGTCCTTATTGTCACATTAAATTCATACATCGGTCTGTCCAATCAATGACTAGTCTTCACTCAACACAATTAATAAGTATGATTGTTTATTAAATTGATTCCCAAGGAAAACACCATGCACTACATATAATTGGATTTCTCATAATGTATTACTCTTTAGATAAAAATCCATTCTCGATGTATGTAATGTTATCTAGTATCTTAGGCATAGGATTTGAACTTCATTCATAAGGTTCTCATCCCCTCATGCAAGATTCTATACTAAACCATGAAATATCCAACATTGATAAACTCAGGTTGACCACACAACATTAATTAGATCCATTTTTGATATCATCTTCAAACATAGATACAACTCCATAATCATTAACCATTGGATCTCGAACCATATGAGATTTATGCAAAATGTGTTAGCTTCCAATGCTAAGGGTGATCGTGAACACAAAAACAGTGAGTACAACGCCTCTTTTTCTTTAACTCATGTATAACCACCACATGAATGCTCATGCATCAATGATTTCCCATAAAATCATAGAAAAATCACTTGTTACTCCAAATGATTATTTTTTCCACTGAGTCATAGACCTCCAAGCCTGAATCAAAATCCTTTATAGTTTTCCATACACAACAAGGTTCAATATACACTAAACTAATCACTCATATCAATCTTATTTAGAAATAGAATCTCCTTTATTCTGAGATTCATAGTGCACCACCCATCACATGGGTCTCAAATAAAGCTGCTAAGTATCTTAATATTCTTTAACCCTCCTAGTCCCAACCTCCAAAGATACCCACTCAAAGTCTGATGAGAGTTTCACTCCAAATAAATAGGATAAGAAATACTTGATTATTCCCTTAGTGAAAAAAGCATTATATCGCTCAAAAAACACAACCTTGTATCATGAGTACTAGCACCGAAGATTCTTATATTATCGAGTTGTAAGACAACCTCCAAGACCTTCCATTATGACTTGTAAATATTAATCCCATACTTAAATAATTTTCATCAATGAGAAATTCCCCTTGATATTAACATCAAATATTCACTCATAAAGAATATAAACACTCAAGTTACTACCAAGTAGTGTGGAACACCAAATTTCCAGTAACTAGAGCCATATTTAAGTCCACATGGTCTTTTATAATGTATACAAAAAAAGTATCACTAGGTTTCACCACCCATATAATTTTTTATAGTCATATCTCCCAAGGCATTCTATGATGGATTTTATCTTTTAGAAACCATGTCATGTGCCCAAAGGTTCTTGGTTTGTTTAAACAAAATGCGACTAGTGGATTAACGGATCACTCCCCATAGGCTATAGTAGGATCCTTAATCAACATAACATATACATTTTCTAATCATATAAGGTTCTTACTAATGAATTTAATGTCTGAAAATGACTTGATAAGGCACATTGCACCGACCACACATAGTGGGACCACATTACTATCACCATCTATATTATCATCGTCATCATCATCATCTCCCATATTTTTACATCATTGTATTGCATAAAATACTCCCAAAAGTAGACACATATAAGAGTCTATCATAAATAATGTAATCAAGAATTCATATGTACAACACAAAAAATGTCATTGACATTTAAGAAGATATCCTCTATAGTCAGTACAATCACAAAAGTAGTATATATGTCATGTGAAACATACATACTAAATATGATTCATGTGATGACTCTTTCTTATATGTCTAAGAGTCAAATACTTATAAAATCATGAGCCACAAGATCCATGTGCATCACATGACGTGAAATTCTATAATAACAACTCAAACCAAGAACATAATTACTATTCTCTATTAACCTGGACATCCCTTAGATAAATTATTCATGATGCACCAGTCATAGTTTCATCATAATCTCTGAAACATTCCCATTTCACCTACCTAATGACTCACCAAAACAAGAAAACAAGACAACATATTCTATGATACCATTTTGTAACATCCCAACCCAAATCACTAGGTCTGATTTGGAATTCCAGATGACCTCATGCATGCCTCGCAATATTCCAATGGTTGCCAACTAGAAGTAAGGGTCTCAAGTGGAGATGTGAAAAAACTATATACTAAATCAGAGTTCAAAATACTAATAAATAACCCAAAATGAAAACACTATACAATCATATTAATAAAAAATAATAATAACATATACCAACTATAAGAATGTATACATAAATAAATAACTCAAACCTGAGTACAAGTCATTGAACACCCACAGGGACGATCACATATAAAAATAAGAAAAGAAAAAAGTAAAATAGGCTTAGAGTAACACCCTAAGATTCTAATATAACACTATGTTTGATACCATATTAAACGTGCAATATTGAGTATAAACAAACCATGATATATTATCAAAATATTATCATTTAAAAATGATCATTTTAACCTAGAAATTAAATTGGCCGGTAGGAATAATATTAAATACATTAAAAAATTTATATAAATTTACAACTAAATGTATATTTATTTATAGTTTCTAATTAACTAATCAATCAATTTTAATAATAGTCATTTTATCCATCGAAAATACTTTTTCTTCAAAATATGATTTTTACTATTTTCTGTGAGAAAGTAATATAATAAATTTATTCCAATTTTATAAAATGTATTTGATAAATTAGAATTGGTTTTTTAAATCATCATAATAATATTAACTTATGGTGAAATTTTAGTATTTTTCCAAAAAATATTAATTTTTCAATGAATTGTGAAAATACCAATTTTTATAAAATTATCATTTGTTTTCAATAAATATATTAATTTAAAAGACCCATTATTATTTTAAATTTTAATTAGAATTAAAATAAGTATTATTTAGTTATATTGAATCCATTTAAATGTGTTTAAATCATATTAAAGCTAGATTCAAGCAAAAGTTTAATCTTAGGCTTAAAACACATTTTTTCTTAAAACTGTCTTAAAGTGCATAATATTTCTTCATTCTAATTAATTAATAGAACCCAAAATGAGGAATGGTTTAAATGAAATTTATAAATAACATTTATTTATTTAGTTATTTTATTTAATTTCCTTTAATTATTATTATTTTTAATAATATTATTATAAGATCATTTTATACATGGGAAAAATGCATTTCTTGAAAAACTATTTTTCTAACACGTCTGCGGGTTTATTTTTATTTTAAATAATACACATTATAAGAGATTAATTTTTTAAAATTGATTACATATTTATAATAAGAATAATTTACATAATCTAATAAGGCCAAATTAATTATTTTACCATAATGAATAGTTAAAATAGTAAAAATTATTTAACACAATTATGTTTGAAATGGGTTTACTGGCAGTTAAACTAAAAATATAGTATTTAAAATGACCCAAAACTTATCTAGTTATTATTTTATAGTAATTTTTTTACAATATTCCTCTTAAGGTTCTAAAATATTCCCTTTTGAATCCATGTGAATTCTGAAAAACATATGTTTAATTTTATCTTTTCAAAATTTTGAAGTGTTTACTCTCCCCCACTTATAAAAGGAAACCTACTCTCCTCTCCTCTCTACACTTCCAAAACGTATTATTTTTAACCAAGAACTTACCAAATAACTTCATGACTTCCCCAAAATCATCTTATAATACTTTTTTTTATCATAAATCCATACTAGAAGGGCTTTTGATGCAATCCTAAAAAAGTTGTCTAAAGAAGAGGTAATGTCCTTAATCGAGCGTTTTATTTTATTTTTTATTTAAACTATTATAATATTATTAAATTTTGATGATATGATAACCTAATAATAAAAATTAAGATGATATTTTTCTTTGTTAAGTTTATGACCTACAACCATCTCGTCCCCATGAAATGGGAAACAAAACCATTGATCATGTGTACAACGGACTGTCGCCTAGTTAACCAACATAATACATTTTCCACCACAGATTATAATGTTTGGATACAATAATGTATTTAATTGTTATATATTATATTTATGATATAATTATACATATATAATTATTGTATCACATACACCTTCTTATATTCCATTCTATAAGGAATATGACAACATTGCTTGTGTGTACGACGGACTGCCACCTCGCAAAGTGAGGTGATTTATTTTTCACTTACATTTTACATGGAAGGTAATATAGATTAATTTTATGTTTATATATTATATTCATGAAATAAAATAATTCTTTTAAAAAAAATATAATAAAATTTCTTACCTTACTATCCATTTAATAAATGATAACATCACTCCTATGTACGACAGACTACCTCTTCACGAATCAATGTGATTTGTTTCTATTACTAAATCACATTGATTTAATATGGAAGATTATTTAAAGAAATAATATTATATTTATGATATAATTATCATCCTTTAAATAAAAAAATTACACTAACCTTATTTCTATCATGGTCATCTTAAAATGGAAACATTACTCATGCGTACGTACGACCTATTGTCTCCATGATTGTAACATAGACCATTTTCTGTAACCGTATTTCATGGATAGTTCTAAAAATATAATTTATGTGTAAAATGATAAATAATTTTGGATTACCATTCTTGAGATTATTAAATAATAAAATCTTTTACCTTTGTCAACTTACCAATGTGATTTTGGACATATGAACCATTTATCATTAAAATGTCAAATGTGAAATTAATTGGTTATGTAATTGAATATTAAATGGTAAAAAATAAAATAAAATTAACAATAAATTAGATAAAGGTTAATAATAAACTAAATAATTTAGATAATATCACTATTCGTTAGGATAAAGAACACATGTGACAATTTGGGCTTAAGGTAAAGGTTTCGTCTCAAAACATTGTTTTTGAGACACATCTTCTTTCATGAACTGGAATTATTTTATATAGTGTATATAAAGAACCATTCTATTTTATATCTTGATTAACCCATAATTCCTGATTTTTTAAGTTACAATTCATCTACTTTATTCATAATAATTTATGATTCAAAAGTTATCAAAGCGGTAAGTGTTTATGTTTCAATCTCATTTTAATTAGGATTATTTTTTATTGAATTTAAATTGCATGACGTTATTAGGTTGTTGTATAATAAAACCATTTATTTTTAGTATCCTATCGTTATTCATGAAAATTTCATGTAATAGTACCATTTTACACTCTTTTTTACTTAAATTTATTGAGAAATATTTTTTCAGAAAAAATTACTTCAGTTCTCTCTTTGGTCAAAAATCCTTTACTTCTAAATCCATGTTTTCTAAAAATATTTTCAAAAATATTTTAATATTTTAATATGATTATTTAAATTAATGTTTACCCATTATTGGTTTTAAAAAAAATAACTAAATTGAATATTCCTATTTTTTAAAAAAATTAGTTACTTTTGAATTTTCTTACAAAAATGTGAATGGAATCATTATTTTAACGTACTTGGCATGTATGAAATTACCCACTGTCATGACCAATAAAATCTTTGAAAATTAATTTATTTTTTTCCATGGTTCTTTTGAAATATTTTTTTTGAAAATTTTTATATTTCCAATGTGATTTTCAAAGTGGAAAGGTTGTTTTCCTCAAGAATATTTTTAATATTTTTTCTATCCATCGAAAAGAAAATACTTTAATGTTATGTATTTCTTATAAATTATATATATATATAATATAACTAAATTAATATCTCTTCCTTTTATAGTGTAATACATTCTTTAGGTTCATCTCTCAAATTCCTTCATTATGAGATTCCTTTTGATTATGATATGGGACAAGATTATGTATCCCATTTTCTTTGCATGGGTAATTCTCATGTTTATGTCATGTGATTGATTTTATTTATTTTTCACACATAAATAATGAATATATTATTATGTTTTCACCAAAATATTAATCCAATGCATTGGGTAATATTTTTTGGTTCATGAGGAATCAATATGGGATTAGGGGTAAACCTGTTCCATTATGGGACTTTGTACACCATGTGATATTGTCTAGGCAGCTATCCTTTTCTCATGTTTATGCCATGTAATATGTTTCTGACCCATTTATATGATACTATGATCTTATGATACCATGTTATTTATGTTATTATTCCTTTTGATCACTCATATGCCTCCTGTTTTGATGATATCTTGTTATACCTATGACTCACATTTTATGCTTCTTTACCATGTTAATTTTTTTACAAGGCTTTTCAGATCACCTATTTCTTTCATGTATTACCCTATGTATTCTATATAGTTTTAGGAACTAAAATTGATTTGGGATCTCATTATAGAGTTTAAAATAAATAATTTATATTTTATTTTTTTCAGTACCTATTCTTCTAAATACATTATCCCTTTTCAATCCTTAGTAAGTAATTAATGGGTTTTTTGTTAAAAATCGTGTAATAAAATGTTTAAACAGTTGGGGTCACTATAGTTGGTATCATAATAAAGGTTTATTTAACCTTTATAACTATGATAATAAAACATTAGTGATAACCATAGGGATAATCCTAAAGATAATACTAATTATAGAAAAATATCTCGGTATCATGGTGAAGAATAAAGAGATTCGTTTCTAAGAGATTAATGTGATCATCACCTGGTATATAAAAATGGACCTTATTGTGAACCTGGTTTCAAACTCCCAGGGGAATTTTCTTTGGAAATTCACAAACATTTTATGAAAAATTATAAAGGACATGAATTAATTGTTAGGTTAGAACACCTAAATACATATATTGAAACTTATAGTCCCATAATTTATGTCATACCTATCATTTATAATTTATTCTTTCTATGTTTATATGTTTTTATTTGTTATGTTAATTAAATATCATCTTATTTCATTTAATCATTTTAGTTAATGGTGGGAAATAGGAGAAAGAATATTGAAAAACAATGTGATGGGAAAAGTAATGATATTCCTAATGATATTATTAATATAACGGGAATGGTAGTTAGATACCTTGTGATCATTCCAAATGATCTATCCATAATTATGATCATAAACTAGAACATAGTTGAATTTCCAATCACATCAAAGAAGATAAGGATGGTGTCTCATAGAAGATCAAGTGTTATTATGATAAATAAAATAATATTTAGCCTCCAACATGTAAATATTATGGTAAGAAGCACCTATAATAGTATAAAAATTGAGTGTAAGATGTTTTCTATGTTTAAATAAAGGGTAGAGAGAAAATAATTTCTAATAAATTTGATGTGTTATTTGTGGGAAACTTGAGCATTATCTAAGTCAATTACCTAAACTAAGGCTTTTCACATATACCAATGAAGTAACTATGTTATAAGAGTAATTTAGGTGAATTATTTATTTATGGTTATACTATAATTATTATGTATAGGTATTTTTGTCAATGTAATTTTGGTTACAAGAAATATGAAACTTCTAAGGATCATTCTATAATAGTTTTCTTTAAGTATTTTCAAGAATATGTTGAATGGAACTATTATCCGAAAAATATGATTTAATGATAAATTTATAATATTTAAAGAATAAAATAATTGAGGAAAATATAATCTTTGATATGTTCTTTTTTTGAGGTAATTATAGTCAATAAAAATTAATTTATTTTTTGGAAAATAATGGGTTGTATAAAAAACCATAGTGGTTAAAAAAGTGATTTAATGATTAATGTATTTTTGAATATATTCATCATATTATTAATAATGTTATAGTAACATGGAGAATTTTCAATATTATTATCACATATTTTTTCCATAGTTTTAGAAGAAAGGACAACACACGTGTTGTTTGAAAACCCATCGCATCCATTATGGCAATGGAGATTGAACCAATAACCAAAGGGAGATAAGGGTGAAATTCCTACCACTTTTGGTGCTTAAATATTATGTTTATTATAGGAAACATATTAGAGGATAAAATATTATTTACTTTTTACAATTTTTAGGAAACTAATGATATTTTAGGAAACATTTTATTAGGTTAATATATATATATATATATATAAAGCCTCTAGGTTTAATGTAAAGGATTATTTGGGAAGATTTTTATTATTTTTTAGGAGATTTGTGTTTAGAGGGTATGATATAACCTTTGAGGTTGAAACATTATTTCATGTTTAGTTTATTGAGGTTATTTGGTATATAGGATTTTTAAGGGAATAAGCTAGGTAAAACATGTGGTTTCATTATTAAATTTTGGATATTAATATATTTACAATAATTTTGGGTATTATATTACTTTGTGAAATCCATTTTGGTTTTGATAAAGATAGGAGGAATATATTCATAATATTTTGTAGATATATTAAAATATAATGTTAGAGATTAAAGAATAAAAAATCATATTGGATATTCATTATTTGGAGTAATATGTGATATAGAGAGTGATTAAGTCACAATAGAAGGATGAAATTGTTCTTATAAAATAAAAATACATTAATTAATTATATTTTAGAGTGTTAATTATCTTAACAGCAATGTAATACCTCAAATATTGGTGAAGGATATTGAAAAAAAATTTATCCAATTACCTTCATATATGATTAATCAATTGTCTCTTAATTCATTATAGAGTTGTACTTTTTTAGATGTTGACTTTCTCATAATCATTGACTTAATTTTTAAAAATTACCTCTAACAATCTTCATAATTATTTAAATTTTACTTAAATTTCCATATCTTCACTTTAAACTAACGTTTTACTATTTTAAAACCATGTTATGTTATAAACTTTGTATTTACATTTCCCTCTTTTTAATAGAAATTTTATAAACCCTCTTTATGATGTGGGATTTTCCCCCAAATAAATTTTCAAATGTTAAAACCTTGATTACTAAGAAAAAATTAAAATTTTGAGGAAATAATTTATTTAAGTGGGTATAATGTAACACCTTGATAATATTAAAGAACATTTTTTTTATATCATATTCAACATGAAACGCTGATTTTAAGTAAATCGTGATATATTATTAAAATATGATCATTTTATCCTAGCTGTTAAATTTTAATGTATGAATAATATTAAATAATTTATTAAATGTCTATAACATTCTTACTCAATATAAATTTATTTATAAATTATAATTAAATAATCAATCAGTTTTACAAAAAGTCATTTTATTCATCGAAAATATGTTTTCTTCAAAAAATAATTTTTACTTCTTTTTATGAGAAAATAATATAATTAATTTTTTCTCACTTTTAAAAAAATTAATTTATAAAATTTAGTTCATTTTTAAAATAATAATATTGATAATAAAATGTGATGAAATTATGGTATTTTTCTAAAAAATATTAATTTGACAGTGAATAGTTAAAATACTGATTTTTAAAGTTGTCATTTATTTTTAATTAATAAAGAAATTTAAGAAAAATTATTAATTTAATTAAAATTAAAATTAACATAATTATTATAATTATATATTAATTCTAATTAATTACATTTGAATCATATTTATACTGTATTTTAGTATATGTTTATTCTTAGGCTTCAAAAATTATTTTTTCTGAAACTATTTTAAAGTGAAAAAAATATTTTCCATTTTAATTAATTAAAATAACCTGTAATGAAGATTTATTTAGATGAAATTTATATTATATATATAATAATTAATTTAAATTCCTTTAATTATTATTAATTTATATATATTTATTATAAGATCATCTTATGCTTGAGAAAAATGCATTTCTTCAAAACCACTTTTTTCGACACGTCTGTAGGTTTAATTTTAAATTAAATTCTATAAATTCTATGAGTTCAACTTTTAAAAATGGATTAAATATTTTGAATGAGAATAATTTATATTATTTAATATGTTCAACTAAGTTTTTTTACCATAATGAATAGTGAAAATAATAAAAAAATATTTACTATGATTATGGTTAAAATTGGTTTATCGGAGGTTAGAATAAAATGGATAAGTGTTATAAATGAAAAAAACTTATATAATTCATATTTTATGGTCATATTTTGACCTTAAATATTCTATGGTTCTAAAATAGTCCATTTTGGAGCCTTTAGGCATCTAAAAAACATGGGTATAATTCTTTATTTTTAGAAATTTCAAGTGTGTCCTCTCCCCCACATATAAAAGGCCACCCACTCTCCTCTCTAGTTCACACTTATAAAACCTAATTGTGTGGAATATACCTTACCGAATAAATTCCTTAATTAACTAACCTTATCCTAGAATACTTGGTTTTATCAGAATTCCAACCTTGTAAAGCTTTTGGTGAAAACCTAAAAAAGTTGTCTGAAGAATAGGTGGCATCCTTAACTGATCATTTTATTTTATTTCTTATTCCAACTCCTTATAAAATAATTAAACCATTATGATATAATAAACTCATTATATCACATATATTTAGATTTTTTAATGCTATGTTTATGACCTAAAACCATCTCCTCCTCCATCAAATGGGAAACAAATCATTGAGCGTGTATACAGAGGACCATCACCTAAAAAATGATGTAATTAATTTTTCATAATTACTTATAATGGATGGATACAATGATTTATTTAATTTTTATATATTATATTTATGATATAATTATAATTTTATAATTATAATGTCTCATACACCTTCTTACTATTTGTTCTGGAGGGAATATGATAACGTCGCATGTGTGTACGGTGGACTACCACTTCACGAAGTGGTGTGATTAATTTTTCACTTATGATTTACAAGGAAGTTAATAAGGATTAATTTTATTTTTATATGTTATATTAATTACTTATAATAATTATTTATAATAAATATATCATATTATTTCTTACCTTACCATCAATTGATTAAATGATAACATCGTTCGTGTGTACGGTGGACTACCACCTCGCAAAGTGGTGTGATTCGTTTTTATAACCACATCACATGGATGGTATATGAAAGGGAATTTAAAGAAATAATATGGAATTTATGATTTAATTATCATATTTTAAATGTATAAAAAATTACTTAACTTCTTTCCATCCTGATTGTCTTAAAATGGAAACATTACTCATATGTACGTATGATCTACTATCACAATGATTACAATGTAGCTAATTTTTCATAACCGTACTTCATGGTTGGTTTTAAGAGCATAATATATGTTTTAAAAAATATAAATATGTTCTTATTACCATTTTGGATAAGATTAAATAATATACTCTTTGACTTTAGTCAACTAAAAAATGTGATTTTAGACACATGATCTGTTTGTCGTTAAAGCATCCAATGTGAAATTAATTGGCTAAGTAATTGAATAAGGAATGGTAAAAATAAATTAAAAGGAATCATAAAAATAAAAATTGTTCCTGAGAAATCAAATAATTAACATAATCTTATTATTCATTAGTATAAGGAAAGAATGTGACGATTCAGGCACAAGGTAAAGTTTTTATCTCAAAACATCCTTCTTTGAGACACATATTCTTTTTATGAAACATACTTATTTTATATGGTGTATATACATTCCATTTACATTTTATATCATGATTTATTCATACTTTATAGTTTTTAAGTTACAATTCATCTACATAATTAATGTTAATTTATGATTCAAAAGTTAACAAAGCGCTAAGGGTTTTTATTTCAATCCCATTTTAAAGGGATTGTTTTTCCTTGAATTTCCATTATAAGAAATTATTAGATAGTTATATAATAAAACCCTTTAATTTTTGTATAATATTTTCTTTCATGAAAATTTCAAGTAATAGTACTATTTTTCTCAATTTTAAACATAAATTTACTGAGAAAATGTTTTTGAGAAAATCTTACTTCATTTTTATCTTGAGTCTAAAATCATTTTATTCCAAATACATGTTTTCTAAAAATGTTATCAAAATTGTCTAAATATTTTCCTATGATTTTAAAATAAATTTTTACAAATTATTGGATTTTTATAAAAAACATAAAAATAAATCTTCCAATATTTTCTCAAAAAATGTACTTTTGGCTTTTCTTATAAAAATGTGAAAGAAATATTTATTTTAAAAAACATAGCAAGAACAAAATTGTGAACCATCATGACCACTTTACTATTTTAAGATTCATTTATAAGTTTCAATGGTTATTTTAAAAGATATTTTTTTATATAATTTTTTATAAATTTTTAGTTTTTCAAAATTTATTTTCAAAGTGGAAAGTTTATTTCTCCAATAATGTTTTTAATATTTTTTAATTCATTATTAATAATAACCTTCAATTTTATGAATTTCCTAAAAATTATGTATATGTGTCTCTCAAAAATATACCTAGCTTATTATATCTTCATTTTATGGGTTAATACATTCCTTAAGTTCATCTCTCAAATGCCTTCATTGTGAAATTTCTTTTGATTATGATATGAGACATGATTATGCAACCCAATTTCCTTCCATGGGTAATTCTTATGTTTATATGCTATGATTGATTTCCTTTAAGTGACACACATAAATCATGAACATGTTATGATGGGTGCACCTAGATAGTGATCTAATGCATTGGGTAATATTTCTAGTCTTATGTGGTGTCACGTATGGGATTAGAGAATAAACCAATTCAATTATGGGACTTTTTCCACTATGTGATATTTTCTAGGCAGTTATCTTCAAATCATGTTTATGTCATGTTATATTTTTATTCCACTTTCCTATGATTCTATGATCTTATTATACCATTTAATTTTTTCAATTCTTATTTTTGATCACTCATGGTCCACATCTTTTATGATATCATGTTATACCAATGAGTCACATGTTATGTTTCCTTATCATGTTTATTTCTTTAATAGTAGTTTTTTTAACCTATTTATTTAATGTATTCCCCAGGTTATCCTATGTAGTTTCTGGTTCTCAATTGAATTTTATAGATCATTATGGATATTAAAATATAGAAGTTTTATTTTAGTTGTTTTTGACACCTAGTCTTCAAAAGACACAAGGCCTTTTCAATCCTAAATTTTTAATTAATGATTTTTTATATTAAAAATCACGTAATAATATTTCTAAAAGGATTTATTCATTATACTATGCCCCCCAATCCAATATACATATCATCTTAGTCTCCATATTCATAATAATTTATCCCGTTATAAGACCAAGCCAGACCTCAGCCCAACTTGTACCTGAAATAAGCATGGGATGCTTGGGTACCCAAGTTTTGTGGCCGCTCGAGAAGGCTATGAGTAAAAATCAATAGGACACCACCAATATAGTCCAATTCTCAACCAATAAAATGTATTGTACATTCATGTTATATTATCATAATAAAGTGATAGGAAAACATAATTTAACAAGAATAATTGACATAGAAATATTTTTCAAGTTTATTTTAATATAAAACATATTGTTTATACACATTAAATAATTAATCATTCCAGAATTAAATTTTTTTCATGTTTCATGGTAGGACCAAGAGCCTAAAAAAATGAAGAAAAATATACAAAAATAGTGACCCATAAACACTTCACACTACACCTTGAAGCAGCATGGTGCACCACCATAATTTTTATGTTGTATTAAAGCTACAATGAATCAAAGTATAATTCAAGGCTAGAGCCCATAACTCAAAAATGGAGAACCATGCAGATTTAGAGTGAGAAGTGTTGTAAAACAACTTTACATGTCATGAATGTCATTCACAACATGTAACATTAGGGTACAAAAGTCATGAAACAAGATGTTCAACAAGCTATGAGAAGTTCGACCACACACATTACATTACATGAATCAACTATTCACATGAAATATTTAAGAAATCAGAGGTTTGGACCAACACATCGCGCATCATGAATGTGATACATAATGTGATCCTTGAAGAAATAAATGATGTGAATTCAATTCATGAAACATGACTTTAAAAATTCATCCCCACACATTACACATTGTGAATAATTTACATGATGTGAAACTGTCAGATACGGCCAAGAAACACTGATTTGTAATGAATTTTTGTAAAAAACCACTTAAATGGATTGGGATGACTCATTATGATATGAGATCTATTAATTATCCATTTATGATGCTCAAAGTCCTCTTTCATGCCTTTAAATAAGATGCTCGATCGAGTTTTATAGGGATCGACTGACGAGGGAAACTCTAGACGATAGCCTGCTACTGCACTGTACTACTACCTTATTTTCTATTTTAATTTCTTTCATTCCTATGATGTATTCCCTATATCAAATCAAATCATCTACCCTGCCCATGGAGGGTTAGTTTTTTAAATTTACTAGGAATAATGTTCATTGTTTTATTTGTTGTCTTATGATTAAATGAAATTAATTATTCATTATGTATCTAGTTTCAATTTTTAATTTATATTTAAAATTCTGAATACAGTTGAGTTAGGTTTTGATTATATTAAATTTAATTTCCTTGGATGATGATTAATTTCTCCCTCCACCCAATTCTTATATATATATATATATATATATATATGTTTTAACATATTAGGGTTGGGTGGTGATTGATCGAAAATTATTATAACATGTGAAAAATTATAAGTTCAAAATACTAGCTTATTAGGACACAATAATTCCCTATTAGAGATTTTCCTAATTAATTTAAATAACATGCTTCTAAAGAACACACATAGGAGGGATGATAGACTAACCTGATGTTTTATATATGAATAATCTTATCACAACCATCTTTCCAAGGGGTAGAGGACTTAGTAGATGAATCTATCTCTTTCCTTCCAACAAAATAAAGGGGTAAAATTTATAAATAATGATACCACAAAACTAGGTCTATCCAAACCAGTTTTGTTCACCATATTTCATCAATTATTTTAAAATTAATCAATTTAAACTTATTTTCAAAACTCATAATTTCTAAAATTAAATTAAAACAAACTTTTACTCAAATCAACTAAAATTTAAAAACCTATTTTGTGTTCACTCCACTTCGGGCGAGTACCTAGGTAAAATTTTATACTATACTAGGTAATTAAAAAATTGTTTTTTCATGACCCATGATAGGTGTGTGTTAATAATGTAATCACCAAACACACAAAATAAATAATAACCATGTGTTGAGAAATCGTTCACTTAACAAGAGGCCAAAAAACCCTATCCAAACCTATGTTTTCTCCATTCTTGAAGGATAATCATAATATATGTCATGAGAATCTAATATAGCCACATGGGTGGTGAATTGTTTTCTCAAAATACTCATAAAATCTTATGTACATGCTACTCTACATACTCTAGGAATTATGTATGACATGTTACTCAACATCCACTAAGCCTTGAGAGCTACTAGTAATTCAACAAGAATCTTGTGAAATGATACTTAGAATCCACTAGGTATCAAATAGATCCTCTAAACTACATCCATAGCATCATCGTATCTCCAATCTGTGATTAGGTCAATTGTATCTATTATCACAAATCATGTGGATGCACCCTTTAAAGTATAATCATTTTATGATGTTCCACCTCTTTTGAGCACCATGAATGACACTTCTAAAGGCATGGTAACATACATAATAAGGTATCACATATAAGGTAGGAATATAATGTATTAACACCATGAGTATTAGTAGTTTCATATAGTTACATGTGATCATCATTGAACATCGCATGATAATCTACAAATGTATACTCATGGTATAAATCATTATAATGGGTCTCATAGGCAACAAACACCACACATATGTAGTTTAGTCATCAAACATGGTTTTATTGTCCTTAGGTATAATGTTTTACATCAATATTCCTAAAGGTTTCCATGTAGTCTATGACACTCATATGTGATCAGGACTCATCCATCGGTATCGCGTATCAAGTTAGTTCACAAGTGTATATTGTGGCCCTTTTCAATTTTCCCAACAATATTAGGAATATTCCTTTAATTAATTAAGACTTAAATATCATTAATAAATTAATAATTGTTATTTATTCATAACATAGTATGAATTTAATGGAAATTTTTTTAAAGTGATGAACCTCATATATAATTAAAATAAACATGAATAATCCCACATGGTATCTAAAAAAGGCCGCCTAACTCGAGGTTTTTTATGTTAATGTCATGGTTTTTCAAGGAATCATCACCCAAGAAAACTTGTTTGTTAATTGGTTCAAACCTCACACAAAGGATTCCTAGTACTAATTCCATTAATTTTTTCAAAAATAAATTAAAACACTGCACATGATAACAAATTCTTATCTCTTGGATAATCTTTATATTTCCAATTTAATCCAAAACATAAGATATTTGTTTCTTATTTAAATAATAATTATAATTACTCACGTGATAACATTATCTATTTAGAATAATCTGAGATAAGAATGATAATTATTCTTTATCATTCTCTAATAATTATTGGTTATTATAATTTTAGAATTATTTAAATTTTTCTAGAAATTTTACAAAATATAAAATCCATAAATCTATCACGAAAAAAAAGAGAGGAGGAATACATATTCTCACCAGGAATATTCCTTTTAAAACACAGCACCCAAGAATATAGAGTAGGTTAGGGTTCAGCCACACCTGGAACCCAAAAGAAGAACCTGTATTGATTTAAGGAAGCATCAAAAAATTTTAATAAGGGAATTTTTTTATTTTATAGAATCAATAGAATATCAAAAATTATGGTAGAAGGTTTTGGGTATTTTTCAAGAATAGAAACCATGTATGAGTTCACAACATTAAACCCCACAGATTTAATGAAACGTTTAATTTTAATTTTAATTGAATCTTGAATGATGAAAATTTTAAATCCTTTATAATGAGTTCATAAATATTAAATGATTCAAAATAATAAATTCCCATGATTTATGGAATTTAAAATCACAAAAAACAAGTTAGATATGCATTCTAGGGAATAATAAAGGTAAAAGAAGGTTTTAAAATCCTTTTTTCTTAAAATGGAGCTTTTTAAGGATAATATGGTTTACCCTTACATAGCTCATAGTTTTTTTTATATGGGTAAGTGGTTTTATACTTACACGGGTCTCATACCCATATTTAGTGCATGGAAAAGTTTTTATTCCCTTACACAACTCAAACATTCCCATATGAAGCCTTTGAATCCAAGGAGCTATCCTTACATAGAGACAAAGTTACCCTTACATAATCTCTAAAGAGTTAAAATTAACCTTATGAAAATCAAGGTTACCTTTATTCAAGAAAAGGGTTTCTTAGTTTACCCTTACAAAATAGTTGGTTTTCCCTTATGTGGGTTTACCTCTACGTAGGCTTACCTTTATGCAGTGCCTGAAAATCCAACCAATACTTACACAGTGTTCGATTTACCCTTATGTAACAAGGATTCCTTTATATGGAGTTAGGAAGAACATTACACAATTAATTATATTACATCCTACCCATACACATTGGTTGTTTCTTCCACCTACCCTTATATTCCCTTTATAAATGATGAGTTTCCCTTACATAAAGCATAATTCACGCATAAGGGGAATGATTACATTGAAAAACATTAAATTTTCACCAAATAGACTTATAAATTTAAACCAAAAAAGGGTTTGTAAATATTAGGATCTTATAATCACATGGATTCATATAGATTACAACGCATGAAATGAAACGCCAATTAATTTTAAAATAACGCTATGTTTGATAATGTATACAACACGCAACACCAATCGAAAATGATAAAGAAATATTATTATTAAATTTTGATCATTAAAACCTTATAATTGAATTGGTGGGAATGAATAATAGTAAACATATTATGAAAAATATATTAAGGTCCTACACAATACCAATTTATTTATTATTAGTTAATAAATAAACATTCAATTTTTATTAAAGTCATATTATTCTTTAAAAATATGTTTCCTTTAAAAATGGGTTTTGTTGATTTTTGTGAGAAAATATTATATTTAATTTTTTACAATTTTATAAAATGTTTTTTAAAAAATATACTTAATTTTTTAAGATAAAAAATAAAAATTAAATTATGGTTAATTTTAGAGAATTTTCTGAAGAGGCATATTTTCCAATGTGTATCAAAAATATTGATTTTTATTAAAAAAATGTATTTTCTTAAGGAATGAGAAAAGTTTCATTTTTTTAAAATGGTTTCAAAGTAAAATTTGATCTAATATATTTTAAATAATCCAATTAAGTTAATTGGATTCAATATTCTATTTTAATTAGGTATAAATATATTTTTATTTCGTAAAAAGGTTCTTTTCTGAAAACTTTCTTTATAAGCACTCTTTAATTTTATATTAATAAATTAAATAGATAATAATTTGTGAATTATTATAATTAAATATATATATATATATATTATTAAATAAAATGATTTAACATTCATTTAATATTTTTTGTAAACAAGGTATAAGAATAAAGCATGTTTTATGCTTAAAATGTATTTTTATAAAAAGCGGTTCCCATTATGTTTTTCAAGATTATATTTAAATTAATTTATACCAATTATATGTATTAAATATGATAAAATAGATTCAATATTCTTACATAGTATGTTTAAATTTGGTAAATAGGCCCCTTTTATATTTGATCAATATGAATAGTGACTGTGGTAAAATTTATCACCTCGGTAAAGGGTAAATCGGGATAATATATGATAAAATTAAGTGATAAGGCCATAAGTTTTCATCCTAATTATTATTTTATGAATGTAATTAAAACCTAATCACCTTATCCCCTAACTTAATTTTTTTAATGAACACTTCTCCATGAAAATAATCTATATAATATATATATAAATGAATATTACAAAAAGTCACTCTTTTAGATTTAAAGATATCTTATGTGTTCACATAGGGGAAAAATAAAGTGGTGAAAGAATAGTAATGATAATTTTTTTCATAATGAATTTATCTTCATGAAGGTAATTTATTTCTAATTTTTAGTGATTAAATAATTTCTTTTAAATGCTCGTGCAATGCTAATACATTATTTATTCAATGAACAAAAAAATAAAATAAATTATTTTAAAAATATTAAAAGTGATATAATTTGATTTATTTAATGTGTCCCATGAATTTTCTAGATCTATATGAAAATTTAGGGATGTTTTAAAATATTTTATTTTAATTCCCCCTTTGTCTTGATATATTTAAAGTCAAATTAAATTAATAGTGTTAAAAATGAAAATAATAAAATTTTATTAAATGATTTAAATTTCATAAAAATATTAGATTCAGCCAAATGAATGGGATATTTTTGTAAACATAAAACATGATATTTTTTTTTATTTTTCCATTTTATAGTAACATTTTTAACCCTTACAAGATAAAAGATTTTAATAATGTGGAAATTGTCAAGAGGACTAAGGGAGGTTAATATTAAAAGATAAGGTTGAAAATATACCAATAAATTATCCAAATTTTATTATATGAGATTATTTAGACTTATCCTCATCTCATATTCTAATTATATCAATTTTTATCCATTTGGGCATGAAAAATAATTTTTATTATTTTAATACTTTAATAAATTCCAAGAATGTCCCTCCACTCAATTATAAAAGGACACCAACTCATTCTCTTCTTTAAAAAAAATTTGATCCACCTATATCACCCAACCCCTACCCATTCCTCTTATAAAAATCCCTACATAAGTTCAAGAGGTTTTTTACTTCCAAAATACCAACTCTAAGTCCCTTAAGAAGAGATCTAAAGTCTACCAAAGAAGAGGTAATCATCTTTACCAACTCTTTAAAGTTTATTTATTTTTCTACATCATATTAATGTGTTTTATGAAAACTAAAATACTAAATACTGTATAATAAATATATTTATGTGTTATTATTATTATGGGACATCCAAACTACTTCTCTTTTCCACCCAATTGAAATAAAAAGTATCACTTGTGTGTACATATGTCTTACAGTCTACACATAGAGATATAAATCATTTCTCATCACCACTTTACTTAGATGGTTATAAAGGTAGAACTAATGAATATATATGATATTTATGGAATAAATATTATTCTAGAAATATAATATCATATATACCTTCTTACCTTCCATTTCATTAAAAAATGACAATGTCGCTCGTATGTACCTGTGGACTACCACCTCGAGAAAACATTATGATCTATTTTCCATTTACGATCTATGTAAATGGTAATATAGAAGGATATAATGAATATATTTGATATATATGTTATAATAATGACTTGATAAAGGTTAATTATTATTTTATTTTAATTTTTTCCATCCATTGAAAAGTGAAAACAACGTTCATGCGTACATACAGCCTACTGTCTCCATGAATGACGTAATCCATTTTTCTATCTTTATATTTTTTTGGGGTTAATATAAATACATAAATAATTAATATATATATTATATTTATATTCATTTTAAAATTATGTATATTATGGAACCATAATAAAAATAAAATTACTGAAAATACTACAATAAAACATACATGAAAAACGAAGCAATTATTACCCTGAATAATGATTTTACAAAGAATTGTAAATAAATAGGTGATAAAAGATAATAATTAAATAATATATGGTATTATATATATTATTATAATTTTTGAATAGATTTATAATATATATATATATATATATATATTATATGGGAGGTTAAAACCCAAATGAAGGAAGTCAGACCTGAGGTAAGGGTTGTTCAACTCATATTGTCTTCTTTGGGACATATGTTATATTATAAACATATCTCCTTTTATGATGTGTGTATACTAATAACTTCATATTTTAAATCATTAATATCTTTATATTCATTATAATTAAATTTTAATTTTATTTTATGTCTTTTAGGGGGATTATTATTCGAAGTTACCAAGTAGTAAGGTTTTATTTCACAAATTCATAATTATTTGGGATTGTTTATGTTTAAGTATATTTTGGGAGAATTATTCAGTCATTATATATTCAACCCAATATTTCTTCTTTTTATATGGAAATTTCTATAAATTAAAAAATTTCCTTTCAACTTCCTCACCTTAAGTACTCAAGAGACTAAAAATATTTTTTTATGTAAAATAGAATTTATTTCTCTATTTGGTCAAAGAAACCTTTTTCTTCCATATCCATGTTTTAAAAAAAATCAATAATGGTTTTAAAATCCTCCAAATGAATTATTAAATAAATATTTACCCATTTTTTAATTTTTAAAAAACTTTTTGAAAGGTATATTTTTTTTCTAAACAAGTTACTTTTTACCTTTTTACAAAATTATGAAGGCATGAATATAATTTCCCTATATTATGAAAAATCATTTAATTAAAGATTACTTTACAAGTTTAAATTTTTACTTTAAAAGAAAATATTTTCCTTAATATTTGAGTAATTTTTATTTTTTAAATTAGTGTTTTCAAATTAAATAAAAAGAAGTTTCCTCAAAAAGTTTTCTAGTAATCATTTTAAAGTATTTTCATTTTTGTAAACATCATTTGTTAAATATTATTATTTACTGAGTTTATACTCTTATAATATCATCAACTATATTTCTCTGGATGGTTAATTAAAATATCAACTAGGGAAAGTATTTAATTTTTTTATGAAATTTATTACAATGTGTAAAATTATTGGTCTTTATTGAATGTTGATTGTGTTCTGTTTCTTATTCATGTGATGAATTAACTGGACTTACTAAGTGATGAGTGGATCTTGGAATTATATATCCCCTTGATTCATATGTAGGTATCATGAGACCAACTATATTGGGTATTTTTCTGAGCCCTTACTCATTTACATATATTTCATGGCATGATGCATTGACAATATTTTTAAATGTCTTGGAACAAGAACTTGAGGGTAAGGTCAAATGTCTATCATTCTGAATTCCATCATTATGAAATTAGTTATTTATGTACATGTGATTATTTGACTAGTTATATACATAGATATATTTCTATCTTATGTGATTATTTATATTGAATTTTTTATCATCATTTATTATTTCCATATTTTTTATTCCTTATTTAGATTCGGTTATATGAATTTCCCTTCTGAACATTTGAGCTCACTACTTTCATATGTTTCATTTCCCTAGGATTCCAGGAAATGTTTTATATTTGAAATGTAGTGATATAATAGAGTGAATAAAGAAAATACCAAATAAAATACTATATTTTATTGTATGTTTTCAAATGTAATGTGGGATTCATGTATGTAACTTGTTTACCAATACTACTAAACTATTCAAACCTTTGGGATGAAATTAATTATATATAGTTCTAATGTAATAAAGTAACCATAAACTCTAGGATACTATAGATGTGGTCTTTTTAGTTGGTATTAGAGGAATTATAGTAAAAACCATGGGAACTATATTTAAAATAAACATAGATAACATGATAATTATGATAATACCTTATTGTATTTTAGAACTTTTACCATTATGGGGAATTTATTTTATAGATAAATATTCATTATGATTATGAGATAACTTAGTGTTCTCCATTATTTAGTGATGGTTCCTAATGGAAGAAATGGAATCAACACTCATAGACAATGTAGGTATTTCCCTACTGATACAACCAATATGGTTGTTGTTGGAACAAATAATATCATGACTATATTAGGGAAGTTAACTCAGTTTATGAAAAATAACATTTCCCCTATAGAAAACCTGTTGTTCCATGGAATGTTTCACCTATGTTGTTTTGTTTTTTTATGAAAAGGGCCTCAATATTTTAGTGTAACTACTAATCCATTAGTAGCTGATCAATTAATTAAATTTCATGAAAATATATTATTATCTTTTGAATGTAATGAAAGTGAAAAGGTTATTATGGAAGTTTATTAGTTGAAAGGAGTTAGAAATTAATTGTGGTCATTGATGAAAAATACTAGAGATATTGGAAAATAGTAACCATGGAATTCAAGACATTTAAATTTATTTTATTTGATAAATACTTCCCTTGATAATATTGAACTAAAATGAAGATTATATTCCTCACTTTAAAGTGGAAGGAGGAAAAAATGGTAGTGTAGTATGAAGATAACTTCACAAGATTATATTGGCATGCTTCGAACTACATATGAACCCAAAGACAAATATCGGCCATCTATTTGATGGGATTAAGCTGAGTCACCAAAGGGTACTAATTTCTCAAACATTTTCATCATATGATGAAATAGTATCAAGTCATGTATGGATGGAGAAATAATTCTCCAAGTCAAAGGAAATCAAGAGAAGAAGAGGATAAATTAGCACCAAGGAAAAAAATGAGGTGAAAGAAAAATAAGGAAAGTTTATAACATCACACATATGATAATTTTAGAAAGATACACCCAAGTACTTTATAAAAGGGAATTGGATTTTTCTTCAGTTGTGGCAAGAAAGTCCATCAGGCATGTGAATTCAAGGTTAAGACAAAACCACTAATGTTTAGTGTTTCAACTATAAATAGATTTGAAATTATTCAAACAAATGTCCTAGGAATTAAAGGAACTTACTACATAAGAATCCAAGGGAATATGTCTAAGATTATTTTATTACTATATACAAAGTGGAATGATTAAAGTTCTTGTGTATTTTAATTCTATAATTATGTATAACCATTTTATTAATGATATTTTGGTTATATGAATCATGAACCATATAATTTTTTTAAAACATTAATATTTTTTAATTATTTTAAAGCATATTTTGAATGGTTTCGATAACCAAGAAAAGTGACTTAGTGGTAAAGTGATATTTTTTGAGAATAGATGAAGAATGGAATGATAAACCTTAATATATTCCCAATGTTAAGTTAATAATGTTTCATCCATATAAATAGAAGATTGAAACTGATTAAGTAAATTAGATAATATTTATGAACTTTAAAAATATTAGTGACTTTAATATGAATTAATTTATGATAGGGAAAATAGATTTCAGATTCAAGGAATATAGTTGATAATCTAAGATTTTATTTAAGGAATAAGGAGAGAATTAATTTTTGAAATCATGCATGTTTCTATTAAGGTTTTACGATGAACAAAGTATTAAAATATTTGGTATGTGACATTAATATATACTTTAGGTAAAGTATATTTTAGAAATTTAATGAACCTACTTATATTTTTTGACTTTGAATGTGGACATTCATGTTTTGGAAGGGTCTTTAGGTTAACTACTTATGGAATGGATTAATTTTACCTTGGATATTATTTTTTGAGGTTAAATTATGATTTATCATACTGGATAACTTTTTATAACAACTTTGTTTTGGGTAAATAAAGTCTTAAGGAATGACTTATGGATATTATGATTCATTTAAATTTCTTCAGGAATTGAAATTTCATCTTGAATATCCATTTCCAGGTGTAAGAGATAAAGTGAAAATTGATTTAAGCACAACCAAATGATGATATTGTTCTTATGACATGTAAATAAATCAATTAAGGTTATTTTATTAATTGATTTATCTAGATAGTAAAATAATCCCTCAACTTTAGGAAAATGAACATGAAATAAAAATGTTATCCTTTTAATTTCCTTACTGATGAATCAATGTTCTTTTAACTCATCACATATTTATGGTTTTGAAGTGGTTAACATTCTAGTGACCATGTTCTGTATCACTCTCTATTGATTCTTGGGAATTAATTTTCTCTTCCATGTATATATTTTCAGTTCCCATTGATATTATCCTATTTGGAAACCTAGTTTTGTGATGGCCTTCATAATTCCCTTTCCCTCTTTTTAAGAGGAAGTTTTATTAACCCCTTATATTATGTGGATTTACCATAATGAAATTTTCAAATGTCGAACTTGTGTTTATCAAGCATGGGTTCAAATTTATTAGACACAATTTATTAAGGAGGGTTTAATTTAACACTACATTATTTTAAAAGAGCACTACTTTTTATAACATATACAACAAGCAACATTGATCCTAAATAATCATGAAATATTATTATTTAATTTTAATCCTTAAATTATAATTATTTAATTGACTAGTATGAAATACAGTAACCAATTATAAAAAAATATATATAATAATTTCTAACTCAATACAAATTTTTCTATTAATTCTTAAGAATTCAACATTTAATTTTAATTAAAGTCTTATTATGCTTCAAAAAATTGCTTCCTTTAAAAATCATTTTTATTGATTTTTCTGAGAAAATATTATACTTAATTTTTTTCAATTTTATAATATTTATTTTATAAAATAAAATTCATTTTTTGTATAATAATATCAAAATTAACTTTGGGTAAATTTTTGGGAATTTTCTGAAAAAATGATTTTCCAGTGAATAGTAAAAATACTCATTTTTATTGAAAATTGTATTATTTTCAGGCATGAAAAGGTTATATTTTGTTTTAAAATTATTTAAAAATAAAATTATATCTCCTATATTTTAAATATTCTAGTTATGTTCATTAGAGTCAATTTTATGTTTGATTTTGGTAGAAAAACATTTTTATTATGTAAAAACACATTTTTTTAGAAAACATTTTTTGTGCACGCAATGTATTTTTATCTTAATAAATTAAATTGATTATTAATGGTAAATTATTTTAATGAAATTTATATGTTATATATTCTTATAATATTTTTAACATTCATTTAATATTTTTCTAATAATGGGATAATAATAAACCAAATATTATGCTTAAAATGTATTTTTCAAAAAACCAGTTTTCATCACGTTTTGCATTATTATTTTTGAAGTAATTTCTAACACTTATAGGTATCGAATTAAATAAAATGAATTACATATTTTTCATTGGTAGGTTTAAATTTTTTAAATAGTCACCTTTAATTTAAATTGATGGAATAGAAACCGTGGTAAATTTTATCACCCTGGTAAAGGGTAAATTATGTTAATCTAGGTTAAAATTAATTGATGAGGAAATAATTTTTAATAATAGTTATTATTTGATGAATTTAATTAGAACCATATCACCTTAATCTTGTACTTTAATTTTTTATTGAAAATGTTTCCTTGAAAATGACCTATATAATATCTAAATCAAAGAAAGTTACAAAATGTCACTCTTTTAGTTTTAAATATATCTAACGTGTTTACATAGGGAAATATAAAGTGGTGAATGAATAATAATGGTAACATTATGAATAAGGAAATTATATTCCTTCTGGTAATTTATTTTTAATTTTTAGTTATTAAATAATTACCTTAAATGCTTTTGAAACACTAATACACTATTTATTCCACTAACAAAAAAATAAAATAAAAAGTTTTTATAATATTAAAAGTGATATAATTTTAAGAATTTAATGTGTACCACAAATTATATAGATATATATTACATTTTTAGAGGTTTGAAATTATTATATTCAAATTCAACTTTTATATTGATGCATATAAAGTAAAATTAAATGAATAGTGTTAAAAATGAGATTAATGATGTTTTATTAAATGATTTAAAATTCATAAAAATCATAAATTTGGCCAAATGAATGGGATATTGTTTTAATAATAAGTCATGATCTATTTAGGGGTCATTTTTTATTTTATAATGACATTATTTACACTTAAATGGTAGAATATTTTAATATTAGGGTTATTATCATAAGGGTTAACGGGGGTTGAAACTAAAATATATAGGTGAAAAAAAACCTAAAACTTTTCCAGATATTATTGAATGGGATTATTTAAACTTATATATATATATATATATTAATTATGTAAATTTCTATCCATTTGGATCTGAAAAAGATTTTTTATTATTTTAATACTTCATGAAATTACAAGAATGCCCCTAAAAATTATAAAAGGACATCCCTCATTTCTTTTCTTGACACCACTTTGAGCCATATAGCTTGATCAAACCCTACCAATTGATATTATAAATATATTTATATAAGTTATATATTTTAGTTTCCTTCCAAAAGACCAACCCTAATTATATTAATAAATGATATAATGGAAGTCTACCAAATTAGTGGTAATCATCTATAACAACTCTTTGAAGATTATTTATTTTTCTACTTTCTCTTAATGTGTTATAAGCATAATAAAATAATAAATACAGTATCATGAATATATTAAGATGTTATTATGGTTGTGGTAAAACCATATTCTATCACTTTTCCATCCTATAAAAATAAAAAACATTTATCATGTGTGTGTAGGGATTATTGTCTCATCATAGTGGTGTAATTCATTTTTCATCACCACTTTACATGGATGGTTATAAAGATATAACTAATTAATATATATGATATTAAGGATATAAATATTATTTTGAAACTATAATATCATGTATACCTTCTTACCATCCAATATATTGGAAAATTATAATGTCGATATTGTGTACCTATGGAATACCACTACTACAAAACTGGGTTTATCCAGCGCTAAAGAATTAACATAGCTAGATAAAAACAATGTTAAAGAACCCCTTTTTCAGTGCTAAAAATAGCACTATTAAAGGGGGTATTTAATAATTCTTTTTACAAGAACTGATAAAGGCCCACCCTATATCAGTTCTTATAAAAAATCACTGATTAATGGGATCTTTTATCAGCGCTTTTAAAAAAGCTCTCATAAGGGGGTTTATCAACGTTTTTTTAGAAGCACTGATAAACACCCCCCCCCCCCCTTTATTAGCACTTTTTTACAAGTGCTGATAAAAGTATACTTAAAAAATTATTTTTTCATTAAAAATAATATATAAATATATAAATATATTTATATTGATATAAATATAGTATATATTTTTGGAAATATATTTTAGATAAGGTAAATATTCATTTACACTTAATATATAAGTTATTTATGGAAAATGGATTATAAAATAACTAAAAAATATTTTTAATTAATAATTTTCTTATTATTACCGATTAATAGTCATTTAATATCAAATTGAATATAACAAAAATAAAAAATAAAATAATGATCTAAAATAAGTTAAAAACATAACACGAACTTCAAATGGTCATAAAATTTGATCATGGTATTCATTTGGACTCTACCACATATCAAATTGAATACTGCAATGGTCTCTACACCCCCAGTGATAGATGTAAACCACTCTCATATTTTTTTAGGCAAAAAAAGGCCCATACGGTCTCCAAAACATGAGTTTTTAGTCGGTGTACCCTGATATTTTCAGTCTCATTTAAATGGGTCTTTTTTACTTTTTCAATGAAGACTAAATTTATTCCTAGGTCTGACATTCATATTTATAATATGGTTTTGAAATTTTAACATTTTTCAGAATGTAATTTTATTTATAATTAAATATATGCATGTTTTCTTATATTTACATATAATTACTCACTCACATAAATATATATATCAACTTATTTATGTAAAAATGTATATTCTAATATATATAAATAAATAAATATTCTAAAAATGTATTTAAAACAATATCTTACCATTTTTTACATTATAAAAATATATTTATAATGTTTATATATACATATGTGTGTGTATTAATATATATATATACATATATATATATATTATAATATAATATATGTAAATGAATATAATATATAGTATATTTAAATAAATATAATATATATCACACACACATATATTGTATAAATGTATTTAAAAGTAATTATATAAATATATGTAAATATATATATATAAAAACATAAATATCATTAAATAGACAACAAAACAACATAGTTGAGTAGTAAAGGCGTTTCATCTTTGAAGGATAGGTACAAGGTTAGAATCTAGGTTGGTGCACATGAAGCTGGGACTTCACAAATCACTGATAATAGGGGTGGTGGGGTGAAAAGCACTAATAAAGGGTAAGTGGAGCGCTGTTAAAGGGTTTATGGAAGCGTTGATAAAGGGGTCAGGCACATGGGTGTCCAAAAAAAAAGTCACCCCCTTTAACAGTGTTGCCTATACCAGCGATAAAAAATAACTGTTAAAGGAACCCTTTAACAATGCTAAAAAAGGGATGTTAAAAGTTCTCTTTAACACTCTTTTTTAGCACTGATAAAAGTTTTGGGATTTTATCCAATATTTTATTATCAGCACTTTTTTAATGCTGATAAAGGCATTTTCTAGTGTTATTAAAGTCCTTTTTTGTAGTAGTGTACCACCTCCATGAATTAATGTTAACCAATTTTCATTTACAATTTATGTGGATTTTAATAAGGATGGATTTAATGAATATATTATATATATGTGATATAATAATTTTTTGGAAAGGTGAATTATTATTTACCTTTCTTTTATTCCATCTATCAAAAAGTGAAAACATCATTCATGTATACACATGTCCCACCTTATCCATGAATGACATAATTATTTTTTTCTATATCTATGTTTTATGGGTTACTATAATTATATAAATAATGAATATATATTATATTCATATAATTTTTAAAATTATATAGATAATGAAAATATAGTAAAACTAAATGGACTGAAACTAGCAAACCAAAACATACATGAAAATGAAGTAGTTATTACCCAAAACAGTTATTTTAACAAAGAATTGTTAATAAACTGGTGAAAAAAGATCATAGGTAAATCATATATGGTATGATATACATGAGTATGAATCTATAATATATTTATAATAAGTCTATATTTATTATATAGGATTTTTTAAAACATATAAATGAATTCAAACTAGAAGTAAGGTTTCTTCATCTTAGATTATCTTCTTTGAGACATTTGTTATATTATACACTTATCTCATTTTGTGAGGTATATCTTGTAATGAACTAAAATTTTACAAATGAAATGAAATTTTTAAATAAATAAATTCCTTATTTATTTAATGTTGTTATAAAAAACACATTCACTTCTTTGGTTACATCCTTTCAGACTTAAAAGACCATTAAGAATCATGATTGTTGATAATATAGTTGTTGGAAAGTGATTTTATTATAACTATATATTAAGGGTTATGATAATGTCCTATAAAAAAAACAAAAGAATCAATGGACTTGACTAGTAGGATCACACCCTATGAATCCCATTTATCAGAGATTCCAAGGGATATATAATCTATTGTATTTACGCTTGACCAAGACCAAGCCGATATTCAACATCTAAAGCATGAGTGAAACTAATTTTGGGAGAAGTTCAAGCTCATTGATATTGAAACCCAAACCATGTTTGCTAAACCACACAAATAAAATATCATCATCGCACAACTTATCCTTAGATCCATCGTTGGTGTATAAAATGGTTATGTATATTGACCTTAATAGTATGAATATGTATATTTTATTTCTAATAAACTAATTATTATATTTATTCCTTATTGTTTTACATTATAATTTATTAAGTAATGGGTTTGATAAAAATTATATTTTAATAAAAAAAATCCTGAATTGTATTTTTAGGTAATATGAAATTTCAATTAAAATATTATTTTATTAATTTATGATATTTTGAGATAAATTTTATTTTATTAAAATATATTTAGTAAATTTTATATATTAAATATAAATGAAAATACAGTTTTTCAAAGTTAAAATGTTTTTTTTATAAGGGTCAGAAAACAATTATTATAAAAAACAGTATATTTCAATGAATGAGTATTTTAATTTAAAAGTATAATTTCACATATTTAGAGAATTATTTTTATAAAATAAATCTTTTTTTAATCATCATATAGAAATTATCTAATGGTAAATTTTCATTATTTTATGAGACATTCGAATTTTCGAGTAAAAATTAAATAAAAAATAAATATATGGTAAGTATTATGACATCATAATGACCCCAAAGTGGTGTAATATTTTTCATAAAAGATATACAAGACAAAATATATTTTTCCACTTTAAAATAATGTTTTTTGGGTTATTTTGATTAATTTTATAAACCCTTTATGAATTTTCCAAAACTTATATTATATTTTATGTTTTTAAAATCAATTCTTTGTAAACACAACTCACTTCCAAATCACAAAGGGAATTATCTTAATGGGTTCAGTTCATGGTATTATAAAATAATTAAAAACAATATACTTTTTTAAAAAATATGGGGAAAATGTTAATGTTTGTTCTTTTGATTAGTTTATTTTATAGAGTCCAAAACCAATGTTTGGAAAATAAAAAAGAATTTCCCTATCTTTTTCTATATAAACCCACCCAATCACCCATTCCTTTTCATAAATAACCATTTTAACATGACTATAATATTATCATTATTCTATATATCCCTCCCATGGTCCCACAAATCCCTAAATAATCTCCTTTAAAGCTTTTCAAAACACCATCTCAAGGAAATGTATCCTCTCCTTCTCCTATTTATTCAAGAACCTTCTTTATGAAATTTCTTTTTCATTTAAATTTCTATTGATGGGATATGATCTAACACATCCATATAAATTCTATTATGGTTTCAAATTTAGGATATACTACTTTCACTCTCATTAAACCCTCCCATGATTCATTATGTACCCCCGTTATGCTATCGAAATTATCCAACAATTTTTCAATGCAAAAATTTTATTCAAGAACCCTTTTATTCATATGACTTTTAATTACCAATTTTTAATATTGGATTATATTATTAAATATCTCTTTTACTTAATTTATTATTTCAATGTTATTATATACCCCTTTCACTCTCATTAATTCTTCCCATGATTCATTATGTAACCCCAATATGCTGTGGAAATTATCTTGCAATTTTTCTATCCCCAAAATTTGTATTGTGAATTCCATATCTATTTCTACTTAAGGGTATTAACATATAAATTCCTATAATTATTATATTGGGTAATTACATGTATTTATTCTATAATACCTAATTGTGGCATTAAATTTGATTAAATATGATCATATATTGAATGATCTATGTGGCACACTTATACATGAACATGATATGAATGTGACTGGTGAACTCAGTATTATATAATGATCTAATGCATTGGGTAATGTTTTAGTCTCATGTCATGTCATGTATGGGATTATGGATTAAACCTAATCCATTATTTTAATTTCTCCACCATTTTATGATTTATTGGATGTTATCCTTGACCAATGTTTATGACGCCATATTTAATGTTGTTGCCACATTACCATATTTCCTTTATACTATCATGTTGTATCATGAATCATAGTTCAATATTATGACTCTAACCCCTTTTCTATTCCATTGAAATAACTATATACTAACATGTTATACTTTCATCATATTTTTATTTTTTTTATTCTCTTACTGGGCATTATAGATCACCCCTTTCTTATGTATGTCCCTAGGTTATCTCGTGCAATTGGAAATGTGCAATGGAATATTAAAATAATGTTAAAGAAGTTTTCAATAATGTTGTTGTAATCATGTATCATATTGATGTGATATGTACCTAATCACCCAAATACACTTGGATTATTGGTCTTTTTGGTTGTACTAAGTGTGATTTTATTTAATAAATAATGGAATAAAGTGTATTAAAGAATAAGGTTTTCATGATTAGTATCAAAGGGAAGTCTAGTTATTTTTTGTATTATGATTAGAAAAATATAGAGAAATTATTAGGTATAATAATAAACATAAGAAAAAATCCCTTAATTTTGTTATGGTATCTCAGTCTAGATATTAAAAGTGGATGTGGATCTAGTAAAAAGGTATCATGGGTTAATAAACCGGAAAAGGGCACATTAGTCTGGACTCGATTGAAAGTTGGTGCAAGAAAATAGGCCTTGTTGCACACATATACTGAAAATCATGGGGGGTATACTTTGGTAAATACACAATCTCATTATCTACCATTATTAATGGAACAAAAATGACCATTATATTTTATATTAGAAAATAAATCATGGATAACTTAGATTGGAGCTTATTAATTCATAGGTTAAGGAATATATGTTATTTATGAGTTACCCCATTAAGTTTTATAGTCTACCTTTTATGTTTTTAATAATTTAATAATTATCATCCCTAATTTTTCATTTATTATAGTCAATGTTTGGAAATATGATGAATCGATTCAATAACCAATGTGTGAGGAAATTAGATGACTTACCAAATGAGATTCCCAACCCAATTAGAGCAGGAATCATGAACTTCATGACTATAAATTCTCAATTAACACAAGTTTTGAATTAAATCCTGAATCAAAAGGAACAACCAAATCCCCTTAATAAATACCAAGTTACAATTGATAAAATTATATGATAAAGGCCTCTGACTTTTAGTGGATCCACAGATCCCTTAATTTCAAAACAATGGATTTGATCCATTGAAATGATCTTATATTTTTTTCAATTCTTAGAATAAGAGAAGTTTGTGCTAGCTATTTATTGAATGGAAGGAGAAGTTAATGAATGGGGAATGTTAGTCAATAATATGAAGCATGAGGAGAAGATTGAGGTGATGGAGTGAAATTAATTCTAGAAAAAAAATTTAATATACATTTTACTCAAACTCTACAGTAGAAAATGGAGATGGACTTCCTTATCCCTGAGAAAAAGGATGATGAACCTATCAGTGAATACAAGGAAAACTTCAAAAGTCTTTCACGATATGCCTCTGGATATTTCATTATCCCCAAATGTAAAGTTTACAACTTTTTTAAGAATGATTATGAGCCTATGAAAATCCTTATCCATTCAAGACTTTCAAATATATGCGGAAAATCTTCAATGTTCCCTCAAAGTATAAATGGAGATTAATGAATCTCAAGGTTATAATGAGGATAAGAAGTGGAAATTGGAGTAAAATTTTCATGGTGTGGCAGATAAATATAATGGTGGCAAGAAATTTAAACATCCCACTTGTTAATGGTGTGATAAGAATAACCTCATATATTTCTTGAAGGTAGTGAGGAAATGCTTTATTTGTGGGAAGGAAGGGAACCTATCTAGTGATTTTAGATGGAAGAAACCCACCTATGTGTTAGAATAATTGATTTCTCTGATCAACCCTCAAACCTTTATCTAATATTTCATCTTCATGAAACATGGAAAATATGAAATTAAATACACTAAACAAGGATGTTGATTAAAATGATGTAAGTAACCCACAAGGACAGGTGAGAAAGGGAAATATTATGCCATCACAACTATGGAGGTGGATCCTAACAACGAAGTGGTGATAAGTACACTAGTTATTCAGTCAATAATAGAGAACATTCTTTTTTATTATGTTTCTATAAATTCTTTTGTATCAGTATATTTTAGTAGAACTATTCAAATACTACTACAAATCATGGAAGTAGAGTTGTAGGTGAAAATGAAAAATGGGAAAAGTATTGCATCCCACGTATATAGCTCCTCCCTGATCAAAATTTATGGGATAAAATTCCTAATGATTGTCGTGATACTCCCTTTAGTGTAATTTATTGAATTTATGGGCATGGATTTTCTTTCCTTATATAGAGCCAACATAAATTTTCTAGAGAAGGAAATCACCCTCCATGTCGCGAATCACCCTCTCATTCTATACAAGTTCAAGGAGGGGGATGAATCTTCTTCATTACCAACATCTCAAGAAGAGATATTATTTCTTTTTGAGAAATATTTTCTAGAATAAATGATTGAAATTATCAAAAAATATAATATTATAATACATGAACATTATGATGGAATACATTTATGTGTTTCCCAAATAATTTCATGGTCTTCCTCCTAATAGAGAGGTTGAATTTTCAATCAATATTATACCTAAGGCTTTGCCGATATCCAATACTCTATATAGAATGGTTATTGTTGAACTTGAGTAAGTAAATAAACAACTACATAAGACTCTAGATAAAGGGTTTAAACACCCATGTGCTTTACTCTGGGGTACACTAGTCCTCATCATCAAGTAGATGGATGGGACAAAGAACCTATCCCTTGATTATCATGATTTCAGAAAGATCCTAATCAAGAAAAAGTACCCTATTCCATGAATTTATGAATTATTTGATCAGATATGTGGAGCCCGGTATTTTCCTAATATAGATCTTCTATCATGATATTATCAAGTAATGTTGAAGGAGGATATCCCCAAGAATTATTTTCAAACATGTTATGGGAACCACAAGTTCTTATTGATTCCATTTGGACTCCCTAATGCAATATAAATCTTCATGTATTTGATTAATAGAGTTTAAGTGATTACCTTGGAAATTTTTTGGTAGTCATTATTGATGATATGCTTATCTACTCCAAGAGTAAAGAGGAACATGAGGATTATGTGAATACTATATCAAGTACATTTTAGAAATAAAAGATGTATGAAAATACAGTAAATATGAGTTTGGGTTGGACCAAGTGGGATTCCTAGGGAATTTCATCACCAGCAAAGGGATATCTATGGGTCCTTCAATAATAGAGATGATTAAAGGGTTCCATAGACCAACATATATGAAAGATATTTGTATTTTCCTAGAAATAGCTAGATACTATCATTGATTTGTGAGGAACTTATCATGATTTTCAAGCCCCCTGAACAAGCTAACATGGAAAAGAGTATAGTTTGTATAAAATGATGAATGTGAGGGATGTTTTAAAGAGATGAATAGGAGGATAATATCTACACCCTCACTCACATTACCCACCAGTGGGTAAGTATTTGTGAACTACATCATTAAAATAAAAAAAATCATGGGTTGTGTACTCATGAAAAATTACAAAGTGATAGCATGTGCCTCTTGAAGACTAAGGATCCATGAGAAGAACTACCCAACCCATGATCTAGAACTAGTTTCAGTGATCTTTTCATTAAATATTTGGATATATTATCCCTATGGAAAGAAGTGTGAAATTTATACAGACCATAAAAGACTCATGTATATATTCACACAAAAGGATCTAAATATACGCCAATAAAGGTGGTTTAATCTAATTAAGGATTATAATTGTTTAATACATTATAGTCTTAGGAATGAAAAAAATGTGGTAGATTCTTTGATTATAAAGGATTATGTAACTCAATCCTTGATGTGGATTCCAAGGGATCCAATATTCTTGGACAATAAAAGTGTGGATATAGGAATAATAAAAGATATCCATCCTAACTTTATCCTATAACTACTCAACCATAAATTCTTGAGAGAATAAAGGAGGCTCAGAAAGTTGATATTTTTCTATTAAAGATGGTGTTGAATATTGTAGAGTTCAAATTTTCTAAAGATGTAGTTATAAGGTTTGGAACCCAGATATGTGTCCCATGATAACTAGAACTAAGGGGTAACTTCTGGATGTTGCACATATCTCATCCTTCTCCATTAACCTAGGAAGACATAATATATATAGAGATTTGAATAAAAATTTCTGGTGGGATAACATAAAGAGAGAGATTACAGAGTTTGTATCTCAATGCTTGGTATGAAATCATGTCAAAGAGAAATGATAGAAGTTTAATAGTATAATGTGGTGATTTACTATACCATTATCGGAATTATAAAACATAACCACAGATATCTTCATTGGACTCCCAAGGAAACCTTAAGGAAATGACACCATATAGGTGGTGGTTGATTACCTTTCCAGGTTAGCATATTTCATTTCTATCAAGGAAGATTTCCCTCTTGATCAACATGCCAATATTTATATAAGATAAGTGGTTAGAAAACATAGATTTACAATATTTGTTTTATCTAATAGTGTTCTAAGGTTTACCTAGAGCTTTTAGATAATCCTTTAGTGAGAATTGGATAAAAATTAATCTTTATCCCTACTTATTTCCCTCTTACAGATGGTAAGTCTAAAAGGAAAATTCAACTTCTAGAGGATATATTGAGATCTTATTCAATTTATTTCCAAGGATTTTGGGATCAATACCTTCCCCTAAAGAATTTCTCATATAACAATAGTTTTCATTATAGTACTCAAATGGATCCTTATGAGGATCTGTATGGGAAGATTTGTCAGACTCTGAAATTCTAGGATGATGTAAGAGATAATATGATTATGGGACCTGATCTTGTCTAAGAGATGACGAAAAATGATCAAACCATTCAATGTTATATTAAATATTCCAAAATTAAATAGAAAATATATGAAGTCAATAATCTATGTGATCTATAGTTTCAATAACTGAAACTTCTTTTTTTTCAAATATGTCACTTTTTGTGTTAGTGAGAACCGAACAAGCAATGAGAACCATAAGCAGGTCAGGTTTGGAATAACGTCCAAGTACAGACCCAACCAAAAGACAAACCAGACAACAACCAAAATCACTTTTCGGCAAAGTGAGAACCATCATGCCAACATAATCCATTGGCGGGTTGGGCAAAGAACCTTTTCCAGGACCAAATCCACCCAAAAAACACCTCAACATGCAGAACCAACAAAATAAAACTTGAAAAGGTCAATCATCACCATGACCACCTGCACAATCTAAAAAATCATGGAATCCATCAAACCCAACAAAATTGGGGTCATGTGCGATGGATCATGATGCAATGGTAGAGGGAACCTAGGAAATGCATAATCATGCAGGTGCAAAACTTCTCAACATCTGCAATAGCTATAAACTCATCCCAGGTTGAACCATCGATGTCCATGAAAGCACCTGCATGTGTCTCGCACCACGGCTGTCCATGTAAACCCTAAGAGATGATCTTGTGCATCAGAAGAGCTGACCCGATGTCAAAGCAAAAGAGAATGAACACACTACATATGAATATATCTAGAAAGAGGGGGGACTACAACACGAATCCCAAAAATGAACAAAACTAAATAGATTTGAACATTGAACCAAGAAAGTATCCCATGACATCTCTTCCATGGGAGACATCGCATCCCACACAAACAGGATTTGGGGCTCAAAGGGAACACGACGACATCGGCTTCGCGGTGGTGGGATTAATGAGAGGCATGGTCAACAGCGAACAACACTCTCGGGGAAGAGTCCTCAAGATTGGCATTGGGATTCTAGATACTGAGAAAGGGGAGGGACGACATCGCTAGTGGGATCCAGAACGGATCAACAACACGGGACGTCAGATTGAAAACGCAAGTGGGAAGCTGAATGAAGTGCGGAGCGGGAACCGCCGGCTGATCAAAATATTGAGTTTGGAGAAAAGGTGTTACTTCGTATATCGCTATGGAATAATGTCATGATGTTTGGGACAAAGGAAAATCTTAGTACAAGATATATTAGCCCCATTGAGATCCATGGTCGCACCAGATCTGGGGCATATCAACTATCACTCCCACCTAACCTATCTCAATTAAATGATGTATTCCATGAATCCCTCTTGAGGAATTACATAACAGACCTCTCCCATTTATTTAATCCAAAATTGGTACCATTGGAAAATGTTATTTCATACTAGGAGCATCTGGTGAAGATATTATATCATAGAGACAAAGTTCTATGAAATATGACTAATAAGCTACTCAAATTGTTGTGTTAGGACCACAAGTTTGATAAAGTATATTGGGAACCATAAGTGGTGATGAAATTGAATTATCCTCATCTATTTTAGTATATAAAATGAAAATTCCATGGGTGAAATTTCTAAATGAGGAATAATGTTACAACCCGGTATTTTATTAATGAAATTCCTTATTTAAATGAATAAATACCTTATTTATGTAATGTGGTTATTAGAAAACACATGAAATTATTTGGTTATATAATGTTGGATTTAAAATACCACTAAGAATCGTGACCATTGATAATATATCTATTGAACAGTGATCATAGGATTTTTATATATTAAGGGTTATGATAAATTATCTTTGAGAATGATAGAAGAAGAGATGGCCTCAACCAATAGAATTATAACCTATGAAGCCCATTTATCAGAGCCACTAAGTAAGGTAGGATATATGGGATTTTACCATGACCAATAATAATCCAAGATTCTACAAATAATGATGATTGAAACCATTTAAGGAATAATTTCAAGTTCATCAAGATGGTGGCCTAACCATGTTTACCGAACCACCCCAACAAAATCACATCATCACACACCAAACCCTTAGAGAATTCGATGTCCAAATAAAGGGTTATGTATGTTGACCCTAATAGTATGAATATGTATAATTTCATTCCAATAAATTAATAATTATATTTATTCCTTATTTTTTTACATTCTAAATTTTTAAGTAATAAGTTTGATAAAAATTAGATTTTAATACAATATAACGTGAATTGTATTTTTGGGTAATATAGAATTTCATTTAAGACATTACTTTTTATGAATTCATGAATTTTATAAATTAACTATACCTTACTAAAATGTTATTATTAAATCTTATATAATAAATATAAATGAAAATAGCTAAGTAATTAGATGTGGATGGAGAAGCACGGGGGGTCTTTGCTGCGGGGAAGAAAATCGTGCACACGATGATGATGCACCTTGTAGTAAGGTATATCTAGCTTTAAAAAGTCCTGATATTCGTAGGAATAAGGAATTATTCTCTCTCTGTGTGTCATACATGAATATTGATATGGATCTGTAGCATTCATAGGATTTTGGTTTTAGAAAAAACATTGCTGAGGTTGTAGGATCTGCATCGAATATCGCTTTCCCTTATTTTGGGGATCCTTCTCTTAGATGGGTCATTAAGAAACAGAGAAAGGCCCATGTATCAGTCAATCAGGAGGTTATAGAAGAAAGGCTAAGAATCTTCAAATTCTCAATAATAGCACGTGTTTTCACTCCAAAGGGTGAGTGAATGTGGTGCTTCAATGAATTGTTTGATCGGATTGGCATGGTTTGGGGTTTTGGTGACTGGAAGATAACCTCAATGGGGAGAGGATAATTTCACATCCTATTCCCCTCTGATGAACATAAGAGGAGGTCATGTATCTTTGGATCTATATCTCTGAATCCATGAATCTTAAGAGTTCAAGAATTGGATCATCATTTTGATCCCTTTAGTGTTAGGAACACACATACTCAGGTGTGGATTCTTATCTTCAATCTCAACTGGATCTATTGGCATCCTCGGATTCTTTGGGAAATTGCATCTTCGGTTGGAAATATGATTCAACTTGATAAAAAAACTGAAAACCCAAGATATGGTCATTTTTTAAGGAATCTTGTTGAAGTTGGTATGGCTATTACCCTGGTGAAGGAGGTGGTTCTTACCACAAGGGATGACAGTTTTAATCTTTCCATTGTCTATGGAAGAAAGCCAAAATTCTATGGTAGCTGCTTGGTCTTTGTCCACCTCATCTATGAATGCAATAGATCCAAGGTCTATTCAATTTACAATCTTAAAGGGCATGATAAATCATCATGTCGAAGATGTCTGGACAATGGGAATGAGAATGCAGACCCCAGTTCTATTGCATATGATCAGTCTTCTATTCAATCCTCTCAAATTCCACAGCCCTCTGGGAGGGTCACTGAGGAGGCTATTGGACTGGATCCTGATCTGGATACCTTGATTGACATTGTTATGTTGTAAATGGATAACAATGATATTCTTCTTCAATATGCTACTAACTCTTTCACTATGGTTGAAATTTAGGATATATGTAATGACACAATTGTTTTGGATCAAAGGCTGAATGATGATGGTTTCTCTCATGAATGTGACACAAATGAGGAGTTGTAATCTCTACAAGCTACTGTGTCAAATGTGTGGGCTTTTCCTGCCCCAGTAAGGGACTGTAGTTCCTATGACCTGATCATTGAGAAGCAGCAGAAAAAGATGGATGATGTTGAGCCACATATGTTGTCTTTCGTGCCAGATTCCCAATTGGATGAAACTTCTCCTGGGCAGGTGGACATGCTATATGGTGATCAAGAACCCTTGGTCCCTTTACAGGTGTCTCCTGTCTCTATTCCAGAGGATGGGGCTGTTATCATTATGGAGTAGAATTTTCTTCATTTCCCCTCTGGGAAGTTGGCTAGGAGAAGAATCCATAAAGATTCATGCATGGTTCTTGAGCCCTCTCCCAATATGTTTATACCACTCTGTGGCAAGATTTAGTCTGATGATAATTTTGAAGACCCCTCTCTTCTCCCTGAAAAGAATGATGAGCATCCTCATGATCAGGATGCTAAAGGAAAAGTCAAGGGGAAGGGTAAGGCATCTCATCACAACTATATGAAGATATGGGGACCTCAAACTAGAGGAAAGTTTTCTCCTATTAAATGAAGATACTCTTTTGTAATTTCTGTGGGCTTGGGAACCCTCCCAGGTCAAATCCCTTTGGGAATTTCCTGTTACAAAAAATCCTAGTCTTTGGAATTGTTGATCCAAGGATGAAGATTTCAAATTGGAAAGATTTTAAATGGTCCTTTATTGGGTACTATTCGGCTCACAGCATGTGAATGACAAGGGTGCTGAATATCTCTGAGTTTTGAAGCATGAGAGTGTTCTTATTCAGTCTTGAATTTCTCATCATCAGGGTGTTACAGTTGAGCTGTTCATGCAAGGGGTTACCCTCTATGTGTCCTTTGTTTATTCCTCTAATTCATACCTCAAAATAAGAGAGCTTTGTCATGGATTGGTTGACTTTTTTGGTAAAATGTCTCATAGATGTATGGATTTCGGTGATTTTAATGTTGTCCTTAGGCTAGAGGAAAAAACTGGTGAGAGATTTAATAGGTTAGCTGCATATGACTTTTCTTCCGGCATTGACTAGTGCGATCTAGTTGAAGTACCTATTGTGGGTGGTGACTATACCTGGAGCAGGTACGCTATCAATGGGAGTAAATCTAGTAAACTTGATCGATGCTTGGTCCATATTGAAGAAGGGTATAATCCTTTTAGAATATCTTGTCTCATATTACCAAAATATAACTCGGATCATAATCCCATTCTGATTGACATATGTGCTAGAAACTTTAGGTCCTCCCATCTGCTGTTCAGATTTAACAATGCATGGCTAGTTTTGCCTGGATGTATAGAGGCAGTCCTTGATGCTTGGAAGGTTGTTCTCTATGGTATCCTATTATTTGTTCTGGCTAGCAAGCTTAAGATTGTCAAAATAATTGTTAGGTAATGGGTCAAATCTTCTTTCTCTGGTCTAGAAAATGATATTAAATTGGCTGAGTAGGACCTACTTCAATTCCAAAATGATTATCAGCAGCAGAATTCCCCCTCCAGGGATGAGGTTCGGGCTCATTCTAAGCTTGATGATCTGTTGAACCTTCAATAAATGATTGTTAAGAATCATTATAATGTGATATGGTTACAAGAGTGGGATAAGAACTCTATGTTATTTCAATGTCTTCATATATAAACAAGGATTCGCACAGGTATAACCTCACTTGAAGTTGATGGACATATATACAACTCTGAACTAGAAATATCAAATGATGTGGTCATCTACTTTGAGAGTCTTTATTCCGGTGACAATAAGGATTTTTCTCACAAATTACTTGATAAAATTTCTCCAATTGTTGATGATCAGCAGAACAAGATGTTGAATATGGTTCCCTTAGAGGGTGAAATCAAGGATTCTCTCTTCTCCCTTAATATTGATAGTGTGGAAGGTCTTGATGGTTTCACCAATAATTTTTTTATGTACAACTGGGATATTTTTCGACATGATTTCATTAGTGTTGTCAGATATTTATTCACTAATGCCTCAATGCCACATGGTGTGAATTCATGCTTTATTTCTTTAATTCCAAAGAAAGATAATGATCTAAATATCAAAGATTTTAGACCGGTTTCTATAGGGAATACCATTCCCAAAATCATTAGCAAAATCATTGAATCTAGATTAGGGACCATTTCCAGGAGGGTTATTACCCCCAACCAGTTTGGTTTTGTCACAGGAAGAAGCATTCAAAATTTCCTTTTCACTGCTTCTAAATGTGTTAACATCATGAGGAAGTGGGTCAAGAATAGGTTCTTTTCTCTTAAGCTAGATATTTTGAAATCCTTTGATACTATCAAATGGGATTTCATTTTTTCTATATTGAAGAGTCTGGCATATACAATCCTTTCATCAAGATTTTCAGTGCTATTTTCACGAGTGCTCATCTTTCTATACTTATTAATGGAACCCCAAGGGGGTATTTTCCATGATCTATAGCTGTTAGACAAGGGAATCCTCTCTCTGGGTTTCTTTTGGCTATGGCTAAGGACTACTTGAGTGTTTTTAGTAAAGATTTCGTTCAGGATGGTCTTTATAAGAATCTAAGCACTAGAAGGAACATCTTCTCTCTGTCACATCTTTTCTTTGATGATGATATATTGATGTTTGGATAGGCTGAAAGAGGCCATATTTCTTCTGTTCAAAGGATTTTTTTACGATGAAGAGGTTTTGGCCCAAGTGATAATCTAGAATAAGTGATTTTTATTTTTTGGGAATGGTATGACTCTTTATAAGAAAAAAAATTTACCAGAATGCTTGGAGTCAAAAAATGAACTTTTCCTTTCACCTATCTGGGGGTACCCTTATTTTGGGGTAGGGTGAAAAGAATTCATCTTGAGAATATATACTCTAAAATAATTTCTCATATTGCCACATACAAAGGGAATAATATGTCCATGGCTAGGAGGGTGTTCCATGTTAATTCGGTTATCACATCGATGTTTTTATACACCTTCTCCATTTATAGATGGCCTAGAGATCTAATTAAGGAGTTTAAGTGTTAATCAGGAACTTTATATAGATAGGATCAATCTATGAATGGATGTTGATCACTATGTCTTGGAAAGAGTGTAGAAAAACCATTGATATGGGAGACTTGGGTATTAAGGATCTTAAGACTTTCAATGATGCCCTGCTGTGTAAATTCACTTAGAACCTTCTGAGTTCTGATGACATGTATCTGAAATTTCTCAATCATAGGTTTCTTCACAAGTTGTAAAGTGGCTATTCATTGCATGTCACCTCATCCACTTGGAATTCCCTCAAGAATTCTTATCATTAGATTATGACCTGCTCACAATGGCAGGTTTGTAAACAGTCCAAGTTGAATGTTTCCGTAGCTTGGTAGAACCTTAAATACTGTGATGAATGTTCCCCTTACCATTCAGAAGCTTGCTATTATTGATTCACTTGTATCAGATGAGTTCAATAGTCGTCTTCATGTGGATATCAAAATAAAAATACAATGCTATGTCTTTACAGATTCTGACATTTTAATTTGGACCCCCAAATTCAATGGTTTCTTCTCTTCAAAGGAGTCGTATAGGCATTTGTGTGATGGAATATCTAGCACTCCTGTTTGGCTGAAAATTTTTAGCAATGCCTTTACTTCCCATCTTGTTACATGCTACTATGGAGGTTGTGGAAGGGCTGACTGCAAACACAAGCACTGCTTTAGAGATTTAAAATAAATCTTTCTTTGTTTTACTACCTATGCTTGCGAGAGGAAGAATATGTTACTCACACCATTATATATTGAAGGTTTTGGTTACATCTGCAGGATGTGTTTGGATTTAATATAGCCATGACCAACTATGAGGATATTCTAAAGTCTATCTAGGGTGCCTAGATAAGTGGGAAAGTTGGTGATACGCTCCTCGCCACCATTGTTAATGCTTTCTTGGTTATATGGAAGGCACAAAATGGTGCTGCATTTGAATTCCATTGCCTCGCTTTTAAGGCTATATTACACTCTATATATAGGGTTGTTTTGATAGAATCCAAGTTGCATCAGGGTACAATTAAAAATGAGCTGTCTGATTTGCTTATTATGAAAGCCTTTGGTGTCACAGGGCGTGCCATGAAACCTCTTGTCCTGAATTCAATCTGATGGATCCCACCGATTCCAAGATAGTTGAAGGTGAATGTAGATGGGGTGGCATCAGGTGAACCTAGTCCCTCAGGATGTGGTGGAATCTTCTTCACTTACCGAGGCTTTGTTAAGGGTTGTATCTTCTATTACATTGGACACGATACAACTATTGAGGCTGAGTTGTGGGCTATGAATAAAGTGATTAGGAATGCCACTCATTATTACTAGAGACATCTTTGGGTGGAATCTGACTCCACCACTACGGTGCACATACTCAAGGATCATTCTAGATTTGTTCCAAGGAAAATCCTTCCCTTCTGGATTTAATGCCTTCAGATGATAGAGAACATCCACCTAGATTTCACTCATGTTTACAGGGAGGCAAACCAGGTTGCGGATGCTCTGTCAAAGAGGGATATTTTGCAGGTCTCCTCAGGATGGTCTTTAATTATTTCTGAGTTCTGTTCTCATATCGTTGATTTGGATGTGCATGGTGCTTATTATTATTGTCTTTGTAAACCTGATGATCTGCCACTTTCTTTGTTTTTTAATAAATTTTTTAGGATCGAGCTCACCCAGATACTGAACTTGTTTTTATTATAAATGAAAATATAATTTTATGAAGTGAAAATGTAATTTATATAGGTTTTAGAAAACTATTATTGTAAAAAACCATTATTTTTTAATAAATGGAGATTTTAATTTAAAAAATGTAAATTCTCATATTTATAAAATAATTTTTATAAAATAATTGTTTAAATTAGAATTTTGAAATATCTAACAGATAATTTTTAATAATTGTTTTTCATAGTCAAATTTTCAGGTAAAAATTAAATATGAAATAAATACACTATTTGTATTATGATATTATAATGACCCAAAAGTGATGTAATATGTTCTATAATAGGGAAAAATGATCAAATATATTTTTTTTCCATTTTAAAATTATTTTTTGGGGGGTTATTTTATTATTTTTATAAACCCTTTATGAATCCTCCCAAACTACATTATATTTTAAGATTTTAAAATTAATTCTTTGCAAACATGATTCACCTCCACATCACTAATGGTATTATTCCAATGTTCTTGGTTTATCAAAATATAACAAAATAAAAACACTCGTATTTGCAATAAACCATGGGAACAATGTAATGCCCCGACCCCAAAAGCCCAGAGTCGGTATATTATTTTAATACATTGGCATGATTACAAGGAATCAAGTTCCGAAGGACCAATCAACTTATCATTCTTGGAAAATAGATTGCATACATGAACTTTACATTACCATTTCAAGCATAAAATACAACATAAATATTTTTTTGATAACTCTATTATTCCATTTAGCTTAACCCTACATATCAATCATAACACACTTCTTGAAAATCCTAGGAAAATAAAACATAATAAAGGGGTGACATCATATGCTCAGTAAGGGTAAATAATTTAGCAAAAGAAATAAACTTTTTAAGGCAAGATGTGTAATAAAAAAAATCCTTTTAAACATAAACTTGAACATAATATGGCAAATATAAATCAAAAATTACCATATTAACATGCACATGGATATTCTAATAGTCGAATAATCACATGTAACAACTAATTTCATAATGAGGGAATGCCTAATGTCGGACATCATTACCACATAGTCAAGGCCTCGTGCCAAGACTACAAATAAAATTTTTGTCAAGGCCTTGTGCCAATACACTAGTTTGTCTCATGAGACCTACCGACGCATCGAGGAGCTATATCAGGCTCCACCCATCACTTAATAAGTCCAATACATTCCTCATATGAAATGGTTTAAACATAACATAAACATTCATATTAAAACTAGAATACGAAATGTCAATACTTTATCTATAAACCATGAATGGTATAAAAATAACACATCCATTGTCAAACATATCACCAAACCTTCAATACAATATGGAAGATTTGTATCATAATAAATCAACCTCAAATAAGTTTAAAAATCCATCGAAGGATGTTGACATAGATAAAATGAAAACTATTTGAAAGAAATACCTCTTTCTATTTTGAAACCATTTAAAAGAAAACATTTATTTTGGAAATATTCCTATAAGATTTTAAGTGAAGCTTAGATGATGTTATAATGTTGGAAAATAACCTCACTCACTGTATAAGTTAAAAAAAACATTCTTACCTTAATTTTGTCAAAAAGGATAAAAGGAACTTGTTTGGAAAACGACCGAAATATTCCTTTCAAAACATAAAGTGTCACTTACAAGTGGATCCATGGGGGCCCAAAATCAACCAAAAAATGACCATGGTCAGAAATTTATCATTAAATAATGTTAGGACATATGTTAGGGTAATTTAATATTATTATAATATTATTGTTTACCCTTATTTACCAGATTTTCCCTTTAACCATGGTAAATAAAATATTTACCGAAGTAATTATTCAAAATGTCTAAAAATAAAAGTTACCTATCTACAAAATTTGGAACTCCTGATTCTAAATATGGAATCCATTTTCCTAAATTCAAAACACAGAAGTGGCAGAAATTAATTTAAAATTAATTCTCATTGTCAAAACAAAAAGTGTGTTTTTAAAAAATAATAACTATCAAAAGATTGACACTTGCTTATGTCCATTTTAATTGTGAAATTACGTCCAATGACCAACATTAGATTAAATGGTAAAAATATATTATAATTATACTTTAAAACCACTCAATAGTATAATTTATCACTATAAATCATTTTGATTAAAAAAGTTCTTTTTAATTAAAATTTAGTATTTTTCACTATTCATCAAAAAAATGAATGTTTTCAGAAAAACACCAAAAATTCAGCCTAAGAAAATTTTTATATTCCAAATCCAAAAATGAAGTCCATTTTCAAAGATAAAATTTATAAAATTTTAAAAACTGTGTATTATTATTCATAATGGCTAGTTTGATTGGTCGCGATGTGTTAGAATCTTGAAGTTGCGTGCATTATAAGCTGTTGCATTATTCAAAGGGAAATGTACTGTGGAAGCTTGGGATGTTACATTATTTCATACTTCAATAAATTTCATCCTCACAATTTAAATTTGGGATTGAAAACTAGGGGATTGACATTTTAAAATATCTTAGTTGAAATCCCACATCGAAAAATGGATTAATGGGGCTCTATTTTAAAATAAAGAAAGGTAAGTATGAGGGTTACTGGAAATAACACATACTAGGGTTCCATGTAGGAAAAATGGATAAGGAAGAGAAAAATAACCATAAAGTTCTGATGGATAGTGATATATAATATTATTAGGAGAAAGTAAACGATCTGATAACCATAAACTTGTGATGGGTTAAACGGTATTTGATTCCCCAGTAGGAAAACTAAACGGACAATGTTTTTGTTTTAAGTTTCTTTTTATAAAGATGAGTAGTTTATTTACGATATTCAACTAAGAACATGAAGAGATATACTTACTTTTTAAGTATAGATTCATCCTTTAATAAATTTCCACCACTAACTCATCTTTCACTCCAAAAGATAATAGAATTCAAAAATATTCTATTTATCCTAATCGTATATGGTTTTTTTCAAAAAAAAAATTATATTCATTTGTAAGACTATTTTTTAAAAAAAGAACTACATTATACAAACCAGGACATCACATAGGCCAGTGGTAGGTGATGCACCCTCGTCGCCCTTCGGTTAAAGGTTCGAGTCTCGTGGCCTTGTCGGACGCGACGGGTTGTCGCCCAACCTCTGGGATGTCCTTTTTATGATAATACAAAAATAATCTCATGAAATGATTTAATCTTAAAAGTAGTTTACAATGTCAATCTTAATTGATTCCAACCTTTAGACTTATCCAAAATACTTTTATCTAAACTCACAATCCAAATTTTATAAGGAATGTAAACACAATGAAGATCCTTTTTTCCACGTAATAACATGTGAATACCTTCATCATGTATTATGGTAACACCCTAAATTACCATAAAACCTTATTGATTACATTCATGATTCCTTATTACTTATATAATACTAGATATACTCTTTATATCAAAAAAATTTGTATACTCCAATAAAAATGGAATAAACAAACAATTAATTAGTTTCAAAGTATTCAAGAATATCAAATATAATTTATCCAAAATCAAACATCTCTTATTCCAAAATTACTATCTCAGTGTCAGGACCATATTAAGTTTTATCTTTCCTCCAACTATGAATTCTCTAAAAAAGTTTAACTTTCTGTTAAGACACTTTCCATAGTACCATATAATCTCAAACCCTTAATGAAATAGTACTGAAGTACAATCCTTATTTATTTCCATAATTCAAATAACTGGCACATCATCGATACAACACTGAACTGACATAATTATTTAATAACAACATAGTAACACTAATCATTCATCTTCATCTGTGGTAGTATCATAACTTGATTATTATCCAATAGCATCATTTGGGGCATACTCTGATGATTTGGAAATTGGTTCGTGTAGTTTCCCAACTCCTTGCAGATGAAGCATTGTACATTTGAAACCTTTTTCTTACCCTTGCAGTCACATACTTGTTGTCCTTTTTCTCCATACTTATAACAAACTCACATCCCCTTAAGGTAAGTTTTCGGGTGTTTCTTCTCACAGTTATCACGTATGGGAAAATTCTTCTTTCCCCTCTTCCCTTTATCCATATTTCTCTCTTCCATACTTTTCTTCTTTTGCTTCCCTTCAAAGCCACAGGACTCAGATAATTCTTTACTTATATTATTAACACATGATATTATTTCTTCATATGTTGAGAATACATGGGAGACTATTTACCTTATAAATTTTGGATTAATACCGTGAACGATATGATCCTTCTTACTCTTTGGATCATACGTATTGCTGGAGTTCACATTCCTTTTATAGGGCGCCATTTCTATAAAATGGCATACACTAGGTCAGTTTATGAATTGCAATAAAAAATTCCAAACTTTTAAAATACCTAAAGTAAATTGAACAGTTTATAGATAGAATCCATAATCATAAAAATATTTTCTTTGAGAAGGTATATACTCAAAAATCCTTCATTGTGATTTGTAAATAAAATGAGAATTATCCTAAGCATATCCCCCGGAGTGTCGTAACCAAGAGTGTAGCAAGGCATGTTGTCATGTACCAGGATACCCCGGGTCAAGCCTGAAACTCCTTGTCGAATTTTTCACTCCAAGGTATATATGTGCCAGATACACCTATACCTTCTCTTATCCAGACAGTGATTTATTTCTTGGAAAACTCAAAAAATCTCCACATTACGAAAATTATTGAAAGTTCTTCTATACAAATCCTCAAGGTCTATCTTAAGGTAATGTGCTCTAATCAGAGTTTATCTAAATCTAGTTTCCAAGGTTTGTACTAAACTTCCTCTGATACCAACTGTAACGCTCTGACCCCAGAAGCCCAGAGTCAATGCATTATTTTAATACATTGGTATGATTACAAGGAATCAAGTCCCGAAGGACTGATCAGTTTAGCAGTCTTGGAAAATAGATTACATACATGAACTTTACATTACAATTTATAACATAAAATAGAACATACATATTCCTTTGATAACTCAATTTTTCCATTTAGCTTAACCCTTTATATCAATCATAACACACTTCTTGGAAATCCAGGGAAAATAAAACATAAGAAATGGGTGAGCTCATATGATCAATAAGGGTAAATAATTTAGCAGAAGCAATAAAAATGTTAAGGCAAGATGTGTAATAAAAAAATCATTTTAAACAAAAACTTGAACATAATATGGCAAAAATAAATCAAAAATTACCATATTAACATGCACATGGATATTCTACTTGTCGAATAATCACATGAAACAACTAATTTCATAATGAGTGAATGTTTAACACCAGACATCATTACCACATAGTCAAGGCCTCATGCCAAGACTACATATAAATTTTTTGTCAAGGCCTTGTGCAAAGACACTAGTTTGTCTCATTATACCTACTGATGCATCGAGGAGCTATAGCGGGCTCCACTCGTCACTTACTAAGTCCAATGCATTCCTCATATGAAAAGGTTTAAACATAACATAAACATTCGTATTAAAACTAGAATTCAAAATGTCAATACTTTATCCATAAACCATGAATGGTATAAAAATAACACATCCACAGTCAAACATATCACAAAAAACTTCAATATATTATGGAAGATTTGTATCATAATAAATCAACCTCAAACAATTTTAAAAATCCATCGAAGGATGTTGACATAGATAAAATGAAAACTATTTGAAAAAAATACCTCTTTCTTTTTTGAAACCATTTAAAAGAAAACATTTATTTTGGAAATATTGTTATAATATTGTAAGGTAAGATTCGACAATGTTATAACAGTTTAAAATAACTACACCCACCATATAAGTTAAAAAATACATTCTTACCTTAATTTTGTTGAAAAGGATAAAGGGACCTTGTTTGGAAGACGACTGAAAAATTCCTTTCAAAAAATATAAGTTCAAATAAAGGTATAAATGAGTTTAACCCATTTTCTAGTAAATAGTAAAAAAAATTAAATACATTTTTAAGAAACATGGATGTGGGTGATAATGAGGTCCCAGTAGATACTTACGTAAAAACAACCTCGGATAAAAATAGAGATTGTGAAATTAACCCTTATCGATTTGGTAACTTAAGAAACATAAACCCCATGAAAGAAAAATCATACAATGAAGATGTAAATACCCATAAGTTAAATTATATTACACAAATAATACAATCATGGGTTATTACATACACCACATTCAATAAATAAGTGGTGAATAATGGAAATCTCAGGAAATTGGATGTGAGATAAAAAACCCCTTACCTTGCACTTTCCTTTGGTCGATGGTACATTTAACCTCATGTATAATGACCATAGTATGTTATTAAATTATACCAGAAAAATATTCATATTTATTATACATGATTCATTTATGAATTTATACTACCCATTTAATAATGATTTCCATGTTAAATTAACATTTCGGGTAATAATTGCTTTCTTTATCGTACATGTTTTAACTTGTTATTATTGATCGTATCATTTAGATCATGATTTAAATACTTCTAGAATATAAAAACATGATTTATATATAATATATATTTATAATATAAATATGTATAATAGATGGATATATTAAATGGAAAACATCATTTATAGAGATGGTAGGCCGTACGTACGCATAAACATTGTTTCTGTTTTCATATCATATTGAACGAAAGTAAGTGAATAAGAAATATGTAATTACATAAATACATATATATATATAAAATATATCTCCAGTAGCATTATTATGTCATATATTACAGACTTATTAGTAATATATATTTTTATAATCATCGATGAATGGTGAACTTGGAAATGAATCTCATCGCGTCGTGGAGACGGTAATCCGTACGTACGCACGAGCGACAATATCATTTCCTTAAAGGTGTGGAATTGGATGGTATATTTATTTTACAGAGATATTATCATGTTATGATCATTTATAGACATATTACTTGTCACAAACCAACCCTGGTGGACCCTGAACCGGTCATCTGAGCCGGTGCACAACATGGCCCGAGTGGTGTTCCCGATCCTCCCGGGCTGGCGACAAACGCCAGGGAATCAACAGAGGATATGGGAACGATTTCACCCAATATAAATAAATAAAGTAGTAGAACTAATACAGAGCAACACAGGATAAGTAAACCGAACAAAACGACCAAACAAGAACAAATGAAAAATAAAACTAACCACACCCGATGTCCGAACTAACTCTGTGCGACCTCACGGGTCAATCTCTGAATCAAAGATCAAGCGTCGCCCAAGGTGAGCACACTCAAGTTGTAGCCTGTACAACCACTAAAAACAGAAAATAACTATAGGTGTGAGTATTAAAACTCAGTAGGCTAGCCCGATATTTATTCCCAATACACTACCTTTAAAATAAAAGAAACATCATCTCAAGTTTGAACTACAATTTATAAAAGTATTCTTTTTTAGATATTTTAATTAAAAAACAAGTACGAACCATTGCCCTTAACCATTTACAAATTTGGGTTCATTTCATTAGTGTCAATGGCTTTTTAGAAAGGGAAAGTGATGTTTATATTTTCAAATTTGTACAAAGAGGATTAAACACTTTCATTTGAAAACCATTTCTAGAAACCAAGTGAAACCAATTTATCACTTTTCAAGGGAAAACTATATACAGAAATTCATAGAGTAAGTACACAACAGGAGCAATGTAGAAATACATACAAGTACCAAATCATCACTGCAAGTAACTGAAGAGTCCCATACATGGGTGAACCTAGGAGATCGAGAATAAACCAGAATACACCAATACATGAGAAATCATCCTCTTTGACATGTCACACACGATGAAATCAATCGCTCAATATGCTCGACCATCCTTTATTAGGAAGGTTGAGGGAAAATTTCATAGTAATAAACCCAATATATCCACCTACTATGGTCCACTGGTCAGTACCATAACCTACCAGTGCAGCAATAATTCTTAGAATATTCTCTCAATATTCCATATTCCCATGTCTCAAGTGATTGAAAAGGGGGTGAGCCAACCGATGCCAACCGAGCATCCAATCATATGTATATATATAGCACAACAGGCATCACCCCGAGCCACTCCATGGGCCAACCTCTTGCCTTTAACTACTCAAGTACTCGGGAGCCTCTAAGAACGGCCTCTCAAAAAATCAATTGCATCCAAGGCAGGAGAGTTATCCTAGGAGGGCTTTCATCAAAACAATCACATCATTTTCCATAAAGTGCCAAACAGGCATTAAACACCTTTCACGATCACCACTGAAAAAAAGTACAACTTCTTTATAAGACCAAAACCAGTTTAAAACCATTTAAGGAACCCCCAAAACACTACTTCATAGGCTGCCAATATTTTTATAAAACCAAACCAGAACATTTTATTTTTCCAAATAAACTTTAAGAGCCAACCGATCAATTTCTCAAAAGAACAAAAGTACTTGTTCATGCTTCAAAAGAATTCATTTATCATTAAAACATAACTCTATTTGATATTCCATGAATTATGTTTGAAAGCCAAACATGCATTCTTTCCCTATTGGGTGTCTTCTTGTCAAGAAAATATTTCAAGTGTCGTGTATAAAATAAATATCACTTATTTTAAACATAGTAATTATTTAAAATACAATTCTCTAATACTATTTCACGTTTACTAAAATTCATAGAATATTTAATTGAAAAGTTACTGTGCGCAAAGATAACAAAATGACACCATTTTCACACCACAAGAATTGAATTATAAATTTGCATAGTAAATGAATTAATCTCAAGTTGCATGGTAATATTTAGCATATATATAGAGGGTGAAAATGATAGGAAATAAAGTAACTTAAATTTTAAATGTGTTGTAATGGGGACCTACCTTGGATACACGACGCGACGACAACGCTTTCTCTAAATCGGGACACGACGACAAGGAAACTTTGGAGACAAGGTGCGATGATAACAACGTGTGTTAGAAACTACGCAGTAAGGTCCAACTTGCTGCAAAATAAACATCAAGGGCTTGAACACATACCAAAAACCCCAACTAGTGTATGAGAAACCAAGCAGTGGGGAGAAACTCTCACCTAGAAACTGAAGCGCGACGAGGATGCAAGCTCAGAAACAAAGCGCAACGATGGCGCTCACTCAGAATCACTCCGCATGGGTTCTAAAAATCCTAAACCAACCAATAAAAACCCACCATCAACTAAAACCCATAATCCAACAAGGGTAAGGTGATAATAATAATAATGATAATAAGAGTAAGAATAAGAATAAGAATAATGTTAATAATAATAATAATAATAATAATAGTAACAATAATAATAATGATAATATGAATAATTATAATAAGAAGAAGAACAAGAAGAATAGTAATAATAATAATAATAAGAATAATAATAATAATAATAATATGAATAATAATAATTATTATTATTATAATAATGATAATATAAATAATAATAATAATAATAATAATAATAATAATTAAAGTAAAAAATAAAAAATAAAAAAAGAAAGGTTTCAAGGAGGGGGGTCTCACGGCTTGAGGGAGGATCAGCGCCGGCGGGAGGCCTCGATGGAGGAGGGAAGGTCGGCCGGAGGTGCTGCGGTTGCCGAGAGCCGTAGGGGAAAGCCAGCTGGGTGATGGAATGTCGTGCAAGGGAGTAGGAAAGGGTGGAGGCCGAGCGGGCTGGCTGTGCGGCGACGGAAAGTGGATAGGAGGGAGGAGCAACAACTGCTATGTGGGGGTTGCTTTATGGGAGGAAGGAGCAGCGACGACTGCTATGTGTGGGTTGCTGCAAGGGAGGAGGGAGGAGGGGTGAGGTGTCGGGGTTCTGCACTGAGGAGGCAGGTCCGGAGTGGGGTGGGTGCAGGAGGCGGGATATGTAGGTGTTGACTGCAACTGGGTCGAGACCGGAGGAGCAAGGTGTGCACAGGCTGCAGGAGGAAGCTGAGGGGTCATTGGGTAGAGGAGGGTAGATCCGGATGGGGGTTGCGTTGAATGGGAAGGAAGACACTAGAAGGGGCATTGGTCGGGGCGTCGAGATGCTGGGGAGAGTTGAGATGGAGGGAGAGGGGTGGGCCGGTGCAAGCTAGAGAGGTTATGTAAGGGGAAACCGCTACAGAGGGTGGCGGCTGGGTGTAAGGCCATGCGCAGAGGAGAAGAAAAAGACGGGTTCATAGCAAACCCTAAAAGAAATAAAAAAAATAAAATCTAAAATAAAATAAAATAAAAAAGAAAGATAACTATAACTTTAATATCTTAATGATAATAATAACAATAATGATATTAATTAAAATAATGATAACCTTAATGATAAAATAAAAATAATAAATGAATTCGTATTATTTTAATAGTAATCAAATTAAAGATTTTAGTTTTCATTTAAAATAAAAATATTAAAATCTTTAATAACCATAAAAATTTTAAATGATGCAATAAATTAACATTTATTTATATATTTTAATTATTTAAAGATGAAGAGGTTGTGTCGTTTCCTGGGAGAAGCCGCACGGCGTCACGCTCAACCCATGCGTCCAACGACGTCGAACCCAAGACACGAACTTTTTATCAAAAACTCAGAAATTTAGTCTGTGAATCACCTTGAACCCCAACAAAAATTATTTAAAGGCAAGTAATAATAAAATAAAATAAATGCATAGGTCGTGGTGTGACAATTCTCCCCACCATAACTATTTCCATCCCCGAAAATCCATGATACCATCCAGTCGATCGATCAACACCTAAGGATTCAACATAAACACGATCTAACTTATTAACCCAAGGACATCTCACCGACTACTAGTAGGACTAAACCTCATTTCCCAAGAATGATCTCCAGCAGAGGGGAGGTTTGATCTGACTCCCCACCATAATAACTCAACTAGAATCCAATAATGACTTAAAATAAAACCCATAGAGATAGTGGTTCTCCCCACCATAAAGAACCAACCTACTAACGACCAAATGAAAAACCAGTTTAGACATGCACGAGGCCTTGCTCAAGCTAAAATAAACACAGTAAGGACATTCACACCACTCACTCTCATCCGAAATGGATGAGATATGGACTGAAAACTCTGTGCGAACTAAAAACCCAAACCCCATGGGCGGGGAGGGAGGGCCCAAGGATTGGATAAATGAAACTACGACAGAAAACTACTCACGACTCCTCACTTCAGGATGGACACAAACCAAATCCATAACCTATTTACATTTATGGTACATGCAAGGCCACTAATTTGTGACTGACATCCCAAAAATGCACCATTACTGACATTGCATGAGGGATAAGTCTATCACACCACTTTGTGACAAGACGAGAATTGCAACGACAGTGAAACCAGGGAAGCAACACCAGAACTGTCTCACCACACAGTAGAGGCACAACCTTAACCAGACTCCTTAAAATTCCCCGGGGTTTTCTGACTATGCACTGGCTTCAATATGAGGCCTTTTGGATAGAGCTCTGATTGATGAATCATCTTCTGCCTCGTAGTCAGGTTCTGATAATCCCAACAAGAAACTTATATCTTTTGATCTGATAGATGAAAGGATAAAATTTTGAAATAAAACCATGCTGGCGTTGAAAAGTGGAATTCATCAAAAGACCCACGACATTCCCATACATTTCAAGACCCAAAACACCCTCAGTACAACTGAAACAATAAAATATCCCTTACATTGAAAGGAAACTTACACTAGAAACTTTGAACAAAAACCCAAGAACACATCACTTTTGAGAACTTCCTCTGTTACGCTTTTTAGAAATGCCGTGATATAATTGTCTCAAGTGACCCAGGCATCCACATGCCTGGTAGGTCTTCAGAGCACTTGTGCACAATGGCTTCTTATGACCCTGCTTTCCACACTAATAACACATGAGGATCTCTTGGTCTGAAGAGTTTGATTAAATATCCTGAGGCCTTTTGATTCCATGACCTACTCCATTGCCTTTCGATTGCTTACTCATCTTCTTGTTGGAAGTCTCCCCGCTACTCCTGAGAATTGATGGAGGGAGGACCACTTCGAGCACCCCCGCCATCATGGATTCAACTTGAAAAGCTTGTCTCACCACATCGGCCAAAGAAGTTAAGTTGGATGCTGACACCTTTGACTATAGATCAGGACGGAGACTTTCCTCGAATCGTCAGGCCTTCATGGAGTCATCTGTGGCATACCCTAAATCATAAGGGACTAGTTCCATAAAGCACCAGAAATATTCCATCACAGATCTGTCGCTCTGCTGTAGACAACACATCTCTATCCCCTTCCTCACTCTTTCTTCTTCAGAGAAATACTGATGAATGAACAAGGTCTTGAAAAACTCCCAAGTAAGCTCTTGGTGGGGCTTATTCCAAGACATTGACTTCCACCACATCTATGGTGAACCTTCAAGCATGAAAGTTGCAAACTTGACCTTCAACGACTCGGGCAAATCAATGAGGTTAAATTCCCTTTCAATCTTCTGCATCCACTCCTCTTCCACGGAAGGGTCTTCTTGACCATAAAAGAGAGGTGAATCTAGCTTTGGAAATTCAAGCATAAAATCCTTCGGTTGATCAATCGTACTACGATCACCCATCAAAGCTTCAAGGGGATAACCGCTGGACAAGGAAAAGTAAAAAACCCAATCATGACCAACTCAATGAGTGAATAAAAACCTCAAAATCAAAAACTATACAGGTGACAAGCTCAAAACACGAAAAAACAAGTTATCATAACATCAAAACTTTTCTCTTTGAAAACATCTTTAATTTAAAACAAGCTTGGTGGGTTAAACCCTCACCACTTGTATTACTTAGAGTCTAACTCACATGCATATATCTGTGCCACCCCAGGAATCCATCCACCATACCAAAAACCCGTCCAAATTTCCAACATACCACTATGCATGCAAGCACCTCGAGGAATACCAAGGCCAAAACAAAGCAACTTCATTTTTCCAAAAAAAATCATTCATACCACTTCTTTTAAAACAATCCACAAATTAAACATGTCATTTCAAACAACCATTTTTTTTTCAAAACCCCTTTTTTAAAAATTCAAACCACTCTCAGAAGTTACAGGAGACCCAAAACATCTCAAACATGGAACTAGTGTCGGTGGACGACTTGACCATATGGTTGGCGGCCATATGTCACTCACGTCACTGACATAGAGAGTATTTTTGGACCATGCCTCTAGCTCCACATGGCTTTCCAGGCCATGCAGCTTAGGTCTATTAGCCCAACTCCATTTGTTGTATCCCAATCGCAAAACATTTTCATAAAAACCAAAATAAACAAATTAAACCGGACATCCCATGGAAACCTGAGGATCATAATGAGAAAGAGTTCGCGATGCTCTTCCCGCTCCTACCCCTAAAGTCCTGACAATCCTACTCTATCTACCTTGACATCCCAAATAACAAAGGGAACTCTGAAAAGTGAGGCCCTCTAAGAGCTGACCTTCTCTAATACCATTTTGTCATGAACCAACCAGGGTAGACCCTGAACTGGTCACCCGAGCCAGTCCACAACATGGCCCAAGAGGCGTTCCTGATCCTCCCGGGCTAGCGACAAGCACCAGGGCATCAACAGACGTTGTGGGAACGATTTCTCCCAATATGAATAAATAAAGCAGTAGAAATAATACAGAGCAACGCATGATATGTAAACCGAAAAAAACGACCAAACAAGAACAAAATAAAAATAAAACTAACCCAACCCGGCGTCCGAACTAACTCTGTGCGACCTCGCGGGTCACTCTCTGACTCAATGATCAAGCATCTCCCAAGGTGAGGGCACTCAAGTTGTAGCCTGCACAACCACTAAAAATAGAAAATAACTATAGGCGTGAGTATTAAAACTCAGTAGGCTAGCCTGATATCTATTCCCAATACACTACCTTTAAAATAAAAGAAATATCATATCAAGTTTGAAATACAATTTATAAAAGTATTTTTTTTCTAGATATTTTACTTAAAAACCAAGTATGAACCATTGCCCTTAACCATTTCCAAATTTGGGTTCATTTTATTAGTGTCAGTGGATTTTTAGAAAGGGAAAGTGAAGTTTATATTTTCAAATTTGTACAAAGGGGATTGAAAAATTTCATTTGAAAACCATTTCTAGAAACCAAGTCAAACCAACTTATAACTTTCCAAGGGAAAACTATATATAAAATTCACAGAGTAAGTACACAACATGGGCAATGTAGAAATACATACAAGTACCAAAAACATCACTGTATGAAATAGAAGAGTCATAGACATGGGTGAACCTAGGAGATCGAGAATAAACTAGAAGACACCAATACATGAGAAATCATCCTCGTTGACATGTCACACATGATGAAATAAATCTCTCAATACGCTCGACCATCCTTTCTCAGGCAGGTCGAGGGAAAATCCCATAGTAATAAACCCAATGTATCCACCTACTATGGGCCACTGGTCAGTACCATAACCTACCAGTGCGGCAACCATTCTTAGAATATTCTCTCAATATGCCAGATTCCCATGTCTCAAGGGTTTGAAAAGGGGGTGAGCCAACCGATTCCAACCGAGCATCCAATCATATGTATATATATATATAAAGCACAACAGGCATCACCCTGAGCCACTCTATGGGAAAACCTCTTACCTTTAACTACTAAAGTACCCGGGAGCCTCTAAGCACGGCCTCCTGAACAATCAATTACATCCAAGGCTATAGAGTTATCCTAGGAGGGTTTTCATAAAAAACAATCACATCATTGTCCATAAAGTTCCAAACGAGCATTAAACACCTTTCACAATCACCCCTAAAAAAGTAAAACTTTTTTATAAGAATAAAATCAGTTTAAAACCATTTAAGGAACCCCCAAAACACGACTTCACAGGCTGCCAATATTTTTATAAAACCAAACCAGAACATTTTATTTTTCCAAATAAAATTTAAGAGCCAACCGAGAAATTTCTCAAAAGAACCAAAGTACTTGTTCACTCTTCAAAATAAATCATTTATCATTAAACCAGAATTCTATTTGATATTCCGTGAATTATGTTTAAAATCCAAATAGACATTATTTCACTATTGGGTGTCCGCTCATCAAGAAAATATTTCAAGTGTCGTGTATAAAATAAACAACACTTTTTTTACACTGATTAATTATTTAAAAAAACAATTCTCTAATACTATTTCACGTTTACTAAAATTAAGAGAATATTTAATTGAAAAGTTAGTGTGTGCAAACATAAAAAAACAACACCATTTTCACACCAAAAGAATTGAATTATAAATTTTCATAGTAAATGAATTAATAACAGGTTGCATAGTAATATTCATCATATATATAGAGGGCGAAAACCGCAGAAATAAAGTAACTTAAATTTTAAAAGAAGTGAAATGGGGACCTACCTCGGATACACGACGCGATGAAAACGCTTGCTCTGAATTGAGATGCGACGATAAGGAAACTTTGGAAACAAGGCGCGACGATAACAACGCATGTTAGCAACTACACGGTAAGCTCCAATGTGCTGAAAAATAAACATCAAGGGCTTGAACACATACCAAAAACCCAAACTATTGTATGCAAAACCAAGCAGTGGGGAGAAACTCTCACCTAAAAAATGAAGCGCGGTGATGACTCAATCTCGGAAACAAAGCGCGGCGATGGCGCTCACACAGAATCGCTCTGCACGGGTTCTAAAAATCATAAACCAACCAATAAAAACCCACCATCAACTAAAACCCATAATCCAACAAGGGTAAGGTGATAATAATAATAATTATAATAAGAGTAAGAGTAAGAATAAGAATAATAATAATAACAATAATAATAATAATAACAATAATAATAATAATAATAACAACCACAAAAACAACAACAATAATAATAACAATAATAATATGAATAATAATAATAATAATAATATGAATAATAATAATAATAATAATAATATGAATAATAATAATAATAATATAAATAATATGAATAATAATAATAATAAGAATAATAATAATAACAACAACAACAACAATAATAATAAATTTAAAAATAAAATAAAGGTTTCAAGGATGGGGGTATCACAGCTTGAGGGAGGATCGGTACCGGCGGGAGGCCTCGCCGGAGGAGGGCAGGTCGGCCGGAGGTGTTGCGGTTGCCGGGAGGTGGGGGGGAAAGCCAGCGGGGTGCTAGGCTGCCGTACGAGGGAGTTGGAGAGGGTGGAGGCCGCACGGGCTGGCTGTGCGGCGACAGACAATGGAGAGGAGGGAGAAGCGACGATTGCTGTGTGCGGGTTGCTACAAGGGAGGAAGGAGCAGTGGCGGCTGCTATGTGTGGGTTGCTGCAAGGGAGGAGAGAGCAGGGGTGAGGTGTCGGGGTTCCACACATAGGAGGTAGGTCCGGAGTGGGGTGGGTGCAGGAGGCGGGAGCTGCAGGTGCTGGTTGCGGCTGGGTCGAGACCAGAGGAGCAGGGTGTGCACGGGTTGCAGGAGGATGTTGAGGGGTCGACGAGTAGAAGAGGGTAGATCCAGCTGGGGGCTACGCTGAATGGGAAGAAAGACGCTGGCAGGGGTGTTGGTCAGGGTGTCGAGATACTGGGGTGAGTTGAGATGGAGGAAGAGGGGTGGGCCGGTGAAAACTGGAGAGGTGATGTAAGGGGAAACCGCTACAGAGGGTGGAGGCTAGGTGCAAGGCTGCATGTAGAGGAGAAGAAAAAGACGGGTGTGCAGCAAACCCTAAAAGAAATATAAAAAAACTAAATCTAAAATAAAATAAAATAAAAAAGAAAGATAACTATAACTTTAATATCTTAATGATAATAATAACAATAATTATATTAATTAAAATATTGATAACCTTAATGACAAAATAAAAAATCATAAATGAATTTGTATTATTTTAATAGTAATAAAATTAACGATTTTTGTTTTCATTTAAAATAAAAATATTAAAATCCTTAATAACCACAAGAATTTTAAATGATAAAATAAATTAACATTTATTTATATATTTTAATTATTTAAAGATGAAAAGGTCAATCTGTTTCCTGGGCAAAGCCGCGCGGCGTCACGCTCAACCCGTGCGTCCAACGATGTCGAACCCAAGACACAAACTTTTTATAAAAGACTCAGAAATTTAGTCTGGGACTCACCCCGGACCCCCAAAAAAATTATTTAAATCCAAATAATAGTAAAATAAAATAAAGGAATAGGTCGGGGTGTGACATTACTCATCATTATATCCATCCAAATAACATAATGTTGAATAGGAAATTACACCACGACGTGGAGACGGTAAGTCGTACGTACGCACACATGGTGACATTATTATTAATAGGATGGAAAGAATAATGAATATGGTTGTTCCATATTCATAATATAATCACAGTATATATAAGGTAGTGGATTTATTATTTTGGTATGGTAATAGTAAGTGGAAGTAGAAAAGAACTTGAAAGAGTGTGGCGAAATCATTACCTCTTCTTCAGGTTCTTCCTTTTGATTTGATCGAAAGGACTCCTTAGGTTGGATTTGTGATCAAACTAAGGCTTTTAGGATGAATTTAGGATAGTTGGGAGGATATTTTTGTAGGTTTTGGCCGAGCCAAAAGGCTTTGAAGTTGTAAATTAGGGAGAAGGGGGAGTGCCCTTTTATAAGAGGGGTGAGGGGCACATTAGGAAAAACTTAAAATATTATTTTATAATAAATTCATATTAAGTTTATAATGGCACCAAATTAATTTATTTAGAGGATAAGGTGATTATGAGCCGAAATCCTCTCAAAAAATAGGTTTTATATAGGTTTGGGTCACAATATTAACCTTATATTTTAGATTTAACTCTTAGTTAATTAGTTGGACATTTACCATGTCTCTTTGTATTTTTATATTATATGGTTAACAAACTTACTATAACAAGCCAAGAGAACCCCAATTGGTTCATTATTAATATATATATAGCATTATATACGTCATTTTTCCAAGATTTAGATTTTTAAGAATATTATATCAATTAATAATATAATATTTGTTTTAAAAACTCTTTTATGTCAATTTTGACACTATTTAATAACTCATTTTTGTTAAAGTCCTAAAAACTTTATTAATTCTAAATAAATTTCTTTAATCAATCCCAAAATGTCAAATTGACCTATAAAATTCGTGGATGGCATCAAAACTTAAAATTATATTTATTTTAACATTTATATTACTATTTATTTGATTCTTTCATTAATTAAGAAAATACTGCATCATCATTGTGCCATAAATAAATTTAATTATTCATTGTATAAAAATTATAAATAAAATACCATTACACAGTAAATATTTGTATCTTTTTAATTAATATTTATAGTCGAATAGATACCATGTATAACCCTATGTAAAAAATTGTTTTACAAAAAGATATATTCTTATGTCATTTTTGTATTTACTTTAACTTAATTAATATAAAGTGTCATTATCACTTAAAATTGGCTCCATGGGGTCCCAAAATCAACTCAAAGATGCCAATGGTCATACATGTATCATCCTATAGGGTTAGGACATGTTTTAGGGTAATTTGATATTATTATAATATTATTTTTTACCTTTATTTACAGGATTTACCCTTTAATCATGGTAAATAAAATATTTACCGAAGTAATTTTTCAAAATGTCTAAGAATAAATGTTACCTATCTACACAATTTGGACCTCCTGATTCTAATATGGAATCCATTTTTCTAAATTCAAAACACAGAAGTGGCAGAAATTAATTTAAAATTAATTCTCGTTGTCAAAACAAAAAGCGTTTTTTAAGAAATAATAACTATCAAAAGATTGACACTTGCTTATGTCGAGTTTAAATGTGAAATTAAGTCCAATGAACAAAATTGGATTAAATTGTAAAAATATAATCTAATTATACTTTAAAACCACTCAATGATATAATTTATCACTATAAATTATTTTGATTAAAAAAAGTTGTTTTTAATGAAAATTTAGTATTTTTCACTATTCATCAAAAACTGAATGTTTTCAGAAAAATACGAAAAATTCACTCTAATAAAATTTCAATATTACTAATCCAAAAATGAAGTCCATTTTGAAAGATAAAATTTATAAAATTTCAAAAAGTGGTTATTACTATTCATAACAGCTAGTTTGATTGGTCACGGTGTGTTAGAATCTTGAAGTTACGTGCATTATAAGCTATTGCATTATTCAAAGGGAAACGTACCATGGAATATTGGGGTGTTTCAAAAAAACTATGGAAGGGCTTGTGGTTTTGATTACTTTATTTTATAGATTCCAAAACCTATGTTTAGAAACACTACCACAAAACAGGCTTTTAACAGTGCTTGGCTTTTTCAGTTCTAGCTAAAATCCCTGATAAAGGAACCCTTTATCAACACCAGAAAAAAAACTAATAAAGGACTCCTTTATCAATGATAAAAAAATCACGGATAAAAGGGGTTATTTATTAGCACAAAAAAATGCGATGATAAAGGGGGCTATTTAGCAGCACTAGTAAAAAAGTGTTGATAAAGGGTTCCCTTTATGAGCACTTAAAAAAGTGATGATAAAGGGGGTTCTTTTATAAGTGTTAGTAAGAAAGTATTGATAAAGTCCCCTTATCAGCGCTTTCAAAAAATCACCGATAAAGGGGAGTCTTTATAAGTTCTAGTAAAATAGTAATGGTAAAGGGGGGTCTTTGTCAATGTTTTTTTACTAGCACTGATAATGGATAAATCACATAAGAATTTTAAAAAAATAACAACAATATATTAACATAAAAATCTATTTATATTTATATATATGATATATTTTAGTAAATATGATTTATATAAGGATAAATATGCATTTACACTTAATATATAAGATATTTAGTGAATAGTGAATTATAAAATAATTTAAAAAATAATATTATTTAATAATTTTCTAATTATTATCAAGTAATAGTTATTTAATAACAATTTTAAGATATAAACAATCATAAAATTAACAATCACTCTAAAATAAGTTAAGAACATGATTTGAACTTCAATCAGCCATAATTTTTTATCTGGGTGTCCGTTTAGGCTCTACAACATATCAAATCAAAGCCTATGATGAGCTCTATGCTTAGTGACCTAGGGGAACCCAAGATCACATATTTAGGCCAAAGAAGTCCTATAAGGATTCTATAACCGAGTTTTTAGTCAGGGTATCCTGTTTTTTTAACATTAGATGAAATTTCAGCCTCATTTAAGGGGTTCTTATTGTCTTTTTCTAGTGGGGACTGAATTTATTCTCAAGTATTACATTAGTATTGATATTATTTTTGTAGTTTTTTCCATTTTTTATATAGTAATGTTATTTATAATCAAATATATAAAAATATATACATATTTTGTATATATTCACACATAAAAATTTAATTTTATATTTAAATATGTAAAAATATTTACATATAACATATGTTTATAAATATATAAACCTTATCTAAATAAAAAAAATTTTCCATTTTATTTAAAATAAAAATGTATGAATATTTATACCTATATAATTAATGTATATATAATGTTTATATATATATATTTGTCTGTGTTTTTTGAAAAATAGATATATATTTATCTATATATTATAATATATATTTATAAATGTTAATATATAATATATTTAGTTAAATATAAATATGTATAATTATATTTATAGATGCATAGATATATATAAATATATATATGTATGTATGCATGTATTTATAAACACAAACATACACTTAAACACACACAAAACAAATTTTCTCTATGAATATAAAATATATATATAAATATATATAAATATGTGGATAAATAATGTAAATTTATATATATATATATATATCATAAAATACAAAACAAAAAAATATAGGGTAGTGGAAAAGGTACAGGCATATAAGGGGGATTTCTTAGGTTGGAAACTCACTGGAGGCAAAGGCACGTGCAGGTGGCTGGAATTATGTAAAGTGCTGATAAAGGGAGGGGGAGCACCTAGGAGAGTGGGTAAGAATTGTTGATAAATGAGGGGTGTGGAGCGCTAACAAAATTTGGGATTGGTAGAGGTTAAAACAAAAAAAATCCCCTTTATTAACACTTACAAAATTGTTGATAAAAGGGGACTTTATCATCACTTTTTTTTAAAACTAATAAAGGGGGCCTTTAACAGTGCAAGAAAAATCACTGATAAAGCCCCCTTTATTATCCCTAAAAAAGTGCTGATAATGGACCCCTTTATTGGAACTTTTTTAGCTGTTTAGAGTGGGACTTTATCATCACTTTTTACAAGAACTATTAAATCCAAACCTTCAACATCTCTTGCATTATTAGTGCTTCTATTTCACTGATAAATCTCTTTTACAACCACTATTAAAGGCTAGATTTTTACTATTGAAAATAATAAAGAACTGACCTCTATTTTCCTATATAAACCCACCCAAGATTTCATTCCTTTTCACTAAAAACCATTTAAGAATTAATATACTATTACCTTTCTTCTCTATATCCCTCCCACGGTACCCCAAATCCATTAAGAATCTCCCCCCAATATTTTGGAAGCACACTCTCAATGTAGGGGATTCTCTTTGTCTCCTCTTTATCCAAGAGCCTTATTTATGTAATGCCTTTTGTATTTCAATTCCTACTGATGAGATATGATCTTACACATACCTATTACTTTCCTTATGATTTCAAAGTGATTATATACACCTTTTAGTCTCATTAAAACCTCTCATGCTCCATTATATACCCCTGTTATGTTGTCAAAATTATCCTGCTATTTTTTTAAGCCAAACTTTTATTCAAGAACCCTTTTTGTCTTATGACTTTTAATTCCCAATTTTTCATATCGTATTGTGTTATTACATATCACTATTACTTCACTTATTATTTCTAAGTGATTATATACCCCTTTAACTCTCATTAATCCCTCCCATTATTCATTATTTACCCCTATTATACTGCCAAAATTATCTAATAATTTTTCCATATCAATCCTTTGTATTGTAAATTCCATATCCTTATCCATATCCACTCATGGTTATTCACCTAGACATACATATCCCAATTTTATTATTGAATTATATCTATTTATTCCACAATCATTAATTTTGTGATTAAATGTGGTTAAATATGATCCTATGTTAAATGATCTATGAGGCACACTTATGCATGTACATGATATGAAAGCAATGGGCACACCCGAAATTATATAGTGCTACAATGAATTGGGTAATTTTTTAATATCATGATATGTAATCTATAATATTAGGGAGTAATCCTAATCTATTATGAGACTTTTTCCACCATGATCTGATGTCTTGGTGGTTATCCTTGACCAATGTTTATGATGTCATGTTTAATATTGTTTCCACATTCCAATATTTCCTTTATATTATCATGTTGAATCATGTACCATTGTTCAAGAATATTATTCTCTCCCCTTTTATGTCTCATTTAAATTCCTATTAACTAATTTCATCATGTTATTCTTTTTTTATTCCCTTACTGGGATTTATAGCTCAACCATTTCATATATGTGTCCCCATGTTATCTTGTGCAATTTTAAATGAAAAATGTACTATTATAAGAAAGTTAAGGAAATTTTCAATAATTTTTTATATCCATGTATCATTTTAAAGTTTCATGTACCTAATATTCTAAATAAACTAGGATTATTGATCTTTTGGGTTGTACAACATGTGATTTTATGTAATAAATCACGAAATAAAGTGTATTAAATAAAAGTTTTTTCATATATATACTTCCCCTTTAATATTTTATATCATGAATCTATTTATTTTCATGATATTTGTAGTTTCATTTTATTTAACTAATTTCTTGGGGATTATGATTCAATGTTACCAAGTATTAAGGGTTTATTTCACAATCTCATCATTATTTGGGATTGTTTATTTTTAAGTCTCTATTGGGGGAATTATTTAATACTTCTATCTAAAACCCAATATTTTTTTTATTCTAATATAGTTATTTCTATAAATTACTTTTTTTCCACTCAATTTCCTCACCATAATTTCTTAAGATGCCAAAAATATGTTTTAGGGGAAAATAAAATTTATTTCTCTCTTCGGTAAAAAACAATTCTTCAATATCTATGTTTTAAAAAAAAAATTCAAGAATGTTTTCAAAATTTTCCTAATGATAAATTAATGAAAATTTTACCCATGTTTTACTTTTAAAAAAATTATAAAGGAATCTTATTATCTTTTTTTGAACAAGTTACGGTTTGAACTTTTTATAAAAGTGTGAAAGGAGTGTTTTTTAACTTATATGGAATGAATGGAAATTCCCACCATCATGAAAGCTCATTGCTTTGAAGCTTCCGTTACATGTTTAAAATTTTATTTTCAAATAATTTTTTTTAATCTATATTTGGGAAATTTTAAATTTTAAATAAGTGTTTTCAAATTTAAAAATTGTATTTTACTCAAGAAAGTTTCTATTGATCTTTTGAAATTATTTGCATCTATGTCAAAATTATTTGTAAAATTTTATGCTTTACTAAGGTTAAAATATTATTATATCATCTCCTATATTTATATGGATATTTTATGATCATCTTGACTGGGGAAAGTATTGAAATTCAATATTACAGTTCTTTCAACAAATATAGTTATTTATTTTTAAGGCATATTGATTATGTTGTATTTTTTAGTCATATAATGAATGCATTAGAATTATTATGTGATAGGTGAGGCCTAGAATTACATATCCCTTTTATTCATTGGTATATACCATGATACAAACTATATTGGGTAAGTGGATGAGACCTTACTCATTTATAAAGATTTATTTTCATGAGGCCTTGAGGGTGTTTTTAGATGTCTTGGTACAAGGCCTCAATAGTAATCTCAGATATCTGGCATTATGAATTCCATCATTATGAAATTAGTTATTAATTTCCATATTATTATTTTAATAGTTATATACATGGATATTTTTATAGCTAATGTGATTATTTATATAGAATTGTTTTCCATGATTTATTTTTTCCATATTATTCATTCCTTATTTAACTTATGTTGTTTGCATTCCCTTACTTGTCATCTAAGCTCACCACTTTCTTAGGTTTTCATTCCCCAAGATTCCCATAAATTTTTTATCTAGAGAGAATGAATATGATCCCAAAGAAAATACTATGTTGTATTTTATGTTTTCTAATGTAATGTGGTATTCAATCATGTATCTAGTTTACCAAAAATACTAAACTATTCAGTCATTGAGGATGTGATTTCCTTTATCTAGTGCCAATGTAATAATTTAACACACTTACCTAGGATACTAGAGTTGTGGTATTTACATTAAAACCCAAAAGTCTTTGACCTTGTGTTTTTTACAAAAACTATGTGGTCAAAGTACATGAAATCATTACACATCATGTACTGACTACCAGCTTAGCAAGATGGAAAAAAGTTATTACATGGTATGTAGTTGTTTGTACACATATTATAACTCATGATAACTCATGAAAGGTACATATTGAGAGAGACATTTCATATGAGTCAAAACAAGTATAATTAAAATAAAAACCAAACTACATGATGTGTCTCTATATGTACTCATCGTGTAATAATATTTTTCCACACTAGGTACACACTGATTAATTTAGATTGTGTCATATGGAATTAAATTTTTAATAATTATTATTCAATTAATTTTTAAAATTTACAATGTGTATATACTTTTTACATGTCTTTTAATTCATGGGAATTACCATTAGTACACACCACATATATTCAAGACATTCTATGTGGTCATACGCGTCATGCATAATACATGCCTTAAAACACAGAACAACACACCATGTATATCAAGACACTATATATCAGAATAAATGTAATGTAAATAGATATTATATGAAAAATACCATACAAATAATAATTCAAACACCCCATTGAGTGACAAACCATGTTTTTTAAGTATTAAATTCTAGAAATAGGTTTAATTATATGCATAAGGGTATCATTACATCACCTCTAGTACAAATTTCATATAATATAATTTTATATTAAAATAAATTTTAATTAATTAATTTAGAATTGCACATGTTCGGAATCCCAAGGGTTATTTAGACTGATAATTAAGATAATTATTTAATTAATTGTTATTAATTTATTAATTTGAGAAAAAATATCTTCATAAAGAATAAATTAAAATGAATTCTAGAAAGTTTTATGTGTAGTCATCGTATTTTTTTAATGATCTTGAGCTTGACTGGATGATGTATGTATTGGGTCTCTATTTAATTTAATTATATATTGTATGGTGTTTATGTGATAAATTTATTATTAAATTAAATATGATGATCTAACAATCAACCCTTCCGCATTTATTATGTATGGGACTATGTGTCCAAGGATTGATTTATGAAACCCCAAAACCCTAGTTATCATCACCTATGAGTGAGTAATCATTTATAAAGTATGGAGCTCTAAGAAATAGGACATAGTTTAGGACCCAATATTACAAAAAACCAACCAAGTAGATACATATGTTAATATAATAATGTTATAACTTGTTCCAAAATATCATATCATGGATTTATTTCCTATAGGATTAAGGTTGGTTTATCTTCCACTCAAGAAACCAAGTAGTAGTTTAAAAGCTCTTTATCATATAACTTGTTTATTTTATTTATTAGTTCATCGTTATTTACATATTTGACACATGGTTTATTTGTTGATTAAATATGATCACATTATTTAAAACATTAGAAATCATGCTATGATTAAAGAAAATAAAATATTATTAATAAAGTATTTTATTAGACATGATTAATTAATTATATAAAATGTACATAGTTTTAACAGGCATGTGAAGAATAAAATAAACAATTTGTATTTATCAGTTAATAAAAATACATAAAATAAAATATTATATTTGATATCACCATTACCTGAGTTAAAATGAAACCTTAGATTAATGTATTTCTCTATCCCCTATTAGGATACATTCATTTATTAAGGAGTTATAATGAAATTTTTTGGGTCTACATAACCAAATTTTTATCATGTGTAGCTTCCCCATATGAATAAATGTAAATTGGAGGAAATAATTGATTAAATTAAAGTGTAGTATTTTAGGATTGGGGATTCAACTCAACAGAATAAGGAACTACGGGTTAATATAGTTAGTTGGAATATCAAATCTAAATTCCTTTTAATAATTTCATAAATCCTATATCTAGTTATATGAAGTGAAATATGTGCCATTTACACTATAATATCCAAGAAATAGGATATTAAAAATCCAATGGTGAGGGATGTTTAGATTTTAAAAAAATATTGGAATACTAATAAAATTAATTTATTACTTTGCACTTAATAATCCAGATAATGTACTAAAATATTTTTTTATTGTTTGTAAAAAATTGAACTTCATTTAACTAGGACACTATCCCTATGATATATCTTGGATAAAGACAATCACTTAATCTATGGTAACATAAAAGTGTAATATAGGCTCTTTTTCATCATACTTTTCCAAAAGTGGAAGTTTTACATGATAGACTCCTTAGTTTCTTATTATCCCTCAAAAGAGACAAGTTGGGGGAGAAAATTTTCTCATGGAAACATGTGGATGATACATTGGATGTATAATTAATTATGATACCATAAATGACTAGTGATATCTATAATATTCATGAATATATAGATGTATACACCTTATTGTCCCATCTATGCTATCATTATCAGTAAATAGAAAGAGAAGATAGATATGAGATCTCCAAGGAACTCTTAATATTCAATCTTGGAGAAAGTGTGCCAAAAGAACCTCATGTAGTTAAGATGATTGGATACAATATAAATTTATAAATTCAAGATTCAATATACCTAATGAATTATAGAAAGACATAATATTCAATTTAATTCTATTTTTTCAAGTTTTTTTGGGGATTTCCAAATGAATAATATAAAGAAGATACACCTGGATATATTAACTCTAATTCACAAAGATGATAAATATGTGAAGCATGAAAAATATTTTTTCCTTATGGAGAGAAAATATTAAAAAAATTAAAATTTGTAATTCTAACCTCAAGTCTAAAGAACCTATGCACCTCCCTTCCAACGTGAAAAAGATATAGAGAGATTCTAAGGAAAAGAGAGTAGTGTGTTCTAAATGTGGTAATAAAGGCCACTGGATGAAGAGGTTTTCCTTAGTAAATAAGTGAGGGGTAGCTTTAAATATTTTCCTTCATGTGTTTAATATTTCAATTTAAATAAATTATGTATTTTATATAGTTTATGTTTCCAACATTTGTATCCAAATATAGGAACTAAGTAGATTATGAAATATTACTAGAGGTGAGGTGCATTTTAGAGATTCCAATGGAGAAAGACTAGATACAATGGTTATAGGATATTACCATCTCAAATTGTTGACTGGATTGATTCTAGTTTTAAATAATTGTTATTATGCACCCATTGTGGCCAAAAATGTAATATCTATGTCTATTTCAGACATGGATTAATTTATTTTCATGATCAAAAATAAGAGTTGATAATTTTATAAAGATATCATATGTTATGGGATGGAACATAAAAAAATCAACTTTTTACTATAATATGAAAATAAAATTTTTGGTAATAGATAAAAAATCAAGATCATATAAATCATCTCACACCCAGTTGAGGAATCAATGGTTTTTTCATTTAAACAAGAAGCATTTAAAAAATTTATATCATCAATGGTATTTTGATTTTTTTGTGCTAAACCCCTTTTAGACATGTCATGCTTGTTTATGAGGAAAATGACCAAATATTTAGTTATTAGAAATGTGAAAGGGTTGTAGATCATCTAGAATTAGTTCATAATTATGTATTTATATATTTTCAAGTAGAATAATTTGGTGATTACTCTTACTTAATAACATTTATCAATGAATTTAATAGATATGGATATATCTACCTAGTGAGGTGTAAGTGTGATTCATTTGATAAATTTAAATAATATAATAATTTAGTGGAGTATCAACTTGGAGAGAATATAAATAAACTCTACTTATATTAGGGTAGGGGTTATCTTAACCAAGATTTCATCAATTATCTAAAATATTTTGTGATACTATCTCAAATCAAACATCCTTATACACTATAGTTGAATAGTGTTAGTGATAGGAGGAACTATACCTTATTTTACATAGTGAGATCAGTGAAGAGTCATGAAATTATTTCAATATCCTTTTGGGATATACATTTCAAAATATAATAAATATACTAAACTAAGTTATAAATAAATAAACAAGTATAATTCTATGTGAGTTAGTGTGTGGTAAGAAATATTTTTTCCACATTTACATGTCTATGCATTTGAAGTATTTGTTAAGGGTACTTCTAGTAAAAAACATTCATATCATGGAACTAAGTGTATCTTTTTTATAAATATCAATTAATCAATGTGATATTTTCTATATGAACCATTAGAAAAAATGTTAGTGGTGGAAAGACATGACATGTTCATTAAAAGAGAGCATGCCTCTAAAAGAGAGAGTGTGATAATGGTATACTTTAATGAAGTTGGGGATAAAGATAAATTAGAGTTAGAATATGAATAAATTTCATAAGATACAATAGAATAATTTTTTCAAAATATTCATGTACTATATAGGAGTACCAGAGAGTTTATAGAAGTAGAGAGATATAGTTTTTTGGTTACTAATGAAGGTGACACATTATAATTTGAAAATAATGAACCAATATACTATAAGAAATTAGTAAGTAGCTCAGATGTTTCCAAATGGAAAGAATCCATGATTTTTAAAATAGATTCTATGAACCAAAAATAAGTCTTGGTTTTAGTAGGTCTTCTAGTATTTTAAATCACATTTTTTTACAAATGGGTATTCAAGAAGAATATATAAATGGATGGTAAAGTTAGTACCTATAAAGCATGACTGGTTGCTAAAGGTTTTAAGAAAACACAAGCATAGACTACAATGAAACCTTCAATCAAATTTATTTTCTAAAATCCATTAAAATTATACTTTTCATACAATCATACCATTAGTGTGAAATTATAAAATGGATTTCATGATAGTTTTCCTTAAATAAAACCATGTGGAAGATGTTTATATAACATAACTGATGGTACCATGACAACAAAGGATTCAAATAAGTTATATAAGTTATAGATATTCATTTATGGAATGAATCAGATATAAAGATAATGGAAAATTAATTTTTATGAACCTATAAGGGGATTTTTTTTCATAATGAATGAATGAGAGCCCAGTGTCTACAATAGGTTTAGTGTGAGTTTAGTTGTTTTCTTAGTAGTATATATTAATGATATATTACTAATGGGAAATAAAATACCAGTTTATAGTCATCTAACACATGGTTAAACAAATGATTCTTCATTAATGACTTAATTAAAGTATCCTACATTCTGGTATCAAGATCTATCATGATATGTATAAGATGATGCTTCAACTATGTCAAGGTACATATATTAACAAGATATTAAAGAGATTAAATATGGAATATTCAAAGATGGGATTTTTTCTAATGTCACTTGGTTTATATCTCAATAATAAAATGTTTCCTCACGCATAAGAGGAGATATATAGAGTGGGAGATATTGATTATTCTCTATTACACTTATATGATAGGATCTGTTGTGTATTCCATTTTATATACCAAGTTGATTTTTCTTATTCCTTTAGTATGGTAGGAAGATATTATGTAGACCCAAGAGTGTTTCACTGATTAGTTGTAAATATCATCCTAATGTATATAAGAAATATAAATGATATATTTCTAGTTTAAGGTGGAGAAAAGGAAGTTGTGATCCAAGGATACATATATTCTTGTTTATAAACCTATCATAATGATTTGAAATTATAATTGGGACATGTTTTCTACCTTAATAGAGGATTTGTGAGATAAAATAGTTTTAATCAGAATGTGTTCACCAATTTTATAACTGATTCCAAGTATATTGTAGCTTCCTATATATCAAAATAAGCAGGTTGGATATGAAATTTCATCCAGGATATTGATTTTATACCAATTAGTAATGATGTTATCACATTATATTGTGATAATACTATAGTAGTGGTTCTGGGAAAGGAGTCTAGGTCACATAAATGGATTAATAACATACTTAAAAAGTGTCACCTCTTGAGGTATTTTTATCAAAGGGATGATATCTCAATAAGTAGATAAGATATAGAAGAAAACATGGTGAGCCTGTTGACTAAAGAAATATCTAGGAATAATCTTGAATATAATGTGAGTGAAAGTTTATTTAAAGTTGTTATAAATTTTCTCAAGTGGAAGTGGTATTTTTTAGAGTTAGTGTTGATATTTAAATTAATATAGTAATTATTATTAGAACATTTAAAAGAAAAAAAATACCTTACCAGAGTATCTCTATACATGAAAAATGAAAATTTCATATATATAAAAATTTAAATGCAGAACACTATAAATATTGTGTATCATTCATCAAAGTATCTTCTATTTCTATCTTGATATATGTTTTATATTTTTGGTAATGATTATAATAGTGGAAACCAAAGTATGTCCTATCTCTAGAGGCATCTAGGGGGTAACTAAATCACTTGATGTTTGAGTGGGGTTCATCTATCCTTTATGATGTTCTATAGTCATATAGTAAAAATGAGGAAGATAAAAAAATATTTAGGTTTCAAGGATCTTCATCCAAACATCCACATGACCACCATCATTTTTTTGTGGTTTATATAGTCACTAGAGGTCACTCCTTGGGTATAACAACCCTTCTCTTTATTACCCACTTTAACATGATTTATTATATAAAAACTTCACTTGATACAACATAGAATATAGCGAGGTCTAGTGTCTTTGGGTCTTAGGAACATTACATAACAACTTAAAACATGAAATACACATCTTTATTGAAAACTTATTATTCATGACCACACACATTCCTTCGTACATAGCATTGCATGGGATAACCTGAGGACATGCATAAGAAAAGGGTTATCTATAAAGCTCAGTAAGGGATTAAATAAGGAATGACATGAATAACACAATACATGTTAGGACATAGGCATATCAATAGAGCATAAGAGAAACATGAACATAAAGACATGATATAGCATGATTATCATAAAATGGAAATGTGGGAATAACATTTAACATGAATTTAGCATGATCCAAGGCTCATTGAACCTGTAGAATGAGTAATATCTCATTGAACTTGAATTATCATGATTAAACCCTCATCTCACTTGATTTATCATGATAATAATCTTTACTCAATGCATTTGAGCACTATCAGGGCACACCCTTCTTAATCATTTCATTTCATGCATAAGTGTGCCATATGGATCATATAACATAGATTCATTAAACATCATCATTTATTACATGATAAAGAAATGTGGAATTAATACATTAAACTCTATAATCAATAAGTAAATGTTCCTAAAGGTGAATACCCTTGATAGAGAAATGGGCATGGTATTCACTACATAATGACTTTGGCTTGGAAAATCGCGGTGCAATTTTGGCAGCATAACGGTGTGACATAAGAAATCATAAAAATGGTTGATGAGCGAGAAAGGGGAGTCTCGTCATATTTTAATGAAATGGATAGTAATGGGATCATTTAGATACATGTTCCAACATATGTAATGGAATTTATATTCCAAAAACAAAATAATTGCTTGAATCTAAATGAGGAGAGAGAAATCTCTTACAGAATTTTGGCATGGTAATGGGTGTACTTGGAAGGAATTAATGAGAGATAAAGGTTTATATCATCATTAAAAAATAATGAGGGTAGTATAGGGGAGGTAAAAAATCATACCCTGACATTTTTAATTGAAAACAAAATGTGTATAACAATATAATGAAATTTGGAAAAAAATGAGAAAGGAAGAAATCCCTTACTTGGAAGTGTGATCCCAAAGGATTGGGAGGGGATTGATAGAGGTTTATTGAGAGCTTGGGTCACATTGGGATGATTATATAGAGATAATTGTATAATTTGGTCGAGCTCCAAAGGCTTTGAGTGAAGAGGATGTGGGAGATTTGTTGGGTTTATATAGGAAAAGAGAGGGAATTTTTTATTGTTTTAGGTTTTGGGCACTACACATTAAACTAATCAAACCCACAAACCAACCCATGGTTTTTTCCCATGGTTTTCTCCAAAGGGGAGTAGAAACAATTATTTTATATGTCCGACATATGAAATTATTAAAATATTAGGCTTACATATGTGGAGGTGAGTTACACTCTCAATAAAATCATTTAAAAAGTTAAAATATTTTATAAGTCTTGGAGGGTCCACTAAAGCTTTGTAAAATAAATAATACAAACAAAAAATCACATTATTTTAATGGTAAAAGATATATTGTCTGAATATCTCATTTATAGTACTTTATTACATCACTATTGGGTCATTATGATGTCATAAACACATTATATAATTAAACGGTATTTAATTTTTACCCAAAAATTTGAATGTCTCATAAAATTATGAAAACTTCACCGTTAAATAATTTCTACAACATGACTCCAAAAATAATATTCATTTTATATAAATAATTTTCTATATATGTTAATTTTTACTTTAAAAATAAATACCTACATTTATCGAAAATTCATTGGTTTTGACAAAATCGGCTTTCAAACCTTAATAAAAATCACAATTATATTCCTAAAAATTATACGATCATTTATATTTAATAAAAATTAATTTAGTAATAATATTTTATTAAAATATTAATTAATTCTAAAATCCATTAATTCATCAAAATAGGTTTCTTAATTGAATATTAACTAAATACTATTTTTTCTTTAAAAACTATTTATAAAGTAACAAAATAAAATGAATGTCTATTCTCTATAAAAAATAATATACATAATCATAGTGCTAGGGTCTTGTTACACAACCCCTTATAACACCCATATATAACCTAAGGGTAAGGTGTGCGATGGTGGAAGACTCTTGGGGTGGCTCAGATAATATCGTTCGGGTGGTAATCTCTATCAACTTCCACTTCTATTGTAGTCGGTTCTATTCGAGCTTAACATATTAAAGCTCAGATTGGGCTTGTTCAAGAGAAAAACCCAGTGACTTCACCTCCTTTTCGATATCCGATAAATGGGCTTCGTACGGATCAATTCTACAGGATGAGTTCATCACTTCCTTTGTCTGAGTGAATTGGATTTTTTAAAGCTCTATATTTATACCAATAATGTGATCATTGTTCAACGGTTATATTAGAAATGGTAACAATTCTTAAAGGTATTTAAAAATCCAAAAATTATAAAACCAAAGAAGAGCATATATTATATAACGATTTTACATAATAATACATTTAATTGGATCAAGATGAATTTTCGGGGATAAAATTTTGGGTCATTATAATCATCCCACCTTAATAAATTTTTCCCAAAAAATTTCCTTATCCCACACTAAAATAGATTTGGGTAACTCAGATTCATCACTTCCTCTGATTCCCACGTTTCTTCTTTAATCTTGTGGTTTCTCCACAACACTTTCATGAGGGGCATTGTCTTATTTCCAAGAAATTTTTCCCTACGATCTAAGATCTTCACTGGCTTCTCTTCATAGGAGAGGTCATTCTCCAATGGTACTACCTCTGTATTGAGTACATGTGATGGGTCACGTATGTACTTCCTCAAGAGTGATACATGGAATACATCATGTACTTCAGAAAGGTTTGGTGGGAGTTCTAGTTGATAGGTCACTACTCCAATGTGATCAAGGATCTAAAAAGGTCCAATATACCTTGGACTAATCTTTCCCTTCTTCCCAAATCCCATAACTCTCTTACACGGTGATATACAGATGAATACCATGTCTTCGATATCAAATTCTTGGTCTCATCAACAATTATCAACATATCTATTTTTTCAAATCTGAATAGCTTTAATGTGATGATGGATGGTCTTAACCTTTTATACCATTTCCTTGACCATTTCTGGACCTAGGAGTTCTCGCTCCCCAACTTCATCCCAACATGTTAGTGTTCTACACCTCTTCCCACAAAGGGCTTCATAAGAAGCCATTTGGATGCTTGAGTGGAAACTTTTTCTGTAAGATAACTCAATTAAAGGAAGATGTTGATCTCAACCTCCTTTGAAGTCTATTGATCATGCTCTTAACATATCCTCAAGTGTTTGGATAGTCTGATCAGATTGGCCAACAATTTGAATATGATAAATCGTACTGACGTTTAGCTCAGTATTCAGAGCATGTTGAAGACTCTTCCAGAACTTAGAAGTGAATCTTTGATCTCGATAGAATACAATAGATAGTGGTACTCCATGCAGCCTTACCACTTCTCAAATATATATCTGTGGTAGTTTATCCAATGATAAATCCTCTCAAATTGCAATGAAGTGTGCAGTCCTTGTAAGAGGATCCAAAACAACCTAGATAGCATTGTTTCCTTTAGACGTCTTCGGAAGTCCTGTGACAAAGTCCATGGTGATGTTCTCCCATTTCCATGTTGTTATGGGTAATGTTTTCATCATCCCCTTAGACTTTTTCCTCTTAGCCTTCACTTACTGACATACTAGGAAATTTTATGTATACTTAATGATATCATTCTTCGTGTTATTCCACCAATAAAGCTCTCAGAGATCTCGATACATCTTTGTGTTTCCTGGGTAAATAGAGAAATTTAAACTATGTGCATCATCCAAAAGTTATTTCTTTAAATCTAGATTTTATGGAACACATATTCTTGAACCAAATATCACAATTACTTCATTAACATTGAACTCTAAGGATTTCCCTTTTCTGATATTTTCCATTTTCTTCTTAATTTTCACATCATCCTTTTGAGAGTCATTTAAATTTTCAAAAAGAGATGGTTGAGAAATCATTTGTGAAAGGATTGATGATTTTCCCTTTTTTATGATTCCCATGTCCATCTTTATCAAATCTACGAAGATTGGATCCTTTTCAATTCTCATCAATGATAGAATTGTTGGGTCCTTTATACTTAGTGAATCTTCCACATTGTTTGCTTTATCAAGGTGGTAATGGATTGAGAATTCATAGTCTTCGATCAGATCTAACCATCTTTTTTGGCGCTTATTAAACTATTTATGTGTGAATATATACTTGAGTCTTTTGTGATCTGTGTATATTTCAAACTTCTCCCCAAAGTGGTAATGTCGCCAAATTTTTAAAGAAAATATTACTACAACCAACTCTAGATCATGTTTTGGATAGTTTTTCTAATGAAATTTCTATTTCCTTAATTCATGGGCAATTCCTTTTTCATTTTTCATCAACACACAACCCAGGACCTTCTTCAAAGCATCACTAAATACCACAAATCATTCTCCACTTGTAGGTGATGTGAGCATGGGAACAGTGATAAGCCTCCTTTTCAAATCCTTGAATTTCTCTTCACATTCATCACTCCAAGAAAACTTGACTCCCTTCCGAGTTAGCTTGGTAAGAGGGTTTGAAAATCATGAGAAATTTCTCAGAAATCATTGATAATATTCATCTAACCCCAAGAAGCTACGGATATCCATCACCGATGTTGGCCTCGGCCATCCATCAATTGCATCTATCTTAGAGGGATCCACAGATATCCCATTTCTTGTGATTATATAACCCAAGAATCATACTTCTTTCAACTAGAACTCACACTTTCTATAATTTTCATAAAACTTCTCCTTTTGTAAGGTCTCTTGTATAGTGCTCAGATCCTCCTCCTGCTCCTCCTTAGTTTTGAAGTATATTAGAATATCGTCTATAAAGACTTCCAAAAAAATTGAGGTAATATATAAATAATCTATCCATCAATTCCATGAATATTTATAGAGTATTAGTGAGTCTAAAAGACATTACTATGAATTCATAGTGCCCGTACCTTGTATGAAAATCAGTCTTGGGGATATCTTCCTTCTTCACCCTTACTTGGTAATATCCTGACCACAAATCCACCTTGGAGAAGTATTGTGTTCCATGTAGATGATCGAACAAGTCATCAATTCATGGTATAGGATACTTGTTCTTTATCTTGATTTTTTTGAGATCACAATAATCAATTCAAAGGTGTGTTGACGCATCCTTCTTCTTGACGAAGAGGACTGGTGCACCCTATGGTGAAGCACATGGGTGTATAAACCCTTTATCCAGATTATCCTGTATTTGTTTCTTCGACTAATAAAGCTTCACAATAGCCATTCTATACAGAGTCTTGGATATTGGATATTCCCCAGGTATAAGATCAATTGATAATTCAACATCTATTCTAATAGGAAGACCAGGAAATTCCTTGGGAAACACTTCAGCGAATTAACTCACAATAGGAATGTCTCCAAGGATGGTTTCTTCCTTGGAATAAATCATCTGAGAAAGATATGAATGCTCATAGGGAATTAATATCCATGCTTAAGATGATTATGCTAAAGAATATTCATCCTCCTCCATTCACTTGTACAGAATCGGGGTTCGATTCTCCATATAGAGAGTGATTTCCCTTTCACAACAATTTATGTTGGATCTATATAAAGAAATCCAATCCATGCTAATAATTGCATCAAATTCCACTAGAGGGAGTATGATGAGGTTATTTGGGAATTTCATTCCAAAAATTATGACAGGGGAGGATTTATATTCATGGGATGCAATGATTTCCCCATTTTCCATTCTCACCGACATCTTTACTTCTATGATTTTTCGTGGTGTTGGGATTGTTCTACTAAACTTTCGGGATATAAAAGAATGTGTAGAACCATAATAAAAAAGTATGTTTTCTATTCTTGAATGAATAACTAGAATACATATCCCCAATTTGTTTTTTGGGTTCAATTTGGCAGTAATGATGGAAAAATCTCTCCATTTCTTCCTTATAGGTTTTTTGTTGCCTCTGAAAACCCTTGTCTTAGGGAACTGGTTTGTAAAGTGCCCTCATTCTTGGAATTTAAAGCAATGAAAAGTGCGTTGAGGATCAAATGGAGTGTTCATCTCCTATGTCATAGCTGCGGATTTTTCTTATCAATAGTTAATGACCAAGTTCCCTTATCTTCTACACCTAAAGCATTTCATCATCCCCTTCAGGCAATTTTTGGGGTGCTTCTTTCCACACCTTTGCATGTGGGGTGATGTATTTTCCTAGCACCATTGGATTTATCCATCGGACTACCAGAATTCAAGTCCAACTTACTCTTTTTATCCCCATGATACCCCTGAGATTCTCCAATCTCCATTTTGACCTTGAGGGAACAATAGAAAATTTCCTCATAGCTCTCGAAGTCACAGATCACTAGGGATTTCCATATACTAGGTTTTAGCCCACCAAAGAAGCGGTCAACCTTGCATTCTGGGGTAATAACAAATTTGAAGGTGTATCGTGAAATACTTTTGAATTTTTCCTCATACTCTCTGATGGATTTTTCATCTTTTCCCTTGGGGGAAAGGAAGTCTCTTCCCATCTTAAGTTAGAGGGTGCGAGGAAAATATTTATCGAAAAACATTTTCCGGAAACCCTTCCATTATAATGCCTTGATATCCAACTCAAGATTTGTATTTTTGATCAATTTCCACCATTAATCAGCTTCACCCTCCAAACAATAAGTATCTAGAAGAACCTTCTCTTGTTCATAACATTTAAGGGTGGAGAAGATCTTTTTAATGAAGTTAATCCATTGTTCAATGATTGAGGGATCAGTTGATCCATTAAAAGTAGGAGGCCTTTGTCTCATGAAGCTCTCAATTGTGACTTGTTCTTTCTTAGGAGGGGGGGGGGGGTTGAACGTTCCTCTTGACCCATGTTTCTATTAAAAACTTGAGTTAACTGAGAGGGCATCATGACAAAGTTTGTGATTACCACTTCCATCAGATTGGGCATCTCATTAGAGCAGTCGTCACATTGATCTTCGCATCAGCTGTTATCCTGTGTGTTCCAATTACCGTCTATTTGATAGAATAAAAGGAAATATAGGGGAACACATAAAGGGTAATCCAAGGACAAAAAAAGATGACTTATACATTACTTTTATTTCCTTAACTTGTGAATTTATAGGCTTTAATCTATGTTATGCATGATCTACTTCACAACATATATTCTTAGGGTCATTTTTTTATTCCCTTAATAATGGTTCATACTAAGCTTATGAATTTACCAAATCATATCCGTTGGGAGTTTCATAACTAAGATTGCAGTAAGGCCTGTTGTTGTGCACCAGTTCCCGTTTGAGTTTAGCTTAAAGCAGTGTTTTCGGGTTTTACCCCTAGATACATCTGTTCCAGAGTCACCTCTACCTTCTTGTATCCAAACAGGGATGTATTTTCTTGATAAACCACTTACTAAATACTCACCAAAATTTAGGTACTTTTTTATTATGGTTGGTCTTATCCTTAATTCTTTCACTAGGGTTTTCTAATCCAAATACCAAAAATAACTACACCTATCCTCTGACACCAACTATAACAACCATGCTCTTTATTAAACACTTTAACATGATTTATTACATAAAAAAATTACTTGATACAACATAGAATATCGATAGGTATAGTGTTTATGGGTATTAGGAACATTACATAACAACATAAACATTAAATACACATCTTTATTGAAAACTTCTTTTACATGACCACACACATTTCTTCATACTTAGAATTATATGGGATAACCTAAGGACATACATAAGAAAAGGGTGATCCCTAAATCCGAAGAAATGAGTAAATAAGGAATTACATTAATAATATAGTACATGTTAGGAAATAGGAATATCAATGGAGCATAATAGAAACATGAACATAAATGCATGATATAGCATGATTATCATAACATGGTGGCAACAACATTTAACATGATATTAGCATGAGCCAAGGATCATTACACATGGATCATGAGTAAACCCTCATTGCACTTGAATTATTATGATTAAACCCTTGTCGCACTTGATGTATCATGATACTAATATTTACCCAATGCATTGGATCGCTAGTAGGGCTCACCCTTCTTAATCATTTCATTTCATGCAAAAGTGAGCCACATGGATCATATAACATGGATTCATTAAACATCATCATTTATTCCATGATAATGAAATGTGTAATTCATACATTAAACTCTATAATCTAAAATTAAATTTTCATAAAGGTTAATATCCAAGATAGATAAATGGTCATGGTATTCACTATAAGATGACTTTGGCTTGGAAAATCGCGGTGCAATTTCAGCAGCATAACGACGTGACATAAGAATTCATAAAAATGGTTGATGAGAGATAAAGGGGTTTATCATCATATGTACATGAAATGGATAGTAATGGGGTCATTTAGATACATTTCCCAACATATGTAATGGAATTTATATTCATAAATCAAAATAATTTCTTCAATGTAAATGAGGAAAGAGAGATCTCTTACAGAATTTCGACATGGTAACGGGTGTACATGGGAAGGATTAATAAGAGAGAAAGGGGTATCTAATCATTAAAAGATAAGGAGGGAATTATGTTGGAGGTGAGAAATCATACCCCAACATTTTTAATTGAAAACAAAATGGTATAATAACATAATGAAATTTGGACAAAAATGAGAAAGGAAGAAATCCCTTACTTTGAAGTGTGATCCCAAAGGCTTGGGAGGGGCTTGAGAGAGGATTATTGGGATCTTGGGAACCTTGGGAGGATTCTAGATAGATTATGGTATAGGTTGGTCGATCTCAAAAGTCTTTTAGTGAAGAGTAAGTGGGATCATGGGTGTGTTTATATAGGAAAAGAGAGAGAATTCTTTATTATTTTGGTTTTGGAAACTACACATTAAACTAATAAAAACCACAAACCAAACCATGGTTTTTTTAAAAGGGGAGTGGAAAAAAGTATTTTATAAGGCCAATTTCTGAAATTATTAAAATATTAGGCTTGATTATGTCGAGGTGAGTCACACTCTCAAGGAAATCATTTAAAAAGTTAAAATGTTTTATAAGTTGTGGAGGGTCCACTAAAGCTTACTAAAATAAATAAGAAAAACTAAAGTCATATTATTTTAATGGTAAAACATATATTTTCCGAATATCCCTTTTATAGTATTTAATTAAATCACTATGTGGTCATTATTATGTCATAAAACACATTATATAATTAAACGGTGTTTAATTTTTACCCAAAAATTTGACTGTCTTAGAAAATTATGAAAAATTCACCATTGGATAATTTCAACATCATGATTAAAAAAATAATATTCATTTTATCTAAATAATTTTCTAAAAATTTGAATTTTTACTTTTGTAATAAAAACTGACATTTATCAAAAATTCATGGGTTTGGACAAAAACGGATTTCAAACCATAATAAAAATCACAATTATATTCATAAAAATTATATGATCATTTATATTTAATAAAAGAAATTTAGTAGTAATATTTTTTGAAAATATATTTAACTCAAAAATCCATTAATTCATCAAAATATATTTCTTAATTTAATATTAACTAAAAATACTATTTTTTATTTAAAAAATATTTACAAAGTAACAATAATAAAATGAATGTATATTCTCTATAAAAAAATAATGTACATAATAATAGTGTTAGGTTCTTGTTAAATAACCCCTTATAACACCTGCATATGACCTAAGGGTAAGGTGTGCGATGGTAACAGACTCTTGGGGTGGCTCGGATAACATTTCTCGAGTTGTAATATCTATCAACTTCCACTTCTCCCTTAGGCGGTTCTGTTCGAGCTTAACGTGTTGAAGCTTGGCTTGGGCTTGGTCAAGAGAGAAGAAAATTGATGCCACCTCCTTAATAAGATCTAAAAAATAGGCTTAGTATATAGAAATTCTAATGGATGAGGCCATCACTTTCTTTGTCCAAGTGAATTGGATTTGTTAAATCCTGATATTTATACAAATCATTTTATCACTGTTCAACAACTATATTAGAAATGTTAACAATTCTTAATAGTATATTGAAATCCAAAAAACATAAAACCAAATAAGTGCATATATTATATAACTATTTGCATAATAAGACATTTAATTTGATCGAGATGAATTTTTATTGACAAAAGTTGGTGTCATTAAATTGGGTATTATTTCATTTATTCATGTGTTATAGTGCATGAATAAATGATATGACCAGTGAATTTATCATATGAATTCTTCTCCCCCTTTCATTATATCTCATATAACTCCCTAATAAGTTATTTACCATGTGTCTTATTGATAAAACTTATAGGTAGCTTGAAAATATACACCCATGATGCAAGAAAATCATGATTTTCATGCAATACTATACAATATATATATGGATTTAGGGAATATCTCCTTTAATATCGCACTTGCACTAATGTCTAAAAAACTTTATTCCATTTTAACTTATATTGTATCATATAAAATAACTTTTCAAACTATATTCAAAAATCCTTTTTTGAATACTGTCAAAAATATTTTTGGAAAGCTATCATTAACTTTACCTTGTTTCATATCATTTGTAATACATTGGGAATACCCATAAAAACTATTTTGGATTAAGTCTAAACCACTTTTATAGTATCTCACTAAGTCAAACTCAACCCCCATTTAGTCAACCAAAATGTGTGACCCATATTCCTTTATAGAGTTGACAAAAAATATGAACCATTAGATCTAAAAATGTAAGAAAAGACCAGTATTTGGGGAAAAACTTCAATGCTAGTCAATTTGTAAAGGTATACAGATTGATATATATAGAACAAATGTATCCTTATACTTTATTCCACCATTTTTCATCATATGAAAATTTTTGTTCTCATATTTTCACTTTTTCCAAGACTTTGAGTGACTATGGGACATAGAGCATATAAATCCCATAAACCTAACTTGTATATTCTCTAGTCTCAAAGTATAGACTAACATGGTTGATTAATACATCACATGTCATTCATCATTATGAAAATTAAAATCTCATGTCACTTATCTGGATATATATAGAATATATAGGTGTGGCCGAACTCTCCCAAAATCTATCTAAATTAAGAGACCATATTCCATACTCATCATATGAGAGGATAAAACCCATCTTGGTTGTGATCCAACCAATTACATGATCAACAACATACCCAACCAACCTCATGTTAGCTAAGTCAATGTGTTGACTTTTGTAAGTAGGGTATCAAAGTCTGAAGGTCCTCATGTAAGGTATCTTAACTGGCCTCAGGTACTAGGGACTCAAATATAATCTATGAACCCCTAGTATAACAATGAAATCAATATGACACTCCATGTGGTATACCTTCTGGGTTCTCTAGTAAACAAGAACACTTTTTGTGTCTCATGAGCATATTTTGTATCTCTATATGAGAATCTTACTCATGTTAAACTAAAAATTTCATCATAACCTATAATAATCCATGATGAACATCAGTTAGGGATAACTCAAAGTTATACTTTAGGAGGTCAATTATCATTACTCTTCATAAAATGTGTATATATATATATATATCCAATGTGAATTAATGAAAAAGTGGATACTTCCTTAAAATATGATATATTTCCTAATCTATTTTAAGAATATTTACCAAAACCAATATAAACTCATTCCTATCATTCTAGATATGAAAGACCAAAATATATTTATTATGTATACTTCACATTCAGGTTTTTGTTAACTCAATACATAATATGTTATTCTTACCATATCTCTATGTGACTATCTGTTAAGATCCCCCACTAAACTCTTTATTGAGGAACATATATAAAGTAATAAAGTTTGAATAATTTTTATATTTAGGAATCATATTCATAACAATTTATAAACATGAGAATATTCAAACTCCATAACTTCACAACATCAAATTCTATTATGTTAACTTTTATTATCTGCTTATAACTTATTCTAAGTTCATCATTATCATCCTTGGAACCGTTTCTATCAAACTTTTTTCTTGAAATCTAAATGTAACTAGTTAAATTATTTTATTTCTAATGAATCATAAACCTGTTTAGGATAAAGTAAAATTTATTTTGTTGTAGTAACTAACGTAACACTTTAAATTTATATTTACCTCTATATCCTAAACACAATTAAGATATGGTGATATCCACTTTGGTATGATAACTAATGTAACTCTTTATAATTCACATTACTATAATACCCTAAACTCTTTTAATATATCATGTGTAATTCACATTTAATTTTATCGATACAATCTATAAAGAAATATTATTTTCAATTTATTCATAATAACTAAATGCAACACTTTACATTATTATTTATCATCATATATTCTAACCACTTTAGGATATTGAGTGAAAATTCAATTTAATCTTATATTGGTATGTTTCTTTATTTATTATCATTGATCTTGTATAAGTGAAAATATACTCCCACTTGATTCTTATACTTTACATTCTTCTTATAATAAATTATTATGACACAAAAACACTTTTTTTCGAAAATAATGACTATTTACTTTTAATGGGAATATTTAACACATAAACTATTGTTCTCATTTCATATATGGAATTATATGTGTTTGGATCATTTTCAGGAAAATAATATTTTATTAAAATATACCATTTATGGGAGGGAATCACATTACTTTATATTTTAACAAATATCTAGATAAAATTTTTATCTAGGATAAAATATATTTTATTAATCTATTCTTATAAAAAAACATGATATATAATTGACGAATCATAAACCATGTGTATAAAATTAATCATATTATTCTTTTCATAACAATTAATTGTTAGATAACAACTTATCCTATCCTATAAGAGAGATGATATTAAGATACCCATCCATTAAATAGATTCATCCAAGCTTGACACTTTCCTTTACTTTCAAATTATTTATGTAACATATTTTTTTGTTATTTTAATGAAAATTACAAGCTCAATAAATTATTCATTTAAATTTTAACTCCTTTATATTTACAACACTTGTAAAATAAAAATTTCATATCAAAAATCTCTAAAAATTGAAGAATAAATTTATATAACAACCATACCTAACCTATAAATTCTATGGAGTTTCCAAAAAAACCATTAGGTATTTAGGATAATATGATCATATAGAATTATTACAGCTCCTTAATAGTTTTACCTTTTATGTTTCAATGAACTCTATTGGATACTTAAAGAAATTTTTTTGATCATTTTATCTAAATGTTTTTATTCTTGGTTAAACTTTTACCCACTTCAGCTATCTACATGGTATCAAAAATCAGATATCATATGCCCATTCCAATTATTATCAACAATTTGAGAATATTAGGTAAAAATTTCTCGAATTTAATCATATTGTAAGAAAATTTCCAGAAATTAAAATATGATGAATTCCCTAACCAATATAAGCCATATTTTCCCCCTTAAATCACATTCAAAAAATCATAAACAATGTGTATCAAATAACAACCATCTTATATTATTAAGAAATAGTTGTTTTTCTTTTCTTCTCAAGAGTAAAATGGGATAAAAAATTCTCATGATAAGTTACTCTAAGTTTTAAAGTGTAAAATTATTCAATTCAGTAATTCCTTTACTTAATTACTCAAAAAACTTCAAGTTGCAATATTTAGGTTTCAAATGACCTTAACAAACTACTTTAAAATACATTGTTAGACCTTTTTAACTATCTTTTCTTCTTCTGGTTTGAACATTTATCCAATTTTTTTATCAACCAAACAACCAAGAAAATACATTATATTCCCAATTAATATATCCTCAATAATATCACAATATTGGGAAAAATTTTATTGAACTCATTCATCTTGACAGAACATTTACATATATGAAAAAATCATAATTCATTAACTAAAACTTTCCATAAGTAAATATATAATATGTCCATGTCATTATGATATTAAAATATATTGAATATCATTTTATATTACTAATCATATCGATATAATGTGATTAACATTTATTAGGTAATCATGCATAAAATTACTTTTAAACCTAAATTGAATCCTTCTATGTTTCTATAAGAATCAAGATTATATTTTTGAATAGTTTCAACACTTGTTTACTTGGGAAAATGTTTCTCTAAAACTTAAAATATTTCTATTTCTTATAAAATTTTCTAATTCACTAGTCTTAGGAGTAGCTTACATTAACCTTACCCTGCCAAGGATTAATCTAAAGATTTATTTTGATGATGATGATGTAATTCGTCTACAATATAAGATTTTATCAAATGAGTATCATGTATTATAATTAATTAATAAAGAATTTTGTTAAATAGTCTCCCACTAAAATGAAGATCCCTTTTAAATCCATTATACCCATCAGTGGTCCAAGATCTATATTTCTCTAAGAAAATGTCACATATTTGGTGATAAACTCATCACTTAGTTATTTAGGTAGGGAATCATCCCAATCATATAACATATAACACTGAGAAATTTGATTAAAAAATAATTTTACTAATATATCATATAAATAAACCAAATTTTATTCCTCTAATATCTCAACCCTTGGAGTTTATTAGATAGTGTAACCCAATGAAAACATCAATAATATGATAACAAAGGACAATCTATGGGAACCCTATTTGGGGTGAAATTTCCCAAGGATATTCTAATTACATGTATTACTATCTTACCCTGCACAAGATAATCCAGGGGCACCCCACATTGGTGTAAAACTACTCGACTGAATGATCGAGGTCTTAACAAGTGCCACATGGGAAGGAATTTAACACTTAATATTTACATGGTATTTAATTTCACCATCATATATCATGTTATTCCCTTTATATGGATGCTTATAGTGATTTATTTTGGAATCTTATTCCCTCTACCAAATTAATATGTTCAAACCATATTGATGTTTAACACTTTATACGACCCATAAGTTTTTGTTACCCACCCAAAATCAGAATTCAAGTATATACATACATATATAAATACATCATATGCATAAGGTACATGTACTTTTCATGTTAATACATATAGATATATGAGATTGATAATATTCACATTAGAAATCCTATAGTGACAGATACACAACCTCATTCACCTTTCTATACAAGTCCTAAGCCTTGAGGCTGGTATATGGTCCGAACCCAAGTTCCTCTACATGGGGAGTCTTTACTCAAGATATAATTAAATTAATAATAATTCTAATAACTAATATGCACAAACTATGTTCAAAAACTATATTTAAACTAATAACTTCATCTTAAACTGAGGTCAAGGTATATGAAAACTAAATTCATTATTAAACATAACATGTAGTGAAAGGATCTTTCTCTTAGAAGGAGCTTAAAATTTAAAATAAATCATACAATATTCATAATAAAAACTATTTGTAACTATGAATAAATCATTAAATAACATTTTAAATAAATAAACAGTTCATATATCTAAACATCCGAAAACCATTTATGTACAATTCATCAATAACATAAAATTATAATCATTTTATATCTTTGGATTTATATTATATACATTCCATAAATATGAATACAAAAAAAATTTATATTCATTATAATATGAACAATTCTATATCTATAATTAGATGAAATTTTATTTTAAATGCATGATATTTTATGAATTATAAACTATTTAGAATCCAATTTCTATTATTTTAACATTTTACATAATCTAAATATCATATAGTTAATCATTATTTAAACATTGATAATATAATTTATCAAAACACTTTTTATTTGGCATAAATAATAACTAAATAAGGCCACTATAATTTAAAAATTCAAATTAATTGATTATGGATAGTTTATAATATAAATAGAAACATTTTATGTATTAAAATTATTTATTTAATTTATAACTCATTATAAAACACCCCTTATGATTTCAAAATAAACATTTAATTTCAAACTATAAAACATGCCATATAATTTGTTAAAAGGTATCTTAAATATTAATTTTTAATATTTAAGGAATATTTATTAATAAATGTTTCAGAAAAAATTATTAATTAAATATAAATCCATTATAATTATTTTTAAAAAAAAATATTAATTAAATAATATACATAAAAAACATTTAAAGATAATTTATAAAAAATTATAGTTTATAAGTGAAATTAAAAAAATGTAAAATTTTGAATGAAATTTGTTTCCCTTATGTAGTAAGGGTTGCCTGTATGAAGGTAAAATCTTTTACCTTATTTCAAGAAACCTGTGTAATTGTAATTCTTGAATTTTCACACCTATGTAAAGGTTATAAAAATATTACCTTTACGTAGTTTTGTTCATGTAAGGGTGGCCTGTGAGATATCACCTATGTAAAGGTAATACATAAACTACCTTTACATGTGTCCATTATTTAAAATATTACCTTTATGTACACCCCTTCTCATTGAGTTACATGGGGATTACCTATATACAGACACATATACATAAAGGTAACCTACTCTGACCTTTACAAACACCCCTCTACATAATGGTAAAAAATAATAACCTTTACACAAAACATTTTTACATAAAGGTAGTCAAGGAAGACCCTAACATAGCTCCCTCTATGTATGGGTAAAATGGGATGACCCTTATGTTGATGGATCTATAAAAGAGTAAAATTCTATGATCTTTACGCAAAAATATTCAATGTAAAGGTAATTAATTTTGTCTATAATTCAAAAATAATTCTATATACTTCATGATTTCTTCATTTCAAGTAATATCTCTCAAATTTAAATCATGGTATTGATTTGAATCCACTGATTAAAATTAAATTATTATAGTAATTATTATTAAAACATATAGAATAAATCAAATCCCTTACCTGAGGATCTGTATAGAAGAAAAATGAAAACTGCATGTATATAAACTGAAATGAAGAACACTATAAATATTCTGTACCATTTACCAAAGTATATTTTTCTACTTTGTTGATCTACATTTGATATTTTTGATAAAGATCACTGGAGTGGAAGCCGAAGTAAATCCCACCTCCAAAGGTATCAACATGAAAACTGGATTTCTTAATGTTTTATTTGGATTCACATATCCTTTATATTGTGATATCATCTTATAGTGGAATTAATGAAGATAAATATATCTTCTCATTTCAATGATCTTCAGCCGAACATCTACACCACTTCCATATTTTGAAATTGGTTTATATAATCAACTGAGGATGATCCTTCAATGTTGTTTCATTTATTCATGTATTATAATTAATGTATAAATGCTACATCCAATTCTTTCATCATATAAATTATTTTCTCCACTTGAATTATATATCACATAACACCTTAAAAATTGATAACCAATGTGGATGATTGATCAAAGTTATAAGAAGTTGAAATGACACGCCTATAATACATGTAAATCATAATTTCCATTCTAGACTATAGATTATATATATATATATATATCATATATATATATAATTATGTAAGGAATAAGTCCTTCAGTTGGTACCCTAGAATAAACTACATTTTTTCTTTAAATTAGTAGAATATTAATTAATATATTATCACATAATGATTTTTATTCTATATAACATTAATTGTGATAATGTCCTTAGTGTATTTGTTATGTGGAAAGGTTATAGAAGTTACCTACTATAATGAGAACATATAAATGATGTGGTGATATTATTAAACTTATATAATATAGTATATATTAAATCTATAGGATTATACATAGATTATGTTTGATTATCCGGTGCTAGAGGATCAAAAGATATTGATGCTGTTTCTCATAAAGTCTATATATGGTTATCACTAAGAAATGAGGTTGAGAGGACATACCTACCAATAGGAATTAAACATGTTATATTTTCCATTACATATTCTGATAAGTAGAAAGGTGTATTGGTCCTTAGAATTCATATTTTTATTAATGTATATTGTGAGTCATGTACTTTGATGCATGGATGAAAACTGTGATGACATATGCTCGCGGTGAGTTAGTGTATGTTTCCTACATCATAATCTATATGAAATTAATTGAAAAATTCAAGAAATTATTTTCTCTTCATAGTTAATGGAAGAATATATCTCAATAACTTTTATTGAAATGGAATTTTCTGATTGAATCCATGGCCATGGTAGTTCATAGGTGAGTTCATTTCAAATATTTAAAGAAATATAAATCAATAATATATGTTGATGAAATAGGTACATAACCCACTTGATGAGATATTAAGACAAAGGTATTATATTGCATAGTAAAATTTATATGAAGTTTGTTGTTATTGTGACATTAACATATTTATCTATAGGTACCTTGTTGTGTTTCAATATACTGATATTGGACCTTAGGTGATTTAAACCAATGCCATTGTGAAAGGGTATAGAGGTTCACACACTAAAAGTGTCCAGAATATCAGTTAAATTATTTTAGAAATTAATATTAAGAATAAATATTATTCTTAGTTTATGGAAATATAATAATTCAAGTTTAGAATATATGTATGTTGAATATTAATGAAATATTTATTCATGAGTCAATGAATATAATATTTATTTATCTCTTATTTATCATTCACAAGTTAATAAATAAATATATATTTATTCACCGGTTTAGATAATGGATTAATATAAATATTTATTTAGTTATGTGAGAACTAAAATAAATATTTTTTCTCAAGTTTTGTGAATATAATATTTATTTATTTATTGAATGAATAATATTTATTTATTTATTTAAATATTTTTTATTCATGGTTTGATAAATTATGAGGAGTATTAATGAGATAAGTTAAGGACCCAGTAGAAATGATTTATTAATCCAAAAGTTTAGTACATGTCATGAGAATATATTATTATTATTATATGATGTATGGTTTACTATGAATAAAAAATTAGATAAATGGCCTTTGTGAAATTACTAATTGTTTGATCCTAATTATATAATCTAATTGATATAATTTTTAATAGAGTAGACTTTTTGTGAACAAATAATTCTCCCCAAAGAATTCCCTCAAGTCCAAATAAAACTCCCTTATCTTCCCTCTTAAGAACAAGAGAAAGCAAGAGACAAATCTATCAAGGCTGAGATATTTATTATTGTGAACGATGGGAAATTATACAAGGTTTTGGGTTCCTCCACAATAGAACTTGGAATACCAAGAGTGATGTACATAGATTTTTAGAGCATGTGTGGATACCGCTAGAGGAGTTCTAGTTTGGATTCTTCACCGTAGTGGCATTGTGATGGGAGCAGCCACCAAATTGATCAAAATTAATTTTCTAGTTGAAGTTATTTATTATTTTTAAATTAATAATAAATTAAATATGAATTATTCTATCTATAAACTTTTTGTATTACGTTCATTATGTTCATCAGGATCCATCCGTTGGATTTGTTTCATTTGTTCATCGAGTTCATCAGGATTATCTATTTGATTTGATGAAAAACATTGTTAACATCACACTGACCACTACCTTTATGATTTTAATCCTTCAAAAAATACATTTACATTAGTGAATGAATTTGAAAAATTATTTATTGGATTTCATGACTTCTGAATGATAATTCATTTTTTATAAATAGTGATCATGTCATGAAAATATAGTTATTTTATTTATAATAAAGAACAATATTTAACTACTTTGGGTATAAAAAATAATTCCATAAAATGTATTTGATCATAAAAGTTATTCTTCTATTATGAAATCTAAGAAATAACATACATTTGATGGATTGATATCAATTAAATCAAATGATACAATATTATTAATATATAAGGTCAAAATAAATTATAATTTTATATTTTAAAATATTGTTAATACATGATAGAATTCGATAAATATAAATATTATTCATCATAATATCAAAGAAAATTATTTCTATATCATACTTAAAAGACAAAATATTTCATAAATATCTGTAAAATATATTTTATAAATGAAGGTAATTAGAGATGCCTAAGTAATCTCACATACTTGGTTACCTAATGATTGTGTAAATGTCTCTAGAAGGATATGATATTAAAAAATATAAGTAGGATATTCAGTACCGTAATGTGTTTTTGTTATAATAAGGGTACTAGAACCATCCTTCTATATGGTATGGACTCATTATTACAACAAGGATTTTTTATGTTAAATTTGTTAGCAATAAAAATGGTTGATGAATTTTAGAGCTAGTTTGGTTAATCAAATTAACCATTATTGTTGATGGTGATGTGAGTATGCTTGATATTATGATGTCTAAAATTAGAGTTTCAATATATTTGAGTATGTTTTTATTATGTATTTTGAAGAAGTGTTAGTATGTTTCATGATGTTTGGAGAAGGTTGATATGGTTTGAAAGTGGCTAGAGAAGGTTGGTCTCACTTTAAGTTTGAAGTTTTTAGAAGTTTCATATTATTGAGAATTTGAAATTTTGTTTTTCACTATATATGTTAAGGTCACCATGACCAAGTTTGGGAAAAATCTAAAATTTCAAAATTTATATATATATGAGGGTTTTGTATATATATTTCAAAAAAAATGGCTATGTTTTAAACACTCTATATGAAATAGTAAACACTACTAATTGAGAAAAATGATAGTCTCTATGTGTGTGAGGATTAGAAGACTAAGTCACTGTATACATAAGGGTTTAGAAGATATTATATAAGAATAATTAATTTAGGAAGGGTGGTATATAAAAGTTACATTTTACATACATTAAGAAAATGGAAAAGGAATAACACGCCCTATAACAAACTAACTCAGATCGACCCCACCCGCCACACAAGCTACTATGACACAAGGCCTAAAGCATGTTTGCATTTACCAAAATCTTGAAAAAAGGGTCAAGTTATAAAATATAAAACTAGTGGGAATGATTTTACCCCTAAATAATAATAAAAAGTATATGGAAAACAGCGAGAATATGGAATGCTGTTTCTATACATTGGACGTCCATGAAAATTAAATAAATAGTTAAAAATAAATATACAATCCAAAAATGAAAAAAAAACCAAAGGAAAATACCATGATATATAATCAGTAAAATTGATTACTCTCATTTAGAAATATAAATAAATTTATTAATGCCCATAACGATTTAACAATACACAAAAAATGGATCTCGCGAATTGAAAATCCACCTTGCTGAATTGGTTGATATATAAATATCCCCAAATGAAGCACAAACTTGATCCATCACCTAAAACATGTACTGGTGACCCATGGTCACCCAAAATATCCCAACACATCCATCAAAAAACAAAGTGAATATATAAAACTTGATAGAACAACCTATATACCTATATAAAAGAATTGTAGTTGTATACACATACATGTGCACGAGTGTATATGTAGGGAATTTGTTAAAATAGAACTGTAGGATTTCACCAAAGTTCATATGAAATTAATTTTATAAAATAGTTCATAAATTTTCATTTATACATATAGAGAAATTAGGTTTTCTACATAAGTAAATATAATAAATCATGTATTTTAAATATATATTTTTTAAACAATGGTGTAAAATCATTTTGTAAAACAAAATTATATCTAATTTAAAAAACTAGGTTCTAAACATAAGAAGATAAATCAAACTTTCAAAATCTATTTGAAAACCCATTTTTATTCACTAAGGGGGTATAATTATAAGGACCCAACCTTAAAAAATTACATAATCTTGAATTAAATGAATAATTCACAATGAGGATCTTTTCAGGTTTAGATTTATAGAGAGTTAGGCCATTACTATTACATTACATATCAAAAAATTACAAATTAGACACTACTACTCAGTTTCTATTTTTTTCATAAAATAATAACTCTTGAAAAAAATAGCATAGCCTAGTTCCATGTTTTAGACAACATGACTTTTCCTTGATCCCATCCTTGACCCTATTCATCTTTAAGTCCTTTGAAAAACATTTCAAAAACTTGGGATGAGCATAAAAATATCAGTAAGGGATTCACAAAGAAGGAAAACTCTTAGTTTTAAAAAAAACAAGTACAGCATGAATACTTTATCATAACTAATACTTTTCACCCTTATGAAGTAGTAAATACTCTTCACTGGATAAAAGATCATTTCTTACCCTTTTGTAACCAAAATATTACCATAAAACCCATAGAAAGAACACATAACATATAAAGGTAACTTGGGACATAAACGTACTTAAATGGAATAACCATACGGTCGACTTCCACACATATCACTAAATGGAATAGCCATACAGCCAACTTCCATACCCAATGAATTGTAGGTTATAACGTAACCACCCATCCTGGTTTATCACAACACCACCCGTCACTTGTTTTATCACGTAACCACCCGTCAAATGTCCAAGTACCATTATAAAATCATAACACATACAACAAATATAAAGGAAAGATAACATTTTCACATTTCTATCACAATATTTCGCTTAAATATATTGACAAAACAAATCAATTATCAAAACCATTTTCAATACCAAAATATGTAAAAGATTATATGGTATTTATTTTCCTTTTAAAAACATTACTGCTTATTAAGGAAGCCAAAGATCAAATAATACTCGTGGCGGCGGAAAAGGTCATTGTCACAACTTACTTTAAAAGAAACATTATTTTTTGTCATTTAGTAAAATTCCTCATAGAAAAATATTTCTTTTGAATTAAATGAAAATTCAAAGGAGTTTATACACCATATAAAAGAAGGTCATGTATAAAGAAAATTATGCCTCAACTAATGGAGATTGAGACAAAGTCCCTTACCTCATGTCTGACTTGACCCGTTTGTTCTTTAATCTTCTGAATAATAAACTAAAGTTAATTTATAAATGATTAAGAACCTTTTTAAAGTTTATCATTATTTTTATATCACTTATTACCATGTTACAAACATTATTCAATCATTTAAGTTAATAATGGTTGTTTGGCCGATATTTGGTACTTCAGTCAAAAATGGACTTCTTATAATTACAAGTTATTCATGCGTTCAAAATTCCTTTATATCCAGAATGATATTCATGATTTAAATATCATATATATCATATATATATATAGTATATATATGTATTTATAATAGTACATAATATTTGGATGTAAGAAATGAAATGCACCGTTCATGGAGATGGTAAGTCGTACGTACGCATGAACACTACTTTCATTTATATTTCATATTTTGATGGAATTAAAACATAGTGATACATAGTTATATTATAATTCCAGTATAATATCATATATAATTTCATTAAATCCATCCTTTATACATCCCACATTTGGCGTTGATGAGTCATATCACTTTGAAGGGGTGGTAGTCCGCACTTCCTCAAATGAAATTATAATGTTTACCTATAATTGAAACCATAAAGGTATGATATAAATGAAAAATACAGAAGCATAAATAAAACATAAATAGAATATATATCATATATAAATACAGTTCAATATTAATTTCTACAATGAGAAGCTGTGGGAGTTAATTGAACAATCATCACATCATGAGGCGTTAGTTTTCAATCCACAAAAACAGTATGTTCTTCACCCATTGGATGAAGGTGTGTGTAAGTTTAATTCGAATACTTCTCATAAAAACATACTAGTATATTGAGGATACTTATTTTTTAATAAAATAAATGAATATAAGAGTTTAGTGGTTGGAGAAGTAACATAAAAGAAAATAATTTAAGAGAAAATGTTACCTTTAAATCGGGTAACTCCCTTCGGTTTGAACCAAAAGGTTTACTTGAAGTGCCTTGTGCCTAAGGTAAGGCTTCTATGAGTAATAAAGAGACTTAGGGAGATTAAGTGGTAAGAGTTTGGATGAGCCAAGGGGCTTGAGAGGTGTAAGTAATGAGTTAGAAGTGAGGGATTTTTATAAGTGGGAGGAGGGGCTCTTTAGGAAAGTGTGAAAATATTATTTTATTATGAACTTATCTTCAGTTTAAAAAGGTCAAAAACTCATTAAAGTCAAAGATAAGATGACTCATGTTCGAAATAAAATCATATAATAATAATTGGATAGTTTTTAGATATTTTTTTAATATTTATAATCTTATTTATTTAAATCATTTATTAATGAGGTAAACACTTCATCATTATTGTGTCATAAATATTTTAATCTATTTGATGTATTGAAATTATAGAAAAAATTTCATAGTGTAGGAAATATTTTTATCTTTCCAATTAATATTTATAGTCTAAAGTATAACTTATATAACCCCTTGTAAAAATTTATTTACTAAAAGATATTTGTTTATGTCATTTTTACCTTTACTTTAAATTAATTAATATAAAGGGTTAGTATTAATCACAAGTGGCTCCATGGGGTCCCAAACTCTACCCAAGGATGACCTTGGTTGGAAATGACTAATTTAATAAGGTTATGACAGGTGATAAGGTAATTTTATAGTATTATAATATTATTTTTACCTTAAATTAGCCTATTTACCGTTAACCGCGGTAAATAAAAGACAAAAATTACAATTCACCAAAAATTATTTTTATCTTATTGAACCACATTTTACTTACTAATAATAACCATGTATGTCGTATTTTTGAAATTCAATTCACAGAAGTGGTAAAATTTCATTTAAATGAAAAAGTTAGTTCTTTAACTACTACTTAGTGGTTTCACTATTCATCCAAAATTGATGTTTTTTAGAAAAATACCAAAAATTCATCCTAAGATATATTTAATATTCAAAATTCAAAAATTATGTATATTTTACCAAATTAAAAGCATATAAGTTGGATTAGTTAATTAAAATTTAATCCCCATTGTCAAAATAAATAGCGTGTTTTTAATAAACAATAACTATCAAAAGATCGACACTTGTTTATGTCCAATTTCAAAGTTAAATTACTTCCAATGACCAAAATTGATTTAAATGGTAAAAATATAATCTAATTATACTTTAAAACCAATTAAAAAGATAATATAACCATATAAATAAATTATATTAAAAGGCAATTTTGAATTAAAATACAGTTTTCACTATTCATTAAAAATGAACATTATCATAAAAATACCAAAATTTCATCCAAAGTAAATTTTGGTATCCCAATGATAAAGAATGATTTTAATTTTTAAAATGGAACATATAAAAGTGACAAAAACTAGATTTAAAGAGGGTTCCCCATCAAAAGGCGGTAATTCGACCTATTAGTGAATATTAAAGTATTTATGCTTAAAATCGAATTCTTTTCTTATTTTAAGCCTCTAACTATTATTGGATAAAAGTATAAACATTTAGAAAACATATATAATCATATTTTAGTTATCTATATTCATTCCTTCCAATACAACATCTAGGCATTAACTACCATTTAAAAAAATAATATTATATTATTAGTGTGCAATTTAAGATTTCAAAGAAACTCATTGTTGCGTATCATATATGCCATCGAACATAGCAACCCCTTTAAAGTAAAATTAATATTTAATTCAAAAATATTAATAAATATGAAAATTCCATATTTCTTTATTTATCTTGGATGTTACATCCTTCTCCTCTTTTGGAAATTGCGTCCTCGTAATTTTATTCACTTATAAAATAAATGTGGGTATTTATCCCTCCTGGAATTTTCAGATTCCCAAGTTTCTTATTTAACCATATGGTTTTTTCACAAAACCTTTACCTAATGGATTACCTTATTCCGCAACACTTTCTTTCTTCAGTCAAGAATCTGGACTGGTTGTTCCTCATAAGAGAGAGTCTCTTCCAACTAAACTACCTCTGAGCTCAAAACATGCGATAGATATGGAATATACTTTCTCAACTTGGAAACATGAAAAACATTGTGTACTTGGGATAAACTTGTAGGTAAATACACTCTGTATGAAATTGATCTAACTTTCTCCAGGATTTCATAAGGTCCAATTAACATTGGACTCAACTTTCCCTTCTTACCAAAACGCGTCACACTTTTCCATGGAGAAACTTTGAGAAACACATGATCACCTACATCAAAAGAAAGATCCTTCCTCCGGTTATCAGCATAACTTTTTTCCCTACTCTGATCTATTCTCATGTTCTTCTGAATTAACTAAACTATTTCTTCAATCTCTTCTACCAATTATGGTTCCATCAGCTTATTTTCACCTACTTCATCCCAAAAATTTGGTGTTTGACAATGATTTCCATATAATGCCTCAAATAGATCCATCTGTATACTGGAATGAAAACTGTTATTATATGAAAATTCAACCAAAGAAAGATGTTGGTCCCAACTTCCCTGGTAATCCAGTGAACAAGCACGTAGCATATCCTCCAAGGTCTGAATTGTTCATTCTGACTACCCATCTAATTGAGGATGAAAAGCTATACTAAAATTTAATTCAGTACCCAACGACTTCTAAAGACCTTTCCAAAAGTTAGAAGTAAACCTGGTATCACGATCAGATACAATGGAGAGGGGAACTCCTTCAAACCTGACTTTCTCTTTAACATACAACTGAGAAAGTTGATCTAGAGACAAAGTATCTTGAATAGGAAAGAAATGAGCAGATTTAGTCAATCGATCAATAATAACCTAGATTTCATTACTACCTAGAGATGTCTTTGGTAATCCCACAACAAAGTCCATTGATATATTTTCTCATTTCCACTCTGGCACCGGTAAAGACTAAATCATTTCTTTTGGTAACTTCCACTCTACTTTAACCTACTGAAAATTCAAACACTTCACAATAAAATCAGCAATATCTCTTTTCATTTTATCCCACCAGTAATACTCTCGAAGATATCTTTACATCTTAGTACTACCATGATGAAATGAAAATGAAGAACTATGAGCTTCACATAACAACTCTTTCTTCAACTGTGAATCACAAGGCACACATAATCTTTTCCCAAACCTCAAAACACAATCATTATCAACATTAAAATCAGGAAACTTACCCTTCTAAAGTAACTCTACCTTTTTCTCTAACTCCATGTCTTCCTTCTTTGCTTGCTTAATTCTGTCTGATAGAGATGATTTCACTGACTCCTGAAACAAAATAGGATAATTTTCTGCACCAACAACATCTATTCCAAATATTATCAAATCAAAAACCAAAGGATCTCATTCCAAATGTATCGTGGTTAATGAAACATTACTTTTTCAACTCAAATCATCAGCCACTTTAATTGGTTTTCCTATATGGTAAAGGATCGTGCAATAATAATCCTTGATTAATTTCATCCATCTCCTCTATCTCATGTTTAATTCTTTCTGAGTGAATATATACTTCAAACTTTTTTGGTTATTATATATTTCACATTTTACTCTATACAAATGATGCCTGTAAATTTTTAAAGAAAAAACAACAGCAGCTAATACCAAATAATGTGTAGGGTAATTTAACTTATGAGGTTTCAACTAACATGAAGAATAAGCAATTACGTGATCATTATTCATAAGGACAAAACCAAGTCATTTCAATGAAGCATCACTATAAATAACAAACTCACTGTTTCAAGAAGGCAGTGCCAAAACTAGATCATTCACCAATCTTCTTTTAAATTCTTGAAAACAATCATCACATTCTTTTTTCCAGATGAACTTAACACCTTTTTGAGTTAACATAGTCATTGGACTAGATAACTGTGAAAAATTCTCAGAAAACCTCCTTTAATAACCTACCAAACCAAGAAAACTATGGATCTTGGTTATATTTGTGGGTCTTGGCCATTCTTCAACAACTTTTGTTCTATAAGGATCAATAGTTATGCCATTTTTTGAAACAATGTAACCAAGGAAAGAAATTTTTTGTAACCAAAACTCACACTTTCTGAATTTTCCATACAGTTTCTTTTCTTTTAAGGTTTGAAAGACAACCCTTCAATGACATTCATGCTCCTCTTTACTTTTAGAATAAACTAAAATATCATCAATGAACATAACCACAAACTTATCCAAGAACTCACAGAAAATTATATTCATAAGATCCTTGAATATAGCAGGTGCATTGGTTAAACCAAAAGACATAACTACAAATTCATAATGGTCATATCTAGTATGAAACACAGTCTTTGGAATGTCTGCTTCCTTTACATTCAACTGATGGTACCCTAACCACAAGCCAATCTTCGAAAAATACTGAGCTCTCTAGAGCTGATCCCACAAATCATCGATATGAGGCAAAGGATACTTGTTCTTAGCAGTGATGTTATTCAATGCTCTATAATCAATGCAAAGACTCATTGAACTATCTTTCCTTTTAACAAATAAGACTGGATCACCCCATGGTGATGTGCTAGGTCGAATGAAACCGTTATCTAATAACTATTTCAATTTCTTCTTTAAATCTAAAAGTTAAATTTGATCCATTCGATAAGAGGGTTTTGAAATTGGATTAGCATCATGAAAAAATTAAACAATAAATTCAACTTCCTGATCAGGTATAATACCAAGCAACTCATCAGGAAACACATCAAGGTAGTCATTTACCACTGGAACATAATTAATCAAAACAATTCCTTTATTTTCAACAATGTGTGCAAGGTAACATATATTTCCATATTTTACTAGTTTCTCAGCTTCTTGATATGTTATCAAAATAAAGGGTTCATTCTTTTACACAAACTGTAACACCCCAATCTTACATGGTACGCTTCTCTTTCAATAATGCAATAGCTTTCATTGTACGCAAGTTCGAGATTCTAACACACCGCGACCAATAAAAGTAGCCATTATGAATAGTAATACCCACTTTTTGAAATTATATAAATTTTATATTTCAAAATGCACTTCATTTTTGTATTCAGAATATCGAAATTATCCTAAGTTGAATTTTTTGTAATTTTCTGAGAACTTCCAATTTTCTATGAATAGGAAAAATACTTAAAAACAACTTTTTTAATAAAAATAATTTATAGTGATAAATTATACTATTGGGTGGTTTTAAAGTATAATTAGAATATATTTTTACCATTTTATCCAATGGTGGTCATTAGAATTAATTTCACTTTGAAATTAGACATAAACAATTGTCAATCTTTTGATATATATTGTTTCTTAAAAACATGCTATTTGTTGTGACAGCGGAAATTAATTATTAAATTAATTAATTAAACTTATATGTTTTGAATTTTATAAAATATACATCATTTTTGAATTAGAAATATCAAATATATCTTAGGGTGATTTTTTGGTATTTTTCGGAAAAACATCAATTTTTGATGAATAGTGAAACCACTAAGTGGTAGTTAAAAAACTAATTTTTTGTTTAAATGAAACTTTACCACTTCTGTGAATTGAATTTAAAAAATCAGACATACATGGTTGTCATTAGTAAGTAAAATTTGGTTCAATGGGATGAAAATAATTTTTGTTGAATAGTAACTTTTAAGTTTTATTAATCGCGATTAAAGGTAATTTGTAAAATTTAAGGTAAAAATGATATTATAAAAATATGAAAATATCATGAAACATTTCCTACCCTTATTGGATGAGTCATGGCCGACCAATAAAATCCATGGGTCAACATGGTGACCCCATGGAGCCACTTGGGTAAGAAAATGACATTAATAACTTTTTATTTAAAGTAAAAATAAGAGTGTCACAAACATGTATTGTTTTACTAAAACAATTTTTACATGGGGTTATAAAAATCATATTTTTTCACTATAAATAGTCATTGGAAATCTAAAGAGATTTCCTACATCATAGTATTTTTTTTATAATTTTTAGACATTATATAAATTAATTTATTTATGACACCATGATGATGCATCGATTACCTCATTAATTAACGATTTAAATAAAATGAAACAATAATGTAAAATATAAGGCTTAAACTTGTCAAAAACCTATTGGATGAGTATATTTAGAAATATTATCACCTTATACTCTAAATATATAATTGTGGGACCTTTAAAATCCGAAAATCATTTCATAATAATGTAACATTTCATGACTTTACAAGAGTGCCCCTCCTCTCCTCTTATAAAAGGCCCCCACCACTACCACCTTATTCACACCTTCAAATCCATTTGTCTCGGGAAACCTCTGCCCAAATACTCTCTCGACTTCCCACTCTTACTCCTAGAAGCCTCACTTTGGGCAGAAGTCTTCCCAAGGAAGCCTTTGCCTCAAATAAAAAAGAGTTACCTGATTTTAAGGTAATGTCTTCTCTTATGTTATTTTGTTTTATTTTGCTTCTTCAACCCCTTAAAATATTTTTATTACTTTATTTTGTAAAAACATTAGTATCTTAAATATACTAGGATGTTTTTATGAGAATTATTTTATTTACACTTACACATACCTTCGTCTAACGGTTAAAGAACATACTGTTTCTGTGGGTGGCGAATTACTGCCTCACGAAATGATGATTGTTCAGTCTTCTTTTAACACCTCTCATGGTGGCCATTATGATGACACTATTTCTATATATGATATATATATTATGTTTATGTTTTCTTTATGCTTCTTTATTTTTCATTTATGGCATACCTTTATGATTTCCATTATGGGTAAACGCGATAATTTCATTTTAGGAAGTGTGGACTACCGCCCCCTCAAAGTTATTTGAATCATTAATTCCATATGTGGGACTCATAAAGGATAGAGTAAATTCTATTATATATGATATTATACTGGAATTATAATATACCTTTATATAATTATTATTTCATTACATTAAATATGAAATAGAAATGAAAGTAGCGTTCTTGCATACGTACGAATTACCGTCTCCATGAACGGTGCATTTCATTTCTTACCTATAAATGTTATGTAATATTATAAATGCATATATATACTGGATATATATGATATATATGATATCCAAATCCTGAATATAATTTTGTATATAATGTATATTTTACCACATGAACAACTTGTAATTATAAGAAGTTTATTTTTGACTCAAGTACCAAAGATCGACAAAATGACTGTTATTAACTTAAATAATTACATAATGTTAATAACGTGGTAATAAGTGATATAAAAGGAATAATTAACTTGAAAAAGGATATTAAGAAAGTAGAAATTAACTCAAGTTTACTATTCAGGAGGTTAACGAACGGTCGAGTCAAGTCGGACACGAGGTAAAGGACTTCGTCTCAATCACCTTTCATTGAGGCATACTTTGTTTTATACACAGCTTTCATTAATATAGTGTATAAACCCCTTTGACTTTTACATTTATTCAAAAATAATCTTTTTATACAAATCATTTTACTAAACGATAAAAAAGAATGTTTTTTATGTCGTACGTATGCGGCGACAATGACTTCCCCGCCGCAGTGACCATTATTTGAGTTTCGGCTTCCTCTACAAGCCATAACTTTTTTTTAAATGAAAAATAAATACCATGTTTTACTTTTCTTTTATTTTTGTATTGAAAATGGTTTTGATAATATCTTGTGATTTAAATGTGGAAATTTTATGTTTCCTTCATTCATGTTTTATGTGATACGATTATGTTATGGTTTATGATATGTTTAAACCTTTTCATATAAGGAATGCATTTGATTTAATAAGTGACAGGTGGATCCCACTATAGATCCTTGATGCATCGGTAGGTCTCATGAGACAAACTAGTGTCTTGGAATGAGGCCTTGACAGAATGTTATTTGTAGTCATGGCACGAGGCCTTGGCTATGTCGTTATGATAGTCTGGCATTATGCATTCCATCATTATGAAAGTGGTTATTGATATTGCATGTGATTATTCGACTAGTAGAATATCCATGTGAATAAGTAAATGGCATTATTTCATTTTATTTTGCCATATTATTCTGAAGTTCAAGTTTAAAAGGCTTTTGTTTCAGTTATACATTGCCTTAAATGTTTATGTTTATTTATGAAAGCTTCTGCTATATTTTTATCCTTACTGAGCATCTGAGCTCACCCCTTTCAAGGTTTTAATTTTTCCAGGATGTGAATAAGTATTTTATGAATGACCTGCAAAAATAGTATGAGGGGATATGAAGACAAGATGTTGTTGTAGTTTTGTATTACTTTATGATGTAATGTAAAACATATGAATGTATCTAGTGTTTCAAGGCTACTAAACTAATCGGTCTTTCGAGACTTGATCTTTGTGATCATGACAATGTTACATAATAATGCACCGACTCTGGGTAACTGGGGTCGGGGCGTTACAGTTGGTATCAGAGGCAGTTTAGTACTAACCTTGGAAGCTAGATTTAGATAAACTCTAATTAGAGCACATAGCCCTAAGATAGACTTTGAGGATTAGTATATAAGAACTTCATAGAATTTTGGTATTATAGAGATTTTGTGAGTTTTTTGAGCAATAAATCCCTGTCTAGATACGAGCACGTAGAGGAGGCTATGGAACAGATGTACCTAGAGGTAAAACCTGAAAACACCGCTCTGAGCTGGACTCAAACGGGAACTGTTGCACGACAACGGACTTTGCTGCACTCTTGGTTATGACACTCCCGGGGGATATGCTTAGGATAATTACCATTTTATTTACAAACCATTATGAAGGTTTTATGAGTACATACTTCCTCAAAGAAAACATTTTTATGATTATGGATTATATCCATAAACTGTTCAATTTATGTTAAGTGTTTTGCAAGTATGGAATTATGTATTCTTATTCATAAACAAATCTAGTTTATGACATTGTTTAGAAATGGCGCCTAGTGGAAAGAATAGAAACTGTATCAATGCACACACTCCATATAGGGATTTCCCTCCTGCTCAAGATAATTATAGTGGAGCTAGTGATACAACTGGTGCTGATCAACTTATCACCATACTAGGACAACTCACTCAGGTTATGAATAATAACCTTACTCGTATGGAGCACCCTGATCTGAAATGTGGAGGATCAATGTTAGATCGTTTCATGAGGAAACAACCGCAAACATTTAATGTGGGTACAAATCCCTTAGTAACTGAGCAATGGATAAATTCTTTTGAGAAAATATTCCATGCCTTGGGGAGTGGTGAAAGGGAAAAGGTTATCGTGGCAGTTTACTACCTTGCTGGAGATGCTGATCAATGGTGGTCATTGATACAAAACACGAAGGAAGATGATGAAGTATCAAATATGGAATGGTGGGAGTTCAAAGTGCTTTTCTTAGAAAAATACTTCCCTCGTGACCATTAAGAATATATGGAAAGGCAATTTATAAGTCTGAGACAAAAGGAGTATGAGAATGTCGTAATGTATGAGGTTATATTTACAAGGTTAGCGAGGCATGCAATAGATTATATACATAACCCAATAAGTAGGATTGATCGTTTGTTTGATGGGTTAAAACCGTTTCTCCGTCGATCCTTAGTCTGATAATATTTCTCGCCGTACAAAGATATTTTCTCATGTTCTATCAAGAAAGAAAAGTAATTCTCTAAATATTATGACAATAAAGTAAAGCAAGAGAAGAAGAGAACGGTGGAACAAGAGACAGATAAAGGGAAAAAGGGAAAGAAGGATTTTCCATTATATGATAATTGTGGGAAGAATCACCCCGGTACTTGCCCAAAAGGAATAAGAGTTTGTTATAAATGTAGAGAAATAGGTCACCAGGATCGTGATTGCAAGGGAAAGAAAGAGACTATCAATGTTGAATGCTACAATTGTAGGGAAATGGGTCATTATTCAAATGAATGTCCTAAGCATCAGGGAAACATACCTTAGAGAAGGCCAAGGGATCAAGGCCAATCTTATGCTTTTACTACAGTTGAAGTGGAGTAATTAATGTATTTGTGTTTTTGGACTCAAGGATTATATTCTGGTTATAAGAATAATGTGATATATATAAGGATTGTACTGCAGTACTTGTTGTTTTCATTAGGGTTTTATTATGATGAAGGTAATCATATTTTTATTATGTGACAATAAGAGAAACTTTACTTTGTTTGGGGAATCTGATGAATTGATTTTGGAATTTAGAGACCTTTTAGAGAAGGTCTAGACAGAGGTATTTTGGATAACTAGAAAGGTTGGAATGGATTAAGTTGAACCTTGGATAGTATTGTTTAAGGTTAAAACATTTCTAAAGATTATTTTTGGAATATTATAATACTATAGTTTTAGGAAAAGGACAACCTGCAGGTTGGGGGATAACCCGTCGCGTCGGACAAAGTTGTAGGAATAGAACCCACAACCATAGTGTGACGGGCCTTTATTACCTACCACAAGCCAACAGGAAGTCCCTGGTTATTTATTTTTCTCAATCTAAATGGTATGTGTTAATATTTGGAACCTTGTATGGTTAGGATAAATATAATATGTTTGAGTTCTATTATCTTTTTGAGGGAAAGATGAGTTTGTGGTAGAAATTAGTTTAAGGTTGAAACTCTACTTGTCAAGTATATATATATATACCTCTCTCTTATTCTATGAAAAAATTAATTCTTAATCTTTAGGAAAGGGATATTAAAAAAAATGTGTTATCCTAATACCTTATGCTTAATTGAACTGATGATATTTTAAATCACCATAGATTGAAGGCTTTGAGGCCCTCAATTTTACACTTGTTTGTGATTTATGACCTCAATCACTCCCTACAAATATTTACATTTTTTCTCCAATTATGTGTCTCTAATTTCCACCAATGTTCTCCTAATCGAGATCATAATTTGGTGGTGACTTTTTCATTTCTCTTTCTCTCTTATTAATGCTAAATTTTATTAACCTTATTTCCAATTTGGGTTTTCCACAAAGGTATTTGCTACATTCAACCTTTTATTTTCAAAGAACAATTTCAAATTGCGAGGACGCAATTTATTGAATGTGGTGAGAATGTAACACTGCAAGCTTCCATGGTACGCTTCTCTTTCAATAATGCAATGGCTTGCAATGTACGCAAGTTCGAGATTCTAACACATCGCGACCAATAAAATTAGCTGTTATGAATAGTAATACCCGCCTTTTGAAATTATATAAATTTTATATTTCAAAATGGACGTCATTTTTGTAGTCGGAATATCAAAATTATCCTAAGTTGAATTTTTTGTAATTTTCTGAGAACTTCTAATTTTCTTATGAATAGAAAAAAAATACTTAAAAACAAATTTTTTAGTCAAAATAATTTATAGTGATAAATTATACTATTGAGTTGTTTTAAAGTATAATTAGAATATATTTTTACCATTTTATCCAATGGCAGTCATTAGAATTAATTTCACTTTGAAATTGGTCATAAACAATTGTCAATCTTTTGATATATATTGTTTCTTAAAAACACGCTATTTGTTGTGACAGTAAGAATTAATTATTAAATTAATTAATTCAACTTATATGTTTTTAATTTTGTAAAATAGACATCATTTTTTAATTAGGAATATCAAATATATCTTAGGGTGAATTTTTGGTATTTTTCTGAAAAACTTCAATTTTTGATGAATAGTGAAACCACTAAGTGGTAGTTAAAAAAATAATTTTTTGTTTAAATGAAACTTTACCACTTCTGTGAATTGAATTTCAAAAATCCGACATACATGGTTGTCATTATTAAGTAAAATGTGGTTCAATGGGATAAAAATCATTTTTGGTGAATAGTAATTTTTAAGTTTTATTAATCGCGATTAAAGGTAATTAGTGAAATTTAAGGTAATAATGATATTATAAAAATATGAAAATATCATGACACTTGTCCTACCCTTATTGGATGAGTCATGGCCGACCAAGAAAATCCATGGGTAAACTTGGGGACCCCATGGAGTCACTTGGGTAAGAAAATGACATTAATAACTTTTTATTTAAAGTAAAAATAAAAGTATCACAAACATGTATTGCTTTACTAAAAGAATTTTTACATGGGGTTATAAAAGTCATATTTTTGACTATAAATAGTCATTGTAAAAATAAAAATATTTCCTACATCATAGTATTTTTTTTATAATTTTTAGACATTACATAAATTAATTTATTTATGACACCATGATGATGCATCGATTACCTCATTAATTAACGATTTAAATAAATTGAAAAGATAATGTAAAATCTAAGGCTTGAACTTGTCAAAAACATATTGGATGAGTATATTTCGAACCCTTATCACCTTATCCTCTAAATATATAATTGTGGGACCTTTAAAATCCTAAAATCATTTCATAATAACATAACATTTCATGACTTTCCAAGAGTGTCCCCCCTCTCCTCTTATAAAAGGCCCCCACCTCTACCACCTTATTCACACCCTAAAATCCATTTGGCTCGGCCAACCTCTGCCCAAATACTATCTCAACTTCCCTATATTACTCCTAGAAGCCTCACTTTGGGTAGAAGTCTTCCCAATGAAGCCTTTGGCTCAAATCAAAAAGAGTTACCCGATTTTAAGGTAATGTCTTCTCTTATGTTCTTTTATTTTATTTTTCTTCTCCAACCCCTTAAACTCTTTTTATTCCTTTCTTTTGTAACAAAAACAGTATCTTAAATATACTAGGATGTTTTTGTGAGAATTATTTTATTTACACTTACTCATACCTTCGTCTAATTGTTAAAAAACATACTGTTTCTGTGGGTGGCGAATTACTGCCTCACGAAATGATGATTATTCAATATTCTTTTAACACCTCTCATGGTGGCCATTATGATGAAACTATTTCTATATATGATATATATTATATTTATGCTTTCTTTATGCTTATTTATTTTTCATTTATGGAATACCTTTATGATTTCCATTATGGGTAAACGCGATAATTTCATTTTAGGAAGTGCGGACTACCGCCCCCTCAAAGTGATTTGAATCATTAATGCCATATGTGGGATATATAAAGGATGGAGTGAATGATATTATATATGATATTATACTGTAATTATAATATAACTTTATATCATTATGATTTCATTACATTAAATATGAAATATAAATTAAAGTAGCCTTCATGTGTACGTACGACTTACCATCTCCATGAACGGTGCATTTCATTTTTACCTCTAAATGTTATGTAATATTATAAATGCATATATATACTTGATATATATGATATATATGATATCTAAATCATGAATATAATTCTAGATAGAATGGATATTTTACCACATGAAAAACTTGTAATTATAAGAAGTTTATTTTTGACTCAAATACCAAAGATCGACAAAACGACTGTTATTAACTTAAATAATTACATAATGTTCATAACATGGTAATAAGTGATATAAAAGGAATAATGAACATGAAAAAGGTTCTTAAGAAAGTAGAAATTAACTCTAGTTTATTGTTCAGGAGGTTAAATAACGATCGAGTCAAGTTGGAAATGAGGTAAGGGACTTCATCTCAATCACCTTTCATTGAGGCATACTTTGTTTTATACACAACTTTCCTTTATACGGTGTATAAACCCCTTTAAATTTTACGTTTATTCAAAATGAATCTTTTTATACGAAGTGTTTTACTAAACGACAAAAATTAATGTTTTTTGTTGTATTTATGCGGCGACAATGACTTCTCTGCCGCCGTGACCATTATTTGAGTTTTGGCTTCCCCTACAAGCCATAACTTTTTTTTAAAATGAAAAATAAATACCATGTTTTAATTTTCTTTTATTTTGTTATTGAAAATGGTTTTGATAATATCTTGTGATTTAAATGTGGAAATGTTATGTTTCCTTTATTCATGTTTTGTGTGATATGATTATGTTATGGTTTATGATATGTTTAAACCTTTTCATATAAGGAATGCATTGGACTTAATAAGTGACGGTGGAGCCCGCTATAGCTCCTCGATGCATCGGTAGGTCTAATGAGACAAACTAGTGTCTTGGAATGAGGTATTGACAAAATCTTATTTGTTGTCTTGGCACGAGGCCTTGGCTACGTGGTTATGATAGTCTGGCATTATGTATTCCATCATTATGAAAGTGGTTATTGATATTGCATGTGATTATTTGACTAGTATAATATCCATGTGAATAAGTAAATGGAATTTTTTCATTTTATTTTCCTATATTATGCTAAAGTTCAAGTTTAAAAGGCTTTTGTTTCAGTTATACATTGCCTTAAATTTTTATGTTTATTTATGAAAGTTTCCACTATATTGTTATCCTTACTGAGCATCTGAGCTCACCCCTTTCAATGTTTTAATTTTTCCAGGATGTGAAGAAGTATTTTATGAATAACCTGTAGGGATAGTATGAGGGGATATGAAGAAAATATGTTGTTGTAGTTTTTTATTACATTATGTTGTAATTTAAAACTTATGAATGTATCTAGTGTTTCAAGGCTACTAAACTAATCGCTCTTTCGAGACTTGATCTTTGTGATCATGCCAATGTTATGTAATAATGCACCAACTCTGGGTAACTGGGGTCGGGGTGTTACACAAACTGAAAATTTTTCTGAAAAGAAACCTCTTTATCTCTACATTAAATCTTAGCATGATAAACAGAAAGTTAATCCATACCCAAAATAACATCAAACTCTACTAGAGGCAAAACAATAATGTTTTTAGGTAGATTCTTTCCACACACATGGATAGGAAGGTTCTTATGTTTTCTTTTTTTTCTCAACATTTCCTCCCTATGTTTTTACCATAAGTTCATGATTCATATCTTGATATGGAATTCCCAATTTACTAGAAAACTTCTCAGAAATGAATGAATGTGTACACCCCGAATCAAACAACACATTGGCATAATCTGAAAAAATAAACAGTGTACCTGATACTACTTCATTTGATGGCCCAACATCTTCTGAAGTGGTTGCGAAGGATTTCACCACCCCTTTATACTTGTAGTCTGGTTGATTTCCCTCAATTGAGTTCTTCATTGGACACTCATTTTCATAATGACCCATTTCATTGCACTTAAAACATCTTACCATTGGCTTTTCATTTCCTTCTTTATTATCTTCCTTATAGTTACGAGTAATATGACCAGACTTACCACACCTGAAGCACTTTCCATACTTTGATAAACATTCTCTAGGATGGTTTTTACCACACTTCTCACAAGATGGATATTTAGTTTTCTTACCTCCATGCTTCTTTGATTAATTATTTACCTTTGTCTGCCAACTGGACCTCTTATTCTATTGTTTTCCAAAGAACACATGATCATCAGCAAACTCTATTTCCACTTTGTTTGCACAATGAATAATATTTTCATAACTTTTAAACTCATGAGAAGCTAAATCCCTTCGATACTTTGGATTTAATCCTGAGTAAAAGCATTTGATTTTAATATCAAGATATTGTATGAAATTTGGAGCATACCTTTCTAGTTGAGTGAATTTTACTTCATAAGCATCCACTAAGGCATCCTCCTGCCTCAATTCCAAGAATTGTTTTTTCATCCTAAGATGAACCACCTTAGGAAAATATTTCTCAAGAAACATACCTTTGAATTCATCCCAATCAAGAGCATCAATCTCCTCACTATCCCTGACATTTTTCACCATCGACCACCATTGATCAGATTTACATTCAAAATGGTAAACAGTGAGACTAACCTTTTGATGTTCTGAACACCCCATGACATCGAAAATCTTTTCTAGTGCTTTAATCCACCCTTAAGCTAGCACAGGGTCAGATGATCCTCTGAATTATGGGTAATTTTTCCTCATGAAATGCTCCACTACTGACATGTTCCTCTGTGGTTGATCTGGTTGATCTCATGCATGGATACCACTGCCATTTATAGCCTGAGTCAATTCTGCCATCACTACAACAAACTGTTCAGTTTCGATTCTGACTATCTCAGGTTGCTAATTTGGAAGGTTTTTTTCCTCCTGATGTCATCCTAACATATCTGCCATGTTTCCTCTGTGAAAAACCATTTTGAACACAGAAATATCATAGTTGAAGCAACATGGTAATCTGTAAATGCTATATCATTTCTATCTTACCATAAATTAATTTACGGACATTAATTTAACTATATTCTAACTCCTAAAGTTTTCTAAACCGACCTCTGATACCAACTATAAGGACCTGACCAAAAAAATTTACATAATCTTGAATTAATTGAATAATTCACATTGAGGATCATTTCAGGTTTATATTTTTAGATAGTTAACATTACATATCAAAAAAAATACAAAGTAGACACTTCTACTCAGTTTCCATTTTTTCATAAAATAATAACTCTTGAAAAAAAGAGCCATGTCTAGTTCCATGTTTTAGACAGCATGACTTTTCCTTGGTCCCATCCTTGACCCTATTCATCTTTAAGTCCTGTGAAAAACATTTCAAAAACATGGGATGAACATAAAAATCATATTAAAGGATACACAAAGAAGGAAAACTGTTAGTTTTTTCAAAACAACAAGTACACCATGAATAGTCTATCATAAGTAATAATTTTCACCCTTATGAAGTAGTAAATACTCTTCACTGGATAAAAGATCATTTCTTACCCTTTTGTAACCAAAATGTTACCATAAAATCCATAGAAAGAACACATAACATATAAAGTTAACTTGTGACATAAACGTACTTAAATGGAATAACCATACGGTCGACTTCCACACATATCACTAAATGGAATAGCCATACAGCCAACTTCCATACCCAATGAATTGTAGTTTATAACGTAACCACCCGTCTTGGTTTATCACAACACCACCCGTCACTTGGTTTATCACGTAACCACCCGTTAAATGTCCAAGTACCATTATAAAATCATAACACATACAACAAATATAAAGGAAAGATAACATTTTCACATTTCTATCACAATATTTCGATTAAATATATTGACAAAACAAATCAATTATCAAAACCATTTTCAATACCAAAATATGTAATAGATTATATGGTATTTATTTTCCTTTTAAAAACATTACTTCTTATTAAGGAAGCCAAAGATCAAATAATACTCGTGGCGGCGGAAAAGGTAGTTGTCACAACTTACATTAAAAGAAACATTATTTTTTGTCATTTAGTAAAATGCCTCATAGAAAAATATTTCTTTTGAATTAAATGAAAATTCAAAGGAGTTTATACACCATATAAAAGAAGGTCATGTATAAAGAAAATTATGCCTCAACTAATGGAGATTGAGACGAAGTCCCTTACCTCATGTCTGACTTGACCCGTTTGTTCTTTAATCTTCTGAATAATAAACTAAAGTTAATTTATAAATGATTAAGAACCTTTTTAAAGTTTATTATTATTTTTATATCACTTATTACCATGTTACAAACATTATTCAATCATTTAAGTTAATAATGGTTGTTTGGCCGAAATTTGGTACTTCAGTCAAAAATGGACTTCTTATAATTACAAGTTATTCATGCGTTCAAAATTCCTTTATATCCAGAATGATATTAATGATTTAAATATCATATATATTGTATATATATATAGTATATATATGTATTTATAATAGTACATAATATTTGGATGTAAGAAATGAAATGCACCGTTCATGGAGATGGTAAGTCGTACGTACGCATGAACGCTACTTTCATTTCTATTTCATATTTTGATGGAATTAAATCATAGTGATACATAGTTATATTATAATTCCAGTATAATATCATATATAATTTCATTAAATCCATCCTTTATACATCCCACATATGGCATTGATGAGTCATATCACTTTGAAGGGGTGGTAGTCTGCACTTCCCCAAATGAAATTATAATGTTTACCTATAATTGAAACCATAAAGGTATGATATAAATGAAAAATACAGAAGCATAAATAAAACATAAATAGAATATATATCATATATAAATACAGTTCCATCTTAATTTCCACCATGAGAATCTGTGGGAGATAATTGACCAATCATCACATCGTGAGGTGTTAGTTTTCAATCCACAAAAACAGTATGTTCTTCACCCATTGGATGAAGGTGTGTGTAAGTTTAATTCGAATACTTCTCATAAAAACATACTAGTATATTGAGGATACTTATTTTTTATAAAATAAATTAATATAAGAGTTTAGGGGTTGGACAAGCAACATAAAAGAAAATAATTTAAGAGAAAATGTTACCTTAAAATCGGGTAACTCCCTTTGGTTTGAACCAAAAGGTTTACTTGAAGTGCCTTATGCCTAAGGTAAGGCTTCTATGAGTAATAAAGGGATTTAGGGAGATTAATTGGGAAGAGTTTGGATGAGCCAAGGGGATTGAGAGGTGTAAGTAATGTGTTAGAAGTGAGGGATTTTTATAAGGGGGAGGAGGGGCTCTTTAGGAAAGTGTGAAAATATTATTTTATTATAAACTTATCTTCAGTTTAAAAAGGTCAAAAACTCATTAAAGTCAAAGATAAGATGACTCATGTTCGAAATAAAATCATATAATAAGAATTGGATAGTTTTTAGATATTGTTTTAATATTTATAATCTTATTTATTTCAATCATTTATTAATGAGGTAAACACTTCATCATTATTGTGTCATAAATATTTTAATTTATTTGATGTCTTGAAATTATAGAAAAACTTCCATAGTGTAGGAAATATTTTTATCTTTCAAATTAATATTTATAGTATAAATTATAACTTATATAACCCCTTCTAAAAATTTATTTACTAAAAGATATTTGTTTATGTCACTTTTGCCTTTACTTTAAATTAATTAATATAAAGGGTTAATATTAATCATAAGTGGCTCCATGGGGTCCCAAAATCGACCCAAGGATGACCTTGGTTAGAAATGACTAATTTAATAAGGTTATGGAAAGTTCTAGGTAATTTTATATTATTATAATATTATTTTTACGTTAAATTAGCCTATTTACCGTTAACCGCGGTAAATAAAAGACAAAAATTACAATTCACCAAAAATTATTTTTGTCTTATTAAACCACATTTTACTTACTAATAATAACCATGTATGTCAAATTTTTGAAATTAAATTCACAGAAGTGGTAAAATTTCATTTAAATGAAAAAGTTATTTTTTTAACTACTACTTAGTGGTTTCACTATTCATCCAAAATTGATGTTATTTAAAAAAATACCAAAAATTCATCCTAAGCTATATTTAATATTCCAAATTCAAAAATTATGTATATTTTACCAAATTAAAAGCATATAAGTTTGATTAGTTAATTTAAAATTAATTCCTGTTGTCAAAATAAATAGCGTGTTTTTAATAAACAATAACTATCAAAAGATCAACACTTGTTTATGTCCAATTTCAAAGTGAAATTACTTACAATGACCAAAATTGATTTAAATGGTAAAAATATAATCTAATTATACTTTAAAACCAATTAAAAAGATAATCTAACCATATAAATAAATTATATGAAAAGGCAATTTTGAATTAAAATACAGTTTTCACTATTCATTAAAAATGAACATTATCAGAAAAATACCAAAATTTCATCCAAAGTAAATTTTGGTATCCTGATGATAAAGAATGATTTTAATTTTTAAAATATAACATATAAAAGTGACAAAAAATAGATTTAACGAGGGTTCTCCATCAAAAGGCGGTAATTCGACCTATTAGTGAATATTAAAGTATTTATGCTTAAAATCGAATTCTTTTCTTATTTTAAGCCTCTAACTATTATTGGATAAAAGTAGAAACATTTAGCAAACATATATAATCATATTTTAGTTATCTATATTCATTCATGCCAATACAACGTCTAGGCATTAACTACCATTTAAAAAAATAATATTATATTATTAGTGTGCAATTTAAGATTTCAAAGAAACTCATTGTTGTGTATCATATATTCCATCGAACATAGAAACCCCTTTAAAGTAAAATTAATATTTAATTCACAAATATTAATAAATATGAAAATTCTATATTTCTTTATTTATCTTGGATGTTACATCATTCTCCACTTTTGGAAATTGTGTCCTCGTAATTTTATTCACTTATAAAATAAATGTGGGTATTTATCCCTCATAGAATTTTCAGATTCCCAAGTTGCTTATTTAACCATATGGTTTTTTCACAAAACCTTTACCTAATGGATTACCTTATTCCACAACACTTTCTTTCTTCAGTCAAGAATCTGGACTGGTTGTTCCTCATAAGAGAGAGTCTCTTCCAACTAAACTACCTCAGGGCTCAAAACATGAGATGGATATGGAATATATTTTCTAAACTTTGAAACCTGAAAAACATTGTGTACCTGGGATAAACTTGTAGGTAAATACACTCTGTATGAAATTGATCTAACTTTCTCAAAGATGTCATAAGGTCCAATGAACACTGGACTCAACTTTCCCTTCTTACCAAAACGCGTCACACTTTTCCATGGAAAAAAACTTTGAGAAAGACATGATCACCTACATCAAAAGAAAGATCCTTCCTCTGGTTATCAGCATAACTTTTTTCCCTACTCTGATCTATTCTCATGTTCTTCTGAATTAACTAAACTATTTCTTCAATCTCTTCTACAAATTCTGGTTCCATCAGCTTCCTTTCACCTACTTCATCCCAAAAATTTGGTGTTTGACAATGATTTCCATATAATGCCTCAAATGGATCCATCTGTATACTGGAATGAAAACTGTTATTATATGAAAATTCAACCAAAGAAAGATGTTCATCCCAACTTCCCTGGTAATCCAGTGAACAAGCACGTAGCATATCCTCCAAGGTCTGAATTGTTCATTCTGACTATCCATCTAATTGAGGATGAAAAGATATACTAAAATTTAATTCAGTACCCAACGACTTCTAAAGACCTTTCCAAAAGTTAGAAGTAAACCTGGGATCACGATCAGATACAATGGAGAGGGGAACTCCTTGAAACCTGACTTTCTCTTTAACATACAACTGAGAAAGTTGATCTAGAGACAAAGTATCTTGAATAGGAAAAGAAATGAGCAGATTTAGTCAATCGATCAATAATAACCTATATTGCATTACTACCTAGAAATGTCTTTGGTAATCCCACAACAAATTCCATGGATATATTTTCTCATTTCCACTCTGGCACCGGTAAAGACTGAATCATTTCTTTCGGTAATTTCCACTCTGCTTTAACCTTCTAAAAATTCAAACACTTCACAATAAAATCAGCAATATCTCTTATCATTCTATCCCACCAGTAATACTCCCAAAGATATCTTTACATCTTAGTACTTCCATGATGAAATTAAAATGAAGAACTATGAGCTTCACATAACAACTCTTTCTTCAACTGTGAATCACAAGGCACACATAATCTTTTCCCAAACCTCAAAACACAATCATTATCAACATTAAAATCCGGAAACTTACCCTTCTGAAGTAACTCTACCTTTTTCTCTAACTCCATGTCTTCCTTCTGTGCTTGCTTAATTCTGTCTGATAGAGATGATTTCACTAACTCCTGAAACAAAATAGGAGAATTTCCTACACCAACAACTTCTATTCCAAATATTATCAAATCAAAAACCAAAGGATATCATTCCAAATGTATCATGGTTAATGAAAAATTACTCTTTCAACTCAAATCATCATCCACTTTATTTGGTTTTCCTATATGGTAAAGGATCGTGCAATAATAATCCTTGATTAATTTCATCCATCTCCTCTATCTCATGTTTAATTCTTTCTGAGTGAATATATACTTAAAACTTTTTTGGTTATTATATATTTCACATTTTACTCTATAAAAATGATGCCTGTAAATTTTTAAAGAAAAAACAACAGCAGATAATACCAAATAATGTGTAGGGTAATTTAACTTATGAGGTTTCAACTAACGTGAAAAATAAGCAATTACCTGGTCATTCTTCATAAGGACACAACCAAGTCATTTCAATGAAGCATCACTATAAATAACAAACTCACCGTTTCTAGAAGGTAGTGCCAAAACTAGAGCATTCACCAATCTTATTTTAAATTCTTGAAAAGAATCATCACATTCTTTTTTCCAGATGAACTTAACACCTTTTCGAGTTAACTTAGTCATTGGACTAGATAACTGTGAAAAATTCTCAGCAAACTTCCTTTAATAACCTACCAAACCAAGAAAACTATGGATCTTGGTTATATTTGTGGGTCTTGGCCATTCTTCAACAACTTTTATTCTATAAGGATCAATAGTTATGCCATTTTTTGAAACAATGTGACCAAGGAAAGAAATTTTTTGTAACCAAAACTCACACTTTCTGAATTTTCCATACAGTTTCTTTTCTTTTAAGGTTTGAAAGACAACCCTTAAATGACATTCATGCTCCTCTTTACTTTTAGAATGAACTAAAATATCATCAATGAACATAACCACAAACTTATCCAAGAACTCACAGAAAATTATATTCATAAGATCCTTGAATATAGCAGGTGCATTGGTTAAACCAAAAGACATAACTACAAATTCATAATGGTCATATCTATTACGAAATACGGTCTTCGGAATGTCTGCTTCCTTTACTTTCAACTGATGGTACCCTAACCACAAGCCAATCTTCAAAAAATACTGAGCTCTCTAGAGCTGATCCAACAAATAATCGATATGAGGCAAAGGATACTTGTTCTTAGCAGTGATGTTATTCAATGCTCTATAATCAATGCAAAGTCTCATTGAACTATCTTGCTTTTTAACAAATAAGACTGGATCACCCCATGGTGATGTGCTAGGTCGAATGAAACCGTTATCTAATAACTCCTTCAATTTCTTCTTTAAATTTAAAAGTTCAATTTGATCCATTCGATAAGAGGGTTTTGAAATTGGATTAGCATCATAAAAAAATTCAACAATAAATTCAAATTCTTGATCAGGTATAATACTAGGCAACTCATCAGGAAACACATCAAGGTAGTCATTTACCACTGGAACATAATTAATCTAAAAAATTCCTTTATTTTCAACAATGTGTGCAAGGTAACATTTATTTCCATCTTTTACTAGTTTCTCAGCTTCTTGATATGTTATCAAAAGAAAGGGTTCATTCTGTTACACAAATTGTAATACCCCAAGCTTACACGGTACGCTTCTCTTTCAATAATGCAATATCTTGCATTTACGCAAGTTCGAGATTCTAACACACCGCGACCAATCAAAGTAGCCATTATGAATAGTAATACCCACTTTTTGAAATTATATAAATTTTATATTTCAAAATGCACTTCATTTTTGTATTCGGAATATCGAAATTATCCTAAGTTGAATTTTTTGTAATTTTCTGAGAACTTCCAATTTTCTATGAATAGGAAAAATACTTAAAAACAAAATTTTTAATAAAAATAATTTATAGTGATAAATTATAATATTGAGTGGTTTTAAAGTATAATTAGAATATATTTTTACCATTTTATCCAATGGTGGTCATTATAATTAATTTCACTTTGAAATTGGACATAAACAATTGTCAATCTTTTGATATATATTGTTTCTTAAAAACACGCTATTTGTTGTGACAGTGGTAATTAATTATTAAATTAATTAATTCAACTTATATGTTTTGAATTTTGTAAAATAGACATCATTTTTTAATTAGGAATATCAAATATATCTTAGGGTTATTTTTTGGTATTTTTCTGAAAAACATCAATTTTTGATGAATAGTGAAACCACTAAGTGGTAGTTAAAAAACTAATTTTTCGTTTAAATGAAACTTTACCACTTATGTGAATTGAATTTCAAAAATCAGACATACATGTTTGTCATTAGTAAGTAAAATTTGGTTCAATGGGATGAAAATAATTTTTGTTGAATAGTAACTTTTAAGTTTTATTAATCGCGATTAAAGGTAATTTGTAAAATTTAAGGTAAAAATGATATTATAAAAATATAAAAATATCATGAAAATTTTCCTACCCTTATTGGATGACTCATGGCCGACCAAGACAATCGATGGGTCAACATGGCGACCCCATGGAGCCACTTGGGTAAGAAAATGACATTAATAACTTTTTATTTAAAGTAAAAATAAAAGTGTCACAAACATGTATTGTTTTACTAAAACAATTTTTACATGGGGTTATACAAATCATATTTTTTTACTATAAATAGTCATTGTAAATCTAAAAAGATTTCATACATCATAGTATTTTTTTTATAATTTTTAGACATTATATAAATTAATTTATTTATGACACCATGATGATGCAGTGATTACCTCATTAATTAACGATTTAAATAAAATGAAACGATAATGTAAAATATAAGGCTTAAACATGTCAAAAACCTATTGGATGAGTATATTTCGAATTCTTATCACCTTATCCTCTAAATATATAATTTTGGGACCTTTAAAATCCGAAAATCATTTCATAATAATGTAACATTTCATGACTTTCCAAGAGTGCCCCTCCTCTCCTCTTATAAAAGGCCCCCACCTCTACCACCTTATTCACACCTTCAAAGACATTTGTCTTGGGAAACCTCGGCCCAAATACTCTCTCAACTTTCCACTCTTACTCCTAGAAGCCTCACTTTGGGCAGAAGTCTTCCCAAGGAAGCCTTTGGCTCAAATAAAAAAGAGTTACCTGATTTTAAGGTAATGTCGTCTCTTATGTTCTTTTGTTTTATTTTGCTTCTCCAACCCCTTAAAATATTTTTATTCCTTTATTTTGTAAAAATATCAGTATCTTCAATATACTAGGATGTTTTTATGAGAATTATTTTATTTACACTTACACATACCTTCGTCTAACGGTTAAAAAACATACTGTTTCTGTGGGTGGCGAATTACTGCCTCACGAAACGATGATTGTTCAGTCTTCTTTTAACACCTCTCATGGTGGCCATTATGATGAAACTATTTCTATATATGATATATATATTATGTTTATGTTTTCTTTATGCTTCCTTATTTTTCATTTATGGCGTACCTTTATGATTTCCATTATGGGTAAACGCGATAATTTCATTTTAGGAAGTGTGGACTACCGCCCCCTCAAAGTGATTTGAATCGCTAATGCCATATGTGGGACGTATAAAGGATAGAGTAAATCATATTATATATGATATTATACTGGAATTATAATATACCTTTATATCATTGTGATTTCATTACATTAAATATGAAATAGAAATGAAAGTAGCGTTCATGCATACGTACAACTTACCGTCTCCATGAACGATGCATTTCATTTCTTACCTCTAAATGTTATGTAATATTATAAATGCATATATAAACTGGATATATATGATATATATGATATCCAAATCATGAATATAATTATTTATATAATGTATGTTTTACCTCATGAACAACTTGTAATTATAAGAAGTTTATTTTTGACTCAAGTACCAAAGATCGACAAAATGACGGTTATTAACTTAAATAATTACATAATGTTAATAACATGGTAATAAGTGATATAAAAGGAATAATTAACTTGAAAAAGGATATTAAGAAAGTATAAATTAACTCTAGTTTATTATTCAGGAGGTTAAACAACGGTCGAGTCAAGTCGGACATGAGGTAAAGGACTTCGTCTCAATCACCTTTCATTGAGGTATACTTTGTTTTATACACAGCTTTCATTTATACAGTGTATAAACCCCTTTGAATTTTACATTTATTCAAAAATAATCTTTTTATACAAATCATTTTACTAAACAATAAAAAGGAATGTTTTTTTTCGTACGTATGCGGAGACAATGACTTCCCCGCCGCAGTGACCATTATTTGAGTTTCGGCTTCCTCTACAAGCCATAACTTTTTATTAAATGAAAAATAAATACCATGTTTTACTTTTATTTTATTTTGGTATTGAAAATGGTTTTGATAATATCTTGTGATTTAAATGTGGAAATTTTATGTTTCCTTTATTCATGTTTTATGTGATACGATTATGTTATGGTTTATGATATGTTTAAACCTTTTCATATAAGGAATTCATTTGATTTAATAAGTGACGGGTGGAGCCCGCTATAGCTCCTCGATGCATCGTTAGGTCTCATGAGACAAACTAGTGTCTTGGAATGAGGCCTTGAAAAAATTTTATTTGTAGTCTTGGCACGAGGCCTTGGCTATGTGGTTATGATAGTCTGGCATTATGCATTCCATCATTATGAAAGTGGTTATTGATATTTCATGTGATTATTCGACTAGTAGAATATCCATGTGAATAAGTAAATGGCATTATTTCATATTATTTTGCCATATTATTCTGAAGTTCAAGTTTAAAAGGCTTTTGTTTCAGATATACATTGCCTTAAATGTTTATATTTATTTATAAAAGCTTCTTCTATATTATTATCCTTACTGAGCATCTGGTCTCACCCCTTTCAATGTTTTAATTTTTCCAGGATGTGAAGAAGTATTTTATGAATGACCTGCAAGGATAGTATGAGGGTATATGAAGACAAGATGTTGTTATAGTTTTGTATTACTTTATGATGTAATGTAAAACATATGAATGTATCTAGTGTTTCAAGGCTACTAAACTAATCGGTCTTTCGAGACTTCATCTTTGTGATCATAACAATGTTACATAATAATGCACCGACTCTGGGTAACTGGGGTCGGGGCGTTACAGTTGGTATCAGAGGCAGTTTAGTACTAACCTTGGAAACTAGATTTAGATAAACTCTGATTATACCACATAGCCCTAAGATAGACTTTGAGGATTAGTATATAATAACTTCATAGAATTTTGGTATTATAGAGATTTTGTGAGTTTTCCGAGCAATAAATCTCTGTCTAGATACGAGCACGTAGAGGCGGCTATGACACAGATGTACCTAGAGGTAAAACCTGAAAACACCGCTTTGAGCTAGACTCAAACGGGAACTGTTGCACGACAACGGGCTTTGCTGCACTCTTGGTTATGACACTCCCGGTGGATATGCTTAGGATAATTACCATTTTCTTTAGAAACCATTATTAAGGTTTTATGAGAACATACTTCCTAAAAGAAAACATTTTTATGATTATGGATTATATCCATAAACTGTTCAATTTATGTTAAGTGTTTTGCAAGTATGGAATTATGTATTTTTATTCATAAACTAATCTAGTTTATGACATTGTTTAGAAATGGCGCCTAGTGGAAAGAATGGAACTTGTATCAATGCACACACTCCATATATGGATTTCCCTCCTGCTCAAGATAATTATAGTGGAGCTAGTGATACAACTGGTGTTGATCAACTTATCACCATACTGGGACAACTCACTCAGGTTATGAATAATAACCTTACTCGTATGGAGCACCCTGATCCGCAATGTGGAGGATCAATGTTAGATCGTTTCATGAGGCAACAACTGCCAACATTTAATGGGGGTACAAATCCCTTAGTAACTGAGCAATGGATAAATTCCTTAGAGAAAATATTCCATGCCTTGGGGAGTGGTGAAAGGGAAAAGGTTATCGTGGCAGTTTACTGCCTCACTGGAGATGCTGATCAATGGTGGTCGTTGATACAAAACACGAAGGAAGATGATGACGTATCAAATATGGAATCGAGGGAGTTCAAAGAGCTTTTCTTAGAAAAATACTTCCCTCGTGACCATTAAACAGATATGGAAAGGCAATTTCTAAGTCTGAGACAAAAGGAGTATGAGAATGTCGTAAACTATGAGGCTATCTTTACAAGGTTAGCGAGGCATACAATAGATTATATACATAACTCAAGAAGTAAGATTGATCGTTTCTTTGATGGGTTAAAACTGTTTCTCCATCGAGCCTTAGTCTCACAATATTTCTCGTCGTACGAAGATATTATCTCATGTGCTATCAAGACAGAAAAGTAATTCTCTAAATATTATGACAATAAAGTAAAGCAAGAGAAGAAGAGGACGGTGGAACAAGAGATAGATAAAGGGAAAAGGGGAAAGAAGGATTTTCCATTATGTGATAATTGTGGGAAGAATCACCCTGGTACTTTCCTAAAAGGAATAAGAGTTTGTTATAAATGTGGAGAAAAAGGTCACCAGAGTCGTGATTGAAAGGGAAAGAAAGTGACTATCAATGTTGAATGCTACAATTGTAGGGAAATGGGTCATTATGCAAATGAATGTCCTAAGCATCAGGGAAACATACCTTAGAAAAGGCCAAGGGATCAAGGCCAATCTTATGATGTTACTACAGTTGAAGTGGAATAATTAATGTATTTGTGTTTTTGGACTCAAGGATTATATTCTGGTTATAAGAATAATGTGATATATATAAGGATTGTACTGCAGTACTTGTTGTTTTCATTTGGGTTTTAATATGATGATGGTAATCATATTTTTAGTATGTGACAATAAGAGAAACTTTACTTTGTTTGGGGAATCTGATGAATTGATTTTGGAATTTAGAGACCTTTTAGAGAAGTTCTAGACAGAGGTATTTTGGATAACTAAAAAGGTTGTAATGGATTAAGTTGAACTTTGGATAGTATTGTTTAAGGTTAAAACATTTCTGAAGATTATTTTTGGAATATTATAATACTATAGTTTTAGGAAAAGGACAACCTGCAGGTTGGGGGATAACCCGTCGCGTCTGACAAAGTTGTAGGAATAAAACCCACAACCATAGTGTGACAGGCCTTTATTACCTATCACTAGCCTACAGGAATTCCCTGGTTATTTATTTTTCCCAATCTAAATGGTATGTGTTAATATTTGGAACCTTGTACGGTTAGGATAAATATAATATGTTTGAGTTCTATTATCTTTTTGAGGGAAAGATGAGTTTGTGGTAGAAATTAGTTCAAGGTTGAAACTCTACTTGTCAAGTATATATATATATATACCTCTCTCTTATTCTATGAAAAAATTAATTCTTAATCTTTAGGAAAGGGATATTAAAAAAAATGTGTTATCCTAATACCTTATGCTTAATTGAACTGATGATATTTTAAATCACCATAGATTGAAGGCTTTGAGGCCCTCAATTTTACACTTGTTTGTGATTTATGACCTCAATAACTCCCTAAAAATATTTACATTTTTCTCCAATTATGTGTCTCTAAATTCCACCAATGTTCTCCTAATCGAGATCATAATTTGGTGGTGACTTTTTCATTTCTCTTTCTCTCTTATTAATGCTAAATTTTATTAACCTTATTTCAAATGTGGGTTTTCCACAAATGTATTTGCTACATTCAACCTTTTATTTTCGAAAAACAATTTCAAATTGCGAGGACGCAATTTATTGAATGAGGGTAGAATGTAACACCCCAAGCTTCCATGGTACGCTTCTCTTTCAATAATGCAATAGCTTGCAATGTACGCAAGTTCGAGATTCTAACACACCACGACCAATCAAATTAGCTGTTATGAATAGTAATACCCGCCTTTTGAAATTATATAAATTTTATATTTCAAAATGGACGTCATTTTTGTAGTCGGAATATCGAAATTATCCTAAGTTGAATTTTTTGTAATTTTCTGAGAACTTCCAATTTTCTTATGAATAGAAAAAAAATACTTAAAAACAAATTTTTTAGTCAAAATAATTTATAGTGATAAATTATACTATTGAGTGGTTTTAAAGTATAATTTGAATATATTTTTACCATTTTATCCAATGGCGGTCATTAGAATTAATTTCACTTTGAAATTGGACATAAACAATTGTCAATATTTTGATATATATTGTTTCTTAAAAACATGCTATTTGTTGTGACAGTAGGAATTAATTATTAAATTAATTAATTCAACTTATATGTTTTTAATTTTGTAAAATATACATCATTTTTTAATTAGGAATATCAAATATATCTTAGGGTGAATTTTTGGTATTTTTCTGAAAAACATCAATTTTTGATGAATAGTGAAACCACTAAGTGGTAGTTAAAAAACTAATTTTTTGTTTAAATTAAACTTTACCACTTCTATGAATTGAATTTCAAAAATCCGACATACATGGTTTTCATTAGTAAGTAAAATGTGGTTCAATGGGATAAAAATCATTTTTGGTGAATAGTAACTTTTAAGTTTTATTAATCACGATTAAAGGTAATTAGTGAAATTTAAGGTAAAAATGATATTATAAAAATATGAAAATATCATGACACTTGTCCTACCCTTATTGGATGAGTCATGGCCTACCAATAAAATCCATGGGTAAACTTGGGGACCCCATGGAGCCACTTGGGTAAAAAAATGACATTAATAACTTTTTATTTAAAGTAAAAATAAAAGTATCACAAACATGTATTGTTTTACTAAAACAATTTTTACATGGGGTTATACAAGTCATATTTTTGACTATAAATAGTAATTGTAAATATAAAAATATTTTCTACATCATAGTATTTTTTTTATAATTTTTAGACATTACATAAATTAATTTATTTATGACACCATGATGATGCATCGATTACCTCATTAATTAACGATTTAAATAAAATGAAAATATAATGTAAAATCTAAGGCTTGAACTTGTCAAAAACATATTTGATGAGTATATTTAGAACCCTTATCACCTTACCCTCTAAATATATAATTGTGGGACCTTTAAAATCCTAAAATCATTTCATAATAATGTAACATTTCATGACTTTCCAAGAGTGTCCATCCTCTCCTCTTATAAAAGGCCCCCACCTCTACCACCTTATTCACACCCTAAAATCCATTTGTCTCGGCCAACCTCTTCCCAAATACTCTCTCAACTTCCCTCTATTACTCCTAGAAGCCTCACTTTGGGCAGAATTCTTCCCAAGGAAGCCTTTGGGTCAAATCAAAAAGAGTTACCTGATTTTAAGGTAATATCTTCTCTTATGTTCTTTTGTTTTATTTTGCTTCTCCAGACCCTTAAACACTTTTTATTCCTTTCTTTTGTAACAAAACCAGTATCTTCAATATACTAGGATGTTTTTCTGAGAAGTATTTTATTTACACTTACACATACCTTCGTCTATTGGTTAAAAAACATACTGTTTTTGTGGGTGGCGAATTACTGTCTCACGAAACGATGATTGTTCAATATTCTTTTAACACCTCTCATGGTGGCCATTATGATGAAACTATTTATATATATGATATATATTATATTTATGTTTTCTTTATGCTTATTTATTTTTCATTTATGGAATACCTTTATGATTTCCATTATGGGTAAACGCGATAATTTCATTTTAGGAAGTGCGGACTACCGCCCCCTCAAAGTGATTTGAATCATTAATGCCATATATGGGATGTATAACGGATGGATTAAATGATATTATATATGATATTATACTGTAATTATAATATACCTTTATATCATTATGATTTCATTACATTAAATATGAAATATAAATGAAAGTAGCGCTCATGCGTACGTACGACTTACCATCTCCATGAACGGTGCATTTCAGTTTTACCTCTAAATGTTATGTAATATTATAAATGCATATATATACTTGATATATATGATATATATTAAATCTAAATCATGAATATATTTCTAGATAGAATGGATATTTTACCACATGAAAAACTTGTAATTATAAGAAGTTTATTTTTCACTCAAGTATCAAAGATCGACAAAAGGACTGTTATTAACTTAAATAATTACATAATGTTCATAACATGGTAATAAGTGATATAAAAGGAATAATGAACATGAAAAAGGTTCTTAAGAAAGTAGAAATTAACTCTAGTTTATTATTCAGGAGGTTAAAGAACGGCCGAGTCAAGTTGGAAATGAGGTAAGGGACTTCGTCTCAATAACCTTTCATTGAGGAATACTTTGTTTTATACACAACTTTCCTTTATACGGTGTTTAAACCCCTTTGAATTTTACATTTATTCAAAATGAATCTTTTTATATGAAGCGTATTACTAAATGACAAAAAGGAATGTTTTTTTGTTGTACGTATGCGGCGACAATGACTTCTCCGCCGCCGTGACCATTATTTGAGTTTTGGCTTCCTCTACAAGCCATAACTTTTTTTAAAATGAAAAATAAATACCATGTTTTACTTTTCTTTTATTTTGTTATTGAAAATGGTTTTGATAATATCTTGTGATTTAAATGTGGAAATGTTATGTTTCCTTTATTCATGTTTTATGTGATACGATTATGTTATGGTTTATGATATGTTTAAACCTTTTCATATAAGGAATTCATTGGACTTAATAAGTGACAGTGGAGCCCGCTATAGCTCCTCGATGCATCGGTAGGTCTAATGAGACAAACTAGTGTCTTGGAATGAGGTCTTGACAAAATATTATTTGTAGTCTTGGCACGAGACCTTGGCTACGTGGTTATGATAGTCTGGCATTATGCATTCCATCATTATGAAAGTGGTTATTGATATTTCATGTGATTATTTGACTAGTAGAATATCCATGTGAATAAGTAAATGGAATTTTTTCATTTTATTTTCCTATATTATGCTAAAGTTAAAATTTAAAAGGCTTTTGTTTCAGTTATACATTGCCTTAAATTTTTATGTTTATTTATGAAAGCTTCCACTATATTGTTATCCTTACTGAGCATCTGAGCTCACCCCTTTCAATGTTTTAATTTTTATAGGATGTGAAGAAGTATTTTATGAATGACTTGCAGGGATAGTATGAGGGGATATGAAGAAAATATGTTGTTGTAGTTTTTTATTACATTATGTTGTAATTTAAAACTTATGAATGTATCTAGTGTTTCAAGGCTACTAAACTAATCGGTCTTTCGAGACTTGATCTTTGTGGTCATGCCAATGTTACGTAATAATGCACCAACTCTGGGTAACTGGGGTTGGGGCGTTACACAAACTGAAAATTTTTCTGAAAATAAACCTCTTTATCTCTACATTAAATCTTAGTATGATAAACAGAAAGTTAATCCATACCCAAAATAACATCAAACTCTACTAGAGGTAAAACAATTATGTTTGCAGGTAGATTCTTTCCACACACATGGATAGGTAGGTTATTATGTTTCCTTTTTGTCTCAACATTTCCTCCCTATGTTTTTACCATAAGTTCATGATTCATATCTTGATATGGAATTCCCAATTTACTAGAAAACTTCTCAGAAATGAATGAATGTGTACACCCCGAATCAAACAACACATTGGCATAATCTGAAAAAATAAACAGTATACCTGATACTACTTCATTTGATGGCCCAACATCTTCTGAAGTGGTTGCGAAGGATTTCACCACCCATTTATACTTGTAGTATGGTTGATTTCCCTCAATTGAGTTCTTCATTGGACACTCATTTTCATAATGACCCATTTCATTGCACTTAAAACATCTTACCATTGGCTTTTCATTTCCTTCTTGATTATCTTCCTTATAGTTACGAGTAATATGACCAGACTTACCACACCTGAAGCACTTTCCATACTTTGATAAACATTCTCCAGGATGATTTTTACCACACTTCTCACAAGATAGATATTTAGTTTTCTTACCTCCATGCTTCTTTGATGAATTCTTTCCCTTTGTATGCCAACTGGACCTCTTATTCTATTGTTTGTCAAAGAACACATGATCATCAACAAACTCTATTTCCACTTTCTTTGCACAATGAATAATATTTTCATAACTTTTAAACTCATGAGAAGCTAAATACCTTCGATACTTTGGATTTAATACTGAGTAAAAACATTTGATTTTAATATCAAGATATTGTATGAAATTTGGAGCATACCTTTCTAGTCGAGTGAATTTTTCTTCATAAGCATCCACTGAGTCATCCTTCTGCCTCAATTCCAAGAATTGTTTTTCCATCCTAAGTTGAACCACCTTAGGAAAATATTTTTCAAGAAACATACCTTTGAATTCTTCCCAATCAAGAGCCTCAATCTCCTCACTATCCCTGACATTTTTCACCATTGATCAGATTTACCTTCAAAATGGTAAATAGAGAGACTAACCTTTTGATGTTCTGAACACCCCATGACATCGAAAATCTTTTCCAGTGCTTTAATCCACCCTTAAGCTAGCACAGGGTTAGATGATCCTCTAAATTATGGGTAATTTTTCCTCATGAAATGCTCCACTACTGACATGTTCCTCTGTGGTTGATTTGGTTGATCTCATGCATGGATACCACTGCCATTTATAGCCGGAGTCAACTGTGCCATCACTACAACAAACTGTTCATTTTCGATTCTGACTATCTCAGGTTGCTAATTGGAAGGTTGTTTTCCTCCTGATGTCATCCTAACATATCTGCCATGTTTCCTCTATGAAAAACTATTCTGAACACAGAAATATCATAGGTGAAGCAACATGGTAATCTGTAAATGCTATATCATTTCTATCTTACCATAAATTAATTTAGGGACATTAATTTAACCATATTCAAACTCCTAAAGTTGTCTAAACCGACCTCTGATACCAATTATAAGGACCCGACCAAAAAAATTTACATAATATTGAATTAATTGAATAATTCACATTGAGGATCATTTCAGGTTTATATTTTTAGAGAGTTAGGCCATTACTATTACATTACATATCAAAAAAATACAAAGTAGACACTTATACTCAGTTTCCATTTTTTCATAAAATAATAACTCTTGAAAAAAAGAGCCATGTCTAGTTCCATGTTTTAGACAGCATGACTTTTCCTTGATCCCATCCTTGACCCTATTCATCTTTAAGTCCTGTGAAAAACATTTCAAAAACATGGGATGAGCATAAAAATCATAGTAAACGATACACAAAGAAGGAAAACTGTTAGTTTTTCAAAACAACAAGTACACCATGAATACTTTATCATAAGTAATACTTTTCACCCTTAGGAAGTAGTAAATACTCTTTACTAAATAAAAGATCATTTCTTACCATTTTGTAACCAAAATATTACCATAAAACACATAGAAAGAACACATAACATATAAAGTTAACTTGGGACATAAACGTACTTAAATGGAATAACCATATGGTCGACTTCCACACATATCACTAAATGGAATAGCCATACGGCCGACTTCCATACCCAATGCATTGGAGGATATAATGTAACCAACCATCCTGGTTTATCACGACACCACCCATCATTTGGTTTATCATGTAACCACCAGTCAAATGTCCAAGTACCATTATAAAATCATAACACATACACCAAATATAAAGGAAAGATAACATTTCAACATTTCAATAACAATATTTCGCTTAAATATATTGATAAAATAAATACATTATCAAAACCATTTTCAATACCAAAATATGTAAAAGAGTATATGGTATCTATTTTCCTTTTAAAAACATTACAGCTTATTAAGGAAGCCAAAGATCAAATAATACTCGCGACAGCGGAAAAGGTTGTTGTCACCGCTTACATTAAAACAAACATTATTTTTTTTGTCGTTTAGTAAAAGGCCTCGTATAAAAATATTCCTTTTTAATGTAATGAAAAGCCAAAGGAGTTTATACACCATATAAAAGAATGTCATGTATAAAGAAAAATATGCCTCAACGAAAGGATATTGAGACGAAGTCCCTTACCTCGTGTCCGACTTGACCTATTCATTATTTAATCTCCTGAATAATAAACTAAAGATAATTTCTACTTGATTAAGAACATTTTTCAATTTTATTATTCTTTTTATATCACTTATTAAAATTTTATAAAAATTATGCAATCATTTAAGTTAATAATGGTCGTTTGGTTGATATTTGGTACTTGAGTCAAAAATGAACTTCTTATAATTACAAGTTGTTCATGTGGTCAAAAGTTCATTATATCCAGAATGATATTCATGATTTAGATATCATATATATCATATATATTCAGTATATATATGTATTTATAATAGTACATAACATTTGGAGGTAAGAAATAAAATTCACCGTTCATGGAGATGGTAAGTCGTACATGCGCATGAACACTAATTTCATTTCTATTTTGTATTTTAATGGAATAAAAACATAATAATACATAGTTATATTATAATTACAGTATAATATCATATATAATATTATTAACTCCATCCTTTATATGTCCCACATATGGAATTGATGAGTCATATCACTTTGTGGGGGCGGTAGTCCGCACTTCCTCAAATGAAATTATCACGTTTTCCCATAATGGAAGCCATAAAGGTATTCTATAAAGGAAAAATACCGAAGAATAAAGAAAAAATAAAAATAATATATATCATATATAAATACATTTCTATCTTAATGGCCACCATGAGAGGCGGTAGAAGATAATTGAACAATCATCGCTTCGTGAGGTGTTAGTTTGTCATCCACAGAAATAGTATGTTCTTCACCCAATAGATGGAGGTGTGTGTAAGTGTAGTTTGAATACTTCTCATAAAAACATACTAGTATATTTAGGATAATTTTTTTGTTATAAAATAAACGAATAAAATAGTTTAGGGGTTGGATAAGTAACATAAAAGAAAAGAATTTAAGGGAAAATGTTTCCTTTAAATCAGGTAACTCCTTTTGGTTTGAACCAAAAGGTTTACTTGATGTTTTTTCTGCCTAAGGTAAGGCTTCTAATAGGAAAATATGGGTGTAGGGAGCTTAATTGGGTAGATTTTGGATGAGCCAAGGGGATTGAGAGGTGTGAGGAATGAGTTAGAAGTGAGGGATTTTTATAAAGGGGGGAGGGGCTCTTTAGGAAAGTGTCAAAATATTATTTTATTATAAACTTATCTTCCGTTTCAAAAGGTCCAAAACTCATTAAAGTAGAAGTTAAGATGACTCATGTTCGAAATAAAATCATACAATATTAATTGTACAGGTTTTAGATATTGTTTTAATATTTATAATCTTACTTATTTAAATCATTTATTAATGAGGTAAACACTTCATCATTATTGTGTCATAAATATTTTAACTTATTTGATGTCTTAAAATTATAAAAATATTCCATGGTGTATGAAATATTTTTATCTATAAAATTAATATTTATAGTCTAAAAGATAACTTATATAACCCCATTTAAAAATGTATTTACTAAAAGATATTTGTTTATGTCATTTTTGCCTTTACTTTAAATTAATTAATATAAAGGGTCATTATTAATCACAAATGGCTCCATGGGGTCCCAAAATCAACCCAAGGATGCCCTTGTCTGGAAATGACTAATCCAATAAGGTTATGACAAGTGTTAAGGTAATTTTATATTATTATAATATTACTTTTACCTTAAATTAACCTATTTACCTTTAATCGTGGTAAATAAAAGACAAAAGTTACTATTCACCAAAAAATCTATTTATCTTATTAAACCACATTTTACTTAATAATAATAACCATGTATGTCAAATTTTTTAAATTCAATTCACTAAAGCGGTAAAATTTCATTTAAATGAAAAAGTCCGTTTTTTAACTACTACTCAGTGGTTTCACTATTCATCAAAAATTGAAGTTTTTCAGAAAAATACCAAAAATTCAGCCTAAGGTATATTTTATATTCTAAATTCAAAAATGATTTCTATTTTACCAAATTAAAAGCATAGATGTTGGATTAATTAATTTAAAATTAATCCTCGTTGTCAAAACAAATAGCGTGTTTTTAAGAATCAATAACTATCAAAAGATCGACACTTATTTATGTCTAATTTTAAAGTGAAATTTCTTAAAATGACCAAAATTGATTTAAATGGTAAAAATATAATCTAATTACACTTTAAAACCAATTACAAAGATAATATAACCATATAAATAAATTAGATTAAAAGGCAATTTTGAATTAAAATATAGTTTTTTTCACTATTCATTAAAAATGAACATTATCAGAAAAATACCAAAATTTTATCCAAAGTAAATTTTGATATCCCGATTCTAAATAAGGATTTTACTTTGTAAAATAGAACATATAAAAGTTAAAAAAAAATATATTTAAAGAGGGTTCGTCATCAAAAGGTGGTAAATCGACCTTTTAGTGAATATTAGAGTATTTATACTTAAAATCAAATTCATTTCTTATTTTAAGACTCTAACTAATATTAGATAAAAGTAAAAACATTTAAAAAACATATATAATCATATTTTAGTTATCTATATTCATTTCTGCCAATACAACGGCTAGGTGTGAACTACCATTTAAAATAATAATATTATATTATTAGTGTGCAACGTAAGATTTCAAAGAAACTCGTTGTTGCGTATCGGGTACGTCATCGAACATAGAAACACATTTAGATTAAAATTAATATTTAATTCACAAATATTAATAAATATGAAAATATCATATTTCTTTATTTACGTGGGATGTTACAATAATCCACCATTTTTAAATTAAATAACTTTAAAACCTTAAATATATGGACTTTTAAACTCATGAAAAGCTTAACCAAACCATTTTCCTTCGTTCAAAACTTGGCATAGAACACACACCCACCCATTCCAAAACAGGTTTGGAAATCAAAGAACCACATAAAAAGAAATAATTAATAAAAAACTGACACCATCATATAAAGTAACTATAATGTAAACAAACATGATAATCTATATTATTCCACTAAAACAAAAAAAATGATATAATCAAAGTATTGAGTGGGGAACCTATGATATTGTCATCGACTAGTAATCAAGGGAAACCAAATAGGACTAAAAGTAATATTATTCTAGTCCTAGTATCTCGGAACACTTAGGTGATTATGTAAACCTGACTATCATTTTAGTATGTTAATTGGTCTAGTATGTTCACATAATCCATCTTCACTGAGCCATATATTTTATCCCAATTTTATTTAATTTTCAAATTGGGCCATAATCCCCTATCAATAGAATAATATAAACTAGTATAACACTCATACAAATAATCTACATAGCTACCTAGAGTTCCTATGATATAAATCATGTAGAGTTTTGCAAAAAAAAATAAAGTTATATTATCATCACATGAATTAATAATAAAAAATAACATTTAAATATAATCTCACCTCCAACACCCAACCATAAAATATCCCTTTTCATAACCATGAAAAGGTATCACATAATAATAATTCAATTCTTCCCATAAGGGAACAAGACAATATAAGGAATCACACAAAGGTTAATAATGAGGTTCTCTCAAAAATTAAGAAAACTATTTTAATTAATTCCAATCAAGACTCGAACATAAAATTGGAATTCCAAGTCATAAAACCATCTTGTCACACAAATAGAAATATTTCATTAAGTACAAAAATTCCATTAAGTTCAACATGAAGAACTATGTTACAGAACCTTATTTGAAAACTAATATCGAATATTTACTTTAAAAACAAGGTTTCCTCCCTTATTAGCCACTTTAAAATCAAATATCTATTTAATTAAAAAACCTTTAAACATGGGTTACACATTTGAGAAATTTGAAACGGCATAAAACCCTTCATTTAATCTTTGATTTTATTTCAAATATCCTCTCAAAAAGTTTAACCAACACTTGAAATACATAAAATTTTAATTCAAAATGAATAATAAAAATTAATTTAAAATACTTTATGTTAAGTATAATAAATATTTAAAACAATATGAAACCCCTTAAAGAAATAATTTTATAAATACCCAATCATTTCATAAAATGATAAATAAAGGAATTATATAAATTGAAAATCTATTCCAAGCATAAATCACTCACCTCTAGTGGATAAATCCAAAAATTACAAGGATACAACCTAAATAACACCTAAATAATAAAAACCTCGTGATTAGACCCATTATAAACCCTATTGTAACACCCCAAGCTTCTACGGTACGCTTCTCATTGAATAATGTGATAGCATGTGTTGTACGCAACACCGAGTTCTAACACACCATAACCAATTAAACTAGACGTTATGAATAGTAATACCTACTTTTTGAAATTATATATATATTATATTTTAAAATGGACTTCATTTTTGGATTCGGAATATCGAATTTATCCTCAGGTGAAATTTTGGTAATTTTCGGATAACTTTCATATTTTGATGAATAGTGAAAATTACTAAATTTTAATTAAAAACAACTTTTTTAATCAAAATAATTAATAGTGATAAATTATGAATTTGAGTGGTTTTAAAGTATATTTAGAATATATTTTTACCATTTAATATAATTTTGGACATTGGACATAATTTTACAATTAAACCGAACATAAACAAGTGTCAATCTTTTGATAGTTATTATCTCTTAAAAATACGCTTTTTGTTTTGACAGCGAGAATTAATTTTAAATTAATTTCTACCACTTCTGTGTTTTGAATTTAGAAAAATGGATTCCATATTTGGAATCAGGATTTCTAAATTTTGTAAATAGGTAACTTTTATTTTTAGACATTTTGAATAATTACTGTGATAAATAATTTATTTACCATGGTTAAGGGTAAATCTGGTAAATAAGGGTTAAAAAATAATATTATAATAATACTAAATTACCCTAAAACATGTCCTAGCCTTATTGGTTGATACATTTTCGACCATAGGCATCTTTGGGTCGATTTGGGGACCCCATGGTGCCACTTGTAGGTGATAGGGACACTTTATTTTAATTAAGTTAAAATGAATACAAAAATGACACAAGCATATATAGTTTAGAAAAACAATTATTACATAGGGTTATATATGTTGGATTTTAGATTATAAATATTAATTCGAAAGATAAAAAAAATTTCTACATAATGATATTTTATTTATAATTTTTAGACATTAAATAATTTATTTTATTTATGACACAGTGATGATGCAGTAATTACTAAAATGGTGAAAAATTAAATTAATTGATATTATAAATACCCAAATAAATATAATATAAAACTTTTAATGAATTAAACTAATTTTATAGGATAATATGATATATTAGGATTTATTTAATTTACTTTTTTCTAAGTAATCAATCTGTTATGAGTTTTAAAAAAATCAACTATTAAATAGTGTCGAAATTCACATAAAAGAGTTCTTAAAACAAATATTATATTATTAATTGATATTAAATTCCTAAAAATCTAATGTTCGGCCAAGAGACTTATATCATGATATTTTCATCATTAATGGACCACTTGGGGGTCGCTTGGATGTATATATTAAGTTTATTTACCATATTATATAAAAATACAAAGAGACATTGCAAAAGTGAAACTAATTAACTTAGAGTTAATACTTAAAGATAAGGTTAATATAAGTACCTAAACCTGTCTAAATTCTATTGGTTGAGTTGTTTTAGACCCATCCCCACCTTAACCTTTGAATAGTCAACTTTGGAGCCATTGGAAACTGAATATGAATTTATTATAAACTAATATCTCTAGCTTTTCCATAGGTGCCCCTCACCCCTCTTATAAAAGGGCACTCCTCATTCTCATTTCTTCACACCTTCAAATCCTTTTGGTTCAGCAAAACTCTGTCCAAATACTCTCCCAACATCCCTCACTACAACCTAGATGCCTTAGTTTGATCAGAAATCCAACCTAAGGATCCATTTTGATCAAATCAAAAGGAAGAACACGAAGAAAAAGTAATGATTTCACCACCCTTTTTCCAAGTTCATTTATTCTTCCACTTCTTCTTCCTTTGTTGTTACCATTCTAAAATAATAACTCTAGTACCTCACATATACTGTGATGTTATTATACATATGGTACAACCATATTCAGTATTCTATCCACCCTTTGAATAACATGTCACCATGCGTGCGTACGTACGGCTTACCGTCTCCACGTCGTGGTGTAATTGTTATTCAATATATTATTATTTGGATGGGTATAATAATGATGTGTAACTCATGTAAATAATAAATATAACATGTTAATGATTCTGTATATATGATATAACATCCATTTATATATTATTTTAATATCAAAAGAATGATATTGTCGCTCGTGCGTACGTACGGACTACCGTCTCCACGAACGCGATAAGATTCATTCTCCATCATATCCATTCAATTATAATTATCATTTGATTATTTAAAAATGATATTTAAGGACTTTATATCATTCTGGATATGAATAATATACAACCTATTCATTACAAACATGGCTTACGTAACAAAACATATAAAAGAAAACAAGTAAGTTAACACCCGAAACAATGATAATACTAAGATATTATTATCAAATCAATATTAAAAGATCATATATGATATCATATTAATATATATGATTCTTGTATAATTTAATAACAATTATTTCACCATTATACAGGAGGTTAACCTACCCCAACCAAGGAAAAGTACAAGGTAATGGTTATTTCACAATCTCTTCATTATCCGAGGTTGTTTATACGTAATAATCTACTCGGATATCTTTATCATCCACATCCATGTTTCTTCAAAATGTATTTCAAAACATTTTTATTATTTAAAAGAGTATGGGTTAAAGTAATTTATACCCTTGTTTGACTTTTTATAAGAGGAATATTTCCGTCGTTTTCAAAACAAGGTCCTTTTTAACCTTTTCGACAGAATTAAGGTAAGAATGTTTTTTTTAACTTTTACAGCGAGTGAGGTTATTTTCTGCCGTTATAAAATCTTCAAAGCTTTCCTTACATGCTTATAAGAATATTTTCAAGAAAATTTTTTATTTTATATGGCTCTTAAATGATTTCAAAAATAGAAAGAGATATTTCTCCAAAAAGTGTTTTGATTTCATCTATGTCAACATCCTTTGATGGATTTTACGCTTATTTGAAGTTGATTTATTATGATACAAAACTTCTATATTGTATTGAAGGTTTTGTGATATGTTTTACTGTGGATGTTCTATTTTTATACCATTCATATTTTATGGTGAAATTATTGACATTTCGTATGCTATTTTTAATACGAATGTTTATGTTATGTTTAAACCTTTTCATATGGGAATGCATTGGACTTAATATGTGACGGGTGGAGCCCGCTATAGCTCCTCGATGCATCGATAGGTCTCATGAGACAAACTAGTGTCTTGGCACAAGGCCTTGGCAAAATCTTATTTGTAGTCTTGGCACGAGGCCTTGGCTATGTGGTTATGATAGTCTGGCATTATGCATTCCAACATTATGAAAGTGGTTATTGATATTGCATGTGATTATTCGATTAGTAGAATATCCATGTGAACAAGTAAATGGCATTATTTCATTTTACTTTTTCCATACTATGTTGAAGTTAAAGTTTAAAAGGCTTTTGTTTTAGTTATACATAGCCTTAAATGTTTATTCTTATTTATGAAAGTTTCTGATATATTGTTATCCTTACTGGGCATTTGAGCTCACCCCTTTTCTATGTTTTATTTTTCCCAGGAAGTGAAGAAGTAAATTATGAATGACCTACAGGGATATTATGTGGGGATATGAATGTGGATTATGGATACAATATGTTGTTGTAGTAGTTTTTCATTTTATGATGTAATTTAAGACTTATGAATATATCTTGTGTTTCCAAGGCTACTAAACCAATCGGTCTTTTGAGATTTGATCTTTCTTGTGATCATGCCAATGTTATGTAATAATGCACCGACTCTGGGTAACTAGGGTTGGGGCGTTACAGTTGGTATCAGAAGAAGTTTAGTACAAACCTTGGAAGCTAGATTTAGATAAACTCTGATTAGAGCACGTAGACCTAAGATGAACTTTGAGGATTAGTATAGTAGAACTTCCTAGAATTTTGGTATTGTAGAGATTTTGTGAGTTTTCCGAGCAATACATCCCTGTCTGGATACGAGCAGGTAGAGGCGGATCTAGCACAGATGTACCTAGGGGTAAAACCCGAAAACACCGCTTTGAGGTAGACTCGAACGGGAACTGGTGCACGACAACGGGCCTTGCTGCACTCTTGGTTATGACACTCCCGGGGGATATGCTTAGGATAACTCTCATTTTCTTTAAAAATCATTATGAAGGTTTTATGAGCATATACTTCTCAAAGAAAACATTTTTATGATTATGGATTATATCCATAAATAGTTCAATTTATGTTAAGTGTTTTATAAGTATGGGATTATGTATTTTCATTCATAAACTGATCTAGTTTATGCCATTATTTAGAAATGGCACCTAGTGGAAGAAATGGAAACCGTATCAATTCACGCACTCCATATAGGGATTTCCCTCCTGTTCAAGATAATTATAGTGGGACTGGTGATGCAACTGGTGCCGATCATCTAATCACCATACTGGGACAACTTACTCAGGTTATGAATAATAACCTTACCCGTATGGAGCACCCTGATCCACAGCGTGGAGGATCAATGTTAGATCGATTCATGAGGCAACAACCACCAACGTTCAATGGGAGTACAAATACCTTAGTAGCTGAGCAATGGATAAATTCCCTAGAGAAAATATTTCAGGCTTTGGGGAGCAGTGAAAGGGAAAAAGTTATCATGGCAGTTTACCGCCTCACTAGAGATGCTGATCAATGGTGGTCATTGATTCAAAATACGAAGGAAGATGATGAAGTATAAAATATGGAATGGAGGGAGTTCAAAGATCTGTTTTTAGAAAAATACTTTCCTCGCGACCATCGAGCAGATATGGAAAGGAAATTTCTGAGTCTGAGACAAAAGGAGGATGAGAATGTCACAAAGTATGAGGCTAACTTTACAAGGTTAGCAAGGTATGCTGGAGATTATATACGTAACCCAAGAAGTAAGATTGATCGTTTCTTTGATGGGTTAAAACCATTTCTCCGTCGAGCATTAGTCTCACAATCCTTTTCATCGTACGAAGACATTGTCTCATGTGCTATCAAGACCGAAAAAGAATTCTCTAACTCTTATGACTTTAAAGAAAAGCAAGAGAAGAAGAGACCTGCTGATCAATCTGGGAATGGAAATAAGGGGAAGAAGGGAAAGGTTGAATATCCATCTTGTGGTAAATGCGGGAAGAAACATCCTGGTACTTGCTTGAAGGGAATGGGAGTCTGTTACAAGTGTGGTGAAAAAGGCCACCAAGCTCGTGATTGCAAGGGGAAGAAGGAAGCTACCAACGTTCAGTGCTACAATTGCAGGGAGATGGGGCATTATCCAAATGCATGTCCTAAGCGTCAGGAGAACTTACCTTAGAAAAGGCCAAGCGATCAAGGCCAGACTTATGCTATCACTACTGCTGAGGTAGAAGCTTCGAAAGACGTGGTGGCAGGTAATTTAATGGTTTCCTCAAGTTTAGAAAATGCATTATTTGATTCTGGATCATCACATTGTTTCATATCTTCCCAGTTTGCTAAGAAAATTAGATATTTCCAATTTGATTTAATAAGGGAGTTGTCAGTTAAAAATCCTAAGGGAAGTATCATTGCAACAAAATTTTGTGAATCAATCCCCATTAGAGCACATAAATGTTCTTTATCTGCTGATCTCATCGTCATACCTATGATTGAGTTTGATGTAATTCTCGGTATGGACTGGCTTTCGGACTACGATGCGAAGGTTTATTGTAAGAAGAAAGAGGTTACGATTCTTGATGATAATGATAAGGAACACCTTATTTTTAGAGCAGAATCGTCACCACCTAATTCTTATTTAGATCCACCCCCAATAGCTCAACTTAATTCAATTATTGGGGAGGAAGAGAATGAAATAATTTTCGGTGAGGAAAGGAATGTTCAAATAGAGGATGTACCTGTTGTGAAAGAATTTGTAGATGTATTTCCGGAAGATTTACCTGGACATCCTCCAGAACGAGAAGTTGAGTTTTCCATTGATTTAATTCCTGGATCAAGGCCTATATCGAAGACCCCTTATAGAATGGCCACTGTAGAATTAGTTGAACTAAAGAAACAACTAGAGGAATTGAGTAATAAAGGATTTATTCACCCTAGTGTTTCTCCATGGGGAGCCCATGTTCTTTTTGTTAAAAATAAAGATGGATCTATGAGGTTATGTATCGACTACAGGGAGATCAATGCTATAACGATAAAGAAAAAGTATCCACTACCTCGCATTGATGATTTATTTGACCAACTACATGGAGCTCAATACTTTTCAAATATTGACCTTCGATCTGGATACCATCAGTTGTGTGTAAAGAAGGAAGACATTCTGAAGACAGCATTTCGAACCAGGTACGGGCATTACGAGTTTACTGTAATGCCTTTTGGATTGACTAATGCACCCTCTGTATTCATGGATCTGATGAATAGAGTTTTCAAGGAGTATCTCGATGAATTTGTGGTGGTATTTATTGATGATATCTTGGTATACTCCAAAACCTACGAAGATCATGAAAATCACTTGCGCATTATCTTGAAGACTCTGAGGAGGCATGAATTATATGGGAAGTTTAGCAAGTGTGAATTCTGGATTCAGGAGATTTATTTTCTTGGCCATATTGTCTCTAAAGATGGAATCTATGTTGATCCTTCTAAGACCAAGGCAATCCAAGAATGGCCAGCACCTACGAGTATAACTGAGGTACGCAGTTTTATTGGTTTGGCAGGTTATTATCGACGTTTCGTCCAGAATTTTGCCCGATTAGCTAACCCATTAACGAAGCTCACACGTAAAGGGGTTAAATTTGTTTGGACAAAAGAGTGTGAAGAATGTTTTGAAGAACTGAAGAAAATATTAGTCAATGATCCTATATTGACTCTACCATCGGGGAATGATGGGTTCATTATTTATAGTGATGCATCGAAGAAATGACTTGGTTGTGTCCTTATGCATAATGATAGAGTTATTGCCTATGCATCACGACAGTTGAAAATTCATGAACAAAACTATCCTACTCATGATCTCGAGTTAGCATCTGTGATCTTTGCTTTGAAGATATGGAGGCACTACCTCTATGGTGAAAAATGTGAGATTTATAATGATCACAAGAGTTAGAAGTATATTTTCTCACAAAAAGAACTCAACATGAGGAAAAGGAGATGGCTTTAATTACTCAAGTATTATGATTGCACGATACACTACCACCCGGGGAAAGCAAACAAGGTGGAAAAAGCTTTGAGCAGAAAAGACCATGGAGTTTTGAACATGATGAGAATTGAAAGGGATCCAATTTTCATGGATCTAGTGAAGATGGACATGGGAATAACCAGGGAAGGTGAAACATCAATGCTTTTTCAAATGGTTGCCAAACCATATTTACTAGAAAGGATTAAGATTTATCATACCGATGATGAAGAATTTCAAAAGAAGATTAAAGCTGTGAATGATGGGAGATTGAGAGACTTTGTTTATGAAGATGGAATTTTGAAATTCGGGAAGAGACTTTGTGTTCCCGATTTACCTGATCTAAAAAAGGAATTGCTGGATGATGCTCATAGTTCCAATTTCTCTATACACCCTGGGAGCACCAAAATGTATAGAGATTTGAAGGAACATTTTTGTTGGGACAACATGAAGAGGGAGATTGATGATTTTGTGTCAAGATGTATGGTTTGTCAACAAGTGAAAGCTGGAAGGCATTAGCCTGGAGGAGTCATGCAACCTCTTCCCATATCGGAGTGGAAATGGGACAATATTACGATGGACTTTGTCATGGGGCTACCAAAGACTCCTAGAAGGAACGATGCAATATGGGTTATTGTTGATCATCTTACCAAGTCAGCACATTTTCTAGCTATAAGAGAAGATCTACCCCTGGAACGTCTAGCAAGACTATATATTAATGAAGTTGTGAGACTTCATGGAGTACCCCTATCGATTGTTTCTGATCGTGATCCCCGTTTTACTTCAAGATTTTGGAAAAGTCTTCAGAAATCCCTGGATACTGAACTTCATTTGAGCACTGCTTACCACCCTCAGACAGATGGACAATTAGAACGGACTATTCAAACCCTAGAAGACATGTTGAGATCTTTCTCACTTGACTTTCAGGGTATGTGGGGTCAATACTTACCTCTTGTAGAATTTTCCTATAACAATAGCTTTCATTCGAGTATTCAAATGGCACCATATGAAGCATTATACGGAAAGAGATGTCATACACCAACCTGTTGGGATGACGTTGGTGAAAGAAAACTTGTAGGCCCAGAACTGGTGGAGGAAACGGTGGAAAAGGTGAAGGTAATCCAAAATCACATCAAAGCAACTCAAAGTAGGCAGAAGAGTTATGCCGATAATCGAAGGAAGGATTTGGAATTTCAAGTCGGTGATCATGTTTTCCTGAAGGTATCTCCATGGAAGGGAGTCATACATTTTTGTAAGAAAGGTAAATTGAGTCCCAGGTACATCGTACCTTTCGAAATTCTAGAACGAATTGGGGTTGTAGCTTACCGATTGGCAATACTGCCAAGTCTCTCTAAAGTTCACGATGTGTTCCACGTATCTCTGTTGAGGAAATACATGCCTGAACCAACGCATGTACTAACCTATGAGGAATTAGAACTGGAACCTGATCTGTCTTATTGAGAAGATCCCGTCAGGATTCTTGATACGAGAGAACAAGTACTGAGAAACTAGACGACGCGTCTGGTAAAAGTTTTGTGGAGAAACCATAAGATGGAAGAGGCAACGTGGGAACCCGAGGAACTTATGATGAATAACCACCCGAGTCTTTTCATGCGGTAGTATTCTAGAAATTTCGACGACGAAATTATTTGAAGGAGGGGATAATGTAACACCCCAAGCTTCTATGGTACGCTTCTCATTGAATAATGTGATAGCGTGTGTTGTACGCAACACTGAATTCTAACACACCATAACCAATTAAACTAGCCGTTATGAATAGTAATACCTACTTTTTGAAATTATATATATTTTATATTTTAAAATGGACATCATTTTTGGATTCGGAATATCGAATTTAGCCTAAGGTGAAATTTTGGTACTTTTCGGATAACTTTCATATTTTGATGAATAGTGAAAATTACTAAATTTTAATTAAAAACAACTTTTTTAATCAAAATAATTAATAGTGATAAATTATGAATTTGAGTGGTTTTAAAGTATATTTAGAATATATTTTTACCATTTAATATAATTTTGGACATTGGACATAATTTTACAATTAAACCGAACATAAACAAGTGTCAATCTTTTGATAGTTATTATCTCTTAAAAACACGCTTTTTGTTTTGACGGCGGGAATTAATTTTAAATTAATTTTTTCCACTTCTGTGTTTTGAATTTAGAAAAATGGATTCCATATTTGGAATCAGGATGTCCAAATTGTGTAAATAGGTAACTTTTATTTTTAGACATTTTGAATAATTACTGTGATAAATATTTTATTTACCATGGTTAAGGGTAAATCTGGTAAATAAGGGTTAAAAATAATATTATAATAATACTAAATTACCCTAAAACGTGTCCTAGCCTTATTGGTTGATACATGTTCGACCATAGGCATCTTTGGGTCGATTTTGGGACCCCATGGTGCCACTTGTAGGTGATAGGGACACTTTATTTTAATTAAGTTAAAATGAATACAAAAATGACACAAGCATATATCTTTTAGAAAAACAATTATTACATAGGGTTATATATGTTTGATTTTAGATTATAAATATTCATTAGAAATAGAAAAAGATTTAATACATAATGATATTTTATTTATAATTTTTAGACATTAAATAATTTATTTTATTTATGACACAGTGATGATGCAGTAATTACTAAAATAGTGAAAAATTAAATTAATTGATATTATAAATACCCAAATAAGTATAATATGAAACTTTTAATGAATAAAAATAATTTTCTAGGATAATATGATATATTAGGATTGATTTAATTCACTTTTTTCGAAGTAATCAATCTGTTATGAGTTTCAAAAAAATCAACTATTAAATAGTGTCAAAATTGACATAAAAGAGTTCTTAAAACAAATATTATATTATTAATTGATATTAAATTCCTAAAAATCTAATGTTCGGCCAAGAGACTTATATAATGATAGTTTCATCATTAATGGACCACTTGGGGGTCTCTTGGATGTATATAGTATGTTTATTAACCATATTATATAAAAATACAAAGAGACATTGTAAAAGTGAAACTAATTAACTTAGAGTTAATACTTAAAGATAAGGTTAATATAAGTACGCAAACCTGTCTAAATTCTATTGGTTGAGTTGTTTTCGACCCATACCCACCTCAACCTTTGAATAGTAAACTTTTGAGCCATTTTAAACCGAATATGAATTTATTATAAACTAATATCTCTAGCTTTTCCAAAGGTGCCCCTCACCCCTCTTATAAAAGGGCACTCCTCATTCTCATTTCTTCACACCTTCAAAGCCTTTTTGTTCGACCAAACTCTGCCCAAATACTCTCCCAACATCCCTCACTACAACCTAGAGGCATTAGTTTGATCAGAAAGCCAACCTAAGGAGCCCTTTTGATCAAATCAAAAGGAAGAACCCGAAGAAAAGGTAATGATTTCACCACCCTTTTTCCAAGTTCATTTCTTCTTCCACTTCTTCTTCCTTTGTTGTTACCATTATAAAATAATAACTCCAATATCTCACATATACTGTGATGTTATTATAAATATGGTACAACCATATTCAGTATTCTATCCACCCTTTGAATAACATGTCACCATACGTGCGTACGTACGGCTTACCGTCTCCACGTCGTGGTGTAATTGTTATTCAATATATTATTATTTGGATGGGTATAATAATGATGTGTAACTCATGTAAATAATAAATATAACATGTTAATTATTATTTATATATGATATAACATCCATTTATATATTATATTAATATCAAAAGAATGATATTGTCGCTCGTGCGTACGTACGGACTACCGTCTCCACGAACGCGATAAGATTCATTCTCCATCGTATCCATTCAAGTATAATTATCATTTGATGATTTAAAAATGATGTTTAAGGACTTGATATAATTCTGGATATGAATAATATACAACCTATTCATTACAAACATGGCTTACGTAACAAAACATATAAAAGAAAACAAGTAAGTTAACACCCAAAACAACGATAATACTAAGATATTATTATCAAATCAATATTAAAAGATCATATATGATATCATATTAATATATATGATTCTTGTATAATTTAATAACAATTATTTCACCATTATACAGGAGGTTAACCTACCCCAACCAAGGAAAAGTACAAGGTAAGGGTTATTTCACAATCTCTTCATTATCCGAGGTTATTTATATGTAATAATCTACTGGGATCTCTTTATCATCCACATCCATGTTTCTTCAAAATGTATTTCAAAACATTTTTATTATTTACAAGAGTATGGGTTAAAGTCATTTATACCCTTGTTTTACTTTTTATAAGAGGAATCTTTCCATCGTTTTCAAAACAAGGTCCTTTTTAACCTTTTCGACAGAATTAAGGTAAGAATGTTTTTTTAACTTATACGGCGAGTGCGGTTATTTTATGCCGTTATAAAATCTTCAAAGATTTCCTTACAATCTTATAAGAATATTTTCAATAAAATGTTTTATTTTATATGGCTCTTAAATTATTTAAAAACATATAAAGAGATATTTCTCCAAAAAGTGTTTTGATTTCATCTATGTCAACATCCTTTGATGGATTTTACGCTTATTTGAAGTTGATTTATTATGATACAAAACTTCTATATTGTATTGAAGGTTTTGTGATATGTTTGACTGTGGATGTGCTATTTTTATACCATTCATAGTTTAAGGTGAAATTATTGATATTTCGTATGATATTTTTAATACGAATGTTTATGTTATGTTTAAACCTTTTCATATGGGAATGCATTAGACTTAATATGTGACGGGTGGAGCCCGCTATAGCTCCTCGATGCATCGGTAGGTCTCATGAGACAAACTAGTGTCTTGGCATAAGGCCTTGGCAAAATCTTATTTGTAGTCTTGGCACGAGGCCTTGGCTATGTGGTTATGATAGTCTGGCATTATGCATTCCAACATTATGAAAGTGGTTATTGATATTGCATGTGATTATTCGATTAGTAGAATATCCATGTGAATAAGTAAATGGCATTATTTCATTTTACTTTTTCCATACTATGTTTAAGTTCAAGTTTAAAAGGCTTTTGTTTTATTTATACGTAGCCTTAAATGTTTATTCTTATTTATGAAAGTTTCCGATATATTGTTATCCTTACTGGGCATTTGAGCTCACCCCTTTTCTATGTTTTATTTTTCCCAGGAAGTGAAGAAGTAAATTATGAATGACCTGCAGGGATATTATGTGGGGATATGAGTGTGGATTATGGATACAATATGTTGTTGTAGTAGTTTTTCATTTTATGATGTAATTTAAGACTTATGAATATATCTATTGTTTCCAAGGCTACTAAACCAATCGTTCTTTCGAGATTTGATCTTTCTTGTGATCATGCCAATGTTATGTAATAATGCACTGACTCTGGGTAATTAGGGTTGGGGAGTTACACCTATATTCAACCTATATATAAATTAGGATTCATGGAAGAAAAATAAAACTAATGGAAATAGAAGTAGGGAGAATTGTAGAATATGAATGAAGGAAAATGCAGAATTTACCTTCAAAAACTTATTGAATCCTAGAATATGAGGCCAAAAGCCAATGAATAATGAAGGAGAGTCACTCCTAGGGATCTCATAATTTATACAAATGAATAAGGGAAAAATGAATCCACATAATTCTTTAATATGATAATAGTAGAAGAGGAGATTTTTAAAATTGAAATCTATGCACATACACGTCATATAGTTATCCCCCCCCCCATCATGGGGAGACTCATTCCTTTAAAACTAGGTAAAACTTTTCCATTGCTTCCCAAGGTTGCATCATGTAATGACTTAAAATATTTAATGCAATGGACCTTGCATGGGTTGGACTCATGATAACATAAATCAACATCTATAAATCTAAGTATAATTATAATAATTTTACTAAGTTTTTGTCATGATATGAACCTTCCATTCATTGTAGAACCTTACCCTTGATTAAAATTCCATGAAGGAAAAAATATCACAAAGTAAGGTTACCATTCATGTGATTAAATTCATTTACACTTATTTTTGGGACTTTTAAAAATTTAGAACTGTAGTCACTGGCCATTGTGTGACATCACTTGGCGAAGGTGTGATCAAATCACTCGCCAAAAATTTCACAACGTTAAATACTCTTATGAAATGGGGATCCTAATAATATAAGTAAATTTTATACTATTACATTTAGGAATTCTCCAAAAATCCCACCCAAAAACCAATCAAGGCACAGCCTACTAATGTTGTAGCACAACCCACTATAGGTAAAACTGAAAAACTAGAAATACACAAAAACGACTTCCAATTCCCAAAAACTCCATAAAATTTCAAATTAACCCCAAAAAATAAATTATCTTCAATACAATAGTTACATGGGGACACATACTTCTCCCCATCATGAAACATTATTCTATAATAAATTCAAAGTTAAAATTAAAAGTGACAATAATTAAAAATCACCACACTTCAAATATAAAAGGTGGAGGGTTGGGGAAAAATCAAGACTTTATAGTTAGAAAGGGAGCTCAAATGTATTACCCCACTCCAGCTCACTCTGAATAGTAGTCAATCTAGTCCACAACATGACCTCATAGCAACCTCCTTGAACACTAGAGGTTTCCAACTAGCAGTAGGGGTCTAAAGAGGTACCAGGGTGTGGAGGTTATACCCCTTTTATCAAAGTAATAAATATTAGATAAATAACCAAGTATCATCCAAATAATCACATTAGAGTGAGTAGAGGTAATAAACATATCCACTAATAATATAAGAATATAGAAGCAATATGATTAAACAAATATGATCTCCTACCTGGTTGATTAAATATATAATAAAGATAATAATAAAGAGTAAATAAAGTGAAGGAGGCTAAACTATGTCCATGTGCCTCTCCTCAATACTGGTCTCCAATCCCACTCGAACTTCTCTAGATCTATCATCAACAACATAGAATCTTTCCCCAACCCTACCTATTTTTCAATCAAGTGAGAGTTTTCTTGGGTACCCTAGTGCGATGATAGCCTGAGCAGGGTGTGGGTACAAAATGTAGTAGGGAACCATAAACAAAATCATGTATTAACTGGTATATAATGTGATATGTGCATGTGTCATGACCAATAATAATTAATACATAAAGAGTAGAATGATACATAAATAAAACCAACATCTCAATACCTACTTTGAAAAGTGAAAGAATGTCTTTGAGCATGTCATACTAACTGTGTCAACCATAGTACCACCAATACCCAAAGTGCATACACATAACTTAGGAAAATCCCAACAACCATCATCGATTCTCAAGTTCCTTACCTCAATTGACCATAACTATTTTGGTCAATGTTGGAGTGTCTCTGAGCATGAGTATCACTTGAAGGGAACCTTTGTCTTTACTATGGGTATCCCACACTCACACCTATACTGATAAGAATAGGATCCTTTGTAATCACCAAGAATTCATTATCCTCATGACCTTAGGGTAAACCCTATGGTAGTACCTAGGGTTCTCAATATTAGGCCGATGTATGACTCTTACGAGGGAGAGGCCCTAGGAAATAATATATGTACAAGCGCGACTGATTCCTAGGAGACCCAAGTAATCAAAAGATATAACCTCTTGGATCACATGGTGAATCTCTTGGGTATCCAATATAATTTGGTTCCTTAGTCTAACTAAATCAATTATTTCTACCCAATCTTAGGGGGTATCATAGGCATTAATCAATGGAATCCAACAATCACCATCAGGATATCCAATATATATTCATAGGGGTATATTCCCACCTTGTACCTCATAATTCCATTTTATTTTTAGGAATCCCAGGCATTCAAAATGGTATTATGGTATCATAATCTGAACCCCAGTCTCCCCAGTCTTTCAAAATGGTCTCACTATATAAAACTAATCCCATGAATTATGGGTATTCCTATATGCATGAAGTCACATAACTATACTACTAGATCCTAGATACCACCTCTGGGAATACACTACCACATCCAACATAGACATTGGATTATATAAAAACTAGGAATCAACCCACAAAATACATTGATACAAAATCCCAAACATACATGGCATATTAGGGTCTCAATTATCACAATATTTGATTCTCATGAATCCTGATAAATCACATCAATTCCAGTCCTAATGAAGGATTCCTAGAAATCCTGTGGATTCACATGTCATCAAGAATAAATATGAATCAAAATAAACACAGAACATGGGATATTCAAATTCCCATTACAATAATCATCATTTCAACCCTATCAATCTCACACATCGGTTCTGGTTCTAAGGTGATACCAACAACCATAAATACCCAATTACATGGACCTACTTAGCATTGGTCAATCAATGAGGTAACAATTCAGATCCTTTGGGTTAGTATGTAAGTGGAGGCATCTCTCTTGGGATCCTCGATCATAAACTAGTCTCCTAGGACAACTCCCACCACTCTAAAAAAGTCATAATTATTGGAATATACAACATATAAACTGGACTACTGGAATCAAAGGGTATGTCACATAAACATCATTTAATGGAGATGGCTCATTACCCATCTCAGTTCCAATTTTCCAGTCAGTTGGTATACTCACCAAACCTGATCCCAATCTAATCTAAGTCTATCCACATAGACTAAATCATTATTAAGGTAAATGGTATGATCACTCTTAACCCACAACACAATCCCCTTGGCTTTGAGGAAAACCAATCATTACATACATAAGTATTACATAATATTAGATAAATATTCATTATATATCATTAAAATCTATGACATAACTATCAAGGTTTAGTGTCTCTAGAAACAGAAATACATAAATAATAGGTACATAAAAGATCTATATCATCTCCAAATGTGTTCTTAATAACTAACACTATTTAAACATATCAAACTTTTAATTTTTCTTCATATCCTTGGAAAAAGGAAACATAATAAAGGGTGAGATCAGATGATCAATAAGGGTAAAAAGGGAGATATCGATCAATGGTCATTTTTAAATATTTCATAAGTATAAGGATAGGAGAACATCAGATTCACATTTAAAAATTATACCAAAAAAATTCATAGATCATAATCAAGAGTCATGGAATAAATCTTGGTGGTTCATAAGACATCAATTATAAAGGAATCAAATAATATCAGCTATGATATTATAATATTATCATAAAGATATTTCATAAAATAGTGGCATAAATTGGGGCATAATCATAATCATAGGAATATTATTTGAAGGATACACACCAAGATATTTATCACATCTTAGGATTGGGTTAACCACCTGTGTACCTATTTTTGGCTTGGGATAACCTCTGGTTTACCCCTTTTAGGCTAGGTCTAACGACCAATTCATCATATTTTAGAATTTTGATAACTTATCATGTACCCTTTGAGTTAATACTACATAAATATTTACCCAATTCACTGGAGTATTATAAGTGATCAACCCATCATATAATCATAATCTATTTATATGTATGCCACAAGATTATTAAAAAATTTATCATTTCATCATAGCTTAACTTAGGGAAAATAAAATAGGTTTTATAAATATTTCACCATCATAAAAAATAACCATACATAGAATAAATAAAGATAGTAACATTGGATCTTATTCCAGGTAAATCATAAATAAATTATCAAAGGATTTTGTTATAGATGAGAATACCATTAAAATATCATTGGATCATTTCTTGAGAAAAATACCATAATCATTTTGAAATCACTTATTTAAAGTCTAAAAATTTTAAAAATTATTTAAGAAAACATTTATTTTAAAATAAACGAGTAAATTTCTTAATTAATATTCAAATAATTTATTTTTCATGATGACATGAAAATTTTTTCATGTGATATAAATTAAAAATAATATTTTATTCCCATATTTGATAAAACCTAACTTTTTTAGAGAACGAAAATAATATTCCTATTAAAAGTTATTACTATAAAAATTATTGAAAATTACTTGAATCAATACTTTTAGGATAGTAAAAATATTATTTAATACATTTTAGAGAAATATTAACATGGAATAAATGATTATAAAATGAATAATAAAATATATTCCGTTTTCATTAAAAGCATTATGTCAGACTTTTGTGTACTAAGAGAGGAAAATAAATTAAAAAAATTTTATTCCAAAAAATAAATAGATAATTATGAAATTTGTAAGATTTATGAAATATATATCAATTAACTTCATCTTTATAATTTTAAGCATAAAAATCATAAAAAATGTGATTGTAACATAAAACCCTTTCCTTAAGTATTATTTGCTACATAAGATATATACCATCCTATATAATGAACTAAAAATTTATGATAATTTTATAAAAAACTATATTCATACATATAATTCCATATAGAGTTCACTTATAAAATTTCAAAAATTATTGAAAATTACATGAATCAATACTTTTAGGATAGTAAAAATATTATTTAATACATTTTAGAGAAATATTAACATGGAATAAATGATTATAAAATGAATAATAAAATAGAGTCAGTTTTCATTAAAAGCATTATGTCAGACTTTTGTGTACTAAGAGAGAGGAAAATAAATTAAAATTTTTTTATTCCAAAAAATAACTAGATAATTATGAAATTTGTAAGATTTATGAAATATATATCAATTAACTTCATCTTTATAATTTTAAGCATAAAAATCATAAAAAATGTGATTGTAACATAAAACCCTTTCTTTAAGTATTATTTGCTTCATAAGCTATATACCATCCTATATAATGAACTAAAAATTTATGATAATTTTATAAAAAACTATATTCATACATATAATTCCATATAGGGTTCACTTATAAAATTTCAATAGTAATTTATTAAATTTTTTTTTAAAATCGTCATTTTTGGGTATTAACTATTTCATTTTTCATAAAAGTTTCAGTTCGATATTTCTAAAAGTTTTACTTTGATAATTGTTAAATTATATATATAATTTTATTTATGAGGTAAATATAATATATATTCATTATATAAATATTTTTAACTATCCAAAAAAATTAAGGTTTTAAAAAATGAATTACACCATTCATGGAGACGATAGTTCGTACATACACATAAATGTTGTTTTCATTTTTTAATGAAAATAAGGGAAGAAAGTTAAATGATATTTTATAATTATATAATAATAATTATTTCAGGAATATAATATATATATTTATATATTTAATCATTATATCTATCAATGTGATGGAGTGATGAAAAATTAACTGTATCGGTACGTGGAGACGATAGTCTGCATGTACGCACGAGAGATATTTTCATTTACCATTTGATGGAAAGTAGGTGGAAATGGTGTTGAAATAATAAAAATAATAACATATTAAAATATTTAAGATACCTGATACATCATGTTATTAGGGATAAAATTGGTTTAGAAGATATAAAAGGAGAAATAAAATCGTAATAGCTCGGTTAAGATTTATACCTCTTCTTTGAGAGGCCTCCTTTGGATTACTCCTTATGCATGGAAATATTGGTCTTAGGAGAATATAATGGGATATAGTAAAATTTTAAAGAATACCAGAAGGTTTTGGGGTATTAATTGGATGATGTATAAGTCTCAAATTGTGTGAATAAATGAGGGGAATATGTTCCCATTTATGAGTGAGAGGATGGACACACCTAGAATTTCTTAAAAGATATCAATAATATAAGGGCACTTTGATGTGAAAGTGGATCCAGATGTCCTAGAAGTAAAATTTAGGATAATATAAGGTCTAAATATTTTAATCAAATAATAATTAGACACATATTTGTGGCATTATTACCCATATCTCTTAGTTTAATCCCACTAGTAAACTCATTTTAACATTAAATGTGGTAAAAAATTACTATTTTTACTATTAATTCTGAATAAAAATTAATTTGAACCTATAAAATTATTTTAATAATGATTATTGAAAATATGGAATCTATTTTAAAATATTTAATTTATTTATGTGAAATAAATTCAATTAAAAACAAGTGCACAAAACATAACAAAAACCTTTTTTTATAAAAATGCATTGTAAGCATAAAAATGAATTTACTTTCATTACTTACCTAGTATAAACTATAGAATAGATGTTAAATTATTTTATTTAATCTATAAACTGTAAATTTCATTAAAAAAATTGATCAATACTGATTTATTTAATTTTTTATGGTAAAAATACATTGCGCGAATTAAGACAGTTTTATGAAAAATAACTATTTTATTATTAAATCATTTTTCTTCATTATTATCCCAATATATGGATTATTATTAATTTATTAATATAAATTATCAATATATTTTATTAAAATCATGTTTTAAGTAGTTTTTATTATAATTTTTAGATAATAAAATATAAAAAATATGTTTTTTGGAAAAATAAGTCTTTTAGTAATTAAAAGACTTTAGTATAATTGATTTATTATCAATACATTTTTATCATCCTTAAACATTACAAATATATTTCATAATTTGGTTTATCATATTCATATCTTACTATCCAATGTTAAGAATATTATAGTTTACTATATTTAGACTCTTGGTTGTGTGTAAATTAAGCTATTGAATACCTCAAGTATATTTTGAATGAAATACATATGAAATATTGTGGTGTTACATTCTACCCCATTCAAATGAATTTTACCCTAAAAATTAAATCACTCTAATAAAAACTACTAAGGATATCTCAAATTTATAACATCCTTATATTTCCATATAGCTTCCTCGAATTTCCAACTCCTCCATAGAACTTTAACCATGTGAGTATTCTTATTTCATAGAACTTTATCTATATGATCCATTATATCTAACAATTATTATTAATATAAAATATCATGTTATGATGATTAAACCTATGAGTTTATTTCATTTTAAGGATCAAGTGTGTACTTCCAAAAAAAGAGATACATTTAACAAATTATGAACTTGAGAGAGGTTTTGTGGATTCATCGAGTGATATGCTATAGTCTCAACCTAATCAAGAATCATAAAGGGACCAATATATCTAGGCATTAACATTAAATTATTACTAAATATCATAACCTTAGTCCATGTATAAATACATTGGAATACCTTCTCACTAACTTTAAATTCTAGATATAATCAATGGTTTTCAATAGAACTCTTCTTTTGACTCTGAGATATCTTAATTTCTAGTTAAATGAATCTAACATTATCTTACATTTCCTCTACTATCTCAGGTCCCAATATCGTTTATTCTCCAATATTAACCAAGATTATTAGATTTCTGCACTAATTTCCATAAATGGGTTTGTAAGGATCCAACTGAATGATCAAGTGAAAGATATTGTTATAATAGAATTTGACTAGAGGAAGGTGTTGATCACAACCCCCTTTAAAATCATGAGAAAAAGATATCTACATATACTCTAGGGTTTGAATGGTCATATTATAATGATCATATATATGGAAATTATAAGTATTATTGATACAAAAAATATGTATCTAGAGGTTTCTAAAGACTTCAATAGAACTTCTAGGTAAACCTATAATCTCAATTAGATGCAATAAAATTTGGTACTCTATAAAATCATACATCTTACTTAATATATAACCTGGAAAACTAATCATGAGATAAATATTATCTACTAAAAATGATGTTTTCAAACTTCATAAGGTTATCAAATATAACCCAAATATCATTATATCTTTTATAAATTTTGGGGTGTTTAATGATGAAATCCATTGTAATGTTTTCCCATTTCCATTATGGAATAGGTAATGTTTGTAACATTCCCTAAGACTTATATCTCTCAACCTTAACATTATAACATACCAAGAACCAGGATACATACTCTATAATATCTATCTTCATGTTTTCCCACCATAAATTCTATTTCGGATCTCTACATATCTTCTTATTTAAAGGATAAATTGATAAAGATGAGATATTAACTTCTTAAAATATATTTTTCTTCAAGTTTAGTATTTATAGGACACATAATATTTTCCTAAACCTTATAATTCCAATATAATCAAGGTTGAATATAATATCCTTTCCCACCTTATTTTTTATCTCTACATCCTTCTTCAGTGCCTCTTTAATCATCACATGGATAGGTTCTTTAACACTCATTTTATCAAGATAAAATTTATCCCCTTCCTTCAAGATTTCATGGTTCATAATTTGAAAATCCAAAAATATTGGATCTTTTATTATCCCCATCATTGACAATCTATCATGATCCTTTCGACTCAAAGCATCATCCTACTTGTTCACTTTCATAAGGTAGTAATGTATTGATCAATTGTAATCTTTAATAAACTTCAACTATATTCTCTAGTGAATATTAAAAATCCTTATGGGTGAATACATACTTTAATATATTATGATTAGTTTACATGTCAAACTTTTCTCTTTATAGATAATTCCTCCATATCTTTATAGAAAAGATTATTATTTCTGACTCTAAATTATAATCTGGGAAATTTTACTCATGAATCTTCAATTATCGTAAGGAATAAGCTATCACCATATCATTATTCATAAGAGAACAACCCAAAACCTTATTTTATGCATCCCTATAAATAAAAAACACTTCCCCACTATAGGGAAATGTGAGAATAGGTTCACTAACTAACCTTATCTTCAGTTCTATGCAAAATTCCACACATTCAATTGTCTAAAGGAACTTGAATCCATTTCGATTTAATTTAGTTAGTGGATTAGATATCCATGACATATCCTTCAAAAAGTATTGATAATATCCCTATAATCTAATAAAATAATGGATATTTTTCAAATTTCTTATTTGGGGCCAATTTTGAATAAAATATATCCTTAATGGATCCATCGATATGACCTCTCTTGAGATTATATGACCAAAAAATGAAACATTATATAGCCAAAATTTATACTTTGTAAATTTTTCATACAACTTATCCTTACTTATGACCTTTAGTACAATCCTCAAGTGATTTAATTCACTTCATTGTTCTCAGAATATAAAATAATATCATCTACAAACACTACCAAAAACTGATCAATCTAATCTCTAAAGGCTATGTTCATTAAATTCATGAAGATCGAGGGAAAATTAGTAAGAACAAATTGAATTGTTATGAATTAATTATGTCAATACCTCATAAGAAAGGTTTTATTGGGTATGAATTCACTTTTCACCATCAATTGATATTATCCAAATCAAATATCAATCATAGAATTTTTTTTATCTCCTCATAATTGATCAAATAAATCATTAATTCAAGGAAGAGGATAATTATTATTGATGTTGATCTAGTTAAGTTACTAATAATAAATATATATTCATAATTATCCAACTTTATTATTAACAAAAATAATAGGTGATCACCATGGTGATGCACTAGGATGAATTAATCCCTCATCGAGATTCCCCTATAGATACTTATTCAACTCCAACAACTCAATTGGGACCATTCTATATAGAGTCTTTGAAATAGGTGTAACAGAGAGCATGAGTTATATTGAAAACTCATCTTCACAATTCAGAGGAAGATAAAAAAACTCTTCCAAAAATACATAAAAAACCTCTCATGATATAGTTATATATTTTATATTGAGTTTTTCCCCAACCATATAAGATAAATATCACCACTAAATAGGAATCAAGATGCATATAGTAGATTTAATTTTCATTGGATGTTCTTATTTATCCTCACACTAATAGATGATCATAGTTTAATTTAGAATATTAAATGTGACTTCCCTTCCTTATAAATTCATATAGGATATTTATAAATAAATCCAATACATTCCCAAAATCACATATAATTCAACTAGAGGGAGAATAATATTATTTTTAGGAAGTACATTCCCACAAACATCAATGAGAGAAAAAACATTGACTTGGGATATGATTATCGTACCATTAAAACTTTTCACTATTAATTAAACATCTAATAATTATGGTGTTAATTATATACCCTTAAAAAATTATTTATATATAAAATATTATATAGAACTAGAATTAAATAAAACATTAATAGTTATAGAGTGGATGGTAAGTGTACATTTCACCACTTCGTTATCATACCCTCATAATGGTATTAGTGATTTCATGATATTTCTCTTTGTCTCTAAGACAAAGAGGTTTATAACGTCAATCATTATCATTAACCCTTGGATTTAAGTAATGGTTAGTATAATTCACATACACCTTTAATTTGAAACATTAGAGTGTGGGTGGTTCATTTTGTGGATATTTATCTCCACTCATATCATTAGATAACTTCTTCTCATCACTTTGGCATTCGGTTAACTAATGAAATTCCTTTCCATACTTAAATAATTTTACTAGTATCATTAATATAGTATCATACATGTTTCTTTCCAAACTTATGGAATAAAATAAGACTCATATTTTTTCCTCTATGGTTTTTATTATTAGAATATCCTTTTAATAACATATTTCTTTTCTTATCAAAACAATGAGATTTTTGGGTTACTTTGGTCACCATTTCTACCTTGAGAGAACATAAAATGATTTATTAATAGCTACTAAAGTCACTTATATATAATTCAATTTAGAGACTTAGTTTTAAACCACCTAAGAATCAGTTATTCTTGCTTTCAAGTTGGTTGATAATACTATAAGTGTACCTCATAATTCTAGTAAATGTTCCCTATAAGTACTAATAGATTAATAATACTTATATTTTAACTCAAGGAATGCATTTTGTATTTTCATATGAAGAATATGAGGAAAGAAATTATTGAAAACTAACCTTATAAATCATACCATTATATAGAGTCATGTTCCCTTGGTTTCCCAGTGTTCTTGATAAGAGAACACTATTGATATGTTTCACCTTCCAAATGATAAATAACCAAAATAATTATTTCGTGCTCTGAGCACTAGAGAATTTAAAATATCATTTTATTGGTATTAATACATTTCTCCACAATTAGTGGATTAGAGGACCCACTAAAAGAAGGTGGATTTTTCCTAATTAAGGACACAATAGACCATTGTTCCCTTTATTACTCATTTGGAAGCTCGTCATGATTCATGGATTAAGAAAATTTTATATTTATAACAATGATATTTTTAATTCTATCTCCTATAACATTTGGTGTCTCATTAGGAATATAATTTCATTTTCCATCAGATTTAACATTAACACGGTTCCTTTAGGTTCTGACCATTGACTAAAACAAAAAATCATAATATGAGAAAAAATAATAATGGTTGGAAATAATATTATCATGAAAATAATTTATAGGATTTCTAAATCATGACACATTAATTTAAATCTATGACACTTTTGTTTTATCAAAGTTTATCCATATTCCTCATCTATTCAAATCTTTCATAATGTTTCATAAAGAAAATTTAAATTATCCCAAGAATATCCCTTGGGAATGTCTATCCAAGTGTGAAATCCTAGACCCCCTCATCATTCACTGGTATAGAATAAGTTAATACTCAATACACCCCATTCATAGTTATTACCCCAAGGATCATCTATGTCATAATCCCATCAACTTTCTAGTATCCAAATAGTGGTGTATTTTATTGGAAAACTACACTTCTTTCTTTACTATAACGTAGGATATTATTCTATACTTATACTTATCTTAAGGGTTCTCATTAAATTTTTCTCATCCTAGTATCCAAAAAAAATAAACACTGTTTTGACACAAATAGAGGTGGATAGATCAAAACAAATATAAATATTACATTTTATTATATGAATAGTTATTACCTTTAATTATGATCTATTCCAGTACAGTAATGGTTTAGTGTATTTGGAGACTTGGATACATAAAAAACTATTACATGAAATATCTACATCATCACCCACTAATTTCTTCACCATCAGAAGCCTTTGACTTATCATACTTAGAACCTTTATTTATATCATAAGTAAAATAAAGCACAATAAATGGTTATCGCATATGCTTGGTAAGGTTAAATAAGAGAGATATCAATTAATGATCATTCCTAATCATAAACTGAGTATATGGGTATGATAACAAGAGATTAACATTTTAAAATCATACCTACAAATTCATAGATCATAATCATGAGTCTTTTCATAAATATTTTAATTTAATAAGAAATAAATCATTAAGGAATCAAATAACATGAACCATGATAGAATAACATTGGTGAAAAGTTTTGTCATAAAATATTGGCATAAAATGCGTAATGCCACAAAAATCTAAAGTTTGCACCTTGAATTTGATAACGTGTATGAAATGAAACACGAATCACATAAGGTAATATAATATCTAAATAATTTATAATATATTTACTATTTAAAATAGATTTTATATATTTAAATTCATTTAAAATTGATTTAGTGTGCATTACATGCATGAGTGACCTTCCTCGATGGTTTGCGTTACACGCAAGACCGAGTTCTATCGAACAAAAATATATTATTAAAATATAATGAGATATAAACTAGAAATTAAATTAGTAGTTATGAATATTAATAACTAAATTATAAAAATTATGGTTTATAAAAATATGTATTGAATTAATTGGTTACAAATTAATTATAAATGAATATAAGAAGCAATTGAATATAAAGTGAATATTTTTATAGAAAACTATTTTTACACTCCAAAAGTTTTTTACACTAATATATTTAATTAATTAAAATAAGTGATTGATATTAATATAATTTATATATTATATATTCAATAAAATATTTTTGATATTCATCCATTAGGTTTTATAGACATAATAGAATAACAAACTCTATTTTACACATAAAAACTATATTTTCATAATGGAAATTTTAGCACCTCTTAATGGTGAAACAATATTAAATTTGAATTTTGAAAATTTAATTGATTATAATTTAAAAATAAAATTAATATTTTAAATAAAAACATAATAATTATTTTAGGGGGAATTTTTGTATTTTTTAGAAACATGTCCTTTTTTTAATAAATAATTAAAAATACTGAATTTTAATTCAAAAATACTTTTTTATCTAATTTATTTATAGGGATAAATTATATTTTTAATTGTATTTAAAGTTTAATTAGATAATATTTTTATAAATTAATACAATTTATGCCATTTGAATAAATTTCACTATGAAATTGATTATAAAAACATAGAAAACATTCGGATGTTTTTTAAAAATCGGCATTGTCGTCCTCCTTGCAGGATGAATTTTAGATTAATTTCGACCACTTATGTGATTAGAATTTTGAAAAATAGATTCCATATTTGGAATAAAAATAGTTTTTAATTTCTAATAAGACCAAAAAAATCGACAAAAATTATTATCGAATGTAATTAAAATTAATTACAATTATTAAAGAAAAATTAATCTTAATAAAGGACTAAACCTTTAACTTAGGGGCAAAATGACCTAGACACTTTAACAACACCCATTTCATGGAAATAATTTTTACATTAACATTAATTTTTTTTGTTTTGTTGGTTTTTTAAAAAAATTTGTTAGGTAAAAACATGGTCACACATAACTTCTTATCAAAAATACTCTATGAGTCATTTTCCTCTATTATAAAAAGCCACCACCTCTCCCCATTCGTCACACCTCTAAAACCACTTAGGTTGGGATAATATCTTCCCATATATATTCCCAAAATCCCTCCCCATGACTTTTAAGCCTTCATTTTGGCATAAATCCTTCCAAGGAATCCTTTTGTTATAAACCAAAAGGAGTAACCTGATTAAGATGTAACATCTTCTCTCAAACTCTCTAGTTTTATTTCCATTATCAAACCCAGAAACCCTTATTATTAAATTATTGTATAAAAAAAAGTATCCTAAATATAATTTTATTTTTCTATACTAAGTTTTCAACCTAAAATTACAAACATATCCATCTAAGGGGCAACGAACATACAGTTTCTATGTACGACGAACTATTTCCTCGTGAAATGATGATTATTCATTTTTTGTTTACCAACACTCATGGTGTAAATTATGATATAAAATATGTTTACATATGATATGTATGATATTTATTATGTCCTTGTACTTATTTAGTCCTTTTATAACACATACATTTAATACTTTCCATTTTACGTTAATATGATAGCATTGTTTGAGGAAGTGTGGACTACTGCCTCATCAAAGCGACGTGATTCATTCACATGATACATGGAATGTATAAAAGATGATTATAATTAAACATATTAGAAATAAAAAAATATATTATATTAATGACATAATAAACTTTCTAGAAATATATATATATATATATATCATTTTATTAATTACCCTTTCACACACTTAAAGAGTGATAATGTTATTCATGGACGTGGGGACTACCACCTCCTCGACAAGATGTGATTAATTTTTCATCAAAATAATTCCATAAATTTGTATATATGATTAAATAATATGTTATTTATGATATAATGATCATTATAGAAATATATGATGTTTCTTACCTTCTTTCTGTAACGATCATTGAAAAATAAGAATGTTACTCATGCATACGTACGACCTATCGTCTCAATGATTGTAATGTTTATTAATTTTTCATAACAGTATGTAATGATTATTATTAAAAGTAAAATTTATATATAAATATGATAATTATTTCATTATTAGGATTCTATATATGTTATATAATGAACCATTTGATCATAGTTGACCCAGTAAAGTTGATTTTTTCACATAAACCAATTTTTTTCAAAACACCCAATGTAAACTTAATTGTTTAAGTGGTTGTTTAAAACATAGTAATAAGTGAAATAAGATTATATATAAACATGAAAAAATGTCTCAATAAGTTATAAAATTTAACATATATTTATTATACAAGATTTTAAAGGATGTTCGCCAGAAAGGAAACTCAAGGTAAGGGATTTCGTCTCAATTTACATTCCATTGAGACTTATTTATTTTCACACACCTAGTTTCTTTTATAAATCCTATATATTTCCGTTTTACATGATATATCATGAATCTCCTTACTCTCATGATATTATAACTTTCATTTAATTTTATTCCTTCTTGAGTTTTATGATTTAAAATGTTTCAAAATGGAATAAGACACTTTAGAATGTTTAAATATTATTTTCCTCAATAATAACTTTAATGATGTTTTAATGGTATATCAATTAGAGGAAATTATATGAATATTGTTCAATAAAACCTTTCATTTTATCTCCTCTGGTTATTAATGACAATTTTCAATTATTATTACCATTTTCCCACTCTTTGGTACTCAAAATATTTTAGAAAATATTTTTAAGAAAACTCGATTTTATTTCTCTCTTTAGTCAGATAACCTGTTTTATTCTAAAAACATTATTTTATTAAAATGTTTTCAAAAATAATTTTAAAATTATTTAGTATATACATTTTTACCATTTTTTTCTTTTTCCAATATTTTCATAGTAATCTTATTATAACTTTCTGAAAAAAGGTTTTTTTTCTAACCTTTAACCATGCAAAAAGAATTTTCTTTTTTACTTCGTACGACTTGTATGGATCTACCCACTGAAATTTCTTTGAACATTATTTTTCATGTTTAAAATTTTTCTTTTTAAAGAAAATATTTTCAAAAGGTATTTTCAATGAAAAGGTTTTTCAAATTTCTTCTCATAATAAAATGATATTTTCCTCTAATTTGTTTTTAAAATATAATTTTATAAAATTTATATTCGTCAATAATAAAAACCCTTTATTTTTACACCACTTAGGATTTTTGTATTGATACAATCCTTATTATTATTACAGATTGTTTATTATTTATTTGTACAAATATAGTATACACATTCACTTCCTTGAATCATTTTTATTCAATTTGAAATATTCAATCTCCTATGATCATTGAACATTGAGTTTCCCCCCAATTATCTGTTTCATTTATCATGGATGTTTCTATTTCCAAAACCATATACCATTATTTATTTGGTGTATAATTTTAAATTTATTTGATTATTTGGAGAAATATTTATAAACCTGTATCCTTTATTTAATAAGGATATTTTATAAGTCACTTTGTTTATTTAAATGCTTTGGACATTCACAATACGGGTTGGGGACTAGTTAATGCAATCCATATGGGTTAGAGACTGGTTAATACAAGATCTATAGGTCGGGTACCTGTTAATGAAATCCCCTCGATGCATTTTTATTATCATGAGATGAAATTAGTTGGAGAAAATACCTTTGATTTTACTTCCAAGTAGTATAGATGAGTTTTACCCATTGTTTAAACCAACTTATGAAAGGTCTTGACTGTATAGGTTTTCATGTGCCTCAGACATGAAATCCATTAAGAAAGAATTTTCCTCATTTGGTTTTAAGTATTATTCATCCTTGATATTTTTTATTGACATATCTATGGATACATTGTATTTTTAGTTATTTAGATGGCATGTGTTTTAATTTCTTACCTTTCCATTTTTATTTTCCCTTATCAATGGCATGTGTTTCCATTTATGACCTTGTCGTATTGTTTACATTATTCCATTCAATTTATTTATTACATGGAATATGTGTTTAGTTATTTACCTTTCCATATTGACTATTTTTAATTATTTAATATTTCTTCCACTATAATTTACCCTTACTGAGCATTTGAGCTCACCCTTATTGTGTTTCTTTCCCCAGTAATCCAAGAAGCGTACTATGAAAGATATTATTAGATTTACTAGATGGATTAGATCTATCCTAAAAGATATTTATTTATATGAAAATAATATGTTTTAATTAGTCTATTATTTTGTAATAAAATAATCATGTATATATTTGGTTTACTAAGACTATTAAACCCACATTCCTTCAATATTTTATTCCTTGTAATCATGCTAATGTAATTTATAGAAGACACTAGCTCTACGCTATCTGGGATCGGCTTGTTACAGTTGGTATTAAAGGACATTTAGTAGAAACATTAGGTACTATATTTAGGAGAAAATAGGTTATAGAACATAAATCTAAGGTATAATTTGAAGATAATTAGAGAATAACATCATAGAATTTTGTTAAGTTGGAGAATATGTGGGTCTTCCTAGAAATGCATCAATGTATGGATACTAAAAGTGGATTTGGTTCTGGAAAAAATGTATATAGGAGTAACAACTATGAAAAGGAATTCTGAGCCTAACTCAAAGTAACCTGGTATACAACAATGTTCTTTATTGTGCACCTAGTTTGACACTCCCGGGGGATATTCTTAGGATCATCCACATTTTATTTAAAAACCATTATGAAGGATTTGAATATATAATGACAATGAATATCCTAGGTCAAACCTAAGGTGTTTTAGATTGAAGATAAGTTTTCATTATTTTGAAATCCTAGAAGATATATTATGGATAAACCCTATACCAAGCAAGGACCTATGTGAAAATAAATGGATTAAGTGTTTATGTATTAAGTTTGTATTGAAAACCTTGGTTAAAAGGATATTTAGTGATTTACCTTATTTCAAGGATTTATATCATATTTATCTTGAAAATTATATTAATTTGGTTTTAGAAAAGTACAACCAGTATGTTGGGTGACAACCAATCAAATCCAGAAAGGTTGTGAGTCTTGAACCCATGACCAAAGGATGATAAGGGTTTCATGTGAATCACTGACCTACGCAATGTCTTGTTTAATTTTTCATTGTTTTTAGTCAAACAATTTGAAAAATAAATGTTAATAATGAACTAGTAGTATCACTTTTGAGAATTATAAATTAATGTATTAACCATATTGGTTTTAAAAGATAGTTAAAGAAATAAAGTTAGAATTGTAACTCTTTTATAAGACTTATGATCTTTTAAAAGTTTCTTTTAGTTCTTCATGCATAAAAAAATTCATTATTGGTAATTAATTTATGATGGTAAAGGAATTAATTATAATTTGATCAAAGAAAAACCAAAATTTAGGATTTATCATATGAAATTGAAACCTATCAGGTAAGAATATTCCCTTATATTATTTGGAGGTAAAATAATTACCCAACATTAGGAAAAAGACTTAGAAATAAAATGTTGTCCTAATATATTTACTTCTATTGAACCGATGGTCTTCTAAATTATAAAATATTTATGGATTTGAGGCCCTAAAATTTATATTTATCATTCAATTTTTTTGATTTAGGACTTCATTCACTCCCTATAAATATTTATGTTTTTTCTCTATGTATTTATCTCTACTTTCCACTGATGTTCTCCTACTTGATACCTAGTTACATCATAGTCCATGTGACCTTTGTACTTACCATTATATCCTTTATAGAGGATGTTTAATGAACCCTTATCATGATGTGGGATTTCAAAAAAGGAAATATCAAACAATATATCCCTGTGATCAAGTTTAAATTGTGAGGACTCAATTTAGATAAGGTGGGGAGAATGTGACGCCCCAAAAAATATAAAGTAAGCACCTTATATTCGATAGCGTGTATGACATGAAACACCAAGCTCATAAGGTAATATAATATATAGATACTTTATAATATATTTTATATTTAAAACATATTATATATATTTAAATTCATTAAACATCGAGTTTTTATGCATTACACGTAAGAGCGACCTTTCTCGATGGCTTGTGTTACATGTATGACCGAGTTTTATCAAACATAAATATATTATTAAAATACAATGAGATATAAACTAACTGTTAAATTAATAGTTATGAATATTAGTAACTAACTTATGAAAATTATGGTCTATAAAAATATAGACTAACTTAATTGGTTAGAAATTAATTATAATGGAATATAATAAGCAACAAAATATAAAGTGAATATTTTTATAGAAAACTATTTTTAGGATCCAAAAGTTATTTTATGCTAATAGATTAAATTAATTACAATTAGTGAGTGATATTATTATAATTTATACATAATATATTCAATAAAATATTTTTTATACTCATATATTAGGTTTTATATACATAAGATAAGAATAAACTCTATTTTACACATAAAAACCTATATTTTTATAAAGTCAATGTTACTGCCTTTTAATGGAGAACTAATTTTAAATATAAATTTTGACACTTTAATTGATCTAATATTTCAAAATTAATTTCATATTTGAAATAAAAACATAATAATTAGGTTAGGATGATTTTTTGATATTTTTCAGAAACATATCATTTTTTAATGAATATTTAAAAATACTGACTTTTAGTTCAAAACTACTTTTTCATCTAATTTATTTATAAGGATAAATTATATTTTTAATTGGTTTTACAGTTTAATTAGGTAAAATATTTATCAATTAATAAAATTTATGCCATTTTAATCAATTTTAATTTTAAATTGATTATAAAAACATAGAAAACTTTCGATCATTTTTTTTAAAAACTCGCATTGTCGTCTCGCTTGCGGGATGAATTTTAAAATAATTTCTACCATTTATATTATTAGAATTTATAAAAAAATTATTAAAAATTTTGAATCACCATAATTTATAATATATAATAATACCAATTTAGTTTTTGACCAAAAATATTAGTGAATGTAACTAAAATTAATTACAATTGTTAAGGAAAATTAAGCTTAATAAAGGACTAAACCTTTAACTTTGGGGCCCAAATGACCTATCCACTTTTACATCACCCATTTTATATCCATAATTTGTCCATGAACCTTCCATTATTAATTTTGGTTGGTTTTAATAATTTTTTTAGGTAAAAACGTGGGTACACCTAGCTACTTTTAAAAAATACCAAATGGGTCATTTTTTGCTCCCTTATAAAAGGCCACCACCTCTTCGCATTTGTCACACCTCTCAAATAACTTAGGTTCAACCAATATCAACCCATATAGCTTACCAAAATCACTCCCTTAGACCTTTAATCCTCCCTTTTTTCAGAAATTCTTCCATTTAAGCCTTTTGGTATAAACCAAAAGGAGTTACCTGATTAAGAGGTACGTCTTCTCTCAAGATCTCTAGTTTTATTTCCATTCTCCAACCTCTCAACCCTTATTATTCAATTATTGTATAAAAAAACAGTATCCTAAATATGATAGTAATTTTTTGGGATAATGTTTCGATCTACAATTACACACGCATCCATCTAATTGGTGATGAACATATTGTTTCTATGTACAGTGAACTACTACCTCATGAAATGATGATTGTTCATTTTTATTTTACCACCTCTCATAGTGACCATTATGATGGAAACTATGTTTATATATTATATATATGATGTTTATTATGTCTCTATACTTATTTAATACTTTTATAACACATACTTATAATACTTTCCATTTTTCATTAATATAGTAACATTGTTTGAGGAAGTGTGGACAACCGCCACCTCAAAGCGATGTGATTCATTCACACGATACACGAAATGTATAAAATATGAGTATAATTAAACATTTGAGACATAAAAATCATATATATGATATTAATGGAATAATTTAATTTCTATAATTATATATATATATATATTTCATTTTTTTAATTATCCTTTAACACACTTAAAAAGTGACAACGTTATTAATGGATGTGTGGACTACCGCCACCTCAACATGACCTGATTAATTTTTCATAATAATAATTCTATATATCAGTATATATGATTAATTAATATAGTATTTCTAATATAATGATCATTCTATAAATATATGGTGTTACTTACCTTTTTTCCATGACGATAATTTAAAAATAAGAATGTTAGTCATGAGTACGTACGACCTACCGTCTCCATGATTGTAATGTTTATTCATTTTTCATAAATGTATGTAATGATTATTTTTAAAAGTAAAAATTATGTATAAATATGATAATTATTTAATGATTATTATTTTTTAGATTTTATAAAATGACCCATTTGACCATAGTTTACCTACCAAAGTTGATTTTGACACATAAACTGAATTTGGTCAAAACACCTGATGTAAACTTAATTGTTTAAGTAGTTGTATAAAACATAGTAATAAGTGAAATAAAAATATTTATAAACCTAAAAACTTTTCTCAAGTAATTATAAAATCAACATACATTTATTATATAGGAAGTTAAAGGATTTTCAACCGAAAGTAAACTCAAGGTATGGGATTTCATCTCAATTTACATTCTATTATGACTTATTTATTGTTATGAACATAGTTTCTTTTATACAGTGTATATATTTACATTTTACATGATATATAATAAATATACTTACTCTCATGATATTATAAATTTCATTTAATTTTATTCCTTCACGAATCTTATGATTTAAAATGTTTCAAAGTGGTATGGGATACTTTGAAATGTTTAAAGATTATTTTCATTAACAATAACTTCAATGATATTTTAATATTATTTTCATTAGGAGAAAATAAATGAACATTGTTCAATAAAACCTTTTATTTTCTATACTTTAGTTATTCATTACCATTTTCAAGTATTATTACCATTTTTACACTCTTTGGCACTAAGAATGTTTTAGAAATTTTTTTTAAGAAAATCTGACTTTATTTCTATCTTTAGTCAAAGAACCTGTTTTCTTATGAAAACCATACTTTATAAAAAAATTGATAATGATTTTAAAATTATTTGGTAATCAATTTTTACCCTTTTTTTCTTTTTCTAATGTTTTCAAAGGAATCTTATTATCATTTTCCGAACAAGGAATTTTTTTAACCTTTAACCATGAAAAAGTAATGTTCTTTCTCCCTCATATGGCTTGTACAGATCTACCCACTTTCGTTTCATTAAATATTCCTTTACATTTTTAAGGGTTTAATTTTTAAAGAAAATATTTTCAAAAGGGATTTTCAAAAAAAAAAATTCATAATAAAAGGATATTTTCCTGAAGAATATTTTTAAAATATAATTTTATAGTATTTATATTAATCATCAACAACAACCCCTTATTTTTATTAAAATTGGGATTTTTGTATTGATACGGTACTAATTCTTCATCTATATGGTTTATTATGTATTTGGACAGAGATAGTATTCACATTCACTTACTTGAATCATTTTTTATTCCCTTTGAAATAGTTAATCTCCTATGATCATTGAACATTGAATTTTCCCCTAATTATCTATATCATTTATCATGGATATTATTATTTCATAAACCATATATTGTTTTTTATATGGTGTATAATTTGAAATTTATTTGATTATTTGGGTAAATATTGATAAACCCATATCCTTAATTCATTAAATATATTTCATATGTCACTTTGTTTATTTAAATGATTTGGACATGCACTATATGGGTTAGGGATTGTTTAATGCAATACCTATGGGTTAAAGACTAGTAAATGAAATCTATAAGGGTTGGGGGCTAGTTAATGAAAGCCCCTCAATGCATCAGTAGTCTAATGATATGAAATTAGTTGTAAGAAACCCTTTGAGTTTGATTTAAAGACGCATAGATGGGTTTCAGCCCATAGTTTAAACCATATTATGAAAAGTTTTAAATGTATAGGTTTTCATGTGCCTTAGACATGATGTCCATTAAGAAAAAAAATTCCTCATTTGGTTTTAGTTATTATTCATCCATGGGATTTTGAATCAATGTATATTTGGATACATTTCATTTTTAGTTATTTATAAATCATGTGTTTCATTTTATTAATTTACTATATTTATTTTTCCTTATATAGTTATTTTAATAGAATTTGTTTCAAGTTATTAACTTTCTACACTGTTTACACACTTCCATTAAGTTTACTGATTATATGGAATGTGTGTTCAGTTATTTACCTTAACATATTGACTATGTTCATTGATTAATTATTTCTTCCACTATACTTTACCCTTACTTAGCATTTTATCTCACCCTTATTATGTTTCTTTCCCTAGGAATCCAAGAAGTATACTATAAATGATATGCAAAGATTTACTAGATGGGTTAGAGTTATCGTCGAAGTTATTAATTTAGAAGAAGAAAATAATTTTGTAATTATTGTATTATATTTTAATAAAAGACTCATTTATGTATCTGGTTTACCAAGACTATTAAACTATCATTTCTTTAGGATTTGATTCCTTGTAACCATGGCAATGTAATTGATAGAAGATACCAGATTTGAGCAATATAGGTTCAATTCTCTACAAAATTTAGAATTAATCACAATCATAGAAATCATATTTCAAGGCTTCCCACCATGATATTCATCACGTGATAGGCTTGGTTTAACCACTCATGTGCCTATTTTGGGCTTCAAATAAACTCCCATGTACCCTTGTTGGGATTGGGATAACCACATGTGTACCCACTATTAGGCTTTTGATAACCTCATGTGTATCCTTTGAGTTCATAATACATTAATATTTTCTCAATACATTGGAGGTCTATAAAAAACCTACATGTAACATAATCATATTCCATTTTTATGTATGTCACAAGATCTCAAAATCATTTATCATTTCATTATAGCTTAAACCATGGAAAAGAAAGTGGTTTTCATCAAGATTTCAACTTTATAATCAATAAATATCAATAGAATAAAAAATATGTTAACATTGTAACATATCCTCAATAAATCATAAAAAAAGAATAAAATTATTTTTTATAAATGAAATAACTTTAAAAGATCACATGAACATTTCTCGAGGAAAATACCCTTTTCTTTTTGAAATAAATTATTTAAAAACAAAATAATTTTAAAAGTATAGAGGGAAAAAAATTTGAAATGAAGCATGAAAATTTTTAAAGGAGTCTACAAAACATTTACTGATCATGATGACATCATAATAAATTTTTTTAGTATATTTTAATACTAATATTTCATTCCCAACTTTGGTAAAAAGGACATCATTAAAAAAATGATGAGAATATTCTTCGTAAAATTTTTTAAATAAAGTAAAACATGGTAAAAATGACTTTAATAATTCATTAAATAATTGTAAAAATATTATTGAAAACATTTTATATAATATATGAACATGGAAGAAAATATTCTCAGTGGTATAGAAGAATGAAGTTGGTTTTCTTAAAAAAACATTATTTTAAAATCTTGAGTGCCTAAAAAGAGGAAAACATTATGAAAAATAATTTCAAAATATAAATATATGTTAATAAAATAAATAAAATTTATGAGATGTGTTTCATATAACTTCATCATTAGGAATTTAAGCAAAATCAATTTTGATCAAAATGAAACTACAACATAAAAACCTTACCTCAAGTCTAACATTATTCATAAGTGCCCCAACTTCCTATATAATAAATTAAAAAATTACTATAATTTTATACCAGAACCATATTCAAACATATAATAACATATATTGTCCACTTATAACATTACAACACCCAATTATTAATAATTTTTTATTTAAATCATTTTTCCCAAGGGTTAACTATTTCATTTTTCATGAATGTTTCAGTTTAAAAGTTCCAATTATTGTACATTGATCATGGTTACATAATCAATATAATTTTAGCTTGTATATAAATATAATATTAATTCATTATATACATATTTATAACAATCCCAAAAAAAATATTTAGAAAACTTAATTACATTGTTCATAGAGACGATAGTCTATAAGTACACATGAACGTTGATTTAATTTTTTTAATGAAAGGAAAGAAATAAATATAAATAATGTTTGAATATCCCAAAAATAATCTCTATATCATAAATATCATATATATTTAATAAATACATCAATGTGTGGTAGTGATGTAAAATGAACCATATTGCTTTGTGGAGATGGCAGTCCACATGTACACATGAGTGATATTTTATTTTTCCATTTTATGGAATAGTGGTGGAAAATAATTTGTACATAATAATAATAACATATCTTTATATGTATGATAATATTTTCATCAGGTTATTATGGATACAATTGGTTTATAGGATATGGAATAAAAAAATTTAATGATCTCAGTTAATATTTATAACACTTCTTTGAGAGACCACCTTTGGCTTAATCCTTAATATACTAGTATTAATAGAATAAAAAGGGCTCAAAGAAAAAGGGAAGGAATCTATGATGTTTTTATGGTAGGTATTTTCTAATATAAAAGGATCAAATTTTTTGAATGAGGGAGGAGGATAATTGTTTCCCTTTAAAAATGAGAGGAGGGATACAAATTGAATTACTTAAAATATTCCTATAATATAAGGTCACATCCATGTTAAGGTGGCTCAAAATAGATATGAATTATAAGTTAGGATAATATAAGGTCTAAATTTCTTCAAATAAATTATAATTAGAAAAGTTTTGTGTCATTCCTAACATTATATCTTAGTTTCACCTACCCTAATAAACTCATTTTAACCTTAACCATAGTAATAGAATTTTACTATTTTTACTATTCATTGTGAACAAAAAATAAGTTGACCCAGTTAAATTATATTAATTACATTTATTCTAAATATATAATATATTTTAAATTATCAAATTTCTATAATTGGTGCGAATTCACTTTGAAATAAGTGCGCAAAATGCAATGAAACCCATTTTTGGACAAATATTGTTTTAGGCATAAAACTAAATTCACTTTCATTCCATAATAAAAACTATAAAAGGGATGTTAAAATATTTTTATTGAATATATAATATATATATTGAATTAAAACCATTAATAAATAATTATTAACTTAATTAATCAACACATTGTAGACATAAAAATGGTTTTATGAAAAATAAATCTTTTTATATTTAAAAGATTTTATCTTCATTCCTAACCTTATGTATGGATTATTATCCATTTATTCATATAAATTATCAATATATTTTATTCAATTAATTTTTTTAATAGTGATCAATACACTTTATTTAGATAATAACATATATAAAAATAAATTTCTTTGAAAAATAGGAATTTTATTCATTAAATGATTTTATTAAAATTGAGTTAATATAAACAAATTTTTATCATACTTAACCCTTATACATATATTTCATAATGTTTTTAATCCTATAAATACCTTTCAATCCAATGGCTAGGTTATAAAGTTTTTTCATATTTAGACTCGTATTATTTATAAAGAAATCTATCAAATACCTCAAGTTTATTTCAAAGGAAATAGATATAAAATATTAGGTTGTAACATTATACCTTGATTAAAATTTATTTCACCCTTAAAATTACATCACTATGATATAAAAAACTAACAATATATCTACTCCATCATATTTTTGGGTTCTTATGTAGCTTCCCTAAATTTTTTATTCCTCTAGATAACTTTAACCAAATGAGTAGTCATATTCCATATCACTTTATATATATGATCCAATAATTCTATTAGGTGTTATTTATAGGAAAGAAAATTCTCCAATGGTAAAACCTATGAGTTTAGTACATTGAAGGATCAGGTATGTAATTACAAAAAATAGATTCATGGAATATATCCTGAACTTGATAGAGGTTTAGTGGAAAATCCAAGAGATAATCTATAGTCTCTACTCAATCAATAATCTCGAAGAGACTAATATTTATAGGGATCAACTTTCTCTTCTTCCTGAATCATATAACCTTCTTCCATATAGAAATTCATATGAACAACTTCTTTTAAACTTCAAATTCTAGATCATGTAAATTATTTTGAGAATGACCCTTTAGTTAGCACTAAGTTTCCTTGACGTGGTGCTGAATGGATATAAATTTATCTTTCATTTCATCTCCAATCATAGGTATCAATTGAATTCATTCACTTACATCATCCTAGAATGTCATATTTTTTCAATTATTTCTATATGAAGCTTCATAAGGTTCCATTTGAATTATCAAGTGAAAATTATTTTTATAATAGAATTTTACTAAAGGAAGGTTTTTATCCCAACCACATTTGAAATCCATATAATAGGATCTTAAAATTTCCTAAAAGGTTTGAATGGTTCTATTAGACTAACCATATATCTGAGGATGATAAGTAGCATTAAAAAAAACTATGTATCCATATATTATTGAATACTTCACCAAAACTTCAAGGAAATCCTTGGATCTTGATCAGATACAATATAACATAGTAATCCATACAACCTTACCACTTACTTAATATATATCCTATAAATATGATCAAGAGATGAATCTAATTGGATATCAATGAAGTGTGATAACCTTGTAAGGTGATTGACTATAACAAAAAGTTCCATGTTATATTTTTTTGTGGAGTATGATGATGAAATCCATGGTGATTTTTTCCCATTTACATTATGTAATGGGTAAGGGTTGTAATATCCCCTCATAATTCTAACTATTATCCTTAAACTTTTAATATACCAAGCGGTGAGATACATACTCTATATTATCTCTCTTCATCTTATCCCACCATAAATACTCTTTCGGCTATCTATACATCTTCATACTTCTAAGATGAATAGAGAATGATGGTCCATGATCATCTTACCATATATCTCTTTTCAAGTATGGTATCAATGAGACAAAAACATGGTTCCTAAACTATATCATTCCACAATAATCAAGGTTGAACTCAAGAAAATATATCACCTTCTTTTCCAGCTTTACATCCTCCTCCATTGCCTCTTTAATCTTCATATGGATAGATGGTTGAAAACTTATTTGATCAAGTTAATATTTCTTCCCTTCCTTCAGGATTTCAATGTTTATCCTTTAAAAATCCACATATATTGAATATTTTGTGATCTTATCCATTTATAATAAAAAATTATCCTTTTGAATCAAAGAATTGGTAACCTAGTTCAAATTCCTAGGGTGGTAATGTATTGAGAAGTTACAATCTTTAATCAACTCCAACCATATTATCTATTGTATATTCATCTATGTTTTGGTGAATAAATATTTTTAACTTTTATTATCAGTATATTTTTCACACCTTTCTCTATAAATATAGTTTATCCATATCTTTAATGTAAATATTACTATTATTAAACCCTAAATCACAAGTCAGGTAATTTTCCAAGTGATACTTCAATTGGAATGGGGAATAATATGTCTTCATTTAATTATATATATGAACACATCCCAACTCCTTTTTTGATGAATTACTATAAATGGAAAACCCATCTCCACTATAGGGTAGTGTGAGCATAGGTTCACCAACCAACCTTCTCTTTAGTTCCTTGAAATTTTCTTCACATTCATTAGTCCATAGAAAATTGAATCTTTTCAAGGTTAACATGGTGAGGGGATTCAATAACAATGAGAAATCTCTCAAAAAGTATCGATAATAATCATCCAATCCAAGAAAACTATGGATCTCAGTCACACTGGTTGGTCTGGTCCAATGTTCAATAACTTTTATCTTTGATGGATCCACCGATATACCATCTCTTGAGATTATATGACCCAAAAAAGAAACTTTATATATCCAAAATTTGCAGTTCTTAAATTTTCCATACATCTTATCCTTCATTGGGGGTTGTCATTATAATCCCTAATTGATCTTCATGATATTTTTTTCTCCGGTAATATATAATAATAACATTCATAAAGACTATCACAAACTGATCAAGGTAATCTATAGAGGCTCTATTCATTAAATCCATAAATATGGTGGGGGAATTAGTAAGACCATATTGAATCGCTATAAATTCATATTGTACATACCTCATGATCTTGTTAAGTTCTTGATAGTCAATGTAGAGTCACATTAATCCAAATTTATTATTAACAAAAATATTTGGTTCACCACATGGTGGATCTCTTCACCAAATTAATCCCTTATTAATATTCTTCTAGATTTACTTCTTCAATTCTGATAACTCAATCATGGTCAATCTATATGGTTTTTTTGAAATAGGTGTAGCATCTAGTATTATTTCAATTGAAAATTCAACAAAAAAAATTGGGGGAACAATAGGAAACTCTTCTTATAAGACATCAAAAAATTTAAAAACAATAGGACTATCATCGATATTGAGTTTCTCCCCAACCATATAACAAAAATACCCCCCCCCTTTTAATTTGAATCAGGACCCAAATAATGGATTTAATTTCAACTGGAAGTTCATATTTATCCTCACATCAATAGGTGAACATAGGTTGATTCATAATAGAAAATGTGAATTCTCTTCCTCAACAATTCATAGTGCCTCTATATAAAAAATTCCAATACAAGACCAAAATCACATCAAATTCAACTAGAGTGAGAATAATATGATTTACAAGAAGCACATTCCCACATACTTGAATTCGATAAGAATAATATGTTGGAGATGAAGTCATCATACCACTATGAGTTTTCACTGTTAATTAAACCTCTAATCATTGAGGGTTTAATGTGATACTGTAGAAAGTTCTTTAGATAAAAAAATAGTGAGTAGAATCAAATAATATAGTATCATTTCTAGATTTTATGGTAAGTGTACCTTTCACCACTTCATTATCATACCCTACATCGACAATAGTTATCATACCAGATTTACCACTTTCTATGGGATTAAGATGTTTCTAACATCTATCATCATCATTAACCTTCATATTAAAGCATTGGTTATTATAATTTTGATACTCCTTACATTTAAAACATTAGAGTGTGGTTGATTTATTCTATGGAGATTTCTATCCACTCGCATCATTGTATAAGTTATTAATATAACTTTGGAATTTTATTTCTAGATAACCTTCCTTAAAACACTTAAAGCATTTACTAGTCCCCTTAATAAAATTTCCTCCATATTTATTTTCACACTTATGGAAAAAAATAATACTCATATTCTTCCCTCTATATTCTTTATAATTATAATTTACTTTAAATACCATCATTATTTTTTTATCAAAACCATGATATTTATGGGTTACTCTGATCTTAGTTTCTACCTTGATAGAACAAATAATTATTTATTCATAGCTACTAAATTCTCTTATAGTTAACACCATTTAGAGACTTGGTTTTAAACCATTGATGAAATGATCAATATTCTTTTCAAGTTGGATGACAATACCAGAATCATGCCTCATAAGTAATATAATAATTTTATTATAGGTACTATTATTTTCATCATCCTTCAACTTTAGCTCATGTAATTCCTTCTCCTTTTTTGGATGAAGAATACAAGGAAAGTAATTGTTGAAAAATAACCTTCTAAACTCATCCCACTCTATAGAGACAAGTACTTCATGTTGCATCATTTTTTTGATATGATTCCTCCATTGATCTGCTTCACCTTCTAAAAGGTAAACATATAATATAACTTTCTCAATCTATGAGCACTATAGATTAGAAAATATCTTTCTAGTGGTACTGATCCATTTCTCAGAAATTATTGGTTCAAAGGACCCACTAAAATATGGCATATATTTCCTTCTGAAGAACTCAAAATAATTTTATTCCCTTCTTTTCTCATTTGGTATCTCATTATGATTCATGGGTTGATAAAGTTTTGTGAGCATAGAAATGAAAATTTTCATTCCATCTCACAAAAAATTATGTTTCTCATGAGTATAATCATTATATTTTCCATCACATTTAGGTTTAATGTGGTTCCTTTGGGTTCCAACCAAACCAAAAAGTATAGTATGAGAAATAATAATCATAGTGGAAAATCATATAATCATGAAAATAATTTATAGGATGTCTAAATCGTGACAACTTATTTTTAATATATCACTAATTAGGTTTATATTATGTCATCCATGGTCATAATATATTCATATCCTTTATAATAGTTAATAAATGAAATGGGAATTGTCCCAAGAATACCATCAAGGAGTGTTTATATAGGTGTGTAGTCTTAGTCCCCCTCATCATGCACTGTTGATGATTGATTTAATACTTAATCATCCTCAATCAGGGTTTTTACCCCTAGGTGAATCTATTACACAACTATATCCATGTTCTAGTATCTAGACATGGATGTATTCTCTAGGAAATTCATACTCCTTTCTTTACAATAACATATCATATTCTCCTATACCTAGGCTTTTCCTAAGGGTTCTCACTTATCATCTTAGTTCATTAAAAATATATATACCTTGGTCTAATACCAATTTAGGTGACCCAATCATCACATACCTAAATATTACATCTTATTAGATAAATTTTCATCACATATCATTAGGATCCATGATAGAACTATATTGTTTTAGTGCCTTTAAAATCATGGATAAATAAAAAAACTGGTACATGAAAGATCAACATCATCTCCCACTAATTTCTTCATAATTAGAACCATTATTAGACATATAATACTTACAAAAGTTCTTAATATCCCAAGCAAAAGGAAACAAAACAAATGGTGAGGTAAGATCCTTATTAAGAGTAATTAATGGATATATCAATATACAATCATTTTTATGAATAACATATGTATAAGGGTTTGATAACATGAGATTAACATTTGAAAATATTACCTAGGAATTCATATATCATAATCATGATTTAGGTCATAATGTTTGGCCGACATGAATAAAAAAGGTGTCAAAGAACATTATTCTTGAGATCATAACATTGGTATAATGTTGTGATATAAAAGAGTTTCACAAATTGTGGAATAATCATAATAATAGAAATATTATGTCAATGATACCCACTGAGACATTTATCACATGTTAGGCTAGGGATAACTACCTGTGTTCTTTTTTGGGCTTAGGATAACCTCTCATGTACCCTAGTTGGGCTTTGGCTAACCACCCATGTACCATCTTTTAGGCTTGGGATAACCTCACATATACTCTTGGAGTTCATAATATATTTCATTGGATGTATATAATTAATCCAATAATAGTATTATCATAGTCCATTTATATTGTTTCTATCGGGTCATAAAAACATATATCATTTTAAAATATATTAGCATGTGGAAAAGAAAATATGTTTCATCAAGATTTCATCATCATAATCAATAAGATTCGATAGAATGAATAAATATAGTGACATTTTTATATCCATATTAAATCATAAAAAACATCAAAGGGCGTTGTTATAAATAAAAATACCTTTAAAAGATCACCAAAACCTTTCACGAGGAAAAAAACCTTTTCATTATGAAATCAGTTATTTGAAGTCTAAGAAATTTATAAAATATTATTGAAATAATTTTATTTGAAAAGAACTATGGAAATTTATAAAGGAATATTAAAATACTTGAGTGGTCATGATAGTGGTAAAATTCATTCAATTAGTATACATTAAACTATGATTTCGTTCACACGTTTTCTAAAAAGTACCTCAATACAAGAACAACAAGAAGATTCCTATTAAAAAACTCATAGAAATTAAAAAATTGGTAAAAATTAATTTAATAGATCATTGGATAATAGTAAAAAAATTATAGAAAACATTTTAGAGAAAATTTTTACATTGAATAAAAGATTATCAGCCGAATCGAAAAACAGAGTCAGTTTTCCTAAAAAACATCCTTTCTGGAATTTGATTAATTAGAGAGAAGAAAATGAAAGGAAAAAATTTTTATTTAAAAAAATATCCAAATGATAAAATACATAATATTTATGATAGAAATATCTTATAAATTCATAATCATAAATTTAAACATAAAAAATACATTTAAAAATGTTATTTTAACGTAAAACCCTTACCAAAAGTCTAGTTTTCTTCATGAGATAATTAAAATCCTATATAATAAATTAAGAATTATTATATTGTTATAAATGAACCATATTAATACCTATAATAATATATATGTTTTAATTATAAAATTATGACACCAAGTTTTTTACAATACTTTTTGAAAATCATCATTTCTAGGTGTTAACTGTTTTGTTTTTCATAAAGTTAAGATATTAACATAATATATATTAATTTTATACATATTTATGACCATAAAAATAATTATATACGGAAAAAATGAATTACATCATACATGGAGACAATAGTTTGTACGTACACATGAATGCTATTTTCATTTTTAATGAATAGAAGAAAATATAGATAAATAATATTTTATAACTTAATAATAATAATAATATCATATATATCATATATATTTATTAAATATATCATTATATCCATCAATTTTTGGTGGTGATATAAAATAAACCATATCGCTATGTGGACGTGGTAGTCCACACGTAGCCACGAGCGACATTTTCATTTTCCATTTGATGGAATGGAGGTGGAAAAATGTTGGGTTATCATCATGATAAAAACTTAATATATTTATGATACTATTCTCATCATTTTTTATTATTAGAACAAGTTTATAGGATATTGAAGAAGAAATAAAATTGAAAGACCTTGGTTTAGATTTATAACTCTTCTTTGAGAGACCTCCTTTTTTTATAAAAATTAAACCTTGAAATATTAGTCTTAATAGAATAAAAATGGGTATAAGAAAAAGGGAAGGAATCTAGGATGTTTTTGGGGTAGGTCTTGGATGATATATAAGTTTCAAATTTTGAGAATAAGGGAGGACAAGAGGTTCCCATTTTTATGTGATTGGAGGAAAACACATGGAATTATGTAAAATATTTGAATAATATAAGTTCACTTACATGTTAAAGTGGATCCAAATGGAAAATAATTATAATTTAGGATGATTTAATATTTAAATATATTCAAAAAAATAAAAATTATACAAATTTTTGTGTCCTTATTACTCTTATGTCTTAGTTTCTATAGCGACCCAACCTTTTCTTACATTACTATTATATCATTTTAAATATAAACAACATAATATTATTACATATAGAGGATCCAAAGGTTTAGTGTCTTGGGTGAACTAGGACCATACATAACAATTACAACATCAATCACAAACATTTATTTAATTTCTTATTCTCTAGCTTATTATTGGAACTTGTCCTCTCCTTAGTACATGTAGCCACCTGAGGATATACATCAAGTGGGGTGATCTAGAATCCCAGTAATAGGATATATAATAATAATATAGCATGGGTTGATCATAATAATAACATGGGAAAAAGATCATGAACATGAGAGGAAGCATAAATATAAGACTTGAAATGTGGAAATGCATAAAAATGAAACATCATGTCTTAGTGGTTAACTACCACACATACTTGTGAACCAAGATAGCATCTTGTTAACACATCATTTCACAATTACTCATTAGATTCATCACTTTACCCAATGCATTGGAGCACTGTATAATTTCGGGCGCACTTGTCACTTTGAAACATTCATATTGTGCTATATAATTTCGGGCACACCTGTCACATCATAACATTATATTTATCATGATTTCCACACATATCAAAAATTAACATAACTAAACCATGGAAAGTAATTAGTTTCATCTCATAAGAACACATTCATAAACATTGGGATCCCAAAATAAAGAGGTAATAACATACATGTTACAAGAATCGTCCACTTTGAGTGATAAGTAAAAGGTGTGTTCATAAAAGAAGAGTTCTTTTGGAAAACATTTTGTTTGACATAAAAACCAGGGACAAACATGTATATCCCATAAAAGGAAATACAATTATGAATAAGTTATCTTTAAGGAGTAACCATATCAAAAATGGGGTGAAAGAGGGATAACCTGAAGGATGAAAGTTGGGTTCAAGAATTTCCCCTTACCTTGTATCTGAATGCTTCCTTCTCTTTAATGTCTTTTATAATGAAATTATATTAAATAATTAGAAATCCATAACCTTATTTAAATTAATATGGTTCATTATGGTTTTGTTAAGTGATTTTATGTGCCTTTGGATGAGTTATAGAGTTTAAAAACATTGTTTGGGAATGTTTGTTTTTATGGTTTTCTTGAGTGGTTCACTTGTATTCTTAAATTGAAGTTTGGGTAGAACATGGGTAAAAATACAGAACTGATATTACATGTTATTAATTATATTGAAGTATATTTAATTATATTATAATTAATCATATTATATCCATGTGGATAAATCATTAGATAAGAATTAAATGATGATAGTTTGGGTTAATTTGAACATTTTTTCAATCATAATGAACTTGTTTTATTTTATCACTAGTAATATGGCCATAAGTTATTTCCAGAACTTTAAATAGGACAAAATACATATAAAAAATTCTGTTTCAACCATAAAAATTGTTTCATTACCATATCTGAAGTTAGAAATGGAAGAAGAAAGCATGTCATTCTTGAAGGTGATAAATTAACACCTCACGAACAACGTTCTCTTTAATAAAATGAAAGGAAGAGGGAAAGAGGGTTGGATGATATAATATCCCATTAGAATCATAAAATTATATTATATGTATAATACTAGAGTTAAACTACCATTTATATGAAGATAGGTGGGGAGAGATCAAGAAATGAACTTTAACTTGAAAGGAAATTAAAGGAGAAGAGGGAGAGAAATTACCTCTTAAATCCTCCTCTTGAGATTCTCCTTAAGGAAGCTAGGATTGGTATTTTGATGAGACCAGAATCTCTTGAAAGTGGGAGAGGGGATAGATAAGAGGTTTTTTCAGAGTTTAGATAAGGCTTGGAGCTTTAGAGGTGTGAGGAAATGAGGGTGTGAAGGGTAGTTTTTATAGTGGAGGGGAGAGGGGTTTCCTTAATATAAAATTCATTAGTTTATTAATTTCCCCTATGAAAAGGAATAGTGAGTCTTGAATGATCAAGAATAGTAATTTTATCATGTGATCCCGAACCAAGTGGGCTTACATCAGCATAACATCACACATGACTCTGTAATTAGCTTATTTAGCTTATTTTTGTAAATTACAGTATTTCACTATTCATCAAAAATTCAAGTATCTCAGAACAAAACCCAAAAATTTACCCCAACCATTTTTTGAGGTGTAGAATCCAAAAATGAAGTCCATTTTTCAAAAATAATTTTCTAAATATTATTAATTTAATATTTAATTATAATTATAATTTACTTAAAAAACAGTTTTTAAAATTAAAACTGACTTTATAGTGCTTTCAAAAATTATGTAGGGCCTTAGAAAATTATATAAAAACTATAAGACAATTATTTTTTAATTTATGAACACATTTTAAGAAAAAATAATTTCTTTTAAATTAATTAATTAATTATAATTATTTATTTATGACTTACAAAATACCAAAATGTTTACTAAGGTCAAATTGTTAATTTCTAAGATGTCTAAATTTTATTTAATTATTCCTGGGTAAGGTTACTCTTATTTTAGTTGATTTACTATTCATAATGGTCATATTACTATTCATGAGGGTTTGTTACTATTCATAAGGGTATGTTACTATTCACCAAAAATTATTTTTGTTTTATTAGACTCCAAAAATCATCTTGAACATAACTATGTATGTTAGATTTTCAAAATTCCAAACACAGAAGTGACAAACTTATGTTTAAAGGTCACTTATCACTTAGTAGTTCATTATGTTGTATTTTCATGTTATTTTGTTACATAATTATAAGAAGGTGATTTCCATTGAAAAACTTTGGGTCGTTACATTCTTCCCCCCTTAAGAAATTTTGCCCCTGAAATTTCACTTTACACAAACAGGTGAGGGTAATTCTCCTTCATTGCCTCTTCTGGTTCCCAAGTTGCTTCCTCAAACTTATGGTTCCTCCACAACACTTTGAAAATATGGGTTGTCTTGTTTCATATAACATTATCTCTCTGATCCAGAATCTTTACTGGTTGCTCCTCATAGGAGAGATCATCTTCCAACTACACCACCTATGAGTTTAGTACATGTGAGGGGTCTGGTATGTACTTCCTCAGTAGTGATACATGAAACACATCATGAACATGATCCATATTCAGTATAAGTGCAAGAAGATAGGCCATGACATCCTATGCGGTCAAGGATCTCGAAGGGGCCAATATACCTTGGGCTTAGCTTCCCTTTCTTCGTGAATCGCATGACTCTCTTCCATGGAGATATTCTAAGGAAGACTTTATCTCCAACGTAGAACTCCAAGTCTCTTCGATGGTTTTCATCATAGCTCTTTTACAGACTTTGAGAAGCTTTGATGTGTTTCTGGATGACTTGAACCTTCTCGGTCATCTCTTGAACAAGATCGGGTCTAAGTAGCTTTCTTTCTCCAACTTCATCCCAACAGGTTGGAGTTCTACATCACTTTCCATACAGAGCTTCATATGGAGACATCTGAATACTCGAGTGGAATCTATTGTTGTATGAGAACTCAACCAATCATAGATGCTGATCCCATCCACCTTTGAATTCTAGAGAGCAGGGTCTTAGCATATCTTCAAGCGTTTGAATAGTCCTTTCAGACTGGCCATCAGTTTGGGGTGATAGGTCATGCTAAAATTTAATTCAGTACTCAAATAATGTTGAAGACTTATCCAGAATTTAGATGTGAACCTTGGATCACAGTCAAAGACAATTGAGAGTGGAACACCGTGCAGTCTCACCACTTCCTTCACATATATCTTTGCAAGTTGTTCAAGTGAGATATCTTCCCGAATAGCGATAAAATGGGAAGTCTTGGTGAGTCCGTCAACCACAACCCATATCACATTATTTCCCTTCAACGTCTTCGGGAGACCCATGACAAAGTCCATTGTAACATTTTCCCATTTCCACATGGGTATAGGCAATGGCTGCATCATACCTTTGGACTTTTGTCGCTCAGCTTTAACTTGCTGACATACTAAGCACCTTGATATATATTCTGCAATCTCTTTCTTCATGTTATCCCACCATAAGTGTTCTCAAATATCATGGTACATCATGGTACTCCCATAATGGATAGAGAATGTTGAGCTATGTGCATTGTCCAATAGCTCCTTCTTTATCCCGGGTGATGAAGGCACACAAAGCCGCATTCCAAACCAAATCACACCATCATCGTCGATATGGAACTCCTACAGTTTCCCTTACTTTATTGCATTCACCCTATTTTGTATCTCCGCATCATCCCTTTGTGCTTCCTTAATATTCTCTTGGAGGGATGGTTACACAATCATTTGGGAAAGGTAGGATATATCCCATGCCCTTATGATTTCCAAATCAATTCTTTTCATATCCAAGAAGATAGGGTCTTTCTCAATCCACAGCATGGATAGAGTAGCATGTTCTTTTCTTCTTAGTGCATTAGCTACCTTGTTCACCATTACAAGATGGTAGTGAATAGAGAAATATTAATCCTTGATTAGCTCTAACCATCTCCTTTGACGCATGTTGAGTTCCTTTTGTGTGAATATATACTTTAGGCTCTTGTAGTCGTTCTATATGTCACACTTCTCACCATAAAGGTAGTGCCGCCAGATTTTCAAGGCAAAAATCACAGCTGCCAACACTAGATTAGGTTTCTGCTAGTTCTGCTCATGGATCTTCAACTGTCGTGAGGCATAGGCTATCACATTGTCATTTTGCATGAGTAAACAACCCAAACCTTTCTTTGAATCATCATTGTATATCAAAAAAAATTCTCCACTTTTCGGTAGTGTGAGTACAGGTGCAGTGATCAGCCTTCTCTTTAGCTCCTTGAATCTTCCCTCATATTCTTCCTTCCAGGCATACTTTACCCCATTCCTTGTTAACTTAGTTAGCGGGCTTGACAATCATGAAAAGTTTCTCACAAAACGTCGGTATTACCCAACTAATCCAAGAAAACTACGGATTTCCATGACACTAGAGGGCCTAGGCCATTCCTCAATAACCTTTGTTTTTGAAGGATCCACAGAAATTCCCTCACTTGTGATCACATGTCCCAAGAACGTGACTTGTTTCATCCTAAAGTCACAATTGCTGAACTTGGCGTACAACTTCTCCTTTCTCAATGTCTCCAGCACAAGTCTTATATATTCTTCATGTTCCTCCTTGCTCTTGGAGTAGATAAGAATATCATCGATAAAAAATACCACAAATTTGTCGAGGTAATGTCTAAAGACTCTATTCATCAAATCTATGAATATTGCAGGGGAATTAGTAAGTCCAAAGGGAAACACCAAAAACTCATAGTGCCCATAACTTTTACGTAAGGTAGTCTTATGAATGTCCTCCTTCTTCACCTTTACCTGATGATATCCCGAACAAAGATCCACCTTTGAGAAGTATTGATCCCCTCTTAACTGATCAAACAATTCATCAATCATTGGGAGAGGATACTTGTTCTTTATATTGATATTGTTGAGTTCCCAATAATCGATACACAGCCGTATTATCCCATCCTTCTTCTTCACAAAGAGCACTGGTGCACCCCAAGGTGATGCACTAGGGCATATGAACCCTTTGTCCAGATTCTCTTGCAGCTGCTTCTTTAACTCCTCCAGTTCGATAAGAGCCATCCTATAGGGACACTTTGAGATAGGAGTAGCTCTAGGTATGAGATCAATTGAGAAATCAACCTCACAATATGGGGTAATTCTAGGTAACTCTTTGGGAAATACATATTCATATTCCCTTATGATAGGCATTTCTTCATGGTTGGAACTTTCCTTCGACTCAACCATTTGGGAGAGGTATTCTTCTTCGTAGGGAATCAATGCCCAAACCATTGAAGGATTTTTCAAAGGATATTCATGATCATCCTTGAATTTGTAGAGGAGCATGGGATGGTTTGGAATATGAAAAGATATTTCCTTTTCCTGACAGTTGATATGTTCTCTATATAATGAGATCCAATCCATTCCCATTATAGTGTTAAATTCCACCAAGAGAAGTATTACAAGATTTTTCAGAAGAATATTCCCACATACGCCAACAGGAGAGGAGTCAAACACTTGGGTTGTAATGATTGCACCACTTTGTGTTTTTACAGATTTCTCTACTTCAAGGTTTCAGGGCTTCGATTCTATAGTTCTAACAAACTTGCAAGATATAAAGGAATGCGTAGAACCAGAATCAAATAATAATTTTTACATTATTGAGTGAATAGGAAGTGTACCTTGTATGACTTCATTATCTTGATCCACTTCCACAGTAGTGATGGAAGAAGCCTTCCCTTGTTCCTTTGGCTTCGGTGGCTGCTGATGCTGATTACCCTCGAGTGCTTGAGGTTTAGTGCACTGGTTTTCATAGTGCCCTATCTCCCTACAGTTGTAGCATTGAACCATGAGTGGTTCTCTCCTTTCATCACCTACATTCTCCTTCCTTTTCGTGTCTTTTGGACACTATTGAGCATGGTGTCCTTTTTTCCCACACTTGAAGCATTTCCCCATCCCTTTGAGGCATTTCCCATGGTGCAACTTCCCACATTTTTGGCATGTGGGTCATTGAGTTTTCTTCCCACCCTTATCATTAGATCCACCGAATCGAAACTATATATTTTGTTTCTTATCACCATAGCCATGGGACCATTCTCCAAACTTCATCTCTACTTTGAGAGCACATAGAAAAACTTCTTCATAACTCCCAAAGTCACTAATTGCAAGAGCCTTTCAAAGGTGTGGTTTTAATCCACTAAAGAATCTACCAATTTTTCTATCATTTTTTATAAAAAAAACCTAAAGCGTACCTTGCAAGCCTTGTAAAATTCTCTTCGTAGGTTGTGATAGATTCCCCTTCTTTTTTATTGAGCTCTATGAATTCTCTCTCCATCTTTGTGTGAAGAGTTCTTGGGAAATACTTATTGAGAAACATTATCTTAAAGTCTTCCCATTCCATCTCTTCAATTTCCTCCATTGGCTTGGTGTTCCTAATCAAATACCACCATTGATTGGCTTCTACATCTTGATGATAAATGTCTAGAGTCACCTTATCCATCTCAGAATAGTGAATAACATAAAATATCTTCTCTATGTAGTTGACCCACTATTCCACAACTAGTGGATCAGAAGATCCACTAAACGTCGGTGGACGTTGCTGCATAAAACATTCGATAGCCAGTTGATCCCTCTTTGATAAAGGAGGATGTTCCCCATTATTATGGTTATAGTTCATAACCTGAGATAATTGGGAAAGCATCTCCATGAAATTCTTAATTCCACCTCCCAAATAATTGGGGATTCCATTCGGGAAATCGTTGCATTGGCCATCGCACGAGTTATTGGCCTGATTTCTCCTGGTTCCCACCATTTTCTAAAATAGAAAAGTTTAGAACAAAACATAAGTAAAAAAGTCATGAATACATAACTTATTCATTTGCACAATTTATACTAAAATCATAACATATGGGATCCCTATGTAAATATTCTTTTGTGCATATTTGTACTTAGTCTCATGCTAGAGGTTTTCTCTAGGGTTTACAAACCCTAATTCCCAAATTAACTAAACCTTGCCTCTGATACCAACTATAGCGACCCAACCTTATCTTACATTACTATTACATCATTTTAAAGATAAACAACATAATAGTATTACACATAGAGGATCCAAAGGTTTAGTGTCTTTGGAAAACTAGGACTATACATAACAATTACAACATCAAGCATAAACATTTATTTAATTTCTTCTTCTCTAGCTTCTTATTGGAACTTGTCCTCTCCTTGGTACATGTATCCACCTAAGTATATACAAAAAAAGGGGTGAGATAGAATCCTAGTAAGAGGATAGATAAGAAAAATATATAATGGGGTGAGAATAATAATAACATGTGAAAAAGATCATGAACATGAGAGGAAGCATAAATATAAGACTTGAAATGTGGCAATGCATAAAAATGAAACATCATGTCTTACTGTTTAACTACCAAACATATTTGTGAACCAAGATAGAATCTTGTTCACACATAATTTCACATTTACTCATGAGATTCATCACTTTACCCAATGCATTTTAGCACTGTATAATTCTGGGTGCACCCATCACTTTGAAACATTCATATTGCACTATATAATTCTGGGTGCACCCGTCACATCATAACATTATCATTATCATGCTTTCCACACATATCAAAAATGAACATAACTAACCCATGGAAAGGAGTGAGTTTCATCTCATAATAACACATTAATAAACTTTGGGTTCCCAAAAGAAAGAGGTAATAACATACATGTTACATGAACCATCCACTTTGAGTGAGAAGTAAACAGTGTGTTCTTAAAAGAAGAGTTCTTTTGGGAAACATTTTGTTTGAAATAAAAACCAGGGACAAACATGTATATCCTAGAAAAGGAAATAAAATGATGAAGAAATTATCTTTAAGGAGTAACCATATCAAAAATGGATTTAAAGAGGGAGAACCTGAAGGATGAAAGTTGGGTTCAAGAATTTCCCCTTACCTTGTATCTGAATGCTTCCTTCTCTTTAATGTCCTGTATAATGACATTATATTAATTAATTAGAAATTCATAACCTTGTTTACATTAATATGGTTCATTATGATTTTATTAAGTTATTTTATGTGCCTTTGGATGAGTTATAGAGCTTAAAAACATTGTTCGTGAATGTTTGTTTATATGGTTTTCTTGAGTGGTTCACTTGTATTCTTAAATTGAAGTTTGGGTAGAACATGGGTGAACATCCAAAACTGATATTACATGTTATTAATGATATTACAGCATATTTAATGATCTTATAATTAATCATATTATATCCATTTGGATGAATCATTAGATAATAATTAAATGATGATAGTTTGGGTTAATTTGAATGGTTTTTCAATCATAATGAACTTGTTTTATTTTATCACTAGTAATATGGCCATAAGTTATTTCCAGAACTTTAAATAGGAAAAAATACATATAAAAAATTCTGTTTAAACCATAAAAATGGTTTCATGACCATATTTGAAGCTATAAGTGGAAGAAGAAAGCATGTTGTTCTTGAAGGTGATAAATTAACACTTCACGAACAACGTTCTCTTTAATAAAATAAAAGGAAGAGGGAAAGGGGGTTGGATGATATAATATCCCATTAGCATAATAAAATTCCATTAGATGTATAATAATAGAGTTAAAATACCATTTATATGAATATAGGTGGAGAGAGATCAAGAAATGAACTTGAACTTGAAAGGAAATTAAAGGAGAAGAGGGAGAGAAATTACCTTTTAAATCCTCTTCTTGTGATTCTCTTTAAAGAAGCTAGGATTGGTCTTTTGATGTGACCAGAAGCTCTTAAACATGGGATAGGGTCTATATAAAAGGTTTGGTAAGAGTTTATAGAAGGCTTGGAGCTTGAGAGTTGTGAGGAAATGAGGGTGTGAAGGGTGGTTTTTATAGTGGAGGGGAGAGGGGTTTCCTTAATATAAAATTCATTAGTTTATTAATTTCACCTAAGACAAGGAATAGTGAGTCTTTAATGACCAAGAATAGTAATTTTATCATGTTATCCCGAACCAAGTGGGCTTACATCATCATAACATCACACATTACTCTATAATTAGCTTATTTAGCTTATTTTTGTAAATTACTATATTTCACTATTCATCAAAAATTCAAGTATCTCATAAAAAACCCAAAAAATTACCCTAACCATTTTTTGACATGTAAAATCCAAAAATGAAGTCCATTTTTCAAAAATAATTTTTTAAATATTAATAATTTAATATTTAATTAAAATCATAATTTACTTTAAAAATATTTTTTAAAATTAAAACTGATTTTATAGTGCTTTCAAAAATTACGTAGGGTCTTAGAAAATTATATAAAAACTATAAGACAGTGATTTTTTAATTTATGAAAACATTTTAAGAAATTAAATTTTCTTTTAAATTAATTAATTAATTATAATTATTTATTTATGACTTACAAAATACAAAAACATTTACTAAGGTCAAATTGTCACTTTTTAAGATGCCTAAATTTTATTTAATTATTCATGGGTAAGGTTACTCTTATGTTGGATGATTTACTATTCATAAACGTCATATTACTATTAATAAGGGTATGTTACTATTCATAAGGGTAGGTTTGTATTCACCAAAAATTATTTTTGTTTTATTAGACTCTAAAAATCATCTTGAACACAACCGTGTATGTCAGATTTTCAAAATTCCAAACACAAAAGTGACAAACTTATATTTAAAAGACACTTATCACTTAGTATTTAATTATGTTGTGTTTTCATGTTATTTTATGACATAATTATAAGAAGGAAATTTTCATTGAAAAACTTTGGGTCGTTACAGTCCCCCCCCCCATCCAATAATCCCAATTTAATGTTAAATATGGTAATAAAATTATATTGTTTTGACTATTATTTATGAAACAAATAAGTATATACTGTTAAATTAAATTAATTATTTCTATTAAAAATATTGAATCCATTTTACATGATTAAATTTCTATAATTTTTATAAATTATCTTTAAAATAAGTGCACAAAATTAACTGAAAAATACCTTTTGAAAATTGGATCTTTAGGTATAAAATTCAGTTTACTTTTATTCATTGCCTAGAAAAAACTATCAAATGAATGTTAAAATATTTTATTGAATCTATAATATATACATTTAACTAAAATTATTAATCAATAATGATTTACTTAATTTATTATTATAAAAACACATTACCCATATAAAAATAATTTTATGAAAAATAATTCTTCTTATCTTTAAATGATTTTTTATTCATTAATACCCTAATGTATGTATGATTATTAATTTATTAATATAAATTATAAATATATTTTATTAAAATAATTTTTTCAAAAGTGACCAATATACTTTGTTAAATAATAACATGTAGAAAAATAGGTATTTTAATCATTAAATGATTTTACTAAAATTGAGTTATTAACAATAGTTTTTTTATCATCATTAAATATTATAAATATATTTCATAATGTGTTTAATACTATTTATACCTTCCAATATAATGTATAGGTTATAATGTTTTAATATAATTAGAGTCGTGGTTGCATGTAAAGCAAGATATCCAATACCTCAAGTTTATTTAAAAGGAAATAAATATAAAATATTAGCGTGTCGAATTCTACCCCCCTTAAATTGAATTTACTACTTGAAATTAGGTCACTCTAAAAAAACTAAGGGTGTCACTTCTTCCTCTCTTTCCCAGGATCCCATTTAGATTAATTTATTTTCTTATTCCTCTATAGAACTTTAACCAGGTGAGTAGTCTTGTTATGTAGCACTTTCTCTCTATGATCCAATATTTCTACTGGTTATTCATTATAGAGAGTATCATGATCCAATGTTAGAACCAATAAGTGTAGTACATGAGAAGGATAAACTATATAATTCCTCTAAATTGATACATGGGACACATTTTGAACCTAAGAGAGGTTTGGTGGAATTGCCAAGAGAAAATATATAGTCCATACTCAATCAAAAATCTCAAAGGGAAAAATATATCTAGGGCCCAAAAATCCCTTATTCCTGAATCTCATAACGTTATTCCATGGATAAATTCATAGGAATACTTTCTCACCAACTTTGAATTCCATATCTCTCCAATTATTATCAGCATAACTCTTTTATTAACTATGAGATTTCTTGATGTGTTGTTGGATAACTCTAACATTCTCAATCATTTAATATACTATCTTATGTCCCAATAGATTTTATTCTCCAACTTCATCCCAAAATGGTATAGTTCTACACTTATTTTCATATAGTGATTCATTATGATCCATATAAATGTCCAATTAACAACTATTATTATAATAGAATTTAACAATAGGAAGGTGTTGATCCCAAACACGATTGAAATCCAGAGAAATGGATCTTAGTATATCTTCTAGGTTATGAATGGTCCTATTAGAATGGACATCTATTTTAGGATGAAAATAATTACTAAAACAAAACTTTGTATCCATAGATTGCTAAATAATTTACCATAACTTTAAAGTGAACTTTAAATCTCGATCAGATATAATAGAACATGGTACTAAATTAAACCTTACCAATTCTTTAATATATATCCTAGAAATATAATCAGGAGAGAAATATTCTATAATAGCATTGTTGTGTGCTGAATTTCTAAGGTGATCGACTGCATCCCAAATATAATTATGGACTTCTAATGTTTTGAGGAGTCTAATGATTAAATTCATGGTGATATTTTCCTACTTCCATTATAGTATAGGTAATGGTTATAACATCCTCTTAGACTTATGTCTCTCATCATAACTTGTTAACATACTAGGAACTAGGATAAAAATTCGTCAATATCTCTATTTATGTTGTCCTACTAAAACTAATCTTTCTGATCTCTATACATCTTCGTAATTATAGGATAAATATAGAATGATGAGATATGAGATTCTTCTAATATATCATTGTTCTCATCTATTATTGACAGGAAACATAATCAAAAGGACCAATATACCTAGGTCTTAGCTTTATTTTCATCCCATATCTCATAACATGCTTCTAAGGAGATATCTAAAGGAACACCATATCACCAACTTTAAGCTCTTAATATCATGAAATATTATCTATATAACCTTTCTATTGATTTTTTTTCTTTCATGTGTCATAAAATGGCTTGAAACTTCTTTTTCATTTCTTGGAAGCATTTAAAAAATATCAAATTCATATCTCCAACTTCATCCCAATATGTCAGAGTCCTAAAAATATTCCCATAAAGAGTCTCATATGGCATCATCTGAATGCTAGAATGGAAACTTTTGTTATATTAGAAATATACCAGGGGGAGTTGTTGATCCTGATATCCTTGTAAATCCATATAACAAGACCTCATTATAGAATCTAGAGTTTGAATTGTACTCTTAGATTGACCATCTGTCTAAGAATGATAAGGAGTGCTAAAAACCATCTCTATCTCCAAATATTTCTGAAGACGTCTCTATAACATCAAGGTAAACCTCATATCCCAATTAGATATAATTGATATTGGTGCTCCATGAAGCCTCACCACTTATCCTACGTATACCTTGGTGAGTTTTTCAATAGATAAATATTTTTTGATGGAAATAAAATGTGGTGACTTCGTAGGGAGATTGACTACAACCCAAATAGAGAAATGGCCTTTAGATATTTTATAGAGTCCTATAATGAAATTTAAGGTTAGTTTTACCACTTCCATACTATTTTGGATAATGGTTGTAACATACCATTAGTATTTATCATTCAACCATAACTTTGTAGCATACCAAGAATCAAGATATGTATTCTACAATCTCTCTATTCATGTTATCCCACCAAAAGTTTTTCTTTAGATTTCTCTATATCCTCACGCATTCTAAATGAATAAGGAAGGATGATCTATGAGTATCATCCAAAAGTTCCATATTTGTATATGGTTTTTATGAGACACATTTCTTGGTTCAAAACCTTGTAACTAAATATTTATCAAGTTTTAACGCTCGAATATTCATTACCTTTTTCTATATCTCTACACAATCTTTCTAGGCTTCTTTGATCTTCACATGAATGGATGGTTTAGCACCACTTGGGAATGATATGATTTATCACATTCCCTTGTATCTTTATGGTTCATCCTTTTAAAATCCATGAATATTGTTTCTATTTAAAACCTCATAATAGATAGGGTAGTATGACCTATCTTACTTAAAGCATCAGCCACATTGTTCTCTTTCCCAAGGTGTTAAAGTATTGAGAATTCATAGTCATTGATCAGCTCCAACCATCTCCTTTGGTGTATATTTTACTCCTATAAAAATATATATTCCAAACTCTTATAGTCAATATAAATATCACACTTATCACTATAGAGATAATGTCACCAAATTTATAATGCAAAGGTCACTGTTTCTAGGTCCAAATCAAGAATCAAGTAATTATTCTCATGAGTTTTTTATTATTGTGAGGAATAGATGATTACCTTTTAATTTTTCAGGAAGAAACATCCTAATACCTCATTCAAGGCACCACTATATATTAAAAACCTTTCCCCACTATAGGGTAATGTATGCATAAGTGTTGTGACCAATGTTTTATTTATTTTTCTGAAACTTTCTTCACATTCCTCTATCTAATGGAACTTTACACCCTTTCATGTTAACTTGGTTATCAAATTTTATAGCCATGAGAAATTTCTAATAAGTCGTTGGTAATATCCTACTAACCCAGGAAAACTAAAGATCTATGATATAGTGATCGGTCTAAGCCATTATTAAATGACTTCTTTTTTGAAGGATCTACATATATTACCTTACTAGTGATTATATAACCTAAGAATGAAACATTTTGTATCTTGAATTCACATTTTCTAAATTTGGAACACAACTACTCCTTTATTATGGTCATAAACATAATCTGAAAATGATTTTCATTCTCTTACTTTGTCTTTGATCATATTAGAATATCATCTATAAGTACAACCACAAACTGATCCAAGTAGTCTTTAAAGGCTTTATTCAATAAATCCATTAAGTTGGTGGGAGAATTAGTCAATCAGAATGGGATCATTATAAAATAATAGTGTCTAAACCTAATTTGGAATGTTCTCTTTGGAATATCCTACCCTTTTAATTTTAACTGATGATATCCAGATTTAAGATAAATCTTCAAGAAGTACCAACCTCCAATTAATTGATCAAACAGGTTACTAATATAGGGTAAATGATATTTACTAGAAATTTTGATCTTTTTTAAATCATAATAGTCAATGAAAAGTTTCATTGATCCATAATTATTATTAATAAAGATTACCATTATTCCCCATGGTGAAGCACTGGGGTGGATAAAACCCTTTTCCAAAATCTACTTTAGTTGCATCTTTAATTCCTATAATTCAACAGGATCCATTCTATATGGAATCCTTAATATAGGAATATATATAAGTATAAATTAAATCAAGAAATACACCTCACATTCTAGGGTAATACCAAGTAGTTTATATGATAATACATCATTATATTTTCATAAAATAGGTATTTTATCAATATTGACTTACTCCCTGATAATTTGAGCCAAGATTCCCTTGTAGTTGGGTATATGAACCTATATTATAGAATTTTTTTCCAAGCGGAGATCATCCTTATGTTGATACTAGAGAATAAGATGATCTGAAATATTAAATTAGATCTCCTTATCTGAATATTTTATATGTGATCTATATAGAGATAGAAAATCCATACCCAAAATCATTTCAAATTCAACAAATAGTAAAATAATTAGATTTTTATGAAGTATCCACCCATAAATCATAACAGAGAACATTTATATATACTAGACATGATCAATGTTCCACCAGGTGTTCTAATAGAGAGTTTGAAATACATTTATTGAGGTGGTTATTCTACATTATAGAAAACTTGTGTGATATGAAATAACACTATAAACCAAAATCAAATAACATACTTGCATATCTGAAATTAAGAGTAAGTGCACCTCGCATCACTTAATTATCATGATCTACCTCGGTGGTAGTGATCTTGAATTACCTTCCTTTTTCCCTCCATTTGGGAGGATGTTGGGGCCTATTTTATTCATTACGAAGAGGGTTTATGCATTTATTCTCATAGTGTCCAAAATCCTTGAACTTCAATCATTATAGTACAAGTAGATCATTAGTTGGAACTTTCTTCTCCACTATTTTTTTAACCAAACTATTTTCCTTAAATTGGTAGTTATGATAATGGTGGTATAATTTACTCTAATTAAAACACTTCCTTGGACCTTGAAGACAATAACCCTAGTGCTTCCTCCCACTCTTTTGGGAATTATGAGGTTGAAATTTATTCCCCCATGTGACTTACCATTAGGTTTCCCTTGGTATTCCACCTTCTTTTTTACCTCTATTGAGTACTAAGAAACCCCATATTTCATATCAATATTATCACACATAAAACAATATATTTAAATCTTCCAAAGTATATTATGTAAAAATCCCTTCAAAGACTAGATTTTAATGCATTGAAGAAATGATCTATTTTACTTTCAAAACCAAAGATAAAAATATAGGTGTAACATATAATCCTCATGAAGTTTTCTTCATATGTTATATTTGATTCCTACTCTATTTATTCCAAATCCAGTAATTCCATAAATGAAATAAAGAAATCAATACCTGAAAATATTTTATCAATATTATGAGATCAACAAAAGAATATCCCCAAACATACCCTCTTTGGGGTTATTTATCCTAGGTAAAAATGTGCCAGATCATACATCCACCTACCAATATCTAGATATGGATATATTTTCTAGAAAAACCACGTACTCAAGAATTTAATAATATATTAGGATATCATCCTACACTTAGACTCATCTCTAGGGTTTTACACTAATGTTATCTAACATTAATTCTTAAAATACAATCTCTAATATCCAAAAAATAAATACACCTTTCTCTAAAACCAACTACATTGACCCAAGATAAACACAGATTTATTTTAAATCTTTATATGATTTAAAATATTACATTTTATAAATAATAATATTCCATGGAATAATATGTTTAGTTTTTTTGGACACTTTCTACCTAATATACTTACAATATAAAACTTGAAAACATTTATCCTTAAAAACCCATACTACATCATCATCTTGACATCTCATTAGTAATACTCTTCCTCATAACATAGGGAATAAAATCATAATAAATGAGTAAGATAAAATGTTTAGTAATGGGTGAATAAACATTTCATCAAGTATGATTTCATAGGAATAAGTAAAAACATGATCATAAGAAAAAATCCATAACAACATTAATGATAAAAATAAAACATAAGTGGGATACAAAGTACATGTAATAAGAACTTAAATCTATAAAATATCATCATGGAAACATAATATTTATAAAATAGATTAGAATCATTTAAAAAATATTTAATCATGAAAGTATAGGAAAATAATGAATAAAATCCTTTAACTATGACATGAACATTAACATTGGTATACATTACTTTCATGAGCCACACAATTAATACCAATGATTACGAGTAAATAAAATATACTCATTAATACCTATATCATGAGATTTAAACTCTTAACCAATGTATTAAAGGGAGATATAGGACCCCTATCATCATTCCTCCATACTTACATGTTCCACTTTAAAATAATTCACTTTTCACATCATAAATAACCGATTAAAATAAAATGGGTTTTGTAAAACATCAAAATGGTAAATAATAACATCATGAATTAAATAGCATGATACCAAAAACTTGATAACCAAAAAGAATCACATAATTAAAGAAAATATCAGGTTAAACATAAAACAAAACTCTATTAGATATATAAAATATTAAGATAATGGAAATAAAATCATAAAAAGAGATTTTTGAAAACATTTTGTATGCATCATTATTAAAGTTATAGTTATGAGTCCCTTTTCAAAAAATGTACTTTTCTTTTTAAATAAAAATAATTAAAAATAAAAACATTCATGGAAAAATATTTGGATTATAAATATTTTCCATATAAATAAAAAGGATACAACATTTAAAATGGAAAACGTAATGAACATGGGGGAAAGGAAATCAAGAAGAAAGCGTATTACTGAACGGAAGAAGTTTAAGTTTCCAAGTCCCTTACCTTTACCATTTATTTCTATAGATTTGTTTTAACCTCTTTTGTCATAAAGATAAATATATTAATTACCTATTTCATAATCATATTCATATGAATTTCCACTTATACACTTCAATAATAATAATTCTCTTCATGTATTAGATTATTGTAATCTATTTTCAACATCAAATGTTAATAACCTTGATTTTTTTTAAATAGGATTATAAGATTAGTGTTAATATTATTCATTCTATAGAATTTAATCATTTTTTAAACTATTAATGTTATTGTAATTAGTGTTTTATAAAGACTTATAATTTTATATTTAACGTCTCATCCTGAAATCCACTATAACTTGTACCTCGAGCCAGATAATTACATGACCTCAAGCATGCCTCCCTATATAATAGAGGTTTTTTAAAAGTAGTGAGGGTCTAATGAGATACATGGGGAGACTATACCCTATTTAATAGAGTAATATAATAGTGGAAAACAAGATAAATAATAACTAAGTAAAAATTATCGATAACCAACAATAACCATGAATCATATAACATATCCCAAACTGGTTACATTCCCATAACCATGTATAATAAACATTCCATGAAATGCTAGTGTCATGTAAAACAATAAAATCCAAAATAAGACATGCTAAAAGAAAATCCCCAAAATGGGGAATGACATCATCCTGATCCCCTCATCCATGATCTATCCCCAAATCCCGACTAATCCATCCATCATAAGGAATTTTCCCTTATCCAGACCAAAAACCATGAAACTTCTTGGTTACCCGATACAGCTTGAGGAGGGTGTGTGTAAAACTCAACAGTCCACTACCAATGGTTTCTACAACAATATCAAGTCTATAATAGTGTATTAATAAGTATATTAAAACAATATACAAGTAGGTAAATGAAATAGGAATCTATTATCCCCCAGGGTTCTTGGTTCCATTATAGTACCAACACACCAAACCTGCTTTATCCTATGTCGAAAGTATGAACTATATATCAAGGGTTTATGTAATTTCATACAAGAATAATCAATATAAGTATCCTAACCATGGTGTGTAATTCCATGGCCAATATATGTTTCCAATCTGGACTTCCCTAAACAATATATTTAACTCAACATGGACCTCCATGACTAATACCCATTCCTCAATGTGGTTTTCCATGACCATCATCATTACCTCAATGTGTACTATGTTGATAAACACCCATTCCTTAATATGGACCACCATTACCATCATTCACACCATTGTTTCAACTACCATGACCAACAACCATATCAATTTCATCAACAAACACTTCTCAGTGTTTAGCACACATTACTCTTTTACAACATTAATACATCAGGGATCACCTATTCCATTTATCTCAATTACCATGGTTTATAAAATTCATTACAATTTAACTCATTCCATAACTATCCCATTTTACCATTTATTCACATCCAAAACCATTAAACATACTTCTAAAACATTTTATAACAAGAACATGAACCCCCCCCCCAAACCATGTATCACATTTACCAACTTACAATGCATAACTAATATAACTTATTCATGCTAATCCAAACACCCATTATTCTATGTTATCATTCTAAATAAAAATATTTTTTTTAATCTCATAAACACTTCAATTCACCATTTAACAGTGCAATTCCCATGTTCAAGGGAGTGGCATACCCCTTAGCTAACCATAGCCCCGGTCTACTCTTCAACAATGGATCCCACGAGCTTCATGAAAGGTCAAACACATCATTCAGACACCCAATTTATCATTTTCGGTCAAGGAATTAAGTTTTAATCACAATGACATAGTTACTCATCCACATACACGTATATGAACTACAATACTGTGGGATCTAACTTTTTGACCACCAACCTCAAGTTCATAGACAAGTACTCATCCAACAATGACCCCTAATTCAATCCCAAACATATCTCAATTACCAATAAAATAATTTATAGGAAAAACTAGGATCTAGGTATTTAGAAGGATAGAAAACATCCCACAAAGGTTCTTCAAGAAAATATAAAAATATGAGTAGTAGGTTCACCTGGAGCTTCAATTTTCGACCAGTGGCGCTTCAAACGACCAAGAATCAAAGGGTTTGATCCTTGGTAAGCTTAGGTGGAAGGTTTCAAAAATATTTCTACTATAGGTATAAATAAAGGGTAACAAAAAATTAAGAATAAGTGTAATAATATGAAATTACCTCCACTTTAATTAGGTGCGTAGTTTGGTCGCACAGTTGGTCAAACCCTTCACCAACCATGTATCCTCCTCAGTCTAAGAGATGTTCAAGAATCATGGTTTGGCTGGGACACCCACATAGTTTTAAAAAGAATGCAGTGATCGTGTACCTTTATCTATCCAAGGGTGGTTAGGCCACATGGTTTCCTGGTCATGACACATGGTTATCTATAATTGTGCGTAAACCATGTACTATGCACTGGTGTAACTCCCTGACCCCAAAATCCTGAATCTGGTACCTTAATTTATTACATTGTAATAGATACACATAAATATCATCCCAAAGGACTAATAAATTTACTAGTCTTGGTAAAACAGATACATACATGAGTCTTGTATTTCAAATGAATACACAAATTACAACAATTTTTTTTCTTTATTTGTTTTGAGGATAACATTATTCCATCTAGAATATCCTTGAAAATATTTACTTAATAAACTTCTTGTAATCCTAGGAGAAATGGAACCATATGATAAGGGTGAGCTCATATTCTTAGTAAGGGTATACATACAGAATAATCTATCATAAACAACCATAAATGATTATGGAAAGATAATTAATTGGAATATATGTCATTTAATCAATAACAAAAACATAATATGGCAGTAATGGATGATGATAAAATAATTCCATATAATTAGTCACATGAGAATGAAACTTAACCATGGATATTCTACTATATGAATAATCACATGTAATATCAATAACTAATCTCATAATGAGGGAATACATAATTTCAAACATCATAAACATATCATCAAGGATTCGGCTAAGACACTACATAAATGGGAAGATGTTAGCCAATAACCAAAATACTTTGTCTCATGAGACCTACCAATTCATTAAGGGGATATAGTGGGTCCTGACCATCACTTACTCAGTCTAATGCATTTACATAAACATTTGTATTGAAAAACTAGCATATGAAATGTGAATAATTCAACCATAAACCATGAATGGTATCAAAATAGAACATCTATAGTCAAAATGATCATAAAACCTTTATTAAAATATGGTAGAATGTGTCATAAAATATCAACCTCAATCAATCATAACTTCTATCAAAGTATGTAGATATAAATGAAGACAGTCTAATAAAATAATTAAAAATATCTTGATAGAAATACCCCTTTTTATTTTGAAAATAGTTATTTAAAATCCGTTAAATTAAAAAAGAAAAAATTTACTTTAGAAAAAAACCTAATAATATTGTAAGGGAAGCTTCAAAAACATTAAGGTATTATGATGGTAGAAAAATCCACTCATTCCGCATAAGTTAAAAACATTCCTTCTCTCAAGAAATCCATAAAGTACCTTGTTTGGATAACAAAAAAATATTCCTTTTAAAACATTTTATAAAAAATAAAAATTGGGTAAAAGAATTTAAATTTTTATTCGATAATAGTAAAATTATTTTGTATTTTATTTTTTGAGAAACATGGATATGGATGATAAAAAATCCTAGCAGATACTTACATATAAACAATCGAGAATAATAATGAGATTGTGAAATAAACCTTACCTTGTAGTTTCCTTAAGTTTAATTTTCTTTAACCTCCTGTATAATGGTTAAAATATTGTTATGAAATTATACTATAATCATATATAAATTTATGATATCATATACGATCTTTATATATCATTTTGTTGATAATATTTCGTTATTACCCTTGTTTCGGATATTAACAGCTTCATTTTCCTATGCATGTTTTGTTGTGTAAGTCTTATATATTATGATTAGAATATGTTTTCTTAGTATCCCAATTTATATTAATTTCATAAATATTATATTCACTCATCATATATATATAATATAATCATTCATGTATGGTTAACATGGATAATGAATCTCATCACGTCGTGGAGATGGTAAGCCGTATGTACGTACGAGTGAAGATATCATTTCATTAATGGAAAAAGGGTAAGTAATTAGATGGTATATTAATTATACATAATAAATATCATGTAATATTTTTTATTTATATTTATTATATCCACCATTATATTCATACAAATAAAGTGGTGATGAAAAATAGATTACACCACAGCGTGGGGATGGTAGGTCATACGTACGTACGTGTGGTGATTTCATTTTTCATAGGATGGATAAAAGGTGGGATATGGTTTTAAAATAATCATAATAATATTTAAGAATATATATGACACTATATTTATTACTTTATAATGGAAACAACACAAAAAGTGGAAGTAGAAGAAGAAATAATCTTAAAGGAGTCGGTAAAGACGATGACCACTTCTTTAGAGAACCCCCTTTGGATCTCCTATTAGGGATACTAGGGTTAGACTTTTGATAAGAAAATAACCTCTACGATGTTTCTAGGGAAGTTGATAAGTGAAATGAGTAGGTTTTAGTTGAGCTATAAGGCTCAAAATGATGAAAGAGATGAGGGAGGATGTTCCTTTTTATAATTAGGGTGAGGGGATCTTTTGGAATTTCTAAATATATTAATTTATTATAAATTAAATCTCAATACAAATACCAAAAAATGGAATTTATTAAAATATAAGAATATATATTATTGTAATATCATAAATAAATATATTTTAGACAATTTTTGGTATTTTTACAAATTTTATCATTTCGATTCACCCTTAGTTAACCAATTTTAATTTTAACTAAGTTAATAAATTTTTCAAAATTAAAATATTGTATTTTTTACTTATTTGATGTCATTTACACTATAAATTTACAATTTATAACATTTTAGAACATATAATTATTATTATTTATTTTTAAATATGTTTTATGATTTTTAAATAATTTGATAAAAAAATATTTTCATAAAATATCAATAGTGTCAATTTTGACACTATTTATTTTCTAGATTTTTAAAAATAACAATAGAAAAATTTAACTTAGAAATAAATATTTTATTATGTATCCAAGGGTTCAATGTTTTCTATAATTTTTTTATATTAACCAAATCAAATGATATTTATTTTAATATTTTTAATGTCATTAATTTTATTAATTAATTAATTAATTAATTATTGCATCATTATTTTTAAAGCCATTAAGGTAATTATTTGTTCCATAAAATTTATAAATAAATTTCCATGAAAAATATAAATATATTATATTTAAAATTACATTTTATTTTCAAAAAAAACTTCTTGAAAACCATATTTTAATATAGTATATTAATTAAAAACCTATAGTGTGGACAACTCGACTTTTTTTAAAATAAAATATTATAAGGGTCTTATTCATATCCATGTGGCTCCAAATGGTCATTAATTAGACCCTTCGACAGCCATGTATGATATATAAACAACCAAAAAGATTTATTGATGTTTTTGTGCCATTTAATAGTTCTTATAATTTTAATAAAAACCATTTTATTTATTTTTCTTCTGCTTGTACAAGTACAACATCTATATTGTATAAGTCATTAATGAAATTAATTATTTCATAAAAAATAAAAATAAAATATACATAAAAAGAAAAACATTTTAGCTTTCAAATGACTATTTATAGAAAAATTTATCTCCTATATAACTCTATATTAAGAATAGTTTAGTTATTAAAATATGAGCATGATATGTTAAAATTTTATTTCAATACAATATAATAAATGTCTTATTCTCATAAAATTGGCTTAAAAAGGGTATAATTTCACTCCAATGATTATTTTTTTCAGACCCCACTCATAAAATAAAAATTTGACAAGTGTTAGTTTAATTTTCAATTATTTATAATATTATTTTTACCCTTAATTACCCGATTTACCCTTAACCGTGGTAACTAAAATATTACTAAATTTACTATTCATATTACTAAAAATAAGACCCACTAATTCCAAATATGGAATACATTTTTCAAAATTTGAAATAAATAAGTTACAGTAATTAATTTAAAATTAATCTCGTCGATGGTGTGATAAAACGAGTCATTAAAGCTTAAACATGTAAAAGATTGAAATGTTTTTATATCTAAATTCAATGTAAAATTTATTCCAATTAACTAAATTGTATTAATGATAAAAAAATAATATATTTATACTTTAAAACCATTCAATAATATAATTTAACACTATGAATTTTTTTGATGAAGAAAGATGTTTTCGATTAGAATTTAGTATATTTCATTTTTTATCGAAACATGAAACTTATCAGAAGAATACTGAAAATTTTTCCAAAGTAAATTTTTATATTATTATTTAATATAAGTAGTTTATTTTTCTAAAATAGAATATATAAAACTATCAAAAATTGTATTTATAATAGGTTCTCCATTAAAAGGCAGTAAAACTGTTTTTATAACAAAAGATAGGGTTTTATGTGTAATATTTTGTTTTTCTTATATTATGACTATAAAATATATTAGATGAATATAAAATATATTTTAATGAATATATAAAATATATATTTCATTAATATCATTCTCTAATAGTAATTAATTTAATTTATCTGGATAAAATGACTTTGTGAGCATAAAAATAGTTTTTTATAGAAACATTTCCTATATATTCAGTTGGTTCCTATATTAATTTTAATTAATTTGTAACCAATGAATTCAACAATATATTTTCATAAATTAGTTAATAATTTTCATAAATTCCAACTTAAAATCTATGTTATATCTAATAATATTAAACAATAATATTTTAATAATATATTTTTGTTTAGTAAAACTCGTTTTTGCATGTAATGCAAGACAACTCATTGTTGTGTGTAGCATAATATTATCATGGTGTTGCATAAAATGTAATATATCAAATAAATTGAGTTTAATTAATAATAGAGACACTGTAAAATATTGGGTTGCAACATTCTCTCCTCCTTCAATAAATTATGTCATCGTAATTTGAACTTGGGATAAAAAACTAGGGTTTTGACTTTTCAAAAAGTCATTGTTGAAATCCCACATCAGAAAAAGGATTAATGAGACCTCCACTTTAAAATAAAGTAAGGTAAGTATGAGTTTTACTAGATATAACACATAATAGTGTTCCATATAAGAAAACATGGACATGGAAGAGAAATCTAACCATCATGTTCTGATGGAGAGTAATAGAGAACATGGTTAGAAGAAATTTATCAATCAAAAAGTTATAAACCTACAATAATCTAAGGGACCATTTGATTAATCAGAAAATAAGGTACTAGGTTAAATTTTTTGGTTTCAATATATTTTCTATATAGTAGAATAATTCATTTGCTTCATATACTAATAACATAAGGGAAAATACTTACTTGACATGTAGAGTTTCATCCTTTAATCAATTTCCACCACAAACTCATAATTTTCTACAAATAATGAGTAATTAAGATAAATATTGCACACCTTAATAACTATAATCAACTTATATATAATCACATAATCCATAAAAGATTAACTATTTATTTATCCTATCTTGACACATTAAGAAAACCCAAAATATTTAGGTTAATAAAAGATACTTATCCAAAAATATTAAACCTTTAGATGAAGAAAAATAACTTTAATCTCTAAAATTCAATAGTAATACCCAATGTTCAGAATATATCATTCCGAAAATAACTATACTTCCTAAAAAAATTATATACTAATATTAAAACCCAAAAAATTAGAAGTATTTGATCACTGTCTTCCAAATAACATCAATAACTCTTAATGTCTCATACCAAAAAATAATTTCCTGAATCACATAATCTCAAAGATATTCTAACCATTGTCATAAATATCCTAAATCTATGTAAATACACAATAAAATCATGTTTCACTCAAAAATAAAATTCAACCTTTATTCCTCTAAATATTCTATTTACCGTAATATTACTGGATTCACAAAATAGAAAACATCTTCTGAAATAACATTAATCACATAATCACCAAATCATTTTCCAATCTCAAGGTTATCTATTTGATAAAACAAATGTCCCTAAAATCAATATTACATTTATCCATTAGATATTTCAACTAACTAAAAAGGGCATGCTGACTAGGACTTCACTTAGTCTAGTGGTAGGCATTGCACCCATGTCACCCTTCAGTTGCAGGTCTAAGCCTCATGGCCTTTCCTTACTTGATGAGTTGTCACCTGGTTTGTAGATTTTCCTTTATATAAAACCATATTAATATAACTTCCAAAATAAAAAAAATATGGAAATTCTTTAAATAAGGTTAATCTCAAAATATACTTTCAACTAATGTTTTCCATACCACCCCAATACATAAATACTTTATCCATTTTTTTCTACATAGGCCCTGCCTTGGTCTAGAGTATATCCTATAAAAGAGAAAATTGACTCAGGTAATTCCCAGGTTCTCCACATTTACATAAATGAACTACGAATGGATTCTAAGGATGATATTTATTTCCCTCCATTATACCCTTCATTTTTTATTAGAAATTATTTTCTTTATGTTCTTATTTTCCACACATAAAGCATTTCATCACTCCGTTGAGAAACTTTCTTGGGTGTATCCTTCCACATTTCTTACATGATGGAAATAGATCTTTATTTTCTCCATGATCTCCACTACTAGAGATCTTAGAAAGATCAGTCCTTCTCTTCTATGGTGAGTTCTGTAGTTGGTTACGGTATATGCTATTAATCATATTTTGATAAAATTGATTAGGCAAGGACATGATATCTTTCACTCCTATCAACATTCCATCTGGTTTCTCATCAACACCACCTTTTCCATCATGTTCAATGTTAACATGACTCCTTCAGGTTACATCCATTAACTAAAACCCAAAATCAGAGTGAGAGTAATAATATTTATAGTGGGAAAAACATATAATTATTTATAGAATATCATGAAACCTTATTTTCAATCTAAACTACCTTATATTTAACCTAGGATATTAATTTTCATCATATATTGAAATCATTCATAATTATTTGTAAATAAAATTTGAATTATACAAATAATATCCCCCAGGAGTGTCAAACTAGTTGCATAGTAAGGCCCATTATCATGTATCAAGTTACGCTGGTTCAGGCTTAATGCACCTTGTCAGATTTGTTACCCTAGGTACATCTTTTCCAAAACCATGTCCACTTGTAGTATCCAGATAGTGATGTATTGTTAGTAAGACCCACATAATATCTACCTTGAAAAAATTATTGGTTGTCCGTTTATAATTTTTCTCAAATTCTATCTTAGGTTTATGTTCCCTAATCTATGTTTTATACATCTAGTTTCTAATTTTTCTACTAAACTTCCTCTAATACCAATTATAATGTCCCAACCCCATAAACTCAGAGCTGGTAACATAATTTATTACATTGGAATAGATACAAGTAAATTTCATCCCAAAGAACCGATCAGTTTGGTAGTCTTAGTACACTAGATACATGAGTCTAGAATTAAAAATGAATACACTAATTACAATATTTTTTTCTTTCTTTATTTTGAGGATAACATTATTCCATCTAGTGTATCCTTGCATATAATTCCTTAGTACACTTCTTGGAATCTGGGGAAAAATAAAAAATATGAAAGGGGTGAGATCATATGCTCAATAAGGGTATAAATAGAGTATAGGCTATCATAAACAAGCATAAATTATTATAGTACGATAATTAACTGAAACATATGCCATTTAATCACTAACCTGAGCATAATATTGTAGGAATGGAATATGATCAAATAATTCCATATAAGTAATCACATGAGAAGGAAACTTAACCATGGATATTATAATAGTAAAATAATCACATAGAATATCAATAACTAATTTTTTAATGAGGGAATTCATAATTCTAGACATCACAAACATACCATAAAGACATTAGCTATGACACCATAGATAAACAGGTAAGATATTATCCAATACCAAAACTAGTTGATATCATGAGACCTACTGATGTATCGGGGAGATATAGTGGGCCCCTCTCATCACTTACTAAGTCCAATGCATTCCTAATATGAAAAGGGTGAAACATAAACAACATAAACATTTTTACTGAAAAAATAGCATATGAAATATGAATACTTCAACCATAAACCATGAATGGTATCAAAATAGAACATCTAAAGTCAAAATGGTCATAAACCCATCAGTAAAATATGGTAGAAGTTATATTAAGAGATCAAAATCAATCAAGTATAATATCCAACAAAGTATGTTGACATAGATAAAAATTGTTCAATAAAATCATTAAAAGTATCTTGAGAGAAACACACCTTTTTTACTTTGAAATCATTTATTTAAAATCCATTCAATTAAAAAGGAAAAAATTTCCTTTAAAAATAACCATGTAATATTGTAAGGGAGTCTTCTAAAAATTAAGGCATCATGATGGAATAAAAATCTACTCATGCTGTATAAGTTAAAAAAACATTCCTTCCATCAAAAAATCCATCAATTACATCATTTGGAAAATGAAAAAAGACTCATTCTAAACAATTTTATAAAAATTCAGACTTTGGTAAAATACTTTTAACATTTGTAGGATAATAGTAAAAATATTTTGGAAAACATTTTTAAGAAGCATGGACATGGATGATAAATATCTCCCAGCAAATACTTACGTATAAACAATCTTGAATAATAATGAGATTGTGAAATAACTCTTAACTTCTAACTTTACTTGAGTTTAATTTTATTTAACCTCCTATATAATGGTTGAAATTATGTTATTAAATTATACTAGAATCAAATGAAAATTTATTATATCATATATGATCTTCTTATATCAATTTCTTAATAATATTTCATTATTACCCTTGTTTTGGGTGTTAAATGCTTCATTATCTTATGAAAGTTTTGTAGTGTAAGTCAGGTTTCTTATGCATAAGATATATTTTCTTCATATCCAGATTTATATTAAGTTAAAAAATATTATATTCACTCATAAAATATATATTTTTATAATCATTCTTGAACTTTTAATGAGGAGAATGAATCTCATCACGTCATAGAGATGGTAGGTCATACATATGCACGAGCGATGCTATCATTATCTTAATAGTAAAAAGGTAAAGAATTAGATGGTATATTAATTATAAATAATCAATATAATGTCATATTTATTATTTTTATCTATTATATCTACCATTATACTCATCTAAATAAAGTGGTGATGAAAAACATATTACACCATAACGTGGAGATGGTAGGTCGTATATACGCATGCATGATGCTTTTGTTTTTCATAAGATAGATAAAAGGTGTGATATGGTTATCTCATAATCATAATGAAATTTAAGAATATATATGATACTGTAGTTATTAATTTAGAATGGAAATATCATATAAAGGATATTGGAACCAAGGTTTATCTGTGCTAGAAATGCAGTATGGTTTGTGTTTGTCATCAATACTCACGTGGAAGATTAGAGAGTTTGCAAGGAAATGGATCTTACAGTTCAAGAAGACAACAGTTTTGATGGTGATGTTGTTTTCCAGTGTTTTTTAAAAAAAATTCCAAATTTTGGAGAATGGAGAAAAATGTTTTTGGAAAAGAAAGTTGTGGAAAAGTGTCTAGGAGGTTTGAAAAGTTTTTTACAAGTAAGTTTTCAAGATCAGTGTATCAAAATATGGAAAATGAAAGAGAATCACACAAGTTATGGAGTTGCAAAAAAGGTAAGTTTACATGAAAAAGAATTGGGTGAATTAGACTTTCACTATTGAAAAAGAGTTGCGTGAGTTTCACATATATTCAATAAAATGTCGATAAATATATAGTACCCCCTCATTTTATATAGCTTCAAAAATTAGAGAAAATATGAGCTTTGAATCGTGTAAGTAGTGAGTTGCGTGCAAGCAGGGAGTTACATGAAAGAAAGGGGTTCTGTGCAAAGTGTTCCTTGAGTCTATAAAGACCAAGTGAATCTTATGGTGTGGCTACATAAAAGAGAAGAGCAGTGTGTAAGTGAAGGGTTGTGTGAAAGAAAACTTCCACACCAACCCTAAAACTTGCATGCCTAAACAGGTGTTGCATGCAAGTACTGAGTTGAGATGCTTTCAAGTTTTGAATATCTAGTTTGTTAGTTCAGTGATTTAAAGTGCATCAATTCAGTAATTTGATGTAAGTAGAGTCTCGTGATGGATAGAGAAAAAGAATTCAATGAAGATATATTGAAGAGACCTTTATGTCGATAAACTAAGCAATACTTCTCCCATGATAGTGAGCTAGGGGGAGTTGACATAAGTGTTCTGATGGATGCAATGTGTTATCCCTAAAATATTATAAAGGTAGTGTGCCTACCATAGAGTGACTATCTCTAAACAATTATATTCCACATATAGTGAAGAATAGTGGATTTAGGTACCACTAACACACAATTGGTGCATACTCCTTAGACAAGCCCTTAGTGGCGAACGAAGTAAAATTGTTGTGTTGTCTTACTACCTGTGAAAGTTTTAACTACTGAACATTACCATCAGACGGGTTTAACAGGTTCCTACCAATGTGGGAATAAGATCCATCACTTGATAAGAAAAATTTGAAACCCTGATTCACCCCTCCCCTCTTAGGGTGTCCTGGGGTCCTTCAAAGTGAAATAATAAGAAGAAATAATCTTAAAGGATCTAGTAAAGATGGTTACCTCTTATTTAGCAAAACTCCTTAGGATCTCCTCTTAGGGACACTAGGGTTAGACTTTTAAGAAAACTAGAACCTATATAGTGTGTCTAGGTGTGTTTATAATATAAATGGTTAGGGTTTGGTTGAGAGGAAAGTCTCAAAGTGATGAAATGGGATATGGGAGGAGGTGCCTTTTTTTAATTTAGGTGTAGAGATATTTTGGAATTTCTAAAAAGATTAAATTATAATAAATTAAATTTCATTCCAAATACCAAAAAATGTCATTTATTCTCATATAAGATGATATAAGGTTGTAATATCATAAACTAATATATTTTATACAATTTTTGGTATTGTTTTAAATGTTATCATTTTGATTCACCCTTAGTTAACCTATTTTAATTTTAACTAAGGTAACAACTTGATAAATATTAAAATTTTAAAATTTTGACTTATTTGATGTCATTTAGATAATAAATGGATAATTTATAATATTTCAGACCATATAAAAATCGTTTTTTATTTTTATACATGTTTTATGATTTTAATATAATTTAATAAAACATTATTTTGATAAAATATCAATAGTGTCAATTTTGACACTATTCATTTCATGGATTTTTAAAAATATCAATAGAAAAACATAACTTAGAACTAGATATTTTATTATATCACCAATAGGTCAAGGTTATCTAGAAAATTATTTTTTTATATTAATTAATTCAAATAATGTGTATTTTAATATTTTTTATATTATGAATTTGATTAATTAATTACTACATCATTATTATTAAAGACATTAAGGTAATTATTTGTTCCCTAAAAATTATAAATAAATTTCTATAAAGAATATAAATATATTATATTTTAAATACTATTTATTTTCTAAAAAACTTCTAGAAAACCAAATATTAATATAATATATTAATTAAAAACCTATAGTTTGAACAACATGACTTTATTTTAAATAAAATATTATAAGGGTATTATTCATATCCATGTGGATCAAAATGATTATTAATTAGTCCCTTGGACAACCATGTATGAGATATAAATAGCCAAAAATACTTATCCATGTTTTCAGGTCATTTAATAGTTTTTATAATTTTAATTAAAATCATTTTATTTATTTTTCTTCTACTTGTAAAAGAACTGCATTGGTTTTGTATAAGTCATTAAGGAAATTATTTATTTCCTAAAATTTAAAAATAAAATTCCATGATAAATAAAAACATTTTATCTTTAGAATGACTATTTATAGTCAAATTTATCTTCTATATTACTCTATATCAAAAATGAGTTAGTTATTAAAATATGAGTATGACATCTCTAACTATTCTTTAAATAAAATATAATAAATGTCTTATTCTCATTCATGTGTGCATGAAATCATATAGCTCTGATGTTAAATCCTAGGTAACACCACTAGGAATCCACTATTGTATAAACTATATACACTGGATTCTAGTCAAACTAGGAATATTTCCACAAAATACAATGAGACTGGATTCCAAAAAATCAAGCATCCCAAGGTCTCATCCATCCTAATAGGTGATTCCCAAGAATCCCAAGTAAGTACATTATTGATTGGACCAATAGTAAATTTCTAGGAATTTGGGAAAATCATGTTTCGTCAATCACAAATATAAATCAAAATAAACATAAAAAGGGGTTGGATGAAAGGCCACACTCATCATCATTATCTCAGTCCCATCGAGATCACACATCGATTTGGGTTATAAGGTGACACACAAAATCATTAATACCCATCCACATACACCCTCTTAGGGTTTATTTTTCAATGGGTCACCAATTTGGGTCCTCTGGGTTAGTACATAAGTAGAGGTATCCCTCTTGGGATCCTCAATAAAAACTAGTCTCTCGATCCAACGCACTACGTTAAGGAAAGTCACGCTTCCTAGAGGTGTCAACACATAAAATTTCTTCAAGTCCTCAAAGTTAAACTCACATAAAAATCGGTCTATGTAGATGGATCGTGGCCCATCTTAGTTCCAAGGTCTCATTTAGTTGGTTCAGACACCCAACATGATCTCAATCCAAACTAAGGTCATCCACCTAGTCTAAGTGACTACTAATGAAAGAGGTGTGATCCTATCAACCAATACCATGATACCTTTAGAATGAAATTATACAAGAATTATTTTTAGGCCTATATAGTTCAAGTCCTCTAAATAAAACCTAACCACCTTCTTGAAGGTGTCTCAAGGGTCTCATTAGGCCTCGTTGGTCCGATCATCTCAATCCACAACACACCTCTTTTAAGAGGTGGAAAAGGCTCCTATACTAGGGAAAATAAGTCTCATAAGGTTTAGTCACCCTCATAAAGGGGTATAAAAGTCACATGTAATCTCAAATTTCATGTCCTCAACCATTGGTGGTTGTGGAATCAACCCAAGGCATAATTCCCCATGTTGGCCAGGGTACTTAATTTGGTTCACCCATGGTATTCAATCAACTTCACATTTTAACTTAAACAAATCATTTAATTAAAAATATTTACTTGATTTAACTTATGGGGAATCGCATATAGTGTTGATCTTACACACCTCATGCTACATAAACAATAATATAAACCATAAGGATAGTACATGAGACCACCTACCTCATTTTGAATCACATTCCTATTTTTACACCATTCAAAAACTCACCATCCAACCTCACCCAAGATTGCTTTGACTCAACCGGTTGCCTCCCACATACCTCATCACCTACACCAAAAAATGTAATCATACACAGTTAATTAAAATCATTTATAATTACTTAAAAAATTTACTAAATATTCATAATTCTCAATTTCTCATTGAACACCTTCAACAAGTTAGAAACACAACCAATGGATCCCCAATGGCTCATCTCACATCCTTGTCCATTAAATAACTGAAGGCCCCATCATGAAATTCAAAATCAATAGTAATGTAAAATTAATTTAAACCAAAAACCTAAAATAAATCAACGAAGTAACATACCTTAACAAAAATGACGACCTACCACATGAAAACGACATTACAGGTCACCCTCTTTCTAGGCAGAGTGAATGCTACATCGTATTCTTTGGATTCCACCATGATCAAGTAGAATCATAACTAAATACCTAAATATAGGAATAAAAATTATAGTGTATGGTCCGAGAAGATCAATATGACTTAGAAAAGGATGAAACATATCTCATATAATAGAGAAAACACCATCAAAGGGAACCCCATACCAAGGAGGATAAGGGAGAAGTAGGGGGATTGGATCTATGATCATTTACACCAACAAGAGGGGAAGGGGGTTACCCCCTTATAAAATTTTAGGGGGTGAAAATTTAATTCTTATCCACTTAAATCCCACTATCTAGCTAGTGGCTCTACTAGTGTTTTGGATACAACATCCACCCATCCTCTTTTGAGGCTCCTTAAAGCCACCAGAATGCCTCTATAACCTCAATAAATGTATAAAAACATCCTTGGGAGGATACCATTCCTAATAATTTATTTTGAATCTCAAATCAAAATTTAACTAGGCTACTAAACTCATAATTTCAAGTTCCCTCACATACATTCACACTTTTTCTGACATGGGGCAGTATTTTAGACAACCCATAACTCATAAAAAATAAAATAATCAATCCTAAATAAATATTAGATATATATAAAAATAATACAACCCACAATCAAAGAACTTGATGCATAAAATTATATATACCATAAAGAGGTATCTCCATCATTTATAATTCATCTTAAATTTTAAGAAAAAAATAAACACCCTTATGAAAATAATATCAACATAAAAATCATGTTCACTAAAAATACCTCAATAGAAGAAATAATCATATATAATTCACAAAAAAATGAAATGAATAAAAAATCCCAAAATATGATACCACCAAAGAAATTAGATCAAAATACCAAAATATCCAATCATATTAAGTTCTGACTACATCGGGGACTCCCACTCAACAAATCCTTGATATGATACTAGGATAAATTTAATATACATAATTTAGGGTCAATATGGGTTCCACTCTGAAGAAACAATATTTCAAAAACTTTATTAGTGACTAGTTTGGGAGAACAAAAAACCAACTCCAAAAAGTTATTGACACACTCCTTCACCACTATCTCATCATGATGAAGGATCAAAAACTCAGTGGCTCTCACCACCAATTTTTGGAGAGTTTCTAGAGAATCGGGGGTTACTGTAACAATATTTAACCAATTCATAGACTCAAGTGGACATTTATCACCATGGAGAGTATATAGATAATAATTTAATAATTATTAAGATTGGGACTAAGAGAAAGTAGGGATCTAGATCCATCACTCTATTCAAAGTCTTGGAAGAGTGAATAACTAGAAGAGATATATCCAAGCGATGAGAGGAAAATCCCTAAGGATCATCCCTAAATATAGACTTCATATAATCCATCAAGAATATTCTAGGAGGCTGTAATAACCCAAACCTTATAAATGATATTTTTTCCCAAATAAATTTTTCTTATAATTTTATACACAAACAAAACATAGAAAAATGAAAAACACTATAGAAAAGAATCATAATATTATTAAACCAATCAACATATTAAAAATGAAAATTTTAGTAACTTGAGATTATTTTGGGATAATGATGAATAAATTAATTAAGTGGTATTTATAGAAGATAATATGATCACTATAATAGTAAAGTTACCGTTGGAATAATGATCCGACCATTGAAATAGTAACCTGACCAATGGAATAGAAACTTGGCTGTTGGGAATAGTAATTTAACCTCAAAATAGAAAAATGTAATATGAATAATATTTATCAGGATTAATTTAATAAAATATAAATATTATAATTCTATAAAATAAATATCAATACTAAGACTCAAAGAAATTATAAGCACATTTTTAATAAACTGTGTTTTGATGTATTTCATAAAAATCATATTTTTTATTAAAAATTTAAATTACCTAAAATAATTTTTATGAAATGAAATTTATATTTTAAATTAACTTCTCAAAATCTCCCATTGTTGAATTTTAGATAATTTTTTGAGAAACTCCAATTTTTACATGAATAGTAAAATGCTATTTTTCAAATACAGCATATTTTATGACATAATAATGATGTAATAATAACTTATTAAATATTAAATTGGTTATATCATACCAAAATAAATTCAATAATATATTTGGGTTATTTAGACTTATTTTCCAAACCATAAAAGTATTTTCCAAAGTCTAAAGTGAGAAGTATTCCATTAAAAAACAATTTTTCATTTTACCACTTTCCTTTTTAATAAACTAGTTAATTTGGATAATGAATGGTTTTAAAGTTCTAAGCCCATTTTATTTTATTTATATGTGATTCATAATTCCAAAATTAGAACTATTACATGGTTTATAATAGAAATTATATTTTATTCAATATTTATACTCAAAAATACCCCTATTTTTTAGTATAAATAACCCCAACCCCTCCCTTAGAAATCTAATTAACTTACACTTACCAAAGAAAAGGATATACCCAAATACCTTCTCATAATCTCCTTATAATCCTTAATTATGTTCTAGAGTAAAATCACTTCAGGACACAAAGGGGTTTAGTTTTGTAGAAAAGTAGCAACATCGAGTAGATGGTAAGTTTTCATCAACTCTTCTCTCATTTTCCTCTTCTCTTCCTCTTTTTACTTATACCTTTAAAAAAATATTATAATATTAATTAAGTATTATTTTAACATTATATTAATTATTTTTTATACTATAATGATTATATTTATAACGTATTTATATTTCATAACTCTCTTCCTCCTCTTTTGACAATGTCTTATCAATGGTCAGTTAATCACCCATAAGGACATCGTTAAATTTCTACCTATCAGAACAACTATAAAATATTGTATTAAATTTTATATAAAATATAAATTTATATTTATTTATTTATTTCTAATATTATTGAGTTAATATTATTAATTTTTAAATAAGAAATAATTTTAGATCATCAAACCTAAGGGTGATAATATATTTTAAGGAAAATATGAGATCAAAACATTTCACATTTACTAACATTAATTATGGAATAAAATCCAATGATTATTATTGATAAATATTTACAAATTTAACATAATTAATTTTTTGTACCATTTTTTAATAAACATAATTTTGTTATATAGGATCCAGAAAAGAAAATAAATAAAACATGATTTTAGTTAAGGGGAATCTCAAACCTAACTCCTTATTTTTAGGCTATATTCTCGTTCATGTTATTATCAGTATATATTTTCCCCTATTTTACATAAAATGTAAGTTCAAACTTATTCCTTTTTATTTATAGGTATATATATGTTTCTACCTTTTCTAAAGGATTTATTTTTAAAAAATGACTTTATTTTTCTGAAAAATCTATTAGACTGCCCTTGAGTTATTTATTCTTCAAATAACAATTATATTTTATGTCAAAAATATGATATCATTATTAATTTTTTAACACCAATGTTTATTCATTAAAGTATTATTTATGAAACCCTTACGAAACCCCTTCCTTTCCATGGGTTTATTTCATGACTAGAATTCTTATATGCTTCCTTTCCATGTGGAATACATGATTACGAGAATTTTATGATGTTACAGGTGGGTTAGTAATTATATATCCCTCCAATTAATTATTTAATGTGATATATCTCATGATATTATTTTTATTATTCATGAACATGATGTTATCTTTATTTATAATTATAATGTTACAATTTATGCACATATGTTATGTGTGAACATGATTCTAGATTTGTTCACAACAATGTGTGGTATTTGAACACTATGTAATGATATTTAATTTTTATACATATATCACATTCCATGATTTTTATAAATGATTCCATCATGATTATGATAATGATATTATACTTATTATATGATGATGGTGATAATGCTTACCCATGTACTATTGATTCGTGTCTCTTATTCCTTCTATGGTTTTCCTCCCCTTAATGGTATTTTAGCTCACCCCTTTATTTGATATATACCCTCAGGTGATTACATGTACTAAGGATAATGTGAGATATTTTAGGTGGAAAATAATAAGGATTTAAATAATTTTTATGTTTTATTATTTAAAAGTGATGTATGCACCAAATTTTACCCATACACTTAACCTTTTGATCCTAGAATGCATAAAAATTATGTTATTTATATTTAAAATGATGTAATAGTCATGTAATATTTTTTTTCACTATAGTTGGTATCAGGTCATGGTTATGTTAATTTGATAATTAGGACTAGAAAACATTAGTGAAAACCCTGGGTATACATTTGTGTTTTAATGTAAATATCCAATGATTTGGTAAGTATAAGAGCATGTAATTTCTAAGAAATGAAATCCCTATCTAAATACTACAAGTGGATGTGTCTCTGGAATAGATGTATATAGGGTTAATATCTATAAAAAGGGATTATTATTTATTAACTCTATAGTAACCTACTACATGATAAATAGGCATTATTTCACAACAGGTTTGACACTCTCATGGGATATTGATTCAGTTAATACAAGCTCTATACAAACCATTATGAAGGATAGATAGTTAAAGTAATTATTTATTTTAAGTTTCAAAATTTTTAAGTATAAGATCCTAGAGGAATCATTTCAGATGAGATATATGCTAAACAAAGTGATCTCATAAGATATAACTTTAGTATTAATTTTCACATGAAGATAAATTATTTATTATTTATTGATTTTTGTTTTTTTCAAACATTTTCTATTTTAGAAAATGGTGGGAACCAGGAGAAACCATACCAACAAACCATGTGAGGGATAATAATATAAAATTCCAAACAACATAACTAATTAAATGAGAGTTTGAGTTCAAAAATTCTTGTAAAATCTTACTATCTATCTCAGGATATGAACAATAATCTAAAACATACATAATTTCCACCTTTACCAAAGAAGGTGGAACTAGCTATTTAGTCATTTCTATAGAAACATAAACTGAAATTTAGTAGATATTTTGATCCACCTATCACAGAATAGAGGGTTATCTCAATAGAAAATATCTTTTATGTGATCGACTTTTCTAAGAAGGAGAAGGTTACTATGACTATATATTATTTATATGGAGAGTCTAATAAATGGTTAGTGTTGATAAAGAATCTTAAGCTAAAATAATAAATGGAAGAATTTGAGTGGGAATATGTTAAGAATATTTTTCTTAATAGGTATTTCCCTTTAACTATTGAAAACAATAAAGAGAAAACAAAGGGCGAGATAATTCTTCATGACTTATGAGGAAAATTTCAAAAGTCTTGCAAGATACACATCAAGTTTTGTTATCAATGATGATACAAAAATAGATAAAGTATTTAGTGTTTTAAAATAACACCCCTAAAAGTCTCTAAACATCCAATAAATTAGGTGTTACAAATAATTTGATCAATGTTTTCTCAAATTTTAGATGTAGTTTAGAGAATAGTCCCATGGTTATGGAGATAAGAAATGAAAGATGGATTTTTAGGTTGGAAAATCAAATGAAAAAGGAGGAAAATGGAACCAACTTCCCACATTTCAAAGATATGGAAAGAAAAAAAATTAATTTCCTAAAATGGATAAGTAAATACCTTATGTGTGGGAGATAAGGTCACCAAGGTCATGAATATTTAAGAGACAAGAAAAATCAATCCAAAATGATGGATAGAAGGAAGACACCCTCAAATACACCACTCATGGTTCAATGCATCATCTGTAGAGATAATGGGAACTCTGCAAGCTAGTGCACTAAACCACATGACATTGAGGGAAATCAAATTCATCATCCACTAAAGATAATGCAGTAAGGGAAATATTCTTCAATAACCACTACTAAAGAGGATCTTTAAAATGAAGTCTTATAAGGTATAATTTCAATTCATTTAAGAATTTAAAAAGTTTTATTTTATTATGGTTCTAGTAATTCCTTGTATATCTTTCACATTTTATAGAATTGTTGAATCAAAATCATGATACCTTGAAGTGGATATATCTATAAAAACACATAGTGGTGTGATCAATACCACTAGAGTGTTGGACTCTTCTTGTGTTAGTGTCTGTGGGAATATTCTTCCGATGAATCTAAAGATTCTCCCCTTTGTGGAATTTGATACTATATTGAGCATGGATTAGCTCTCATTTTATAGATATCACATAAAATATTGGGAAAATAAGATATATTTCTATATTCTAAACTATCCCATGTTTCAATTAAAATTCAAGGAATATCATGAATCTCCTTTGAAAAATCACTTGATGGTGTGGGTGTGGATACCTAATGAATAATAATATCCTTCCAAAATGGATCAGTTAAAGGAAAGTATCAATCTTGATGAAATTCTTATTGTGTGGGAATAAACTGATGTATTTCTTAAAGATTTTCCTGGAATTCCCTTGAATTTTTAGGTATAGTTCTCAATAAATCTCATAAAAATATCCACTATTATCTCTAAATTCTCCTTGATGATGACCCTAATTGAATTTTAGGAATTAATGAAACAATTAAAAGATCATTTAGAAAAAGAATAATACACCCTAGTGCATCCCCTTGGGATTCATTGGTGATATTTTTTCATGAAATAGGTTGGGTTTATGTGGATTTTAATATATTACTAGGATATTAGTAAGATCAACAAGAAGAATAAATATCCCCTACCAAGGATTGATTACTTCTTCAATCAAATACAAGGAGAACAGTACTTCTCAACGGTGTATCTTCATTCTATATATAATCAATTGATAGTGAATAATGAATATATTAAAAATAAATCCTTCCGTACAAGGTATGGAAACTATGGGTTCATAATGATTCCCTTTACACTTATTAATTCCCCTAAAATATTCATGGAATTGATAAATAGATTTTTTAGATATTACCTAAACAAAAAAATAGTTTTTATTGATGATATTCTCATCTACTCAAAGTGAAAGGTGGAGAAAAACATAATATAAGGATTTTGTCGGTGAAATTAAGAAAGTAGAAGGTGTATGATAAGTTCATCCAGTGTTAATTATGGATGCATCCAATAGTGTTCTTGGGACACATGATAACAAGTGATGGAATTTTTATAAACCCTTCATAAACAAAGGTAATTGTAGAATGGACCAGAACCACAAGTTTCATTTAAATCCATATTTTTCATGGGTTATCTGGGTACTACTAATGACTTTTCATAAACTTATCACAATTTCATAGCCCATTTAATAATTTAACATGGAAAGGGGTAAAATATTTCTAGACATAATAATAAGAATAAATCTTTAAGGATCTCAAGAAAGAGTTAATCATTGTTCCAGTACTCACAATACCCTCAAGTGGAGAAGGGTTTGTGATATACAGTGATAATTTAAAGAAAGGTTTTTTTTGTGTAATCATGTAGAATGATAAAGTTATATTCTATGTCTCTCAACTATTAAAGACCCATGAGAACAACTACTTGATGCATGATCTGGAGTTAGTAGTTATGATCTTCTCTTTGAAGATTTGGCGGCACTACCTCTACGGTGGGAAGTATGACATATATATAGATCATAAGAGTCTAAAGTATATATCCATGCAGAAAGGGATCAATATGAATTATTTAAGATATTTAGAGATGATCAAGGACTATGATTTCTCTATTCACTACCATCTTAGATTGGTGAACAAGGTAATTTATGCAAAGACCTGTGTTTTGGTCCAGGGTAGAATTCTAAGGGAATTTAAATTTTGGTGTTTGATGGATGACCCATTTTTTAAACCAAGATTAGAAATTAAATTATTAGAGTTTTAACTCTTAAACGAATTGTTTCTAGATATGGTTAAGGGCATGATAGGTGCCTTGGGTTCTCTGTCAAGTTCTGAGAGTGTCAGACTCTGGAAACTCCAAAATGGGAGAAGCTGGAAGAGGTACATAGTTTATCTGAAACCATGCGGCCCTCTAGTAGAAAATATGCAGCTAAACTAGTGGATCTTGATGTCTTGTACAGTTTTTTATAACCATACAAAAGGGGCCACATGGCCGTGTGGTTTTCTGCAGGCATTTAACAAAGGAAAATCTCTTGGTTTGCACATAGGTTCCCAAACCATTCATATAAACCATGTGATCCCCCCTTCTAAAGTAGTTGATGAAGCATAGTTGGCACGTAATTTAGCCAACCATGTGGACAAACTATGTGACCCAGATTTTAAGGGTAAATTTTCCATTTTTCCCTTAATGATATTTAAATTCCCTTTTTTTTCTTTCATTCTTCTCTTCCAGTCATGTGAGGCTTTCTCTTGCTCTCGTGGGTTCCTCCTCCTTCCTTCACTAGTATTGGTGATATATCTCTTATCTGAAGTTAGAATCAAGAAATTTCGGTCATGTTTGATCTGTATTAGTAATCTCTTAATTCCTCTTGATTCCTTTCATGGTTACTCTTTTGATATGTTATATTATTTTGGTGTGAGATCATTTTCCCTATTTTCAAGGTGCATGTATATCTCTTCGATTTATCTCGAACCGAACCAAATTAAACCTTGATATTGGATTAGTATAGTTAACTAATCATGATGTAGGTGTTCTATATATCTTTCTTCATGTTTCCATTAATTTTTAAATATTATCATTGTTCCACTCAACGACCTTCCCTGCAAGTCACCCTAAAATGAGTTATTAATTTCTAAATTGTTATATGCATGATGTATTACTTCTTTAGAGCATTACTATGTAATTATAGGATGTTGAAAACAATTTTATCCACCCCTTTGTGTGTTCCAACTGATTATTTATCTTTTATATATATTTTTAAAAGCCCGAATTCTCTATAAGCATTCATCTTGAACTGTAAATGAATTTTCCCCATTCAAGTAATGTTTATAAAACATGAAATTATTTTTCCATTTTTTTAGATTTATAAAGTGATTATTTTTCAAAAAGGAGTTATGCCTTTTTAATGTGATGCATGGTTATTCTAAATTAATTGTTACAAATAATTTAATGTTTTGTAATAAAAACCCTTGATTGATATATGTTGTCTTATAAACTAAAAAGTGGTGATTAGTGATTTTAATCGTACATGGACGTATAGAATTTGTGTTTTATTATGCCCTTATATTATTTTTAGATATATCAAATGATGAATACATGGACTCATATTTTAATATTAACTGGATTGAATAAAACATGCATGTACTTCCGTTGTGACAAATTATTTCAAAGACCGACCACCTTCTAAGTGGGTTTTCATGACTTGATTATAAAAATCCTTACCTTGATAAATGAAATGGATTAATTATATTAAATGGCATGATTAATTATTATTATTTTACATAAATTGATTATATGGTTTAATTGATATGAATTATAAAGGTTGGTAAGGCCATGCTGAGCATTGCATGCTTTATTATATAGTTTAATTGAATCGTGATTCCCTTGGTCATATCTGGGCATGATAAGTGTAATTCATGAGAGATAATTCCTCATAGATTTTATTATTATAATAATTATTCTATTGATATTGGACATGGTATGATGGTAAGGTACTTTTTGGAAGTGGTGTTTCACTCTCCCTTACATCAGGGGTTGAGCATGAAATCTCACACCATTGACACTATATGGATAGTGGGAAGGAATCAAAACATCCCTTATTTTGGGAGTTGGTATGACGACACACCCACCATCTCGAGTGATGAACATGGTTTCTCTTATTAATTTTGAGATGCAGGTATTGTAACCTTTTATTGAGCATAAAGGACCGTTTAGACTAGTTATAGATGTCTGGGTTATGCCCCAGTCTAGCTAATACCTAGTATTCCAGATATATGGCTACTTACATCTGTACATACTTTGCCCATATAGGTGGATGCAATATATAACTATATTATATATATAAATAGTTACTTATTAGACTATTATTCTAGCCTATGCCTAAGTGGGTATAGTCGAACAGGTGTTCTATTGGAACCTAAGATGACTGGTATTTATTTATTCATTATTTTTTATTATTATTTATACCTTCACACTATTGTAGCTTATATTCATCGAATGGATTCAGTTGTGGACACCGTTGGTGGTGGCCTAATAAGTATATCTCGCACCCTACTTGGGCCTCCATTAAACTGGGGTACCCCAGCATATCTCATATTTACAGGACCATGGATTATTTCTTGTGTTGTCATTCCTATAACTAGGAGTTATAATCAAGGGACCGAGCCAAATATCTGGAGGCTTGAGGAGATCACCCTCAGGTATTTTTATTCTTTTATTATTCATTTACTTTACTATTTCATATTTCTTATTGTAGTTCTACTATTTTAGTTCATATATCATCATCTGGACATGAATTCATTGTTTCATATGGGAATTATCAATCTATTGTATAGTTTATATTATTCTTCCACTTATCAGACTTTCATTTATTAGTTCTTATATTGTTGTCTATTTTTTATTTTTTGATATTCTGTAATGATAATCTAATCATGGGGGTATAGTCTCACTATTATCACCTTCTTAGACCCTCTCTATTAGTCAAAAACCTTTGGTATACAATGATTCATGCTTGAGTCTATGTTGAGATAGGTCTACCTACTTTTTTATAGGAAGTCAGTCCAAAATGTGACAAAGTGGTTTTAGAGATTATTTTTCCTTTATATTTCTATTTGGGGCTGGTAGATAGGATACTTGGATTGTTTCATTGATTGGTAAATAACCATGTCTGGAAGTGATCACCCCTCTCATAGGTAAAAGTCCAAGTGTCCATGGCTGGGATTATTGTTCGTGTTTTTTCTATTGTAGTTGATTATAATTTTACCTTGAGTTAATGGTATTTTTTACCTACTTATGGATTTATGAGATTTATGTTATTTTTCCCTTGATATAGTATGTCAAGGAAGTAGCATTACATGCATCATTATAGGCACATAGTGATTCATAGGACATTCATATGCCATTCCATGGAGTTTTATTTGTTGGTTTCCTACTGATTGGGATGATGTTACTTGTGTGTTTATTAGCCTGGTTTTAGTATACCATGTTAGGTATTTTAGTATCATGCTTATTTTTTTACCTATTTAGGTATTTCTTTAGAATGATTGTGTATATAACATGCTTGGGTGATTTATTTAGCATGTTAATTAGCTTCCATAATTAGGTAGTCATATGCCTTGTCGCCTGATTATTTAGCTTGTCTTTCTTATGTATCCTGCTCTTGTTCTTATTATCATGTTTCAGTATATTTACTACTAGTGATAACATTCAAAATTATTATTTTGATATATAATTGGTTTCATGGGATGAAAATATTGGTTGCGATTAAATAGGATCCAGTTTTCATTTGTAAAGAGAATGGGTGCCTTATAAATTGGGTAAAGGAAACCCATTTGTTAAAACCATAAATTTAGATTTGTATATATATCTAGAGACTATTTTTAAATTTTAAAATCCACTAAAGCTCAAATTTTAATGTGAATTTATTTCGATTAAATGAGATCTAGTATGTGATCTATAAACTATATGGGTTCTTTATATATTATGCGATGAAAACACATATAATTGAACCATTATATATGACCATGGTATATTTTGAAGTGGTTAAAAATCTAAATGCTCTTTAATTTTGATATTAAATGAATTGGTTTCTTATGAACCTCTTAAAAGACTCGAACCTAGTAGGTCGATTATGGTATTTAAGCATATTAGATAAAACTGTTAAGGGTAATTTAAAATTTTAGAATGTTGGTGGTTTCTTCTATAAATGCATGTGACCCTATCACACGTGAATGGTGATCTGTATGGTTAACTTCTTAAATTCTTAAATGGACCCTATTAGGATATTTGGAGCATGTTTCGTATACGATAGCTTATTATGGGTGTCTTGAAACTTTAATAATTAAACAATAGCTATTAAGTTGTGTCTTGATGAACCTAGGTTGGATTAACGGGACCCTTGTATTTCATCTTATCTTTTATAACTAGGTATTTTACTAAGCCCAACTGTGAACATCCTTATGGATAAATAAAATTATTAAAAATAATTTATATCATAAATTTCTTAATTATGACGAGATGTCAATAAATTATTTCTGTTTAAAAGGGAAGTTTTATAAGACTTACTTGTTTTTCCTTGAGGGGTTAGTTAAATTAGCTACCAAGTGATTTTGTCTTATAATTGGTACTTGATGTTCAGAGATAAATATTTTAAATGATTAAAGATTCAATTTGAATCAATTTAATGACTTAAAATGGAACCTTATATTGTATCCTTAGTTTAAACCCTTATTTAAGGGTAGTTTAAATATCTCATTGAGTTTCTTTGGAACAGAAACATAATCATTTTATATATGAGTTTTCCTTTTAGAAAGGGAATAAATTATAGGAATAAAGCCCAGTGAAACTTGTTTAGTGTGACCTAGTGATTGGGTCAATGATTATGCTTCTTTAAAGGGATATCCCAACGTAGGTATCACCCTTAGATCATAAGTTCATTTCTAAATGTTGTGATTTTTCTAATGTATGGTTTCGTTCAGGTTTCATTTTCACTAGTAGGACTCTTAGCTTCTAAATGACACCCTTTTTTGGATGGGTGGTCATGGTATCGTTGACCTTTGTTCCAGGTGTAAGCATCAGGTAATGCTTGGTTTTAGTAGGTTCGACATACCTAGGGAATGGTTGGCCACTTAGTAGGTCATGTGACTCTATTCTCTTCCTCAGTGATAGATGACTTCGTGCTTCGTCATCTAGGTTAGTGGTCATATGTGGAAATATGACTCTGGGATAAATCTATTATATGGACCACCTGATACTTGGATGGATAGGGTAGAAAAACTATGTATAGTATCATAAAAATAACATCTTGAATTTGAAACCTCATGGTAGTGTGCATTCATATACACATAAGCCACTGTTTTGTTGAATGAAATAATGAACCAGTTGAGTTTGGTGGAATCACTAATCCTTGAGATATTGAGTACATTATCAGGTCATTTATAGAGTAGAGTGACATGGGATTTAAAGGAATCAATTTCATCCCAATGGTCAGAATGGAACTCTAATAGGATCAGGTGTTTTTATGAGTTGATCAGATTATTTTTTGAATTTATGCTAAATTCCCTGACGTTTGTGATCATGACCCAGAGAAGTGTTACTAGTTCACTTAAGGTGAATTTGATCTATAACACTTATGAGTGTCTAGTTTTTATCTCCTTTTGATGAATAGAACACTCCTATGGTGTGTAGAATTAGGCTAGTCCATGTGAATACATGTACTTCTAGGCATAAGGGACACAGTCAAAGAATTCCATTTGAAAATGGTCAGTACTATTTTCGATGCCTATGAGGTTGGTGAATTTTGTAACATGTCAGTGCTTACTCGTTAGTAAGATGATGATGTGGTTGAATTTTTAAAAAACCCTTGAGAAACATTGTTGTTCATGTATGGAATTCAGCAGTTAATGCCTATTATTGGTTAATGATGATTCATCAGCAGTTTAAGCCAAGCTTCTTCGAAGAAGTCAACCAGTAGTCATTCAACTATTCTTCTTTCTAGTAGTTGGAGTGTGGTTGTTCTAGAACCATACCGATCACTTCATATTGAGGTAAAAATAGTGTCTCGGATCCTTTTATGATCATATATATCTTCTTAGTTTACTCTTTCTTAGTGATGATCATGTCCCCTATCTTGACGTCATCCTTGACACACTAAGAGAGCATTAGTTATATGATAAGATAAAAGTATCAAATGTCCTTCTATTTCAATAAATAGGATTTATCATAGTTTCACACTAGAAGAATGTTTTTTATCAAGGAATGGTTAGTCCTGAGTGATACCAAGGTTCCTGTATAGGAACACCTTGGACACATTATTGGACACTAACGGTTATCCTCTAACTTGACCGTTAGGTGAATTTATCTCTAGGCTCAGTCAATGATCTAAGGTGGATGTATTGGCCTTTTACCAACATATCAATTATAAACATGGATTATGTAATACCTTGGGTTAGTTCCTTTTACTCCATTTAAATGAATATGAGATTATGATAGACTTGTTTTCGGGATTGATGGTGATGTTTAAAGGGTGGAAATTCTGGTGGGTTGGATCTGGGTTACACCCTTGTTTGTGATGAGGCATGATAGATTAAATTGTTAAGTGACGATTTGATCTAAGAAAATCACTATAAGTTAGGTATGGGACTCAATGAATGTTTTCATGGTAAATAAAAGATTCATTAGAATAATTCATGGTGGTTTATTTTGTATTATTCTAGCCATCTAAACCGAGTGTTTTGAGAATGGTCAGCTAGAGGTTAATTGACTTGTTTTCTTTTGTTTTAAGGAATATGGTCAGTGAAGAACCATTTTTAGACGGTATTTAGGTAGAGGTGAGTGTAGTGTGTGTTATTCAGGGCTCTTCATAAAACTCCGGATCGATCTAGCTAAATGAGGTTGGTGGGGAATCGACTGTTTGGCCAATTAAAAATCACACCAAGGCATCATTAGAATGCTTAGGACATGCTTTGTAGGAAATTCCAATGGTAAAGGTACCAAGTCTCATAATTGTGCAATTTGATATTAAAAACTATGGTGGGGAGAAACATAAACCATATATTTAAGGGGATGATGACATGATCATGTCTCTAGCTAAACGAAATCAGGTAAGCACTATTTCAGTGTTTTAGTCAAAAATGAGCATTGAATTAGGTTTTGACGGATTAAGTGTCGTACACTTAAGAAATGTGTGGAGGTGAACTAGGTTTTTTAGAATGCAATGATACCATTTGAATGGAAATTCATGACCCAAGTAATCTAGGGGATGTTTTTCTTATTTCCCTAAGTCTTCTTGGGAAAAATAAGTTCTAAGGTGGGGAGGTTGTAACATACCTTGTTTTGAGCCAAGGTAGAATTCCAATGGAATTTGAATTTTCGAATTTAGTGGATGAACCATTTTTAAAAATGAGATCAGAATGAAATTTTGATATTTGGAATGATTAAATGTATTTTTTTATACTTTAAAGTCTTGATAGGTTCCTCGAGTGATCCATTGAGTTACGGGAGCATCAAGCTCTGGAATATCCAAAATGGGAGAATCTAGAAGAGGCACATAGTTTGTATAAAACTATATATCCCTCAAATAGAAACTGTGTGTATGAACAATTAGAGTTGTAGGTATCCCATGGTTTGTTATAACCATGAAGGAGGGGCCACATTGCTATGTGGTTTTCTTCAGGTTTTTTGATAGAGGGAAATCACACGGTTTGCGAACGATTTCCCAAACCATGAGATCCGCCCTTCTAAAGCAGTAAAGAAAGCACGTTTGGTGTAAGATTTGTCCCACCATGCATTTGAACCATGCGAGCCATTTTTTAAGTGTGAATTTTTCATTTTTTTCCTTAATGATATTAAATCCCATTTTCTTTTTTCTTTATTATTCTCTTGTCACGTGAGGATCTCCCTTACTCTAATTGGGTTTCTCCTCCTTCTTCCTTAAGGTTTGGTGATATCTCTCTCATCTGAAGTTGGAATAATGTATCATTGGTCAAATGGGATCATCATCAGTAATCTCTTTATTCCTATTTCTTCCATTTATGGTTTATCTTCTAATATTTTTCACTATTTTAGTGAGATATCATTCTCCCTATTTTTAGGGTGATGTCC